>JAQOTA010000050.1:4129653-5506204 GCA_029532415.1 Marasmius tenuissimus | reverse complement strand
ATACTTCGCCTGCGGACGAAGTTGACCAAGGTGAGAATCTCGAAGTGGCACCACCCACACAAGAAGACATGCGTGTTACTGTCTCTACACCTCCTGACGATTATGGACCATGGGCAGATTCTATGTTTCCTAGGAACCACGCCGATCTTGTTCATTTGTTCAGACCAGAAAACTATTCTCAAGATGGAGATGACATCACTAAGCCACCTCTCATCAATAGAAAAGTTGAATGGCGATTCTTACAAGAATATAAAGAACAACATGACAATATGATGCGACGAGTTAACCTTAGGAATAATAGACCAAATGTAATAAATGGGATTAAACTCCCACTTCCTGTCGTCGAAATATTCCGAGACTTTGGAGATCAGACGACTAACGACATAGCATTGAAGGAATCCATGATCAGAATGCGTAACAAATTAATACGCAATTCACCAGACCACAAGTTTTGGATCTGGGTTCTGATCAGGACCAAATATGATGTCGTTATGTATGCTATTAGAAGAGATGCAGTGCATAACATGACACCTCGTCAAGCTCTTCATGAATTGCGCATACAACAAAGGATATTACATGTGGAAACAGTAGAAGATACCAAGTTCACGCTTCATTACGAATACCAAACCTGGAACCTTCAACACCTATCGACGGTTATAGCTGAAATCAATAACAAAAATTGGATCAGCACCGTTGAAGATTTTGTTCAACGAGTAAAAAATCCTCGTTCAACTTCGGTGGATGAAGCCTTCCGAGTTAATAAGAAGAATTTCACACTTCCTATACAAGTGTTGAATCCTATCTTCTGGCATTCGTTGGTTAAGCTTGGTCTTGAAGGAAAATGGTTATTCGGAACGACAGACATAAGAGCGAGTCAATTTAGAACATCTCAATGGAGACAACCAGGGTTTAATAAGCGATGGGTTCGCTTCATCCCTCACCTCAGTCTTTCAGATGTTCATAACTGGCACACGCAATTGTACAAATGGATGAACAACATTAGAATGTCTGTTCCCATGACTCAGGCTGATATTCCTCAAAGAGAACTCGAGGGTGGTCGCTTCAATGAACGACCAAGAACATACCCTGGAGATTTCATGGAATTAACCGAGTCACTTAATCGTTCCAAATCTCCAATCCCTACTACCCATGAATACATAAATCACCCTGCAACTACACCACCTAGAGTACGACAATGGCAGGACCAAGTCGTTCACACACCTCCAAGCTCTCCCGAATCTTTTTATGGCGTACAATCCTTAGAGGATGATTACATTGAAGTACCTTCTCGTCCAACCACTGCTCCACCGGATCAACCGGAAAGACTTAGTCCGGTAGATGAACAACCTGAGGTTGATCCCTGGGTTACATCTCCAAGTGATCCCCGAAACTCTCAATTCGAGAATTATGGACCTGCAGTAATTGGACTAAGGACCAATGGACCGCCTTTACACGTTGCTGATGGCACGATTATTGGCAATATCACTTTGGTTGTCAATAACAATCAGCCATATCAAGCCACAAGATTCGTTCAATGGCAGAACTATAAACGCCAATTGGAAGCTTGGATAGAAGTTGAAGACGCTGCAAATCAACGTTATCAAGAAGAACTCAGAACAAGACGAGAACATCTTGTTCGCCAAGGATTCCAAAATCAGAATCAAGAACCGCTTCAATGGCATGAACGGTACTTCGATGATGGTGACTAAGGAGATGGCCTTGAAGGAGTTGATAACGATTGGGCTGAAAGCAACGATCGTGGAGACTGGCAAGTTTTTCAAAGTTCTAATAGTCAAACTTTCACTAAATCCTCGATGCAGGACTATCATATCCTAAGGAACTTAGTACCAAGGAAATGTAGTATTTCTTCTGTATATGCAACGACGAAATATAAGTCGTTTTCCGCTGCATTTTCGAGTGATTGTGAAGTGAGAAATACGCAAAATGCCTGGCTACTTGATAGTGGGGCATCAGCGCATATGACCCCGTATAAAACGGATTTCTCAGACTATCAGACTTTAGAAATGCCAATAGGTCTTACTACATCAGCAGGTGATAAAGCAAATGTGCAAATAGTAGGCCATGGTACTGTCCTCATCCGACATACCAATAGCGCAGGAGTGACACAAGTCACAAAGTTATACCCAGTGATGTATAATCCTGACAGCCCACATCGTTTAATCTCTAGTGGGAAGTTCCGGAGTATAGGTTACTATACTATACTGGACTCTCCAGAGACTTCGATCCGGAGCAAGAAAGATGATTCTCTTTTAATGAGCTTTTACCCAAGCCATAAAGATGATCCTTTACGATGGATGAACGCGAAGGTTCTTGTGGGAGAAACTTCCTTCACATCTGTTGTATCTTTCAATACTTCTGAATTATGGCACAGACGTATGGGACACTGTGATCCCAGAGTCTTAGGAAAATTAATGGATAATGTTAAAGGGCTTCCAACGAAGTTGGTTACTTCAAAGGGAGAAACGAAACCATGCCGAGGCTGTGCCAAAGGCAAAATGGTTGCCAAATCGTACCCTTTATCCTCTAAACGAGCTAAGGAGCCTCTTGAGCTCGTGCACGGTGATTTGATAGAATATCCAACTCGCTCTTACTATCAAAACGAATATGCTTTAACCTTATTCGATGATGCAACATCATTCGGATGGGTATACCAATTCGTAAAAAGAGCGACACAGATCAGAAATTGCGCAATTGGCTAGCTCTTGTAGAGCGCCAGACTAATAAAAAGGTCAAAAGTGTGCATTTCGATCGAGGGGGAGAATTCTTTTCAAATGAACAATGGGACTGGTATAACTCTCTAGGAATATTTCCACAAAGAGGTTCTCCCAACGTGCATGAACAGAATGGACAAGCAGAAAGATTTAATCGTACATTACGAGAAAAATCTGAAGCTATGCGCTTTCAGTCTTGTGCGCCTGAAAACTGGTGGGAATTTGCAATTTCCACAGCCGCCCATATCTACAATAGAACTCCTATTTGTTCGAGGAAATACAGAACTCCAGTTGAGTTGTTTGAAAATAAGAAGCCTGATGTTTCATACTTCAGGACGTTCGGATGTGGCGCATATGCATACATACCGAAATGTAAAAATAAGCTTGCTCCACACTCTGAAGCAATGATCTTCATTGGTTACGAGAGCGGATCAAAAGCTTATCGATTCTTTCAAACAACCAACAATTCTGTATACATTACTCCACAAGCAGTTTTCGATGAGAACTGGTTTCCTAAATGTCAGAAAGAAGTGCCCGGATCCATAGAGTTTGATAAAACTGACAAACCTGTCCGGTCTATACCCTTTCCAACGTATCCATATGATGGCCACGAAGATCATCACAATGATGATGATTTCTTCAATCCTCCACCTCCACCAGGAACAGATGATGACGATCATCAGCCTGGGGGAAATCCTCCCTTGGATCCTATCCCGGATGATAAAAGCGATGATGTGCACAACGGCAATCATCCAAATACTGATGGATTCGGATCACCGAAAGGCTCCGATCACAATCCTAATCAGTATGGTCCAGATCCACGGTCTGCTGGTTCTTCTGGACAGACGAATCCATTTGGATTTCGCCAAGCTGACTATGATGAGTGGGAGAACTTACGAGCTCCTCTACCAGCAGCTGCCAGAAGAAACCCTCCAAGAAATAGAGTAACTCCCAACCGTCCATTTAATGTTTACGGAAATCGAAATCCTGTTGAGATCGAACGTGATATCGATTCTCAAGCACGCTGGCAAACTCAGATTAATCCAACAAATGAACCTGAAACAATAACAAATAGGGTTCCTGATCCAGCCGCTCCTATGGACACAGATGACGATATGAGCGATCTTGCTCAGCAAGGGGGAGAAAATTACTTGGTTTACTTGCTGAATAATGGTCAT
The DNA here is from genome assembly GCA_029532415.1 of Marasmius tenuissimus. Taxonomy (NCBI): domain Eukaryota; kingdom Fungi; phylum Basidiomycota; class Agaricomycetes; order Agaricales; family Marasmiaceae; genus Marasmius; species Marasmius tenuissimus. Next base: position 5,502,294 of record JAQOTA010000050.1, on the reverse strand, counting down.
CAACTATATGGTCTTCAAGCCAGTAGTTATGATAACGTTCGTGAATGGACATACAAACAAGTCCAGAAGCGTCCTAAAGATGAACGACCATCTTGGGAAGCAGCATGCAGGCTGGAATTACAATCACTCAAAGATAGAAACGTCTTTGATGTGGTCACACTACCCAAAGGCCGAAAAGCGGTGAAATCCCGCTGGGTATTTGACATCAAGTCTGACGGCCGTAAGAAGGCAAGACTTGTTGCGAAAGGATTTTTGCAGAAACAAGGGATAGACTATAACGAGTTGTTCTCTCCTGTAGTACGATTCGAAACCGTACGACTTCTATTGGCACTAGCAGCGCTTGAAGATTGGGAGATCTCTGCGCTAGACGTTAAAACAGCATTTCTTTATGGTGCCTTAGATGAGGAGATTTACATGGAACAACCTGAAGGCTTCGTTACGGACTCCAGCAAGGTTTGGAGGTTACGCAAAGCATTGTACGGATTAAAACAGGCTTCTCGTGCCTGGTGGCGTCAATGTACTGAATCCATGAAACGTCTGGGATTCAAACGATGCTTATCCGATGCCGGCGTATATGTCTTCAACAAGAATGGCAATATGGTTATTGCCGTCGTCTATGTCGACGATGCTTTATTCATGGGTCCTGATCGCAACCTTGTCAACAGACTAAAAAGCGAATTCATGAAAATCTGGGAATGCTGAGATCTAGGTGAACCAACAGAATTTCTGCGAATGCGAATTACTCGAGATCGGAAGAATTGCAAACTGATCCTTGATCAGCGAGACTATCTTGAAAAGATAATTCGTAAATTCGGAGTTCTGAACGCCAAGACGGCATATACGCCTTTGCCAGAAGGCTATAACCCAACCCAAAACCAGGGGGAGGTTAATCCCGAGATTAGGCATAGATTCCAATCGGTTATCGGATCATTACTTTACTTGGCTCTCGGAACGAGACCACACATATCATTTGCTGTAATCAAGATGTCACAGTATGGAGCTAATCCTAATCAGGAACACCTCCAGAAGGCACTTTACATCGTGAAATACCTTGTTCACACTGCAAAGTACGAACTCATTTACGATGGTAGATCCAACCAAGGACTACTTGCCTTTGCTGACTCTGATTGGGCAACTGATAAAGATGATCGTCGATCACAGACTGGATATATCGTAAAGCTTGCCAATGCACCAGTTTGCTGGGTCTCTCAGAAACAGAAAACGGTTGCATTATCATCCACGGAAGCAGAGTACATGGCTCTATCTGACTGTACACGTCAGGCTTGCTGGATGAAGTCGTTGATGAACGAATTGAACTTCCCTATTTGATCAGTTCCATGTGTTAGCGACAACCAAGGCGCTATCTTTCTCAGCAGCAATGAAGCTACTGATAAAAGAACAAAACACATCGACAATCGATACCACTTCATCAGGGAAGCAGTGGAACACGGAAAGACTCAAATCTATTTCGTTGAAACTGCTAAGCAACCTGCTGATCTTCTTACGAAGAATCTTGGCAGAACAAAGTTCGAATTGTTCAGGCAATCTTTAGGATTAACATTTCACTAGTTCCATGATTGCATGATGCACTTAGTGAAGGGGAGTGTTGAACATGATGAATATCATGTGATACATTGTTGACGTGTTGTTTACGCGTCACACTATTTATAGAGCTACGCCTCTAGAACACTTGCGTCCTCATGCAAGCACTACGTCTCTGTCTACGTATTTCACTACGTACCTAATAGTTTCATCATAAATGACACTATAGACAGTCGCTATCCAATAGCATAAGTAGAGCCTCCAATACATGAGGCAAACACGACTATGCTCACCAAGCATACTACCATTCATGGTAGAAGTACTTACACAGTACTAATGTCTTTTACGCCTTTAGGGCCGAATACCTACTTCTAGTAGTAGTTTCAGTTAGTGTAATACCCATTACATGTACCAGAAACTTATGTATAAAAGACTGGACGAAAGGCCTTAAGCCTAAGGACAATCTACTCGATTATCACCTCTTCACAAGCATCTCAAGACTACAAGAACACTCTATGTATTACCCATGTGAGGTTTACTTCGTTATACCCACTATGCACTTTAACTATGCTGGCTCATTATACCCCGACTCGCCAAACGAACGGGTATACCCCGGCTCTGTCAAATGAACGGGTATACCCCGACTCTGCTATAGGAGCGGGTATACCCCCGACTCTGCTAAACGTCCGGGTATGCCCCCATTCTCCAAACGTGGGTGGGTATCCCCGGATTCTCCAAGCCAGGCGGGTATACTCCCATGCTCTCAACTTAAGCGGGTATCCCCCGACTCGCTAGACTAAGCGGGGATACCCCGCTATCTCAGCGGGACCGGGTATCCCCTCATCCTTACGCAAGCTCAATTATGCATACCTTGTAGGTCCAGTTGTGGGTCCATGTTCGCTATGTTGAGTTTAATTTTTCTACCTGAAAACTGAACTATTTTCATTAATTTCAGGACGACGACGCTGACTTTCAGCGTTTCCTTCTCAGGCTGCACAGCTATATTTAGCCTTGGGCACTCTGCCTCCCACCACCACTTTCCATCCAGCACCGAATCGTGTATGCCCTTCCTCCAGTATCCCTAGTCTTCCGAGCTCACTTCTCTACTACCTTGGCCTCCAGAACACGTTTCGTCGACCCAACAGGTGCAGATTCTACGGTTCTTGCGTTGCTTTCTCACTTACCCAACATCCAGAACTACGTGCGTTTTATCTCGTTATTTCGGGTCTTCTGTCCCATTCTTTCTCCAGGTCGGTCTTCAGGTAACGCTAAACCGCGAGATAGGTACGTCTCTCGAGGTCCTGCTTGGTGTTTGCCTCTCTACTCACCAGTTTTTCGGTTTTAGGCGCCCATCGCGATTTTCTATTGCGAACACGGTCATTTTCGTTCCCTACACTCATCGAGTAGAGAACTGACTTTTCCTTACTCCCCTCCCTTTTAGAATCACTGGAATCCCTCGATAGCCCGCGGAATTGCATCAACCTTTACCCCTTCTCGTTTCCATCGCGTTCTTACCCATCGTCAACCACTTGAATCGACACTCCAATCAGGTGAGTTTTTTCTCCACTAATTCGTTCCTTTTGTTTTTGTTTTTGTTTTTGTTTTCATTTCTTATATCTCCGCTCGAGGCGTCTCTCGCTCACCCTCAATGTCGAACCCCAATCCTCCCAACAATTTCCTCGTTCCATTGTGGACCCGGGCCCAACTCCAGGCGTTATGGCCCGCCGCCCGACTCGGAATCCTCTCCCCAGTCCTCACCCCCAACGACTTCATCTACCTTTTCGAAATCTGGGAAGGTCTTGAGCAGATTTTCAAGATCGGAAGGAGCAACAACCCTCCGCGGCGTTGCCAGTGTATTCGTCGCTGATGTGGACCAACACGGCAGCGAATCATCGCTGTAGTTCGCGCGAGTTGTTCACATCGAACCGGTACGTTTTTCATAGCTATTGAATATCCGATTAACCCTCCTTCAGAGCCTTTGATGCATATAGACGTCGTCCACCATCTCGGATGGACACAATATCAATCCCCATGCCAATGTAAGTCAATTCTCCTTCATTATTCGCTCAGTCTTTTATATTTGCTACCTTCACAGGCAACCAGGACCACCGAGAGAAGTTTCGACGGAACGGCACTCTCTTACAAGTTCTCTCCGAGTTCTTCAACTCGTTTGCCTATACCCGCAACAAATAGTCCTACAAAATTCTGAGTTGTTGTCTAGTAGTTCTCATCCAAGCTAATAGTGTACTTACCTTCTTGTTGTATATTCTCACCGTCGACTTCTAAGTCGAAGTAGCATACTCGTAACTTTCTTGCTGTATTATTTCATCGCGCCTCGAGTTTCGCGTATTGTACTTGTAGATTTTCTTGTTATATTCTCGATGGACTCCAAAGTCTGCGTACTGTATTTGCTTGTTGTATTCCCTTTGCAGAACTGTCGACAAAACGTACCGTATCGTTTGCCATATCTTCTAATATACGTACCTACCTACCCTTACTGCATAGCGTAGCTGCCCATTGTATTTAACAAGGTCGATACTAATAGAAAGACTTGAGTTCGGAGCTGATACCGCGCAGTGTAAAATACCACTTACTGGAATTAGGCGCCTCGGACATAGCAGCCTCAGAGTCCGAGGCCTCGGATACTCTACCGGACCTCGGTCCGAAGTTCGAGCCATGCTTGGACCGGCTCAGACCCTCGGGCCTCCTGTTTTGAATGCCAGCTAACAGTCCTAGGGCTGGGTTCCAAACTCATAGACCTCAACGCCGATTGGGGCACCAGAATCTGGTGGGTGGGTATTGGCGTCTACTTATTGTAGGCGCTAAGCTAGATCTCGAGGCGCTTAATTCAACGCCGGAGAGGCCGTTGGACGCTTGTAGCTCTGTTAAAAATATGAATATGGACTAGTAAAAGATGAGAAATAGGTTCCTTACTTGTCTTTGACTTGGAACGTGATTCAACAAAATAGTTCTTAGGCGAATGGACCGCCGCTGTGAAACGCAACTATCGGGAGTTGAACCCGAGTCTGCGTAGGAATTCTGGAGAGCCCTTGTACAAATTTGGCTACGCCGTGCTGACCGCTGCACCATAGTTGCTTGATGATAATTCACCAATACGCCGCCCATACAACAAATGAAGGAAACACGTTTTTATTCTTCTTGAGTACCCAGAGTAGGTATCCATAACTTGACGTTCATCGCGATGACCCATCTCGAGCTCGAATGTACTGGCAACTGCCTCAGCAATCTCGCAGCAGTTCTTGACCTTCATGACCCTGCAGGAGATGTTCCTCATGGCTCGCTCACATTACACACCCTCGACTCCGAAGTTCTCTTCGCCCTCACAGTCAGAGCAACACCGAACGTCATTGAGGTGTGTCGATGCCCATTCAACGTTCCACACCGCGGTGATCTCCTGCACAGTGGTCATCGACTCACATTGCGACAATGGGACACTGAAAACGTGAGTTCCATTCCCTGATATGCCCCCGTCCTTTTGACTGATTCGCTGTCGTGCTTCTAGAGTAAATGCGGGTGTCCTGAAATTCTTTATTCTTGGGATGCGTCTCTGTTGAAATGTATTTGGGCAGGACTTCAGCTATGGATCGCGCTCGAGGATGGGAATGATAAACATATAGAAGAAATGAGGGCTGCTGTTGAAGAGGGTGGACCGGTACGCAGTGAAGAGAGGCTGGGAGCTAGTGCGACAGCATTGGAGAATGGGACTGAGTGACTCGTATTCTCTTCAGCAATGTAGACGTAACATAAAGGCATGGCGTAGAAAATAGGACGTACTAGCCACTATACCATGATTGGCTTGACGTGGCGACGCACTGGGCTGGTTGGTCCCAGCACATTCCCACTTACCGAGGAGATACAGAAATATCACACAAAGAGCACCCGATAGTAGCGTATGAAATCGTTTGGTTTATTTCGCACAAGTCCATAGAAAATTCACGGCATTGTACCAACTACGTCGTGACAATTAGACATGAACTGCACCCACATCTAGTCGGTCTCAGATTCCCTATCACTAAGATCCAGCATGGCGAGATGCTCGTACAAACCAGAATCCACGACGTCTTCTACCTCGTCCATCTCTAGCTCATCCTCGTCATCCAATGCGTTCCGAATGTCGTTGAACTCCTCTATGATGTCGGTCAACCTTAAACTGCTTGCGTATGCCAGCTCGCTTGCCGACGGACCCCATTCTCGTACACCAACTGATGCCTCAACCTGGCGTAAGTCTTCAATCCACCGTGCACATAGACTGGCAAGGTCGTTTTGACGGCCCTCCAGCATATAGCGTTCATCCTCGTTATCTTCGTATTGATTTCGTCAATACATGCTTGTTCAATCACGTTTTGCGCGACGTACCACTTTGATCAATGCTTAACAGTACTGTGTCCCACTCCTCCCCAAACCATATCTGCATCGCATCCCTTTCCTCCTGCAGCCTTTCTAATTCTTCCTCGCAACAGTCTCTTTGTAGCAGATACCGTATGCCAGTACAAACATTTTCGTCCGATAGCCATAGCGGAGGCCGACCGTCTTCTGCTCGATCGGAGAGGCCTATATCTTGCCAAATGTCGTCGTCAATGTCGAGGCTGAAGAGTCCTTCCAGTACAATCTCCTTTGGAGCCACGGCGTTGTGAGGAGCTTGACCCTTGGCGATGTATCCTTGCATCTCAGTACATAGCTTGTTGTACCAACGTGCGATCTGTTGAATGCCAGGGTCCTTCTTCTTGACGGAATCTTCAATTTGATGGTGAGCACGTTGTTCTGTAGGGTGGTAGAGTGTTAGTTGAGCTACGCAGCGTGATCAGCAAGGCACGCTTACCTGCCTGAGTTTTTCGGAAGGAACGTTCAATGCGGTCTCTTTCAAACTTTCTCGAACGAAGCTTCTGCATCAGCCGCGTCTTGAGGGCGAGGGCGTTCATCCTCGCCCTCAGGTAGGGACTTTCCAGAAGGTGCCGTACCTCCTCCTTTTCCTTCACTCCCAGCAGCTTCTCCTTCTGACGAAGGGTTTGGTTCGCACGCTTGATATCCTCCCTGCACTTAGCCAGGCGTTCCATAGTGTCCAAGTGGTCGTAGTCATCGTTTTGTAGGTTGGCCAGAGATTGAGTGAGACGAGAGGAAGTTTGTTCCAATTCGTGCGCAGCTTGTCTAAGTCGAACCACTTCTTCAACGGCCTTTCTGCCTTTCTTCTTCGATTGAGCTGACATCATCGTAAGTAATCACAAGGAGACCGGAGACCGGAGATCAACTCGTACCGGGGAGGGGTTTTGTCTGGTCCGCTACCTGATCCGTCCATTCTTTCCGCAATACGTTCTCCATGACCCCGCATGTCTTCAGCTGGTACTCTGCCTCCTGTAGCTTCACTCGCGCTTGGTGGTCCTTGTGAGCAATCCATTGTCCCAGTTGTTCCAGATTTTGCTTGTCTAAGTAATTGATCTGGATATCCAGCGTGTAGACGCGATGATGGTACTAGATGGTAAAGATGATGAGTACCCAAGCTATCATGGCAATGCCGAGCTGGAGGTCAGTTTTCCCGACTGTTACTCCTTACATCCTCCACTATACTGCCAGCTCACAAGCGCAAAGACCGTTACATAGGCAGCATCTCGTCGACAAACGATGGCACAATGAAGATAAATCTCAACCACAAACACTTGACCGAGACTTTCGCGAAGGGTTCATAATCTGAAGTACGATGATAGAGGAACTTTTCATATTCGTATATCTACCGTTAATAACGACTACCAACAGTTGGTGTTTACGGGATCCTCATGAGGAGAAGATTTCATTCTGAGAGTTTTTCCCGACATGGAGAAGCTTGGCCATCCTCAATGGAGCCTGGAGTACCAGTGGTTGTGCGATCTCTTACGAGCAGGGAATGACATGGAGCCAGAACCCATTGCCACTCCTGCGTGGCCTGCCCTACCTGCGGATAACTGACCGATCCATTGGTGGGCTTCGCACTCGTATTTCGCGGTATTGGTAAGGTATTGGCACTTCGGGGTCTTTACTTCGTTGTGCATCAATCTGTTTCAAGAGTAAAAAAATTCATTAAACGATACGTCTACTGTAAGGAGATACTTGATGACTATACTACAGGGTACCTAGCGATTTACATACGGATGGGGTTGAGTGGGTCCACATGTCGTGGTGGTAAGAAGGAAAGAAAGGAACCGTGGCCGTGCAATGAGTCACAAAAGATAACGGGCCATCAACAGAAAGCACCATGTGATGCTCATCACATGGTGCTTTCCGTTGATTGCCCGTTATCTTTTGCAGGGATTGTTCTCCCACGGCTTCCCTCTTGTCGTCTCTCCATCAAGATCTGACTGGCCATCGTCCAAGTCTATCGTAGTAGTTGTATGAGTTTCATGATAAATAAATTCTCTTAATCAGTTCTCGAGTAAGATAACATCGTAAGTCAAATTATTGAAACAATTCAAGTAGAGAAAAGAAAGGGAGAAAGACGTGAAAGGGGGTCATGCTGCTACGCGGCGTCCGTCTCAATAAAAATATCCCCAGTAAAACATGAGGCTGACTCTCCTACAGACACAACGTGCAACATGGCAACGAGCATTGGGGCGTCCACGTCAAGACAAGCTATGGAGACAGAGCACACCAAGCGGAGAAGAGTAGTTCGAAACAGATGGATTGACGACGAAGCGGGTATAGATGACGATGAAGAAGACTTTGATGATGATGAAGAGCAGGGTATGAACGATGAGAAAGATGGAGGAGAGGGCGACAGAATAGCGAGAAGAGACAGATCGTCTTTGCCAAGGATAGAAACGCGTCGTTTAGGTACGTTCTGACGTTTTAGCATTCGCACTCTTTCTGATATCTCTTATTCAGGCTCTAGGGGCGGAGCACCTCAGATTTTTGACGGATTGATCGCACGCGTTGAAGGTCCCCGGCCCCAAAATAGTAACAATGCAGGGAACCAGAATGAAACGGTCGGGGAAAACTCAGACGATAGTCCAGATGAGGAAGCTGGGCATTCACAACATGAGCCTTCATTCGATCCGGAAAGTCCTCTAGAAAATGCCATGTTCAAGTTATTCGCGGAGGCAGACACGGCCCTGTATCGGGTCAAGTGCGAGGTATGTTATCCCCACTTATTGGGCAGATCTTTCATATCTAAACAGTGCGACAGCCGGGCTGTGAACTTCCTGCAATCATGTATCTCATACAACGTGCCGTTGCAGAAGACACACCAAAATCAGACCCTAATTCTGGAAATCTAGAGAGCTCGAAGTGTGAGGGAAAAGTACTGCTGAGCTCCTTGATTCGTTCGGCGTTCATGGGCAAGAAAACCGGTCACATCTACGTTGAGGTTACAAGCTGGAATGTTAGAGATCCGGTTCTACGGGAAATCTTCCACAGCACCCCTGGTCTACTGTACCCTTCCTGATATCCTGGTGGCTACCCTGTTCGGTTCCATCCGGGTGTCAAAGACTCCCTGCCTGCAGTGGAATTTGTGGAGCGTGATGAATGGGCTCAAACTCTCCATATGACAGGTAGGGGGGTCCTACCAGGCGACTTTGTCCAGATAGGGCGCCACGCCAAGTATCGGGGTGATGTTGGCCTCGTAGTAGACGTAGATCGGGACGATCTGATGTCCGTATCCCGCGCACGCCTTCTGGTTCCCCCGAGAATTCCTTACCATTGGCGTCTCAAAGTGGACCAATCACATTTCAACGACCGAGCACTTGAGTACTCGAGTGAGGACCGGTTAAATCCCAATCACGAGGACTTCTACCTACGACCATTCCACTACAAAGAATGGCTCGCCGCAGGATGGAAGTGGAAGGCCGATTTAGTCCCTCATTGCCGAACACACAGATGCAAGACGCCCAAGGACCCCGAAGTCCCGAATGTGGAAGGACACTGCAGACCGTGCCAGGACTGGGAAATGTGTCCCGAGGCTTACCTCGTGTTCCAGAAACGCGAGTTTCAGGACATGTTGGAATCTATATGGGTCAAGAACTCACGCCTCTCTAAGGCGGACAGTATTGCTTTCCACGCCGGAGTCTGTTTCCACGTCAGCCAGTTTCAGAATCAACAGCTCTATGATTCCCTTTCAGATCTCCCACCACCGAGAGGATGGGATTTCACCATCGGTGATCGCGTATTCATCGTTAAACCTCATGTCACACCAGAACCGCAGCCGAAAAAGTTTCTGACAATGACGATTTCCTTCCTCAAGCACTACCCCGATGAAAGTCACGGGTGTGAAGGATCCATTGTGTCGGTTTTGGGCTCGATGTGCAAAGTCAGGTTGGATGACCTTCTGGGGTTAGTACACCAAGCGACAAATTCGCCCGAGGTACCAGCAGTGGTCAGGGATGAAACGTCGGCGTTCGAATTCCAGCCGCTCAGGTTGCAGACATCAGACCCTAAAGAAGAAGAGGGAATGGTGGTCAGCGTGTCGCAACACCACATTCGGCGGTCTCTTAGACCAGGAGATGAAGTGGAAGTCATCGATGGAATTGAAAAAGGTGCCAATGGATGGATATTCAATGTAACAGAAGATTGGAACGCCGTGGTCATGGTTAACGACCCTTTGGAGCCTGACCGGCCAATGTCACAACTGGAACCCCATGTGAGTAGCACGATTCCACTTATTTCGAAAGTGTTGCTCAGTAGAATTGTAAAGATGATCACAACCACGGTGAACTTCTTGCGCCCGTACAGACCTTGTGGCTCTACGGTGAACCAGGCCCCACGGCAACTCACGAGGACCTTTGGAGTGGCTGCAGCGCCAGATGGGGTACTGGCCAACGTGGGACTGTGTCCTCAGACGCCGAAACTGGTTCAGCATAGGCAGACTGAGCGAAATCCTTGGATAGGGACGCGGGTGAGGATAATCAAACACAAGAGCGGGTCGAAGGACTCCGGAGTTGTGAGATCGGTTCATGTGGCGGGTGAAGCCCCAATTGGTAGGCCCAACAAGACCAACAATGTCAGCGGTCTGATCATCAATGTTGAATCGGACACTCGCCGACAGCGCACAGGCAATATCGCCGTTGATTATAACAACGTACGAGATCTGGAGTAAGTTGTTCCTTCGATTAGTATCCAAATGAGAGAATGCTAAATTCCGGCAGCTCGGGCCGATTCCTCAACCAAGTTAGGCCATTGGCTGAAGATTCCTTCTGGAAGCAGCAGTTTCGACCTTTCTACTTTGAGCTATATAGCGATAAGGAAGAAAGGGAGTTGAAGGATAGGGAGGAAAACAAGCGATTGCAAGAGATGGAGAGGGAGCAACGAATGCGAGAAGAAGCAGAACGGCGCTTGGTAGCCCCAAGCAATGGTGGGACCCCACCGCCCGGCGAAGATGTTGACGCTCCGGATATTGGCTCGGCTTGGGACCTGGAGAGCACAGTCAAGTTCCGAGTCGATTGGTTAATCTCCCCCACCATCGTCAGCGGTCTCCAGGGAATGAAAGTACTTGTCGACATCTCTTCGGGGCGCTTCAAGGCCAGGGACCGATACGTTCAGCTCGAATACGATGGGGAAGACAGGCCTCATAAAATTGTCTACTACCCGCCCCGCGTGCAGAGACGAGTATCTGCCTGTCCCATGGAGTTGGCTGAGCTTGACAAGTCTTCCGATCGGCCAAAACTCCGAACAGAGGCTCGCATGATGATCGTGATAGAAGGGGACCACCTTGGCAAACTAGTATATCGGGTTGGACAGCGATATGTCTCTGAGGAGCAGAGCGAGGACCACGCGCGCCTGATCGTGCGTGTGGTGGTCAACGTAGATGTGATAGCTAGCACGTGCAAAATTTCTGAGGAGGAGTTGCTTCTGCACGAGTCTAGCCTTGCTATTGTGAAAGATGACCAGACACTACGCTTGCATGCACGACAACAATTAGATAAAATTAGACAGGAGAACAAGAACAAGTTGTATTTGTAGAATTTCTTGTATCAGTAGCAGCCTGCAGCATTCTTGTATCAATAACACGCGTTTCCACGTGTTTGTTTGTTTGAATAAAAAGTGTTGTTTTGTTTTATTGATACATCGTGTACCACCTCGTCCACTCTCTCATTGCACTATCCTCAAGCCTCAAGATGGCGAAATCAAAGGTCTCAACCCGAAAACCACGCGTCGCACCTACGCCTGGCCCGTCAAAGGTCAAAACATCCACAAAAAAAACTGGAGAGGTATGATTAACTCATAGGCCGCAAAGCTACCACTGACGTTGAGTCCAGATAGCCTCGGTTCCAGCAACCCAGGTCAGCGAGGTTACAGAGGTATTTAGGTCTCTCGTCGTCTTCTTTGAGAGATGTGGTCTCATTCCAAGCGTAGAGCAAGGGCACTGCTCCTTTGGTTGAACCTGTAGCAAGAGGCCGTTACTCGACGCGCTCCCGGGTCCCCAAGAAAAACCCTAAGTGAGTAGATTTTTGTTTCGTTACGAATTTCATTCGGCTGCTAATTGTTTCAATAGACCCGAAGCCATCGTTTTAGCAACCTCGAAGAGAGGAGGGGCGAGGTTTGCCTACATGGCTGAGCTGGTGCCCAGTTCAGAAGACGTTGCAACGCACCCCGTTCCTCAACATTCGGAATCCCACGAAGAGGCACTCGATCGATCTACGGATGAGGAAAAACAGGTCCACATCCAATTGTCGCAGGAAGTCCTCCACCCCGACTCTCGGTCGTCCCAGGAGAATCTTGTTGATATAGATCAGCCGCTAGACGATGGCAGCGACAACAACAGCCTTGGAGCTGCTCAGAGCGAGCGTGTCACAGAAGATGACGAGGGTTTTGATGACGAGGAGAATCAGGAGGACGACAGGGGTCGGGAGGACGACGGGGATCGAGAGGACGAGGGGGATCGCGACAATGAGGATGAATACGACAGTGTTCAGGATGGGACTCCCAAGCGTAGGCAGAACGCCGACCCTTCTGATGATGAGTACGGCGATGCAAATCAGGTAAGAAGTGCATTACTGTAGCCTCGGTTTCGTACCTGATGTGAGCTTTCAACCTAGGTGCCCGTGGACAGCAATTCAACGGGCTCGTCCTTTGGAAAGACGTTGGCAAAGAAGAAGGCCAACTTGCGAAAGAAGGGACTACCTTCGAGTTCTGAGGAAGACACGCACGATGATGGGGACAAGCAAGCCGTTCCCAGTCCAATCCGTCCACCCAAACGCCGAAAGGCGAAGGGCAGTCGACAGGACTTCCAGAAATATATCCAACCAACAGGCCCGGCACAACGTCAACATCGTGGTTCACCGCCACCGCCAGCATCCTCTCCAGCTCCCTCGTCGCCCTCACCTGAGCATCGTGAACGGTCTGTCGTACCCACTGCCTCTGCAACTACACCCAATCCAAGTCAAGGCGCATCTACAGGGCAGGAGAGGTACAAGCCAGGGCCGATGGCCCAAGGGGCTAAGGACGCAATGGATGCATTGTGGGTTGAGGTACGGGAGAAGATCGATGTCATCTCCAACGCCCATAACAAGTCTCCGGAGGCCCTCTGGCAGTACTGGGGGAGAAAAGATATCAAGGAACGTGGACCGAACACCTGGAATGTCTTCCAGGCTTCTTGCGGTTGGGTTGAAGGCGAGGAGCAGACAGCGAAGCCAGATAATAGTACGTTCGCATAGTAATCTTTCCCTGCGGTAAAAATATTCATACAGCCATCTAGTGACGGTGGGGGAATGGGCCGACTTCATCAAGGATCAGTACAACCAGCGCAAAGCAGCAGCCGCAGAGCGACTTGGGGTGCCCGTCGACAAACTCACTTCTGCACAATTGCGTGAGGAGTTTGCGGCAGAGCTGGAATGGAATGAGCGGCAAAAGGGGGCGTTTAATGACGCATTACTGCAGAACGGAGCGATGGAAGCCCATATCCAGTCGCTCGTTGAGCCCATTGTCGCGACCGTAAGTTTGATTCTCAGCTATCGTTCCATTCAACCATGCTGACCACTCACCAGTCCCAGAGGATTCGTGACCAATACGGAGTTCACGTATTCGGCTATGCTATCCAGACAAGACGTGATGCTAATAACATGAGTGTGTTGTGCGCCTGGGGACCCAAAGGGGAATACGAACAAGTCCAGAAGGCTTTCGGCAGGAATATACGGGAGCCTATAGGGGAATTCGAAGCCATGTTCAAGTGAGGGCTTGTCACTTCCACTCATCATCAGTTCTTCATTCTCATGTTCCTTGTATAGGATAATCGAAATGGAGAATGCAGGCCACTCTCTAGCAATAGGTAGACAGCACGTACAGCTTCAAGCTCGGCAGAATGGCAAGGACGGCAATAGGGCAATGGTCAAGATCTTCTACCAGGAGGATTGTAGTGAGTTCATTGGCTTTGCGTGATCAATAAGTACCTTATGCTTAATCTTACAGGGCAATTCTCTTTCGATAAGGACGTGCCCCTGGACAGCTTCCTCAGATTGGCTTGGAAGTATCGCATTTGTATCGTCAATTGGCCAGCGAGTGTGCCTTTTCCGGAGACCGGGAAGAGTGTGTTCAAGATGAGCGCTGAACATGCTGCCAAAGTCGTCGAGCCGCGCGAGAGGTACATCGAGGCTATAGTCGATGGGCGCACTGAAGAAGACTTTGTGGTGAATCCCAAGCATATGCGTTTGATTCGCTGGAGCGATGGTAAGCTCTCAAACCACCTTAAGATCAACTTCAGCCGCTGATATGGATCATCAGAGCAAATGAAGCTCGACGTTGACGAGGCAGATAAGGTTCCCATTGTCATCGACGATAACGGCGTAACCAAGCACACTGCGGGAGAATCCAAAATATATGAGCAAGGGGAGTTTTACGATGCCGACGCAACCCCAAAGAAGAAGAGGGGTGGTAGAGGTAGGAAGCGCACCGCTACTGCTGCGGAAAAGGAAAAAGAGAGACAGGAGGTTCATCAGGCAGCTTTGGATCTCAAGGAGGGTAATCAGTTGGAGAAGCAGTGGATGGCAGTCAAACCACGCCTCGAGGCAGACATGGCGAGGATGGACATGGAGGATCGACAACGTCGACGCTATTATCAGGGGCATTCAGACGATGACGATGACGACGATTACGACAACGAGCCCAGGTACAACTACGAGCAGATATTTCCCTCCCGGGGTAAGTCGTTATCCGCGACCTCCTAGTCAGACACTAAATGGCATTGCTCAGGTTCTCAACAACTCAGGCATGCAGCCCCTGACGACCAACACAACCACAACGACCACAACGACGAACATTCCCCTGCTCCACAGCCCGTGAAACGAGTCCCGTCGTCTCGACCTCGTTCTACCTCCTTTGACGTCGACCGTACCAGTAAGTAGATGTCATCATCCGCAATACGTACGATGATGAACTCTGCCCTTAGCTCCCCGACGCCCTGTGGCTAAAGCCTCGTCATCCCGACTACGTCAAGCAGACATTGAGGTACACCGTGATCGTGAGTCTGTGTTTCGTGTTATTCCGTCATTCAGGTTAGGAACTGTATTTTAGGGTCCACAGATTACAGTCGCCCAGAATCGTCTTCTGTACGGCGTTCAGTAGAGGACTACTCGTCATCGTCGTACAGTCGGAAGCGTGTGCACAATGAAGAGCAGTATGAGGAGGAGTATCGTTCTCGCCGTACATCGAGCCATGCATCGCAATCTCAAGGTGAGTCTTATTACACAAAGAGCATGACTACACCTGACAATACACAGTGCGTAAAGCAGATCCGCAGGGAAATAAGCGTGCTCAAGGGGATCCTGCTGCCGACAAGTCCGATTCACAACGTGCAAGTCGTACCTCCAATCTGCCGCCGTCCCGTCGAATGGGTGATGGGGCCGAGCTGGAACCTCAGATCTCTCGCTCGGACCGCCCTGCGAAACGCCATCGGCACGCATACTCAAGATCTGTATCTCCGGCACAGGATCGCAACCGTGGGGCGACTCAATCCTCCATCAGATATGCCCAGGATAAGGTTAAGGGTACCATAAAGGGCAAAGAAAGGGAACCGGTGCACTTCGACCCAGAGTACCGTCGTTCTGGTCATTCTGATAGACGACCAACCCTGCCTGGCGTGCGGTCTTCGGCGAAGCCTCGGTAATTTGCGTACTTGCACTTGTATTTGTTTCTCGTTTTCAATGTCAACTTTTTATCTCTGCAATCAGTGGCCTAAGTGAAAGTCTCGGTATCCACGCATGAGTTTCGAGCAATAGAGTCTCGATTTGCGTGATCTCTACGGTAGTGACGTACAAGAGTAACGGAGAACCACATATACTGTGAGAGACAGACTGCCTTACGTATTGACTATCTGCGCTGATTTGGATACTTCGTATGAGGAAAATGGTGGTAAATCTTTGTTCTCTGGGTGTTGTTGTCCTCAAGTTCTACGAGAAAAGTAGACAGACGAACTCGTAGGCTGTTGAAAGAGAAACAATGAATGAATTATTCTCTCGCAAGCTCAAGGGATTGTCCGAGCGTACTCACCTTACAAGCTCTGCCTCCAAACGCGCTTTCTCCCTAATATGTGTCTCTTTGTCCTCGAGGTTACCCTCGGGTCCGCCTTCCTCCTTTTCCGCAATCTGTCTGAGCATCTCTTCCTTGCAAAACAGCAGGACTTCGTTGGCCCAAATCTCGAATTTTGCTGTGTCGATGTTGGCAGCAATGTCATTGCGCTTCCTGCATCCTGGAGGGGTGTATTCCAGCAAGGGATACACAGGGAGAGACATCTAAGAGAGAAACGGTTAGTAGGAGTACATCTGGCTGGGATATTCAACCCACATCGTGCTTTGATGGGCTCAAGTGCAGGTGGGAGTGCAGGTGTGAGTCGGCGGTTTTGATTTTTTTTTTCGTTTTATACTGTGAGCATCGGTATAATATTCACTGCTGATGCACAATCTATCATTGGTCGCATGGCCCAGTGGTATAGTAATGACAGCGTTGGCTTAAGCGCCGATGCCATCAGCGCTAAATCTACGTGAGGTCAGTTGATCGACTCTCCACCGTGCCTCGCATATCCCAAACGGATGTGAATAATTTTATTATTGGTTTGTGCTATCGCGCCGTTCCTTCAGCTACCTCAATGTCTCTAGCAACGAGCAAGATATGACCTTGTAGCCTTTTTTGTTTGTACGCTAAACAAAGATCCTGCGCACGAAAAATGACCAATGATGTCTGAGACATTGTGATAGCTGTAAGTAATACACCCAGAAACAAAGTACCCAAGGCTAGCAATAGTTGTGCAGGCAGAAAACGTAGACGGTCAACTCACCATAGCGAAGGCAGACCCACAACTGGACCTACAACGAACGTTTGATTGAGCTTGCGTAAGATGAGGGAATGCCCGGCCGATCTGAGATAGCGGGGTATACCCGTTTGGTTTCGAGACTCAGGGGGATACCCGCTTATGTTGGGATGCACGGGGTATACCCAATTGTTTGGGATTCTGGGGATACCCGCTTAAGTGGGAAGCACGGGGGTATACCTGGGTATACCCGTTTGTTTTGGAGATCCAGGGGATACCCGCCTGTACATTTGGAGAACGCGGGGCATACTCAGTCAGTTTCGACCATCGGGGTATACCCGGTCGACTGTCAAACTCAGGGTATACCCGCTCATGTTGGAACCACAGGGGTATACCCGCTCACGTTGGAACCACAGGGGTATACCCGGTGCGGTTGGCAGAGTTGGGTATACCCACGAGTTAGGATAAGGCGTTCTTGTTCCTCCCTCGCTCTAAACTGCCGAGGTGAGATGCACTATACGACTGACCAAAGGCGTATGTAACCACCCTTACACTCAAATAGTGACTACGACGGACAGACGGGACACTCTTTCATTATTTCTCTCAATTCCTCAAATCAGTGCCGCTCATGTCCAGTAGCCGTTCACAATCCTCGTATAACTTCCTAAGTCTCATGCCTACATTACAAGTAATATTATCTATAACCTTGGGGACCATGACTCACGCAACTGCTGAAGTGACGCAAACCGTGAGGATCCCGAGCAGCAGCCCCAGCCCCAGATCCGCAACAACACGCGGGAGAACGTACATACACACCCTTTGGGTACCACAATCTGTACGTGCGCTAAAGAGAAGCGAGCCGCGATGAGCCCCACCAGCAGCAGTGCCCAGCCCCCAACCCGCGAAAAATCGCGAGGGAAGAGACCCCTGCCACCCCGTCACATCACGGAGGACGAGGGAAATACCCGCTGCTGGGGCAGATCTGACCTCTGAGCGGGGATACCCATCAGCGAGGTCTGGCAGAGGCGGGGTATACCTGCCCTACACACCACGGGTATCCCCGCCTTGGGGCACAACTGCTAGGAAAGACCCCTCATAGGCCTAATTATCTCACCGGGGAGATAGGCCTATGAGGGGGGTAAAGGGGTATGCCTGAGGTGATGGTACGTACCTATTGTTCATATGTTTTCGTGCTGCTTACCCTCGTGTCATATGCAATTCAACCTTATCCCGTCGACATACTTGCCTTGAAGGGATGTCATCAACTTTCTCACCGTCACTCGATACACTTCCGTGTTGGTAACATCACTTCCCAAGCCTCCAAAGTCAACTTCAGGCTGCGCGCTATGACCAAAGGAGCTCGTCGATGTGCTGAAAACCCTTGGGATACGCAACGGAAGCATTCCCATTGGGGCTTTCGAAATTTGTGCGTCCCTGTGTGCGCTGAATGTCGAGATAGAACCTTTCGTGAATGACACCGTGAAAACCCCACGTTTTGTACGCACATCCAAGTTCCAACGATGGGTTTGTAGACTATAGCGACCTCTACGCTCATGAGAATGCTACCGATGTCCGTCTTTTGATACAAGATATTGAGGATCGAGCCGATATCTACAAAACTGAAGTCAAATCAGTAAGAACACCTCATAGTACTCGTACCAGCGGCTCACCTCCGGCTGGTACTTTAAGCTTGTGAATAGACTTCCAGGCCGTACTATCCAAATAGAAGACAACGAAGCGAACACCTGAGCTTCAGATCTTGGTACACGAACCCTGATTTTTCGATGGTTTACGAGCCCGCCGTCCGAGTGATGAGTCGCCACTCATAATGAGGCTCATAGGAATCCAAAGTCAACGGCGAGTTTCTGACCTCACGGTAATAATTCCAACACCACCAACCTTATGCATCCCACCCGGCCCCCGTTCGCCTCGCTCTTCATTACTTCTCCTTTTTGTTCAGCGGAATCCTCGTTCTCTGCCGTATTTATCAACAAGGCTATCGGCCATGAAGGGCGGTTGGAAAAGCTTCAGGCTGGCGAATCGTCCAGTGACTGGATCGTGTAGTTAGTATGACTATGAACTCGTAGAAAGAATAACATGAACGTGCCTTCCCTAATCCATTCCCATCCGAGTTAATCTAGAACCGCGCTATAGCACATCGTCGTCCGCCAATCTACAGTCTTCATTTCTAGGTGAAATTTGGGTAGATTGCGGTCCATCAAAGGCTTGAAGACACATGCCGCGGTGTCTAATTCAATGCAATACAACAGAATTAAATTTGAAGACTGTTGAAGGGTCCTGGATTTGAATTTGCTCGCTATCGAACGATCCTGAGCTTCGGGCACAACCGGAGACTGGAGTAGGCGTTGAGAGATACTCGATACTCACCTGTCCATTCAGAACCACCGACTCATCTACCTCATTGTCCTACGTCTTCCAGCAGTTCCGTCGAGCAAATTGATGCTCCAGGGTATGTAAATTCTCCCTCGGAGAGTGTGAAGTCGTTCACTTGAGTTCGAGGTGGTGGAATTTTCAGGGTTGTTGGTGGATTGACGTGAAGGTGTCGAAAACCCAGACCATCGAAAAAAAAAACTGGTCGAGGGACTGAGAGATTGGTGCCGATACAAGAACGGAGGTCGGAGCCGTTAAAAAATGGGAGATGTGTTGGTGCCAGTCAACGCCGCGAACGCTGACAAAGCACATTCGCTCGTTGTCTGCGACGTCCATCACGGCTCAAGCGCTCTTTGCCCAACGATTCTCTGGCAGCACTTCTTTCCACAACGTCTCAATCTCTATCCTCTGCAGGCTCAAAAGCTCGGAATGGCTACATTACCAATTGGTATTAGAGACGAGAAATCCAAGGGGTAAGCTTCGTTGTCAAACGATATGCGTTCGCTGGGGCGATTCAGACCGTACACCCTGGATACAGCCTCTGATCGTCTTCTGGGACTCCAAAATCACCTCAAGTCTACTCAAAAGAAGAAGAAAAAGCTCTGTCGTTCAACTAAGCTCACCATGAACGGCAATCGTCTTTTTCAAACGACCTCTTGAAATTCTCGAACCCCTGACAGCTAAAACGCTGGTTGTTGTCCGTTGCAAACCCCTCCCCTCCTACTACAAGTCGGATACCTGACGCTCTTCGGGACTCATTGGAACCGAAAGAACGCATGCTTTCCCCTGAAACCCCCAGGTCTGTCGAACTCAAAGTGACGATCTATCGACCCTGCATCACGTTGGACTCAAAAAGTACCCTCGAGAAATTAACGTTCGAGGAAAGTTCAACCTACTGACTGAGATCTTTGGTCGTGCTTTGAAGCTCATCAGCCACCAGCGCCCGGACCCGGAAGCTACTCACCCTATCTAGACCTGTCACAGATCAGCTCCCAGATAGTCAGGTTTCCCCAGCAGTCCTCGATGTCAACTTGCCGTGACGCCCAAGATGCCGTTCAGCTTGAAAGAACTATTGTCAGGTGTCGTACATCGGGCCGTACATGATACTTTATTCGAGTCCAGGCTGACTGGGGCTCCTAGGTATTGGTTTGCTAGAACTACTAAAATATCTCGAGGGTTGTGGGTTGGAGTGAAGCGCTGGCCGCTTCGCATGTGAACCGTTTGCGTTATCCGAGGGTTCTTCAGACGAACTCGGACTTGAGTGAGAAGGAACGTGTTTGCCGTGCGTTGTTATGACTGGTCTCATGATCGTATCGAGTACAAAGACTGAAGCGCCAGCCTACAGCATTTCGTTCTTCTATCTGGTTTTGATGTTGACGAACGCCACATGCGATGCACAGCTTAGGGTTATCGTGAATTGCAACCTCTCTCGAGACGGTCGAACCAAAGTATTCTGCAGGTCAACGGTAATGGTATAAATGGCGATGTATTCGAGGACCAAGTGCACATGGACGGAAGAGAGGGATGGGGTAACGGACTGGGCGCTTTGGATGGGCGACATGTTGACGGAAACTGGGGTGCGCGTGATTTAGTGCCTTCATCCTATTTTCGTTTGGAAGGCATGTGGGTGATTGCCTGAAATATAGAACTCGTATAGTAAGTGGCACTCGAGCGCCTCATTCAAGGTGCGGTCTTGAATGAAGCCTTTTTCTCTAACCCAATGGTCTCCATGTCACTTCCTCAGCGTCGTTGAGCCAGATTCCGAAGACTGGACTAGAGAAAAACCTTGTATGTGAATATATGGGACACCGTAGGGTGTTCCGACGAGAACGAACTTGACAGAGGAGAACAGGTACGTGCCCGCAGCGTGTATCACTGCTGTGAGTTTTTCTTAGAACCATGATATGTGCGGAATGAAGCTGACGCGCCGGAGAACAGCATGCCAACGCTCACCTTTTCATATCGATATGGCTCATGGGGAGGCCGAATAGCGCTGGCGATAATGCTGGGTTGAATGCACTAGCTTTCCAGCTGTGGAACGAAGAATACCGTATAGATTGGCGGCCTGGAATTCCGAAATGTAAGTGAAACGGAACGAGGAGAGCGAGAGGGGGCACGAACGTCAGGAAGTGTAGATTCGCTGGGCGGGCTGTTGAAAAGCATGGAAAAGGCGTGTCTTTGGCGTTACAAGCTAATTATAATTTGGTTCAATGACATGTAAGCGGCATGTTTGCTATAAATATTAGCATGTTCCACCCACCCTTTCCCGTCACTCTACACCCTCCTTTCGCTCACTCGCTCAGTCCACCACCTACATGTCAACGTTCTTCGCCAATGCACAGGAATTTTCGATATCTGGCGGGACCTTCAGCTGTGTTCAACGCGACCAGCACAACTATTACAATGGCCGTACGACAACTGAAACAATAACTTCCTCCTCCGCTAACGGGGGTATAGCAAACCAGGAAGCAAGCTCGTCCTCGACGACTACGACAACGGTTATTCACGGAAACCAGATCAACCAGATTGTTCAGCGAGAAGAGAGGGAACATACGGAATTTGACGACGTGAGTTATATATCTGGGAAGTGGGGAGCTCGAAGGCTTATTATACGCACCGTTCATCCAGTATCGGAATGTCAAGAGTGGTGATTTCTATAGGCTTGAGGATGTCTGTGTTGTCAAAGGTCATCGCCGACAGTGGTCATGGTCATGGTATGATGCCCTGGATGTCGAGAAAACTATCTGTGCTGCGAAGGTGATCGGGACGGAGGGCTTGTTCACATCGGTGACTTATAGTGGGCCGGATGCGCGCAGGGTGAGCTTTGTACACTTCAAGGGGTGGAGCAACTAAAGAAAGAGTTTGATTATAGGCCTTCGAGGAGGATTTTCGGAAGTGTTCGCGAGTGCGGTACGTCCAGTGGATTCTAAATTCACCTGCGTGCTTAAGAACCTTCAGTTCATCCAATAATGCGCAGGCGTTTGCTGTTGACATCGGAAAAATACCGTCACTGCTTCTTTGGCACGGTAAGTGTGTGTGTGCCTGGCGATTCCTGTGGTCAAGTCGATTTTTTCTGTAGGCCTTGTACCGTTCTCGCACTTTTGGAGGAGTTTGGGGCAGCTTGGTCGGTTGTACCTCTATAATCTGACGGTAAGTAGCGGAAGTATTGAAATGGAACAATTTTGATCATGCAATTGACGTAGTGTAAACTCAGAGTCAATTACCCAGCCGTCAGGGAGCTGTGGGTGGATTCTACCCGAGGAGAGATCTGTCGAGGTCCACAGGGGCCAAAGTCAGATATCGAGTGGAACCCGTGGAATTTCAAGATGGAGAATCTACCTTTGACCAGCGAACTTCTCCAAGAAGATGTTTTCATGCGCTTCCTGGCAAGCCAAAAGTCGAAGGAAGCTGATCGGGCGTTTGTGGGGGCGATTTGTTATCACTCTGAACGTGACGTAAATGTGCCTGAAACTTTCCACCGACCGACCATCTTTTCCACTTTGACCGCAACCCCCATCGCCTTTGCAAACAACGTCTGGACGAGTGACCGGGGTGCTGTAGAGAGGAAGGTTCTGGAAAACGGACTGACTAGGTGAGCTGCTCGGAAATCACAGGCCACTCTTTCTAAAATCACGAGTAGATTCCGACTCGATAAAGATACTCATGATTGGTTTCGGTTGTGGTTAAACGAGTACGCAGAAGAGGCCTGGCTTTCCCACTCATCAAAAATCTTTCATTCTCGTGGAATATCATTGGAGGACGATCTGAGTGTTTATCGTACGTCGTCGTTCGTGTTCCCTTTTCCACTGGCTAACATCGACCAGAGCTCGTCAATCCCCGGTTGGAGTTGGTTGGCAAACTTGACAAAACCCCTTCCAAAACCCAACAACGACGCCAGCAGCCAGTCTACCTTTTCATCCGTCCACCTCCCCGCAACCCCCTCGACGATGATACCTTGCAACTCCACTTCTGGTCTTTCCACGAAGATGGTCAACATCGACTTTCACCCGAGTCATGTCGCAACTTCGGCCTTCCCCTTCAACTCTGTTTTAGGGTTCGGGAGATCTGCTCAAAGTCCTGGTCCACCAGCAGCTACCAGTTGATTCGGCGATATCAAACACTCAGAAGCTTCGACCCAACAACTCCTGATTTTGCTCGACACCTTGGATTCGATGACCACATCTTCCGACCCATCCACCATTCAGACCAATTCATGGAGGTCTATGAAGGTGTGACCATTTCTCATTCATTTGTTCTGGCTCTTACCTCGGTGCAGAGCACTCTGACAGCCTCGATGGATCTGTCATTGGCAACGACTCCGAGTGTCTATCGCATACAATGGACCAAGAACTGGCTGAGGACCCAATTTGTATGGCCAGTAACCAAGCCGGGAGCGAGTCCACTATCAGCTCGATTTGCGCTCCCAACAAGCGTCAGAAAATGGATATGGGATCTGGGGGTGCCGAGAGGAATAATCCAGAACCGGTGTGCTGCTGATTCTTTTTTCTTGATGTGCACATCACTAACATATCCGCAGGAATCATGTCACAATAATGATGCCACGAGTGATGTCCGAGCTATGGAGGAGCAGTTTCTCCCACCATTTCGACCAGGGATTCAGCCGTTCATGGAACACTCGCCGACCATCGTTTCCATTCCGGCCGAAACCTCTATCGCCGTTGCGAACAACTTCTGGGCGAGTGAATGTGGCTCTCTCGTGGATAGGGAGGTGTTGGAAAACGGACTGACAAGGTGAGCTCGTCTCAGATTTCATGTCACTGTCTTAGTTGTATGAATTATAGATTCCAACTTCGACATGGGCTGGGATCGAGGCTTTCGCTATTGTTGAATTGGAACGTGGAGGAGGCCTGGCTCTCGCAAGCGTGTGGGGTCTTCTATGGTCGAGGAATCTCATTGAAGGAAGGACTCGAGGACTTCGGTGCGTTTCTTTTGTTGCTTAAGTCTTGTCCACAGGCTAATGTTAACCAGAGCTTCGCTGGCATCAAGCTCAACTGTACGGTTCATTGAACCTACGCACGCCTTCCGAACGTCATGAGCAGTTTCCGATATATCTGTTTGTTCGATTGCCTCCTCCCGGCTTCCTCAATGGTGATACCTCCTCCCTTCATTACTGGTCGTATTATGAAGACGGCCAATCCCGCATCCCGCCCGAATCATATCATGACCTCGGCCTTCCCGTTGAGCTGAATCTCTTGAATTGTGGCTTTCGCTCGTTGTCCTGGCCTACCGAGGAGTACAGATTGATCCATCGATATCAACTTCTCCAAGGGTTCGACCCGACGACTACCGATTTTGCCCAACATCTCCAATACGATCACTGTATTTTCCAATTTGATGATGACTCGGATCGCTTCAAAGACGTCGTTCATGAGGGTGTGTCCGATATTCTCTCATCCCTTCTTGCACTGACCTCTTCGATAGAGTTTCATCCCGGACGATCTACCATTGGTGCCGACTCAGAAGGCCAATCAAATCCGCAAGACGACGAACCGGTTCAGGACGCGAGTTCCTGGGGTAGTTCTCAGGTCCCGACTGTGCCATGCGATGGGGCCAATGGATTTACGATCACCGGGGACAATATTGCCAGCAAACGGCAGAGGACCGATAAAGAGCCCGGAGGGATAGAGCGTCACCATTGCTCATCTGACCAGGTGCGTTATTGGCTTTTTTTTTTCACGCTCTTGTTGTGCAAACGTACCGGCAGGATCTTCGCCACAAGAACGACACCACGAGTGATGAACGGGCCACAGATGATCGAGATTCGCGAGTTGTGCAACCACTTCCAGCGAGGTCCCTGCCTTTTGCAGCCTCAACTGCCCTACCTTCCCTAGGATATGCTCATTCGCACTACGAGTACCAATCGCAAACGGTTGTGGCTGCCCATAGTGACATTCGACCATTTTATCATGAACCTTCCTCCCACTCCACGAACCCTTTGTCGAGCGGCGTGTCATTCGATATATTTCATGACACCATGCCAGCTCACACTGAGGTCAATCCGAGTCCATCGTCCATCGATCCCCAGACCTCAGAATGGCTCGAGACATCCGAGTCGCAATTTGCGACCGTACCGGTGCCAATAAACTCTTTCGACGCATCGATGTCAGTCGAGCCATATAGCAGTGCTGAGCACGTCTTCTCAAACAATGATCGCACCGGGAATAGAGTGGAGTCCGCTTATACCAACCCCACATCTTACGCAGTCGATACCACCTTCAATACTGGTGGTGATGTAGGACTCTCATCAGAGATCTCCCCGTTCGCACCATCTGTCAACTACGCAGGTTACGATTCAAATCCCTACGCCTCCACGCCAGTCGTTACCTCGCCGTCCAGTTCGACTTCTCATGCCAATCCCTCATATCCCCCATACCATGGTGTGCACATGCCTCATACATCTAACTCAGGCTATCCTCCTCAACACTGGAATGCTCAGGACGTTTACCACCAACCATTGCGTCATTCACCTTCTTACTTATTGCCTACCATTCCTTACCCACCCCATCCAACTGCTTACGCCCACGCTTACCTTCCGTTCCCTGCGCCTATGCCTCATCGTCACCCTTCGACTTTCCATTACAACGGTGGAGGGCCTCAAGTCGTCCCTCAGCAGCAGCACTGGAGCGTGCCAGATGCTGGCTCCTGGCAATACGCTCACGATCACGCTACCGAACCACTGCCATCTTCGCAACAAGGCCAGTGGGATAACAATCTCGCAGATGACGATGGAGTACACGGGTGGTTTTAGGACTCTTTGGTTTTGTTGACTGCGAGATTATCGCTGGCTCCAGGGTGTACTATCTTTCATTATGTTCGTTCAATGTTGATTTATTTCTTTCTTCGTCTAAATCCGTACGGAAACTCCTATATAGCTCGGAATATCTGTTTTTATAGTCCTTGATTTTCCTCGTCGTCTCTCCCTAACAGACTGTAAATAGTGTGACGTAGTATCGGAATCTAGTGGTATGATTTGCTGGTCCGGAATTGGTTTAGATCGTGGCTGGCCAAGTATTCGTACTTTTATCGGGGACTGAGGCCAAACGGAAAGTCGTGTGGAACGACTCCGAGATGCACTGTGTAGGCTCTTATGGGTCCATGATTGTGATCATGATCTCCAGTAGCTTCGTTGTCCTCGTCAATCAGCATTACAAGATACTCACAAAGAGACCTATATAGCCCCGTTGTGCAGGCCATTCAGCCTATTCCTCCGAGAGAGTTCCCCTTTGCAGCTACCTTGTTTTCAAGATGCCTTCGAAATCGAAGATATGACCTGGCTCAAACGCATTAGGCAATCACCTCGGGCCTATAACATTCGATCGGGGGTACTATGACCTCGGAGATCCAAACGTGACTATATTCGAGGGACTTCAGAGCTGCAGGTATCCGAGTCTTTCAATTCAACTCATGCGTTGAACGCTCGAACTACAATTGACGTTTTCGATGAGCTATTTCACCAACGACAGCAGAAAAATAGACATAAGTCATGTGTCTGGTCAGTCAAACCCACAGAAATATAAACACCGGTATGCACTCACGAACGTCGGTCTCTTTGAGCAAGAAGAGAATACGCCAAATGGCGCTCTAGAGACGTGAAATAAAGCTGGGAGACGTGAAATCTGACCCTGCTCGTTGATGTTTGACCCCTGATACTTTGAAGAGGTTCCGACACGCTTGATATAGAGGTAAAGATCAGCGTTGGACACGGCCAGATACCAGAAAACTCGACTGCGTTGCCGTCAGCACAAGTGGACCAAAGCGAATACTATCCCGGGGGGTGAGATCTTGATGGAAGGAACTAAAGGAGCGGGTTCTGAGGTAGGGTTCCTCAGGAGTATCAAAAAAGTTGAATCTGATATCTGGGAGGCTCTCAACGGCTCCTGAAGATTTTACTTCGCCCGCTATCGAACAGACCTGAGCCTTGTATATGTCAAACAGATACTGGTAGAGCGGTACTCGCCCTCACCCGTACATTAGCCTCGTCAGCACTGATATTCAATCATCCTATATTCTCCGGCGGTTCTATTCAAAAGAGTTGATGCCCGAGGATATCTGTTCTGAGTCGAGCTCGAACCCCGAACGTAATCGAGGATGGCGACAATCGCCGAGACCGACGAGAGAGGCCTGATTAAAAGTTTCTGGTGTAAAGAAGGGGTTAATTTTCGGTGAGACCATTGGGAGAGAGTCTATTGGAGCACTGCTGGTGCTGGTGACTCGCTATCGGTGAGAGAGCTTTTGGCGCTTCACAGAAGAGATTCGACCGTTCACCAAGCGCCTTGCCCGCCACTGTTTTCCGTCTCATAGATGCTTACTTCTTTGATTTGACTCGATGCTGATGGACTGTGACGTTGGTTCACATCTCAAAGTTGTCTAGAAATAAGTATTGATTGGACGTACCAACACGTTCATCGCTTCAGTCATAGTTCAAGTTCCTGCTGAGGTGCGAAGCTAGTGTGTCTTTGAGGTGTCATACTCTCTTCTCAACCGCCATCTGAGGGCTTACTATTCGTGCCTCGTCTGTAGGGTTCAGAGGGGAATGAACACTGCTCGTAAGATAGAACGATATAACATAAGTAGATTGATATGCCCCAAATTTATGGTAACTTACACGGCCAAGGACTTGGGAGTGATAGCAGCATTGATACAAGTCAACCGCGCTGACAGTACTTCTGATTGAGTTGGAGTGGCGAGAAGATAATGAAGAAAAGCTAAGTATGGTTGAACATAAGTGACGTTGAACAACGAGCAATCAAGGCGTGGTACTGGGGCCTGGGCGCTTTTACAATCCCCTCCAATCGGAACCAGGCCGGTCTGCCCTCCTTTCGCAACACCCACCGTTACAGATGATGTTTGACTCTCGTTGAAGTCATTGCCTTTCATATTCTCCGCGACATATGGACCCTCAAAGCTTCTATGATAGTTCTCAAACGCAAGGACATAGTATTCTTACAAGCAACATCACGAAATTCCCATAGTGGGGTGAGCTGGTGAATATAACGTCGAAGACGGTGTTCATCCCTCCCCTGGGTTATATTCTTTCTCTAGCTCTTGTGAGTTTTGCCTTGCTCTGCTCCGGTGATGACGTTCTACAGTCTAAATATCAATTACCATTGACCACAATGAGCTCGAATTACAGTGTTCCTGGTGTCTACTCTGGCGTCAATATCACCGCCAATGAGCTCAGACACAATTTCAGTGCCATTCAGACTACTGGGTGGTCGGGGACGTCCCAAATTGAGTTATCTGCTCCTGAAAACATTCTCAGCATACCCCCCAAGCTCTTACCCCACGCCTGCGGTCACTCAATCGTCTAATGTGGCAGTTCCTGTCGATTTCACGTATCCCCCACACAATGCCGCGCCCACGTCTCGTGTGCATGACTCGGGTCATTTCGCACTGTTCTCCTCCTACGGGGGAGGCCCCTTTATCCCTCAATGTCATCGTAGCGTTCCGGTTGATCACCAAAACCCATTGTATCGTTCACCCTCCTTCTCCCTGCCAGGCGCTTCCTACTATCCATCTAATTCGCTGGCTCACCCCCACCCCACCTTTCGTTCTCTGCCTATACACCTCATGGTCGCACAGAGCACTCCGAGGGTCGATCGGATACGGTTACTCCCAGTATTGACGGGCTGTGTCTCCTTTTCGAGCGCTTGAAGATCGTCTGAAGTACCTCTTTGAGATACTGTTGGTGGATGCGGTCGAGTATTTGGGGCGTCAGACTGGGAGAAACAGGAATAGGCGTATCTGTGTTGTAATCGTCGGAAACGAGCTGGAAGCAGTTGTAGGTGCTTGTGGGTTACAAATATTGATGACGACATCGCCACTATGCTTTATTTATCGGCACGCTTCATATAATTTTTCTACTTCTATTGCATTAAATTCTATTCTGTAACCATTGTCCTGATGGATTGTCAGTATCTATAATGAACCACTTTACCAGCGTACCCAGAGATGTTGCGTCGTTTGCGCTGCTCATACTTAAGTCTAATCAGGGCCGGGGAACGGTCATCTCACGACACAGCTTGTTTATAGATCATTATATAGGTACGCTACATATAGGTGTATGCTCCTCTGAAGAAAGCCAGACGACTATCCGGATAACCCTTCATCCAATACAGTAGCTTGTTTACCGACTGGGTAACAGGCGCAAACGCCGTTCTCAGCTCAAACGATGAACGAAAATGATATTGAGACTCTTGTTGGCTCATACTACGACGTACATGCTGTTCATTGCACTCGTAACACAAAAGGCAGTAGATACAAGTTGACAGTACCGAGCCAAACATCGTGGTTGGGGTTTGATCAAAACGTCTATCCTCGTTCCGGCACACAAGGTTCAACGAGTATGACATCTCGATCAGCGATTGAGGCCAAGATGAAAGGTGTAGTTGTTATTATTGACCGGGAAGTGTGATCAAACGAGCTCTCCATAGATGAGTCGAGTGAAGTTGAGGTGGAGAATAAGCCGGTCGATCTGGTGGAATGGGAGGAGCGGTGAGTACAATCGGTAAATGAAGGAGGTCCGGTCGTCGAGTGAAACTCGGTCTTAGAGAACCAAAGTGGAAGCAAAATTCGAAGGACGTTGGGAAGATGAGTAGACGTACAAGCAGAGGGAATTCAAGACTCGTAGAGCTCGAGGGAACGCCTCCAAAGAGCAAATAAACCACTCTAAACCAAGATGAGCGAAAAGACCAATAAACGGAAACAGCTACCACGCACGATTTGACGCCAAAATGTCCTCCTTTCCTCCGGGATGTTGGTTCCAATTCGTAGCACATGTGTCGTGAGTGAGGGGAGTTTAATTGGGGACTAAGCAATTTCACGAGTCTCAGGCGAGCGATTAAGCTTAAGGTTGATGAGAAGCCTGTGGGGTTGGCTCGAAGAAGTTCATGTTGATAAGCTGGAAGAGATTGAAAGGTACGTTGCCAATCCATCTGAAGGCGTAAGTGAGTCTCAGTTACAGTTCATAAGAATGGCGCGCACATACGAGCTCTCTCCTCTTGATCAGTCGAGGCCTCGGAGATCGTGATGGACTGTACTTCAAGCCATCGATGTGAAGAGCTTCCGTGGGCCCTCCACGCAGTTGGGTGGAGGAATGGCGAAGCTTGTAGATAGTAGATGCTCGATGGGTTATCAGGTTCGTTGAGACCAAACGATACCAAGGCCGACCCTTGTCAAAGAGATGGCCATACTGTTCGTTGCCTGCGGCGGTTACGATGCATAATCGCTGACATGGCGTCGGGGGAGGCTGGAAATAGGCGTTGGGTGCTGTCGCTCGTGGAGGATGGAGTCATATATTGGCGTGCAAATTGTGAGAAAGCGTTCGGTAGTTGAGAGAAAAAACAGCTCCAAGTGAAGCGATGGGAGCCGAGGTGTTCTGGGTGTTTTGGATGGTCGAGACTGGAAAGATGTTTCTGGTTCATCTGAAGGCAGAAATGAGCCCAGTCCAGACTCGGATTCATAAGAGTGGTACTCACCGGCACTTTGGC
Organism: Marasmius tenuissimus; assembly: GCA_029532415.1. Lineage (NCBI taxonomy): Eukaryota > Fungi > Basidiomycota > Agaricomycetes > Agaricales > Marasmiaceae > Marasmius > Marasmius tenuissimus. The sequence goes on along the minus strand of JAQOTA010000050.1, from coordinate 5,471,634 downwards.
CTCAGACCTTGCCATCGTTTTCTCTCTGCGCTTCCAGTTATTCACGAGGAAATCTTCTGAAGATTTTCCGGCCAAATGAGTGGAAGGATGACGCGGACGATTCAAGGAGTCCGAAATATGCAGGTAGTCGGCAAGTGGTGGTCTTGGTCAACGCCGCGGTTGCTGACAAATCCGCCTTTCTCGTTGTGTACAACGCCCACCAAAAGTACACCAGCAACACCTGGGCGATACACAAGTATCCAATCCCACCACTCCCCTCAGTGCCGAAGCCAGCCCAGAAGGAAATCGACATTATGGCCAAAATTTGCTCAAGTGGATTCGCGAGAAACGGCGTCAGTGGCGAACGGAACATGGCATTCACACCCTGGCGTCAAAGGTGCACCCATCATAGCGACCGGGGTACTCTTGGAGGCTTCTCACGGTTGGAATAGTCGTGTTGGTGAGTTGTATGATACATCTTGCACCCTTATCGATTATCTTCACTCACCTCGAGCTAAATCGCTCTATCTAGTTTGGTCTGGCCCTCACTGGCAAGGCTGCGATGGCCTTCGCAACCTCCTAGATCCTCTCGATGATTCTGCCATACCTAACCAATCCGATACTCACTGTGGTACTTCCTTGCGAAAAACAATAACAAAAGTTGTCCAGCTCGACCCGCGCTCCAATTTTTGTTCGGGGGTAAACTCAGTGACTTCAGTGAGTTTTTCCGTTTCTTATGCCTCTTCCGTGATTTCTTGGGAGCTGATAACCTCTGGTGTTACCTAGACTCTGAAGTGCTCGAGGCCCGCTTTGTTCTATCACAATCCCGGTGTCAATGGCGGCTCCAGCGACCGGTCCACTTCGTTCCCACTTTCGTCTTCTTCAACCACCTCTTGCTTCGACGGCCATGTTTTCTCAGCGAAGACAATTGCTCCTCAAGACTGAGGACTACTTCGGGGCATCCTGACGACCTTGAATGCAAATATACAAGCCTCAGCTTGGCTTCCTCATCTCGTACCAACAACCACTGATCTCAGCCTTCCCAAGTCCACTTTAAGACAAGTGGATTATCTTCAACACCTCAGATTTCTTCTGAATGATTCTCATGGCCAACGATAGTCGTACCGACGCAATGAGGTGCTAGAAGGTGCGTTTGATCGATATTCGCTTTGATCTGCGTACTGACCCGCAATTTAGATCCATGTTGGGCTCGAACGTTCGCCCATCGACACTTATTTATTCAGTTGAAGATATACTCACGGGAGCTGTGAATCGCCTACTTATAGCTCATGATTTTCCATCTCAGACCGCCTCGTCATGGAAGCTCAGCCTGCGAGCCCCCACGATTTTCCGTTGCTGGATCCTCACCGTCTTAGACTAGTCATTCAGCTGGTATTTCGCGTATTTCAGAGTGCTGGAACTCCGCTGTGGGGCTCAGGAAGCATTCGAATCGATTACATCCAGATTCCTGGCCTCCAGTGGACGCGTCGTCAAAGTTTACCATGAGCATCTGGGGCTCGAATCATGCAATGCTTTTGATGCGAACCGTCCGGAGGTGCGCCTTCTTTCCGTTTGAATAAGTCCTTCGCGATAGAATTAGATCTCTGTCTCCAGTCGGACGTGCTCATCACCAATGTTCTCGAGTGCAAATCCGTTGCTCGGGAACCTTTATCCTCGCTCCTGTTATTCATACTATATGAATGGTAGGGACCTGGTGCTTCGAAAGCAAAGAAACCTAAAATGCCGTTTGCCTCATGACATGAACCACCTTGGACGTGATTTGGCGAGTGAAGTCTTCCGTGTCCCGAAGTAGATGCAAGATAAGAATGCGTTTTTTAAAATCAGAATTGCGAGTCTAAAAGGCCTTGAAGACTTGAGAGCTTTCTATATGCCGTTTGTGTCAACCAGATTATTTGTTGGTAGCCTGACATTGTATGCCAGCGCGTCATAAGCTGACTCGCTACCTTGGCTTTTAGCGAGATTAACACCTATGATTCTTATTGGAGCGCAGTCTACCGAAGACTACCGACTCACAAGGTGTCAATTGTACTACAGACTCTACCCAATACATGATCACATCAACCAGTCTATCGACAACCCGAGCTGACTCCAACTTCTCGTGTTCCGACTCCAGGGATGGGTTTGGCTAGACCGAGGCAGGGACGCTATGCTACCAGCGACTGAATCAGAACACTACTTTAAGACTGAGGGGAAAGACCACGGTGTACGCAACTTGTATCCCTTCTCGTATGTCCTTGTAGGTCCATAATCGTGATCGTAATTTTGCATAGCATTGGCGTTATACGAGTCCAAAGCGACTGTAAAACACCGGGGACCTCTCATTGTGCAATGTCATCAAAACTATACATTCGTTCTGACATCCCTGAGTAAGAAAGCAGCGGAGGATAGCCGTCAGTTCTCCCGAGATAGCCTTTGACATTGACAAGTTCAGAAAACGAGTCTGAATATCGGGAACGAGTTTCGTTGTTGGTAAAGACTCTTTTGTAATCTAGTTTGCCTGTATCTTGGTGAGATTGAGTCGCGATGCTAGAGCTAGACGCCTCTCCAGACACATCGCGAGTGCCAGTGGGCATGTCTAGATCTATTCACTCACAGTAAATCTGTCTTGAAGATTCAGGTCAATCAAGAAACCTGGCCTTTCAGTGCGGAATGACTTGGAGGTCTACCAGCGACATCTGGTGCTCAGATAATCCAGCACTCTCAAAGGAGAAACTGTTCGGAGGTATACTTTAGTTTGATGAGCGCCCTCCAAGATGAATTCATTCCTCCCCAGCTGATTGAGCTCGTCGCCAGCCTTTATGTACCGGAATCTCCTGCCCTAGCTATACTTTACACATTGTATGGAGGCGGTGTTAAGAGAACGTTCGAATTCGGAACCTAAGCAGTTCACCTCACAAACCGTGATTTGACTTTGCCTACTTCCCGGAGCCGGGTCAATTTCAGTGCGTTCGGACTAGGTGAGATACAAGATCTGCGTGCTATTGGAGACTCAGAGTCTATCGCATGAATAGTGGCTCTGGGGTCTTCGACGTTATAGATAGCACATATTCCAATATAATAAAGTAGGCATCCATCTCGTTGGACTGACTGCTCGGCGGTTCTGTAGTTATGCCCCACAAATCAGATGGTCATAATACGCAAATTAGGGACCCGAGGGGTAATAAGGCCACTTGTACGGGAAGTTGATCGAGTTGTGGGTGCTTGTGTGTGCCAGATATTGGGGACAACCAGTGACGGCATGCTTGTTTCAGCCTTTACCGCTTGAATCTCGCATCAGGCGACAGTACCTATTGTTCAAATTACGACAATGAAGCTAAAAAGGCCCCTTTCTAACCTCAAGGAAGGCGAATCTTAGAGCTTAGAGGTTTGCCAGCCTCGGTCGTCCGTGACTGTCGTGATTAAATAAGTTTCGGAACCAGGAGGGTTCCGGCTGGGTCTTTGAATGTTTGATAGCAGATGAATTTATAGCGCTCTAGTACATCGATGAGCTCGAATCCGGTAGAGAATGTACCAAGACTCACGGGCGAGGGAGAAGAGGTGAATCAAATTATTGCACCAGCAAGTCCGCAAAGTTCCCGGATATTCAGTGTAATCGTCGAGAGAGACGCTCAAAATCTACCAGCTTGAATACCCCTGCTGTCACTCACTTCCAGATGTTCACCCCAGTTTATTCGCTGCTCGTGCTTCTAGGTTTCGACGCGTTGGAAGCCAGCCTCCAACTTCATAGCGGCATCTCCGACAAGATGGCACCAGACAAGACTCAAAAGGTTGGACGGTATATACGTCCGTTGCATTGCAAATCGAAAGCAGGGCCAATCGGCCATCGGAGGCTGGGATTAATAGAAGGAGGTTGCGACAAAAAATCGTTCGAGGCAGCGCTATCATGGAAACTCTTCGTTCCCAGTGTCCCCGTTTGGCGAACTATAAGTGGCTTCAGCCTCGAACAAGCAATAAGGATCGAGAGGCACTCACCTGTAACCTAATAAACCACCTTGTCGTCCGAAGCAATAGTCAAATTTCTCCATACATATTACAAAGGGGTCCGCTTGCCCTGTATCGAGGCCGAACGTTATCCAAGTTCTCCAACCTTTGAACGTAGGCGCTAGAGTAGTCCGCCATCGTTCGACCCCTTAAACGGAAGTCACGAAACGCTTCCCTTTCTTCGAGTAAGTATATGAACGAATGAAGGTCATTACTTGGAAAGTATTGTCGATTCGGGTCAAGTCGAATCGTTGATGCATTGCGGGAGGCCGACTTAAGGAGAAGCTTTTGGAGGCAATGATTGAGAACACGAAAAAGTTGAACAGCGAGATTCTGAGAAATCAAAAGTCGTCGTCAACCACATACGGGCTATGGGCTGCTATGGGTGATGCATGATGAGAGACAGTATGGTGGTGATCATGGACAACGCCGCGGCCGCTGACAAAGCCTCTTCGCTCGTTGTCCCTGACGACCACCAATCTATCCAACGATTCTCCGGCAACGCTGTTTCTTTGATATTACGCCTCATCCATCCCCTGAGAACATAAAACTCCAGGCCAGACCCTGCCTTTGTCACAGACGAGCACAAACGCTTGTCGCCACTATCCACAACAACCTGTCCTCACAAGCCCAAATTCTCGACTCTCAGGACATCCACCGTCTGTCAAAAAACACATACCATCATTTCCAAGTGGTTCCAGCATGCTCTTTATGCTTCACTTCCGACACCTTTGAGAAGTACATCAAAGGTCTGAAGCATCAAAATTTGGATTGGATCACTGCTCTCAAGTTAATCGGCGAACTCCGAGGCTTGAACGTTAACAGTTGCAATACTGCAGGGAGCAAGAGAGAAAGAGAGAAGGCAGAAAGCCTCAGGCGGTGGTGTACAAACCGCTGAGGTAGTATGGTATTCCTAGCTAGCTTATATACGAGAGTACTAGATAGCTAGAATATAGTAGAATGGAGTAGAATGTACTGTGCATGATGTAGGTCCAACTGTGCATGATGTACGTAGGAGTAAGTACGATCAGTAAGGCAAAGGGTTGTGGAGTACGGAGGAATATATGAGTAATGTAGGTCTGAGGGCAATGATATCATACAATGTGTAGGGTCAGGTAGGCGCAATGGTTAGCTAGGCCGAAGTTGCCATACCTAGAATATTGACTTTAACGTTGCACCACGAATCAGGATCTAGTTCCTGGTACTCTCGGGCGGACTCCTGAATAAAATAGAGTTACGGTGGCGACATTCAGCCTCAAATTCACTCGAGCACAAACTCGATGACATGGACATTTCCCGGCCCCGCCTAACCCGAAAGGAAAGCCACCATGCTCGGAATCAACGAGGCCTCAAGGACGTTTGTGAGATAATCTTATCTCTCAACCAGCGTTGCCTTCGGGTCGGCGATAATAAATGATAGGCCTTGCACCCACCGCCCCACGTTCAACCCCAGTTCATCAGACGATGATACCCCAGAAATGAAGGCCTTCGTGTTTTGAGGCTGCCGTAATGGATATGTATCCCAACCCATGTAAGTGACACTCTCAAGCGCCTCGCTCAAGATGCAGTACTGAATAAGACCTTTCTCTCCGAATCCGTCTCCATATTGCTCCTGTGGCGTCATCGAGCCCGATCTCGAAGGAGCCGAAAAAACGACCTCGTATCGGAGTAAGGGCACGGTAGGCTGTTCCGACAAGCACGAACTTGACAAAGAAGAGGGGCGTGCCCTCGTCGTGTATCACTGCGGTGAGTGATTCATATGACTAAGATTGTGTGCGGAATGAAACTGAAGCGCTGGTGAAACAGCATGCCAACGCTCACCTTTTCATATCGATAACGCGAGCGGGAAGGACAGATAGCGCTGGGGATGTTCCTGGGCTCAAAAGAAATCAGCTTCCCGACTGTGAAATAATGAATACCGTATAGCTCGATGGCCTAGAATTCCGAAATGCCTGAGGTAAAAGTGAAACGGAACAGGGAAAGGGAGAAGGATACGAGTGGAAAATGTAGCTCGGCTGGGCGGGTTGTTGAGAGGCATGGATTAGGCGTGTCTGTGGCGTTACAAGCTAATCATAATTTGGTTCAATGGCATGTAAACAGCATGTTTGCTACAAATATTAGCATGTTCTACCTGCCCTTTCCTGTCACTCTATACCCTCCTTTCGCTCACCCGCTCAGTCCCCCGCCTACATGTCAACGTTCTTCGCCAATGCACAGGAATTTTCGATATCTGGCGGGACATTCAGCTATGTTCAACGCGATCAACATAACTATCACAACGGCCGTACGGCAACTGAAACAATAACATCCTCCTCCGCTGGCGGGGGTATAGCAAACCAGGAAGCCAGCTCGTTCCCGATGACTGCAACAACGGTTGTTCACGGAAACCAGATCAACCAAATTGTTCAGCGAGAAGAGAGGGAACATACGGAATATGACGACGTGAGTTATATATCTGGGGAGCGTGGAGCTCGAAGGCTTATTATACGCACCGTTCATCCAGTATCGGAATGTCAAGAGTGGCGATTTTTACAGGGTTGAGGATGTCTGTGTGGTCAAAAGTCGTTGCAGCTGGTGGCCTGACCTGGACTTTGATAAAACTATCTGTACTGTGAAAGTGATAGGGACAGAGGGCAGGTTCACATCGATGACTTATAGTGGGCCCGATGCACGCAGGGTGAGCTCCGTACTCTTTAAGGGGTGGAGCAAATGAAGGAAGAGTATGATTATAGGCCTTCGAGAAGGATTTTCGGAAGTGTTCGCGAGCGCGGTACGTCTAGTGGTGTTCTAAATTCACCTGTGTGCTTAAGAACCTTCAGTTCATCCAATAATGCGCAGGCATTTGCTGTCGACATCGGAAAAATACCGTCACTGCTTCTTTGGCATGGTAAGTGCATGTGCCTGGCAATCCCTGTGGTCAAGTCAATTTTTTCTGTAGGCCTTGTACCGATCTTGCACTTTAGGAGGAGTTTGGGGTGGCTTAGTCCGTTGTATCTCTCGAATCTGATTGTAAGTAGCGTAAGTATTGAGATTGAACAGTTTAATCAAGCGATTGACACAGCAGAAACTTGATTACGCGGGCGCTGAGGAGCTGTGGGTGGATTCTACCCGAGGAGAGATTGTTCTAGGTCCACAGGGGCTAGAGTCAGATATTGAGTTGAACGTGCGGGGTCGCAAGATAGAGAATCTACCTTTGACCAGCGAACTTCTCCAAGAAGATGTTTTCATGCGCTTCCTGGCGAGCCAAAAGTCAAAGGAAGCTGATCAGGCGTTTGTGGAGGCGATTTGCGATCACTATGAACGTGACGTAAATGTGCCTGAATCTTTCCATCGACCGACTATCTTTTCCACTTTGACCGCAACCCCCATTGCCTTTGCAAATAACATCTGGACGAGTACAAATGGTTTTGTAGAGAGGAAGGTTCTGGAGAATGGATTGACAAGGTGAGATACTCGGAAATCACAGGCCACTCTGTCTAAAATTACGAGTAGATTCCGACTCGATGAAGATGATTTAGATTGGTTTTCGTTGGAGTTGAACGAGGACGTGGAAGAGGCCTGGCTTTCCCACTCATCAAACATCTTTCATTCTCGTGGAATATTGTTGGAAGACGATCTGAGTGTTTACAGTGCGTCGTCACTCATATTCCCCTTTTCACTGGCTAACATCAACCAGAGCTCGTCCATCCCAAGGTGTTCTTGCTTGGCTTTCTTAACGAAACCCCTTCCAAAACCCAGCAACGACGTCAGCAGCCAATCTACTTTTTTATCCATTCACCTCTCCGCCACCTCCTCGACTACAAAACCTTGCATCACCACTTCTGGTCTTTCCACGAAGATGGTCAACATCGACTTTTACCCGAGTCGTGTCGCAACTTTGGCCTTCCCTATCAACTCGAACTCGAGGCTATGAGCTGGAGATCCTGCTCAAATTCTTGGTCCACCAGCAGCTACCAGTTGATTCGTCGATACCACACTCTCAGAAGCTTTGACCCAACAACTCCTGATTTTGCTCGACACCTTGGATATGGCGACTACGACTTTCAACCCATTAACCATCTAGACCGGTTCATGGAGGTTGATCAAGGTGTGACCATTTCTCATTCATTTGTTCTGGCTCTTACCTCGGTGCAGAGCACTCTGACAGCCTCGATGGATCCGTCATTGGCAACGACTCCGAGTGTCTATCGCATAAAATGGACCAAGAACTGGCTGAGGACCCAATTTGTATGGCCAGTAACCAAGCCGGGAGCGAGTCCACTATCAGCTCGATTTGCGCTCCCAACAAGCGTCAGAAAATGGATATGGGCTTTGGGGGTGCCGAGAGGAATAATCCAGAACTGGTGCGCTGCTGATTCTTTTTTCTTGATGTGCACATCACTAACATATCCGCAGGAATCATGTCACAATAATGATGCCACGAGTGATGTCCGAGCCATGGAGGAGCAGTTTCTCCCACCATATCGACCAGGGATTCAGCCGTTCATGGAACACTCGCCGACTATCGTTTCCATTCTGGCCAAAACCTCTATCGCCGTTGCGAACAATTTCTGGGCGAGTGAATGCGGCTCTCTCGTGGATAGGGAGGTGTTGGAAAACGGACTGACAAGGTGAGCTCGTCTCAGATTTCATGTCACTGTCTTAGTTGTATGAGTCATAGATTCCGACTTCGACATGGGCTGGGATCGAGGCTTTTGCTATTGTTGAATTGGAACGCGGAGGAGGCCTGGCTCTCGCAAGCGTGTGGGGTCTTCTGTGGTCGAGCAATCTCATTGAAGGAAGGACTCGAGGATTTCGGTACGTTTCTTTTGTTGCTTAAGCCTTGTCCACAGGCTAATGTCAACCAGAGCTTCGCTGGCATCAAGCTCAACTGTACGGCTCATTGAACCCACACACGCTCTCAGAACGTCATAAGCGATTTCCGATGTATCTGTTTGTTCGATTGCCTCCTCCCGACCTCCTCGATGGTGATACCTGCTCCCTCCATTACTGGTCGTATTATGAAGACGGTCAATCTCGGATCCCACCCGGATCATATCGCGACTTCGGCCTTCCCGTTGAGCTGAAGTTCTTGGATTGTGGCTTTCGCTCGTTATCCTGGCCTACCGAGGAGTACAGATTGATCCATCGATATCAACTTTTCCAAGGGTTCGACCCGACGACCACCGATTTCGCCCAACATCTCCGATACGATCACTGTATTTTCCAATTTGATGATGACTCGGATCGCTTCGAAGGCATCGTTCATGAGGGTGTGCTCAATATTCTCTCATCCCTTCTTGCACTGACCTCTTTGGTAGATTTTCATCCCGGACGATCTACCAACGCCGCCGACTCAGAAGGCCAATTGAATCCGCAAGACGACGAACCGGTCCAGGACGCGAGTTCCTGGGGCAGTTCTCAGGTCCCGACTGCGCCATGCGATGGGGCCAATGGATTCACGATCACCGGAGACAATGGTCCCAGCAAACGGCAGAGGGGCGATACACAAGTGACAGAGATAGAGAGCGGCACCCAACCAGACCAGGTGCGTTATTACATTCATATCTCTGCTCTGCTACTTTAACAACGTAATGTCAGGACTCCCTCAGTCTTCAGGATACTGTCGTCGCTGGTGACAGGGCTGCAGGTGGCGCAGTTTCAACGGTTAGTACCAACAACCCCGTTACCACCGGACGCGATAAAGATAACGCTCAGAACGTCGGGCGGTCAGGAATCAAAGCTCATATTGCACCGACCGTTGCCAAATCCAACAGCAAGTTACACAACAACAGACCCGCAACACAGCTTGCTCCTCCTCGGCGTCGACAGATTCTCAACTCCCCAATGCGACCATTCATGCCCACCTCCCTCGTCTCTCGAACGCTGACGACGCTTCGCCCATCACCTATCACGGTAGAGGTCTTACCGTTCACGTTCAGTAGCAATACTGCGATGCTACAGTCGTTTCTCCCCGGTGATACACCTACAATTCCGCGGCACAGGCACTGTCACCTTGTTAAGATGGGCGGGGTGCCAGTTTCTCCGCTCGAAGCACGAGATGATGATGGTACTCCCCCGGAGTCTGGTCGATCACAGCGTTGACGACTCGAGCAAGTTGTATCACGAATGAATATTGCATGGACATTTATACATACACCTACATATTATGATCTATATCTGTACCTACTTGGACTCCTCGTGTACATATTGCTGGACGCCCGCTGGCTTGTTAATCTCTTTATTGTACAGGGGGATAGCTGAACTATCTATTGACGCTCCCGAGATGACTGGGCAGCCATGATACATTTCAAAGCTCTTGTGATTTGGAACATCGTGCTAGTCTCCTGTCTTTGAAGTAGACCGCACGAGTGAGAACATTCAGTAGACACAGACCAGGGTTGTAGGTCTGTGTGTGCTGAATATCGTCCCTCCTGGGACCTAAATTTCTACCCTCCGGGCTTGTGTCTTTGGCATGTCGTTAAATTGGTGATGTATTCATAATCCCTGTATGTAACACCGGCTACGCTCGAGGGAAATCCGCCTGTCGGGTTATGAGCTCTCTCGACACAGGAGATCTTGGATATCCAATGACTTTTTACAGGTATCAGATACAAATTTATCGTGAATCTATACTCACCGTTCACGGTCGAGCACTCGGAGAATACGGGAAGTCGCGAAAAAAAGGCTGTTTTAATGGAACAGCTGAGATACGCCAGACGCACGGACAATGCAGTGTCGACTTTGAATTGGCAGTCTGGTTTACTTTGTTCCGTTGTCACGATAGGCTCCAGCTCCAGATGCTACTCCTCATGAAATATATCCAAGAGACCTCCCCGTTCTTATTATACATCAATCTTCGGGATACTTGAAGAATCCAACCGTTAGAGTCGGATGGGAGTGTAGATTAGTTCTGTTCAGTGCAACCTTTACATCCCTGATATGCGCTTTTTCAATGGGGACGTTAGTTATACAGGCGCGGACACCCATAACTCAGAAATAGTTGATTTTGAGATTGACGCGGCGGGCGCCGCTGCTACAAAACTACAGGGAATAGAGCTGGATGTCTCGATACCACAAGGAATCGAGGCCTGAGCCAACGTACCAAGCATTTTCTGGCCACTCTGCGCATCGTCTTTCGATCCTGGGCGCTGAAACCTGATGAAGCCTATCACCAACTCAAAGGACCCTGGAACGCATTGATCCCCAATGAAGAGCACCACCAAAGACGAGCAGACAAAGAAGGGATGAAACTATTTTTGCACTGCAGAACGAGAAATCGGGCTCCCCCTTGGCCATTGTACGTTATACAGTAATGGCATCCTCAGGGGGGCCGTTGAACGTGAAGTCTCACGGCCCACCTCCAATGCAAGCTCTTAGTCACGCAATGGTTACGGGATATCAGGTCGAAACGTGTGTACTATGTTCCGAGCCGTGGAGAGGAATGGTCGAGTTGTGGGTCCATGTGTGTGGCAAATATTGAAGAGTGATGTAACAATTGCTTTGGCCCTTTGTCGCTTGGACTTCGCACCAAATGCTTACCTGACGGCCATCCTTACTTGGATTTGCAACACGGCGGAAGAGTTTACCGGCGGCTAGAGGCCGTGCCAAGGGGTTGTCAAGTCTCTGCGCAAATCTACAACCATTCGCGTCGAGAACTTCGCTGTCCATGATTTCTGTGGTCAGCAAGGTTTCGAGGGGATGAAGGTAGATGTGGGTCGTCTTGGAATAGATAGTGCTGTATGTTTGGCGGGAGGAGATACGCAGGCGTACAGGATACGGAACTGTCAAACTTGATAAGTCACCAAAGTTATATTCAACATGGTCGTAGATCTCGATGGTCAGACCGAACGTGGGACCTGGAGTGGTATACGGGAAATAAAAAAGGATTAAAACCAATGGAAGCAACTTGTATCCATTTGGAATAACGGTTAGAACATACGGATACCTACGAGACCTGTAGAACCCCGTTGTCCAGACCATTCATGATCCAGCAGCCGCAAAAAAGCCCAAATGACATGGCCATGACTTCTTGTCATGCTGCTTTCGAATTTGAAGATAACGGCCTACTTGGAATGCATTCGGTGGCCACTTCGGGCCTGTGCCACTCCAGTGAGGGTGTAACTTCGGCGTTCCAAAGGTGGCACGTTCGAGGGATCTCGGAGCTGTAGGTGTCCGAGTGTTTGACTTGAACTCGGGCGTGAAACGTTCAAACTACATGCGGCTGACGTTTTGAACGAGCTATTGCGCAGACCAAAACAGAAAAACAGGCCCAAGTCATGATTCTAGTCAGTCGAACAGTCGAACTCATAGAGCCATAAACATCCACACGCACTTGTGAACGTCGGCCTCCTTGAACGAGAAGAGAATATGTCAGACAGTAGTCTAGAGACGGAGGAAAAAGTCAGGGATTGTGAAGTCAGACCCTGCTTGTTGATATCCGACTCTTGATGCTTTGAAGAGGTTTCGGTACGCCCAACGGAGAGGTGAAGGTCAGCGTTTGACTCGACCAGATACCAAGAAACACTTACCTGTGTTGCCGCCGTCCAATACTCCTTGTTGCCCACAAAAACGGGTCCATTCCCTACGTATAGTCCCCGAGGTCTAGATAAGTTCTCGGTTGGAACGGTTCAAATCATTGCCCGAGCTCTCGAGCGAGTTTGGGTTTGTAAGGCATCTTTGTGAGCCATTGATGCATCAGAAAGCCTTGCGAGAGAGAACGCCGAGATCTCTGTATATGGACAATCAGGAGTTGCATTCGGTCCACAAATGATGGTTGAGGGACGTTAGGGGTTGCCGACTGTGAGCAGGATCATGGTGGTGATGGTCAACGCCGCGGCTGCTGACAAAGCCTATTTGCTCGTTGTCCCTGACGACCACCAACAACCCTCTGACAGCACTTTTTCTCAATATCCCACTCGATTATCTCTGACAACGTCAAAGTCTAGGCCCGACTACTCTCGGAGGATACTAAACTCATATCCCTATTGCTACTGTTCAAAATATGAACCTGCACTCACGAGCCTGAATTCTCGAAGTTCAGGGCGTCTTCCGGCTGTTCAAAAGCACACACCACCATTTCTGAATGTTTCCAGGGCGCTTCATGTGCTTCGATATCCAAAGTTTGGACCTTGGACGCACATTTGAGAGCCGCCAAAACGTCAAAAATAGGGTTAAAACGCTCTGCTCAAGTTGTTCGACGGATCTTGGACGTCGAACCATATATCCTTGCTGATATATCAGGATCTTTCCTACTCCCGGGCCCTGGCACTGCTAAAAGGAATACAGATACGGTGACTCGAATTCGAGTTCGACACGATAATCAGCCTCGGATTTACTCGAAACTGGAACTCGGGGCATCGATATCACCCGGCCCCGCCTAACCCAAGAGGAAAAGACCGTGCTCAAAGTCGACAAGGCCTCATTGAAGAACGTTTGAGATATTTTCATCTCTCAACTAACGTCGCTCTCGGGTTGAACGCCAAATGGGAGGCCTCATGCTAAGCTCCAGATCATCAGATGGTGCTCCACAAATGAACGTTTTCATGTTGCGAAGCCGCCGCAGTAAGCCACCCCACTCGTGTAGTAAGTGATACTCTCAAGTGCCTCCCTCAAGCTGAACTGAACAGAACCTTCTCTCAAAACCAGCCTCTACGTCACGTTGTCGAGCCAGAATTAAAGACTGGATGAGGGAAAGACCTCGTATGGGAGTATGATAGGATAGGACACTGGCGGCGCTAGCTTGTTCCGACAAGCTCGAACTTGACAAAGATTTGAGAAGGGCGTGCCCTCGGCATGTATCACTGTGGTGAGTTTCTTTTTAGAACCATGATCGTGCGCAAAGTGCCGGCGAACAGCTTGCCAGCGTTCACCTTTTCATATCGATAACGCTCATGAGAAAGTTGATTAGCGCTGGCGACGTATCCTGGATTGAAGACACGGTGAACGTCGTATAGCTCGATAGCGTAGGTGTCTGAAATGTGTGATTTGGAATTGCAAGACAACAGAGAGAGAGAGCGGGAGGGATACGAATGGGAAGTGTAGGTCAGTTGGGAGAGCTTTTGGGAGGCAGATGGAAAAGGCACGATCTGTCATCTGGCTAATCCGTGTAAGCAGCGTGTTTGCTTCAAATATAAAGCTGTTCTCCCTTTCATTCGTTGTCTTCTGTACCCAACACCCTTTCTTTCTCTCCCTCGTTCCCCGCCCACATGTCAACGTTCTTCACCGCGCGGAAACTCTTGATATCTGGCGGGACCTTCAGCCAGGTTCACGGCAACCAACACAACTATCACACTGCCCACACCACACACAAAATGATCACTTCTTCTTCTGCGGACGGGCGTATAGCAGAAAACCAGGGAAATAGCTTGTCCTCGACAAATCCGACAATGGTTGTTCACATACGTGGTGACCAGGTGAACAATTTCAACCAGTGGGAAGAGAGGGAGCGTACCGAATTTGACGACGTGAGTTATCCATCTGGAAAGCAACGAACTCATCATAGGCTTACACATGCCCTTGACCAGTATCGGAATGTCAAGAGTGGCGATTTTTACCGGCTTGAGGAAGTCTGTGTTACCAAATATCGTCGGGATCCATGGTGCTCCAAGTTCGAACCGCAAGTGGACAAAACCGTTTGTGTTGTGGAAGTGATTGGGACGGAGGGTAGGTTCACGTCAATGACTTATAGTGGGCCAGATGCACGCAGGGTGAGTTCTTTGTCTTCTGTCGGGCGGAGCAAAGAAAGGTAGTGATTCAGTTATAGATATTCGTCCAGGATTTCCGGAAGTTGTCGCAAGCGCGGTACGTTGAGTCGAGTCCCAGATTGATTCGCGTGCTGAAGACTCTCTAGCTCGGACAAGACCGCACAAGTATTTGCTGTTGACGTTGGAACAGCTCCATCACTACTTCTCTGGCACGGTGAGTGCATGTGAGTGTACACGGTGAGCCCTATAATCAACTCAATGCCATTCTCTAGGCCTTGTACCGATCTCGCATTTTGGGAAGAGTTTGGGGCGGCTTGGTAGCTTGTATGTCTGTAACCTGACTGTAAGTAGCCCAAATAGCAAAGTGAGACAGTTTAATCATACATCTACAGGAGGAATTGGATTGCGACAAGGAGGAGCTGTGGTTGAATGCTTCGCGAGGAGTGATGTGTCGAGGTCCACGAGGGCCGGAGTTGTATAATAAAGGGTACGGGTACGGGTACGGGTGGGGGAGGTGGGAGCGGGAACTACTTTTGACCACTGAGCTGCTCCAAGACGATATTTACCTGCGCTTCTTGGCGAGCCAAAAGTCGAAAAACACTGACAACGCGTTTATATTCGTGATGTGGTGGCAGGGGTCCAGGTATGGTCATGCCGTAAAGGTGCCTGAATCGTTAGATCAGCCGACCATCTTTTCTGCTGCGACCAAAGCCCCCATCGCCTCTGCAAATAACGCCTGGACGAGCAATCCTGGGGATTTCAAGGAGAGGAAAGTGCTGGAAAATGGATTGACCAGGTGAGATCCTCGAAAAACCGCAGGCCACTCTTTCTAATGATGCACGAGTAGATTTCAACTTGATAAAGATGAAGTCACTGATAATTGATTTCAGTGTTTTGTATTTCAATCGCAGCTACAGCGACGCATTGGATAAAGCCTGGCTTTGGCAAGCACCAAACATCTTTCAATCTCTAGGAATACCGTTCGAAGATCAGAGTATTTATTGTACGTCATTGTTTTGTGTTTCCTCTTTCTGGCTAACGTCTTCCAGAGCTCTCTTATTTCACTTTCTGGATGTCAGTAACAATGCCAGCAGTCAATCTACCTTTTTGTCCATCCGCCTTCGAGTCCCGACATCTTTCGTGTCAACTCACCTTCCTGTGGCTTAACGGTCTGCACAACCTCACGTCTCCACTTCTGGTCTTTCCATGAAGATGGTCAATCTCGACTTTCACCCGAGTCATGTCGCAACTTTGGCCTTCCCATTGAGGTCGATTGCTGGGACTGGGAGTTCTGTTCACGCTCCTGGTCCGCCGCCAACTACAAGCTGATTCAACAATACCAGCTGCTCCGAGGTTTCGACCCAACAACTAGTGATTTTGCTCGACACCTTGGACACGATGACCACGTTTTCAAACCCATCTACGATTCAGATCGATTCATGGAGGTCAATCAAGGTGTTTTTGATTTTCATTTGTTCGTTCTTGCTCTTACCTCGGCGTAGGGCACTCCAACAACGTCAACGGATTCGTCACTGCCAGCGACGACTTCAATTGTCTCTCGAACACGATGGACCAAAAACGAGTTGACGATCCGATTGTTATGGCCAGTAGCCAAGTCCAGTCGGACTCCAGAGGAGCCGAACCCATCATCAACTCGGATCGCGTCACCAACAAGCGGCAGAGAAGGGGTACAGGATTCGAGGGTACCGAGAGGAGTAATCCAAAACCGGTGCGTTGTTGACCTTGTCTTCTAGACGTGCACTTCACTAACATACTCACAGGATCTTCGTCACAAGAACAATACCACCAATGATCAAGACCTAGCAATGGAAGGACAAAATTCTCGACTTGTGCAGCCACTCTCAACGAGGTTTCTGCCCTTCACGGATCCAGTCAACCCACTTCCTCCGATTCCCCTCAAGGATCCTCATCTACACCAAGGGCACCAACTACAACCCCATCCATTTTGCTTTTATAGGAATCAACCGTCGTATCACTATTCCTCCCACCCCGCAAACCCCTCTTTGGGAGATGTATCGTTTGCTCCGTATGGTGTGAACATGCCATTCTCCAACACGCCCAATCTGTCATCTTTACATCTCCAATTGCGAGGGTGGCCTGAATTGTCACCAGACACAGCGCCGGCAAACCGTTTCAACGCAGTGCCGTCTTTCAACGCGTACAACAGTGCTGAGATCGCTAACTCGGCCAGCGACCTCACCGCAAACACGATGCACTTAGACTATACCGCCATCAGTGCTTACTCAGATGTCAATGCCATCGAAAATGCACCCAGATACGATGGCGGTGCTGATCGGAATACTGGGTGGTCGGGGACGTCCCAGGTTGAAACACCTGCTGCTGTGAACATGCTCTACAGTGGTCCAACATACTCTTCAACTCCCTACTCCATGCCCGTGGTTACCCATCCCTCTGATTCGGCAGTTCCCGTCGATTTCACCTATTCCCCACATAGTGCCACGCCCCCATCCCACGTGCATGACCCAGGCCACCCCTTTTCGTTCCCCTCCTATGGCGAAGGTTCATTCGCTCCTCAAGAATACTGGAACCCTCCGGTTACTCATCACGATCCATCGCACGATTCGCTCTCGTCCTTCCCACCGGGCATCACCCACTACCCATCCAATTCGACCGTTGACACCCGAACCTCGCTTCCACTTTCCGCTCATACGCTTCAGAGCCATCCTTCTATGCTCCCTTGGAATGGGGGTGACCCTGTCGTTCCTCACCAACCCTGGAGCACGCCAGCCAATTATCCTCAGCAGTATACATATGATCTTCCGATGCAATCGACACAGTGGAATACTGAGAATGAGACGAGTGGTGAATATGGGGAGGGGAACGGAGCTTCGGGGTGGTAATGAAGCAATAGATGTTTGAAGATTGTTTTTAACTGACGAATTTGAGGGGATCGTCGTCTGGGTCGCCTCATATTTCACGGACGTTTCTCTCGTTTGGATGTTATTCACGTTTTGACTCGCGTATCTCAGTAAGATCTATGTAAATTGTACCCACCGTTTATTTAGTTTTATCGTTGTATCATAACCTGAAATTTTATTGCGATCTTCAACCTCCTTTGACATACATATTTCGAAGGAACGCCGTCGAGATTTCCTCGTCGTTTGGTACATGTTGAGTTGATTCTAGATAGTGATATTGTTTGCTGGCCGTCCGCACAATGCAAGTACTACAGAGTGATACTCGATACTCAAAGGAGCACGGCAACGGTAGGCTGATCTTGTGATACGGGACACAAGTCTGCCTGGCGGTGATTGATGATCTGGAAAAGGGAATGGCATATACCTGCCAGCCGGCAGAGGGTAACATCCTCAACTCCACGAATGGAATTCGATCCCATAACCTCGAAATCAACTATCAGTTTGGTGATTATAAAGTTAGAATAACCGCAGACGTTGGCGGAAGGCCTAGGGCTCAGATAGGGTTTGTGGGTCCCGGTGTGTGTTGGATATCAAAATAGGACTGTTCCTAGAATATCCGTGTGTTGCATACAATCCCAACCCTGATTCTTGTAGACTGTGCTATGCTCAGGAGAAACTCACTCATTTCAGTCTTTCAACCTTTCTGACATTTATTATTGAGCCTAAGGTCCGAGCCGATTGTTATAAAAGCGAAGTCGAAGCCAGCAGAAACACCTCATATTCGTACCGACTCCCGCTATTATTCGAACCTCAAAATCAAACCTCTAGGTCGCATGATGATCTATCGGTAGGGAAGATAACGAGGCCACTACTTGAGTTACAGTAAGTATACGAACGATTCTCGTTAAATCGCGAACCAGCCGTCCAGTGATAGACTAACATCCACAAAACAAAGTCTATAGGATTTCCGATCCCCAAGTCAACCAGTCCCTGACCTCACGGAGATCAATCTTCCGCCACCGCCAATCCCTATACATCCCTCCAAACAATAGAGGCGGACCTCCATCTTGCTCTTGACCTCATCACTGCCTCAAGTTCAGGATAGCGAGAAGCAAGAGAATGGAATCCTCTCGAGATCCCGGAACGCCAGGTGACATTGAGTGGCGCGATTTGATACTCTAGTCTTTGAGAGCTGCCAGGATGCGACTTAACAGAGTAATCGAGATAAAAAGGTATGAGACTCACGTTGATCATGCCTACATTCACCTTTGATGTGACGATACTTGACCCCCACTCCGTCGTCGACATGGGTGTGAAGTGCAACTTAGAATCAGCCTCCAAGTCTCGAGCAGGTGATACGGCCGCTGCTTGAACCCGCACCAGAACCATTCAGGTCGTGATATGGCAGATGAGGGAACCACCAGCACCACGAGCAGACACGGTCGATGAACTATGGTGACTACTCCCGCACATACCCTCCTGCGTCCTTGAGGGTGCCATCTCGGTTCATGATACCCAGCCTCAGGGTAATTCATAACCATAACCTCAGTCCCTAGTCCCCGACCGCCCGTTCAGTCGTGATAAGACTCCGAGTCCCTGGAGTAGCTGGGTCGACGGTCGAGCCCGACGGCCAGTAGCAGCAACCCATTACAATGACACCCAGAGTATATTCCTCGTCGCGCTCGGTTGAATATGTAGGACTTGAGTCTTTGGGCAGAGCACAAGCAAGCAGAGCTGCTGAATACTCACCTGGGCCCAGAAGGCTTGATGTAAGAAGGTAGGTCGGGGCCCCCGACCCACCTTCAAATTTGGTGTGGCGCCAGCTATATTGAATCCGATTCGTTGGACAATTTGGGTACCGAGGCTACGTTCCAAGCGTAATCCAGTATGAGGTGGATACCAGAACGACCAGCGGGCTAAAAAGATAGTGAGAGCGATGAGAGAGTAGTAAGAGTGAACAGCAATGGGTGAAAAAAAATGGTCTACTTACACTCAAAAATTGAGGAATCGTTCCCTCATTGCGACCTCTAGCTTATAACATGGATTTCTCGTCACCGTCTCCAGTCCCGATACCCAGAAAATCTCGCAGCTACACTTGCATCTTCGTTCTCTTTCGCTCGACGCTCTTCTGATCTCTTGTATGAATTTGTCTCCTTTTGTTTTGACCCGTTCGCTGATCTTGGACTCGCCAAGGAAGATGCGATATTCGAAGGATGTTGACGGGAATATCCGTGATTTCTACCTTGAGCCTGTCCTTCAGTTAGGAAGTTGAGCTGGGACTTTAGAGAGCAAGATTTGAGACATTGCAAGGATAGAGAATTGAGGGCGTCAGGACGAAGTGGTAGTCGGGAGTGAAGTCTGTCCTGGTCCCGGTCCAACCCCTTGTGCTCTCGTCGCTGGGCTTTGCACCCCGGATAGCGACGGGCCGATTCGGACTTTAGGGCAGGTTTAAACCACATACCTCGGTCCACTATTACTGTTGACCGGTCTCTTCCTCGTTCTTTCGCTGTCAGACACATACTGGACAAGCCGTGTCGGTGTACATCGATCTCTGATGAGCAAACCCTCCGGCTTCGTAGCCTGTTCCTCTCATTCTCTTTATGAGGGTCTCAAATCATTTAAACTATTGATGAGGGCTTCTGGAACCACGCATGTAATTCTATGTGGACGCAGGATAGAGGTTCGAGTCAAGCTGGCCACCAGCGTTTCCGTACCAGCCTAGAGCTCGCCGGTCAGAAACCTCCTGTCCCCACGATTCCTGGCCGAATGTTATGTTAGAAGTCAAATAGGCTGCTCCGAGAGACCATAGGCACATCATTCCACGGCTAGACTTTTTCATCTACTATGCTCTGCAGTCTCAAAACTTGGTTAGCTACGATACCGATTGGTATCAGGGACGGGAATTCGAGGGGCACACTTCGTTTCCAAACAATACGCGTTCGCTGGGGCGACTCGGACCGTACAGTGACACCTTAGATACAGCTTCTGATTGTCTCCTACGATTGCGAGATCACCTCAAGTGTACTCAAAAGAAGAAGAAGAAAGCTCTGTCGTTCAGCCAAGCTCCCCCGAACAATAATCGTCTCCTTTCAACGGCCTCTTGGAAATCCCGAACCCCTGACAGTCAAAATGTTGGTTGTTGTCCATTGCAAGCATCTCCCCCCTCCTGCAAGTTGGATACTTAATATCCTTCGGGACTTATTGTGCCCCGGAAGAACACTTGTTCTTCACCATGAACCCCCCGGTCTACCGTCTGTCGAGCTCAAAGTCAGGGTCTATCGGCCCTGCATCACGTTGGACTCAGATTATTCTCTAGCAGAATGACGCCCTTCAGCGTTGAATGAAAGTTCAGCCTACTGACAGAGATTCTTTGGTCACACTTCGAAACTCATCAGCCGTTTCTTGGTTTGCTGGCAAGCAGAACGGTCAACGCCCGTACCTGGAAGCTTCCCACCCCATCGATGGAAAGTTACCGTGACGCCCAAGATGCCGCTCAGCTTGTGAAAACCATTTACAGTAACTACTGAAATATCTCAAGGGTTGAGGGTTGGAGTGAAGCGCTGGCCGCTTCGCATGTGAACCAATCACGTTCTTCTAGAGGTCTCCGAATGTTTTTCAGACAAACTCGGACTTGAGTGAGAAAGAACGTGTTTCCCGTGCGTTATTATGACTGGTCTCATGATCGTATCAAATACAAAGACTAAAGCGCCAGCCTACAGCATTTCGTTCTTCTATATGGTTTTGATATCAACAAATGCCGCATGCATATGACGCACAGCGTAGCGTTATTGATATCGTGAATCTGCCATGTCTCTCAAGAGAGTCGAACGAAAGCATTTTGCGGTGATGGTATGGAAGGTGATGTATTCAAGGACCAAGTGTACATCGACGGAAGAGAGGGATGAGGTAATGGACTGGACGGTTTGGATGGGCGACATATTGACGGAAACTGGGGTACGTGTGATTTAGTGCCCTCATCCTATTTTCGTTCGAAAGGCATGTGGGTGATTGCCTGAAATATAGAACTCGTATAGTAAGTGGCACTCGAGCGTCTCGTTCAAGGTGCATTTTTGAATGAAGCCTTTTCTCGAACCTAGTCTCCATGTCACTTCCTCAGCGTCGTTGAGCCCGATTTGGAAGACTAAACTAGAGAAAAACCTTGTATGTGAATATAGTGGGACACCGTAGGCTGTTCCGACGAGAACAAACTTGACAAAGGAGAATAGGTGCATGCCCGCAGCGTGTATCACTACGGTGAGTTCTTCTTACATAGAACCATGATCGTGTGCAGAATGATGCGCCGGAGAACAGCATGCCAACGCTCACCTTTTCATATCGATAAGGCTCATGGGAAGGCCGAATGGCGCTGGCGACAATCCTGGATTGGAGGCACGATGAAAGTCGTATGGATTCGAGGTGACCTGGTTGTCTGAGATGCGTGAGATAGAAGTACAAGGCAACAGAGAGAGCGGGAGGGGTATGGATGGGAAACATAGCTCAGTTGGGAGAACTCTCAAGAGGCGGACGGAAGACGCGTGTTATTGGCGCTATGTACTGATTTAGCTCAAAGGCGTGTCAGCGGTGTGTTGCTTGTAATATAAGTGTGTTCAACTTGCCATTTGTTGTCACCCTACACCCTCTTTTCCCTTTCTCCTTCCTTTCTTCGGCACCCATGTCAACGTTCTTTCCAAATGCGTGGAACCCTTCAATATCTGGCGGGATCTTTAGCCACGTTCAAGGCGACCAGCACAACTATCACAACGGTCGCACGTCAACTGGAATGATAGCTTTGCCCTCCACTAACGGGCGTACACCAGGAGCACAAGAAACAAGCTCAACTGCGACTACGTCAATGGTTATCCACGTCAACGGAAACCAGGTCAACCAGATCATCCAACGAGAAGAGAAGGAGCATACCGAATTTGACGACGTGAGTTATTTGGCGACAAAGCAGGAAGCTCGGACTCTCGGAGACTTACAGATGCCCATTATTCAGTATCGAAAGGTCAAGAGTGGCGATTTCTATCGACTTGAGAATGTCTGTGTTGCGGAATATCGTCGGGAACCTTGGAAGTATTGGAGCCCTCCGACTGCGAGCAAAACTATCTGTGCTGTGAAAGTGATTGGGACGGAGGGCAGGTTCACATCGGTGACTTATAGTGGGCCGGATGCGCGCAGGGTGAGCTTTGTACACTTCAAGGGGTGGAGCAATTAAAGAAAGAGTTTGATTATAGGCCTTCGAGGAGGATTTTCGGAAGTGTTCGCGAGCGCGGTACGTCCAGTGGATTCCAAATTCACCTGCGTGCTTAAGAACCTTCAGTTCATCCAATAATGCGCAGGCGTTTGCTGTTGACATCGGAAAAATACCGTCACTGCTTCTTTGGCACGGTAAGTGTGTGTGTGCCTGGCGATTCCTGTGGTCAAGTCGATTTTTTCTGTAGGCCTTGTACCGTTCTCGCACTTTTGGAGGAGTTTGGGGCAGCTTGGTTCATTGTATTTCTGGAATCTGACTGTAAGTAGCGGAAGTACTGAAACGGAACAATTTTAATCATGCAATTGACACAGCAGAAACTTGATTACGCAGACGCTGAGGAGCTGTGGGTGGATTCTACCCGAGGAGAGATCTGTCGAGGTCCAGAGGGGCCAAAGTCAGATATCGAGTGGGACCCGTGGGGTTTGAAGGTGGAGAATTTACCTTTGACCAGCGAACTTCTCCAAGAAGATGTTTTCATGCGCTTCCTGGCAAGCCAAAAGTCGAAGGAATTTGATGAGGTGTTTGTGCGGGCGATAGGTTACCACGCTGATTGCGACGTAAATGTGCCTGAATCTTTCCATCGGCCGACCATCTTTTCCACTTTGACCGCAACCCCCATCGCCTTTGCAAACAACATTTGGACGGGTGGGGATAGTATTGTAGAGAGGAAGGCGCTGGAAAATGGATTGACAAGGTGAGCTGCTCGGAAATCACAGGCCACTCTGTCTAAAATCATGAGTAGATTCCGACTCGATGAAGACGCTGGGTTTGGGTTTTGGTTGGGGCTGAACGAGGACGTGAGAGACACCTGGCTTTGTCAATCATCAAACATCTTTCAATCTCGTGGAATATCGTTGGAAGATGATCTCGGTGTTTACAGTGCGTCGTCATTTGTGTTCTCTTTTTCACTGGCTAACATCGACCAGAGCTCGTCTATCCCCGGGTGTTTGTGTATGGCGATCTTGACACAACCCCTTCCAAAACCCAACGACGACGCCAGCAGCCAACATACCTTTTCATCCGTCCACCTCCCCGCAACCCCCTCGACGACAAAACCCTGCGTCTCCACTTCTGGTCTTTCCACGAAGATGGTCAACATCGACTTTCACCCGAGTCATGTCGCAACTTTGGCCTTCCCCTTCAACTCATACCCGGGGTTATGGGCTGGAGATCCTGCTCAGATTCCTGGTCCACCAGCAGCCACCAGTTGATTCATCGATACCACACTCTCAGAAGCTTTGACCCAACAACTCCTGATTTTGCTCGACACCTTGGATATGGTGACTACGACTTTCAACCCATTAACCATCCAGACCGGTTCATGGAGGTTGATCAAGGTGTGACCTTCTTCATTTGTCCGTTCTAACTCTTACCTCGGTGCAGAGCACTCCGATAACCTTGATGGATCCGTCATTGGCAACGACTCCGAGTGTCTATCGCATACAATGGTCCAAAAACTGGCTGAGGACCCAGTTTGTATGGCCAGTAACCAAGCCGGGAGAGAGTCCGCTATCAGCTCGATTTGCGCTACCAACAAGCGTCGAAAAATGGATATGGGATTTGGGGGTGCCGAGAGGAATAATCCAGAGCCGGTGCGCTGTTGATCCTGTTTTCTTGATGTGTGCATCACTAACATATCCTCAGAAACTTCGTCATAAGAACGATACTGCCGATGACCGAGACCTAGCGATAGATGGACAAGCTTCTCGACCTGTGCATCCGCTTCCCTCCAGGTTTTTTCCCTCTGCAGACCCAGTCAACCTCTATCCCCAGGATCATTCTCATCCACGCTCAGGGTACCAATCGCAGGTCGCTCCACCCTGCTACCATAGCAATCAACCGCCATGTCACTATCCCTCCCACCCCGCAGGCCCCTTGTCGGGAGATGTGCCGTCCGCTTCGTGTGGTATGAACATGTCATTTCATACCACGTCCCATCTATCATCTTCCCATCTCCAGTCGCAAGGATGGCCCGAACTGTCGTCAAACACAGCGGCGGCAACCTATTACGACGCACTGCCGCCCTTCAACGCGTACAACAGTGCTGAGATCGCCAACTCGGCCAGCGACCTTACCACAAGCATGATGGACTTGAACCATACCCATCCGAGTGCTTACGCAGGTGTCAATGCCGTCGCGAATTCACCCAGATACGATTTCGGTGCTGCTCAGAACTCCGGGTGGTTGGGAATGTCCCATGTCGAAACATCTACTCCCGTGAACATGCTTTACAACGCCCCAGCATACCCTAAAACTTCCTACCCCATACATACGGTCACCTGTTCATCCAATTCAGCAGCTCCCGTCGATTTCACGTATCCTTCACACAGTGCTGCGTCTCACGCGCATGACCCAGTTTATCCTTCACCATTCTCCTCCTACGGCAGAGGGTCTCTCGTTCCTCAACAACACTGGAGCCCTCCAGTCATTCACTACGACCCATCGTACACTGCACCCTTCTTATCCCCACCGGGCGCCACTCACTACCCGTCCAATTCAACCGTTTACGCCCAAGCCCACCTTCCGCTTTCCGCGTATGCGCTTCATGAACATCTTCCGATGCTCCCTTCAAACGAGGGTGGCTCTCATGTTCCTCACCAAACCTGGAGCACACCAGCCGATTATCCCCAGCAATATACGTATGATACTCCGATACAGTTGACACAACCGAATTCTTGGGATGGGACGAGTGGTGAATATGGAGAGGAGAATGGATTCGCGGGGTGGCAATGAGCCGTTTGAGGTTCAAAGAGCCTTTCAGGCTGGAGACTTGGGGAATTCATGTTTCGATCGTCCCGTATTTCACGAACATTTTCTCTCGCTCGTATGATATTTATGCTTCGGCTCACGTATCTCAGAAGTGTGAATGTATAGTGTATCCACCATTCGACCGTTCGCTTGCTTCTGTATTATTTATTCCCGCAGTATCATAATTTCCATCTTTATTATTGATCTTCTTTGGCATACTGATCTCGAAGGGACGCCGGCGAGATTCCCTCGTCATCCGGTCCATGGTGGGTGGTTTCTGGGCTGGTAATAT
Organism: Marasmius tenuissimus; assembly: GCA_029532415.1. Lineage (NCBI taxonomy): Eukaryota > Fungi > Basidiomycota > Agaricomycetes > Agaricales > Marasmiaceae > Marasmius > Marasmius tenuissimus. Next base: position 5,445,774 of record JAQOTA010000050.1, on the reverse strand, counting down.
TACTGGCCATTGGCCAACCCGTGGTGAAGTCGGTCTGCACGATGTAGGTACGCGATCGTACTCAAAGGAGCATGACGACTGTAAACTGAAACCTCCAACAGTACGCGCTACCTTTTCTGCCTGGCGGTAACTCGGAGATACATATATATGGGATCAGCAACGTCTATGTCCGCCAGCCGGCAGAGGGCACCATCCTCGCTTTCTTGAGTGTAATTCGATATCAGGACCTCGATGCCGATTACCAGCTTGGTGAGTATTGAGCCGGAATAATCAGAGATGTAGGCGAGAAGGCCGAACTGTCGCAGGCAAGACTTGTAGATCCCCTTGTGGATCCCAGTGTTCGCTTAATATCGAGATAAGACTGCTCCTAAAAACTTCGTGCGTTGTATCAACATGCAAAGCAAAGCCCGACTATAGTTCTTATAGATTACAATTGTCTCTGGGCTTAGGAGAAACTCGTCCATGTCAGCCTCTCCACTCTCCTGACACTGAACATTGAGGCCAAGCCGATCGTTACAAGAGTGAAGTTACAGTCGGCAGGGACGTATATTCGCACCCCGATTCCCGTTAGTATCTCAACCCTTAAAACCACACTTCCGGGCCGTATTACCCGTACGAAAGGCAACGAGGAGATTACCTGTAATACAGTAAGTACACAAACTGAACCGTGATTCTCGATACTAGATTGCATACTCACCATCTGAGTGACGAGTTGACAACTCGTAGGATTCCAAAGTCGAGGAGTCTCTGACCTCACGGAAACTGTTTCATCACCGCCAATCCTTATCTATCCCAGCCGGCTCCCTCAAGATTGTAGAGACAGGCCTCCACCTCGCTCTTAACCCGTATAACTGCCCGAGAAGTAGAAGTAATGAAACCTTCTTGGAATTTTGGAGGACTATAGGTCGGCTATTGGCGCGAATGGATGATTCAATCTGCAATAGCTTTTAGGATACAACGTGATAGAATAACGGAGATGGAAATATTCGAGACTCACGCTGAATGCACCCCTATCCACCGCTTGCATGAGTGATAGAGGCAGCTAAAGTCGTGATATGGAACCGCCGGTGTTACCGCGAACAATCGTGGTTGATGAACCATGATCGGTACTTCGGACTGTCGTGAAGGTGCCATGTTGGTTCATGACTTCCGGTATCAGGCTGCTCGGTCTCGACTGCTGAGCTCGTACGGACGTACACTCCCTATGGTGACCCACCAGACATCTCCGATGACCCATGAAGCGTTGGTCGTGGTCGGAGGAGTCGACATCCATGACATGGGCACCAGCACCCCATTACAGTCAGCCTGCCCAGAGTACGTCGCTCCTCGCTCTTACTTGACGATGCAGCACTCGCTTTTTCGAGTGGACTGTAAACAGTGTGACCTGAATGCTCTCTGAGAGGCGGTGAATATCCCGATAGAAGCCAATTTTTTTTGAAGGCTATTGACAGACTCGAATTTGTGCTCCGAGGTAGGTTTACCAGCGTAATCCTGGCCAATGTGGCGACGTCAAAACGGTCGAGGCACAAAGGGATTATAAGAGCAATGCAAGAGTGGAGGATGATGATTGGGGATCCAAAAAACACGACTCAACTCAAGAAATGATCAACCATTCCCTCATTCCGGCCCCTAGCTCACCCCTGATCTCCATTGCGAATTCCAATACCTGCAGAGATGCTGACGTCGTCATGATCCCTATCCCAACATTCGTTTTATATCTTGTGTGTATCCGTCTGCTTTGTGTCTTAACTCGTGCGGTCGGGTTACAAAGGGAAAAGCGAGAGGTTGAGGACTCCAAGAGGACTCGATAAGTTGACAGAGGTCCTGATGCCCTCAGTTGTATTTCTTGAAGCCGTCCTTGACTGCTAGGGAGCCTTCGGAGTGAATTTGATCTTGAAGAGACTCAAAGTCAAAGCGTAAGAAATATAGAGGGATAGAGCCGTTGGGGCAAAGTGGCGGTCAAGAGTAGCCCTTGTTGAAGTTCCGACCCGGATGATGACGGGCCGACTTGAGGGCAGGTCCAAACTCTCAATTTGAATTTGCTACTGCTCTCCCTTGTTCTCTCATGGACGCATAACATAACTCGCACATCTCTGGTGAGCATATTTCACTCATTCTTGTCTATCATACTCACAGAAAAATTTCCTTCTGGATAGTGAATGGCGAGTAATGACAGGCACCCCAGGAATCTTGACAATTCAACTTCGTTGATCATGGGCGGCCTAAACCAGAAATCAAGGCCGTTGATACGCGCTCATGAGGCTGAAGACTCTCTTGGGAGTATTCCGGGGGCTTAGGACTATGGTACTTGATGCGGATAGGTTAAAAGCGGGGTAGATGTTCGGGTGTTATTGAGATATGTGCAATTCCCTCATCTACCTGTAAATTCCTGGCCACTGACCAACTATTGATTTTGCATATCCAGTCTCGACACTCGAATGGTTGAAGATATATTTACGGGAGCTGTGACTCGCCTACTTATAGCTCACGATTTTCCATCTCAGACCGCCTCGCCATAAGCTCAGCCTGCGAGCCGCCACGATTTTCCGTTGCTGCATCCTCACTATCTTGGACTAGTCATTCAACTGGTTTTCAAAGATTTCAGGATGCTGGAACTCTCTGCCATGGGGCTCAGGAAGCATTCGAATCGATTACACCCAGATTCCTGGCCTCCAGTGAAGGCGGCTTCAAAGTCTACCATGAACATCCGGGGCTTGAATCATGCAATGCTTTTGATGGGAACCGTCCGGAGGTACGCCTTCTTTCCGTTCAAGTCCTCCGCGATAGAATATATCTCTGTCTCCAGTCGGACGTGCTCATCACCATCGTTCTCGAGTGCAAATCCGTTGCTCGGGAACCTTTATCCTCGCTCCTGTTGTTCATACTATATGAATGGTAGGGACCTGGTGCTTCGAAAGCAAAGAAACCTAAAATGTTGTTTGCCTCACAACATGAGCCACCTTGGACGTGATTTGGCGAGTGAAGTTTTCCGTGTCCCGAAGTAGATGCAAGGTAAGAATGCGTTTTCTTAAATCAGAATTGCGAGTCTAAAAGGCCTTGTAGACTCGAGAGCTTTCTATATGCCGTTTGTGTCAGCCAGATTATTTGTTGGTAGTCTGATATTCTATGCCAGCGCGCCACAAGCTGACTCGCTACCTTGGCTTTCAGCCAGATTAGCACATATGATTATTATTGGAGCGCAGTCTACCGAAGACTACCGACTCACAAGGTGTCAATTTTACCAAGGACTCTACCCAATACATGATCACATCAACCAGTCTATCGACGACCCGAGTTGATTCGAACTTCTCGTGTTCCGACTCTAGGGATGGGTTTGGCTAGACCGAGGCAAGAACGTTATGTTACCAGCGACTGTGTCAGAACAATACGTTGAGACTGAAGGAAAAGACCACGGCGTACACAACTTGGATCCCCTCTCATATGTCCTTGTAGGTCCACAATCGTGATCATAATTTTGCATAGCATTGGCGTTGTACGAGTCCAAAGCGACTGTAAAACGCCGGGGACGTCTCATTGTGCATATGTCATCGAAACTATACATTCGTTTTGACATTCTTGAGTGAATAAAGCAGCGGAGGATAGCCGTCAGTTCTCCCGGGATAGCCTTTGACATTGACAAGTTCAAAAAATGAGTCTGAATTGATTGAGAGCGAGTTTCGTTGTTGGTAAAGACTCTTTTGTAATCTAAGCCGGTTTGCCTGTACCTCGGTGAGATTGAGTCGCGATACCAGCGCTAGACGCCTCTCTAGACACATTGCGAGTGCCAGTGGGCATGTCTAAATCTATTCACTCACAGTAAATCTGTCTTGAAGATTCAGGTCAATCAAGAAACCTGGCCTTTCAGTGCGGAATGACTTGGAGGTCTACCAGCGACATCTGGTGCTCAGATAATTCAGCACTTTCAAAGGAGAAACTGTTCGGAGGTATACTTTAGTTTGATGAGCGCCCTTATTTTACACATTGTATGGAGGCGGTGTTGAGAGAACGTTCGAATTCGGAACCTAAGCAGTTCACCTCACGAACCGTGATTTGACTTTGCCTACTTCCCGGAGCCGGGTCAATTTCAGTGCGTTCGGACTAGATGAGATACAAGATCTGCGTGCTATTGGAGACCCAGAGTCTATCGCATGAATAGTGGCTCTGGGGTCTTCGACGTTATGGACAGCACATATTCCAATATAATAAAGTAGGCATCCATCTCGTTGGACTGACTGCTCGGCGGTTCTGTACTTATGCCCCACAAATCAGATGGTCATAATACGCAAATTAGGGACCCGAGGGGTAATAAGGCCACTTGTACGGGAAGTTGATCGAGTTGTGGGTGCTTGTGTGTGCCAGATATTGGGGACAACCAGTGACGGCATGTTTGTTTCAGCCTTTACCGCTTGAATCTCGCATCAGGCGACAGTACCTATTGTTCAAATTACGAGAATAAAGCTAAAAAGGCCCCTTTCCAACCTCAAGGAAGGCGAATCTTAGAGCTTAGAGGTTTGCCAGCCTCGGTCGTCCGTGACTGTCGTGATTAAATAAGTTTCGGGACCAGGAGGGTTCCGGCTGGGTCTTTGAATGTTTGATAGCAGATGAATTTATAGCACTTTAGTACATCGATGAGCTCGAATCCGGTAGAGAATGTACCAAGACTCATGGGCGAGGGAGAAAAGGTGAATCAAATTGTTGCACCAGCAAGTCCGCAAAGTTCCCGGATATTCAGTGTAATCGTCGAGAGAGACGCTCAAAATCTACCAGCTTGAATACCCCTGCTGTCACTCACTTCCAGATGTTCACCCCAGTTTATTCGCTGCTCGTGCTTCTAGGTTTCGACGCGTTGGAAGCCAGCCTCCAACTTCATAGCGGCATCTCCGACAAGATGGCACCAGACAAGATTCAAAAGGTTGGACGGTATATACGTCCGTTGCATTGCAAATCGAAAGCAGGGCCAATCGGCCATCGGAGGCTGGGATTAATAGAAGGAGGTTGCGACAAAAAATCGTTCGAGGCAGCGCTATCATGGAAACTCTTCCGTTCCCAGTGTCCCCGTTTGGCAAACTATAAGCAGCTTCAGCCTCAAACAAGCAATAAGGATCGAGAGGCACTCACCTGTAACCTAATAAACCACCTCGTCGTCCGAAGCAATAGTCAAATTTCTCCATACATATTACAAAGGGGTCCGCTTGCCCTGTATCGAGGCCGAACGTTATCCAAGTTCTCCAACCTTTGAACGTAGGCGCTAGAGTAGTCCGCCATCGTTCGACCCCTTAAACGGAAGTCACGAAACGCTTCCCTTTCTTCGAGTAAGTACATGAACGAATGAAGGACATTACTCGAAAAATATTGTCGATTCGGGTCGAGTCGAATCGTTGATGCATTGCGGGAGGCCGACTTGAGGAGAAGCCTTTGGAGGCCAATAAGTAATTGAAAAGATTGAAAGGTAGAGCAATGAGATTTTGAACAATGAGAAGTTGTCGTCAACCGTACGGGCTAGGGGCGATGAGAGACAACATGGAGGTCACGAACAACGCCGCGGCCGCTGACAAAGCCTTTTCGCTCGTTGTCCCTGACGACCACCAATCTATCCAACGATTCTCCAGCAACGCTACCTCATCCATCTCCTGTGAATATAAAACTTCAGGCCAGACTCTGCCTTTAGGACGCAACCACAGACGAGCACACACGCTTGTCGCGACTGTCCACAATAACCTGTCCTCACAAGCCCGAATTCTCGAAGCTCAGGACATCCACCGTCTGTCAAAACACACATACCACCGTTTCCGAGTGGTTCTAGCGTGTTCCTTATGCTTCATTTCCGACATTTTTCGAACTCTGGGGAGTACATTCAAGGGCTGAAGCGTCAAAATTTGGATTGGATCGCTGCTCTCAAGTTACTCGACGAACTCCGAGGCTTGAACGTCAACGTTGAACCACAAATCAGGATCTAGCTCCTCGTACTCCTGGCGGGATTCCTGAATGATTGAAATCCACAGTGGCTCGGTTTTGAACTCGATATGAGTTACAGAATCCGGAGCTTTTCGAAAGACCATATTCAGCTGCAGGTGTCTATTCGTTTGTCAGGTCCGTCTAGTCTCGTTCCGGCTCAGCGCACCGTCAAGTTGAGCAAACTAATACACTATCATTAGATGCCATCTATCAAGCCACGCTCACTTGGATCATACCAACGGTCTCGTCATTTCTGCAGGCTCTCTTTGTGGTCCTCGATCGATTCAGCCTCATGCTAACTCGAAGTCGGGACTCGATGTCATTGACATCACCCGGCCCGCCCAACACAAAAGGAAAAGCGATCAATGCTCAAAATTAATGGAGCCTGAAGATCGTCGTATCTCACCATTCAAGTCGATTCAGGTCGGTGATACCAAATGATAGCCCGCACCTTCCGTTTCCTCACGCTCAGCGCCAGATCATCAGACGGTACTCCATAAATTGAGGTCTTCTGCTCGATAGCCGCCGTGATGGATCCCCAACTCGTGCAGTAAGTGATCGTACAAGTCTCGAGCGCCTCGCTCAAACCGTGTTACTAAATAAAACCTTTTTCTCAGAGCCAGTACGGTGTACCGATATGACTCCTTTGACGTCGTCGAGCCAGATTTCGAAGACTGGACTAGAGAAAGACCCTCATATGGGAGTGTAAGAAGACACTGTAGGCTGTTCCGACAGGCACGAATCTGACGAAGAAGAGGGGCGTGCCCTCAACGTGTATCACTGTGGTGGGTGTTCCATAGAATCTTGATTGTGTGTGAAATGAAGCTGAAGCGCTGGCGAAACAGCATGCCAACGCTCACCTTCTCATATCGATAACGCGAGCGGGAAGACCAGATAGCGCTGGGGATAATTCCTGGGCTGAAAAGACATCAGCTTCCCGACTATGGAACGTTGAATACTGTATAGATCGATGGCCTGGAATTCCCAATCGTCTGAGGTAAAAATGAAACGGAACAGGGAGAGGGAGAAGGATACGAGTGGAAAATGTAGCTCAGTTGGGCGGGCGGTTGAGAGGCATGGATCAGGCGTGTCTTTGGCGCTCCAAGCTAATTATAATCTAGTTCAATGGCGTGTAAGTATCATGTTTGCTTTAAATATCAGCGTGTTTTACCTGCCCTTTGCCGTCACTCTACACCCTCCTTTCGCTCCCTCAATCCGCCGCCTACATGTCAACGTTATTCGCAAATGCGCAGAAATTTTCGATATCTGGCGGGACCTTCAGCTGTGTTCAACGCGACCAGCACAACTATTACAACGGCCGTACGGCAACTGAAACAATAACATCCTCCTCCGCTGGCGGGGGTATAGCAAACCAGGAAGCCAGCTCGTTCTCGATGACTGCAACAACGGTTGTTCACGGAAACCAGATCAACCAGATTGTTCAGCGAGAAGAGAGGGAACATACGGAATTTGACGACGTGAGTTATATATCTGGGGAGCGTGGAGCTCGAAGGCTTATTATACGCACTGTTTGTCCAGTATCGGAATGTCAAGAGTGGCGATTTTTACAGGGCTGAGGATGTCTGTGTTGTCAAAGGACATCGCAGACAGCGGTCATGGTTATGGTATGATGACCTGGATGTCGAGAAAACTATCTGTGCTGTGAAGGTGATTGGGACGGAGGGCAGGTTCACATCGATGACTTATAGTGGGCCCGATGCACGCAGGGTGAGCTTCGTACTCTTTAAGGGGTGGAGCAAATGAAGGAAGAATATGAATATAGGCCTTCGAGGAGGATTTTCGGAAGTGTTCGCGAGCGCGGTACGTCTAGTGGTGTTCCAAATTCACCTGCTGCTCAAAAATCTTCAGTTCGTCCAATCATACGCAGGCGTTTGCTGTTGACATAGGAAAAATACCGTCACTGCTCCTTTGGCATGGTAAGTGTGTGTGTGCCTGGCGATTCCTGTGGTCAAGTCAATTTTTTCTGTAGGCCTTGTACCGTTCTCGCACTTTGAGAGGAGTTTGGGGCAGCTTGGTTCGTTGTATTTCTGGAATCTGACTGTAAGTAGCGGAAGTACTGAAACGGAACAATTTTAAATAATCATGCAATTGACACAGCAGAAACTTGATTACGCAGACGCTAAGGAGCTGTGGGTGGATTCTACCCGAGGAGAGATCTGTCGAGGTCCAGAGGGGCCAAAGTCAGATATCAAGTGGAACCGGTGGTTTTTCGAGATGGAGAATCTACCTTTGACCAGTGAACTTCTCCAAGAAGATGTTTTCATGCGCTTCCTGGCAAGCCAAAAGTCAAAGGAAGCTGATCGGGCGTTTGTGCGGGCGATAGGTGACCACGTTGATTGCGACGTAAATGTGCCTGAATCTTGCCATCGACCGACCATCTTTTCCACTTTGACCGCAACCCCCATCGCCTTTGCAAACAACGTCTGGACGGGCAGAAAGGGTTTTGTAGAGAGGAAGGTGCTGGAAGATGGATTGACAAGGTGAGCTTCTCGGAAATCACAGGCCACTCTGTCTAAAATCATGAGTAGATTCCGACTCGATAAAGATGCTGAAGGTTGGTTTTGGTTGTGGCTGAACGAGGACGTGGAAGAGGCTTGGCTTTTCCAATCATCAAACATCTTTCAATCTCGTGGAATATCGTTGGAAGATGATCTCGGTGTTTACAGTGCGTCGTCATTTCAATTTGTGTTCTCTTTTCCACTGGCTAACATCGACCAGAGCTCGTCTATCCCCGGGTGTATGGGTCTGGCCACCTTGACGAAACCCCTTCCACATCCCAACGACGACGCCAACAGCCAATATACCTTTTCATCCGTCCACCTCCCCGCAACCCCCTCGACGATGATACCTTGCGACTCCACTTCTGGTCTTTCCATGAAAATGGTCAACATCGACTTTCACCCGAGTCATGTCGCAACTTCGGCCTTCCCCTTGAACTCGATTTTTTTCATCGGAAGATCTACTCAAAGTCCTGGTCCACCAGCAGCTACCAGTTGATTCGGCGATACCACACTCTCAGAAGCTTTGACCCAACGACTCCCGATTTTGCTCGACACCTTGGATTCGATGACCACATCTTTCAACCGATCCACCATTCAGACCGGTTTACAGAGGTCGATCAAGGTGTGCCCATCTTCATTTGTCCGTTCTAGCCCTTACCTCGGTGCAGAGCACTTCAATAACCTCGATGGATCTGTCATTGGCGACGACTCCGAGTTTCCATCACATACAATAGACCAAAAACTGGCTGAGGACCCAGTTTGTATGGCCAGTAACCAAGCCGGGAGAGAGTCCGCTATCAGCTCGATTTGCGCTACCAACAAGCATCGAAAAATGGATATGGGATTTGGGGGTGCCGAGAGGAATAATCCAGAACCGGTGCGCTGCTGATTCTTTTTTCTCGATGTGCGCATCACTAACATATCCTCAGGAGCTTCGTCATCAGAACGATACTGCCGATGACCGAGACCTAGCGATCGATGGACAAGCTTCTCGACCGTGCAACCGCTTCCCTCCAGGTTTTTTCCCTCTGCAGACCCAGTCAACCTCTATCCCCAGGATCATTCTCATCCACGCTCAGGGTACCAATCGCAGGTCGCTCCACCCTGCTACCATAGAAATCAACCGTCGTATCACTATCCCTCTCACCCCGCAGGCCCCTTGTCGGGAGATGTGCTGTCCGCTTCGTGTGGTATGAACATGCCATTTCATACCACGTCCCATCTATCATCTTCCCATCTCCAGTCGCGAGGATGGCCCAACCTGTCGCAAAACACAGCGACGGCAACCTATTACGACGCACTGCCGCCCTCTAACGCGTACAGCAGTGCTGAGATCGCCAACTCAGCCAGCGATCCCACCGCAAGCACGATGAACTCGAACTATACCCCTCCGAGTGCTTACCCAGGTGGCAATGCCATCGCAAATGCACCTAGATACGATGTCGGTGCTGATCAGAATACCGGGTGGTCAGGATTGTCCCATGTCGAAATATCCACTCCTGCAAACATGATTTACAACGCCCCATCATACCCTCCAACTTACTACTTGATACCTGCAGTCACTTATTCGTCCGAATCAGTACTTCCCTTCGATTTCACGTATCCTCCACATAGTGCTGCGCCTATGCCTCACGTGCATGACCCAGTTTATCCTTCACCGTTCTCCTCCTACGTCAGACGCTCTCTCGTTCCTCAGCAGCACTGGAACCCTCCGGTTGTTCACCACGACCCATCGTACACTACGCCCTCCTTTTCCCCACTGGGTGTCACTCACTACCCGCCCAATTCGACCATTCACCCCCAAGCCCACCTTCCGCTTCCCGCGTATGCAGCTCAGGGAAATTTTCCGATGCTGCCTTCAAACGGGGGTGGCTCTCATGTTCCTCATCAAACCTGGAGCACACCAGTCGATCATTCCCAGCAATATACATATGATCCTCCGATGCAGTCGACTCAGCTGCTTTCGTGGAACGAGACGAGTGGTGAATCTGAGGAGGGGAGCGGCACTTCAGGGTGGTAATGGACTGGTTGAGGTTTGAAGATCGTTTCGGGTCGACGACTTGGAGGGGATTGAGGTCTCGGTCGTCCCGTAATTCACGGACGTTTCTCTCGTTTGCCTGGTATCTATGTTTTGACTCGCGTATCTCAGAAAGATAGATTTATAGTGTATCTTCCGTTGACCTGTTTTCGCGTTGCTTATTCTCGTTTTATTTTAGTCTCTATTGTTATTATTCAGCCTCCCTTGACATACTGATCTTGAGGGGACGCCGGCGACATTTCCGTGTCGCTTGGTTGAGTTGTTTCTGTGCTAATGATATCGCTTGTTGACTCGGGAAGGTCTGCGAGTTGTGTATACAGTACAGTACGTCCCTCAATACCCAGAGAGAGATGACGGTAGACTGAAATTTCCTGTAGTACGGGTCACAAGCCGACCTGGCGGTGATTGATTGATGTACGGATGAAATTAGCAATGTCTGGGTCTGCCGGCTCAATGTATCGTTCTCGAATGTACGAATGGAACTCGATCCAAGGACCTCGAGACTAGTTGCCGGTTTGATGAGTATGAGATCGGGATAGCCAGAGGCACGGGCGAGAAGGCAGAACGGGCGCGGGCAAGACTTGTGGGTCCCAGTATGTGCTAGATATCGGGATAGGATTGTTCGAGAAATTTCAGACCCGGATGTTATCGTGGAAGCTTGATCAGCTCTGTGCAGATGCAAACCTAACCATGGCTTCTGTAGACTTCGTACTTCTTCACTCAAGAGGGACTCAACAGCTTCAGCCTTTCGGTTATTGGGGCACTGGACAGCGAGGCCTGAGATCCGAGTAAACCGTTACAAAAGAAAAGTAAAAATTAGTAGGAATATCGTGTTTGTCCTGACCACTCGACTCCCCACCGGCGAGAGCAAACTAGTTATAGGATAAGCTATCTGAAGTCGTCCCTTCGAAATTAAGACGGCTCGGAGACGATTCTGTTCAACTATAGCTGCAGCCTGATGTACAGTAAGTACACAAACGACTATAAGTTTCATGAACTCACAGTCTGGGCCGACACAACAGGCTCCCGTTCACGATCAATATAGATGGGATTCTAAGCTTCTGGGTTGGTTCTTTGGAAGCCCGTTCCTACCGATTACCGGGGATACTCAAAATCATAAAAAGCCCGACCACTGCCTCGCCTCTCACCCTATAACTATCATACCTCGAGAGAGAAGGAAAAGGGTGAAACACAACGCGGTACTTTTCGAGACCCTGAATACCAGTGGCCGCGCACTGACAGCGATCAATAGTCGATCTTTTCGAGAGCTGTCAGTACACGATAAAACAGGGTGACCGAAAACTCACTGAGGCTGCCATCAAATGCGCCCTCATCCAATCCCTGGTTCGAACACATCCGAATCAGACGCGACTGCAGAGTAAGGATTAGAAGCGTGGTAAGAGAGAGGCCTGACGACAGGTACCGGTACGTCTCCGACAGGAGGCACGGCCGCCGCTTGCAGCAGTAATAAAGGCATATGGCGCATGAGAGCATCACCAGTATCACGAACAGCCGTGGCTCATAAACCATGGTAATCAATATCACACGGCATTGATATGTCCTGTGAGGGTACTATGTCGGGTTATTATCCTTGAGATTAGGCTCATTCCCCAACTCAACCTTGGCCCCCAGCCCGTACCCCGTACATTCTACGGTATCCCACCAGACGTATTTGATGGCCCATAAAGCGTTAGCTGTGGTCGAAGGGGTCCGAAATCCCCATGGCGGCGTAGACAGCTCTGAGGCGCTCGGAATACGTCGCTCCTTGCGTCTAGCTGATGGTACAGTACCCGAGCCTTCGGTCAGAGCACAAATAAGTCGGATTGAATGTGCTCTCGAGGGCGGGAATTGTGATGGAAGGAGGGAAGATCGGCGCTTTGTCAAACATCTTGTATATGTTCCGGTGGATAACATGAGCTCTGAGGGGAATCCTGAAGGTAGATATGTCAGAATGGCCGGGCGCAACAAAGATATCAAAAGAGGGGGAAAGGCCAAGCACAAAAGTACATGGACAGCATGACTCACTTGATACCGACCGTCGTCCTGTTGGCTGGATCGGAGCATAGCAAGATCGATCGTCGTTTGAAAAGATGCACACGCTACTCGCCTCCTTTGGCGCTTCTAGCGCATCATAGTCAACATGTCGTAGGTAGGAGTGTTCGACCAGGGAGGGTGGCATTATAGGCGTGGATTCTGGGCGGGCGTTGGTAGTTGTTTGGAAAGCCGTGAAAGCAATTGCGCCAAAGCATGAGTTTAAGGGATATTTCTGGATGGTCAAAACTGAGCAGGGTTTTCGGCTCATCTGGAGGTGAAGATGAGCCTAGCAAATATTCATGAGAACGGTACTGAGTGCTCACCGGCACCTTCAACTTTCCCATCGTGCTTTTTCTCCATGCTTACAATAATTGACAAGTGGAGTTTCTGAGAGCTTCTGGGCTAGTCAAGTGGAAGAATGACGATTCTAGGAGTCCGAGGTATGCAAGTGGTGGTCCCGCGGCCGCTGATCATGACAAATCCATGTTCCTCGTTGTGTGCAACGTCCACCACAAATCCGTCACCTTCACTCAGCATGACATCTCAAATCTTTGAAGCTTCAATCTCACTCCTCTTTTCAACAGCCAGCATAAACGAAATTGAAAACTTAACGCGGAAAATTGTACTCCAGGCTCAAGCCGAGCATAATCATGGCCTTCTCGAATCATACGGTACATCTACCAATTCTTGTAAGAAAGGGTTTAGAGCAATATCCCCCCGGCTGAAAGGTTAGCGAAAAGTGGGAATGGTCGTATCGGTGAGTTATGAGCTACTCCATTATGTGTACCATACTCACCTCGAATCAAATAGCCTCATGATAGTGCGGTCATAATTGGCAAGATTCTGCTCGCACCTCACTATCTTCTGTATTCGATATGAGGTCGCTACTCTAGTAGCCGCCTCTACACTTGCCTTCAGAATACGACACGAACCGCAGCTCAGGTCGCATGATATCCGATCCCGAAGAGTTCTTTAGACTCGTAACAGTGGACACTCAAGCACAGAGTCTTCTATTTTTGTGAAGGATTGACGTGAGACCCAGTGCCTGTTTGCGTTGTCGCGTTTTGTTCGCTTTCATTTACAGGCCCAAAGTTCTCAGAGCCCCTTTAGCCTTCTGAATCATCAACTTGAGGATGAGCACACCATTCAATCCACTCCATCCGCCTACCTACTTTCACTATGCTGGATACCTCATACACGAGTCATTCATCTGGAACTCCTCAACTCAAACAGGGTGTCGGGCTTCGCAAAATCAGTCGGAAGTTTCCGGGAATCTGGCCCTTGTTCACCAAAGCAGGCCATCGCGATCAATGGAAACGTGCCACGGAAACTCGGTATGCCCCAGTTTACTTTTTCGAGGCATTGGTTGACATTGGTCTCATAGCGGTGATGGAACAGCCAGCTCAGATACCGTTCGATCCTGGTTCAAATTATCATAAGCTTCTATCCAGCAGGTACGACGACGATAAGCCTCGGAACCTTGAGTTTTCACTAAATTATCGACTTGGATCGTTTATATCGCATCGTCAACAACACCCTCTAACGACTACGCCTTCCGCCAGTCTCAGGGGTACTCTCAGCTTGAAACCACGGTCAAGGCTAGCGTTGGTAGCTTTTTGAGTCGGCATGGAGAAGCGTGAAGATGTGTTTGAAGCATTATTATCGTCCTCGCCACCAGCTCATGGTCGACAGAACGACCTTTAGAGGATTGCCCGATTCTTCTCAGTCTGTGAGCAACAATATCACTTACGATGTATTTGCTCGGCGTTACATTCATGATATTGGGAGTCCTGTCATGAATACCCTTTCATTCAACATGTAACTAGCCCTCAAATGACACCTGCTATCGACTGAGCATGTCGGCGAGGCACTCGGTGCTTTTAGTGTATCCAAAGGATACCATACGTTACATTCATCAAACCCATTGTCTAGTATAAAGTGTCGAAGTGGCCAGCCGGAATGTGAGGCATTCTCTCGGATCTCGAAGGCCCGTATGCCCGTGTGGGTCCATGATCGCGGGGTATTAGGAATGTTCCGACTAACTTCTCATTGAACACCTATCTCCCTTGTCGTGCTGGTTCTGTCTTCGGGGCCTGTACAGCATAATAAATACTCGATATGATCTCTCAAGGGCCGAGGAAAAGATGGGCCATCTTGAGGAGCGACGTGCGGAGCCGTATCCCTCGATTATCAATAATGAAAATAGATACATACTCTCGTGACGATACCGTAGAGGGAGTACTATGGTAGGACATAAAGTGTTTGTGGCTAACAAAGAGAGCAGCGTAAGTAACTTGACATCCAAATTAGACGGAATAAGTACCCACGACAGCTGCGGATTCCAGAGGCGTAAGTCAATCAACATGTTTTTTCTGCTCAGAGAACACCAAATTGCCCCGGCCTTGCCTTCGTGTCGAAGTGCTTTCGTTCCGTGGTATGCATTCCAGCGAGGGTGTGAGGGGTAGCAAATGAGACGATTCGAAGGAGTCTTAGAGCTGCGGGTTGAGGGTCTGACTGGTAGCTTTGAACCTCTGAACAGCGACTATTGGTAAAACCCTAGGACCCACCGTACCAATGACATAGATACGGCCTTGAAGCATGGATCTGGTCAGTCGAACCCATGAGAACAGAACCACCGGTACGCACTCGCAAGCATCGGCTCTTTGAACAGGAAGAGAATAGGCCAAACAATGTGCCAGTGACCGGCGAGAAAAGGGGGGGAAATCTCAAGTCTGGCTCTGTTCGTCGATGCTCGCCAAACCTGCATATCCGGTTTCTGAGGCTTGAAAGGGGTCCTGATAATCTTGATGAAGGCGAACGCGAGGGTCAGTGCCAAACACAACTGGATACCAAGGAATACTTGCCTGTAGTACCCGTCGTCCGTTAACGTTCATTGCCCACACCAACGAGTCACGACAGATGAGGCCAGAGGACTAAGCGAGTTCTCCTTTGTAGCGTTTCGGACCACTGCCTATGAATTCTCGAGCCAATCAGTTGAATTTGTCGTCGTGAGTACGGATTGGAAGGAATCTTTGTGAGCTGTTGATGCACCAAGAAAGCCGCTGACCTTGCGAGAAGGTGAACATCGGGAGCTCTACATATGAGTAACCAGAGATAGAATTGGAAGCACAAATGATGGCTGAGAGCCTTTGGGAGTCGCTGACAGTAAGCGCCGGGTCATGGTGATGGTGGTTATGGTCAACGCTGTGGTCGCTGACAAAGGCTGTTTGCTCGTTGTCTCTGACGTCCACCAACAATAATTTGGCAGCTCGTCTTCTCAGCATCGCACTCGAGCATCTCCCAGGAACGTCAAAATTTAAGTCCGTCTTTACTCTCAAAACATACCGACGAGATGAATTCATATCCCTATCACCGGTGTGTAGTAGGATTTGGACTTGCACCCGCGATCCCGAATTCTCAGAATTAGCATCCGCCTGTCCGAGACTCTCACACCACCATTTATGAATACTTTGAGGGCGTTTCTCGTGCTTCGACTTCGACTATTTGAACCTTGGGCAACACATTCGAGAGCTTAAGCACGAAATATACGCGTTGGGTTGCGCTTCCCGAATCTTAAGTAACTCGCCCCGGGATCGACGAACGAGAATTTTATTATGCCTGCTGCTTGCGGAGGATTGAAGCTGTGGCGGCTTGAACTCGAGCTACACATGATGCTCACTCTTTACTTCAATCAGTGTTGGTCCTCGTCATGGTCGACTAGCTCCACCGAGTCCTGCCTAACGATTGACCCCGGAGGAAAGGTTACCGGATGAGCCTCTAATCTCACTGTTTATGCTAAAATTTTTATCTTGTGTCAGTGGTACCAGCTGAAGATGGGCACCCTTCCGTCCGTACCCGTGCCGATACCCTCCCGCTCGACCCCAGATCCTCAAATGATACTCTCTATAAATGAACGTACCCTATTCGTGTAAGTTACACTCGAGCGCCTCGCTCAAATGCCGTACTGAACAGTTCCCTTTCTGAAGCCCAGTCCGGGCATAGTTCCCTCGGTCTTAACGAATCACAAGCCAGATCTCCGGGAGACTGAGTAGGGAAGGACTTTGCGTGCGAGGCTGGTGAGACCTAGTAGCACATGGGCGTTCCGAATGGGCACAACTCCATGCTCGGCGAGTATCACTGCGGTGAGTGTTTGTGATGCCCCATGACTGCTTCGAAATGATACTCAGCGCCAGTGCTTTACAGCACATCAATACAGGTTTTATACATATCAAAAGTAACATGAGGGCGTTGAATAGCGCTCGCATGACCTCTGGTACTGCCTTTTGCATAATTCTTCAGAGGTCGTGCTCTGAAGACCTTTGTTTGTTTGGCTCAGAAATCTTACCTGACGCTCTTCGAGACTCATTGGGCCCGAAAGAACGCATATTTCCCCCCATGGAACCCCCCGGATCTATCGACCCTCCACCATGTTGGACTCAAAAGTACCCTCGAGAAATCAGCGTTCGAGGAAAGTCCAACCTACTGACCGAGATTTCTTGGTCGTGCTTCCAAGCTCATCAGCCGGACCCGGAAGCTACTCACCCTATCAATCATAGATCAGCTCCCAGATAGTCGGGTTTCCCTAGCAGTCCTCGATGTCTTGCCGTGACGCCCAAGATGCCGTTCAGCTTGAAATGAAAGAACTATTGTCAGGTGTCGTACATCGGGCCATACACGATACCTTACTCGATTCCAGGCTGATTGGGGCTCCCAGGTATTGGTTTGCTAGAACTACTGAAATATCTCGAGGGTTGGAGTGAAGCGCCGGCCGCTTCACACGTTAACCTTCAATCGCGTTTTTGAAGAGGTCTCCGAAGATTATTCAGACGAACTCGGACTTGAGTGAGAAGGAACGTGTTTCCCGTGGGTTATTATGACTGGTCTCATGATCGTATCGAGTACAAAGACTGAAGCGCCAGCCTACAGCATTTCGTTCTTCTATTTGGTTTTGATATCAACAAATGCCATATGCGATGCGCAGCTTAGGGTTATCGTGAATCTGCAACCTCCCTCAAGACGGTCGAACCAAAGTATTCTGTAGGTCAACGGTAATGGTATGGAAGGTGATGTATTCGAGGATCAAGTGTACATGGACGGAAGAGAGGGATGGGGTAATGGACTGGACGGTTTGGATGGGCGACATGTTGACGGAAACTGGGGTACGTGTGATTTAGTGCCTTCATCCTATTTTTGTTCGAAAGGCATGTGGATGATTGCCTGAAATATAGAACTCGTACAGTAAGTGGCACTCGAGCGTCTCATTCAAGGTGTGGCTTTGAATGAAGCCTTTTCTCGAACCTAGTCTCCATGTCACTTCCTCGACGTCGTCGAGCCAGATTTTGAAGGCTAAACTAGGGAAAAATCTCATATGCGAATTAGTTGGACACCGTAGGCTGTTCCGACGAGAACGAACTTGACAAAGGAGAACAGGTGCATGCGCGCAGCGTGTATCACTGCGGTGAGTTTTTCTTAGAACCATCATCGTGTGCAGAATGAAGCTGACGCGCCGGAGAACAGCATGTCAACGCTCACCTTTTCATATCGATAAGGCTCATGGAAAGGTCGAATGGCGCTGGCGACAATCCTGGATTGGAGGCACGATGAAAGTCGTATAGATTCGAGGTGGACTAGTTGTCTGAGATGCGTGAGGTAGAAGTACAAGGCAACAGAGAGAGCGGGAGGGGTACGGATGGGAAACATAGCCCAGTTGGGAGAACTCTCGAGAGGCGGACGGAAGACGCGTGTTTTTGGCGCTATGTACTGATTTAGCTCAAAGGCGTGTAAGCGGTGTGTTTGCTTGCAATATAAGCATGTTTGACTTGCCTTTCGTTGTCGCCCTACACCCTCTTTTCCATCCTTCTCTCCATCATTCCACGGCACCCATGTCAACGTTCTTTCCAAATGCGCGGAACCCTTCAATATCTGGCGGGATCTTTAGCCACGTTCAAGGCGACCAGCACAACTATCACAGCAGTCGCATGTCAACTGAGATGATAACTTCGTCATCTACTAACGGGTGTATGGCAGTAGCTCCGGGAAATGGCTCGTCTTCGACGACTACGACAATGGTTGTTAACGTGAACGGAAACCAGGTCAACCAGATCATCCAGCGAGAAGAGAAGGAACATACCGAACTTGACGACGTGAGTTACAGGCTGACTGGAAAGTGGAGAGCTCGAGGGCTTACATGTATCCTCCATCCAGTATCGGAACGTCAAGAGCGGGGATTTTTACCGGCTTGAGGATGTTTGTGTCACTGAGTATCGTCGTCACAAGGAACAATGGTGGCGACCTCCCTGTAGTCCGACTGCAAAGAAAACTATATGTGCTGTGGAAGTGATTGGGGTGGAGGGCAGGTTTACGTCGGTGACTTATAGTGGGCCGGATGCGCGCAGGGTGAGCTTTGTACACTTCAAGGGGTAGAGCAATTAAAGAAAGAGTTTGATTATAGGCCTTCGAGGAGGATTTTCGAAATTGTTCGCGAGCGCGGTACGTCTAGTGGAGTTCCAAATTCACCTACCTGCTTAAGAACCTTCAGTTCGTCCAATAATGCGCAGGCATTTGCTGTTGACATCGGAACGGTACCGTCACTACTCCTTTGGCACGGTAAGTGTGTGTGTGCCTGGCGATTCCTGTGGTCAAGTCAATTTTTCTGTAGGCCTTGTACCGTTCTCGCACTTTGAGAGGAGTTTGGGGCGGCTTGGTTCGTTGTATCTCTGGAATCTAAGTGTAAGTAACGGAAGTACTGAAATGGAACAATTCAATCATGCAATTGATGTAGTGCAAAATCGATTGCGACAGACCGGAGGAGCTGTGGGTGGATTCTGCCCGAGGAGAGATCGTTCTAGGTCCACAGGGGCCAGAGTCAGATATTGAGTTGAACGTGTGGGGTCGCAAGATAGAGAATCTACCTTTGACCAGCGAACTTCTCCAAGAAGATGTTTTCATGCGCTTCCTGGCGAGCCAAAAGTCAAAGGAAGCTGATCATGTGTTTCTGGGGGTGTTTTGTTATCACTCTGAACGTGACGTAAATGTGCCTGAATCTTGCCATCGGCCGACCATCTTTTCCACTTTGACCGCAACCCCCATCGCCTTTGCAAACAACGTCTGGACGGGTGGCTGGGGTGTTGTAGAGAGGAAGGTCCTAGAAAATGGATTGACTAGGTGAGCTGCTCGGAAATCACAGGCCACTCTGTCTAAAATCACGAGTAGATTCCGACTCGATGAAGATTCTGAAGGTTGGGTTGGGTTGGGGCTGAACAACGACGCAAAAGAGGCCTGGCTTTGCCAATCATCAAACATCTTTCATCCTCGTGGAATCTCATTAGAAGATGATCTCGGTGTTTACAGTGCGTCGTCATTTCAATTTGTGTTCTCTTTTTCACTGGCTAACATCGACCAGAGCTCGTCTATCCCGAGGTGGAGTTGGCAGGCTACCTCGATCACTCCCCTTCCAAATCCCAACAACGACGCCAACAGCCAATCTACCTTTTCATCCATCCACCTCTTTTCATCCATCCACTTCCCCGCAACTGCTTCAGTATCAAAACCTCGCGTCTCCATTTCTGGTCTTTCCACGAAGATGGTCAACATCGACTTTCACCCGAGTCATGTCGCAACTTCGGCCTTCCCCTTGAACTCTGTTTTAGGGTTCGGGAGATCTGCTCAATGTCCTGGGCCGCCAGCAGCTACCAGTTGATTCGTCGATACCACACTCTCAGAAGCTTTGACCGAACAACTCCTGATTTTGCTCGACACCTTGGATATGGTGACTACGACTTTCAACCCATCCACCATCCAGATCGTTTTATGGAGGTCTATCAAGGTATGACCATCTCTCATTCGCCCGTTCTAGCTCTTACCTTGATTCAGAGCACTTTGACAACCTCGATGGATCCGTCATTGGCAACGATTCCGAATGTCTATCGTATACAATGGACCGAAAACTAGCTGAGGACCCGATGTGTATGGCCAGTAACCAAGCCGGGAGCGAGTCCATTATCAGCTCGATTTGCGCTCCCAACAAGCGTCAAACAATGGATATGGGATCTGGGGGTGCCGAGAGGAATAATCCAGAACTGGTGCGCTGTTGATACTTTTTCTTGATGTGCACATCACTAACACATCCTTAGGAACTTCGTCATAAGGACGATGCTGCCAATGACCGAGACCTAGCGCTGGATAGACAAGCTTCTCGACCTGTGCAACCGCTTCCCTCCAGGGGTTTTCCCTTTGCAGACCCAGTCAACCTCTATCCCCAAGATCATTCTCATCCACGCTCAGGGTACCAATCGCAGGTTGCTCTACACTGCTACCATAAAAATCAACCGCCGTATCACTATCCCTCTCACCCCGCAGGCCCCTTGTCGGGAGATGTGCTGTCCGCTTCATGTGGTATGAACATGCCATTTCATACCACGTCCAACCCATCATCCATCCATCTCCAGCCGCGAGGTTGGCCTGAACTGTCGCAAAACACAGCGACGGCAACCTATTACGACGCACTGCCGCCCTCTAACGCGTACAGCAGTGCTGAGATTGCCAACTCGGTCAGCGGCTTCACTACAAGCATGATGGACTTGAACTATACCCCTCCGAGTGTTTACGCAGGTGTCAATGCCGTCGCCGATGCACCTAGATACAATATTGGTGCTGATCAGAGTACCGGGTGGCTGGGGCCGTCCCTGGTCCAAACATCGGGTACTGTAAACACATTCTACGACGGCCCAGCACACCCTCCAGCTTCCTACTCTACGCCTGCGCTCACTTATCCGTCTGATTCAGCACACCCAGTCGATCTCACGTATCCCTCATATAGTGTTGTGCCTACACCTCACGTGCATGACCCAGGTTATCCATCACCGTTCTCCTCCTACGGCGGAGGCTCTCTCGTTCCTCAACAACACTGGAACCCTCCGGTCGTTCACCACGACCCATCGTATACTGCGCCCTCCTTCTCCCCACCGGGCGTCACTCACCACCAGTCCAATTCGAACATTCACGCTCAAGCCCACCTTACGCTTCCCGCGTATGCGGCTCAGGAATACCTTCCGATCCCCCCTTCGAACGGGGTCGGCTCTCATGTTCCTCACCAACCCTGGAACGCGCCAGCCGATTATTCTCAGCAATACACCTATGATCCTGCGATGTAATCGACACAACCAAATTTCTGGAATGAGACGAGTGGCGAAGTTGTGGAGGGGAATGAATCTTCGGGGTGGCAGTGAGCCAACTACGGTTCGACTTAGGATCGTTTTCGGGTTGAGGACTTTGGGAGATTATCGTCTCGGTCGCCTCGTATTTGCGAACATTGCTCCCGTTTGTATGATATTTATGCTTTGACTCGTATATCAGAAAGGAAGATGTATAGTGTACCTACCGTTCATTTGGTTCTATCGTTGTATCAAGTCAAATCGTTGTCACTATTTTCAACCTGCTTTGATATGCGATTTTGAAGGAACACCATTGAGATCTCTTCGTTGTCCGGTACAGGTTGAGTTTGTTCCAGGTTGGTGATTCTCACTTCCCTATCCGCGATGAGGTCAGGCCTGCACGCTGTAAGTGCTGCAGAATGCTTGTCGATGCTCAAATTAGTAGACTAAAACTCGTTATGGCAGAAGGTATTGTCCTCGATTTAAGAAGGGCACTCGATCCCAGGGACTCAAAATCAATTGCCAGTTTGGTGAGTATGAGGTGAGACAGTCAGAGACTCAGGCGAGAAGGCTGAACGGACGCGGGCAGGACTTGTGGGTCCCAGTGTACGCCAAATATCGGGATCGGCCCGCTCGGGGAATTCCAGACCCGAGAGTTACTGTGAAGCTTTGCGTGCTATATGTACATGTACGGCCTGACTACGAACTTTAGACTACATATTTCTGTGCCCAGCAGAAGCTCAACAGCGTGAGCCTTTCTACTTTTTTGGCACTGGATAGCGAGGTCCGAGTGAACCATTATAAAAGCGGAGTAAAAGTTAGCAGGAACGTTGTATTTGCTCTGACTACTCAACTTCCCACTGGCGAGAACAAACTAGCTATAGGATGAGCTATCTGAACCCGTCCCTTCGAAGCTGGGACAGGTCGGAGATAACTCCTATCAACTATAACTGGAGGCAGAAGTACAATTTGAAGTACGAGAACAAACGATGGACTTTGTGAACTCACAGTCTGGGCCGACGTGACTGGCTCCCATTCACGATCAAATCCGATATCGGGATTCCAAGCTCCCTAGTTGGTAGCCTGTTGTAGCCTGGCGAATTCAATCGTAGGCAGCATCACGGATAGCCGTGTTAATGATTCCCGCACGGACTGTAATACGTGCTGGGGGTGCCTTGATTGACCTGATAACAGACTCATTCACATCCTCAGCTGCCATGACCAAGCTTCTTCGCGCTCGTCAAATGTATTTGAAGCCCCTCAAGCGCTGATTTCGGTCGAAGTGATCGACTCCTACAGCATTTGAAGCATTTGAAGCAGCCCTGTTCAGGATTCATTGCTCCCCGTGCCTATTTGACGACGCTGCCTTCGAGCCATCAAGCGGAGCTCAAACGAACCGAACTGGCTGCTAACTCGATGGCACAGATCTTGACGAAAGGAGGAGGTTGTAAAACAGTAGGATACTGTTTCTTTGAAATACAACTCGGCCTCCGAGGTGGGGTACCGAGCGCCAGGCTAAAGAAGAAGCATATGTCAGGGTGACTGGCGACATATATGAGTGTATACTATTCCTGAAGAAATGTATTAGTCTTCCTACACTGTCCAATAAGGTAGATCGTGTACTAACCTATAACAGGCACAGACGCCGTTCGCAATTCGAGTAATGAATGAGACCGTAGATATCGAGACTCTCGTTGGCTCATACCACGACGTACACGCTGTCCATTGCACTCGTAAGTTGTAACACGAAAGATAAAAGATCCAAGCTGATAGTACCGAACAAAATACAGAGTGTAGTCGGGGTTTCACGAAGACGGACGTCTTCGTTCTACCGCACAAGACTCAATGACTACGACATCTCAATCATCGACTGGGACTAGGAAAAGAGGTGTAGTAGGCACTATTGACCGAAAAGCATGGACCCGATGATCTCTGTGTAGGTTGACTGAGTGCAATCAAGGGTGAGGGTAGGCCCGTTGGTCTGGTCAAAAGGGTGAAGCGATGGGTACGATGGGAACCCGGTGGAGTCAGCTTGAAGGAGTTCACGTTGATAAGCTAAAAGAGATTGAAAGGTACGTTTCCGGTCTATCTGAAGGCGTAAGTGAGTCTTGGTTACGTCGACAGGAATGGCACACACCTACAAGCTCTCTCCTCTTGATCAGTCGAGGCCTCGGAGATTGTGATGGCCTGTACTTCAAGCCATCGATGTGAAGAGCTTCCGTAGGCCCTCCACGCAGTTGGGCGGAGGAGTGACGAGGCTTGTAGGTAGTAGATGACCGTTGGGTTGTCAGGTTCGTTGAGACCAAACGATAGCAAGGCCGACCGTGGTCGAAAAGATGTCTATGTTGCTTGCTGTTTGGGGCGTTTACAATGTCTATTCATTGACATGACATCGGTCGTGGCTGGAAAGAGGCATTGGGTACTGTCGCTCGTGGAGGATGGAGTCATAGGCGTGCAACTTGTGAGAAAGCGTTTGGTAGTAGAGAGTAAAAACAGCTCCAAGAGCTAAATGGAGTGATGGGGGCCAAGATGCTCTGAGTATTTTGAATAGTCAAGGTTCAAAGGTGTTTCCGGTCATCTGAAGGCAAAAATGAGCCCAGTCCATGCTCGGATTCATAATAGTGGTACTCACCGGCGCCTTCGCCTTAGACCTTGCCATCGTTTTTTCTCCGCGTTTCCGGTTATTCACGAGGAGATTTTCTGAAGATTCTTCGGCCAGGTGAGTGGAAAGAAGAAGCGGGCGATTCAAGGAGTCTGAGACATGCAAGTGGTCGTCAAGTGGTGGTCTTAGTCAACGCCGTGGTAGCTGACAAATCCGCCTTCCTCGTTGTGTACAACGCCCACCACCGTAAGTTCACCAGAAACACCTGGGCAATACTTGAGTATCCAATCTCACCGCCTTCCTCAGTACCGAAGCCAAACAAAATGAGAGTCGACTGTATGGGTAGGAAATACTCGAGTGGGAATTGAGCACTGGCGTTGGCGAACGGAGCATCCATGGCACCCATACGACCCCAGTAAGCCTAGGTGCACCTATTACCGCGACTAGGATACTCTTGGTTGAGTCATACAGTTTGGAGGTTCTTCAGCGCTGTAATGCCTCCGTTGGTGAGTTGTATCTCGCGTCCTTGATTCTGGTCACCTCGAACTAAATCACCATATTTAGTTTGGCCTGACCCTCGCTGGCAGGGCTGCGATGGCCTTCGCAGCCTCCTGGATTCTCTCGACAACTCTTCCACGCCTGAATGCTCCAGCACTCACTGTAGTGCTTCTCTCCGAATAGCAACAGCAACGTCGTCCAACTCAACCCTCAAGAACCTTCTTGGACTTGGATAGGACTCACACGCGCTTCAAATTTCCGTCGAGGGATTACCTCAGCGACTTTAGCGAGTTTGTCCATTTCTTTTGCCTTTTCCATGATCTCCTGGGGGCCAATATCCTCCGGTGTTACGTAGATTCCAAAGTGTCTGGGTCCACTTTATCCTATTGCAAGCCCAACGTCAATTGCAGTCTTGGCGGCCAGTCTACTTCCTTTCCCGCTTTCGTCTTCGACTTCGACAATCATTAATTCTCCTGAAAATACAGTTGCTCCGACAGATTGAGGACTACTGCGGGTTTGGACACCTCAACGACCTTGAATGGGAATATACAAACCTCAGCTCGACTTCCTCATTTAGTACCAACGACCATTGATCTCAGCCCTACCGAGTCCATCCGAGCACGTGAGCTATCTTCAACAACTCGAATATCCTCCAATCAATTCTCACAGTGGCCAGCGATATTCGTAATTGCTCTAAGAGGTGCTCGAACGTGCGTTTGATTGACATCCGCTTTGATCTGCGTACTTACCTGCAATTTAGACCCATCTTAAGTTCAAAGGTTCACCCATCGACGCTGCTTCATCGAAATGCTGGTCGAAACCCCGTTTCCGGTGATTCTTGTAACTCGTTATCGCCTGCTTCACGCATTTTCAAGGTGAATCTTTGACTCTATATTGATGCGTCGGCGAAACTGACGTGTTGAACCGACCTAGGCGTTAACTCTGGGTCAGACGGCACGAGGGCGAAACTTGTCTTTCTCAGCTCTATCCCACGCTCTGGGGACCAACTGGGTTCTAGAGAGGCAGAATGACAGGTACTGATACGACTTAAAGGCCGTGTTCGTGCACTCCATAGACGATCGTCAATGATACTAGGACAAGTTTGGAGGTATCACCTTCGTCAAATGCTACTCTCCCACAACAGCTCGAAAGCCTGCCAAATAAAGTACAACCCCCGTGACGCAGGTGAGCTAGTTGAAAGCTTCATGGCACGATGGGAAGTCAATTGATCTTCAACAATGCAAGTGTCCCGTATGTCTTTGTGAGGGAGTTGGAGCCACGAGTATAAGGCTCTGATACTCCAGGCTCCGAGTTCGCATCTCTCCCTCTCTGCTCGAGGAATCCAAGCTGGTTATGGCTCAGTACATACACTACCGAGGACCCGTAGGCTCTTGTGGGTCCACGATCGTGGTATCGGTGACGCCGACTGACGTAAAATGATCTATCCAAGAGTTTTCCCGGACTCCCCCGCGTATTCATTGCCTCGGAATTATCCATTGGAGGCAGCAATTACGAGTTCGACCTCTGGTGTGGGTGTGTATATCAGATATCATATAGCCCCACTTCTGTGATCCGGATATACAATCTGTTTGTGCTTGACTTCCGGGAGCGGATAGCCTGTCGTTTCCCGGCAAAACTCGTAGCAACAGGCCTCCTACCCACAGTCGGCCCCATAGCATCCTCTCAGTTTTGTCCAGAACTCGATTCAGTAATTTCCGGATACTGGGTGAGGGCATCATCGCTCAGAGCAAGTATTGCAACGAGAAACGTGTGATAGTAAGTCTCGATCATTGCGTTGTAGTATAACGGTCCCCTGCAGGACAACACATACGTGGGCCATCTAGTTAGGGGCCGCCAAACGTGAAGAGAAGACCGGCGGTGAATACTAGTGTGAGCTCCCTACAAGTATCTGGACATGATAGTATGATGAGGTCATTGTACAACTAGGCACCCAGTCAAAGTTTGAACGAAGGGAAAGTCGGTAGCACAGTGTTGCTGTACAGTGACAGGACACTCCCACACGTTAACTGCCTTCAGGTCACGTCGGGGAGCGCTAGATAAGACTCTAGAATCGCAAGTGTGCGAGAGGTTGCACGGAAGCGTTGGCGTTCGAGCAACGACTGGCAGACTGGGCCGTGAAGATACGGGCTTGAATCGTGAAACTGGTCAGTCATAACCCACAGACCGAATATAATCACTGGTACGCACTTGTGGCAATATGAGTGTTAGCCTCCGAATGATAAGAGGATTCAAATACAAATGGTGCTCCAGGGACCGCGATTTGAAGAAAAAGAGCCTCGAGGTTGACTCTGGTCGCTAAATTGCTGACGTTCGCCGAACCTTCCATATTTAGCGCTCAGCGCTTCAGCTTTCGATCATGGTAGGCTAAATCCAGCTACAAGTGAATGTCAGACACAACGTGTGCGCAGCTCAAATCTCTTGTAGCCTGCCGTTATGGGTCCATAATCGTGAGCGTAATTTTACATAGCATCAGCGATGTTCGAGCCCGAGTCAACTGTGAAATGTCAGATACGTCTGAAGGTGCATATATCATCAAAAGCTTACTTTCGTTCTGGGAGCTCTCAATAGGAAAGCGGAGTACAGTCGTCGGTTTTCCGAAGATAGCCTTCGACATTGACAGGTTTAGAAACCGACTCTGTACTTATCGAGAACGAGATTGATTGTTGGTCAAGACACCATTGCAATCAAGCTAATTTGTCTGCGGCGCCGAACGCCATATCTTGGGGTCTCGAAGCATTGGATAGAGTAGTAGGTAAGACCACGCTCGGGACTGGATTTGAGAGCTCGGGAAAAGAGTATAACAGCTGGAGAGCAAGTTTCAACTGAACCTGGACGCGGTGAAAAAAGGGCCTTTGGCCATCGAGCTTTAAGAACGTGAATTTTTGTATGGCATCGGGTCACAACGATGAGCCCAGAAGAACTCATTTAAGGGCTTGGCAAGGACACGTCTTAGAAGACTCTATCGAGGACCCGTAGGCTCTTGTGGGTCCACGATCGTGATATCGGTGGCGCCGACTGACGTAAAATAATCTGCCCAAAGGTTCCCGGACTCCTCTGCACGTTTATTACCTCAGAAGCGTCCATTAGAGGGTGTATTTACAAGCTTGAATCTCGTGTGGATGTGCATACCAGATGTCATATAGACCCACTTTTGCGATCTGAATTTAGACTCTGCACGTCTCAGAAGACTTGTCAGCCCCAGTCATTCACAATTACCACGATTAAGCAGTCTGCGGCGATCAAAGGGCTCCGGCGGGGTTTTGAAGGTTGACAGCATTCTAGTACACTGATGAGCACGAAGTCCGAGAAAAACGAGCCGAAACTCGCAACAGATACAGAGAAGGGAACGGTGTAGTATCAACGAGGTGGCACGATGCATAAAAACATTATGGCCAGTCTGTGATATCACCGTAATAAACCGTGAAAAACGTCAAGAGGGTCGAGAGGGGCACCTGTGAACGTTAGTATCCCTACTATCATACACCTACAAACATCGATAGGTATATTCTCCTGCGGTCTTGCCATGCCAACCCCGATCCATAGGTTATTGATGCTTCACGACGGGTCAAAAGTCAAAGTCTATTGGTCATGGTGGCATCTTCGACAAGACCCCTGGACACAATTCGGAAGGTTGACTGTGTATTGGGAACTGAAAGCAGGGCCAACTAAAGCCCGGATACTGGGATTGAGAGGTGAGACTTTGGGGGGGGGAACTCGTTCGAGGCGATTCGGAGGCGCTGTCATGGTGTCTCTTCGTTCTCATTAACCGATTGGCACACTGGAGGTAAGATTTAGTTCCTAACATGCAATAGTGACTGAAAGGTACTCACCTGTAGCCTAGAATACCTCGTTGTCCGGTGCAGCAGTTGATTTTTCCCTATACCAAGGGGTCTGCTTGCCACGTATCAAGGCCAAAAGTTATCCAAAGTTATCCACCTTCTGAACGAGGCAATCCCTCATTTCCAACCCCTTGTATGAAAACGACACAACGCTTCGCTTTATCTGAGCATACGAACGAACGAAGGACATTACTCGGAAAGTATATCGTGGATTCGGGTCGAATTGTTGCGTTGCGGGAGACCAACTTGAGGAGAAAATTTTGCAGGTCGATAAGTGAAAACACTGAAAGGTTCGACAACAGGATCTTGAGCAACAAGTCGTCGTCAACGGCACACAGGCTATGGACAACGAGCGACAACATGATGGCATTGGTACATGTGGTGATGGTCAACGCCGCGGCTGCTGACAAAGCCTATCTGCTCGTTGTCCCTGATGACCACCAACGACCCTTGTCCCTCAGACAACGCTGTTTCTTAATATTGGACTCGTCCATCTCCCGAGGAGCTCGAGCTTTAGGCACACTACGATGCTTTCAGAACACAACCACAGATCAAGCACACATACTGGTCACCTCTGTCCGTGATAAACTGCACTCACGAGCCTAAATTCTCGAATCTCAGGGCACCCGCCCCCTATCCAAAAACAGGCACCACCGTCCTGACGCCAGCGTGCTTCTGCTTCAGTTCTGACATTTTGAACTATGGAAAACGTATTCAAGAGGCTAAAGCCTTAAGTTGTGTGGATTGGATCGCTCTTCTCACATGATTCGACTGCACATTGAACTCCGAATGAAGATCTAGCCCCTCGTACTCCCCGCGGCACACCTGAGAAGAGAATCTAACTACGGTGGAGATTAAGGTATTCCACCTCGATGACCCGCCTACCCCAAAAGGAAAAGTCTGCCCGTATACGTACTCACAAAGGTCAACGAAGCCTCAAGAATGTATCGAATCGTTGTACCTCTCAACCCACGCTGCTTTCAGGTCAGTTATACCGAATAATGGTCCGCGCCCGCAGCCTCCTCATGCTCAGCCTCAGATCATCAGACGATACTCTAGAAAGGGAGGCCTTCGCGTTTCGAAGCCGCCGTAATGGATACCCCAACCCGTGTAAGTGACATTCTCGAGCGCCTCGCTCAAGATGTGGTACCAAATGAGAACTTCCTCTTGTCAGTCTCTGTATTGCTTCTTTGACGTTGTCAAGCCCGATCTCGAAGACCGAGCCGAGAAAAGACCTCGTATGGAGTAAGGCCCAAGGGCACGGTAGGCTGTTCCGACTAGCATGAACCCATCGAGGGAGAAGAGGGGCGTGCCCTCAACGTGTATCACTGCGGTGAGTAATTCATAGAACTACGATCGTGTGCGAAATGAAACTGAAGCGCCGGCGAAACAGCATGCCAACGCTCACCTTTTCATATCGATAATGCTCATGGAAAGGTCGAGCTGGCGACAATCCTGGATTGGAGGCACGATGAAAGTCGTTTGGATTCGAGGTGGCCTAGTTGTCTGAGATGCGTGAGGTGGAAGTACAAGGCAACAGAGAGAGCGGGATGGGAAACGTAGCTCAGTTGGGAGAACTCTCGAGAGGCGGACGGAAGACGCGTGTTATTGGCGCTATGTACTGATTTGGCTCAAAGGCGTGTAAGCGGTGTGTTTGCTTGTAATATAAGCGTGTTTGACTTGCGTTTCTTTGACACCCTACACCCTCTTTTCCCTTCCTTCCTCCTTCACTCTACGGCACCCATGTCAACGTTCTTTCCAAATGCGCGGAACCCTTCAATATCTGGCGGGATCTTTAGCCACGTTCAAGGCGACCAGCACAACTATCACAGCAGTCGCATGTCAACTGGAATGATAGCTTTGCCCTCCACTAACGGGCGTACAGCAGGAGCACAAGAAACAAGCTCAACTGCGACTACGTCAATGGTTATCCACGTCAACGGAAACCAGGTCAACCAGATCATCCAACGAGAAGAGAAGGAGCATACCGAATTTGACGACGTGAGTTATTTGGCGACGAAGCAGGAAGCTCGGACTCTCGGAGACTTACAGATGCCCATTATTCAGTATCGAAAGGTCAAAAGTGGCGATTTTTATCGACTTGAGAATGTCTGTGTTGCGGAATATCGTCGGGAACCTTGGAAGTATCGGAGCCCTCCGACTGCGAGCAAAACTATCTGTGCTGTGAAAGTGATTGGGACGGAGGGCAGGTTCACATCGGTGACTTACAGTGGGCCGGATGCACGCAGGGTGAGTTCTGTATCCTCTTTGAACAGAGCAAACGAAAGCAAATATTTGATTACAGGCCTTCGAGGAGGATTTTCGAAATTGTTCGCGAGCGCGGTACGTCTGGTGGAGTTCCAAATTCACCTGCGTGCTTAAGAATCTTCAGTTTGTCCAATAATGCGCAGGCGTTTGCTGTTGACATCGGAACAATACCGTCACTGCTTCTTTGGCACGGTAAGTGTGTATGTGCCTGGCAATTCCTGTGGTCAAGTTGATTTTTTCTGTAGGCCTTGTACCGATCTCGCACTTTGAGAGGAGTTTGGGGCAGCTTGGTCCGTTGTATCTCTGGAATCTGATTGTGAGTAGCAGAAGTATTGAGGTGGAACAAATTTGATCATGCAATTGATGTAGTGCAAAATTGGTTGCAAAGAACATGAAGCTGAGAAGCTGTGGGTGGATTCTACCCGAGGAGTGATCTGTCTAGGTCCAGAGGGGCCAAAGTCAGATATTGAGTGGGACCGGTGGTATTTCAGGATGGAGAATCTACCTTTGACCAGTGAACTTCTTCAAGAAGATGTTTTCATGCGCTTCCTGGCAAGCCAAAAGTCGAAGGAATTTGATGAGGTGTTTGTGCGGGCGATAGGTGACCACGCTGATTGCGACGTAAATGTGCCTGAATCTTTCCATCGGCCGACCATCTTTTCCACTTTGACCGCAACCCCCATCGCCTTTGCAAACAACGTCTGGACGGGTGGCTGGGGTGCTGTAGAGAGGAAGGTGCTGGAAAATGGATTGACAAGGTGAGCTGCTCGGAAATCACAGGCCACTGTATCTAAAATCATGAGTAGATTCCGACTCGATGAAGATGCTACAATTTGGTTTCGGTTGAAGCTGAACGGGGACGTGAGAGACACCTGGCTTTGTCAATCATCAAACATCTTTCAATCTCTGGGAATATCGTTGGAGGATGATCTAAGTGTTTACAGTGCGTCGTCATTTGTGTTCCCTTTTTCACTAGCTAACATTGACCAGAGCTTGTCTATCCCGAGGTGTCGTTGCATGGCGATATTGATGGATCCCCTTCCAAAACCCGACAACGGCGCCAACAGCCAACATACCTTTTCATCCGTCCACCTCCCCGCAACCCCCTCGACGACGAAACCTTGCATCTCCACTTCTGGTCTTTCCACGAAGATGGTCGACATCGACTTTCACCCGAGTCATGTCGCGACTTCGGCCTTCCCCTTGAATTCAATTTCTTTCATCGGGAGATCTGCTCAAAGTCCTGGTCCAGCAGCAGCTACCAGTTGATTCGGCGATACCACACTCTCAGAAGCTTTGACCCAGTAGCTCCCGATTTCGCTCGACACCTTGGATATGGTGAACACGACCTTCAACCCATCAACCATCCAGACCGGTTCATGGAGGTTGATCAAGGTGTGACCATTTCTCATTCATTTGTTCTGGCTCTTACCTCGGTGCAGAGCACTCTGACAGCCTCGATGGACCCGTCATTGGCAACGATTCCGAGTGTCTATCGCATACAATGGACCAAAAACTGGCTGGGGACCCGATTTGTATAGCTAGTAGCCAAGCCGGGAGCGATCCCACTATCAGCTCGAGTTGCGCTACCAACAAGCGTCAGAGAATGGATATGGGATTTGGGGGTGCCGAGAGGAATAATCCAGAACCGGTGCGCTGCTGATTCTTTTTTCTCGATGTGCACATCACTAACATATCCTCAGGAACTTCGTCATAAGGACGATGCTGCCGATGACCGAGACCTAGCGCTGGATAGACAAGCTTCTCGACCTGTGCAACCGCTTCCCTCCAGGGTTTTTTCCTTTGCAGACCCAGTCAACCTCTATCCCCAGCATCATTCTCATCCACGCTCAGGGTACCAATCGCAGGTCGCTCCACCCTGCTACCATAGCAATCAACCGCCATGTCACTATCCCTCTCACCCCGCAGGCCCCTTGTCGGGAGATGTGCCGTCCGCTTCGCGTGGTATGAACATGTCATTTCATACCATGTCCCATCTATCATCTTCCCATCTCCAGTCGCAAGGATGGCCCGAACTGTCGTCAAACACAGCGGCGGCAACCTATTTTGACGCACTGCCGCCCTTCAACGCATACAGCAGTGCTGAGATCGCCAACTCGGTCAGCGGCCTCACTACAAGCATGATGGACTTGAATTATACCACTCCGAGTGCTTATGCCAGTGTCAATGCCGTTGCAAATGCACCGAGATACAATATCGGTGCTGATCAGAGTACCGGGTGGTTGGGGACGTCCGAGGTCGAAACATCGGGTACTGTAAACACATTCTACAACGGCCCAGCACACCCTCCAGCTTCCTACTCTACGCCTGCGCTCACTTATCCGTCCGATTCAGCAGTCCCCATCGACTTCATGTATTCCCAACATGATGTTGTGCCTACGTCTCATATGCATGACCCGAGTTATCCCTCGCTCTTCCCCGGCTCATTTGCTCCTCAAGAGCATTGGAACCCTGCTGTAGTCCACCACGATCCATCGTCCAACTCGCCCTTCTCCCCGCCCGGAGCTACCTACTACCCGTCCAATTCGACTACTCACGCCCAGACTCACGTTCCGTTTTCCGCGGATACACCTCAGGGTTATCCTTCGATGCTCATTCCCAACGGTGTTGACCCTCTCGTTTCTCATCAATCTTGGAACGCGCCAGCCGATTATCCTCAGCAATATACATTCGATCCTCTGATGCAGTCGACACAGCTGCTTTCTTGGAACGAGATGAGTGGTGAATCTGGGGAGGGGAACGGTGCTTTGGGGTGGTAATGGACTAATTAAGGTTCGAAGATCGTTTCGGGTCGACGACGTGGAGAGGATTGAGGTCTCGATCGCCCCGTATTTCACGGACGTTTCTCTCGTTTGCCTTGTATATATGTTTTGGCTCGCGTATCTCAGAAAGATAGATTTGTAGTGTATCTCACGTTGACCTGTTTTCGTGTTGCTTATTCTCGTTTTATTTTAGTCTCTATTGTTATGATTCAGCCTCCCTTGACATACTGATCTCGAGGGGATGCCGGCGACATTTCCGGGTCGCTTGGTTGAGTTATTTCTGTGTTGATGATATCGCTTCTCAACTCGGGAAGGTCTGTGAGTTTTGAGTATAACACAGTCTGTCCCTCAACTTTGCTCAGAGAAGGATGACGGTAGACTGAGATTTCTTGTAGTACGGGCCACAAGTCGGGCCGGCGGTGATTTATTAATGTATGCATAGAATTAGCAACGTCTGGGTCTACCGACTGAGGGTATCGTTCTCGAGTGTACGAATGGAGCACGATCCAAGGACCTCGAGACTGGTTGCCGGTTTGATGAGTATGAGATCGGGATAGTCAGAGGCGCGGGCGAGAAGGCAAGACTTGTGGGTCCCAGTGTGTGCTAGATATTGGGATAGGATCGCTCAGGAAAAGTCAGACCTGGATGTTACCGGGGAATCTTCATGTACTCCATGCATATGCCAGTCTAGTCATGGCTTTTGTAGACTCCTCACGTATAGCATCAGCCTTTTGGCCTTTTGGGCACTGGATAGCGAGGCCTGAGGTCCGAGTGATCCATTACGAAAGAGAAGTAGAAATAGCAAGAACCTCATATTTGCTCTGACTACTCGACTCTCCACCAACGAGAGAAAACTAGCTATAGGATAGCTATCTGAAGTCATCCCTTTGAGACTAAGACAGCTCGGAGACGATTCTTACCGACTATGACCGGAGGCAGAAGCACAGTAAGTACAATAACGAACGATAGACTTTGTGAACTCACAGTGTGGGCCGACACAATAGGCTTCCATTCACAGCTGAATCCAATGGGATTCTAAGCTTCAGAGTTGGTCCCTCAGAGTCCTGTTCCTGCCAACTATCGGGATCGCTCGAAATCATAAAGAAGTCCGATTGCCACCTCGCCTCCCACCCCAGATCTCGTTCAACCCAAGGGCGAAACACAACGCAACACTCGTTAAAATCTTGGATACCAGCAGGGCGCGGATTGGTGGAAGCTGATAGTACAACCTATTCGAGAGCTGTCAGCAAGCATCACAACCTTCGAGTGAACGAGATACAAAACTCGCCACGTTAAACGTGCCTTCACCCACCCTTGACATATTGACCCACGTTAATCTGAGACGTGGTCGTAGCTAAGTGCAATACAACAGCGGAGTCGAAGGTAGTCTTGACCGTGGACCGGACAAGTGTTGAACGGAATATTGAACGGAATGTTGAACGGAAGCAGATAGCCGCTACTTGCGTCACCAATAGTAGCATCCACTGTTGTAGCCCAGTGAATTCAATGGTAGGCCAGATCACGAACAACCGTATCGATGACTCCCGCATGGACTGTGATACGTGTTGGGAATTGCATCGATTGACCCTGGTAACAGACTCGTTCAGGTCCTCAGCCTCAGCTGCCATGTCCGAGCTTCTTTACACTTGCTCGCCTAACGTATTTGAACCCCATATAAGCGGTGATTGCGGTCGAAGTGGTCGACTCCTATGGCATTTGAAGTAGTAGAAGCAGTCCTGTTCACGCCTCAAGACTCATTGCTCCTCGTGCCTATTTGACGACGCTGCCTTTGAGTTCTCGAGCAGAGCGCAAACCAGTTGAACTGAGTGTTATCTCGGGGTACATATCTCGACGAAAGGGGGGCATTGGAATCCACTGTGCCGCTAAACCTTCCGAATACATTTCGTAGGACAACTTGGGTTTTGAGGTACGGTACTGAGCGCCATACTGGGGAAGGGGCGTATGTCAGAGCGACCGGAGTGAGTTAAGAGCGTAGAAGAAACGGTGTATTCGGGAGAATGACGAGGACAAAGGTATGAGAACTACAGGACTCACCCAAGACACATGTAATCGTTTCAACCGAAAGCTCATAACGTGGACCTCTCGTTGCCACCTTCATAGTACCTCATGCCTGCAAGCTCACGTTGTCATGATCCTCAACTCAGCATTCATCTTCTCTTTTCCGTACACTCTTTCCCCTTGTGTCTTGACCTGCCTGCTGGATCGGAATTACAAGGGGAAGGGCGTTGACTGAAGGATCTTGAAGGAGGCGTCGATGTTCGTGATTGTCTTGCATAAAATTAACGTTGAATTAATGAAAGGCTTTGTGGCAAATCCAATCGTAAAGGACCGAAAGTCTTGGCGGAACAAGGACAGAAGGATGGAGCCATAGCACGAAGTGGTGACGCGGACGGTCGAGAGTGGTCCCATTTCACCCCGTGAGCGCTTAAGTGGACCCGGACGGGCCGCGGCAATGGGCCGACTGAAGTTCAACTTCCCAACTCAATTTTACCACTGGTCATTGCGTCTCTCCCTCGGTCCTTTATGTATGCATAGTGAAGAATGTGCGGCTTTGGTGAGCATACAACTTGGTTTCTTCTCATTCTAATCTGCTCATCATACACAAGGTTTCTTGTAGCTAACACCTTCTAGATAATAGATTCCACATATTCGTTCTCATTTTTGACAACTCAAACAAACAGTCTGTGCCGCCCATACTTTGGCCAGTGAAGTTTGAGTCAACTGTTAATGAGCTAAACAAAAAACTAAGACCATGAAGAACCCGTGCAGCATGCCCAAGGCTCTGAAATTTACGGAGATTGGCTCAGAGGGTTTCGAGACACGAAACACCACTTATTCGGATATCGTGAAACGCGAGATAGAGGGGTTCGAGCCAAAAGGTATGTACGAGACTTTGCTGTGAATTTGTTCTCTCGGTTGATGACCAGTTAGAGCTCAACATTTTTGATTGTGAAAGCTCGTATAGCCATGATCGGGACGTGCGGTCAAAGATTCAACTCACCTGTAGCCCACGAACTCCTGCCTTGCTTCACCTAGGAGGCTCACCTTGTGCATACGAGCCATCACGATTCCCCGTCATCAAACACGCACAACCTCGAACCGGTCGGACTACATAGATGGTCTCTCTCGACCACTTGAAATGCAGTCAAAAAAAGCAGTGCGTTGGGCAGGTATGACTCCGTACAGGACCCAGGAAGCGTTCGAACCAACTTAGTTCTACCAACCAGACTCCTGGCCTTCAGTTGAGGCGACTTCAATGCCTATCCCAGACATCCGGTGCTCAAGTTATTCGATGCCTTCAGTGAGAACCGTCCAAAGGTACGCTGTAGCTTGATCTGAGTACCCTCACATCACAATCATCTTTTCCCAGCTGGTCAGGGTCGTTGCGAGTATTTCTGTGCCATGAATCTGCTACTACTCAGGAAACTCCTGTTTTTGGTCCGCTCGAAAACCTTATCACCGCACGAACCGCCCGGGACATGATTTGATCATTCGAGCTTTTCATCCCCAGTCCAGATATTGAGTAAGAGTTCAGCTTCTCTTTATTCTGAGTTCCAATTTTTGAAATGTCACCACTCGCACGAGCATGGACAGGGACGTTGATAGTCTCGAGACTAAGGGAGCGGATGTTGGTTATCATCTGGACTCCAATAGCGATAGGAAGGCGTCGTGATTGTTAAGGTTCGGTTTCAGACATGGTCTCATTCGGATTTTTAGTGCACGCTCGTTCATTCCCCTGTTCCCCTGTTCCCTCTCCTTCCTTTTACCGACTGTGGGGTTTGTAGAAATTCACTTTTTATTTCGTTTGCACAGAGATACACGTATCCAGTACACCTTATGAACAACACATCTGCTCGAGATACATATACATTACAGTGAACTTCCTCACGGAGTAAACAAAACTTGCTGAGATGTTCTCTGTAACTACCCTGAAGTGCGACAATCGAAATCTGCACGTGAGTCGATTTCCTTCCGGGTCTTGTGTCTACTTGCATGGGCCTTCAAGTGGCCAGGAACACCTGGCATGCGACACGACTAGAGAAGCTCTCTGCGACGCGTTTACACGAACGACGCCATTGAAAATAAACTCATAGGGGAAATGACGCAGCGAAGTGTCTCCGCCGCTATAAACAACGTTAACGAGCTCTCAGTGTTTCATCGGGCGCGTTCAAGTCTAATCATCGGAAGCCTGAGCTGCGGGAGGGCTCAGGAGTTTGTTTTCGTGCATCCAAGACACCTCACGCAACCAGCAAAAGAAATGGAGACCGTGTGTTACTTATTTCAATAAAAAAACCTATAGATATGAACAAAGTCCTTTCTGTCTTATAGTGCAAAAGCCTATCTATAACCCGATAAACAAGTAAACCTTTTAGTCCAAGCCCAAGCTACTGTCTGATCATCTACTGGGACAAAGGAGAAACGAGAGCGGAAATTGAGGGCGAGAAGAAGTACTCTCCGCCACGGGAGACGACAAAATCTATAAGAATCATCCATCAGCTTTTAAGTGAGATTGATATCCGAGCGTCGACCTCAGCTCACCTTCGTTAATGACAATGGGCTTTTGGAAGTTGAGGGGATCGAGACCGGTGATGGTGCGTTGTGCGTCTCCTGGAGGTCCGGAGTTGGTGGATCCGATGATAGGGTCGACGCCCTGTATGAACGATATTAGGAGAGGGATATCAAAGACCGCGGATGTATCGACTTACAACGTTGCCTCTAGGGAAGCTTTGAAAAGGGGATCAGTCAGTCAGTGTTCGACGTGCAGGAGGTGCAAGAAACATACCCGGAGTTGTCCACCCATGATGACTGTATGAAGACGAATCCGCTTCCGAGGTTGGATTGATATGAAACTTGGGGAGATCAGCTCATTCAATCCAGCAAACAGATGCAGAGAGTAGGTCCGTACCAAAGGCAAGTCCTCGTTCGAGCGAGGGGTCGTCGGATGTTTTCTGGGAGGACACCTCAGATTCGGTCACTAGTCAGAACGTTGAGCCTGTGGTAATCTCTTTCTATCGATTCCAAGGTACTATACCTTCAGGTCCGTAGGGAATTCCAGCACGCATGATATGGAAGGAGGAGATCTCGGGGTTGTTCAGCGAGTGGCGAGGGCGAGTCTTTTGAATGTGAGCCGAGAAGGGACAGAAGGTCTGATTATCTTGCAAGTTAAAAGCACTTCCAAGGTCGGGATGGTCAAACGTGAAATCGTTGTTTCTTTGAGGATCAGCGCCGAGTGCTGGGTCGTCCCGAAGGGGGGAAAGGTCGATGGGGGCACCCTGCTCACAAGTATGATCAGCAAAAAGTACGCGAAGAATTGTTGTCGATGTCAACTTACACTCTTCCAACGTCCGACTGTCCTTGCGCCAAAGAGATCAATGTTCTCCTGTTGAGTGAGTCCAGGAATTGATAACGCATTGTTGGCGACAAATTTGTTGAATTCGGGAACATGTTGCTTGAGTTGACGGAATGCGAGGAAGGAACCACTCTTGGCCCATCCTGGACGGCCTGAGCTCGAGAAATCTCCGTCTTCACCGACAAGAATAGCACCAGGCTTTGCCACGAATTGTCCGGGGAGTGGCCCGGCGTTGAAGCCCTCAATAGCAGGTTGACTGATCCCGTCCATGTAACCGAAATCTAAAACAAGACAAGGTGGTGAGCGAGAATCAAGTGGCTTCAGGGACGTTTACTGACGTTCGCGTCCTTTCTCGTTACCCGGTCGTTGAGCACCCTGAAGCCTGTGAACTTCTGTGATTGAGTCGCCCAGTGCCGTCTTGATGCTTTGCAATTCGCTGTCAATGTTGCTCTGAGTGTCAGAGGCAAGGAGAAGAACACCATGGATCCCCGTTCCTGCGAAGCCTTGCACCCAGTTTCCGGTGCCAGGATCACCGAGTACACCGGCATCTGTGAACTGGCCACGTTTAAAGTTGGAGTCAAGAAGGTCATCTTGGACGCCCAGGACGGAGAGCCCGCTCTGTGAGAAAGCAATGTTAACAGCGGTAATTGGCTGGGTCGCAACATCGAGCAGTTTTGTGGTTGAAGTGATCCGACCATGAATGTCTGTCCCGAGCTTGGACTTGAACTTCGCGGCATCGGTGATCTGGAAGAAGTAGAAAAGTTCCTTGTCCTTTTTCATACCGACGCTAGAAAGATCATGGTCATTTTAGACATGGAAGGCATCGATCAGTTGCGAGAAACTACGAACAGAATGTCGCCTTGGATGTCGTCGAGGTTGAGACCTACGGCAGTGGACGCCGTCCTTGCTTCACGAAGAGAGGGCAAGTCAGGCTGAGCATCGGGGTCTACAATCGAATAGGATCAGAGGGGATATTGTGCATCTTCAAGAATTAGACATACTGATTAACATCGAGGAAGTTCTTCTAGGCTTGACGGTTGAGGCTGCAGCCAAATGGTGGTGCATGAGAAGCCCGAGGGCAATTGAAGCAACTGACAACCTCATTGTGCTGGTGACTGAGCGATGATTAGATGAAAGGAGGAATTGTGGTGTCTGAAACTGGAGCGACGCCTCAGCTTTTATACCATCCCAAGCTGTTAATTCAGCCAAGTAAGGCCTGTGAGTGATCCTGTCCCCTGACTCTATTTCCAACGGGCGGATGTCCCTTGTAGGTAACTCAAGGTGATAAAGCCCCGCGCCGGAGGACATCCAAATCAAGTGCCAGGCAAGACCGCTGTCTTTGGAATGACCGAGGATTTGATCGCGTTGACAATGTAGAATGTAGCCGGCTCTATTCCAGGACGCACACCACTTGAAGCTCAACTAAACGTTGATTTTGGATTGTCTAAAGCTTTTGACGAGGCCGAGGAGGGGGGCCAAATAAGGCGTTTAGGAGAACAACGAAACGATAATGTCGGCGACATGACTCCACGAATAACTCATTCCTGGTGAAATTTGCCCGGGAGTCTTGTCATCAAAAGCGGTCTTCTGAAGAGTTTGGTAATTCGGGAATTGAAGGAGAATGGAAGTGCAGGGAAGAAGCTAGATTGACAGACAAGGAGTAGAGAACCAAGAGACAGTGGGAGGAAACACAAGGAGAAACCTCGGCGAGGTTGAGTAAACGATCTCGAAAAGTCAGGGCGGTTGAATACGAAGTTCATACCCGTCGAGATTGGTCATTCAAAAAAGAGTCGAGGGCTTGATTGAGGCGATTCCAGCTCCAAGGGACAGGCGTGGCGTGTCAACACCAGCACAATCGCGAGCAGCTTCAGCAGTACCGGCGGTCCACTGTCAAGGTACATGTGTGAGAACCCGCTAGTGCCATAACTCTGAGCTCTCTCACCTCCGAGTGTTTCTATTATCAAGGGCTGCTGACTGTATTGGTATTCTTCAGTCGCGGCGGTTGATGCACCGGGATGGTGGATCACCGTGAAACAATGTAGCCGTCAGGGGATAGTCATATCGGGAAGCAGGCAATGCTGCAGATATATTTTTGACACCTACAAGACCACAGAATGTATGACACGGAAGTCCATACCCGTGCTTTGACTGTATGCTGCGTAGTGCGCAGTCTTGGAATCTCTGTGGTGGCGGGTTGTTCAATTTAGTTGATGAGGGTTCACGAATGAAAGGTTGCCATCACATTTACGAGATGATATATTCTTAAAGCACTGTGACTTTGGTATGCTGGAAGTAATCACAAAGGGCGGTCCGCGGTTTGAGGCGTACCCCATATCACAATTTGCAACTTGCAGTGAAGCCTAGCTGTAGGCCAAAGAAGCCACACATCGACTTGTGCAGAGGGACTACATTCCTCGAAAGGGGGCCCCGAATAGTCGAGGAGTGGGAAATGATCAACATGTGGCCCGTCCTTTTTTGTCGGAATTTCAGGTCTCTGCGATTAGAGCCCAACAAAAAAGTGTATTCCTCAAGGTAAGGCACACCAATTGCAGTCGTTGAAGATAATGCTGAGAACATGATAGGCCGCCGGCCCAGTATGCGAACCTAGGCACACACGGTAAACACCGAATCGATTATTGATAATGGTGTTGAATGAGATACTCACTTCTGAATATTGAACGATGACAGAGATCTTGTTCGTGTGAAAGCCGCCCTCGATGCCACTCAATCAATTCAACCCATGTTCCTTGCAATGCCTGTTGTCGGTAGCCAGGATGTTCCAAACCTCCTCCTATTAGTTGATGAAGACCGTAAAGCCGCACGGAGGAAAATGGTGATGGCTTTAGGCTAACACGCTTGGAATGCGTGAGGGGTAACTTTTCTAATCTCAAAGATTTGAACGGTTTCCTGGCTGCGTTGGGGAGGGGGGAAATACGATGCAATACCTCTCCGGTGCCAACCCACTCGCGTCTACCACAGCCAAATGTTGATGGATACATATGGTTGCCTTATTGATGAACATTCCTGTAAAACATATACCCGTAGCCACTGAAATTCCGACAAGTACTCGGGGGTTTCATGCAGTTGGGATGATAAAAATTACGAGCTACCAAGCTGCCGCTCATCCGCTCCAAAACCATGATGTTTCGATTGAAGATTTCCAGGCCACCACTTCCGACTCTCGAGTGGGACTAAAAGATGATATTGGGCCCAGTTCGCAGATTCAAGTCAAATAAAACTAACCTCATTGTCCCAGTAGATTGATGACTAGTTCAATGGAGGTGATAGTCAAATTTGGTGTGCGTTTTCTGACAGAGGGTTGTTGGTACTGTTGACGAAAGTGGTGGAAGCTGCAGGAAGGAAACCACGTGATCCCATGATTGTGCACGACCGAAGTTTGTTTCTCACCATCATCACCTCACAAAGTCGCCCAGGAGTCTGGACACCATGCTCTACTCTATGCTGTCTTTGAAGGATTCCTGTCTTAACAAGCAAAACACCCAACTCGAAACTTGACCTTCAATTATCCCGCAACTTTGACCCGTCAAAACGATATGAATTCTCCGACTGTGACATTTGTCGTCGTCAACATTGACACTTTGGACAGTGAAAAAGTCGGAAAGGGCCAGGATGAAGCCAAAACAAGCAGTATCACACTATCCTCACAGGAGGCAGAGAGAGATTCAAGTATCATGCGTTTTCATTGAATTCGACTGAACCGCCAGTAACTAGAACAATATCAGTTCTACGACCTATGGAAACTCAAACTATCAAAGTTCAGACAGCTGAAACCGAAGGGCTGTCTTATCTACACTCGAATAACAGCCTCACGTGGTATGGTCTTCATTAGTTGGGCTTGGGATGGCAAAATTGCTCCTAAGTTATTCCATCGGCTGACTATCTTTTCTATTCAGAGTCGTCGCCTAATTCTCAATCATGACATTCATGTTCTTCCCTTGATACAGGGTGAGGCTCTGTACATCCAAAATCCTCCCTCACTATCAACTTCGACAAATCCATCACTGCAGAAGGCTTATCGAATACGCAAGGCGAAAGATCCACCGAGATCTCGTTCTCTCCAGACACTGTTGACACTGTTGAAACCCGGCATGTAGCTTCCGCTGCTATTTCAGACCGAGATGTTGCCAACGAGCAACAGTGTACTAATACGGTGTATGGAAGCATGGATACAGGCCACCTGCTTCAGGTATGCTGATAGTTCCTTATCCTTGTCCCGTCATCTTACAGACCTACTTACTACTGGTAGCCCCTTCGCCCCGGCGAATCCACCCGCGAGTTTCAAGTGAGCAAAAAATTGAACCAAAAGCACGGAAACCAACTTGTGGAGACAGGTATGCCCTTGGTAGGACTGACTTCTATTCGCTGAAAGCTGTCACTCACCAGACCAAGACTTGTGCCTGTCGAGCGAGGACTGCTCGCAAACCTGTCCCATTGATGGTGGCTTCTCTTATGCCCAACAAGGAAGCCACCCTCATCCGAGGCCATACATCCCCAGGATACTCTCATTGACACCTACCTCATCCAACATGTCCAGTGGTATAGAGGTTCCAGCGACCAACAAGATTGCGGAATACCCATCCCCATCAAAGTTTGGCTTGCATTCCAGCGCGGGGATGGCTACCATTGGGAATCGCAACAAATCGAGAGCTCCTACTGACACTAACACTACCGCATCTAATTATCACTTTCCTCCAACTACAGGGTGGACGGGGGCGACACAGATTGCAAGGAAGGACGAGCCTCACAGATTGTCTTCATGGGATCTGGATGAGGCTGTCGATCCTTCCTATGATTCATACTTGAGCTCAGATAGCTCTGATGTCAACCAGTTGTGTGTCCTCTTCGGTCGCTTGAAGCTCACTTGAAGTATCACCCGGAGACACTATCAATAGATGGGGTTGAGTATTGTGGGCAGTAGACTGGGAGGAACAGAGATAGGTGTTGCTGTATTGTGGAATCTTGTATTGAGATAGCGAGGAATCGGTGTCGCTCAGCGCTGGAAGCAGTTATGGGTGCTTGTGGGTTATAGATATTGATAACGGCATTGCTACTTATCTATATATCTTGTACAACTTCTTATTTTTATTCCAGTAAGTTCTGTAACCATTGTCCCAATGGGTCACCATTATTCAACTTCCACCGCTTTACCAGTGTACTCAAAGATGTCAAGTTGTTCATGCTGCTCACAGGTCTAATCAGTGCCAGAGAACGATTATCTCGGGACACAACTGACTCTCGTTGGTTCAGTTCAATACATACATGCTGTCTATTGCTCTTGAAAGGTGGTAAATTCAAGTTGATAAGTACCGAACCGAACATAAAACATTGCTGGTGGTTGACCGAGATGTCCATTTTCGTTCTGTTGCACAAGGTTCAACGACATCGGTTGACGCTAGAAAAAAGGTGCGGGAGGTGCCATTGACCGGGAAGCGTAAACTCGATGGGCTCTCCATAGGTGGCTTGAGTGAAAATGATCTGGCGGAATGGGTGAA
This sequence comes from Marasmius tenuissimus, assembly GCA_029532415.1. Taxonomy (NCBI): domain Eukaryota; kingdom Fungi; phylum Basidiomycota; class Agaricomycetes; order Agaricales; family Marasmiaceae; genus Marasmius; species Marasmius tenuissimus. Next base: position 5,401,178 of record JAQOTA010000050.1, on the reverse strand, counting down.
GTGACGAGCTCACTGAGTAATATGGACCCGGTTGTTGAGTGAAGCTCAGCCTTGGGAAGCCACAGTGAAAGATAATCCAGACAACGAAATTCGGAGGTCGTGACCATGGGTAATTGTACAAGTAGAGGAGATCTGAAACTCAAAGAGTTCGAGGAAAAATCTACAATGAGCGAACATTCTGCACTGAAACAAGGTGAGTTAAAAGATTGCAATTAATTGAGACCAGCTGCCACACACGTTTTGCCATCAAAATCTCCTTTCCCTCAGGCCTCAGAGCTCGTGGTTTTACTATGTAGTAAAAGCATCGTGAGCGAGGGGGAAATTGCGGGGCGGTTTCACTGAATTTGGGTGGACAATAGGATTGATTGAATACCGGTAGAATCGTCTTAATAAATACTTCTAACCCTACCGAAGGCGTAAATGAGTCCGAGTTATGTTCAGAGATGTGGCACCCACCCAAGAGATCCCTCCATCCTCAGAATCACCGACCAAAATCAGCCGAGGCCTAGAAGATGATGGCCTGTACTTCGAGCCATTGACGAGTAGAATTTCTGTAGTCTTTCCATGCTGATGGGTGGAAGAATGACGAACATTGTAAGTATGCATTAGAGAGAAAGTCGGATGGATGAGGGTCGGAAAAGGTTGTGCACCGGAGGAACGTCAGGCTTGTTGGGATCAAACCATAGGGAGGTTGACCATGGTCGAAGAGGGGTTCATTCTGCTTGGTTTCCTTGGGGTTTACAGCAGATAATTGTTAGGTTGGCGTTGGTCGAGGCAGGAGTTATCAACTGGGGAGGGCGGAGTATAAGCGTGGGTTCCGGGCAGGCACTGGTAGCCTAGTGGAAAACCAGAAGAGGATTGCGCTGGAAGAGCTATTTGAGCTGTTTTGAGTATTTCTGGTTACTTGAGATTGAGGGGTGTTTGTGGTTCATCAAAGGGTGAGCCTGAGACATATTTAATTGATAAAAATCGTACTCACTGACAGCTTGGACCTTCCCACCATGTCTTTTTATCTCCGTGCTTTCAGTTGATGATGAGGAAAATCTCTGAGGATTTCTGGACTAGTTGAGTTGAAGAATGACGATTAAAGAGGTCTGAGGCTTTTATACGCAAGTGGTGGTCTTGGTCAACACCATGGTCGCTGACAAAACCATGTTTCTCGCTGTGTGCAACACCCACCACCATCACTTGGCCTGACATCTTTGAAGCTCTGATTCCACCCCTCTCATCTACGCGAAAGCCGATATAAACAAAAATAAAACACTCAACGAGAAAATCAGCAAGATGTGTTTCATTCATGCCCTCCCCGAGTCTCACAACCCCGTTGAATGTTGAACAGTGCACCCGCAACCTCTCAAAAAAGAGGGATTGGAAGACAATCTGGCATTTGCCTAGTTGACAGGCTCACTGAAAATGGGAATCGTGTTGGTGAGGTATAACCTGCCCCATATTCTTACGATACTCACCCTGAATCAACCAGCTTCTTGATACTCCGGTCATCATTGGCAAGGCTCTGCTCGCACCTCAACATTCCCTGAATTTAATACCAGGTTGTTGCTCTACTTGCCTCTCTCTCTGTTTACTTCCAGGATGCGGCAGGAATCGCAGTGTAGGCTGCATGAAGTTCGATCCTCAAGAGCTGCTCAGACTTGAATGGCGCGCATGCAATTACAATCGGTAACAAGCGCAGAGTCTTTTTGCCTTGTAGAGCCTCAATACGAGACCCAGATAGTGCTCATTGTGCGTTGTTGTTTTTCATCAGATTTCTTTTCCAAGCCAACAGTTCCCAGAACTCATTGCGCCTTCTGATTATACATTCAGAAGCTCATATTTGTCCCTCCCCAAGTGACAATGTCAATTCCTGTCTCACCCAATACCTGCAATGGCATCGGTCTTGGCAAACTCAGTCCCATAAATCTCGACTGTGGCTCGCCAGAGCTGGTCATCGATGTCATTGTGCCAAAGAAACAGTGATTTGCTGATCTTTTTGAATCTTGTGAGACCCTCATTGCCTATAAGCACAATCACGATGACAGCAGACACGCTCAGTCTGCGCAAGCTGATGACTCGGTATGTCACAGATCACTTTTTTGATCCACCGGCATCCATCTCATACTGACCATGAAACGACCAGCTCAGATGCCATTTTGTCCCTGTTTATACCAACACAAGCCTCTCATCACTGACGATAATCCTCAAAATAGCGGTCTCCCAGCTTTTCTTGTCCGTGTAACATCCTCAACGACTCCTTCCATAACATTCTTGCCTTTTAACATTTCTGCGGATCCTCTCAAGTTGATGTGCCGGTCAAGACTGGCAGTAATAAATTTGAGGTGAGGCACGGATAGCCTGGAAAGGCGTATCTCAAGGACCACAATTATATCTGCTGTCCACTCGATGCTTTTGGCTGACAGATCTATCTTCGAGGATTCCATTCTCTCAGTAGGCAATACATGTTCAATATTTTTTCCAATGTACTCCCTCAGAGTTGAAAGATATTACGTATAAAAACGACTTTCCGTTCAGTGTGCTACCAGCCTCCGGAGAATTGCAGGACCTGCTATCAACCAAGCACACTGGGGAGGCACTTGATGCTCAAACTTCATCCGAGGCGTCCCATATCAATCGTACATAACTACCAAGCCCATCACTCATCCAAAAATACTGCTCAGGAGGACAACCAAATTGTGAGGTAATATTATTGGTCCACGAAACAGAATTATGAACTCATGTGGGTCCATGATTGCGGCTTATCAGAGCTTGTTCTTTCCTTGAATGGTAAGACAGAGATTTATCGTTATTTCTGGCTCGGAGATGTTCTATGAAGAAACCATGGTGATTATCATTCGAGCACCTGTCCTAACGTGATGTTGACGTTGCCTTTTTGTCCAACAGGTTGTTTGTGTCAAGAGTCTCGCTGTGCATCATTTTTGATAGTCAGCAAGGTACTGACTCGACACTCAGCGTTCAGGAAACTCAAACGTTGAACGTTCAAATGACGACTGAAGGTTCCAATGAGCTTTTGTACCAACGACAGCAGAAAAATAGGCTTGAGTCGCAAATCTAGTCAGTCAAATGGACAGTAATATAACCACCGGCACGCACTCGTGAACGCCGACCTCTTTGAATGAGAAGAGATTACGCCAAACGGTGCTCTCGCTCGTTAAAATTCAACCCTTGATACACCCTTGATACTTTGAAGAGGTTCTGATACGCCTGATAGAGCAGTGAGGGTCAGCGGTTGACACGACCAGATACCAAGAAACACTCACCTGTGTTGCCGTCGTCTATCATTCCTTATTCCCCACATCAACAGGTCCATTTTGCTACGGATGGCGCCCGAAGTCTAAACAAGCTCTCTATTGGAGCGGTCGAAACCATTGTCTGAGCTCTCGACCGAGTGAGTGTGGTTTGTTATGAGTTCAGGTGTGAAAGGAATTTGTGTGAGCCATTGATGTATCAAGAAGCCTTGTGAGAGAACGCCAACCTCTGCATATGAATAGCCAGAGATCGAATATGTGGCACAATGATACAGTTGAGAGACATTTGGAGTTGCTGACAGTGAGAGCAGAGTCATGGTGGTGGCGATGGTCAACGTCATGGCTGCTGACAAAGCTTGTTTGCCTGTTGTCCCTAATGTTCATCAACAATTTTTTGGCAGCCCTTCTTCTCAACATCGCACTCAAGTACTTTCCAAGGACCGTCAAGGTCTAGGCCCAACTTTACTCTTGAAACATACTGACGAGATAAATTCATATCCCTCTTGCCGGCAAGATCCTCGCACCACCATTTTCGAGTGCTGTGAGGACATTTCTCGTGCTTCAACTTTGACTATTTGGACCTTGGGCAACACATTCGAGAGCTCAAGCAACGAAATATACGTGCTGGGTTGCACTTCCTAAATCTTGCCCCGGGATTGACAAAAGAGGATTTTATCACACCTGCTGCTTGCAGAGGATTGAAGTCGTGGTGGCTTGAATTTGAGCTACACATGATGCTCGCTCTTTGCCTCACTCAGTGGTGGTCTTTGTCGAGATCCACCTAGTCCTGCCCAAAGGTTAACCCAAGAGGAAAAGTAATCACGATCAGGACTGGACAAGCCTCACAAATGGTTTCAAGGCTCTGATCTCACTGTTTACACTGACAGTGTATCTTGTGTCAGTGGCACCAACTGAAGTGAAGGTCCGCACGCTCCCGTCTGTATCTGTGCTGATACCCTCCCGCTCGGCCCCAGATCCTCAATTGATACTCTCTATAAACGGATGTGCCCCCTATTTGTGTGAGTGACACTTGAGCGCCTTGCCCAAATGACGTACTGAATTAATTTCTTTTCTTTTTAAAGCCTAGTCCAAACGTAGCTCCCTTGGAGTCGACGAATCACAAGCCAGATCTTCGGGAGACTGAAGTAGGAGATGACTTTGCGTACAAGCATGGCTGAAGCTGGTAGGATATGGGCTCCTCCAATGGGCACAAATCCACTCTCGGTGTGTGTAATTGCAGTGAGTGTTTGTATACCCTATGATCGTTCTGAAGTGACACTCAGCGTCAGGGCTCCACAGCATAATCAATCTAGGTCTCATATTGGGAGTGTCATGACTCATGAGAGCGTTGAATAGCGCTTCTGGTATCGAAAAGTTCCAACTCAAGGCCGGCGAGTAGAAAATATCAATCGACTCAATGGCTTGCAAGTCTGATATGGTCCAGTATTAAAGTTCACTGGGAGAGGGAGAGTGAGAGGGGGGAACAAACGGGAAGTATGGTATGGCCAGGGTGGGGGTGCTATTGAGGGACATCGCTACCTATCTGATGCAAGGCTCAAATGGGCGTAGTTCTGGCACTTTAGCTAATTTGGTGCAAATGCATGTAAGCAGTGTGTCGGTATAGCGCCTGCTATTAAAAAGCAGCTTCGGAGCCTTGTTTTTGTGCGATTTTAGCATAAAACAGATAAGAAATGACTAGGTAATACGAGTACTAGAGCGAGTCCCGAGCGGCTAGTAAAAGGCTCAGATCCTAGCATAAGGAGAGAATAGCGCCTTGGAGGTGTCTCTCCTTATCTCTGAAAACTGTAGGAGTCGTATAACTGAAGAAAGTATCACTTCGGAGGCACGACTAGGACCTGTAGTCATAACAAGGGAATATCTCCAGTGGCTTGGAGGCATTGTGCTAAGGATTAGAATAATATAATCAGACTTGACGAGGACCCGTACTAGTAGGGATAGACAGAGGAGGTCACCGCGGGCGCATGGATGGTCGGAAAGTGAGACTAAGTCGAGCCTCAGAAGCTTGGTATAAGGTCGAAGCCTCGCTTTGGAGGCATGATTGATTCAAGTATACTAAGTATACTACAGGTTACGCTAGTCATCCATATTGGCTAAAGCTACCTCATCCCAACCGAAGTAATTATCTATGTCGGAATCCTCAGGATAATAAGAATCAATGAAGGTTTCATGATCTAGATAATTGGTATAGAATGGATCGCATAAAATAGGATTATAGAAAGAAAAGGATCGAGAGAGCCAACGACCCATGACAGGGGAGTACTTGAAGAACGAGAGCTTGGTATAGTCAAGCTTCGGAGGTGCTGGGCACTCAGCACAACTGACGACGGCATCAATCCAAGCGTTGACGGCTCCAGGAGTACGAGCGGTTTTGAAGTCGAGGAAACCAACTTGAGCAATGGACTCGGCAACCATGTCAATGACAGACCTGGCGTCGTGAGGAATGAAGTGGTCAAAGGTGTCCTCGCAGAGATAGATTTCGTCCTGGATCATGTCATAACGAATCACGTAGCCCCAGTAGATGGATCTGTGGCGACTGAGGAAAAACTGCTGGAAGATGATTCCGAGGATAGCCTCTCATTCTGTGTCGAGTGGAATGGGTAGGATGATGTGGCGCTCCTTGATCTTATTAGAGTAGTCTTCTGGATACCACCAGAGCTTATACAACTCTGGGGAGGAAGTCAGAAGGTCGCCTTGGAATTTAGAAAATCGAAAGACTTACTATAGAGCAAGTTGCGGAAGTGGTCTTCAATATTGTGCAAGTGTGCCATAGTGCGCTCGGGGGGAAAGTAAGCAAGGAATTGGGACAACCTAGTATTTGCTTATACTGACCTCTGGACTTGCCGCTGAAGTGGAAATTTTACTTCGGAAACTAGGAAATTAGCGCTTCGGAGGCGTGGATCCAAACCAGGCACTGGGCGCTAAACAATGATCGAGAAGTGATCGAAGGAGTTGCACCGTCAACGTACCTCCCTTGTACCCGTACATGGAGATATTGACTGTACTAAGGGCATAGTTGGCGCTGGTAGCAAAACACAGTACTCAACTGCACTGGAAGGCAAGGGACGAAGAAAGAAAGGAATGATGTACCGAAGAATCGAGTAGGAGTTCTGGCTGAACCAGTGAACTATTACCCGGTATCCAAGGTACCAAGATTGGATATAGTGGGGCGGCCATATGGATGGCAGAATGTCAGAATTATCCGAGCTACGGAAAGGACATCGACCTGGCTATGAACGGCTGGGTAACTCCATGAATATAGGCATCTAGTAGCACTTCAGAGGCAAGTACTTTGCTTCAGACGAAGGGAGTATATGCTTCGGAGGCAGACAGAACAGGACAACCTATCATGATTGAAGAGTCTAGAACCAGAGAATCAATGCTGCGGAGGCAGATAGGCAGAACGGAACCATCGATAGGAGAGACCCGGAAGAAAAGAATGTTAGAGAATGTTCGAGGCTGATGATACTTCCAAAGCAAATTATTGGTTTTGACTTTGGGGTTCAAAAGCGTAGAGTAAACACAAAACTCTCCAAGTATATTCCAAAGTAGGTAGTTTATGCCTCCGAGGCATGGTTTATTTGATATTTGTACAATTCGGTAGAATTAGAGCCTCCTAGAGTATATAAGCAGTGGGGTTTTTCATCAAGAATCCCCAAGCAATCCGTACAATTAGTATTCAGAGGATACGAAGCTATTCCACTTGTTGGGTAGTTAGTTGACTCGGGAGCACTTCTGGAGAGACATTAGAACAGAATAGAACTTTGTTTGCCCAAACCTAGAAAATCCATTGAACACTTGCTCGACCTTGACTTTGCATTGTTTGTCTGCGACGCCGACTTGACTGGCTGAGCTATTGTTGAACTTCCAAAGCTAATTGGGCTGAGGATATTGTTCACCGTTGACAGTTGGTCTTCGGTTATTGACAGACTTGATTGGAGTCTTAATTGCCATTGTTTGATTTGATTGTCTTGTTGCCCCTCGCTGTTCGAGTGGTTCTGAAGCTAGTTGAAGCCTAAGAACGCACTTCCGAAGCACCAAACAAACTCTACACTCCCCGAAACGACCTATAAACCTCTCTTCCGAACCCCACTTTTGACCTCCGAACTGGTTTCAGACGCGAAGCTACCTTAGTTGGATAGTTTCTTGAGTCAGATTTCCTTCAGCCTACTATTGCAGTCTGGCTAAGAGCAAAACCTACGATCAACGCTAATCCCCGATTCCCGCACCCTTCAGCTACACTCTTGAGTGTTGGGAGGATTTGACCTATGAGTTAGATTTTATTATACACCGCGAGTGGCGCTTTACATTGGCTCGGAATATATAGGTTGGTTTCTCTTGTTACATTGTCGGTCATTCCCCACATATCCTAGCACACCTCAAAGCTCCCTACTGCTTCATCCTTCCTTGTCTCTCAGCACACATGTCAATGTTCTTCCCGAATGCACAGAACACTTCAATTTCTGGTGGGGTCTTCAGTCATGCTCTAGGGGACCAACACAACCACTATACTGGCCACACTATAACTGAAATGATGAGTTCCTCCTCCGCTGACAGATGCATAGCAGTAGCCCAGGAAACCAGCTCGCGAACTATGACAATGGTTGTTCATGTTAGTGGTAACCAAGTTAATCAGATTATGCGAGAAGAGAAGGAATGTACCAAATTTGACGACATGAGTTACAGGTTGACCGGAAAGCGGAAAGCTTTGAGGGCTCACATACATGCTTCATCCAGTATTGGAACGTCAAAAGTGGCGATTTTTACCGGCTCGAAGATGTTTGTGTCACTGAGTATCATCATCCCAGGAAGGAACAGTGGCGACCCTGTAGTCCGACTGCCAAAAAAACTATATGTGCTGTGAAAGTGATTGGGACGGAGGGCAATTTCACATCGGTGACTTATAGCGGACTGGATGCATGCAGAGTGAGTTCTGTATTCTCTCTTGGGCTCAGGAATGAAGGCCAAGATTTGGTTGTAGGCATTTGAGGAGGATTTCCGGGAGCTTTCGCAAGCATGGTACGTTGAGTCAAGTTCCGGATTTACTTGCGTGCTAAAGACTCTTTAGTTCGTCCAAGACTGCCCAGGTGTTTGCTATTGATATCAGAACGGTCCCATCACTACTTCTTTGGCACGGTAAGTGCGTGTATGTGCATGGTGACCCTGTGGTTTGGTTGATGCTTTTCTCTAGGCCCTGTACCGATTGCGCACTGCCTCGGAAGTGACCTTTCGGGGGGACTTGGTGGGGTGTACGTCTTCACTCTGCGTGTAAGTAGCGAAAGTAGCAAAATGGAACAGTTTGATTAATCAGATCATGCTTTTTTAGGTGAAATTGGAATGCATAGGGTCGGAGCTGTGGGTGGATGCTGCTCAAGGAGTGGTCTGTAGAGGTCCATGGGGCCAAGGCCATATACTGTGGACCTCAATTGGGAAGTGGAGACAGAGGAACTACCTTTGAGCACCGAGCTGTTCTAAGAAGATGTTTTCATGCGCTTCTTGGCAAATCAAAAGTTAAAGGAAGTCAACAAAACGTTTCTGTGGGCGATGCAGGGAGAAGGGGATTATCGCTCTGACATAGGGGTGCCTGGAATGTTTGATCAGCCGACCATCTTCTCCACTGTGACCAAAACCCCCATCACCTTTGCAAACAATGTCTGGACAAGCATTCAGGGTTTTGTAGAGAGGGAGGTGCTGGAAAATGGATTGACAAGGTGAGGTTCTCGGAGAATCACAGGCCACTCTATCTGACAATACATGAGTAGATTCCGACTTGAAGAAGATGAAAGCTGCCTTCAGGTGCATCTGAACATCGACGCAGAACGGACCTGGCTTTTACAGTCATCAAACATCTTTCAATCCAGTGGAATATTGCTGGAGGACGATCTAAGCGTTTACAGTGTGTCGTAGTTTTGTGTTCCCATCTTTTACTGGCTAACATTGGAGTCAGAGCTCTTCTCCCGTAGAGCACACTTGCTCGGGTACCTTGATAGATCCCCTTCCAAATCCCAATGACGACGCCAGCAGCCAATCTACTTTTTTGTCTATCCACCTCCCCCTGGCCTTGTCAGCTGCAAAGCCTCGTGTCTCTACTTCTGGTCTTTTCACAAAGCTGGTCAATACTGACTTTCACCCGAGTCATGCCACAACTTTGGCCTTCCCATTGAACTCGATTCCAGGTGGTATTGGATCCAAAATAGAAGTTCTTGGTCCACCACCAACAGCTACAAGCTAATACACCAATATCAATTGCTCCGAGGCTTCGACCCAACAACTATTGATCTCGCTCGATACCTTGGATATGACAAACACATCTTTCAACCCATCCACCACTCTAATCAATTCATGCAACTCTATCAAGGTGTGTTTCATTCTCATTGATCCATTCATGCTCTCACCTCAATGCAGGGTACTCTGACAGCCTCGACAGATCTGTCACTAGCGATGGCTCAGAAGATCTATCCCATACAGAGGAACAATTACTGGCTCAGAGCCCAGTCTATATGGAGGATAGTCAACTCCAGAAATGCGGTAGAGAAAGTAAACCCACCATCGAGTCATATCATGCCACCAACAAGCGTCAAAGAGGTGATGTGAGCATTGGAGGGGTAGAGAGAAATCATCCGGATTAGGTGCGTTGCCAATTTCCAATTTTAACCGTGTAATTCATCACTGAACATGACTGCAGGATCTTCCCCACAAGAATGATACTACCAGGGATGCTTGGGCTATGGAGGAGTGAAATTCGCGTCTTGTGCGACCACTTCCAATCAGGTTTTTGCCCTTCACAGCGCCAGTCAACCTGCATTCCCACAACCACCCTCATCCACAGCAAGGACGCCAATCCCAAGTGGCTCTGCCGCCAGTTTGCCACCATAGCAATCAACTGCCCTATCCCTATCTCTCCCACCCCACTCACCACCCATCAGGAACCTTATCGCTTCCTGAGAATGACACAAATGTTTCGAAAGCAGTCCCGTATGATTCGCCTTCCCATCGATTGGAGGGGCCAGGGACACTGCATTACTTGACTCTGCAGCTGTCAGTAGACTCTTTCGATGCAGCAACACTATCCGACCCATACAGCACTGCTGAACGCACTATTTCGAACAATGATTGCACTGATAGTGCAATGAACTCCGCTTATACCAACCCTGTCCTCTATTCAGTCTATACCACTGCCTCTCCTGCTTCCAGTCACGATGAAGGTACTGGCCAGAGTGCTGGACTATCAGGCTCGTCACAATTCGCATCATCCTCCACTGCCAACGCTACCTTTGCCACCAATCTAGCTCACGAACCAAATTCTCAGTGTACAGTTGCTGTTCCTTACCCATCTAGTTCGGCTCTTCATCCTCATCTCCCAGATTCCCCGCATGGTGTTGCGCCTATATCTCATGCGCATAAAACTGGATACCTCCTGTCGACTTTACCTTCCAGTGGAGGCCATTTTGCTCCGCAACAGCAATGGAGTACTCCATACATTGACCACCATCCATCATACAATCCTCCTTCCTTCTACCCGGCAGGTGTTACCTATCATCCGACCGCCTACAGCCATGCCTACCTGTCTTTTGCGCATACGTCTCATGACCACTGTGACCCTTCCTTCATCCCTTTCAACAGTGGCAGCTCTTAGTCTCCTCAACAACAGCACTGGAGCATGTCAGCTGTTCCCCATGGGCGGTACATGTATGAGCCCACTATACAGCCATCGCCAACTTCTCAGAACGAGATAGGTAGCAATTCCGCAGATGGAAATGGCACGTTGGGCTGGTGATGGTGATCCTTGGGTTCGATGACATCAACGTCTCAACTCTCGAGCTTGTACTATTATATCGCATGGAAATTCCTTTGTATTCCATACTGCATACCGAGCTCCCCCTATGACTTGTTTGTGGAATGTTTATATTATGGCGACTACGTATCGAAACTACCTACAACTATACTTATGAACGGCTACTTCCCTCGTCTTATCATAGTTTGAACACTCATTGGTACTTCTTTTTTTGGGGCGTCACTGTCGAGCTTCCTTCAGTTGAGGTTGGGCTAGTGGTTTGGCCTTCAAATCTTCAGCGAAATGACGAGTCTCGTGTACGTTGGAGATATGGAACAGGTCTGTAGATATTGGATAGGTCCTCGTTGCTCAAAAAGATGTGGCAGTGGACCCGGGTGAAGCTCCTACTCCGCTCTGATCAATATCTTTTTGCAATACAACAGCTGGTGATGGTTAGGAGAGGAATAGAGTCGGCGGTCTTGAGTTTGATCTACCAGTCGGAATTCGGGGGTATCGTTTTGAGGTAGATTACTAGTGGAGTTTAATCTGATCAAATCCTAAGAGTGTCAAGCTCAGGTGCATTTCTTAAACATGCAGAATATACGCCTCTGAGTCGAGGAAGAGGGCGAGGAAGCCGAACGTTTGCGGCGCTGGAGGATAGCTTGTGGATGCTTGTGGGCGCTAGATATGGAGATTGGACCGTTCCTGAAACCTTTCATCTGTCGATTTCGTTCGTTATACATGCATGTCTCAGTGGTAATCATATGGAGGAGAAATCCAGAGGCATGATATCCTTGAGATTCCTTACTTACTCGATAGTGGTCATTGCGGGGTAAAAGTGAGGGCTGAAATTTACTGAAAAACCTTGCGTTATCATTACTTGACGCCTGCTGGTCATTCAGCACCAGCCTTAGTCATTCGTTCGGAATGGCTATAGTCAAGTTAATGGATTCAGTAAAGTACAAATACAGGAAATTGATTGATAGCGTGAACTGACAGTTAGGTTGACAGCAATCATCAAAATCCATAGGACTGCTCGCCCATAGGACTCTATCCCGAGGAATCGCTCTTCCATCCCACAGAGATACAACATCCAGCCAATCTGCAAGCCATGACACAAATTTAATAAGTAGTAAGTGGGAGAGTAATCACTCTGAGCGCTGTAGATGTCACTGTGAAGACCCTATGTTTTGTATGTACATCCAAGTCCCAACGATAGATTTGTAGGCTACAGCGACCTCTACGCTGATGAGAAGCTCACCAATGTCCACCTTTCTCAAGATGTTGAAGTCCAAGCCAATTGTTACAAACCAAAGTCAAAGTCAGCAAGAACACCTCATAGTACTCGTACCGACCTCGCGCTGATACGTTAACCCCAAGAGCAGACTTCCAGGTCGTACCTTATGACGGAAGACAAAGAGGTGGTCACCTAGAATACAGGAAATTCAGTGCACAAGGCGGGATTCTTGATCTATTGGGAGCTCACCGAAGATTCTTTGGCTCGTCCAATATTGCACATGTACAGGTATTTGCCATCGAATCGGAACAGTTTGGGTACTTATCCATTCAATTCGGCGGTCCGCGCTAATTTCACATACCCTCAACACGATTCTGTGTCCTCGCCTCATGTGCATGACATAAGTTATCCGTCGCCTTTCCCCTCCTACGACGGAGGCTCTCCATTTTCTTATTGGAACACTCCGGTCAGTCAGTATTGCCCATGGTACAATTCAACTCTTCTCACTGCCAGGCACTATCTACTTGTCCAATTTGACTGTTCGCCTCCACGCCCACCTTCCATCTTTTGTGCATACGCCTCAGGAACATTCTTCAATGATCCTTTCCAACTTTCAATGGTGGAGACCCTCCCGTTGCTCACCTACTGTAGAACACGCCAACCATTGATTCTCAGGCCCAGTGAAAACCACGTCTGACCTAATATGCGTGGTTATGATTTCTTATGCTCACGTATGCTCAACCTGTCAACATTCATATTTTTCAGTGTAAATCAGAGTGACTCACAGACAAGAACACAAAACGAGAGAAATTGGCTATTATTCAGATGACAGGATGGAATTGGTTTCGTGTATATGGCCCAGTGTATCTATATATGATTGCAGAATAGTCAGGTGAAGATCATACATGGTACTGTCTTCCTCCCTCATATGACCTTATATGAACCTTCTGACCGCGGAGGGTTGACCGTCCTACTACCACGATATGCCCTCCTCTTTGCGAGGATGATTTGTGTACCACCGCAATCACGCACCTAGGCATTTCGAGCTACAAGAGTAAAAATCAGTGAGCCGACCCGAGTAAAAGACTCCTTTGATTTTTTCTCCCATTCCTGTGTGCAAAATCCGTTAGAGAGCAGTCTAGTATTGCCAAGGAACTCAAACTCACAGCTTTAAGTGCTGGATTGGCACAGACGACATGCTTCCAATAGTCTGCAAAGTCCTTGCCAACTTTCCTGCAGTTCTCTTCCTTACGAGCCCAGTCAGCAGCACATAGCCCTCTACATTCAAATGTCATTAAGTAACATAGATAATAACAAGGTAGCAAACTCACTGGGCAGTTGAGGATGGTTTTGGTCTCCAAAACACCCCTCCATTGGGCTGCATAGGTTCCTCTGGGCCAGGGTTTGGGGTGGCATTGACTGCTTTGGTAGTCAGCATGGTAGTGGGCGAAATGACATCTGAGGAAGTCAAAGGTAGGGCTGGTGGATTCATGACAGCTGGAGCTGGGGTTTGATCTGGCTGCTCGGTGTTGTTGCGGGGCTCTTCTGAGATGACCACTTGTTGCAACTGAATTGCTTCCTCTTGAGTGGCTGTCTTTAGTGCAGTCTCTTTCGTATTCTTGGCTGAACCTATGCGTGGATAAAGAGTAAACACTTTGGGGCATTTGAGCGAACACGATGTAGTGAACACAAACTTAGAATTTATGACGGCAGGGATGTCAATCCGAGCTGTCGTCTGGACCATGGTCACCAATCTGACAATGAAGATGTCAGCTTAGAAGCCACACACCTCAGCAAGGTCAGCTTTTTCGGTTTCAACATCTCTACAACAGTTTTCCGTTTCCTGACCCTCTTGCTCATCATCTGGAACTGGGGTTGGGGTTGCCGACCCAACGTGTGTGTTTGAGGCTGCCTATGATTATAATTGATCAAGAGAATCTATCAGTAAGTATGTGTTTGCAAGAATGGTGGATAATGGACCTACCTAATTGTGAGCTTGGTTGATAGACGTGGTCAAGGTGAGAACCACATTGGAGTCAGAGCCCAAACCAGTTCTCTGCTTCTTCGTGGGAAGATTCGCCTCGGGGTCAACTACGGCACCTGGTGCTGCCTCTCGTACATTTGTGTTATCCTCCATCTTCTGGGCTTTGTCTTCTGTCTTGACACGTCTGCACTTTTTTGTACTGCAGCTTTCTTTGTCCCTGGTCTCCGACTGATCTACCTTCGACTTTTTCCACTGCGGGAACTGCTTGGTTGCGAAGTATTCTGCCTTCCAGTCGCTCTCACAGAATCCAAAAAATGGATACCGTTTGGTCAACTTCGAATAGAAATACATCTTGATGTCTGCTGATGCCCCTTCTGCCCATGTCTTTGGAGCGAGACCTCAGCGCAACAACTCGTTGAAGATTTTGCGCATATACTGCCTGGCTTCTTTCACCTCACGCCCACTGATCGTGTTCCCATCAATATCTTCAAGGAATGCATGGTGTCGATTAGGTGGGTCCATGGCCACTGTACAACACTTGTAAGTGTTTTTTTGGCATGTAATAAGTATCAAACTGACCTCCAGGCAGCGCTTCATCATCGCCCTCATCAGCGGCATTGTCCACATCAATTGTGTCTCCCAAGGTTTTAAGATACTTGAACCATCGTGAGCGCACCCAGAACTTGATTGCAAGGAATTTTATCTGGTCATCGGAGGAGTAGGTGACGTGGCCCACAACAGGAATAAGCTCTCCTGTAAATATTGACATCGACGAGAAGCCAGACTCGGATATATTCGGTGCAGCTGGCCATTTCTCGGTAAGCCTATCCATGATGGACCTTTTTAGGCACGATTAGCTCAACCAGTATAATAGAGTGACAGATTGCTGAACGTACTTCATGCCCTCGACCTGGCCATGCAAGAATAGATTCTCTTGCGACAACCTCTGTACGTCCTTTTGCAAGCTCTCAATCGGCCCATAGACTGACATAGCTCCTGGGACTGTAGCCTGCTGCATGTGACTACCTTGTAGGGCGTCAAGTCCAAGAGCATCTGAAAAATGCGATGAATTGGTAGTGGGTGTCGACCTAATGTTCTGTGGTGCGAAGCTGGAGAGCATGTTCGACCGAGGTGCCGAAGTTGGAGTATTCATCAGAGAATCTGGATAGGAAGACATGAAACCAGAGGAATCCATGGTCAAGTTAAAATTTTTCCCCGTATCGACGCGTTGGTCGATAACACTTTCACACGCTCCAAGCACCTGGTCATTCCCATGTTTGGCATTCACTCCTCCATAACTGGTAATATCACCTCAGACATAGTCAGATACGATAAATCAATGTTCTACATCATGTTCTACTTCTCCTAGGAATTCCGCGATCTTCAGGCCAGGTCTCCTCATCAAGAAATAGTGGTTTGTCTCAGTGCCATCTTGGAAGAATGTTGCATATCGTAGGTCGGGTGTCGAAGTGATGTTCAGCCTATGGGTGAATAGAATAAGGGACGGACCTGGTCGACGATCTGACTTGGTGTTGAAAGAATTCCTAGAAAGGAATAATGAAATCAGTACTGGTCACGTACTAGTTATGAGAAAAGGGAAAGGCCAGGTACAAGAACCTGAGAAGTGAACAACGCGTGCTCGACGCGTGTGTGCGCGTCCGATGGCAATGTAATGAGAAGGAAAGTGAGGAATGAATGGTAGACTTAGCTCGTAGAGTCTATCCACACTTATCCTGATGCTCGGATGGGGCTCGATGAGGCACGATGGGCTCAGATGGCTCAAACTCAGAGGGAGAGAGGGCTCGAGATGGAGGGGGGAGAGAGAGATGTAATTCGACAGGACCTGACAGGCCTTATGGAATACAGGAGGTCCGTGCGCAGAGAGACCAACGCGATACAAACAAACGAAAAGGGAAACGAATTGTACAGTTTTAGGCAGGCATGATGTCATGTGTACGAAAGAGACCTTGCAAGCGCAACGGTTTGGTCTCCTCCTCGTATCCTCAACCTCTTCAGGATCCCCTGATGAACGCGGTGCTATTTCGAGGATGACCAGGCCTCATAGCGCAGACTAGGTGGACAAGTCCCAGCAAGCGGCACTCAACGTCGATCAGGAACCATCGGAAGCATTGGACCCAAGGAGTAGGCCGTAAGGTACGAAAGAAAAGGACTGAAAGGGAGAGAAGCGTGGAGGGAACAAAAGTAAAGAAACATAAGTGAAATGATTTTTAGTTTTTGAAATAGAGACTAAAGAGAAACATAAAAGAAAGACTCATCGGGATATGATTCCCCGAGTGGTCTTGTCGACCCTTCGACACGGGTGCCATCATCACCACCGACTGGATACTCTTGATGGGAAAAACACGGACATCGACATCGCGTGCATGCTGGACAGTAATGTAAGTCTTGTGAGATGCCTTGTATAGCTCTCTATGAGGCTCTCCATAGAAAGAACCCATTGCCAGGAAATGATCTGTGTCCCCGACCTTGAGGTGAAAATAGAAGTGAACCTCAGCAAAAAGAGTACGTCCACCCTGCGCCATCTGAACCTAAGTCACTGAAGTCAGTTAGTGTTCTGTAAACAGATTGTACCAATCTTACTTGAACATTTCTAGCCATCCGCAGTTGAGTTAGAGGCTTCAATTCCTCTTTCCATTGGCTTCAGGCGATCTGACCATTTGGCAGGCCAACTCGCGCCCATCGCGTTATGTTGGTTGTGAAGCTCTCGGATATAGTGAGGCCCTGTTCCTGCAGGTAAGCTCGGATTGCCGCCATCTCTCTTTCAGTAACCGGTCGTGCAGCAGTGTCCTTTGCGCGACGTAAGGAATACCCATCACCAACTTCTTCTGCACCGCGAGGCAAAAGAGGTATATCCATCTCGGTTTGTAATGTAGGATCAAGAGCCTTCAGAATGTTCACTGTAGCAACACGGATTGATTGCTGAGCCAAATTTGCGAAGGCATTTGAATGCTGTCGGATCAACTCTACTAGGTAGCCAATCAGCCGTTCCATTGTGCACTGGGAGTAGATGATACCGGGCCCAATGCGAACAGTGTCGAGTGCGATGTGAGAAGTGGCATGGACAGCAGGTCGTACCATGTGTAATCGATCCTCACACCGCTGGTAGTATAACTCCTCAAATTCATCTGACCACTGTGTGCACAGGTCAAATGCCTCGTTGTTTTCATCGACTGATATCTGCTCCTGCAATGAAATTTGAATGGACCATACGAGTTTGCAGTAGTGCTTCCAATAGACATCTGGAAGACGGCCATAAAAGAGGCATGGACCCAACCCGTAGAAGTAAAGCAGGAATTCCCAGGCTTTCTAGCCACTGGAAATTTTTTCGGCAGGATTCCGTGGCGGTCTATCGAAGGATCCAGGAATATAGGGTGTACAGCTTGCTACCTCTGCGCCATGAGCTTTCCACACTGCGGTAGATTTGAAGCATGCCCAAGGCCAGTTTTCGACTGAATCAGACTGCTTGTCGCACTCGAATTTGCCTCTCCATAAGGGAATGAACAGGTCAGGAATGTTGAGATTCGGGAGGTGCATGATATCTCCCCCAAACATCTGGGGTTGTCCGAGAATAGCGTTGTGAGGAAATCCACTGAAGATTGTTGGTTTAACGATGCCCGTTTCGAGCCGCCTTTTCTCATACTGGGTCTTGTTGGGTGAGTTCACCAAGAACTGTAGGTGCCGGAGGTACTCTGCAGACATATGCCTTGAATTCGAGGCTGATTCGAGGAGCTGATAGAGGTCGATATCGGGATGAGAGGAACCATCAACATGATAATTATGCGGTTTGAAACGGGCGGGATAGTAGTGTGAATGGCCGTCCTTGTGACGCCCGGCGATCCCACAAAACGATCGACAGTGTATTCTGCCTTGGTGACCAACAAGCCCGTTCTGCGGATGCGAGGACAATAAAAGGGCGGGATGTTGTGATGGTGTCGTGATGAGCTTTCCAGACTTTCAACCCTTCTTTTGAAAGGGCAGCGACATGATGAAGGGAGGGGAAAAGGAAGCTGTCGAGGTGTTTCGGTTTGTTGGGACCTGGAATAGTACCACCAGGGATGATATTCTTAACCTTATAGCGAGAGTTAGGATCCAACTCGAAGATAACCCAAATCCACATCCAGCAATCAGAGGTCTTGTTCCGATAGAGCTGTGCGCCATCAACAGAAAGCAATAAGCATATGCTATTCTCATCAATACGCCCATCCTTCAATGCCTCGATATGGTCCGAACCATCAAAGAAGTCGCTGAAAGCAGACTCCCATAGACCTCCCGAGGCGCGAAGCTCCTCAAGAAGCCTCTTTGTATAGCTCGTTCGGTATTCCATCGCCTCCGCACCCTTTGTAGTCCGATAAAGTGCCTGTATCATTGGGGCAACAGAGATAGTATGATATTGTTGACGTGGAGATCGTTTCCCGTTAACAACATGGTATCGTGCCTCTCCACAGAACATACAGTCCGTACGTGAGTGAAATGCACCTGTGTAAGCCAAGCAACTGTTCAGACACATATCTCTCCATATTGCGACCATGTTCGTATACTCCGCAACACGAGCCTTAACCTCATAAAGAGACAGAAGCTTGCAATCGGGAAATGCACGTTTGATGGCTTGACAGGTCTCAGTGTAAGTGTCATCTGAGCCACGGGAGTCTGCGAGGAAGAGCTCAATGGAGAGTCGCTCATCTCGGTTGAGCAATTTGAAAGGAGTATGGGGTGGATTTCGAAGGCGTGCAAGAAATTCCGGATCAAGTTGTTCAATGTCGCTGTCCAGTTTTGCGTCTTTGAGAAGGTCGATGAACTCCAACGCAATCTTTATATCATCTAAACGAGGCACAAAGTTTGGTACAAAGTCAACGGGCGGGTCTGCTGGATTAGGTATATCATCATTTCGTAGATTGAGAGGTGGTGGGGGTAAAGGGGAAGGTGATGGCTCTGCCTGATCGATATCGTCTAAGCTCCCTGGATCGATGGTGCTACTTTCAGCCTCTTGGGCAACGTCCTGAGAAACTGGTTCCACCTCTAATGGGGACATGACATCCTGCAGAATAATGTCTGTCAGTGAAAGGAAATAGAAAACCGATCGAGTAGTGGTACATACTGGGCGGGAAGGATTACTCATATCAACATCCATGAGATGTTGATCAACACCAAAGTCGTCAGACATTCTCTCCTCTGAATCCTCTCTCAGAGGCTGCTCATCATGCCCGTGGAACGTGGTTGCCTGAATTGGCCTTGGGGCTTGGTGTAGTGAATGGATTACTGGCGCCGAAATGGTGCCCGCCCGATCCTCTCTTCGAGCCAAGCTAGAGATGTGGTGATTGGATAAGGTCGTTGGCTGTAGGAATAATGCGGTAGTAGGTGGTAGCGATGACTGGGGTGGAGGCCTATTTGGAGGTGCTCGAGCAAGAGCCCGTTCTTCTCCAAGGTGTTTCTGCCGGGTGGAGTAGGCTCGATAACGTCCGCTACTGTTCAGACCCCCGCAATACAGCGAGCATTTGCAGAGGTACCTTTTCTGATAGAGATAAATGATCAGCCGCAGAAATCAAACACTATCATGAATGGTGCAATACTGGTTTTGCGGCGCTGTCCTCCACCATGATCTGTATGTCGGGATACACTGTCCTAACAAATGCGGAATATTACAACGAGATGGGATGTAGAATGAAAGCAAGGCTGATAGCCTTGTTCTTGGGGCGCTGAACGAGCTTCTTGATGATGTCGCTATGTTTCGAAGTGATAGCTGCAGTTGTGATGTGGTGTTCAAGAAGAGGTAGGAGAATACCCGCGGCCTGCTCGCGACAACATTATTACTAAGTCAACTTGCAAATTTTTTGCATTTTAACGAAACTATTGGTGAATTACCATGTTACAACGTATAGACTAGCTACAGATAGATAGGAAAGGAGGTTGTAGTTATAGAGTGCTTCCACTCGCACCTAACAATTTTCGGCCCATTTCATTTGCGAGTTCCTTCCAATTTGCTACCTCTGTCTCCGCCCTGTCTCGAAGACTCTGTCCCAACGTAACCATTTCACGAAGTCGAGCCAAATCCTCCTTGAGTTGACGAATAGTTGCAACCGACTCTTTAATCTCCTCCGAACAAAGCCCCGCGTCACGTTTTGCATTCAATGCTGCCATAGACAGCCTCTCGACCTCTATAGCGTGATCGTCATCCCTCTTCCTCAACATTGCCTCTGCCTTCATCAGTCCAATTTCCGCGTCGATTCGTCGATTTTCTGCCTCAATTCGCCCTGTCTCGGCTGCCCTTCGCTGATTCTCTGCCTCCTGAAAGCGGTTGTCTGCCTCCTCCTTGGCCCTTACTGCCCTGTTCTTAGCGCGGACAACGATATCCATACATCTTCTCTTGTTCTCAGCATCCTCCGCCATGTTCTCGATGGTAGCCTTCAGTTTCCGAATTGTCTCGTCTCGTTCGTTGATTGGGTCGCCATCTCGTTCATCTAGCAATTATTCCAGGGACCAGGTATGAGTGAAAAAAAAAAAAAACAAAAAAAACAAAACTGTGTCGCACGTACCAGCCGAGTTGCTGATATAGTCTGTTTGCCCGCAAGAGCCGTCTTTATCCACTCTGTAGAAACTGGCCTTATTAGCGTGCAAAGTAACGGTGGAAGATATATACGTACTCGATATCACAGAGTATCTGTTCATCAATGGCCGCAGCATCGTCATTTTCGTCCGAAGAGTTGTCCGAAGCTGTTAAATTGTTACTAGAGAGGTGACAGAAGAGTAAGGTACACGCACGTAGCAGTCCTGGATTACCAGAAAACTCCCGGAAATCGCCCGAAATTGACTCTAACCAGACTTGTGATTCTACTTGCGACTCCTCAAGCCCACTTTCATAGTGGCTAGGTAAGAGTTACCTTGGAACTGAGTCAAAAAGAACGAGAAGTATAGTGAGAATACGTACTCGGAAATCTTTTTGGACGCTTTGGTAGCACTCTTGCGCTTTTCCGAAATTCGGCCGCCATGGTTCTGTAATGTACGGATCCGTTTTGCTTCAGGAGAGTTATGGAGAGCTGGATTCAGAGAGGTGAGAGGAGGTCTCTTCCGCGAAGGTGTCGAGAGTGCCGGTGCTGTTCTCATTTGGAGGTGAGGGCAAGAGAGCGGGTGAGTCGGTTTGATGTGATTGTGCCCGATGCGTGGAAACAACGCAGCATGACCATGGCGAGAGAAATGAGAATGGTTTATGGTTATCTGAGGCAAGGTGAATGACAGTTCATCTGGGCGACGATGTGAGCAGATGAACGTCAGGGAAAAACATCGTGAGACAGCATCCTGCTGATCTCCCTCGTGCCTCACTCAAACCCGGGTAAGCACTATCATTTAATTTTCTATCTGACAAAATCCATCCGTACTAATACTAGAACATAGTGAGCAGATAGACTCAGACGTGGTTTTCACTGGGTCTCAGGAACAACAGCCACTGTCCTGCGATGCAACCAACACCACTGATAACGGAGCTTCGGGGTAGCGATATGACTACCAAGGTGTGAAGCTCCTTTCGGGTTGGGGAGTCTAAGGATGTTGACGATTTGGTCTTGCGGTGTCATATGAACAACTTTCTCGTTGTAAGTGTAAGTAAGGAACGCTTCGGATGTAGATACGGTACTCGTACTATGGTACGTACCTATCGTTCATTTGTTTTCGTGCTGCTTACCCTCGTGTTATATGTAATCCAATCTTTTTGTAAACCTTCCGTTGAAATACATACCTTGAAACGACATCATCGATTTCCTCGTCGCTCGGTACACCCCTGGGTTGATGATATCTGATATCACTTCCCGGACCTCTGAAGCTAACCTCAGGCTGCGCGCTATGATACGGAATGGTGGCTTGGAACTCAAAGGAGCTCGATAGCGGCAGAAACCCTTGTAGTATGCAACGGGAGACTTCCCATTGGTGCTTTGAAGACTTGTGAGTCCCTGCTTATGCTGAATATTGAGAGGGAACCGTTCGTGCATGTCGCCGTGAAGACCCTATGTTTTGTACGCACATCCAAGTCCCAACGATGGGCTTATAGGCCACAACAACCTCTACAGTCTTGAGAAGCTCACCGATGTCCGTCTTTCGACCTCGTTTGAGACAAGATATCGAGGTCCGAGCCGATCGTAACAAAACCGAGGTCAAAATACCAAGAACACCTCATAGTACTCGTACCGACGACTCACCTCCGGCTGGTACTTTAACCTCGTGAACAGACTTCCAGACCGTACTATCCAAACAGAAGACAACGAAGCGAACACCTGAGCTTCAGAACTTGGTACACGAACCGTAATTTTTCGATGGTTTGCGAGCCCGCCGTCCGAGTGATGAGTCGCCAATCATAATGAGGCTCATAGGATTCCAAAGTCACCGGCGAGTTTCTGACCTCACGGTAATAATTCCAACACCACCAACCTTATGCATCCCACCCGGCCCCCGTTCGCCTCGCTCTTCATTACTTCTCCTTTTTGTTCAGCGGAATCCTCTTTCTCTGCCGTATTTATCAACAAGGCTATCGGCCATGAAGGGCGGTTGGAAAAGCTTCAGGCTGGCAAATCGTCCAGTGACTGGATCGTGTGGTTAGTATGACTATGAACTCGTAGAAAGAATAACATGAACGTACCTTCCCTAATCCATTCCCATCCGAGTTAATCTAGAACCGCGCTATAGCACATCGTCGTCCGCCAATCTACAGTCTTCATTTCTAGGTGAAATTTGGGTAGATTGCGGTCCATCAAAGGCTTGAAGACAAATGCCGCAGTGTCTAATCCAATGCAATACAGCAGAATTAAATTTGAAGGTCGTTAAAGGGTCCTGAGTTTAGATTTGCCCGCTATCGAACGATCCTGAGCTTCGGGCACAACCGGGGACTGGAGTAGGCGTTGAGAGGTGCTCACCCGTCCATTCAGAGCCACCAACTCGTCTACCTCATTGTCATACGTCCTCCAGCATTTCCGTCGAGCCAATTCCAGGCCCCAGGGTATGCAAGTGCTCCTTCGGAGAGTGTGAAGTCGCTCACTTGAGTTCGAGGTGGTGGAATTTTCAGGGTTGTTGGTGGATTGACGTGAAGGCGTCGAAAATACAGACCATCGAAAAAAAAGACTGGTCGAGAGACCGAGAGATTGGTGCCAGTTCAAGATTGAGGGTGAGAGCTGTTGAGAAATGGGAGATGTGGTGGTGCCAGTCAACGTCGCGAACGCTGACAAAGCACATTCGCTCGTTGTCTGCAACGTTCATCACGGCTCAAGCGCTCTTTGCCCAACGACTCTCTGGCGACACCCCTTTCTACATCGTCTCAATCTCTATGCTCTGCAGGCTCGAAAGTCCGGAATGGCTACATTACCGATTGGTATTGGAGACGGGAATCCGAGGGACAAACTTCGTTGCCAAACGATATGCGTTCGCTGGGGCGACTCAGACCGTACAGTGACACCTTGGATACAGCTTCTGATTGTCTCCTATGATTGCAAAATCACCTCAAGTGTACTCTAAAGGAGAAAAAAGCTGTCGTCCAACCAAGCTCACCATGGATGAAAATCGTCTTGCAGCGACCTCTTGGAATTCCCGAACTCTGGTAGTTAAAATGCTGGTTGCTGTTCGCTGCAACCCCTCCCCCTCCTACAAGTCGGATACTTGACGCTATTCAAGACTCATTGGGCCCGAAAGAACGCATATTTTCCCCCTTGAAACCCTCCGGATCTATCGACCCTCCACCATGTTGGACTCAAAAGTACCCTCGAGAAATTAGCGCTCGGGCAATCAGCGCTCGAGGAAAGTCTAACCTAATGGCTGAGATTTTTGGTCGTGCTTCGAAGCTCATCAGCCGCCAGCGCCCGGACCCGGAAGCTACTCACCCTATCAATCACAGATCAGCTCCCGGATAGTCGGGTTTCCCTAGCAGTCCTCGATGTCAACTTGCCGTGACGCCCAAGATGCCGTTCAGCCTGAAAAAACTATTGTCAGGTGTCGTACATCGGGCCATACACGATACCTTACTCGATTCCAGGCTGATTGGGGCTCCCAGATATTGGTTTGCTAGAACTACTGAAATATCTCGAGGGTTGGAGTGAAGCGCTGGCCACTTCACACGTTAACCTTCAATCGCGTTCTTGAAGAGGTCTCCGAGGATTATTCAGACGAACTCGGACTTGAGTGAGAAGGAACGTGTTTCCCGTGCGTTATTGTGACTGGTCTCATGATCGAATCGAATACAAAGACTGAAGCGCCAGCCTACAGCATTTCGTTCTTCTATTTGGTTTTGATATCGACGAATGCCACATGCATAGGACGCACAGCTTAGCGTTATCATGAATCTGCAATCGCTCTCAAGACAGTCGAACAAAAGTATTCTGTAGGTCAACGGTAATGGTATGGAAGGTGATGTATTCGAGGATCAAGTGTACATGGACGGAAGAGAGGGATGGGGGAATGGACTGAACGGTTTGGATGGGCGACATGTTGACGGAAACTGGGGTACGCGTGATTTAGTGCCTTCATCCTATTTTCGTTCGAAAGGTATGTGGGTTTGCCCGAAATACAGAGCTCGTGTAGTAAGTGGCACTCGAGCGTCTCGTTCAAGGTGCATTTTTGAATGAAGCCTTTTCTCGAACCTAGTCTCCATGTCACTACCTCAGCGTCGTTGAGCTAGATTTGGAAGACAAAACTAGGGAAAAATCTCGTATGCGAATATACTGGGACATCGTAGGCTGTTCCGACGAGAACGAACTTGACGATGGAGAATAGGTGCATGCCCGCAGCGTGTATCACTGCAGTGAGTTCTTCTTACATAGAACCATGATCGTGTGCAGAATGATGCACCGGAGAACAGCATGCCAACGCTCACCTTTTCATATCGATAAGGCTCATGGGAAGGCCGAATGGCGCTGGCGACAATCCTAGATTGGAGGCACGATGAAAGTCGTATAGATTCGAGGTGGCCTAGTTGTCTGAGATGCGTGAGATAGAAGTACAAGGCAACAGAGAGAGTGGGAGGGGTACGGATGGGAAACGTAGCTCAGTTGGGAGAACTCTCAAGAGGCGGACGGAAGACGCGTGTTTTTGGCGCTATGTACTGATTTAGCTCAAAGGCGTGTAAGCGGTGTGTTTGCTTGTAATATAAGCGTGTTTGACTTGCGTTTCTTTGACACCCTACACCCTCTTTTCCCTTCCTTCCTCCTTCACCCTACGGCACCCATGTCAACGTTCTTCCCAGATGCGCAGAACCCTTCAATATCTGGCGGGATCTTCAGCCACGTTCAAGGCGACCAGCACAACTATCACAACGGTCGCACGTCAACTGGAATGATAGCTTTGCCCTCCACTAACGGGCGTACAGCAGGAGCACAAGAAACAAGCTCAACTGCGACTATGTCAATGGTTATCCACGTCAACGGAAACCAGGTCAACCAGATCATCCAACGAGAAGAGAAGGAGCATACCGAATTTGACAACGTGAGTGACAAAGTAGAAAGCTTGAGGGCTCACACATATCCTTCACCCAGTATCGGAACGTCAAGAGCGGCGATTTTTATCGACTCAAAGAAGTCTGCGTTGTCGAATATTATCGTCATGGGAGACCACGGTGGTATGATGTCAATGATAAGAGGGTTTCGACCGCCAACAAAACCATCTGTGCTGTGAAAGTGATTGGGGTGGAGGGCAGGTTTACGTTGGTGACTTATAGTGGGCCGGATGCACGCAGAGTGAGTTATGTATCCTCTTTGGACAGAGCAAATGAAAGCAAATATTTGATTATAGGCCTTCGAGGAGGATTTTCGAAATTGTTCGCGAGCGCGGTACGTCTAGTGGAGTTCTAAATTCACCTACGTGCTTAAGAACCTTCAGTTCGTCCAATAATGCACAGGTGTTTGCCGTTGACATCAGAACAGTACCGTCACTACTCCTTTGGCACAGTAAGTGTGTGTGTACCTGGCGATTCCTGTGGTTAGGTTAATTGTCTCTGTAGACCTTGTACCGTTTTCGCGCTTTGATATGAGTAAGTTGGGGCGCCTTGCTCTGTTGTATATCTGGAACTTGTTTGTGAGTAGCGGAAGTACTGAAATGGAACAATTTTAATCATGCAATTGATGTAGTGCAAAATCGGCTGCTTCGGCGACGTGTCGAGGCTGTGGGTGGATTCTACCCGAGGAGAGATCTGTGTAGGTCCACAGGGGCCAGAGTCAGAGATCTTGGTGGGCGGTTATGTTTTCAACGCGGAGAATCTACCTTTGGCCAGCGAACTGCTCCAAGAAGATGTTTTCATGCGCTTCCTGGCGAGCCAAAAGTCAAAGGAAATTGATCAGACGTTTCTGCGGGCGATCGGGGCCGGGTATCGCTACGTAAATGTGCCTGAATCTTTCCATCGGCCTACCATCTTTTCCACTTTGACCGCAACCCCCATCGCCTTTGCAAACAACGTCTGGACGGGTGACTGGGGTGCTGCAGTAGAGAGGAAGGTGCTGGACAATGGATTGACAAGGTAAGATTCTCGGAAATCACAAGCCACTCTGTCTAAAATCACGAGTAGATTCCGACTCGATGCTGGAGGGTGGTTTTGGTTGGGGCTGAACAGGAGCGTGAGAGAGGCCTGGCTTTGCCAATCATCAAACATCTTTCATTCTCGTGGAATCTCATTGGAGGATGATCTCAGTGTTTACAGTGCGTCGTCATTCGTATTCCCTTTTTCACCAGCTAACATCGACCAGAGCTCGTCTATCCCTGTGTGCTGTTGATTGGCTACCTCGATCAATCCCCTCCCAAAACCCAACAACGACGCCAGCAGCCAATCTACCTTTTCATCCGCCCACCTCCCCGCAACTTCCTTGACGACAAAACCTTGCGTCTCCACTTCTGGTCTTTTCACGAAGACGGTCAACATCGACTTTCACCCGAGTCATGTCGCAACTTCGGTCTTCCCCTTGAACTCGAATTCGATGATAGGGAACGTTGCCCGGAGATTTGCTCATTGTCTTGGCCCTCCGACTGCTACCAGTTGATTCCTCAATATCAACCACTCAGAAGCTTTGACCCAACAACTCCCGATTTCGCTCGACACATTGGATATGGTGACTACGATTTTCAACCCATCCACCATTCAGACCGTGTCATGGAGGTCTATCAAGGTGTGATCATTCCTCATTTGTTTGTTCTGGCTCTTATCTCGGTGCAGAGCTCTCCGACAACCTCGATGGATCCATCACTGCCAACGATTCCAAGCGTCTATCGCATACAATAGACCAAAAGCTGGCCGAGGACCCAGTTTGTATGGCCAGTAGCCAAACCGGGAGTGAGCTCACTATCAACTCAAGCTACGCTCCCAACAAGCGTCAGAGAATGGATATGGGATGTGGGGGTGCCAAGAGAAATGATCCAGAACCGGTGCGCTGCTGATTCTTTTTTCTCGATGTGCGCATCACTAACATATCCTCAGGAGCTTCGTCATAAGAACGATACTGCCGATGACCGAGACCTAGCGATGGATGGACAAGCTTCTCGACCTGTGCAACCGCTTCCCTCCAGGGTTTTTCCCTTTGCAGACCCAGTCAACCTCTATCCCCAGGATCATTCTCATCCATGCTCAGGGTACCAATCACTCACTCCGCTCTGCTACCATAGCAATCAACCGCCGTGTCACTATCCCTCTCAACCCGCAGGCACCTCGTTAGGAAATGTGTTGTCTGCTTCGCGTGATGTGAACATGCCATTCCCTACCACGTCCAATCTATCATTTTCCCATCTCCAGTCGCGGGGATGGCCCGAACCGTCGCGAGCCACAGTGGCGGCAAACTATTTTGACGCACTGCCGCCCTTCAACGCGTACAGCAGTGCTGAGATCGCCAACTCGGCCAGCGACCTTGCCACAAGCATGATGGACTTGAACTATACCCATCCGAGTGCTTATGCAGGTGTCAATGCCATCGCCGATGCACCCAGACATGATATCGGTGCTGATCAGGGTACCGGGTGGTTGGGGACGTCCCAGGTCGAAACATCGGGTGCTGTAAACACATTCTACAACGGCCCAGCACACCCTTCAGCTTCCTACTCTATGCCTGCACTCACTTATCCGTCCGTGTCAGCAGTTCCTATCGACCTCATGTATTCCCAACACAATGTTGTGCCTACGTCTCATATGCATGACCCGAGTTATCCCTCGCTCTTCCCCGGCTCATTTGCTCCTCAAGAGCATTGGAACCCTGCTGTAGTTCACCACGATCCATCGTCCAACTCGCCCTTCTCCCCGCCCAGAGCTGCCTACTACCCGTCCAATTCGACTACTCACACCCAGACTCACGTTCCATTTTCCGCGCATACGCCTCAGGGTTATCCTTCGATGCTCATTCCCAACGGCGTTGACCCTCTCGTTTCTCGCCAATCCTGGAACGCGCCAGCCGATTATCCTCAGCAGTATACATTCGATCCTCCGATGCAGTCGACACAGCTGCTTTCTTGGAATGAGACGAGTGGTGAATCTGGGGAGGGAAACGGTGCTTCGGGGTGTTAATGGACCGGGTGAGGTTCAAAAATTGTTTCGGGTTGAGGACTTTGGGAGATTGTCGTTTCGGTCGCCTCATATTTCACGGATGGTTTAATCACTTGTATGGTATTCATGGTTTGATTCGCATATCTAGAAGATTTATGTATAGTGTATCTACCGCCCACCTGTTTTCGTGTTTCTGATTCTCGTTGTATCATAAGCTCTATTGCTATCATTAGCCTCCTTTGACATACTGATTTTGAGGGGACGCCGGCGACGTTTCCGTCGAGTTATTTCTGGGTTGGTGGTATCGCTTGTCAACCCGGGACGGTGAAGTCAGTCTGCGATTTGGGAATACAGTACAGTATGTCTCCTAGTGCTCAGAGAAGAATGACGGTCGAATGAAATTCCTTGTAGTACGGGCCACAAGTTGACCTGGCGGTGATTGATCAATGTACGCATAAAATTATCAACATCTGGGTCTGCCCGCTGAACGTATCGTTCTCAAATTTACAAATGGAACTCGATTTGAGGGCCTCGAGACCAGTTGCCGGTTAGATGAATATGGGACCGGGATAGTCAGAGGCGCAGGCAAGGCTTGTGGGTCCCAGTGTGTGCTAGATATTGGGATAGGACTGCTCGGGAAAAGCCAGACCTGGATGTTATGGGAGCTTTATGTGCTCCAACCACATGCAAAGCCAACTGTGGCTTTTGTAGACTTCTCACGAACAGCGTCAGCCTTTCGACCTTTTGGGCACTGGATAGTGAGGCCTGAGGTCCGAGTGAACCGTTACGAAAGAGAAGTAAAAGTTAGTAGAAATGTCGTGTTTGCTCTGACCAGCCGACTCCCCACCAGCGAGAACAGACAAGTAATAGAATAAGCTATCTGAAGTCGTCCCTTCGAGACTTAGACAGCTCGGATACGACTCGTATCAACTATAACTAGAGGCAGAAGTACAGTAAGTACAAGAACGAACGGTAGACTTCACGAACTCACAGTGTGGGTTGGACAGGAGTTCTCATTCACAACTGATACCATGATCCTAAGCTTCGGATTGGTTCCTTGCAAGCCCGTCCCTGCCGACTATTGGGGTTACTCAAAACCATGGAAAGCCTGTCGGCTACCTCGCCTCTCATCCCATATTTACCCCAAGGGCGAAACGTAACTGTGTACTCTTTGAGACCTCGAAACTTCCCTAGACTCGAATGAAGGCTCACATGCGCTCTGATTATTTTGGAAGATGCGCTCAGTGACTTCAGTGAGTCTTTTCGTCTAAAAGACTCACTGAGTGCTGATAATCTCCGGCGCTGCTTAGACTCCGAGCATTGGTCCGAGCTCGAAGGCGGATCTATTCCATCGCGAGCCTAATGCCAATGATGGCTCCAGCAACCGCATAATACTAGGCATGGTCACTGTCGGT
Source organism: Marasmius tenuissimus (assembly GCA_029532415.1). Lineage (NCBI taxonomy): Eukaryota > Fungi > Basidiomycota > Agaricomycetes > Agaricales > Marasmiaceae > Marasmius > Marasmius tenuissimus. The sequence goes on along the minus strand of JAQOTA010000050.1, from coordinate 5,370,990 downwards.
CAGAGTGAGTGGGGTAAACGGGATGGTAACCAGAACGTCCATGAGGCTCTTCGGCCGTAACATTGTAGTGCCAACCACTATGATTCGTTGGTGGTCACTTAGATTACAAAGGCAAAATGAAGTCTGGCGGAGGTGCGATTTCCCTGTATTGGGCATGGCAGCGTAACGAGTTACGAAGTTACAGAGTCAACTTTGAACATACGGGCACCCAGTCGTAATGAAACTCGGTAGGGTAGATTGCTGCATAATGAGAGAGCACTCGTTGGCCCCAATCAGGCTCGTTGTGAAGCGCAGGAGAAGGCGAAATAAGAATATTCAGAGGTTATGAGAGGGGGAAAGATCTATGAAAGTTTGACTTGAAGCTGAGCGCGCGTGAACGTTGAACGGGTGCTGACACTACTGAGAGTTTTCTGTGAGTTGATGTGCTAATAGCAGCGGAAATGCGTCCTTCCGGCTCGGATCTGACCAGCGAAACGCCCTCGAGAAATGGCCACCGGCACACTCTTGTTAACGTCTATTCATCTGTGGCGTCAACAACAGAATTCCACCAAATGTCAGTGAGACTGACATAGTAGCACTCTGCTATACTCAGCCTCGAGGTATTCGTCGAAGAGTGAACAATTGTGTTACCGAAACGATGCTATGGAGCTAAAGAGAGAGAGAGAGAGAGAAAGGGTTCGAGTATTACTTGGAAAGACTACTGCGGCCGTTCATGGACATCGTACCTTCGGGTCCAGTTTCGGTTGGTGATGCTCGCGGCTCGGTAGAGCTACCAGGAGGCTTCATAGAGACGAAAATCAGCATCGAACACGACGAATATGGCAAGATACTTGCCTTTGTTGCACAGTCCTTTATTTGAATCCCGCTGCGACGATTCACCAGGTATATTGCCCGAGAAACACTGGAATTCTCCTTTCCAACATCTCAAGTCATCCCCTTTGAGTTCTTAGAGTCCAGAATGGGCAGTTTGATTCGGTATCGTATATTCGGAGAGAGGCTTTACGGTGTTCGCCTGGGTCGATGGACCGCCGGGAGAGACAAAGCCGAGAATAAAAAGTTGCAGAAAGGGGCCGACTTGAAGAGAGATGAAGGTAGAGAGCTAGATAGCAAGTGATCTTCGTCGTCAACGAGTGCCATGTCAGGTGATTGATGATGGGTGTTGGTGATAGTCAACGCCGTGGCCGCTGACAAAGCCCATTTGCTCGTTGTCCCTGACGTCCAACGTTGCCAATGACTCCGCCCACGATTTTCATAACACCACACTCGAGTATCTCCCAAGGATGTCGTCGCAAAAAATATCGGGTTCAGACACTGCTCTCAGAATACCAAGAAAAAACACTCACCTCTATTCCCGCTACTCGAAATGGCCTGCACTGGCCCGATCTCTTAAAGTCAACATGTTGTGGTAGCGTCTGCCTGTCCAAAAAACAGGTACCACCGTTTCTGGGTGTATCTACGGTTCTGTTTTTGCTCGAATCTCGAGAATATGGGCTTTGGGAGGCACATTCAAGGCCTAAAGTGTCGAAACACGGAAGGGGCTGTTACTTACAAGCCACTCGACGGATGTCGGGCCCAAGATAAGGATCTGGTTTACTCGTACTAGCGGCAGCACTCCCGACTTCGAGAATAACAAAGCAGCGGTAACTTATACTCAAACTCGACGCTACATTCAGTCTCAACTTCACGATTCACCCCGGGGTCCTGCCCAGCATGAACAAAAGCTATCACACTCAACGTCGAGGTAGCTTCAAGAACGGTTGAGATAATCTTATCTCTCAGCTCACGATGCTCTCAGGTCGGTGATACCAAATGAGTGTCCTCACCCCCATCTGTACCCCGTGCTAATACCCTCGGGCCCAATGCCAGATCCTCGGATGATGCTCTCCCTAACTAGATAGCCCCCGCCGAGATGAATATTCTATCGTTTTGTAAGTCACATTCTCGAGTGCCTCGCTGAATTTGTGATGAATGAAACCTTTTGTCCAAACCTGTCTCGACGCGACTCCTTTGGCGTTGTCGAGCCAGACCTCAAAGACTGGATCGGGGAGAGACTTCGTATGCCAGTGTAGTAGATCGTATGCTATCCCAACGAGCATGAACTTGCAGAAAGATAAAAGAAGGGCATACTTTCGATGTGTAGCATCGGTGAGCGTTCATTATACCCCCATGATCATCAGGAAATGAAACGGAAACGCCAAGTATTCTACAGCAATGACCTTCTGAGCCTCGAGAGAACACCGGATACATGATCGTTCGGGAATGGCGCTCTACAGCATTTTGATTAGGTTTCATAACAACAGCGTTGTGAGAGCGTCAAGTAGCGTTCGCATGAATTCTGGTATCGAGAGGTTCAACTCAAGGCCGGTGAGCGAAGGATTGAATGACTCGATAGTTTGCGGGTCCAATTTTGTTCAGAATGAAAGCTCATGGAGACAGGGAGAGCGAGAGGGGGAGGGAGGGGAACCGGTAGGACCCAGGTGGGCATGCTGTTGAGAGGCATTACCACCCATCTGATGCGAGACTGGAATGGACGCAGTTCCGGCACTTTGGCAGACATTTTCTTTTCGAGACGTGTAAACAGCGTGATGATTTGAAATACATCTGAAAAAACCTCAATGACTATGTAGCACTACGTAGCACAAATAGTCAAATAGTACCTGTAGGTTGCCCAGGGTCTACGTAGTGCTATGTAGCACCCGTAGTACTGGCTCGGTTAATTTGATTTGACCGTGTAGTGCTACATAGTCAGTCGGCAACAAGATCTCGTCCCGATGGTCAATATACCGCCCAATAAAAGACAATTATAAATTCCGTCAGTGACAGGGATGAATTCAAGTTGTATGACAGCCGAGTCTTCCAGTTATAGCCGCCCTGAAAGGAATGCGCGTACTGCTGTACGATATTTTTCAGGTCTAGAATGCTTGGGAGGCACGCTCTGAGATGTGATTAATTCAGTAGTAATACGACAGCAACGAGCAGATACCAATTACAGCGCAGAAGTTAGAACAACGGTAAGCAAACTTTAGTACTAGTACTACGGTAGGTTTGTGGTCACTAGCAATTGTAATACCGAAACTGGAAAAAGAGGCTAGAGATATCTTTATGGAAACGTAGTAGCGTAAGTAAATAAAGCCTGAGTGTGGTATCGACTCTCGAAAAGTCTGGCGGACGGGATAGAGGAAGAATGATCGTGGTACAGAAGAAAGAAGTCTGTCCGAGGTGTAACTATTTAACTAGTTATGCTCGGCGTGTAAATCTCGGTGAATACTCAAGTTCAAGACTGACACGTCGACTTGTAAAATTCCACCCATTCAAGTTCAACCTCAGCGAAAGGCGAGTTCCGAATCGGGAACATGAATCAGGACTCAGATGTACTGAAACAGAAGACCCTGGCTGGCTGGGCGACACGGGTCAGTGTTGGACCCAGGTGAGCCCTCAGGCCTCAGGGATATCGAGAAACATGCTTTTACTATCCAAATGGGACTGTTGGGTCATTCGGGGTCGGCCAAATGGGACTTTGCTGGAGCACCATGCGTGATAGGTCCTGATGGATGCTACATAGCACTACGTAGTAGCGGCAATTGCTACACAGACTACGCGAGCTACGTAGTACTATGTAGATGGGGCTCATCTACAGAGCCAAAACAGGATTCCAGATGTAGATATCTATATATCGCTTCGTCTCATCACATCGTTCGTCGTTCCCCCTCACCCCAAGACACCCTAAACCCCCCTACTGATCCAACTATCCCAGTCCCTCGGCACACATGTCAACATTTTTCCCGAATGCGCAGAAACCTTCGATCTCTGGCGGGATCTTCAGTCACGTTCAAGGCAATCAACACAACTATCATAACGGCCGCACGACAACTGAAATAACAACTTCTTCCTCTGCTCATGGGCGTATAGCTGTGACCGAGGGGACCAGCTCGTCTCCGATGATGGTCATTCACGTTCGTGGTAACCAAGTTAATCAGTTTATCCTAGTGTTGCCAACAGTCAGCTCGGCTCGGCTCCGGCTCGGGAGCCGCAGCTCAAACCGGACCGTGGCTCCACGAGCTGTTGACAGGAAGCGGCTCAGCTCTTTGAGCCGCTCAGAGCGGCTAAACCGCGGCTCGAGCTACTACAAAAAAAATTTTATTCAAGATAAAGTAGAAACCTAATGCATGATACACAGAGCCTATGTGGCCATTTTATATGGAAGCCTTTGGCTTTGAAAGGCTACTGTGCATCAAAAAGCGGCACCCGCACCTACATAGAGGTTCCCGCACGTGATGACCCACCAGTGGGTTGGCTTTCCCACGCCAAGGCTAGGATTCATCCACCTGAAAATGACTAGCATTTGCTAAATTTTCAATGTCTCTGTATTCTGCCTGGTCTCAAATGTCTTTAAAATCATTTACAGAGTCCATATTGTGTTTGAAACCAAAGGGAAACTTGAACATACTTTGCAGCGGCTCCAACCGGTTAAGCTGGTTCGGAGCTGGTTCGGAGCTGCTCCCGTCATCCGGCTCCCGGTGAGCCATTTTCTCTGAGTGGCTCCGCCCCGGTCTGGCTCGGAGCCGCTCGAGCTGCAGTTCGAGCCGAGCCATTGGGAACACTAGTTTATCCAGCAAGAAGAGAAGGAACATACCGAATTTGATGACGTGAGTTATCTGACTGGAAAACAGAAACTTTTACAGATCCTTACATACCCTTCATTGATGTCCAGTATCGAAACGTCAAGAGTGGCGATTTCTGTCAACTGGAGGATATCTGTGTTGTTCGTCATCTATGGTGGTACAAAACTATATGCGCTGTGGAAGTGATTGGGACAGAAGGCAAGTTTACATCGGTGACTTATAGTGGGCCAGATGCACGCAGGGTAAGTTCTGTATCTTTCTTTGGCACAGTAAATGAAGGTAGCAATTCAATTATAGGCATTTGAGAAGGATTTCTGGGAGCTAAGTTCGCGAGCGCGGTACGTCAAATCGAGTTTCAACTTTACTCGCGTGCTGAAGGCTCTTCAGCTTGTACAAGACTGCCCAGATATTTGCGATTGACATCGGAACAGCTCCATCGCTACTTCTTTGGCACGGTAAGCTAGTGTATGTGCATGGTGATTGCTGAGGTCAAGCTGACGTTCAAATTTTCTCTAGGCCTTGTGCCAATCTCGCACCTTGGAAGGAGTTCAGGGGGACTTGGTGGGGTGTACGTCTATAGTTTGTGTGTAAGTAGCAAAAGTATTGAAATGGAACAGTTTGATCATGCAATTGCAGGCAAAATTGGATTGTGAAGAGTCGGAGCTGTGGGTGGATGCTGCACAAGGAGTGATCTGTTGAGGTCCATGGGGGCCACAGTCATCTATCATGGAGGAAGCTTGGGAAGTGGAGACGGAGGAACTACCTTTGACCACCGAGCTGTTCCAAGAAGATGTTTTCATGCGCTTCTTGGTGAGTCAAAAGTCGAAGCAAGCTGATCATGTGTTTCTGTGGGCAATGATGGGGAGGGAAAATCTTGACGATGATGTAGTGGTACCTCAATCATTCGATCAGCCGACCATCTTCTCCACTGTGACCCGAACCCCCGTCGGCTCTGCAAACAGCGCCTGGACGAGCGCAGAGGATGTTGTAGAGAGGGAGGTGCTCGAAAATGGATTGACTAGGTGAGATTCTTGGGAAATTGCAGGCTGCTCTCTAATTCAATACACGAGTAGATTCCAACTTTAAGGAGACAGAAGCAGGTTTGAGTTGATTTTGAATGACAGTGCACAACTGGTCTGGCTTTCTCAATCATCAAACATCTTTCATTCTCGTGGAATATCATTGGAGGGTGATCTCAGTGCTTACAGTGTGTCGTCGTTCTGTGTTCCCATCTTTTACTGGCTAACATTGCCCAGAGCTCTTCTCCCATCTGGTAAGCTTGGAAGGCTTTGTTGATGACTCCCCTTCCAAATCCTACCAGCGACACCGGCAGCCAATACATCTTGTTATCCATCCACCTCCCCATGACCATGATGACCGCAAAACATCTCATCTCCACTTCTGGTTCCTTCGTAAAGATGGTCAATCTCGACTTTCACCTGAATCATGCCACAACTTCAGCCTTCCCACCAAACTCAAATTCGTAGAATGTGGCTTCTGTTCAAATGCTTGGTCTAATAGCAACTACTACAAGCTGATACACCAATATCAATCACTCCGAGGCTTCGACCTAGTGTTCCCAATGGCTCGGCTCGAACTGCAGCTCGAGCGGCTCCGAGCCAGACCGGGGCGGAGCCACTCAGAGAAAATGGCTCACCGGGAGCCGGATGACGGGAGCAGCTCCGAACCAGCTCCGAACCAGCTTAACCGGTTGGAGCCGCTGCAAAGTATGTTCAAGTTTCCCTTTGGTTTCAAACACAATATGGACTCTGTAAATGATTTTAAAGACATTTGAGACCAGGCAGAATACAGAGACATTGAAAATTTAGCAAATGCTAGTCATTTTCAGGTGGATGAATCCTAGCCTTGGCGTGGGAAAGCCAACCCACTGGTGGGTCATCACGTGCGGGAACCTCTATGTAGGTGCGGGTGCCGCTTTTTGATGCACAGTAGCCTTTCAAAGCCAAAGGCTTCCATATAAAATGGCCACATAGGCTCTGTGTATCATGCATTAGGTTTCTACTTTATCTTGAATAAAATTTTTTTTGTAGTAGCTCGAGCCGGAGCCGAGCCGAGCTGATCGTTGGCAACACTACTTCGACCCAACAACTATCGATTCCGCTTGACACCTTGGATATGACAAATACGTCTTTCAACCCATCCACCACTCCGACCGATTTATAGAAGTCTATCAAGGTGTGTTCAATTCCCATTCATTTGCTCTTTTTCTTACCTTGGTGCAGAGGACTCTGACAGCTCCGATAGTTCTGTCACCAGCAACGACTCAGAAGATCTATCCAATACAGAGGGAAAATCACCGGTTCAGAGCCCAGTCTATATGGAGGATAGTCAACTCCAGATATGCGGTAGAGAAAGCAAACCCACTATCAAGTCAGATCATGCCGCTAACAAGCATCAAAGAGGTGATGTGAGCTTTGGAGATATAGAGAGAAATCATCCGGATCAGGTACGTTGCGGGTTTTTGAATTTGACCGTGTACTTTGTCACTGAACATGACTGCAGGATTTTCCCCACAAGAATGATACTACCAGCGATACTTGGGCCACAGAGGAGCAAAATCCGCGACTTGTGCGACCACTTCCAATCAGGTTTTCGCCCTTCACAGCGCCAGTCAACCTGCATTCCCGCAACCCTCATCCACAGCAAGGACACCAATCCCAAGTCACTCCGCCAGCTTGCTACCATAGCGATCAACTGCCCTATTCCTATCTCTCCCGCCCCACACGCCACCCATCGGGAACTTTATCATTCGCTGAGAATAACACAAATATTTCGAAAGCGGTCCCGTACGATTCGCCTTCCCATCCCTTGAAAGGGCCAGGGACGCTGCATTACACGACTCTGCAACTGTCAGTACACTCTCTTGACGCAGCAACGCTATTTGACCCATACAGCACTGTTGAACGCACTTTTCCGAACAATGATTACACTGATAGCGCAATGAACTCCGCTTATACCAATCCTGGCATCTATTCAGTTGATACCGCCGTCTCTACTGCTTTCGGCCACGGTGACGATACTGGCAAGAGTGCTGGACCGTCCGGTTCATCGCAGGTTGCACCATCCTCCGCCAATAATGCTACCTTGGCCACCAATCTAGCTCATGAGTCAAATTCTCAGCGCACGCTCGCCGTTCCTTACCCACATAGTTCAGCTCTTCTTCCTCATCTCCCAGATTCCCCTCATGGCGTTGCGCCTATGCCTCATGCGCATATTGATGAGCCGGCATGACGCCTAGCGCAGAGGACTACAACATGGCTACACTACTACTTACCAGAGAAGAGTTTAGAGAGATAGAGGCGAGACGTAGAAGCTCAAGCACACTGTAGATTCAAGTAGAGAACTACAAGCTTATATACATGTAGATACAATAAAGTTACCATATAGGGATGACAATAGAAATTGTACATATGAGCATAATGAACAAATGAAGAATAGAACAATAGCGAATGCATTGTCCCGCATAATACAATGGCAGGAAGTATGAACTGGGACTTCGGATATACCGGGATCTAATTATAGTCCACGGATTCAACACACCCCCTCGCTAAGTGCAGCTGAAAAGCGCATCTGAGCAAATCAAGTGGACAAATAGAATTCAAGTCCAAGGTGATCTCTAAACCGTAAGAACTTCTCATGTCCGAGATTCTTCATAAACATGTCTGCGGGATTATAGACTCCTTCAATAAAGAACAACTCGACTTTGCCATCTTCAACACACGATCGAATGTAATGATATCGAATATCGATGTGTTTGGTTCGGCATTCTTGAACCGGATTAGATGCAATGAAGATTGACCCCTGATTGTCTCCGCAGATTGGAATAGGACCTAAGTTGATTCCAAGTTCAGAGAGTAGCGATCTTATCCAGGAAGCTTGACAACTGCAATCCGACAGTGCCATATACTCAGCCTCAGTGGAAGAAAGAGCTACAGTCTTCTGGGCGTGTGATTGCCACGAGAAGATGCCGCCTGCTAACTTGAAGACGTAGCCAGTGATCGAACAGCGTTTGATAGGATCGGCAGCCCAATCCGAGTCTGTGAACGGAAGAAGACCTCCATCAGAGTCACCATCGTAGACAAGTGAATAATCTGATGTGCCAGCTAAATATCGGCAGATATACAGAGCTTTATCGAGGTGTTCCTTTGTTGGATTAGAAGAGAACTGGGAAAGCTTCGTGACTGCATAGGCAATATCAGGATGTGTGCCCAGCATGATGTACAGAAGCGACCCAATCACAGACTGGAATTTAGAGCGAATGGCAGGATTGACTGGACCATCATTGGGAGTTGGCACATAGCCAGCAGGTAAGGGCGTAGGAGCACCTTTTGCATTCTGCATTCCGAAACGTTCAAGGACTTTCTTCAGATAATCCTTCTGGTCAATCATGATCTTATTGCCTTCGCGATGAATGCTCATGCGTAGAAACTTGCTAGCATCGCCCATATCGCGGCATTCCCATTGAGCCATGAACTCGGCTTTCTTCTTGTCAACAAGAGCTTTGTTAGGACCCATGAAGAGTGCATTGTCAACGTAGATGATCGCATACACAACTTCACCACTCTTCGGATCTTTGCAGATGAAGAGTCCAGCATCAGAAGTTAGACGTTTGAAGCCTAGTACTTCCATGGATGAGCTGAGGGTTCGCCACCACTCTAGGGCAGCTTGCTTCAGTCCATATAATGCACAACGCAGGCGTAGTACCTTACGTTCTTGGCCCTTGACTTTGAAGCCTTCAGGTTGTTCCATGTAAATCTCCTCAACAAGATCACCATAAAGAAAGGCGTTCTTAACATCAACAGAGGTGATGTACCAGTTCTTGAGAGCTGCAAGAGCAAGCATCATACAAACAGTCTCATAACGAACAACTGGTGAGAAGATCTCATCAAAGTCGACACCTTCGACCTGAGAGAAACCTTTGGCAACAAGCCTCGCTTTCTTGCGACCATTCGACTTGACGTCGAAGACCCATCTATTTCTGATGGCTTTGCGACCTTTAGGCAAGTCACAGAGTTCGAAGACCTTGCGCTTACGAAGTGCCTCAAGTTCTTCGTTCCAAGTGTTCTTCCATTCCTTCTGTTGCTCAACAGGCAACTTTAGAATATCGCGGAGTGTCCACTCTCTGATATTAGAGAAATCAGGAGTATCGGACATTGGAAGCGAATCGTGAACTGGAACAGCATTGTTCAACAGGTAAATCACGAATCCTACTCCCCCTTCTTGGGTCAGTCTTTCGACTACGCTTTCTTCCTCATGCGACTCAGTGCTTCCACTGGGTTCTGGAGCAGGCGGAGGCGGAAGTGGACCAGGAATCCCCTCTTTACTACCTTTGCCTTTCCTAGATCGCGAAGAGCTAGGACGATCAACTGGATGTGAAGGTTCTTTGTCTCCAGTGACGTTTCTCCAAGTATTCTTATTCTCTAAGTCGCGAATAATGTCTGAAGGTTTATTTGGGTTCCACTTTTCCCCAAATATATTACCAGGTTGCGTTGTACCCTTCCGCTACCTCCAAGACCGGCGTGGACCATCCGCTGCTGGTGCAGGCGGAGGAACGGCGGGTTCGCCTGGAGGCGTCGGAGGACCAGATTGAGGGAGTGGCATATCCCCTGGCGCAGGGCCACCTGCAGGTTCATCAACCTGAGGTTCTGATCTCTTAGAAGGTTCGGAGCGACGTCTGAGATCTGGAAACGGAGTATTGTCCCAATCATCATCAGAGTCTTCATCTTCCGAAGGAATGTTGGGATTTTCACCCAAAGTAAATGGTTTACTACCAACAGGTGTAAAGCCACGAGTTTTGGCATCAGGACACTTATTGTATAGCATCTCATCAAACAGTGCAGTGCTACCTTTGAATACAGAATTATTACTTCGCATGAACAGGAAGCCTTTCATCCCATCCTGGTAGCCGATGAAAGTCATTAACTCACTACAAGGAGCGAGCTTATTCTTCCTACAATCTTCAGGAATGAAGACGTAGGCTGCACAACCCATAACTCGGAGATGTGAAACATCAGGTGCTTCGCCATAAAGCATTTCGAACGGAGTTCGCCAGCTCAAACGTTGCACAGGAGTGCGATTGTAGAGGTGGACGGTGTGCACATGGCAGAATTCCCACCAGGACTGAGGCATACAAGCTTCAAAGCGAAGAGCTTCAGCCTTCTCATGAATAGTCCTGTTGAATCGTTCAGCACGACCGTTTTGTTGTGGTGTATACGGTATGCTTTGATCCCTTTGGATCCCATATTCTTTCAGTACTGCATCGAACTTATCTCCTTTGTACTCTCCCCCTTCATCGGACATCCAGGTCTTGACAACAGCATTGAATTGCATCTTGACCATAGTAAGGAAGTCCCTCAAAGCGGGTACTGCCTCGTCTTTCGTCTTGAGCTTGGAGGTCCAAACGTAGGACGTGCAGTCATCGAGAAAAGAGATGTAGTACTTGTACCGGTGATATGATTCAGCCGGGTACGACTTCAAATCCGAATGTATGCGTTCAAACAGTTTAGAAGCTCTCATTGTAGAGTTGGGGAACGATTTCTCATGCATCTTGCCTTCAGCACAACCACGACACAGAGGTGTCTTCTTAGTAGGCATCTTAAGGTCAAGTGGGAAACCTTGCGTATGTTTCCGAGCTTTATTCAGGGCTTTATCCGACGGATGCCCAAAGTGTCTGTGCTCAATATCGTAGTCGACGTTGTAAACGACCGACTTGGCCATTAAAACCTCAGCAGATGCTTTCCGTGAGTGTACCCAATAAATGGTTTGACCAGGCATATGAGGGTAGGAAACAAGCGACTGTCGTTGCTGTGATGAGTAGAAGGCTAACTTCTTCGCGTTTCCACGAATTGATAGACCATCTCGAAGGAACTCTCCCATTGATAGTAGACGTATGTCCAATTGAGGTATGTAATAGACAGGATAGAGACGCAAAACACGCTCAGTAAGTTTCCTGTCATGTCCTTCAACATTATGCTTAATGAAGACAGTGCCTTTACCCTTGATCTGTATAGGGTTGCCCTTATTTGCAGTATTTACGATAGGACCATCAAGCGATTCATATTCAGCGAAATCATTCAAATCATTCGTGAAATGAGAGGAGGCACCAGAATCAAGGAGCCAACCCTGTGCATTGTTCACACTTTTCTTTCCCTTGCACTGAGTACAACCCACGAAGTGGGTGGAGATAGCATTGCAATATGATACAAGTGATGCCAGATCACTACGACTACGACGCGAACTACTGATACCAACTAGTTGTGAGCATCGCTGTAAGGTTGCATCAGATTGGGAAAGCAGGTCAAGATATGGAACTTGCCTGTCATCATGGAACGATCCAAGAGAGACGTCATCCGGGACGTCCTCAACCCCTGCAGCTTCGGCAATATCGTTGTCAACATCATTACCGAATAGAGAGGTCATATCTTCCATACCGTCGTCAGATCCCCAGTCCATCTCTACATCTTCATCAGGATCAGCGCTACGAGAGCGTTTAGAAGAAGTAGAAGAAGGAGATCCGGCTCCCTCATATCCCTCATCATCCTCCAAAAGATGCTTGGACGAGGACGCACGTGGTTGTTCAATGCGGTCCTGGAGCGAACGATTGGTGGCGGACGTGACGATCTGTTCGAAGGGTTTGAGATACCGCGCCGTCTTAGGGGCACCAAGTCTGTCAGCAAGAGAACGTGCTCCACGGACATCATCAAATACTGACTGAGATGGCTTGAAGCCAGTGAAGGACTGCATGGCAGCCGGGTTCTTCTTGACAGCTGGCTGAGGGACAGTGCTGTCGCAGGACTTGTCCCAATGACCGGTGAAGTGAGCTGGGGGCGGTGATCCCATAGCGCGAACAGGAGGGGCGCTGGCGATCTCGGCACGCAAGGAGTTGTTGACCACGTTCAATGCGATACGTTCCCTGCGGTCGGTGATCGAGGAATAAGGACGGATGGGAGCGGGGGAAGCTATGACGGATGCATAGGATGCCAGATGGGAGTGACCATGCGACCGATTGTTACCACCGTTGTTACCGGGACCCTGATGCTGATTGATGCCACCGCGGGTACCACGCTGCTGCTGCTTCTTCTTCTTACCGTTGTTCTGGTTCGAAGAAGGACGTTGCTGCTGCTGCTGTGGTTGACGCTGTTGGCCACGCTGCTGCTGTCCGCGCTGCTGACGTTGCTGCGGCGGGCGCTGTTGCTGACCAAAGGATGGCTCACGATTACCAGCACGCTTGACCGCAGAGAGGCGGTTAGCAAGCTGAGGGTTCTGGCGCTCGTATTCGATCATGATAGCTTCATGAACGTCGGCGACGGTGAGGGCGCTGGAGCTCTCAGGATCCCTATCAAAGTCATGAAGGGACTTGGAGGAAGCGGCGTCCCATTCGGGAGGAATAGCTGCGATAAGAAGGAGGGCTTTGATCAACTCGGGGAGTTCAACCCCGACCTCGGCAAGACGTTCAATGTAGTGTTTGAACTTGGCGATGCCAGCCTGGGGATGGCTGGTGGTAAGCCGGAAGGACACCAATTTGACGAAGTCGCCATAAATGGCAGACAGAGTTGGTTCGCCGTAGGTGGTGACAATGGTGGACCAGGCTTTGGCAGCGTCCATGTCCTTGAGAGGTTCAAGGACTTCCTTCGTAGAGGTCAACTGAATGATACCCATCAGCTGGAGGTCTTTCTCCTCCCATGCTTCCAGCGCGGTATTATACGCCGTGATCTGGGCATCGGTGGGAGGATGACGATCAGGTTCGTCGTCACTGTCAGTTCCAGCTGCAGGCTGAGCAGTTCCACCAGGGGGCGTAGTGACCGTAATGGTCGGAACAATAGGTTCCCCCAGCGGGTACGTAGGCTTCTTGGCCACACCAGTGAGGTGACGATAGAGGCCTTGAGCCTTGGTAACAGCTTCCATTTCGCCGTTATAGGTCTGGCGGAATCCAGTGCCGTCGAAGCGACCGGAGAAGAATTTCTTAACGTCGAACATGGTAGTAAGAGGTTAGGTTGTTTGGTGTTGGATCTAGAAAAGACAGCATCAGCATGCGTCTAATCAACACAGGGAGCAGCCATCAAGGCACTATGCTCAACGAGGAGCATTGGATCCTTTAGATCCAATGTCGTCGAAGGACGTACATCAATGCCATAGATCGAGCACTCAATTAAGAGGTCGATGGCAACATGCAGGTCTAGCCTAGCTAGCTGATGACAGCAGCCTAGGGGCGCTCGTCGTTGACAGCAGCCATCAAGGCGCTCGTCATTGTAGTTGGGCTAACCGGGGCCCATAACCTGATGAGCCGGCATGACGCCTAGCGCAGAGGACTACAACATAGCTATACTACTACTTACCAGAGAAGAGTTTAGAGAGATAGAGGCGAGACGTAGAAGCTCAAGCACACTGTGAATTCAAGTAGAGAACTACGAGCTTATATACATGTAGAGACAATAGTAAATACCATATAAGGACGACTATAGGAATTGTACATATGAGCATATAGAACAATGAAGAATGGAACAATAGCGAATGCATTGTCCCGCATAATACAATGGCGGGAAGTATGAACCGGGACTTCGGATATACCGGAATCTAATTATAGTCCACGGATTCAACAGTTACTGAATAGAGAAGCCATATCGTCCATACCATCGTCAGATCCCCAGTCCATCTCTACATCTTCATCAGGATCAACGCTGCGAGAGCGTTTAGAAGGAGTAGGAGAAGGACGTCCGGTTCCTTCATCTTCCGAATCGTCCTCCAGAACTCGCTTCGACGAGGAACCAGGCTTCGAGATACGATCCTGGAGCGAACGATTGGCGGCGGACGTGACGATCTGTTCGAACGGTTTGAGATGCCGCGCCGTCTTAGAGACACCAAGTCTGTCAGCAAGTGAACATGCTTCACGTACATCATCAAATACTGACTCAGATGGCTTGAAGCCGGTGAAGGACTGAAGCAGGATTCTTCTTGACAGCGGGAGCGACAGTGCTGTCACAAGACTTGTCCCAGTGACCAGTGAAGTGCGCTGGGGGCGGAGATCCTCTAGCACAGCTAGGAGGGGCACTGGCAATCTTGGCGCGCAGGGAGTTGTTGACTGCGTTCAACGCAATACATTCCCTGCAGTCAGTGATCAAGGAGTAAGGACGAACAGGAGGAGGGGAAGCAACGACGGATGCGTAGGATGCAAGATGGGAGTGACCATGAGACCGATTGTTACCGCTGTTACCGCCGGCATTGCCGGGACCCTGGTGCTGGTTGATACCACCGCGGGTACCACGCTGCTGCTGCTTCTTCTTCTTACCCTTGTTCTGGTTCAAAGATTGGCGTTGCTGCTGCTGCTGTGGTGGACGGGTGTTGGTCTGCTGCTGATACCCACGCTGCTGACGTTGCTGCTGCGGGCGTTGCTGCTGACCGAACGATGGTTCACGATTACCAGCACGCTTCACCGCAGAGAGGCGGTTGGCAAGCTGAGGGTTCTGGCGTTCGTACTTGACCATGATAGCATCATGGACTTTCGAAACGGTGATGCATTCTTCATCCTCGGGATCCCTGACATAGTCATGAAGGGATTTGGATGAGGCGGCATCCCATTCAGGAGGAATAGCGGCAATGAGCAAGAGGGACTTGATCAACTTGGGGAGAACCACTCCTACCTCGGAGAGTCGTTTGATGTAGGACTTGAACTTGGCGATGCCGGCTTGGGGATAAGAGGTGGTAAGTCTGAAAGAGACGAGTTTAACAAAGTCGCCATAGATGGCAGACAAAGTGGGCTCGCCGTAGGTGAGATTCAGCTGTTCCCAAGCCTTCTGGGCGTTCATGTCCTTGATCGGATCGAAGACTTCCTTGGTGGTCGTGATCTGGATAATCCCCATGAGCTGGAGATCTTCCTTATCCCATGCAAGACTCTCCTTTTGCCATGGGGCATGCTCTTCAGGAGGGACAGTGTCACGAACAACGGGAGTAACCCCTGTGGGGCTAGTGACAGTGCCAAGAGGCATGGAGGGATGTAGTTCATCACCAGTGAGATGACCATCAAGACCCTGGGTCTTACACACAGCTTCCATCTCGCTGGCGTAGGTCTGTTTGAAGTTGGTGCCATCGAAGCAACCAGAGATGTATTTCTTAACGTCGAACATGGTAGTAAGAGGTTGAGAGTTTGGTGTTGGATCTAGAAAAGACAGCATCAGCATGCGTCTAATCAACACAGGGAGCAGCCATCAAGGCACTATGCTCAACGAGGAGCATTGGATCCTTTAGATCCAATGTCGTCGAAGGACGTACATCAATGCCATAGATCGAGCACTCAATTAAGAGGTCGATGGCAACATGCAGGTCTAGCCTAGCTAGCTGATGACAGCAGCCTAGGGGCGCTCGTCGTTGACAGCAGCCATCAAGGCGCTCGTCATTGTAGTTGGGCTAACCGGGGCCCATAACCTGATGAGCCGGCATGACGCCTAGCGCAGAGGACTACAACATGGCTACACTACTACTTACCAGAGAAGAGTTTAGAGAGATAGAGGCGAGACGTAGAAGCTCAAGCACACTGTAGATTCAAGTAGAGAACTACAAGCTTATATACATGTAGATACAATAAAGTTACCATATAGGGATGACAATAGAAATTGTACATATGAGCATAATGAACAAATGAAGAATAGAACAATAGCGAATGCATTGTCCCGCATAATACAATGGCGGGAAGTATGAACTGGGACTTCGGATATACCGGGATCTAATTATAGTCCACAGATTCAACACATATCACTGGATGCCCCCCGTCGACTTTACCTTATGATGGAGGTCCGAGGTAGGGGGGGGGGCCAGAGGCCCTTGAAAATTTTATGTACCTACTGAAATTTCGGGGTCCGAGGGATCCTGGAAGCTTCTCCGATGGTTTATGACGAGTATTATACTACGTTAAACACACACCGGATAGGTACCTCGCGTGTGCTGTAGTCAGAAATCGACCATCAACACCCGATGTTTCCAAGAATTGAGGCGTCAAGTGGAATTAATAGTTATCTAACATGTGAAACACGTGCAGTTACCATACATAGCAGGAGGGGGGGAGGAAGGTTGCCTGACCTGGGCTTAAAGTCAAAGCGTCCCGGCCCATCATACCCTCCACTACCTCCCACTTTCTCTTATACACCTCTGTTTCCTGCTTTATCTCTGTGACTCCAACTACATGTCTTCTCATTTTTCCAACGCTCAACATACCACCATAGGCAACCATGCCAATTTCCAGACCGTGGCAGGGAATGCAATCACGTATAACTACAGCATCCAGGAGAGAGAGGATCGGGTGGTTCTGGTACGTGTATGTCGTTGTCGGTCGTCCGTCACAATTCTGAATAGCACTGAGTCTAGAATGGAAGGACCTTCAGAAGAATAATCGATGGCAACATAATCTTTCGTCGTCTTTTGTCGACCAAAATGCTCTGCGTTTCCATCGAGCCCGATGAGCATAGGTCACCATGGATTCCGCCTCAGTCTAAGGTGGTCAAAGTGACAAGGACTGTACAAAGCGCCGAGTTATCTGGGTACCAAGGAAATTTTACTGCCACCATTCTCGAGCCCATCGATAAGAATGATAAAGACAAATTCAAAGCCGTGAGTGTCAAAGCTAGACCGATCGAAGGGATCTGATGACTGGTCACAGATAACAGCATGTGTGCTTCAGGCAGTGTTGTCTCAGAGGTGCGCTGAAAAACCTGAACCCTTCGTCTATGTATCATGATGACCGTATATATATCACAGGTCAATGCTGCTCCCTCAACTCTTTGCTTTGGCTGACTCGGACATCTTCACAGTGTTAACTCACGGTGGTACGTTTGTGTCGCGAGTTTGGTCGTGGACACTGACAGATTGGCAGTTTTAGAACTGGTAAACGGTCAGGAGCTTGTCAATCGGCATAGTCGGGAACGGAACTGGATCGTATATCACTACCTTTTGTACACAAATGTAGGTCTGGACCTTGGGGTTTCTGCTTCGGCTGAGTGCCTTTCCACCAGTGGGCTGCAATGGAATCTTTGCGTGCTGACGAGAGCCTGTCAACTGCAGTGAGTCGACTGTTGTTGGTGTCGACTAACTGATAACATTACGCAATAGGTGACGCTTCGGTGGGATGATTGGTCTTTCAACCTCAAAACTTTATCGTGGCAGTACGACATTACTTCTGGCTCCCTCTCGCCGCCGGGAGAAGGAGACTATAAATTAAGCTGCAATGACTGAATCCCACTTCATCAAGAGATCCTCCCTCAGCTCAATGCCGTCGAGATTGCGGCCTGCGTTGAGGCAAATCTTGGTGATTTCTTCCACTTAATTGCATCATGGGGAGGGAGGAGAGACGTCGACATGTCCTGCTACTATGCATGGCCTGTCACACTGGCATTTGGGACTGTCATTCAACGCAATAAACCCGGAATTTCTGCTTCCTTTCTTACCACTCCTAGTCCGGAGTGGTTCTGTGAGAGCCTCAACCCCAGTGTCAAAGCAAGCTACTCCAGTTCAGGTATGTCCAGCTGTGAGGTCTCTTGCCTGTTTACTGACTCAATTCAGTGCCGTGGCGAGTCGATCTTTTATTCCGCGTGACTGGCTTAAATGTCCGAATGAAAAGTCTTCGCTTTGGTTTGCGCATTCCAGAAAAGGCTCAGAATTGGCTTCGTTGCGCTTATCTCTGCCAGTCTCTTCAGCTGCGTGTAGATTGTAATGACCTGAGGAGTGTTGGCAAGTGTTCTATGACAATTCCTCCTCCCCTCCTTCCCTTTGACGTGTCCTTCTGCCAGTTTATATGGATCAAGTCGGATTTTCCCTCACAGGCACCTTCCATGACGACCCAACAATGCGTTCAACGCCAATATACCTTTTTGTTCCACCACTGCCCACCGAGTATCTCAACAATATGCATTACATCCGGTATCCTCTCCCTCGAATGCTGTTCTACTGGTCTCACAATCCAGAGGGAAAGGATGTGATTGCTCAAGAGGATTGGGACCAATGTGGTATCCCGACATTGGATATTAAAATGTGGATTGGCTCGTCCTGGCAGCCCGAGCAATACAACGTGGTTAGAGAATATCTTCGCTTGAAGAGATACGACTTGAACGGGAAACAATATGCACACGAGTATGGATATCCCGAGTTGTTACACGGCAAGTAGCATGCTGCTCTATAATTGGCATGATACTGACACCTTCTCAGTCGGTCATCGTGATGCCACCAAGATAGAAGTGTTGAAATACCCAGAGTCGCTCACCCATCCTTCCACTTCACAACTCACTGTCGTTGAAGCAATACTTGCCTTGACTCGTGTATGTATCCTGTGTATTTTCTTTTGTTCCATTACCGTTCTCTTGGTTTTTTACATAAGAACACTACGGAGTCAATTAGTCATATTGCTGTGGAATGGTAGTTATTTCCAATGGTCTTGAAGGTACTCGCCCTTCAAGCTCCAAAGGACAGGTCTGGAAAGGTAGAAATTCCAGAGTCACGACCAGTGACGGTGTGAGTCCATCATTATGTGCTTGAGGTCCGAAGATTCGATATCCAATGACGAAGCAAGGAGCGCAGAGCTTACTTAGCACACGGTAGGGAAGCTTTTGTCTAATAATGTACGTGGGACTCTTCCTCTGAATCATTGGAAGGTTGATTTCACCCCGCCAACAAGATTCGCGCAAAAATCTCTTGGTCTGGTAGGTTCTAGTGGTCCGGTTGATCCGGATTCCGTTGTTCTGCCTGGATCTATTCAGATTCAGTATCTTATCATTCCCGCACCACGGCCGGTAGTTTGCTGTTCCACTGGTTTGAGCTAAATCTGAAGGCTGAATCTAGATGGAACCAGAGATCTGGCAATATTTGGTCAGCCTGGCTGGATTATGGTACTAAACTTGTCCAACGACGTACCTCGTAACCAGTATGGTCTACGAGCTGAGGGTGAACGCCAGCTCCGGGACGCAAGCCGGGTTCTCATACATATGTACACCATCGACTCCGGATGAGGAAGGCGGTGGGGTCTGATTTTGATGATTGACTATTCACACTACGTGAGAATTCCCTCATCTCCCATCCCCGAATTTAGTGCGACAAATGTCCTGCTCCTCTCAGGGCCCCACTCCTCGATCAACAATTTTTTTTCTACATTCCCAAATGTCGGGTCTGAGATCTGAGGGGCGATCAAAGATGTAGACACGTGGTAAAGGAAAGTGCGCTCAGCGCAAACCTGGAGCGATAGCAATTATGGACCTTGTCCACAGCACTGTGTGAAGGAGCTTCCACGTTGCAGTCCAGCACCGATACTCGAGTAGGCAAGAAATTCATCAACACTTTGGGACTCTTGGGCAGCAGATAGGCTTCGATGTCACAGAACGTCTTTAAATTACTACATATCCACGAGACAGATCGCTTCTGTTGTCCTTCGTATCGCCTTGATCCTCCTGATAACATCCCATAGACCCTGCACATGATCCGGTTTCCATCCCTCTGGGAGTCGCTCTTCCCCCAACCAAGTCAGCAGCCATGGCAAAGGAATTCCCTTCTTCACCTTTTCATCCTTCAAATCCACATCTTTCTCCCACACACCCAAGATAATCGCCATCTCTCCTCTAGCAATCTCGCGGTTAACCCAAGTCATCGTCTTCCCTTCACATTCCCGTTCCCGCCTCGCCCGCATGCGAGCCACATCAACTTCCGAAACAAGCGTGTCCAGATACGCCTTAGTCGCAAACCGCCTCCAATCTAGTACGTCCTCATCAGCTCCAACAGTTGTCGAACCCTCTGGCCGTGGTATAATCGAACCCGAGGTTTGCTTCTGTGACAAAGCGCTTACGGTGACCCTCGAATCCAACCGTGATAGGATGGTTGAAGATAACAAAGATTCTCCCTCCCTGGTGTCACATGAACATGTACATACAACTTGCGATTTGGTCGCCTCCCCATACCCTCTGACCGGGGGACGCACGTCGCCGATGAGCTTCTCCACCCAGTTGTGTTGGATTCGCGTCGAGGGGTATATCGCTCCCATCGGACAATCTCCGTGAACCAAGCTTGCGTTGTGTTCTACGCCTCCGTGGAGTCCGACGAGTTTCAAGTCGATGACACCAGGCTGGCTCCTCGATCTATCAGGGCTGCGAGCAGCGAACGGTAGGCAGATGGGCGATCTTCCAATCAGGAGGAATCCACCAAGTGTGAGTATCATGACGAGAGGTGTGGAGAGACCGTAGCACTCCTTGAGGCCATAAAAGATAGTATAAAACGTTAGGTTGCGACCATCGCGCGGGCTAATACGAGATCGATCAGCTCCCGCCAAGGAGAAGGTGAACAGGAAGATCGTCACGCACATGTATCCGTGATTGGCCATTGTATTCAATGCTGGACAGACAGAACAGATATCGTCTTCTGTGGGAGGTATATATTCATGACCTCCAGGCGTTCGTTGGCATGCGTAGCATAGATTCTGCGAAACCGACAGCGGCCGTTCTTGGGAAGAGTGGCCTCGTTGTGGACTGCTGTATTGGCGTGGTACTTCATGTGCAGGTTCTGATTTGAGACTAGTCGAGTAGAATCGGCCGTATGTATGCATATCGACGTGACTGAGAAGACGATGGAAAGCGAAGTAAAAACAACAACAAAAAACTTACACAGCTTGGTCCAGGTCAGCGCTATTGTTATCAAACAAACTGTCGGAACAGCTTTTGCCGAGCGGTGCTTCTAGTAAGATACTATCTAAGATAGGCTCAATGGCTCATACGAAACCCACATCATCATGTGATTTGGCGTGACAAAATGGGTACACAACACGCCCTCCACCCTCAAAAAGTGTTCGTCGGTATGAAGCGTCTGTCTACGAGAGACTAGGTTTTCGGTGGAGTTGAACATGAGCGCGAATTTGGCCTGGCTTTCCCACTCATCAAACATCTTTCAATCTCGTGGAATATGTGATTGGGAATATCGTTGGAGAATGATCTGAGTGTTTACTGTATGTTATCATTTGTGTTCCCTTTTTTACTGGCTAACATCGACCAGAGCTTGTCTATCCCCGGGCGTGGTTGTATGGCTATCCTGATAAAACCCCTTCCACATCCCAACGACGACGCCAGCAGCCAATCGACTTTTTTGTCTATCCATCTACTCCCGACCCCCTCAACGACAAAACTTCGCGTCTTCAAGCTTCAAGCCCAGTGAAAACCGCACCTGCACAATCTGGGGCAATCTGGGGATATCCAGGGGTGTCTGGTGATTTCCGCGTTGATCTGGATGCAGGCCCTCGGGAGGTGGAGTCGTGGAGATGGTTGGGATTTTGGGGGATTCAGAATGCGTGTTTCCTTTGAAACTCCTTCACGTCATTGAATCTTCTGCTTCTGCTCGTAGCCAGTCGTGATAACTTTTGAAGTAGCTCGGAGAAGTCATTGTAGAACACATCCAACTGGTATCGACTCGGAACGCAGCTCAGACGCGTGCCCTCTGCCCTGCCCTAAACTGGTCCGTGCGTGGGTCCTCGAATCATTCGCCTGTCACTTATACTTGAAGGCGTTTGACATCGACCACAACGCTCCTTCCTTCCCTCCCCCCATTATCTTTGCCCTCTGTTCAAACGTCTTGTGTCCATGTAATTCTTCCGATCATCAACTGAGGGCCATATCTAATGCGGAAAGTTATGGTAATCCGGTGAGGGTCAGATCATTTTATGCTCATTGGCATCGCTTCCTCATTCTGTATTTCCTCGGTCATGTAAATCTGTCAGTCATCTGGGTTTTAATAAATCATCGTGTGTTCAGGTACGTTCATCCTCTTACATGCACTACTAGTTGCTAACCACCAGAAAAAGTGCGGGCCGTTCATGTACTCACATATTTGCTCAGGGCGCTTATGTGAGTACGTGAACGGCCCTGAGACTCACGCGCCTCATAAGCGCTCATGAACTTCTTGAGGCTCAGGAGCGGTTCATGATCGTTTATGATCAGTCCTGAGTCTGTTCATGAAGTTCAAACAAGTTTATGGGCCCTTATGTACCGTCTGAGGCTCACAGAGGGCTCATTTAAACTTATAATTAGGCCTGAATATCACAATTACCATATTTAGACATGAATACAGATTTTTTTTGACAAAAAATAATGTGGGGTACAAGTGTAAGTACTGTACCTACCCCAAACGACATACAAACCATCGCCGTCGTCATGGTGGTCGATGACAACGTAACGGCGATGCCATGAGGCGCACGCGGCCATTGGGCGCAGCCTCATTCCCTCTTGACCATCAACCACCACCATCAAACCCCCCACTTCCCCCCCACTTCCCCCCACATCCCCCCAACTGCCTTCCTCTGCCCTCTGCACCATCCCAGGACCCAAACCAAGGATATAGACTGTAGGAAAAGGGTCAAGGTGCGTTCCAAATCGATTTTTGACAGGTTTTGAGCACTTACTGGGCTTTTTTGCACCTCTGCTGGACATTTTTGCCTCCTAGGACGACTTTCTTCTCACTTTCCGTCGAATATGAACGAATTTTGGCTCCCTCAGACTACCAAGCACGTCTACCAGTCCAACCTGAACGTTCTTGGGCCGACGTTGGACGGTTTTGGACCGACGCCGGACGATTTTGACTCGATGTTGGTCGACTTTGACTCGATGTTGGACGACTTTGGGCCTGCGTTGAACGACTTCCCCTTGACCTTGAATCCGACTGACGAACACGTCTACCAGTCCGACCTGAACGTTCTTGGGCTGACATTGGACAGTTTTGGACCGACGCCGGACGGTTTTGACTCGATGTTGGTCGACTATGGGCTGGCGTTGAACGACTTCCCCCTGACCTTGAATCCGACTGACAAACATGTCCATCAGTCCGACCTGAACGTTCTTGGGCCGACGTTGGATGGTTTTGGCCCGGCGTTAGACGGTTTTGACTCGATGTCGGATGACTTTGGGCCGGCGTTGGACGACTTCCCCCCGACTTTGGATCCGACCGCCGAAGACATCTATCAGTCCAATATAAACGGTTTTGGGCCGACGATGGATGGTTTTGGCCCGGCGTCGGGTAATTTTGGTCCCCGGTTAGACGATTGTCCTCCGACGTTCAACGTTGGTCCAACGATGCTCAACGAAAACACGCTGACCTTGTATAATCATACAGGCCCGGTCTTCAACTATTCCCCCCCAACCTTCTTGAACTTTCATCCGTCGACGTTGACCGGCTATTCCTCTACGTCCAACGACTGTACCCCGATCATGAACCCACATCCCTCAACGTTGAAACTCCACCCCCCAATCTTGAACATGCATCCCTCGGCGTCGAACGCCTATGCTGATCCAGCCTATTCCTTGCCCACAGACTATGAATCTGGAACGCAATTTCCCTCGTATCCGTCAACCTCGACCGCCTACGCGTATCCTCCCCATCCCTCGTCAACCAACTCCTCACATTTCTTGAATGGCTATTACGCCTATCCCTCCACCATCAACGCAATCGTTGATCCGTACGCCTACGATCAACGACTCCAGCTTTCGCCCTCGACGATCGGCTCCATTTCCTTCAACTCCGGCCCTGACCCTCAGTATGCGCCGGTGTACTATACACGATCGTCAACATCGACCTCTCGTCAACGACCGTTGTTCACTTATGAACCTCTAGACGACGTGTGCCGCCGTTCCTCTGTCGTCGCCATGGATAAAGTCCAGCCATCGCCGAGGCAATCTGATGCTCGCCCTTGGGAGTGGGTGGACCCATCCATGGTCAGAATTGTCGAACGGGTCCTAGGCATCACCCTCAGGGGCATTTCGTTGCTGAAGTTTGAGGTGGAGGGTTCAATCTATTGTTACCGGATCCACACGGACGTGAAAGATCCTGACACCGGCCTTTTCAAGGTTGGGAGGACCGGCGATGTCAAAAGGCGGGAAACGGAGTGGCGCCGGCAGTGTCATTCGCAAAACCAGGAGTGGTTTGACGAAGTAAAGGTGCAACACTGCCATCTTACCGGTAAGTTATACTGTCTCGCCGATAAGTTGCACCGCTGACTTACCTAGAACGACTGGTACACCTCAAACTCCATCAAGAATGTGTTTCGAGGCCAAGAGGCCGTTGTGATGACTGCACGAGGAGGCACAACGAAGTATTTGAGTTAGTATTAGTTCCCGATAACATGACAGTAGATGTTAAAATTGTACCTTTGGTACAAGCAATTGATTGTCTGGTTTCGAAAGTGATTCGTGTTGAGAAGAAGTAGTAGAAGTAGTCTTTTGTAGTATCATTTCTTGGGCATGGGCAACACCTGCGGGTGAGGGGTGTTGCCCCGACTGGTAGAGTATGTACCCGCACGACGATCTCGAGGTGGAGGATGGCATCGAAGCGCTAATCCAAGCCATCCCCAGCCTCATCCACGTCGACCCATTCATCTTCATCGCTGCTGTCGTTTGAGTCGTAGATATCCAGTCCGGGCTCATCTGACGAGCTTCCATCCAAGGAGCTGATTTCGTCCTTGTCCGAGAACGCGCGATGTTCGTTCTGCTCCTCAGGATCCTCTCCAACCTCGAGATCTTCAGGGACATCTTCCAGTATCTCTCCTGTCGCTGGGTCGTAATTGGGGAGAGGCGTATTGTTCATGGTCGCCTCACGTTCCAACTCTTGAGTGAAAGCACGTGTTGAATGTCCAACACCTCCACCGCGATTCCTCATGAATAGATCACGGTCGCCAAAGCTATTCAAACAGTTAGCATGGGAATTCTCGTAGAAGAACAATGGACTCACAAGTTGGCGTAGTAGGCACGCCAGTCTCCGAGCTCAACGGCGGGCTTCCCATTGTGAAAGCCGTGGTACACTCTGCAGACGGAATCCTCACCAAGGATACCGCCGATCGTTGTCGAGATATGAGTGAAACCATCTTCGAACGCGGGTTCAAGGAAAGCCCCTCGAAGTACCGTGGCAGGATCGACGAATCCGAACGCTTGGGGATCGTTTGCCGGTAGAAATCGTAGTTTGGGGAGTCGTTTAGCTTTCCATCCGTGTCGGTGCGTCGTGTCCAACTCGTACCATCGAACCCAAAGGAAATTCATGTTCCAAACCTTCATGTCTTCATACGGCAGATTGGGGTCGAATACCCGTACGTTCGCGTGAAATATTCCGATGACCCTAGCATAGTGATAAGGGTGCCCTTGCTCCTGAGCAGTGACCTCATCTGCCAGCATCTTAATGTCTGGATGGGTACGAGGGTTGATCGTTTGAGCCTTGCGACGCAAGTTGTACGTGTTGTAGTGTATATGATAGGTCCGGTGAGTGTAGATGCGATTCTTGACGAAAACGAGACTTCTCAACTCCTCCTTGCTCAGCTTCTCGTCGCCAGAGAGATTGCAAAGTCGGTAGAGGAGATGGGCGCGCAAGTCTTCTTCAAAGTTCTGGAAGAGAATCAATAATGATGTTGGTCAATAGCACAATAACTATGTACTGCCACCGCAGGATCACCGGCGTTCTCATACAGAAAATCATCCAGACACAGCGGGTATCGTTCGCTGGTAGATATCTGGTATTTTTCCTTGGGATTTCCGGGGGGCAGCCTCTCCCGATCTGGCAGGGTATACACGCCATCCTTTCTCTTGTGATGATCTGCGAACCTCGCCTTGACACGAACGGAATGAAGCATTCGTGATCGTCTGTGGTACATGGCCATTTGAGGCTCATGATTCTTCTTGTTCGTTCTACTGTACAACTTCTTGGTGCAAATATGTTCACGTTCTCCCTGTCAAGACATTAGTAACGGAATTTGGGACAGAAAAACCAACCAACCAAACGTGTCGTGTAGCTATCCAAGCTACCAAACTTCTTGATGAAGTAGGGGTAGTGTCAAGTGAGTCTTGATCGTGTTGATGCTGAATGTCTTCAATAAACGTCCGTCTTCGTCGTTGTGATCCCGCTTGGTGCCCCTCTTCTTCGTCTGTTTTCCCTCTTTCAGCCTTTTCTCCTCACGTCTGGCCTCCGCATTCCGTCGTTTCTCCGCCTCCTTGGGGATCTCCCTCGTCTCATAAGCTGCGCAGGTAGTATTCACGAAACGTCGTAACGATTTCCCCAACTCCGTAATGGTACTGTCAAGCGTCGCCACGGTAGAGTCTGTGTGTAGACCAAGCGACGCGTATGCCATGAGGACATTGAAGTCCCAGAGTAGATCGAGGAGGTCCTTGTTGTGCGGCTCGGGCAACAAGCCCTCAAAGCAGGGAATAGCACACTGGTCAAATTGTTCAGTATCCAAACAAAAGGAACTCGCAAGTTATCTTACCTGTATCACGTCCTCAAAGTCCCTGAATGCAAACTTCTTCATCAGGGTGACGTTGTTCACGAATCGGCGAATGGTGCCGTTGTCAAACGTAGGAACTCTGCGGAACCTTTGAAGGGTGTAAGCCAGGATCAGTGTCAAACTGTCCAAGGCTTACCTTTCGTTTAGAACATCTAGATTTCCCGAATCTCCAGCAAAGACAAGACGATTGCATTGTTTGAATATATTCTCCATCAAACCCGCGAGTTCGTGCATCGTGTCGGCGACGATGACATCGTAGAAATTGTCTCCTACTTGGTGGAGCAGCCCGGAAAACGTATTCTATAACGACCAGTAAGTTCGTGGGTATTGGAATCCACGGAGAGGAAGACTTACCCTGTCCACTTGCTCTGATGTTCCCCTCATCAGTTCCGTGACGAACTCGCTCGTCAAAGCCATCCCATATTCGAAGATGCATTCACGAGCTTCCTCCACACGGGACCTGCGCTCGTCCGAGTCCTCTCGCTGCTTGTCTCTACGTTTACGATCCAATTTAGTTCCAAGCATGTGTATCTGTGACTTCTTGATCATGCATTGGGGACACGGAAACGCTGATAGAAACTTGATGCTTGCTAACAAGACCCTGGAAATAATCTGGTTAAGAGTGTTGCCTTGCAGTGCGAGGGGATTGGCTTACTTTTCTACGTAGTCAGCGGAGTGCGCGAAAAGCCTTGGAAACAATAGGCGAAGGACGCCATCAGCACATCGTTCCAACTTGCCGTTGAGGTACGCATCCACAAAGTTGGGATCGGATAGTATCAGCGCCCAAACGAGCTGTATCATCTCACGCTTAACGAAGCGGAGTACCTCGTCGGTGACAGCGCGTTCCAGTAGGTCCTTGTATGTCTGTTTGAAAGAATCTGGTATCTGGAAGAGTCGTTAGAACGTAAGTGATGAAAGACGAGGCGGGAAACCCACCTTCGGAACATACACGATGTGGTTCATCGCAAACATGGACGGATTGGACCGCCGATACTTTGACATATTCCCGAACGAGATGTATCCAGGCCAGATAGACCGATCCCCGAAATGCGTGAGGTTGGTACTATCGGAGTACTGCATGATGGCAACTACGACCACTTCGTGATTGCAGTCAGCAGGTACCCTCCGTAGCACATCCTGTTCCATCTCCAACATCCTGTCGGATGTGTAGACCTCCGAGTATACCCTTTGAATCGGGCCGTCAGGTTCTGGCTGCCAGAACTGCTTGAATGGTTTGAGGTGGAATGAATAGAACGACGTGTCCTGAAAGTCGTCCTGAATGGCGGAAAGGGCACTCCGGTACCATATATCGTCCACTCTGAACTTGTAGGTTTCGTGCTCTGTGCACTTATGGCCAGCGCGTGGAAGGGGTATATCAACGAAGCCTTCATTCCATCCCGAATACGAGGTGAAGGGAAGTCCTGTTGCTAGAGACTTTTCAGCGGCCGGAATCTCTTCACCGGACACTGCTTCTACTGCTACGAGTTTGCCTTTGCCCTTGCCCTTGCCCTCGGGGATTTCTCCGCCAACGTAGGCATCCATTTTCTTCCCTTCTTTGACACAATCAAACTTTGCGATGTGAGAAGGGTCGTAGTCTGGATGGCGGAAGATGGCAACGAGCTCGTTGAAGTTGAACAAGGAAAGACCATTTGCTGCCGTGTTGTAGTACCAGTCCATAAGACGGAATGAGGTGGGGTTCGAGAATGGGAGGTAAGCGGATTTCCCTTCGTTTTCGTCAGATGCGGGGGTATCTGTGGTTTCTGGGCGGTCGGCCGTTGCGATGTTCTCGGTAGACATAGCAATCGATGCAGATGATGGGGTATCGACTTTTCGAGTACCAAATACTGCACCTGGTCGACGGCCTCGTATAGGATTGACTGCGAATCCTCCCGAATCAACCAGATCGTCCATGGCGATATCATCGTCTGGGTTCCGGGATGGAAGTCCAAATCGATAGACAGTGAAAAGTCCGAACTCATCCTTTGACGAGACGAAGAGTGGATCTGGCTCTGGCGTTGGCTGAGGATCTGGTTCGGGGGATGGCTGAGGATCTGGCTCTGGTTCAGGGATGGGGGCGGGTTCTGGTTCTGGTTCTGGCATTGCTTGCGAGAGAAAACCGCATCGAGAGGAGAGGTCCATCTCTATGTAACGAACCGGTATTTTGCGCGTCCGTTGCGACCTTTCCCTGGTCTGCGAGTTCACCGGCGTTTCTTCAACGACAGGCTCCGGGATATTCTGGGTTTGTTCGGACTGCCCTGGTTCGCCGTGGTCTTCATCCAACAAAATCTCTTCTTCATCCTGCCTCCCTGGGTCCTCCTCAGCTTCCTGAGGAGCTACACCAATCGTTCCATCTATCTGGCTCGCTTCACCAAGATGTTTTACACGACAATAGCGGTGGTGATTGCTGAGGCTACGGCGAGAATCAAATTCACGAGAGCAATATAAACATAACTGAGAAAAACGCAATAGTCAGCTGGATGCACGGAATGCATGGCGTCAGAAGAATGAACTCACCGGCATCGGGGTCAATAAATAGACAGCGGCCAACACCAGGTCGGTCAACAACCTAGAAAACAAGGAGGGCGAATCAGCATCGTTATTCGAGGCAGCATGAGTCGTCCTAGGAACATGAGTCGTCCTAGCAGCATGAATCGTGCTGGTTTTTTTTTTTCATCCGTTTTTCGCGAGTCTTTTTGACTCTTCTTTGGTTCTCAAGGCTTACTTATACATAACTCGCTTGTTATTGTAGGTATAATACGGTTTGTACTACGTAGGGAATGTTGTAGGGATTCTTACCTGAGCTTGACGGTGGTGGTTCTGGTTCAAGAGTCGCATAGGTGGCTGTGCAGTTCGAACGCCCACGATATTCCCAGCGTGATGTGGAAATCAGCTAGCGCCCGGAAAATATCAAGCGCCGTAGAGATTAGACCGTCTTATCTGTCCTGTTATCTGTTATCTCTACGGCGCTTGATATTTTCCGGGCGCTAGCTGATTTCCACATCACGCTGGGAATATCGTGGGCGTTCAAACTGCACAGCCACCTATGCGACTCTTGAACCAGAACCACCACCGTCAAGCTCAGGTGGTCCTCGTTGCGAGGTAAGTGTGCCTCACAATCGTAGAATAATTAGAGTAGAATATAACAATTACAATCCAATCGTTCTCTAAGTAAATGAGTGAATGCAATGGCGGCGAAAAGCCCCATAAAAATTCTTTTACCATAGACGAAAACGAAAAAACCCAGCCAAAGATGCTGACGGTCTATTTTACAGGCTCAGTTGCTGCCGCACCATGAACTAGGTGCATCGTTCTTCACGTTCTCAATTGGTACGAGCTATATTCCATGCATCTGTGGAAAAGACACGCTGACTCTGTTGTTTTCAGGACTTACAACTCTCACCCCGCGAAAACTCGAAGCTTGATGGCTGCTGGAAAGCGCAAAAGAACAGGCGTTGACTCGTTTCTGGACGTTGCTGCCGTAGAGGATGGAAATGACGAGGATGAAGGAGAATTGGAAGACGAGGAGCACTTCGAGTTCAGCGACGACGACGACAACGGTAAGTTCACCTTACTTTTGTTATTGCACTGGGTTTCAATGTTGTTTTCTGCACAGATCCCACTTCTTCCCGTACACAAGTGTCCCCCGAAGCACGCGCAGATCAACAGGCATTTGTAGATGCTCTCTGCGACGACCTCACTACTCGTTATGTCCGCGATCCTAAGCCCAATGAAAGACCATCCCCACCTCGACACACTCCGTTATTCCTTCCATCTTCCTCAGAACCACCAACTGTACCAACGTTTCCTTCCATGTCTCCCCGGCTCTCGAGGCCCATCTCTCAGATCCCTCTCGTTGATCGAATGGACCCTTGGGAGCGTATTCATACACTCAACAGGAATGCCGAAAACGCCAATACCTCCACTTTGGATCGCGGCTACATTCGCGAAGAGAAGAAACGATATTCTCGTGCCGTCAGTACCCGATTGAGAGAGTACGTTGGGCCTCTCGAATGGGTGACCGTTTGCTCTGGGACATACCGTGGCGACGTGGGTATAGCGATCTCGCTGCCACGAGACTTCGAAGACGACGAAGAAGACAGGGAACGGGAGGAGATCCTTCAGAATAAACTGAAGTACAACCCGGCGAAGAAGCGGAGGCTCGAGCATGAAAAGGATATCGAGCAGATGAGGGCTGAACAGAGGGAATTCATTCACGAGTTGCGCCACGAACAAAGAGGCGTGGATTTCCTCGAACTGGAGGATCTTCGCTGTAAACGCGACGAATTTCAGGTTCTCCTCGTGCCACGGCATCCTCTCAGCAAACGCGAAAAGTCTGAGCTACAACAGGAGGATCCGGACATTATTCGACCTTTTGCCAGCGAAACTGACGGATCCTCCGTTCACCGCAATCCTCCCCGTCTATTCAACGCCAAAGAGTACGATAATGTTGAAAAGGTCAAAGTTGGGGAACTCAAGCTCTACCGATACAACAACTTGATGTTTGTCCCCGAGGGACTACTCATTACCAACTATCATCGAAAGGACCTTCTACTCGCGACTTCGATTCCACTCAAGCTCGAGAAAGCTTTCAGGGAGTCGAACCACTTCATCCTTCAATCCTCTCCTTTCCCCCATCCCTCCGGGTGGTCCTTTGACGACGGCGAAGATGTCGTTTGGACCGATCCTTCTCCACCATCTGCATCGAATCAGACCCCTCGCCGCGGAATGATCGTTACCTTCAAGCACTTGCAGGTCCAAGCTAGGTTGAGTAACCCCCAGATGGCCATCGTGAGCACCAAGGTAGACGCGGAGCAGGTCTTGAAGTCTATCGTTGGTCCCGTTGACTATGCGAACGAGACACCTGAGGGGAAGTTTCTGCGAGAGAGGAAGGAAGAAGAAACTCGGCGTGAACAACGAAGGCTTCAGGAGGTAGTCAGCAAGGGCGAACATGCTGCTCAAGTCCGACATCTTCTCAAACCTCACAAGAAAGATGACTGGGTCATCATAATGACAGGGAAAGATTGCGGTAAACATGGTCGCGTTCTCGCCAGATACGAGGACATCCTTACCGTGATCATACCCGAATATCACATCTTCGCAACCTGCCATGTCAACGCAGCAAAGCGAATACCTTCTCCTGTGGAGAGAGACACTCGTCTCGACGTGTTTGGTACGAGGAGGGAGCTTGTCCCGGTTCCCTGGGTAGGGATTGAGGTACGGGTGACCAGAGGGCCTCAAAGCGGGTGCATCGGCCGTGTTGAGATGGTGGAGAGGGTGGAGGGGAGATTTGGAAGAAGATTGATGGTTGGCCTGTGGGTTGATGCACTCAAGAAGTTGGTCTTCGCTGACCACGACCACATATTGACAACTCTGTGAGTCTTCTACATTGGCTTTTTTCATAGATATTATTCTAACTTTATCACCAGTAGGGCGCAACGACTGCGAGATGCTCAACCTTTGAGCGAGAGGCAGAACGTTATCTACGGCATCTCTCGCTCATTGTTGACTGGCCGTGAACCGTGGTTGGGCACTCGAGTACGCATTACTAAGGGTCAGCTCAAAGGACAGTTAGGATTGGTACGAGGGGTAAACGTCACCTTCGAGACGAATAACTTGCAGAAAGACCGGCACGTTTTAGGAAAGACCTTGTCGAATCGCAAAGGGATCCAGCTCAGGATCGAACTCGAGACACACATGGCCGTGAACACAGGACTGGCAACCGTCGACTACTTACGCGTCCGCGATACGAAGAGCGGCAGGTTGCTGAACCAAGCGTACCCTGTCAGATCCGGCTCTTTTTACGACTTTCGACCCGACCTCGAGGAGCTCCCGGTTCTAGTGGAGGAGTTGGATCGTTCGGAGGGTTCTGGTACTCCCCAGTGGACAAGAGAAGAGATAGAAACCATGCACTCCGATACGACACTGGGACCTCACTGGGATCCCAATTCGATTTCTCCTTACCCGATCAGTACAATCGCTACTCCCCAGTGGTCAGGACACGAGATGGAGGACATGCTCTTCGGTACGACACCGGGAAGTCATTGGGACCCTAACTCATCTTCTCCCTTCTCCGTTGGACTACCTGTTCCAGACCCATCGACTACCTCGACTTGTGCTCCCCTTCCCTCAATCCCAACTATTTCGCCAGTTGAACCCCTTGACCACTCTGAACAGATTGCAGCTGATAGACTGGAGGCGTTTTGCCTAGAGGCCTTTCGCGAGGCAGAGGAAGAGGAAGCCGCATCGGCAGCGTCGGTCCCCCAACACTGGATACTCCATGCTAATCTCGTGGGCCTCAAGGTGCAAGCGAACTTCGAGAACGAAGACGTTTACCTCAGTATCGTTAAGGGGCACCGTGGGGCGCGCGCCATGAAGAACTCAGATGGCAAGAAGGAAGCCATTCATGACCCTACTAGCATCCAGCATGCTCGCAATCTGATCAACGCCAGCACCGAGCGGAACTTGATGGTGGTCGTCGGTGGACAATCTGAGCACATTGGCAAGCTCGTGCGACGGATCTCCAACTTTTACTTGGGCTCAAGGTTGGATGAGAATCTTCGGATCGTTGTTGCGGTCATCGAGAGGGATAGCCCGACTGCTGAAGAACGTGTTACTCCAGAACGGCTGGAGCTGGATCCCAAGACGATGCTGGCGAGGGTTTTCGAAACTGACAGGAATCGAGCAAAGTTCAACAAGGTTCTGAAGTCAGAGCGAGACGAGTGGCATGCCCTCAACAAGCGTATGATCCCGGTTCGCCCATTACCTTGAACTCTTTCCCTTCGACGGCCATTTTACTTAAGATTGTTCATTTCTTGTATCAGTAGCACGATATATGTATCTTTCTAGCTTAGTTTTCCGCGAATGTATAGCATATAGATGGCACACGACTGTCGTGATTGACAGACGCGTCCAAACTTGACCAAACAATACGCGCCCCATAAATTCGCGTCCCCAATTCCTTCCCTCCCACATCGTATCTTCTCTTCCTACCACAACCAACTCTCCTGTCCTCGATGTCTTCTACTACTACGAATGCTCGGTCAAAGGCTACTTATACTCGCGCCGCTCAACCTCGAACTCAACAAGCTCAGCTTACAACTCCTGCTAGTTCGGTCGCTCGACCTGTAGCTCAAGTTCCTCAACGTGCTCGGCCTCAAACTCCTCAAGCCCCTCAGCCCGCACGAAAAGACCCACCTCAGCCTACTGAACAAGATCCATCTCAGCCTACTGACCAAGATCCACCTCCTCAAACCGAATCTCAAGATCCACCCGGCGATGAAGAAGACGAAGATGATGTGGAACTACAGGGAACCCGTTTCCGTCGAGTTAGGATGGTGTTGCAAGGACTCCAAGGGAGCTCCGTTGAAGCGAAGACTCTCCAGTCACTGAACCTATACCAAAACCGACGGTTTGCCTTCGAAAGGTAAGCTATATTCTCGTTGTCTTTTCTTCCATTGACTTACATTCTTTGTAGCCCAGCGGACGCCACTCATGCTCCAGGTCAAGAGTTCACGACTGGAGAAGCCAACCGTGCTGCAGAACCCCTCAAGCTCGCGGCAAAGTTTTTCATGCGCTGCGTTGACTCTTTCACCCAACTACGCGAGGTGTTGATGGTCGGTTTGATCAGCGAAGGGAAACTAACGAAGGATCACATCTCCGATATGTACGTGTATATGCGCCTCTATCTCTCGATTCATCTACTCACTCGTCTTCAGGCACAAAGGAGAACAGAATCGTCAGGCAGATCTGTTTCGAAAATGGATCAAGCGTTCTCCCAAGCTTCGACTTGTCCTCGACGTCCTTCACGAAACCCACGATCTAGAACACTATGAAGTTCTCGCCAAACAAGTATATTCCTCCCTCTCCATTCCACGCCTACTCAACTCTCGACAGCTCGTGAAGATTTCATCTGGCGCCAGGTCGTCCGACATCAGCAACCTGCGCAAATTCATTGTTGTCTACCTCCCGAAAACCCCGAATGAACCCCTGAGTCCAGAGCTTTCTAGCGCTGATGCAGACTGGGGCCGTCGTGGAGTACGCCACCCCGACATTTGCGCACTCTTTGCACCTCGCAAGCTGCACAAGGTTATCACCCTGGGGCGCAGCGATCCTCGCTGGCAGTGGTAAGTCGGTTTCTTTTTGATGTTATAGTAATAGTCACCTCACATGTCCTTCAGGGCGGTAGACCAGGTTGTAGCCAAGAAGGACGAGCTGCTCGCCACCGGCC
Source organism: Marasmius tenuissimus (assembly GCA_029532415.1). Lineage (NCBI taxonomy): Eukaryota > Fungi > Basidiomycota > Agaricomycetes > Agaricales > Marasmiaceae > Marasmius > Marasmius tenuissimus. Next base: position 5,335,859 of record JAQOTA010000050.1, on the reverse strand, counting down.
TCCCTTGGTTCCTCTATGATAGATATAACGCCGTGGATCGGATGGACGGCCTCTTCAGAGGCTATCTTCTCTTCCGTGTACGTCTTCCTTTCGTCTACCATACACGTCGCACTTACTCTGTTCCAGGTCGGGCGGCATGTCTACACAGGACCCTCGTCGGCCATGTTTCTGGATAAGAAGTCGTCGGCTAGAAGCAACGATGCCAGGCTCGATATCCATCTAGTCTCCGCGCAGATGATTGCCTACATCTGTATCCTGGTACGTTGTTGAACATTCACTCACGTTTCGTTTACTCATGTGATATTCGCCAGGTTCGGTATTGCCTCTCCACAGCGACATCCTGGAAAGACGTCGATGGGGCCTTCAGCTACCCCGAATTATACTACTTCGTTCTGAGCCGCATTACGGGAGCCTACATCGACGAGGTGCCATATCGGAGGTCCATTCGCGAATCGGTAGGATCGTTGGAGGATATGGAGGAGTTGCTCGAGGAAGGGCAAGAGTACACCAAGGCGGACCTTGAGAGAATTAGAGAAGAGCTTGTGGATGATTGTCTGGAAAGTGAAAGGAAGAAGCACACGCGTTGGCTACAGGCGCTGATCGTGGAGTGGAACAAGTGAGTTTACAGCTGATCGTCTTTGGCTTTTTCTAACTCTTCGCTTCAGACAGCTTTTCGGCAATGAGCTGGGCCGCGCTCGACTATCAACTCGTTCTGGGCCCAAACGCAACAAGGCCGCGCTGCAAGAGACCCACCTCCTCCTATCAAACCGGGAGCAGTCGCCAGACCTTGACGAAATGGACATTCCGCCTTCATATCTTCCGAACTCCAAGAAGCACGCACTCGACTCTGAGGACGACAACGACAACGACAACGACTCGCGCAAACGCCGCAAGAAGTCCGACAAGGATGTGCAGGTCGCGGAAGGTAATGATGATAGTGGTGTGGGGGTCGCCGAAGAGGCTTCTGAGCCTGAGGCTACGGGTAATTGACATCTGCTTTAATGTGTTTTTTTTTTGCTGCCATCTGTACTATTAGTGGACTGACTGTATCGCTTGCTTGCTGAATGGATGTATTTTTTTTTCCTTCCCTCACGATGTCTTCATGTGTGAATGTGACGTTTGTGAGATCCACGTAGCGCATGGGCGCTCATATTCACGGCGTTCCTCATCAGTTCTTATATGTTCTATGATATTCACACTACTTATCACCTTCTATATACTCAGCTCGTACATGAACTGTCATGAAAACGGCCTGAATCTCATGGTGAGGTTCACGAAGGGTTCACGGTTGACCATGAACACTCTGAGTCTCACAAAGGTCTCATGAACGCTCATGCACGCTGTGAACCTCACACGGCACATGTACCTGCTGAGGCTCACGGCGATCATGGGCGGCCATACAAAATCCCATTGCTCACGAACGGTTATCAACCCCGTGAGCCTCAAATGGTACATGGCCCCACAAGGCCGCTCAGGCGGTTCATGTTCATACATGAACAGCCGCATCTTTTTCTGGTGACTATTCTGTGTTCTTCATCTGGCAGTCTCCAGCAGCGTTGACAGGGTTGGCTGAGTAGTATTGGGTTGGACGGATGGCAAGAGGTACAAGGCACGGAAAGATGACACGAGTAGATCCAGACGGAAGGGTCCTTGGGCTGGACAAGAGCTTTGCAACTCGTTTCGGCAAGTCTTGCCATCACTTCATGTCTTCGAGGTAATTCATCTGTAGTAGTCCTTCTTCTCTTCTCTGTGTACATATCTACAAGTATCATGAATCATAACAATGGATCCGATTATGAAGATCTGAACGGACCAGCTAACGAGAACCCATTGGAGCAACAGAAAATGTCGGATAAGTGCAGATACGCGCGGATAGGTACAGATACTGGCGGGATCAGCGGAAATTGGGCCAGACAGGTGCAGAAATAATCTGGACAGATGAGCAAACTCTGCAAATATCTGGCATTTTCTGCGCATGCAGATTTGCTCCGAAGACGGTAGATATTCCCAGACCAGCACAGGTGCGGTTTTCACTGGGCTTCAAGCTTTACTTCTGGTCTTTCTATGAAGACGGTCAACATCGACTTTCGCCCGAGTCATGTCGCAGCTTTGGCCTTCCCCTTGAGCTCGAGCCCGGGTGTATGACCAAGAAATTGTCAATGTCCTGGCCCATCAGCAGCTACTAGTTGATTCATCAATATCACTCACTCAGAAGCTTTGACCCAACAACTCCCGATTTTGCTCGACACCTTGGACATGGTGACTACAACTTTCAACCCATCGACCATTCAGACCGATTCATGGAGGTCTATCAAGGTGCAGTCCTTTCTCATTCGTTCGTTCTAGCTCTTACCTCAGTGCAGAGCATTCCGACAGCCTTGATGGATCCGTCACTGGCAACGACTCCGAGTGTCTATCGCATACAATGGACCAAAAACTGGCTGAGGACTCAATTTGTATCGCCAGTAACCAAGACGGGAGCAAGCCCACCGTCAGCTTGATTTGCGCTACCAACAAGCATCAGAAAATGGTTATGCGATTTGGGGGTGCCGAGAGGAATAATCCAGAACCGGTGCGCTGCTGATTCGTTTTTCGTGGTGTGCATTACTAACATATCCGCAGGAACTTCGTCACAAGAACGATACTGCCAATGGCCAAGACCTCCCAATGGACGAACAAACTTCTCGACCTGTGGGACCGCTTCCCTCGAGGTTTTTGCCCTTTGCAGACCCAGTCAACCTATCTCCCAATCACTCTCATCCACGCCCAGGATACCAATCACTTACCCCACTCTGCTACCATAGCAATAAACTGCCCTGTCACTATCCTCCTCACCGCGCAGGCTCCTCGTTAGGAGACATGTCATCTACTTTGCGTGGTGTGAACATGCCATTTCCTACTTCGTCCAATCTATCATCTTTTCAACTCCCGTCGCGAGGATGGCCCGAACTGTCGCAAAACAGCGTCGGCAACCTATTTCGACGCATTGCTGCCCTCCAACGCGTACAGCAGTGTTGAAATTGCCAACTCGGTCAGCGATCCCACTGCAAGCCTGATGGACTTGAACTATACCCCTCCGGGTGCTTACTCGGGTGTCAATGCCATCGTAAATGCACCTAGATGTGATATTGGTGCTGCTCACAATACCGGGTGGTTGGGGACGTCCCAGGTCGTAACATCCACCCCTGTAAGCACGTACTACAACGGCCCAGCGTACTCTTCAAGTTCCTACCCAATGGCCGCGGTCACCCATCATTTCAACTCAGCATATCCCATCAACTTCACGTATTCCCCGCACAGTGCCGTGGCTACGTCTCCTGTACTTGAACCAGGCTACCCCTCACCGTTCCCTTCCTACGGCGGAGGCTCTTATACCCCTCAACAACACTGGAACCATCCGGTCGCTCACCACAACCCATCGTACAATTCACCCTCCTTCCCACCGCCCAGCTTCGCCCATTACCCACCCCATTTGACCCTTCACGCCCAAAACCACCTTCCATTTTCCGTTCATACGCCTCAGGGTTATCCACCGATGCTCACTTTCAACGGTGGTGGCCCTCTCGTTTCTTGCCAACCTTGGAACACGCCAGCCAACTATCCTCAGTAATACACACATGAACCTGCGATGGAACCGACCCAACTGAATTCCTGGAATGAGACGAGTGGTGAATATGGGGAGGAGAACGGAGCTTCGGGGTGGCAATGAGTCGATCAAGGTTCGAGAATCATTGTGGGTCAGTAAATCTGAGAGGATTGATGTCTCGGTCGCCTCGTGTCTCACGGACGTTTCTCTCGTTTGCATGGTATTCATGGTTCGATTCACATATCTAGAAGATTGATGTATAGTGTATCTACCGTTCACCTGGTTTCGCGTTTCTTACTCTCGTTGTATCATAATCTCTATTTTATCATTAGCCTCCTTTGACATACTGATCTCTAGGGGATGCCAGCGACATTTCCGTTGAGTTGCCTCTGGGTCGGTGATACCGCTTCTTACAGTAATCCGGGATGGTGAAGTCAGTCTGCGAGTTGTATATACAGCACAGTATGTCACTCAATGCTCAGAGAAGGATGACAGTAGACTGACACTCCTTGTAGTATGGGTCACAAGTCGACCCGGCGGTGGTTTATCGATGTACGCATAAAATTAGCAACTTTTAGGTTTGCCAACTGACAAAAGGGTATCCATCGTTCTCGAATTCAGGAATGGAACTCGATTCCAGGGACTAGGAACCCATTGCCAGTTTGTTTAGTACGAAGTTGAAATAGTCAAAGATGCAGGTAAGAAGGCCAAATGGTCAACCGGTCACGGGCAAGACCTGTGGGTCCTAGTGTGCGCCAAATATCGGGATGGGATCTTTCGGGAAAATTTCAAACCCGGATGTTACCGTGAAGCTTTGTGTGCTGTATGCACATGGACAGCTTAGCTACGATTTTTGTGTAGACTCCGTGTGTCTTCGCTCAGGAGGAACTCAACCTTCGATCTTTTGGCACTGGATAGTGACTAGTGAGGTCCGAGTGAATCGTTACGAGTGCGAAGTCAAAGTTGGTCGGATCATCTAATATTAGCATCTCATACTAGCGCCCCATATTCCTGAATACCAGCCTTTGGAACAAACTTGCGGGCTGTATGATCCGTACGGAAGATGACGGGGCAATTATCTGAGATATTGTAAGTACACGAACCGTATTCTCGATAGATTACGAGCTCACCTTCTAAATAATGAGTTGCTGGCCGTGATAAAAGTTGTAGGATCCCGAAGTCGACAAGTCTTTGACCTCACGGGAGCCGTTCCATCACCGTCATTTCTTCAAATCCAACCCAGTCGGCTATCTCGGAATAGTAGGAACGGGCCCCCACCTCACTCTCAGCTGCCCGAGAGTCAAAAAAGTAATAGACCCTTCGAACTCCTAGAAGACTATAGGCTACTCATTGGCGAGGATTGATGGTTTAATCTATGACAATTGTTAGGATGCAACGCGATAGGACAACTGATCATGAGATGAAGGAGTTCAAGACTCGCTTTGATCGTGCCCCCCATCCGTCTCTGGCGTGACAAAACTTGACCCGCATTTCGTCTTCGACACTCGTGTAAACTCAAATACAACGGTGAAGTATGAGGTCGCCTTGCCGACTCATCATCGGCCAAGCTTGCACGAGTAATAGAAGCAGCCACGGTTGTAATATGGCACCGCCAGTACCACGAACAATAGTGGTTGATGAAACGTGAGGATTACTTTTGCACTGTCGTGAGCGTGCCATGTCGGTTCATGACTCCTGGTATCAGACCAGCTCAAAAGTTTGGTCTCAACTTACGCCCGCACACTCCCCACGGTAACCTACCGAGCATCCCTAATAACCCGTGAGACTTAAAGCGTTGGTCGTGGCTAGGGAAGTCGGCATCGATGTCATGAGCACTAGCACCCTACTACGGTCAGCGACACACAGGATTCGTTGCATCTCACATCTAGTTGACGATGCAGCACTCGAGTCTTCGAGCAGAGTATAAACGAGCCGAGTTGAATGCCATTCCGAGGATAGAGAGCTTAGTAAGACGACTGGGTCTCCAAGGGGGGTTACAATGACAGTTCTGAGTAGGGTGCATAAGTCAGAACGAGCCTTTCTTCTGGTTTGATCCATACGCTAGAGTTCGATTGAGAATTTGGGGTTTCGAAAGCGAAAGCGTTACGCGTTTGAAAGGGCCCAACAGACCAAGACAATCCCGATAGCTGACTTGAAGCTATTCTTGAGTGTTTGCTGCTCGTCAGAAGGTCTTGTGCTTCCAGAACTTAAGAGGCAAAGATGGAGGGGGTGGAAGGTTAGAGCAAGATCTGAGACTTTCCGTTCTCTGACCGAAGCTGTACAACCGGATAGCTCCGGGCCGACTTGAGGGCAGGTTCAAACTCCCACTGCAGATTTCAAACTATATTCCTTACCAGTCTCTTCTTTTCTTTCCCTGCTGGCCGTTTGACCCTGATGAGCAAAATCCTTCTTCTTTTCTTACTACACCACTTTTTCACATTATGATTGATGAACTCCGAATAATGGATCCCGATTCCCGAGACTTCATTCGACTCCATCGATGAACTGAACAAGAGATCGGCACCATCAACGCTTGTTCCTGAAGCTCTGGTCTCCTTTCAGACTATTTCGGAAGGCTTTGGGGTCTGGAGATCAATGTGAGCAGTGTTAAATAGGGCTATGAGGAAGACTGCGAGTGTAATCTTGGATCAAGCCGGTACTGACAAAGTTCCTTTGTCCATATGACTCTGTCAACGGACATCGATCTTACATTATCATTAGTACGGGTTTCGCAGGACATGAGTCAAGCTTTGACTAACCCGAAGTTTGCGAACTCCCTGGTCACCCTCAGGGGTCGCCTCATTCAAGGATCTGAAATTTGGCCTGACGACAGGAACGTGTACCTCAATTGACGGAAACCACACGTCGAAGCGCGGTATGCACTCGGACGAGGTCAACTACTTCTGGATGTCGTTGGAGCATGTCGCCTTCCGGGGATAATGGAGATAAGGTCGGAGAACAATCAAAAGGTTTGGGTCTTGCCCGGAGGAACTGTGGGCGCCATCCCAGATCTTGAGAGCCTGTCCAATTGAGGTACTTGCTGTTATGACTTGTCAATAACTACAAGGTTAAGACCGTATCATATTGGCGATCAGGCAGCCCTGTCGCTCAAAGAATTGTGGTTTTAAGTGAGAATCAATGGTCCAGTTAGGGGCCGAAACTTGTAACTCGCGGGAAATCAGGGCAAAAAGATGGAAGTAACACTCAAAGCTCAGGTACTCACAAGCGAGTTCAGTCCATTTCTATCCTGACCTTTGCTCATCTCGTCCAATCCCTGCGTCGGTAATTTATTTCATGGAGATATAGATAATAGGTGGGGATCGTTGGGCAGGCCAACTCTTGTTGATAGCTGCTCATTTAGATTGGTTGTTACCTTTCCCATTTATAGTAGCAAAAGAGTCGATAGGACATGTAGACCTGCCGGACATGGTGCATGCACGCTCGAGCGCAGCACGACCCGCGTCACCAGTCAATCAAACTTCCCACACACTCTCTCCCGCAGCCTCCATGCCATCTAAATCTTCTAGCTCGAAGCAGCCCTGTCGCCAGCCTGCAGAATGTGATATCTGTCATAAAACTATTGCACAACGAGCAGACCTTCCTCGTCATAAGTGGCGGGTGCATTCAATACGTCCACCTGTCCGGTAAGTGGTGATACTAAGGTCTTAAATTCCCCTTTTTTTCACGTTTCACAACGCATACTAGACAGACACATCGACCACCACTTGAAACAGATTCTGTGAACGAATAGTGAATTACAATCCTGGTGCTCCGCTCCATTCAAACAGCTCACCTTCACGCATCTCAGTCCTTCATATTCGCGATGCCGCCACTCGAACTGCTTGCTCTGCAGAATCAAAATTCACCCCCTTGCTGGCTGTTTTAATTGCTCCCAGTTCGTTCGGTCTCAAGGATCATTTCTTGGGTAAGTTGTTGTCTGCCTCGTCCTCAATCTGAATCTCTTCTCTGAAGGCGTCCACCCGCTATAGAACGCAAAATTGTGTTCATCGCGGATGTTTAGTGTGCTTCTTGGACCTATGTCCTTTTTCCTCGGAGTGCTTGACATGTCTGATGTTCAAGAACCAGCTAGAATTCATGTTGTGAGTAACCACTCCCATCTATTCTGCTGCTATCATTTTTTTTCTGATACCCCGGACAGTCGCCACATTGAAACACCTCCAGCGACAGCTCATCACCCACTGCCACACTCAGCGATGCATAACCTTGTAGACCCAAATTTCGACGGTCACCCTCAACAAAGTACGATCTCCCATGACGACTCAACGTCTCAGAAGGTACGGAGTCCAAAAACACTTACACGGATAATGTCAAGTTTCGTCACGATATCCAGGTTCGACCGTGCCCAGAATCCCCGGAGCGCCCATATCGACTCGATGATAGCTCACCCAACCGCCGACTTTTGGGAGTACAGACTCCCGATCCCCCCATTGTTGATCTCCCTCCGCTTTCCAACCCAACTTCTGACCCCATCGAGGCGAGTCTAAGGCTCAAATGGCCAAAGGAGAGCGAGGTTAGATCACTCGGACCCGAATCGAACACCTCCCATTCTACTCCTGGTGTGACCCTTCCCTCGATACACGAAGTGTTCCCATTCCTTCGAACCTGGCGTTGTTGATATAATGAATCTCGATTACTTATCGCCCTTCTCGTTCAAGCTCGTTCTTTGCCGGCTCCCTACGTAATCTAGCTCACATTTACACTTCCGCTTGATCGATATCTTCGGGGTGCCAGGCAACAGAAAATTTTCTTGGGATAATTTTTTGGACATCTGATGATTTTCTTCGTTATCAGCCCCTACTACGCCACCTAGTTGATCTGAACTTGTATCTACCATACTACGACTGGTTGATTGGTAGCTGCATAGCTGGACTCTATAGAAGGTTTCCCCCGTAAAGGGTACCGCAGATGTAGGTGAGAGTTCGGACAAATCTTGTGGGTCCCGGTGTGCGCTGAATATCGAAATATAACTGTTCCTGAAAACTTCGTGTGCCTCATACAGGCCCAACCAGGCCCAACCCTGGCTTGTTAGACTATATCTATCTCTACTATACTATGCTCGGGATAAGCTCGATGATACTGCTTATCGAGGTCAGTCGATCGTTACACAAGCGAAGTCAAATTCGGCAGGGATGCCTCATATTCACACCGACTATGTGACGCCCGCTGGTATTTCGACCTTTCAAATGAACTTACAAGCCGTACCATCTGCCATAACATCCGTACGGAAGGCAATGAGGTGGTGACCTGTGCTACAAAAAGTACAAGGACCGAAGCGTGACTCACGATACCAGATTGGAGTCATGAACCGACATGGCACGCTCACGACAGTGCAAAAGTAATCCTCACGTTTCATCAACCACTATTGTTCGTGGTACTGGCGGTGCGATATCACGACCGTGGCTGCTTCTATTACTCGTGCAAGCTTAGCCGATGATGAGTCGGCAAGACGGCCTCATACTTCACCGTTGTATTGCAGTTTATATTGAAGCCCTGTCAGGTCGTTTTTCTGTTGCGCATCGAGCACGCCGTCTAGCGGAGAGCAAAGGTTGGACGGACCGTTTTCACTGCCCCGCCGAACATAGTAGCTTCAAATATTCGGAACTGTTTTCATTGTTGTTTTACTTGACTTAGACCTGTGTTGTGTTATGGTACCAAACTTACGACTAGTATAAATAGTGTACGCTACCTAAAATGAATGCCAACTACTCTTTATCCGAAACCATCACGTCTGAAGTACTGGAGCGATCAGCTGATTAACTGATCTCGGCGAGACTGACGCCCAACGCGTCAATCATTGGTGCCCATTGCTCGTCTTCTAACTCATTCTCATCCATCCAACTCGTAGCCATCGCTGACAGGTTCAGCTTCTCAGGATAAGTATCAGTTGCTGTACTGACATTATTGTATAGGTCCAGTTGTGTACCTCTTGGAAGTGCTATCTAGAGTGTACACCCACAAAGTTTGTTGTAATTCCTAGTGAAGTTCGCCTCACCTACTCGCACTTACCGTTGAGCAAGATACATAGAACTCCGTGGTGAGTTCTTTTCTACTCGACAGCCCGAGCCGATCCTTGCAGAACCAAATTCAAAGTCAGCAAGAACACCTCATAGTACTCGTTCTAACGACTCACCTTCCACTGGTACTTTGACCTCGAGAACAAACTTCCAGGCCGTACTATCCAAACAGAAGAGTACGAAGCGGAGACCTTGTGAAGTCGTCCCTCTGAGTTCGTTGTGGTTATATTTTCAAAAGCTGTTGGTGGATTGACGTGAAGGTGTCGAAAATCCATACCATTGGGGGAAAAAAGACTGTTCGGGAGACTGAGAGATTGGTACCGGTATATGAATGGAGGTGAGAGTATAAGAATGGAGGTGGGAGCCGTTAAAAAATGGGAGATGTGGTGGTGCCAGCCAACGCCGCAAACGCTGACAAAGCACAATTGCTCGTTGTCTGCGACGTCCATCACGGCTCAAGCGCTCTTTGCTCAACGACTCTCTGGCGGCACTTCTTTCTACAACGTCTCAACCTCTATGCTCTGCAGGCTCGAAAATTGGATAGCTACGATACCGATTGGTATCAGAGACGGGAATTCGAGGGGCACGCTTCGTTTCCAAACGCTATGCGCTCACTGGGGCGATCCAGACCGTAGTACGCCCTGGATACGGCTTCCGATTTTCTTCTGCGACTCCAAAATCACCTCAAGTCTACTCAAAAAAAAGAAGAAGAAAGCTCTGTCGTCCAACCGCGCTCACCATGAACGACAGTCGTCTTCTTGTAACGGCCTCTTGGAATTCCCAAACCCCCGATAGTCAAAATGCTGATTGTTGTCCGCTGCAAACACCTCCCGCCTCCTACAAGCTGGATACTTGGCGCTCTTTGGGACTCATTGGGCCCGAAAGAACACATGTTCTCCCCCCATGAAACCCCCAGGTCTGTCGAACTCAAAGTGAGGATCTATCGACCCTGCATCACGTTGGACTCAAAAGTACCCTCGAGAAATTAGTGTTCGAGGAAAGTCTAACCTACTGACTGAGATTTTTGGTCGTGCTTCGAAGCTCATCAGCCGCCAGCGCCCGGGCCCGGGAAGCTACTCACCCTATTAATCATAGATCAGCTCCCAGATAGTCGGGTTTCCCTAGCAGTCCTCGACGTCAACTTGCCGTGACGCCCAAGATGCCGTTCAGCTCGAAAGAACTATTGTCAGGTGTCGTATATCGGGCCGTACACGATACTTTATTCGATTCCAGGCTGATTGGGGCTCCTAGGTATCGGTTTGTCAGAATTAGTGAAATATCTCGAGGGTTGAGGGTCGGAGTGTAGCGCTGGCCGCTTCGCACGTGAACCGTTCGTGTTCTTCTGGAGGTCTCCGAGGAATCTTCAGACGAACTGAGACTTGAGTGAGAAGGAACGTGTTTGCCGTGCGTTATTATGACTGTTCTCATGATCGTATCGAGTACAAAGACTGAAGCGCCAGCCTACAGCATTTCGTTCTTCTATTTGGTTTTGATATCGACGAACGCCACATGCATAGGACGCACAGCGTAGCGTTATCGATATCGTGAATCCGCCATGTCTCTCAAGAGAGTCGAACGAAAGCATTTTGCGGTGATGGTATGGAAGGTGATGTATTCAAGGACCAAGTGTACATCGACGGAAGAGAGGGATGGGGGAATGGACTGGACGGTTTGGATGGGCGACATGTTGACGAAAATGGGGTACGCGTGGTTTAGTGCCCTCATCCTATTTTCGTTTGAAAGGCATGTGGGTGATTGCCTGAAATATAGAACTCGTATAGTAAATGGCACTCGAGCGTCTCGTTCAAGGTGCGGTCTTGAATGAAGCCTTTTTTCTCTAACCCAGTCTCCCTGTCACTTCTCAACGTCGTCGAGCCAGATCTCAAAGACCGGACCAAAGAAAGACCCTCGTATAGGAGTCTGATAGGGCACTGTAGGCTGTTCCGACGAGAACAAACTTGACGAAGATTTGAGAAGGGCATACCCTCGGCATGTTATTCTTCTTAAATAACCATGATCAGAATAAGGCTGACGCGCCGGGGAACAGCATCCTGACATTCATCTTTCCATATCGATAATGCTCATGGGAAGGCCAAATAGCGCTGGCGATAACCCTCAATTGAAGACACAATGAACATCGTACAGCTCGATGGCTTAGGTGTCTGAAATGTGTGAGGTGGAAATGTAAGGTAATGGAGAGATCAGGAAGGGTACGGATGGGAAATGTAGCTCGGTCGGGAGAGCTCTTGAGAGGCGGACGGAAGACGCGTGTTATTGGCGCTATGTACTGATTTGGCTCAAGGGCGTGTAAGCATTGTGTTTGTCTGCAATATAAACGTGTTTGACTTGCCATTCGTTGTCACCCTACACCCCCTTTTCCCTTCCTCCCTCCCTCCTTCATTCTACGGCATCCATGTCAACGTTCTTTCCAAATGCGCAGAACCCTTCGATATCTGGCGGAATCTTTAGCCACGTTCAAGGCGACCAGCACAACTATCACAGCAGTCGCATGTCAACTGAGATGATAACTTCGTCCTCTACTAACGGGCATATGGCAGCAGCTCCGGGAAATGGCTCGTCTTTGACGACTACGACAATGGTTGTTAACGTTAACGGAAACCAGGTCAACCAGATCATCCAGCGAGAAGAGAAGGAACATACCGAATTTGACGACGTGAGTTTCAGGCTGACTGGAAAGTGGAGAGCTCGAGGGCTTACATGTATCCTCCATCCAGTATCGGAACGTCAAGAGCGGGGATTTTTACCGGCTTGAGGATGTTTGTGTCACTGAGTATCGTCGTCACAAGGAACAATGGTGGCGACCTCCCTGTAGTCCGACTGCAAAGAAAACCATCTGTGCTGTGAAAGTGATTGGGACAGATGGCACGTTTACATCGGTGACTTATAGTGGGCCGGATGCGCGCAGGGTGAGCTTTGTACACTTCAAGGGGTGGAGCAATTAAAGAAAGAGTTTGATTATAGGCCTTCGAGGAGGATTTTCGAAATTGTTTGCGAGCGCGGTACGTCTAGTGGAGTTCCAAATTCACCTACGTGCTTAAGAACCTTCAGTTTGTCCAATAATGCGCAGGCATTTGCTGTTGACATCGGAACGGTACCGTCACTACTCCTTTGGCACGGTAAGTGTGTGTGTGCCTGGCGATTCCTGTGGTCAAGTCAATTTTTCTGTAGGCCTTGTACCGATCTCGCACTTTGAGAGGAGTTTCGGACTGCTTAGTCGGTTGTATTTCTGGAATCTGATTGTAAGTAGTGGAAGTACTGAGATGGAATAGGTTGATCATGCAATTGACGTAGTGCAAAATCGGCTGCGAAGAACCGGAGGAGCTGTGGGTGGATTCTACCCAAGAAGAGATCGTTCTAGGTCCACAGGGGCCAAAGTCAGATATCGAGTGGGACCCGTGGAAACTCAAGATGGAGAATCTACCTTTGACCAGCGAACTTCTCCGAGAAGATGTTTTCATGCGCTTCCTGGCGAGCCAAAAGTCAAAGGAAACTGATTGGGAGTTTGTGCGGGCGATTGCTCGTCACGCTGATCGCGGCGTAAACGTGCCTGAATCTTGCCATCGACCGACCATCTTTTCCACTTTGACCGCAACCCCCATCGCCTTTGCAAACAACGTCTGGACGGGTGGCTGGGGTGCTGTAGAGAGGAAGGTGCTGGAAAATGGATTGACAAGGTGAGATACTCGGAAATCACAGGCCACTCTGTCTAAAATCACGAGTAGATTCCGACTCGATGAAGATGCTGGAAGATGGTTTTGGTTGGAGTCAAACAAGGACGTGGAAGAGGCCTGGGTTTGTCAATCATCAAACATCTTTCATTCTCGTGGAATATTGTCGGAAGATGATCTCGGTGTTTACAGTGCGTCGTCATTTGTGTTCCCTTTTTCACTAGCTAACATTGACCAGAGCTTGTCTATCCCGAGGTGTGGTTGCATGGCTTTCTTGATAAAACCCCTTCCAAAACCCAACAACGACGCCAGCAGCCAATCTACCTTTTCATCCATCCACCTCCCCGCAACCCCCTCGACTACAAAACCTCGCGTCTCTACTTCTGGTCTTTCCACGAAGATGGTCAACATCGACTTTCACCCGAGTCATGTCGCAACTTCGGCCTTCCCCTTGAACTCGATTTCTTTGGTTGGGGAATCCGCTCAAATTCCTGGTCCACCAGCAGCTACCAGTTGATTCGTCGATACCACACTCTCAGAAGCTTTGACCCAACAACTCCTGATTTTGCTCGACACCTTGGATATGGTGACTACGACTTTCAACCCATTAACCATCCAGACCGGTTCATGGAGGTTGATCAAGGTGTGACCATTTCTCATTCATTCGTTCTGGCTCTTACCTCGGTGCAGAGCATTCCGACAGCCTTGATGGATCCGTCACTGGCAACGACTCCGAGTGTCTATCGCATACAATGGTCCAAAAATTGGCTGAGGACCCAATTTGTATGGCCAGTAACCAAGCCGGGAGCGAGTCCACTATCAGCTCGATTTGCGCTCCCAACAAGGGTCAGAAAATGGATATGGGACTTGGGGGTGCCGAGAGGAATAATCCAGAACTGGTGCGCTGCTGATTCTTTTTTCTTGATGTGCACATCACTAACATATCCGCAGGAATCATGTCACAATAATGATGCCACGAGTGATGTCCGAGCCATGGAGGAGCAGTTTCTCCCACCATTTCAACCAAGAACTCAGCTCTTCATGGAACACTCGCCGACCATCGTTTCCATTCTGGCCGAAACCTCTATTGCCGTTGCGAACAGTTCCTGGGCGAGTGAATGCGGCTCTCTAGTAGATAGAAAAGTGTTGGAAAATGGACTGACAAGGTGAGCTCGTCTCGGATTTCATGCCACTGTCTTAATTGCATGAGTTATAGATTCCGACTTCGAGAGGGGAAGGGATCGAAGCTTTTGCTATTGTTGAATTGGAACGTGGAGGAGGCCTGGCTCTTGCAAGCGTGTGGGGTCTTCTGTGGTCGAGCAATCTCATTGAAGGAGGGACTCGAGGATTTCGGTGCGTTTCTTTTGTTGCTTAAGTCTTGTCCACAGGCTAATGTCAACCAGAGCTTCGCTGGCATCAAGCTCAACTGTACGGTTCATTGAACCCACGCACGCTCTCCGAACGTCATGAGCAGTCTCCGATATATCTGTTTGTTCGATTGCCTCCTCCCGGCCTCCTCAGTGGTGATACCTCCTCCCTCCATTACTGGTCATGCTATGAAGACGGCCAGTCTCAGATCCCACCCGGATCATGTCGCAACTTCGGCCTTCCCCTTGAGCTCAAGCTCTTGGATTGTGGCTTTCGCTCGTTGTCCTGGCCTACTGAGGAGTATAGATTGGTTCATTGATATCAACTTCTCCAAGGGTTCGACCCGACGACTACCAATTTTGCCCAACATCTCCAATACGATCACTGTATTTTCCAATTTGATGATGACTCGGATCGCTTCAAAGACGTCGTTCATGAGGGTGTGTCCGATATTCTCTCATCCCTTCTTGCACTGACCTCTTCGATAGAGTTTCATCCCGGACGATCTACCATTGGTGCCGACTCAGAAGGCCAATCAAATCCGCAAGACGACGAACCGGTTCAGGACGCGAGTTCCTGGGGTAGTTCTCAGGTCCCGACTGTGCCATGCGATGGGGCCAATGGATTTACGATCACCGGGGACAATATTGCCAGCAAACGGCAGAGGACCGATAAAGAGCCCGGAGGGATAGAGCGTCACCATTGCTCATCTGACCAGGTGCGTTATTGGCTTTTTTTTTCACGCTCTTGTTGTGCAAACGTACCGGCAGGATCTTCGCCACAAGAACGACACCACGAGTGATGAACGGGCCACAGATAATCGAGATTCGCGAGTTGTGCAACCACTTCCAGCGAGGTCCCTGCCTTTTGCAGCCTCAACTGCCCTACCTTCCCTAGGATATGCTCATTCGCACTACGAGTACCAATCGCAAACGGTTGTGGCTGCCCATAGTGACATTCGACCATTTTATCATGAACCTTCCTCCCACTCCGCGAACCCTTTGTCGAGCGGCGTGTCATTCGATATATTTCATGACACCATGCCAGCTCACACTGAGGTCAATCCGAGTCCATCGTCCATCGATCCCCAGACCTCAGAATGGCTCGAGACATCCGAGTCGCAATTTGCGACCGTACCGGTGCCAATAAACTCTTTCGACGCATCGATGTCAGTCGAGCCATATAGCAGTGCTGAGCACGTCTTCTCAAACAATGATCGCACCGGGAATAGAGTGGAGTCCGCTTATACCAACCCCACATCTTACGCAGTCGATACCACCTTCAATACTGGTGGTGATGTAGGACTCTCATCAGAGATCTCCCCGTTCGCACCATCTGTCAACTACGCAGGTTACGATTCAAATCCCTACGCCTCCACGCCAGTCGTTACCTCGCCGTCCAGTTCGACTTCTCATGCCAATCCCTCATATCCCCCATACCATGGTGTGCACATGCCTCATACATATAACTCAGGCTATCCTCCTCAACACTGGAATGCTCAGGACGTTTACCACCAACCATTGCGTCATTCACCTTCTTACTTATTGCCTACCATTCCTTACCCACCCCATCCAACTGCTTACGCCCACGCTTACCTTCCATTCCCTGCACCTATGCCTCATCGTCACCCTTCGACTTTCCATTACAACGGTGGAGGGCCTCAAGTCGTCCCTCAGCAGCAGCACTGGAGCGTGCCAGATGCTGGCTCCTGGCAATACGCTCACGATCACGCTACCGAACCACTGCCATCTTCGCAACAAGGCCAGTGGGATAACGATCTCGCAGATGACGATGGAGTACAAGGGTGGTTTTAGGACTCTTTGGTTTTGTTGACTGCGAGATTATCGCTGGCTCCAGGGTGTACTATCTTTTATTATGTTCGTTCAACGTTGATTTATTTCTTTCTTCGTCTAAATCCGTACGGAAACTCCTATATAGCTCGGAATATCTGTTTTTATAGTCCTTGATTTTCCTCGTCGTCTCTCCCTAACAGACTGTAAATAGTGTGACGTAGTATCGGAATCTAGTGGTATGATTTGCTGGCCCGGAATTGGTTTAGATCGTGGCTGGCCAAGTATTCGTACTGTTATCGGGGACTGAGGCCAAACGGAAAGTCGTATCAAATGACTCCGAGATGCACTGTTTGGACTCTTATGGGTCCATGATCGTGATCATGATCTCCAGTAGATTCGTTGTCCTCGTCAATCAGCGTTACAAGATACTCACAAAGAGACCTGTATAGTCCCGTTGTGTAAGCCATTCAGCCTATTCCTCCGAGAGAGTTCCCCTTTGCAGCTACCTTGTTTTCAAGATGCCTCCGAAATAGAAGATGTGGCCTGACTAGAATGCATTAGGCAATCACCTCGGGCCTATAACATTCGATCGGGGGTACTATGACCTCGGAGATCCAAACGTGACTATATTCGAGGGACTTCAGAGCTGCAGGTATCCGAGTTTTTCAATTCAACTCATGCGTTGAACGCTCGAACTACAATTGACGTTTTTGGTGAGCTATTTCACCAACGACAGCAGAGAAATAGGCTTGAGTCATGTGTCTGGTCAGTCAAACCCACAGAAATATAAACGCCGGTATGCACTCACGAACGTTGATCTCTTTGTAGAAAGAGAATATGCCAAACGGCGCTCTGAGAGACGTGGAAGAAAACCGGGGAACGTAACATGAGTCTGCTCGTTAATGTCCGACTCTTAATACTCTGAAGAGGCTCCAATACCCTTAATAGAGAGGTAAAGGTCAGCGTTGGACACGGCCAGATACCACAAAACTCGCTTGCGTTGCTGTCAGCACAAGTAGGCCAAAGTGAATACTATCCCGAGGGGTGTGATCTTGATGGAAGGAATAAAAAGAGCGGGTTCGGAGGTAGGGTTCCTCAGGGGTATCAAAAAAGTTGAATGTGATATCTGGGAGGCTCTCAACGGCTCCTGAAGATTTTAATTCGCCCGCTATCGAACGGACCTGAGCCTTGTATATGTCAAACAGATACTGGTAGAGCGGTACTCGCCCTCACCCGTACATTAGCCTCGCCAGCACTGATATTCAATCATCCTATATTCTCCGGCGGTTCTCATCAAAAGAGTTGATGCCCGAGGATATCCGTTCTAAGTCGAGCTCGAACCCCGAACGTAATCGAGGATGGCGACAATCGCCGAGACCGACGAGAGAGGCCTGATTAAGGGTTTCTGGTGTAAAGAAGGAGTTAATTTTCGTTGTGAGACCATTGGGAGAGAGTATTGGAGCACTGCTGGTGCTGGTGACTCGCTATCGGCGAGAGAGCTTTTGGCACTTCCCAGAAGAGATTCGACCGTTCACCAAGCACCTTGCCCACCGCTGTTTTCCATCTCGTAGATGCTTACTTCCTTGATTTGACTCGATGCTGATGAGCTGTGACGTTGGTTCACATCTCAAAGTTGTCTAGAAGTAAGTATAGATTGGACGTACCAACACGTTCATCGCGGCTTCAGTCGTTGAGATGCCATACTCTCTTCTCAACCGCCGTCTGAGAGCTTACTATCCGTGCCTCGCTTGTAGGGTTGAGAGGGAATGAACACTGCTCGTAAGATAGAACGATATAACATGAGTAGATTGATATGCCACAGATTTATGGTAACTTACACGGCCAAGGACTTGGGAGTGATAGCAGCATTGATGTAAGTCAACCGCGCTGACAGTACTTCTGATTGAGTTGGAGTGGAAAGAAGATAATGAAGAAAATCTAAGTATGGTTGAACGTAAGTGACGTTGAACAACGAGCAATCAAAGCGTGGTGGCACTGGGCGCTTTTACAATCCCTTCCAATCGGAACCGGGCCGGTCTGCCCTCCTTTCGCAATACCCACCATTACGGACGATGTTTGACTCTCGTTGAAGTCACTGCCTTTCATATTCTCCGCGACATATGGACCCTCACAGCTTCTATGATAGTTTTCTAACGCGAGGACATAGTATTCTTACAAGCAACATCACGAAATTCCCATAGTGGGGTGAGCTGGTGAATATAACGTCGAAGACGGTGTTTAGTATGCCTCCCATGGGTTATATTCTTTCTCTAACTCTTGTGAGTTTTGACTTGCTCTGCTCCGGTGATGACGTTCTACAGTCTAGATATCAATCACCATCGACCACAATGAGGTCAAATTACAGCGTTCCCGGTGTCTGCTCTGGCGTCAATACCACCACCAATGCGCTCACGAAGATGGCCTGAACTGTCGCAAAGTACAGCGGCGGCAACCTATTTCCGGCCCTTCAACGCGCACAACAGTGCTGAGATCCCCAATTCGGCCTGCGATCTCACCACAGACACAATGACCTCGAATTACAGTGTTACCGGTGTCTGCTCTGGCGTCAATACCACCGCCAATGCGCTCACACACGATTTCAGTGCCATTCAGGATAGTGGGTGGTCGGGGACATCCCAAATTGAATCATCTGCTCCTGAGAACATTCTCTATAACAGTTCAGCATACCCTCCAAGCTCTTACCCCACGCCTGCGGTCACTCAACCGTCTAATGCGGCAGTTCCTGTCGGTTTCACGTATCCCCCACACAGTGCCGCGCCCACGTCTCGGGTGCATGACCCAGATCTTTCTTCACCATTCTCTTCCTACGATGGAGGCCCATTCGATCCCCAACAACCCCATAGCGCTCCGGTTGTTCACCAAAACCCATCGTATGATTCGCCCTCCTTCTCCCCGCCACGCGCTTCCTACTATCCGTCCACTCCGGTCACTTACCCCCACCCTCACCTTCCGTTTTCCGCCTATACGCCTCAGAGTCGCACAGAGCACTTCGAGTGTCTATCGGATATGATTACTCCCAGTATTAACGGGCTGTGTCTCCTGTTCGAGCACTCGAAGATCGCCTGAAGTATCGCTCGGAGATGCTGTCGGTGGATGCTGTCGAGTATTTGGGGCGGCATACTGGGGGAAACAGAGTTAGGCATATTTATGTTGTGGAGTTGTACTCGTCGGAAACGAGCTGGAAGCAGTTGTTGGTGCTGGTGGGTTACAAATATTGATGATGACATCGCCGCCATGCTTTACTTGTCTGTATGTTTCGTATGATTTTTCTCCTTCTGTTGCATTAAACTCTGTAACCATTGTCCTGATGGGTTGTCAGTATCTATAACCGCTTTACCAGTGTACCCGGAGATGTTGTGTCCGCGCTGCTCATCATATACTGATCAGGACCGGGGAACAGTTATCTCAGGACACAGCCTGTTTTTGTACTATTATATAGGTACACCACGTATAGGTGTATGCTATTCTAAGGAAAGGCATACGATCATTTGGATGACCCTCCATCCAATACGGTAGCTCGCTCACTGGCCAGGTAACAGGCGCAGATGCCGTTCTCGAACAATGAATGAAAGTATAGTTATCAAGACTCGTTGGCTCATATTACGACGTACATGATATTCATTGCACTCGGTAAATCCAAGTTGACAGTATCGAACCAAACATTGTGGTCGGGATTTGATCAAAACGCCTGTCCTCGTTCCGGCGCACAAGGTCCAACGAACATGACATCTCGATCAGCGATTGAGGCCAGGATGAAAGATGTAGTAGGTGCCGTTGGACGAGAAGTGTGATCTGACGAGCTCTCCCTAGACGAGTCAAGTGTAGTTGAGGTGGAGAATAAGCCGGTCAATTTGGTGGAATGGGAGAAGCGGTGAGTACATTCGGTAAATGAAGGAGGTCAGGTCATCGAGCGAAACTCGGTCTTGTAAAACCAAAGTGAAACGCAATTCAGGCGATACGAAATTCGAAGGAGGTCGCGAAATTGAGTAGTCGTACAAGCAGAGGGGATCCAAGACTCGATAAGCTCGAGAGAACGTTATCAAAGAGCAAATAAATCACCTCAAACCAAGATGGGCGAAAAGATCGATCAACTGAAACAAGTACCACGCACAGACTACCGCCAAAATGTCCTTCTTTCCTCCGGTATCGTGGTTCCAATGTGTAGCACATGTGTCGTGGGCAAGGGGAGTTTGATTGCGGACAAAACTCCACGAGACTCGGGTGAGCGACTAAGGCCGATGGGAAACCGGTGGGTTTGGCTCGAGGGTGTTCATATTGATAAGGTGAAGGAGATTGAGAGGTACATTTCCAGTCCATTTGAAGTCGAAAGTGAGTCTTAGTTATGTTCAACACAGGAGTGGCACATACCCACGAGCACTCCCCTCCTGATCAGTGGCCGAAATCAGTCAAGCCTCGGGGACCGTGATGCCCTGTATTGCGACCCATCAGCGGGCAGAACTCTCGTGGGCTTTCTACTCAGTTGGGTGGAGGAATGACGAAGCTTGTAGGTAGTAGATGATCGTTGGGTTATCAGGTTCGTTGAGACCAAACCGTAGTGGCAAGGCCGACCGTGGTCGAAGAGATGTCTATGTTGCTTGCTGTCTGCGGCGTTTGCAATGCCTAATCGTTGACATGGCATCGGTCGAGGCTGGAAAGAGGCGTTGAATGCTGTCGCTTGTGGGGGATGGGATCATAGTAGGCATGAGTTGTACATGTGAGATAGCGTTCGGTAGTTGAGAGGAAAAACAGCTCCAAGTAGCGTGATGGAAACTGAGATGTTCCGAGTGTTTTGGACGTTCGAGACTCATAGATGTTTCTGGTTCATCTGAAGGCAAAAATGAGCCAGCTAGTTCATACTCGGATTCATGATAGTGGTACTCACCGGCACTTTGGCCTCAGATCCAGACCTTGCCATCGTTTTTTCTCCGCGCTTCCAGTTATTCACAAGGAAATCTTCTGAAGATTTTTCAGCCAAATGAGTGGAAGGATGACGCGGACGATTCAAGGAGTCTGAAATATGCAGGTAGTCGGCAAGTAGTGGTCTTGGTCAACGCCGCGATCGCTGACAAATCCACCTTTCTCGTTGTGTACGACGCCCACCACAGGTCCACCAGCAACACCTGGGCGATCCACAAGTATCCAATCCCACCACTCTCCTCAGTGCCGAAGCCAGCCCAAAAGGAAATTGACATTATGGACAAGATTTGCTCAAGTGGAACGTGGCGTTCACACCCTGGCGTCAGAGGCGCACCCATCATAGCGACCGGGATACTTTTGGAGGCTTCTCACAGTTGGAATAGTCGTGTTGGTGAGCTATAGAATATATTTTGCGCCCTTATCTCCAATCACCTTGAGTTGAATCGCTTTATTTAGTTTGGTCTGGCCCTCACTGGCAAGGCTGCGATGGCCTTCGCAACCTCCTAGATTCTCTCGATGATTCTGCCATGCCTAACCAATCCGATACTCACCATGGTACTTCTTTGCGAGAAACAATGACAAAAGTTGTCCAGTTCGACCCGCACTCCAATTTTTGTTCGGGGGTAAACTCAGTGACTTCAGTGAGTTTTTCCGTTTCTTATGCCTCTTCCGTGAGTTCTTGGGAGCTGATAACCTCTGGCGTTACCTAGACTCTGAAGTGCTCGAGGCCCGCTTTGTTCTATCACAATCCCAGTGTCAATGGCGGCTCCAGCGACCGGTCTACTTCGTTCCCACTTTCGTCTTCTTCAACCACCTCTTGCTTCGACGGCCATGTTTTCTCTGCGAAGACAATTGCTCCTCAAGACTGAGGACTACTTCGGGGCATCCTGACGACCTTGAATGCAAATATACAAGCCTCAGCTTGGCTTCCTCATCTCGTACCAACAACCACTGATCTCAGCCTTCCCAAGTCCACTTTAAGACAAGTGGATTATCTTCAACACCTCAGATTTCTTCTGAATGATTCTCATGGCCAACGATAGTCGTACCGACGCAATGAGGTGCTAGAAGGTGCGTTTGATCGATATTCGCTTTGATCTGCGTACTGACCCGCAATTTGGACCCATGTTGGGCTCGAACGTTCGCCCATCGACACTTATTTATTCAGTTGAAGATATACTCACGGGAGCTGTGACTCGCCTACTTATAGCTCATGATTTTCCATCTCAGACTGCCTCGTCATGGAAGCTCAGCCTGCAAGCCCCCACGATTTTCCGTTGCTGGATCCTCACCGTCTTGGACTAGTCATTCAGCTGGTATTTCGCGTATTTCAGAGTGCTGGAACTCCGCTGTGGGGCTCAGGAAGCATTTGAATCGATTACATCCAGATTCCTGGCCTCCAGTGGACGCGTCGTCAAAGCTTACCATGAACATCTGGGGCTCGAATCATGCAATGCTTTTGATGCGAACCGTCCGGAGGTGCGCCTTCTTTCCGCTTGAATAAGTCCTTCGCGATAGAATTAGATCTCTGTCTCCAGTCAAACGTGCTCATCACCAATGTTCTCGAGTGCAAATCTGTTGCTCGGGAACCTTTATCCTCGCTCCTGTTATTCATACTATATGAATGGTAGGGACCTGGTGCTTCGAAAGCAAAGAAACCTAAAATGCCGTTTGCCTCATGACATGAACCATCTTGGACGTGATTTGGCGAGTGAAGTCTTCCGTGTCCCGAAGTAGATGCAAGGTAAGAATGCATTTTTTTAAATCAGAATTGCGAGTCTATAAGGCCTTGTAGACTCGAGAGCTTTCTATATGCCGTTTGTGTCAGCCAGATTATTTGTTGGTAGTCTGATATTGTATGCCAGCGCGCCACAAGCTGACTCGCTACTTTGGCTTTCAGTGAGATTAGCACATATGATTATTATTGGAGCGCAGTCTACCGAAGACTACCGACTCACAAGGTGTCAATTTTACCAAGGACTCTACCCAATACATGATCACATTAACCAGTCCATCGATGACCCGAGTTGATTCGAACTTCTCGTGTTCCGACTCTAGGGATGGGTTTGGCTAGAACGAGGCAAGGACGTTATGTTACCAGCGACTGAGTCAGAACAATACGTTGAGACTGAAGGGAAAGACCACAGCGTACACAACTTGGATCCCCTCTTGTATGTCCTTGTAGGTTCACAATCGTGATCGTAATTTTGCATAGCATTGGCGTTGTACGAGTCCAAAGTGACTGTAAAACGCCGGGGACGTCTCATTGTGCATATGTCATCAAAACTATACATTCGTTTTGACATCCTTGAGTAAGAAAGCAGCGGAGGATAGCCGTCAGTTCTCCCGAGACAGCCTTTGACATTGACAAGTTCAAGAAAACGAGTCTGAATTGATTGAGAGCGAGTTTCGTTGCTGGTAAAGGCCCTAAGAATTGTAATCTAAGCCAATTTGCCTGTACCTCGGCGAGACTGAGTCGTGATACCAGAGCTAGACACCTCTCCAGACACATCGAGAGTGCCAGTGGGCATGTCTAGATCTATTCACTCACAGCGAATCTGTCTTGAATATTCAGACCTGGCCATTAGTCCGTAATGACTTGGAGGTCTACCAACGACATACAAGTCCAGATCATTCAACAACTTCAATGGAAGAACTGTTCGGAGGTACACTTTAGTTTGATGAACACCCTCCAAGATGGATTCATTCCTCCCAGCTGATTGAGCTCGTCGCCAGCCTTCATGTACCGGAGTCCCCTGCCCCAGATATATTCTACGCACTGTATGGAGGCGGTGTTAAGAGAATGTTCGAACTCGGAAACTAAGCAGTTCACCTCACGAACCGTGATTTGACTTTGCCTCCTTCCCGGAGTCGGGTCAATTTCAATGCGTTCGGACTAGGTGAGATACAAGAAGATCTGTGTGTTAATGAAGACTCAGAGTCTATCGCATGAATAGTGGCCCTGGGATCTTCGACATTACGGATAGCACATATTCCAATGTAATAAAGTAGGCATCCATCCCGTTGGACTAACTGCTCGGCGATTCTGTAGTTATGCCCCACAAATCAGATGGTCATAATACGCCAGTTAGGGACCCGAGGGGTAATAAGGTCACTCGTATGGGAAGTTGATCGAGTTGTGGGTGCTTGTGTGTGCCAGATATTGGGGACAAGCAGTGACGGCATGCTCGTTTTAGCGTATCGCTTGAATCTCGCACTAGGTAACAGTACCTATTGTTCAAATTACGACAATGAAGCCAAAAGGACCCCTTTCCAACCTCAAGGAAGGCGAATCTTAGAGCTTAGAGGTTTGCCAGCCTCGGTCGTCTATGACTGTCGTGATTAAATAAGTTTCGGGACCAGGAGGGTTCCGGCTAGGACTTTGAAGGTTTGATAGCAGATGAATTTATAGCACTCTAGTACATCGATGAGCTCGAGTCCGTTAGAAAATGTACCAAAACTCACGGGCGAAAGAGAAAAGGTGAATATTGTTGCACCAGCAAGTCCGCAAAGTTGCCAGATATTCAGTGTAATCGTCGAGAGAGACGCCCAAAATCTACCAGCTTGAATACCCTTGCTGTCACTCACCTCCAGATGTTCACCCCAGTTTATTCGCTGCTCGTGCTTCTAGGTTTCGACGTGTTGGAAGCCAGCCTCCAACTTCATAGCGGCATCTCCGACAAGATGGCACCAGACAAGATTCAAAAGGTTGGACGGTATATACGTCCGTTGTATTGCAAATCGACAGCAGGGCCAATCGGCCATCGGAGGCTGGGATCGATGAAAGGAGGTTGCGACAAAAAATCGTTCGAGGCAGCGCTATCATGGAAACTCTTCGTTCCCAGTGTCCCCGTTTGGCGAACTATAAGCAGCTTCAGCCTCAAACAAGCAATAAGGATCGAGAGGCACTCACCTGTAACCTAATAAACCACCTTGTCGTCCGAAGCAATAGTCAAATTTCTCCATACATATTACAAAGGGGTCCACTTGCCCTGTATCGAGGCCGAACGTTATCCAAGTTCTCCAACCTTTGAACGTAGGCGCTAGAGTAGTCCGCCATCGTTCGGCAAGTCACAAAATGCTTCCCTTTCTTCGAGTAAGTATATGAACGAATGAAGGTCATTACTCGGAAAGTATTGTCGATTCGGGTCGAGTCGAATCGTTGATGCATTGCGGGAGGCCGACTTAAGGAGAAGCTTTTGGAGGCAATAATTGAGAACACGGAAAAGTTGAGCAGCGAGATTCTGAGAAATCAAAAGTCGTCGTCAACCACATACGGGCTATGGGCTGCTATGGGTGATGCATGATGAGAGACAGTATGGTGGTGGTCATGGAAAATGCCGCGGCCGCTGACAAAGCCTCTTCGCTCGTTGTCCCTGACGACCACCAATCTATCCAACGATTCTCCGGCAACGCTGTTTCTTTGATATTACGCCTCATCCATCCCCTGAGAACATAAAACTCCAGGCCAGACCCTGCCTTCGTCACAGACGAGCCACAGACGAGCACAAACGCTTGTCGCCTCTATCCACAACAACCTGTCCTCACAAGCCCAAATTCTCGACTCTCAGGACATCCACCGTCTGTCAAAAAACACATACCATCATTTCCAAGTGGTTCTAGCGTGTTCTTTATGCTTCATTTCCAACACCTTTGGGAAGTACATTAAAGGGCTGAAGCGTCAAAATTCAGATTGGATCGCTGCTCTCAAGTTACTCGACGAACTCCGAGGCTTGAACGTCAACGTTGAACCACAAATCAGGATCTAGCTCCTCGTACTCCTGGCGGGATTCCTGAATGATTGAAATCCACAGTGGCTCGGTTTTGAACTCGATATGAGTTACAGAATCCGGAGCTTTTCGAAGGACCATATTCAGCTGCAGGTGTCTATTCGTTTGTCAGGTCCGTCTAGTCTCGTTCCGGCTCAGCGCACCGTCAAGTTGAGCAAACTAATACACTATCATTAGATGCCATCTATCAAGCCACGCTCACTTGGATCATACCAACGGTCTCGTCATTTCTGCAGGCTCTCTTTGTGGTCCTCGATCGATTCAGCCTCATGCTAACTCGAAGTCGGAACTCGATGTCATTGACATCACCCGGCCTGCCCAACACAAAAGGAAAAGCGATCAATGCTCAAAATTAATGGAGCCTGAAGATCGTCGTATCTCACCATTCAAGTCGATTCAGGTCGGTGATACCAAATGATAGCCCGCACCTTCCGTTTCCTCACGCTCAGCGCCAGATCATCAGACGGTACTCCATAAATTGAGGTCTTCTGTTCGATAGCCGCCGTGATGGATCCCCAACTCGTGTAGTAAGTGATCGTATAAGTCTCGAGCGCCTCGCTCAAACCGTGTTACTAAATAAAACCTTTTTCTCAGAGCCAGTACGGTGTACCGATATGACTCCTTTGACGTCGTCGAGCCAGATCTCGAAGACTGGACTAGAGAAAGACCCTCACATGGGAGTGTAAGAAGACACTGTAGGCTGTCCCGACAGGCACGAATCTGACGAAGAAGAGGGGCGTGCCCTCAACGTATATCACTGCGGTGGGTGTTCCATAGAATCTTGATCGTGTGTTAAATGAAGCTGAAGCGCCGGCGAAACAGCATGCCAACGCTCACCTTCTCATATCGATAACGCGAGCGGGAAGACCAGATAGCGCTGGGGATAATTCCTGGGCTCAAAAGACATCAGCTTCCCGACTATGGAACGTTGAATACTGTATAGATCGATGGCCTGGAATTCCCAATCGTCTGAGGTAAAAATGAAACGGAACAGGGAGAGGGAGAAGGATACGAGTGGAAAATGTAGCTCAGTTGGGCGGGCGGTTGAGAGGCATGGATCAGGCGTGTCTTTGGCGCTCCAAGCTAATTATAATCTAGTTCAATGGCGTGTAAGTATCATGTTTGCTTTAAATATCAGCGTGTTTTACCTGCCCTTTGCCGTCACTCTACACCCTCCTTTCGCTCCCTCAATCCGCCGCCTACATGTCAACGTTATTCGCAAATGCGCAGAAATTTTCGATATCTGGCGGGACCTTCAGCTGTGTTCAACGCGACCAGCACAACTATTACAATGGCCGTACGACAACTGAAACAATAACTTCCTCCTCCGCTAACGGGGGTATAGCAAACCAGGAAGCCAGCTCGTTCTCGATGACTGCAACAACGGTTGTTCACGGAAACCAGATCAACCAGATTGTTCAGCGAGAAGAGAGGGAACATACGGAATTTGACGACGTGAGTTATATATCTGGGAAGTGGGGAGCTCGAAGGCTTATTATACGCACCGTTCATCCAGTATCGGAATGTCAAGAGTGGTGATTTCTATAGGCTTGAGGATGTCTGTGTTGTCAAAGGTCATCGCCGACAGTGGTCATGGTCATGGTATGATGCCCTGGATGTCGAGAAAACTATCTGTGCTGCGAAGGTGATCGGGACGGAGGGCTTGTTCACATCGGTGACTTATAGTGGGCCGGATGCGCGCAGGGTGAGCTTTGTACACTTCAAGGGGTGGAGCAATTAAAGAAAGAGTTTGATTATAGGCCTTCGAGGAGGATTTTCGAAATTGTTCGCGAGCGCGGTACGTCTAGTGGAGTTTCAAATTCACCTACGTGCTTAAGAATCTTCAGTTCGTCCAATAATGCGCAGGCATTTGCTGTCGACATCGGAACGGTACCGTCACTACTCCTTTGGCACGGTAAGTGTGTGTGTGCCTGGCGATTCCTGTGGTCAAGTCAATTTGTCTGTAGGCCTTGTACCGATCTCGCACTTTGAGAGGAGTTTCGGACTGCTTAGTCGGTTGTATTTCTGGAATCTGATTGTAAGTAGTGGAAGTACTGAGATGGAATAGGTTGATCATGCAATTGACGTAGTGCAAAATCGGCTGCGAAGAACCGGAGGAGCTGTGGGTGGATTCTACCCGAGGAGAGATCGTTCTAGGTCCAGAGGGGCCAAAGTCAGATATCAAGTGGAACCGGTGGATTTTCAAGATGGAGAATCTACCTTTGACCAGCGAACTTCTCCAAGAAGATGTTTTCATGCGCTTCATGGCAAGCCAACAGTCGAAGGAATTTGATCTGGCGATTGTGCGGGTGATTGTTTATGACGCTGACTGCGATGTAAACGTGCCTGAATCTTTCCATCGGCCGACCATCTTTTCCACTTTGACCGCAACCCCCATCGCCTTTGCAAACAACGTCTGGGCGAGTGACCACGGTCTTGTAGAGAGGAAGGTGCTGAAAAATGGGTTGACAAGGTGAGCTGCTCGGAAATCACAGGCCACTCTGTCTAAAATCATGAGTAGATTCCGACTCGGTGAAGGTGCTGGAGGTTGGTTTTGGTTTTGGTTGAACGAGGGCGTGGAAGAGGCCTGGCTTTGTCAATCATCAAACATCTTTCAATCTCGTGGAATTTCGTTGGAAGATGATGTCGGTGTTTACAGTGCGTCGTCATTTGTGTTCTCTTTTTCACTGGCTAACATCGACCAGAGCTCGTCTATCCCGAGGTGGAGTTGGCAGGCGATCTTGATCCAACCCCTTCCAAAACCCAACGACGACGCCAGCAGCCAATATACCTTTTCGTCCGTCCACCTCCCCGCAACTCCCTCGACGACAAAACCTCGCGTGTCCACTTCTGGTCTTTCCACGAAGATGGTCAACATCGACTTTCACCCGAGTCATGTCGCAACTTCGGCCTTCCCCTTGAACTCTGTTTTAGGGTTCGGGGGATCTGCTCAAAGTCCTGGTCCACCAGCAGCTACCAGTTGATTCGGCGATATCAAACACTCAGAAGCTTCGACCCAACAACTCCCGATTTTGCTCGACACCTTGGATTCGATGACCGCATCTTTCAACCCATCCACCATTCAGATCGTTTTATGGAGGTCTATCAAGGTATGGCCATTTCTCATTCGTCCGTTCTAGCTCTTACCTTGATTCAGAGCACTCCGACAACCTTGACAGATCCGTCATTGGCAACGATTCCGAGTGTCCATCGCATACAATGGTCCAAAAGCTGGCTGAGGACCCAGTTTGTATGGCCAGTAGCCAAGCCGGGAGTGAACCCACTATCAACTCAAGCTACGCTCCCAACAAGCGTCAGAGAATGGATATGGGATTTGGGGGTGCCGAGAGGAATAATCCAGAACCGGTGCGCTGCTGATTCTTTTTTCTCGATGTGCACATCACTAACATATCTGCAGGAACCGTGTCGCAACATTGATGCCACGAGTGATGTCCGAGCTATGGAGGAGCAGTTTCTCCCACCATTTCGACCAAGAACTCAGCCGTTCAAGGAAGACTCGCCGACCATCGTTTCTATTCTGGCCGAAACCTCTATTGCCGTTGCGAACAGTTCCTGGGCGAGTGAATGCGGCTCTCTTGTAGATAGAAAAGTGTTGGAAAACAGACTGACAAGGTGAGCTCGTCTCGGATTTCATGCCACTGTCTTAATTGCATGAGTTATAGATTCCGACTTCGAGAGGGGAAGGGATCGAAGCTTTTGCTATTGTTGAATTGGAACGTGGAGGAGGCCTGGCTCTTGCAAGCGTGTGGGGTCTTCTGTGGTCGAGGAATCTCATTGAAGGAAGGACTCGAGGACTTCGGTGCGTTTCTTTTGTTGCTTAAGCCTTGTCCACAGGCTAATGTCAACCAGAGCTTCGCTGGCATCAAGCTCAACTGTACGGTTCATTGAACCCACGCACGCTCTCCGAACGTCATGAGCAGTCTCCGATATATCTGTTTGTTCGATTCCCTCCTCCCGGCCTCCTCAGTGGTGATACCTCCTCCCTCCATTACTGGTCCTGCTATGAAGACGGCCAGTCTCAGATCCCACCCGGATCATATCGCAACTTCGGCCTTTCCGTTGAGCTGAAGTTCTTGGATTGTGGCCTTCGCTTGTTGTCCTGGCCTACCGAGGAGTACAGATTGGTTCATCGATATCAACTTCTCCAAGGGTTCGACCCGACTACTACCGATTTCGCCCAACATCTACAATACGACCACTGTATTTTCCAACCGAATGATGACTCGGATCGCTTCGAAGACATTGTCCATGAGGGTGTGCTCAATAATTCCTCATCCCTTCTTGCACTGACCTCTTCGGTAGTTTTTCATCCCGGACGATCTACCATTGGCGCCGACTCAGGAGGCCAATTAAATCCGCAAGACGACAAACTGGTCCAGGACGCGAGTTCCTGTGGCAGTTCTCAGGTCCCGACTGCGCCATGCGATGGAGCCAATGGATTCACGATCACCGGAGACAATGGTCCCAGCAAACGGCAGAGGGGCGATACACAAGTGATAGAGATAGAGAGCGGCACCCAACCAGACCAGGTGCGTTATTACATTCATATCTCTGCTCTGCTACTTTAACAACGTAATGTCAGGACTCCCTCAGTCTTCAGGCTACTGTCGTCGCTGGTGACAGGGCCGCAGGTAGCGCAGTTTCAACGGTCAATACCAACAACCCCGTTACCACTGTTCGCAATACCAATCACGCTCAGAGCGTCGGGCGGTTAGGGATCGAACCTCATATTTCACCGACCGTTGCCAAATCCAACGGCAAGTTACACAACAACAGACCCGCAACACAGCTTGCTCCTCCTCTGCGTCGACAGATTCTCAACTCCCCAATGCGACCATTCATGCCCACCTCCCTCATCTCTCAAACGCTGACGACGCTTCGCCCATCACCTATCACAGTAGAGGTCTTACCGTTCACGTCCAGTAGCAATACTGCGATGCTACGGTCGTTTCTCCCCGGTGATACACCTACAATTCCGCGGCACAGGCATTGTCACCTTGTTAAGATGGGCGGGGTGCCAGTTTCTCCGCTCGAAGCACGAGATGATGATGGTACTCCCCCGGAGTCTGGTCGATCATAGCGTTGACGACTTGAGTAAGTTGTATCATGAATGAATATTGCATGGTCATTTATACATACACTTACATATTATGATCTATATCTGTACCTACTTGGACTCCTCGTGTACATATTGCTGGACGCCCGCTGGCTTGTTAATCTCTTTATTGTACAGGGGGATAGTTGAACTATCTATTGACGCTCCCGAGATGACTGGGCAGCCATGATATTTCAAAGCTCTTGTGATTTGGAACATCGTGCTAGTCTCCTCTCTTTGAAGTAGACCGCACGAGTGAGAACATTCAGTAGACACAGACCAGGGTTGTAGGTCTGTGTGTGCTGAATATCGTCCCTCCTGGGACCTAAACTTCTACCCTCCGGGCTTGTGTCTTTGGCATGTCGTTAAATTGGTGATGTATTCATAATCCCTGTATGTAACACCGGCTACGCTCGAGGGAAATCCGCCTGTCGGGTTATGAGCTCTCTCGACACAGGAGATCTTGGATATCCAATGACTTTTTACAGGTATCAGATACAAGTTTATCGTGAATCTATACTCAGCGTTCACGGTCGAGCACTCGGAGAATACGGGAAGTCGCGAAAAAAAGGCTGTTTTAATGGAACAGCTGAGATACGCCAGACGCACGGACAATGCAGTGTCGACTTTGAATTGGAAGTCTGGTTTACTTCGTTCCGTTGTTACGATAGGCTCCAGCTCCAGATGCTACTCCTCATGAAATATATCCAAGAGACCTCCCCGTTCTTATTATACATCAATCTTCGGGATACTTGAAGAATCCAACCGTTAGAGTCGGATGGGAGTGTAGATTAGTTCTGTTCAGTGCAACCTTTACATCCCTGATACGCGCTTTTTCAATGGGGACGTTACTTATACAGGCGCGGACACCCATAACTCAGATATAGTTGATTTTGAGATTGACGCGGCGGGCGCCGCTGCTACAAAACGACAGGGAATAGAGCTGGATGTCTCGATACCACAAGGAATCGAGGCCTGAGCCAACGTACCAAGCATTTTCTGGCCACTCTGTGCATCGTCTTTCGATCCTGGGCGCTGAAACCTGATGAAGCCTATCACCAACTCAAAGGACCCTGGAATGCATTGACCCCCAATGAAGAGCACCACCAAAGACGAGCAGACAAAGAAGGGATGAAACTATTTTTGCACTGCAGAACGAGAAATCGGGCTCCCCCTTGGCCATTGTACGGTATACAGTAATGGCATCCTCAGGGGGGGCGTTGAACGTGAAGTCTCACGGCCCACCTCCAATGCAAGCTCGTAGTCACGCAATGGTTACGGGACTTCAGGTCGCAACGTGTGTACTATGTTCCGAGCCGTGGAGAGGAATGGTCGAGTTGTGGGTCCATGTGTGTGGCAAATATTGAAGAGTGATGTAACAATTGCTTTGGCCCTTTGTCGCTTGGACTTTGCACCAAATGCTTACCTGATAGCCATCCTTACTTGGATTTGCAACACGGCGGAAAGGTTTACCGGCAGTTAGAGGCCGTGCCAAGGAGTTGTCAAGTCTCTGCGCAAATCTACAACCATTCGCGTTGAGAACTTCGCTGTCCATGATTTCTGTGGTCAGCAAGGTTTCGAGGGGATGAAGGTAGATGTGAGTCGTCTTGGAATAGATAGTGCTGTATGTTTGGCGGGAGGAGATACGCAGGCGTACAGGATACGGAACTGTCAAACTCGATAAGTCACCAAAGTTATATTCAACATGGTCGTAGATCTCGATGGTCAGACCGAACGTGGGACCTGGAGTGGTATACGGGAAATAAAAAAGTATTAAAACCAATGGAAGCAACTTGTATCCATTTGGAATAACGGTTAGATCATACGAATACCTACGAGACCTGTAGAACCCCGTTGTCCAGACCATTCATGATCCAGCAGCTGCAAAAAAGCCCAAATGACATGGCCATGACTTCTTGTCATGCTGCTTTCGAATTTGAAGATAACGGCCTACTTGGAATGCATTCGGTGGCCACTTCGGGCCTGTGCCACTCCAGTGAGGGTGTAACTTCGGCGTTCCAAAGGCGACACGTTCGAGGGATCTCGGAGCTGTAGGTGTCCGAGTGTTTGACTTGAAATTGGGCGTTGAACATTCAAACTACATGCAGCTGACGTTTTGAACGAGCTATTGCGCAGACCAAAACAGAAAAACAGGCCCAAGTCATGATTCTAGTCAGTCGAACAGTCGAACTCATAGAGCCATAAACATCCGCATGCACTTGTGAACGTCGGCCTCCTTGACCGAGAAGAAAGTAGTCTAGAGACGGAGGAGAAAGTCAGGGATTGTGAAGTCAGACCCTGCTTGTTGATATCCGACTCTTGATGCTTTGAAGAGGTTCCGGTACGCCCAACGGAGAGGTGAAGGTCAGCGTTTGACTCGACCAGATACCAAGAAACACTTGCCTGTGTTGCCGCCGTCCAATACTCCTTGTTGCCCACAAAAACGGGTCCATTCCCTACGTATGGTGCCCGAGGTCTAAATAAGTTCTCGGTTGGAACGGTTCAAATCATTGCCCGAGCTCTCGAGCGAGTTTGGGTTTGTAAGGCATCTTTGTGAGCCATTGATGCATCAGAAAGCCTTGCGAGAGAGAACGTCGAGATCTCTGTATATGGACAATCAGGAGTTGCATTCGGTCCACAAATGATGGTTGAGGGACGTTAGTGGTTGCCGACTGTGAGCAGGATCATGGTGGTGATGGTCAACGCCGCGGCTGCTGACAAAGCCTATTTGCTCGTTGTCCCTGATGACCACCAACAACCCTCTGACAGCACTTTTTCTCAATATCCCACTCGATTATCTCTGACAACGTCAAAGTCTAGGCCCGACTACTCTCGGAGGATACTAAACTCATATCCCTATTGCTACTGTTCAAAATATGAACCTGCACTCATGAGCCTGAATTCTCGAAGTTCAGGGTGTCTTCCGGCTGTTCAAAAGCACACACCACCATTTCTGAATGTTTCCAGGGCGCTTCATGTGCTTCGATATCCAAAGTTTGGACCTTGGACGCACATTTGAGAGCCGCCAAAACGTCAAAAATAGGGTTAAAACGCTCTGCTCAAGTTGTTCGACGGATCTTGGACGTCGAACCATATATCCTTGCTGATATATCAGGATCTTTCCTACTCCCGGGCCCTGGCACTGCTAAAAGGAATACAGATACGGTGACTCGAATTCGAGTTCAACACGATAATCAGCCTCGGATTCACTCGAAACTGGAACTCGGGGCATCGATATCACCCGGCCCCGCCTAACCCAAGAGGAAAAGACCGTGCTCAAAGTCGACAAGGCCTCATTGAAGAACATTTGAGATATTTTCATCTCTCAACTAACGTCGCTCTCGGGTTGAACGCCAAATGGGAGGCCTCATGCTAAGCTCCAGATCATCAGATGGTGCTCCACAAATGAACGTTTTCATGTTGCGAAGCCGCCACAGTAAGCCACCCCACTCGTGTAGTAAGTGATACTCTCAAGTGCCTCCCTCAAGCTGAACTGAACAGAACCTTCTCTCAAAACCAGCCTCTACGTCACGTTGTCGAGCCAGAATTAAAGACTGGATGAGGGAAAGACCTCGTATGGGAGTATGATAGGATAGGACACTGGCGGTGCTAGCTTGTTCCGACAAGCTCGAACTTGACAAAGATTTGAGAGGGGCGTGCCCTCGGCATGTATCACTGTGGTGAGTTTCTTTTTAGAACCATGATCGTGCGCAAAGTGCCGGCGAACAGCTTGCCAGCGTTCACCTTTTCATATCGATAACGCTCATGAGAAAGTTGATTAGCGCTGGCGACGTATCCTGGATTGAAGACACGGTGAACGTCGTATAGCTCGATAGCGTAGGTGTCTGAAATGTGTGATTTGGAATTGCAAGACAACAGAGAGAGAGAGCGGGAGGGATACGAATGGGAAGTGTAGGTCAGTTGGGAGAGCTTTTGGGAGGCAGATGGAAAAGGCACGATCTGTCATCTGGCTAATCCGTGTAAGCAGCGTGTTTGCTTCAAATATAAAGCTGTTCTCCCTTTCATTCGTTGTCTTCTGTACCCAACACCCTTTCTTTCTCTCCCTCGTTCCCCGCCCACATGTCAACGTTCTTCACCGCGCGGAAACTCTTGATATCTGGCGGGACCTTCAGCCAGGTTCACGGCAACCAACACAACTATCACACTGCCCACACCACACACAAAATGATCACTTCTTCTTCTGCGGACGGGCGTATAGCAGAAAACCAGGGAAATAGCTTGTCCTCGACAAATCCGACAATGGTTGTTCACATACGTGGTGACCAGGTGAACAATTTCAACCAGTGGGAAGAGAGGGAGCGTACCGAATTTGACGACGTGAGTTATCCATCTGGAAAGCAACGAACTCATCATAGGCTTACACATGCCCTTGACCAGTATCGGAATGTCAAGAGTGGCGATTTTTACCGGCTTGAGGAAGTCTGTGTTACCAAATATCGTCGGGATCCATGGTGCTCCAAGTTCGAACCGCAAGTGGACAAAACCGTTTGTGTTGTGGAAGTGACTGGGACGGAGGGTAGGTTCACGTCAATGACTTATAGTGGGCCAGATGCACGCAGGGTGAGTTCTTTGTCTTCTGTCGGGCGGAGCAAAGAAAGGTAGTGATTCAGTTATAGATATTCGTCCAGGATTTCCGGAAGTTGTCGCAAGCGCGGTACGTCGAGTCGAGTCCCAGATTGATTCGCGTGCTGAAGACTCTCTAGCTCGGACAAGACCGCACAAGTATTTGCTGTTGACGTTGGAACAGCTCCATCACTACTTCTCTGGCACGGTGAGTGCATGTGAGTGTACACGGTGAGCCCTATAATCAACTCAATGCCATTCTCTAGGCCTTGTACCGATCTCGCATTTTGGGAAGAGTTTGGGGCGGCTTGGTAGCTTGTATGTCTGTAACCTGACTGTAAGTAGCCCAAATAGCAAAGTGAGACAGTTTAATCATACATTTACAGGAGGAATTGGATTGCGACAAGGAGGAGCTGTGGTTGAATGCTTCGCGAGGAGTGATGTGTCGAGGTCCACGAGGGCCGGAGTTGTATAATAAAGGGTACGGGTACGGGTGGGGGAGGTGGGAGCGGGAACTACCTTTGACCACTGAGCTGCTCCAAGACGATATTTACCTGCGCTTCTTGGCGAGCCAAAAGTCGAAAAACACTGACAACGCGTTTATATTCGCGATGTGGTGGCAGGGGTCCAGGTATGGTCATGCCGTAAAGGTGCTTGAATCGTTAGATCAGCCGACCATCTTTGCTGCGACCAAAGCCCCCATCGCCTCTGCAAATAACGCCTGGACGACTCGGAGCATCTCGAAGGGTTTTGCGGAGAGGAAAGTGCTGGAAGATGGTTTGACAAGGTGAGATCCTCGAAAAACCGCAGGCCACTCTTTCTAATGATGCACGAGTAGATTTCAACTTGATAAAGATGAAGTCACTGATTTCAGTGTTTTGTATTTCAATCGCAGCTACAGCGACGCATTGGATAAAGCCTGGCTTTGGCAAGCACCAAACATCTTTCAATCTCTAGGAATACCGTTCGAAGATCAGAGTATTTATTGTACGTCATTGTTTTGTGTTTCCTCTTTCTGGCTAACGTCTTCCAGAGCTCTCTTATTTCACTTTCTGGATGTCAGTAACAATGCCAGCAGTCAATCTACCTTTTTGTCCATCCGCCTTCAAGTCCCGACATCTTTCGTGTCAACTCACCTTCCTGTGGCTTAACGGTCTGCACAACCTCACGTCTCCACTTCTGGTCTTTCCATGAAGATGGTCAATCTCGACTTTCACCCGAGTCATGTCGCAACTTTGGCCTTCCCATTGAGGTCGATTGCTGGGACTGGGAGTTCTGTTCACGCTCCTGGTCCGCCGCCAACTACAAGCTGATTCAACAATACCAGCTGCTCCGAGGTTTCGACCCAACAACTAGTGATTTTGCTCGACACCTTGGACACGATGACCACGTTTTCAAACCCATCTACGATTCAGATCGATTCATGGAGGTCAATCAAGGTGTTTTTGATTTTCATTTGTTCGTTCTTGCTCTTACCTCCCCGTAGGGCACTCCAACAACGTCAACGGATTCGTCACTGCCAGCGACGACTTCAATTGTCTCTTGAACACGATGGACCAAAAACCAGTTGACGATCCGATTGTTATGGCCAGTAGCCAAGTCCAGTCGGACTCCAGAGGAGCCGAACCCATCATCAACTCGGATCGCGTCACCAACAAGCGGCAGAGAAGGGGTACAGGATTCGAGGGTACCGAGAGGAGTAATCCAAAACCGGTGCGTTGTTGACCTTGTCTTCTAGACGTGCACTTCACTAACATACTCACAGGATCTTCGTCACAAGAACAATACCACCAATGATCAAGACCTAGCAATGGAAGGACAAAATTCTCGACTTGTGCAGCCACTCTCAACGAGGTTTCTGCCCTTCACGGATCCAGTCAACCCACTTCCTCCGATTCCCCTCAAGGATCCTCATCTACACCAAGGGCACCAACTACAACCCCATCCATTTTGCTTTTATAGGAATCAACTGTCGTATCACTATTCCTCCCACCCCGCAAACCCCTCTTTGGGAGATGTATCGTTTGCTCCGTATGGTGTGAACATGCCATTCTCCAACACGCCCAATCTGTCATCTTTACATCTCCAATTGCGAGGGTGGCCTGAATTGTCACCAGACACAGCGCCGGCAAACCGTTTCAACGCAGTGCCGTCTTTCAACGCGTACAACAGTGCTGAGATCGCTAACTCGGCCAGCGACCTCACCGCAAACACGATGCACTTAGACTATACCGCCATCAGTGCTTACTCAGATGTCAATGCCATCGAAAATGCACCCAGATACGATGGCGGTGCTGATCAGAATACTGGGTGGTCGGGGACGTCCCAGGTTGAAACACCTGCTGCTGTGAACATGCTCTACAGTGGTCCAACATACTCTTCAACTCCCTACTCCATGCCCGTGGTTACCCATCCCTCTGATTCGGCAGTTCCCGTCGATTTCACCTATTCCCCACATAGTGCCACGCCCCCATCCCACGTGCATGACCCAGGCCACCCCTTTTCGTTCCCCTCCTATGGCGAAGGTTCATTCGCTCCTCAAGAATACTGGAACCCTCCGGTTACTCATCACGATCCATCGCACGATTCGCTCTCGTCCTTCCCACCGGGCATCACCCACTACCCATCCAATTCGACCGTTGACACCCGAACCTCGCTTCCACTTTCCGCTCATACGCTTCAGAGCCATCCTTCTATGCTCCCTTGGAATGGGGGTGACCCTGTCGTTCCTCACCAACCCTGGAGCACGCCAGCCAATTATCCTCAGCAGTATACATATGATCTTCCGATGCAATCGACACAGTGGAATACTGAGAATGAGACGAGTGGTGAATATGGGGAGGGGAACGGAGCTTCGGGGTGGTAATGAAGCAATAGATGTTTGAAGATTGTTTTTAACTGACGAATTTGAGGGGATTGTCGTCTGGGTCGCCTCATATTTCATGGACGTTTCTCTCGTTTGGATGTTATTCACGTTTTGACTCGCGTATCTCAGTAAGATCTATGTAAATTGTACCCACCGTTTATTTAGTTTTATCGTTGTATCATAACCTGAAATTTTATTGCGATCTTCAACCTCCTTTGACATACATATTTCGAAGGAACGCCGTCGAGATTTCCTCGTCGTTTGGTACATGTTGAGTTGATTCTAGATAGTGATATTGTTTGCTGGCCGTCCGCACAATGCAAGTACTACAGAGTGATACTCGATACTCAAAGGAGCACGGCAACGGTAGGCTGATCTTGTGATACGGGACACAAGTCTGCCTGGCGGTGATTGATGATCTGGAAAAGGGAATGGCATATACCTGCCAGCCGGCAGAGGGTAACATCCTCAACTCCACGAATGGAATTCGATCCCATAACCTCGAAATCAACTATCAGTTTGGTGATTATAAAGTTAGAATAACCGCAGACGTTGGCGGAAGGCCTAGGGCTCAGATAGGGTTTGTGGGTCCCGGTGTGTGTTGGATATCAAAATAGGACTGTTCCTAGAATATCCGTGTGTTGCATACAATCCCAACCCTGATTCTTGTAGACTGTGCTATGCTCAGGAGAAACTCACTCATTTCAGTCTTTCAACCTTTCTGACATTTATTATTGAGCCTAAGGTCCGAGCCGATTGTTATAAAAGCGAAGTCGAAGCCAGCAGAAACACCTCATATTTGTACCGACTCCCGCTATTATTCGAACCTCAAAATCAAACCTCTAGGTCGCATGATGATCTATCGGTAGGGAAGATAACGAGGCCACTACTTGAGTTACAGTAAGTATACGAACGATTCTCGTTAAATCGCGAACCAGCCGTCCAGTGATAGACTAACATCCACAAAACAAAGTCTATAGGATTTCCGATCCCCAAGTCAACCAGTCCCTGACCTCACGGAGATCAATCTTCCGCCACCGCCAATCCCTATACATCCCTCCAAACAATAGAGGTGGACCTCCATCTTGCTCTTGACCTCATCACTGCCTCAAGTTCAGGATAGCGAGAAGCAAGAGAATGGAATCCTCTCGAGATCCCGGAACGCCAGGTGACATTGAGTGGCGCGATTTGATACTCTAGTCTTTGAGAGCTGCCAGGATGCGACTTAACAGAGTAATCGAGATAAAAAGGTATGAGACTCACGTTGATCATGCCTACATTCACCTTTGATGTGACGATACTTGACCCCCACTCCGTCGTCGACATGGGTGTGAAGTGCAACTTAGAATCAGCCTCCAAGTCTCGAGCAGGTGATACGGCCGCTGCTTGAACCCGCACCAGAACCATTCAGGTCGTGATATGGCAGATGAGGGAACCACCAGCACCACGAGCAGACACGGTCGATGAACTATGGTGACTACTCCCGCACATACCCTCCTGCGTCCTTGAGGGTGCCATCTCGGTTCATGATACCCAGCCTCAGGGTAATTCATAACCATAACCTCAGTCCCTAGTCCCCGACCGCCCGTTCAGTCGTGATAAGACTCCGAGTCCCTGGAGTAGCTGGGTCGACGGTCGAGCCCGACGGCCAGTAGCAGCAACCCATTACAATGACACCCAGAGTATATTCCTCGTCGCGCTCGGTTGAATATGTAGGACTTGAGTCTTTGGGCAGAGCACAAGCAAGCAGAGCTGCTGAATACTCACCTGGGCCCAGAAGGCTTGATGTAAGAAGGTAGGTCGGGGGCACGGGGACGAAACACTCACAATCCTAGGAATCTACGCACCAAACGTAACAGAAACATGGGAAAGAGAATGCTGAATTCTGGGAAAAGATAAACAGCTACTACGACGCCCACCCAAGAACCCCAAAGCCTGACATTGTAGCCGGGGATTTCAACATGGTCGAAAACGGGGCAATGGACCGTCTGCCAGGCAGAACTGACCCAACCGAAGCACGAGAAGCACTGGACAACCTGAAAATGAGACTCGGAATAACAGATGGATGGAGGAGCACGTTTGAGACCGAGAAACAATATACGTACACACAAAAAGCAACCGGAACCTCATCAAGGCTCGACAGAATATACATGAACAGTAAAACACTCAAGACAGCGCGGGAATGGGAAAACAGGCAATCCCCTCTACATGGCGCAGACCACAACATAGTCTCAGTACGAATATCGTGCGAGAACGAACCGGAGACAGGGAAGGGGAGAAAAACCATACCACTGTACCTAACCAAAGACAAAATCTTCATGGACTACGTGATGGAGACAGGTGGGAAAGCACTAAAACAGTCAGATAACATTCAGCAAAGGACAGACGAGAACAACACCCAATTAATATGGCACGACCTAAAGAAAAAGATCAACGAAA
This sequence comes from Marasmius tenuissimus, assembly GCA_029532415.1. Classification (NCBI taxonomy): domain Eukaryota; kingdom Fungi; phylum Basidiomycota; class Agaricomycetes; order Agaricales; family Marasmiaceae; genus Marasmius; species Marasmius tenuissimus. The sequence continues at coordinate 5,294,655 of JAQOTA010000050.1, read as the reverse complement.
AGGCCGACAACAGAGAAAGAGTAGAAACATCAAAGAGCAAAAGGCAGATACATGACCTAGCAAGAGAGCTAACCAGAACACTGAACGATGACTGCAAAAAAGATGAGGAAAAACTAGAGAAATCAAAAGAACTAGTTCAAAAGATATCGGACCTTGAGAAGAGAATGCACGAACAGACAAGGAAAGAGGTCGCAACGCGAGGGTGGATAGAACACGAAACCCTGACAAAATACTGGGTAAACACAAGCAAGATTAAGAAACCAAGAGACGTGATATACGCACTACAAAAACCGCTAACACCGAGACCAACACCTGAGGAAACTGGTGACCAACAGACCGAACCAAATGACACGCTAGAAACAACACCAAGCCAAGGCAGCGCAATAAACCAAGAGGACAGAGGCCAAGTTAACCCACAGAACCTCACTAGACCCGCCAATACAGCCCAAACCAGACAACTGGGAGAACCGAGAAACCCAGATAGACCACAATTCACCACGATCTCAAAAGAAATGACCGAACTAGCACGGGACTACCACGAGAAACTCCAAGAGGCAGGGATAGACATGAATGAACCCCAAGAGGAAAGAGAAACATATATAGAGGAGGTCCTAAATCACCTGGAATCAAAGCTGTCTGAAGACTCAGCAGACTGGGAAACCCTTAAGAATGTAACGACGCAAGAAACAATAGATCAAGCCTTCAACCTGACAATGAACGGCACAGCGGCTGGAATGGATGGCTGGACATACGAACTTGCAAAAGAAATAGAGAAAAGAGGCAAACAAGACCGCGCGGCCGGGAACAAGGAAGCATTTGACCTCGTGAGACTATTAACCGCAGTCTACAACGACATAGAACAACACGGAATGGTAGAGTCGACAAATTTCAGCGAGGGCTGGATGTGCCCGATACACAAAAAGAATGACAAGTCAAAAATCGAAAACTACCGACCCATAACCCTGCTGAACATTGACTACAAGATATTCACCAAAGCTCTAACCCTCAAACTAGCAAAAGCGGCACCAAAACTGATCCACGAAAACCAGGCAGGCTTTGTCCCAGGGAGGCAAATAACTGACCAAACCCAACTGATCCGCATGGTCATGTACCATGCAGAGGCAACCGAAACCAATGGGTACATCGTAGCACTAGACCAAGAAAAAGCATACGATAAGATTGCACATGACTACCTGTGGAGAACACTAAAGAAGATGAACCTACCAGAAATGTTCATATCGACGATCCAAACACTATATGCGAGTGCTGAAACACGAGTGATGATCAATGGTTTCCTAAGCAAACCATACAAGGTGAAGCGAGGGGTACGCCAAGGAGACCTGATATCGTGCCTACTATTCGACTTCGCAATTGAGCCCTTAGCGGAGATGATAAGGAAATCCAACATGAGAGGATACACAATCCCCGGAACCAAAGACAAACTCCTAGTCAACATGTTTGCAGATGACACCACAGTATTCATGCGCGACACGGACAAACTCGAAGACCTGAGAACCATCACGAGGAAATGGTGTGCAGCGTCAAGAGCGAAATTCAATGAAGAAAAAACTGAAATCATACCGATAGGCGCCAAACAACACAGGGAAGAGATGATTAACACGAGACAACCATCACCAGAGAATGATAAGATCCCAGAAGACACCCGAATTGCAATGGAAGGAGAAGCCGTCCGTATCCTAGGGGCCTGGTATGGTAACGACATCGACAAGGAAGGTATATGGAGCAAAACACTCAGCAAGGTCGACGCAGCATTAGAAAGATGGAACAGACTCAATCCAACAATGGAAGGAAGGAAACTGATAATAGACATGACGATATGTGGAATAACCCAATATCTCACTGAAGTCCAAAGAATGCCGGAAACAGTCACAAAACGACTCGAAAAAAGAGAGACCGCTTTCATGTGGAGCGAGAAAGCAAGTACCCCCGTGAGCAAAGAAACAACTTACAATGACCGCAACGAAGGCGGAAGAGCAATACGGGACCTAAGGGCAAGGAACGACGCGATCGATATAAAATGGATTATGAGATACAACAATAGAGAAAACCCGAAACCATGGCAAAACTTCGCGAGAGATCTGTTCAAAATCCACGTACCCAAGAAAAGAGCGAGAACGGATAAGGATATCTTCATGGACCCATTCCTCCAGAAATGGTCCCCAAATGTAAACGAGGGATCAAAGCTCCCACAAGAACTGAAAGCCATGATAAAAACTGCAAAGAAGTTTGACATGTGTCTTGACGGAATAGCAATGTCGCGCGAAGCCCAAATGGAAATGCCAATATGGGATCACATAGCCGCGCACAAAAAGATGAACAGAATGTACACGGGAAATGCAGCGAAATGCCTCCTAAAGAAACACAAAGTAATGACAGTTGGAGAGGCAATGAACACCGCACTAACGCTGGAGCTAGCAAACCACATCCCACATGATGAATGCGAGTGCAAAGCATGCACCCAAATGAATGAAGAATATGGATGTGAACATCCACACTCCTGCGCCACAAAAGCAAAAAGCCTCCTGAGCACCCTGCCCACAAAATGGGACCCAAGAGAGAACCTAGAGGAGGACTATCCGGAGCTAAAAGAGGAGTCAGTGAACGGAATAACATGGACTCCGGTACAGCCAAAACTAACCTCAGCAAAAAACCTAACCGATGCCTTCAGAATCTTCACGCCAGGAGAGAAGGTCCCCGCAACAACTGAGCCACCCAAACCAACAGCCCAGAGCAGAGGCACTGGACAAGTGAATGACACGAGAACAATAACAACAGCCGGAATGTGTGCAAAACACGAGGAAGAAAACGCAAAGGCAGGAGCCGGGGTGTACCACAACCCGGGAAGTGCCGAAAACACAGGAGAGAGAATCCCGAAAGATCTACCACAGACAAAAGCGTGTGCAGAGCTATATGCAATCAAAATAGCTCTAATCAACACCCCCGAAGACACGGAACTGAGAATATGCACCCCGTCCAAACACGCCCACAATTTCATGACCAAAGGATACGTAACACTGGAGAACCGCGACTACCTGGACGTTAACACGGGAAAGATAATGAAATCAATCATTCAAATAGTCAGAGGAAGGAAAGCAAGCACCTGGATAACGAGAATAGACCCAAAAGACATGGGCGGAGAAGAAATGAAACAAGCACAGACCCTCGCAAAATCAAGCCTTACCCAACCGGCACAAGAAGAGGACATCAAATGGGACGAACCAAACCTAGAGCTGCACGGAATCATGTTATCCGCCATCAACCAGAAGACTGCATACCGCGCAATCCGGAAAAGAAAAAAGTCAAAACAGAAAAAGAGGGAGAGAACAGAACGGTCTCTAGAGCTAACAAAAGCTCAGACTGAAGAACTCTTCAACTACACGCCGACGAGCGAGAAAATCTGGAAGTCGATGAAAAACAAAGACATATCAAAGAAACACTACCACTTCTTATGGATGACGGCCCATGACGCTTTCATGGTAGGCGACAAGTGGAACAGGGATGGGAACAAGCCAGAAGTCAAAGCCAACGCTGAATGCAAACACTGCTTCGGGAAGACCGAATCAATGACCCACATATTAACTGAATGCGAGTCACCAGGACAGAAGGAAATCTGGAAACTCACCGGGAAGATATGGACAAACAAGGGGAATACCCCAGAATGGAGGACACCCGGGATCGACGCAATAATTGGATGCGGACTAGCGAGATGCAACAAAGAAAATGACACCAAAGAGAGCGCCAAAGGAGCCGAAAGACTCTGGCGGATCCTTCTCACAATAGCAGCGCACCTCATATGGGTGCTGCAATGCGAACGTGTACTACAAAACGAGAACAAGCCCTTCACAACCGAAGAAATAACCAACCGGTGGAAAAACGAGATCAACACGAGAATAGATATCGACAGAAGGGCGACAAACAAGAAATATGAAAATAGGGCGATAAGCAGCGAGATCGTGAGAGAAACGTGGAAAGACACGCTAGCAAACGAGGAGAGCCTACCAGATGATTGGATGAGCACTGTATCCGGGGTTTTAGTGGGTATAGAGACTGAACAAACGAAAAAGACCGGCCGAAGGCCGAGAAGGAAACGAGCTCGAGCCCCACACTGAATCGTGCGTAAAGCATTTCCTCGGGGAGAAAAAGGGATTTCTGGACATAAACGGCTATTGGATTAGTGATACTTGCGAATACTTGGGGTGAAAACCCTCAAAATCAGCGGGCCCGAACCGGACTTAAGATAATGGGGAAGGCCAAAACGCTCCTCCAAAAAAAAAAAAAAAAAAAAAAAAAAAAAAAAAGAAGGTAGGTTGGGGCCCCCGACCCACCTTCAAATTTGGTGTGGCGCCAGCTATATTGAATCCGATTCGTTGGACAATTTGGGTACCGAGGCTACGTTCCAAGCGTAATCCAGTATGAGGTGGATACCAGAACGACCAGCGGGCTAAAAAGATAGTGAGAGCGATGAGAGAGTAGTAAGAGTGAACAGCAATGGGTGAAAAAAAATGGTCTACTTACACTCAAAAATTGAGGAATCGTTCCCTCATTGCGACCTCTAGCTTATAACATGGATTTCTCGTCACCGTCTCCAGTCCCGATACCCAGAAAATCTCGCAGCTACACTTGCATCTTCGTTCTCTTTCGCTCGACGCTCTTCTGATCTCTTGTATGAATTTGTCTCCTTTTGTTTTGACCCGTTCGCTGATCTTGGACTCGCCAAGGAAGATGCGATATTCGAAGGATGTTGACGGGAATATCCGTGATTTCTACCTTGAGCCTGTCCTTCAGTTAGGAAGTTGAGCTGGGACTTTAGAGAGCAAGATTTGAGACATTGCAAGGATAGAGAATTGAGGGTGTCAGGACGAAGTGGTAGTCGGGAGTGAAGTCTGTCCTGGTCCCGGTCCAACCCCTTGTGCTCTCGTCGCTGGGCTTTGCACCCCGGATAGCGACGGGCCGATTCGGACTTTAGGGCAGGTTTAAACCACATACCTCGGTCCACTATTACTGTTGACCGGTCTCTTCCTCGTTCTTTCGCTGTCAGACACATACTGGACAAGCCGTGTCGGTGTACATCGATCTCTGATGAGCAAACCCTCCGGCTTCGTAGCCTGTTCCTCTCATTCTCTTTACGAGGGTCTCAAATCATTTAAACTATTGATGAGGGCTTCTGGAACCACGCATGTAATTCTATGTGGACGCAGGATAGAGGTTCGAGTCAAGCTGGCCACCAGCGTTTCCGTACCAGCCTAGAGCTCGCCGGTCAGAAACCTCCTGTCCCCACGACTCCTGGCCGAATGTTATGTTAGAGGTCAAATAGGCTGCTCCGAGAGACCATAGGCACATCATTCTACGGCTAGACTTTTTCATCTACTATGCTCTGCAGTCTCAAAACTTGCTTAGCTACGATACCGATTGGTATCAGGGACGGGAATTCGAGGGGCACACTTCGTTTCCAAACAATATGCGTTCGCTGGGGCGACTCGGACCGTACAGTGACACCTTAGATACAGCTTCTGATTGTCTCCTACGATTGCGAGATCACCTCAAGTGTACTCAAAAGAAGAAGAACAAAGCTCTGTCGTTCAGCCAAGCTCCCCTGAACAATAATCGTCTCCTTTCAACGGCCTCTTGGAATTCCCGAACCCCTGACAGTCAAAATGTTGGTTGTTGTCCATTGCAAGCATCTCCCCCCTCCTGCAAGTTGGATACTTAATATCCTTCGGGACTTATTGTGCCCCGGAAGAACACTTGTTCTTCACCATGAACCCCCCGGTCTGTCGAGCTCAAAGTCAGGGTCTATCGGCCCTGCATCACGTTGGACTCAGATTATTCTCTAGCAGGATGACGCCCTTCATTGTCCAAGGAAATTTCGTCCTACTGACCGAGATTCTTTGGTCACGCTTTGAAGCTCATCAGCCGTTCCTTGGTTTGCTGGCAAGTAGAACGGTCAACGCCCGTACTTGGAAGCTTCCCACCCCATCGATGGAAAGTTACCGTGACGCCCAAGATGCCGCTCAGCTTGTGAAAACCATTGTCAGGTGTCGCATCTCGAGCGGTATGCGAGGATTCGCTCGACTACAGGCTGACTGGGGTCCCAGGTATTGGCTCGCTATAACTACTGAAATATCTCGAGGCTTGAGGGTTGGAGTGAAGAGCTGGCCGCTTCGCATGTGAACCGTTTGCGTTATTCGAGGGTTCTTCAGACGAACTCGGACTTGAGTGAGAAGGAACGTGTTTGCCGTGCGTTATTATGACTGTTCTCATGATCGTATCGAACACAAAGACTGAAGCGCCAGCCTACAGCATTTCGTTCTTCTATTTGGTTTTGATATCGACGAACGCCACATGCATAGGACGCACAGCTTAGGGTTATCGTGAATCCGCAACCTCTCTCAAGACAGTCGAACGAAAGCATTCTGTAGGTCAACGGCGATGGTATAAAAGGTGATGTATTCGAGGACCAAGTGTACATCGACGGAAGAGAGGGATGGGGGAATGGACTGAACGGTTTGGATGGGCGACATGTTGACGGAAACTGGGGTACGCGTGATTTAGTGCCTTCATCCTATTTTCGTTCGAAAGGCATGTGGGTGATTGCCTGAAATATAGAACTCGTACAGTAAGTGGCACTCGAGCGTCTCGTTCAAGGTGCGATCTTGAGTGAAGCCTTTTTCTCTAACCCAACGGTCTCCATGTCACTTCCTCAACATCGTCGAGCCAGATTCCGAAGACTGGACTAGAGAAAAGCCTTGTATGTGAATATAGTGGGACACCGTAGGCTGTTCCGACGAGAACAAACTTGACAAAGGAGAATAGGTGCATGCCCGCAGCGTGTATCACTACGGTGAGTTCTTCTTACATAGAACCATGATCGTGTGCAGAATGATGCGCCGGAGAACAGCATGTCAATGCTCACCTTTTCATATCGATATGGCTCATGGGAAGGCCGAATGGCGCTGGCGACAATTCTGGATTGGAGGCACGATGAAAGTCGTATGGATTCGAGGTGGCCTGGTTGTCTGAGATGCGTGAGATAGAAGTGCAAGGCAACAGAGAGAGCGGGAGGGGTACGGATGGGAAACGTAGCTCAGTTGGGAGAACTCTCAAGAGGCGGACGGAAGACGCGTGTTTTTGGCGCTATATACTGATTTAGCTCAAAGGCGTGTCAGCGGTGTGTTGCTTGTATTATAAGCGTCCTCAACTTGCCATTTGTTGTCACCCTACGCCCTCTTTTCCCTTTCTCCTTCCTTCATTCTTCGGCACCCATGTCAACGTTCTTTCCAAATGCGCAGAGACCTTCGATATCTGGCGGGATCTTTAGCCATGTTCAAGGCGACCAGCACAACTATCACAGCAGTCGCATGTCAACTGAGATGATAGCTTCGTCCTCCACTAATGGGCATGTGGCAGCAGCCCCGGGAAATGGCTCGTCTTTGACGACTACGACGATGGTTGTTCACGTTAACGGAAACCAGGTCAACCAGATCATCCAGCGAGAAGAGAAGGAACATACCGAATTTGACGACGTGAGTTACAGGCTGACTGGAAAGTGGAGAGCTCGAGGGCTTACATGTATCCTCCATCCAGTATCGGAACGTCAAGAGCGGCGATTTTTACCGGCTTGAGGATGTTTGTGTCACGGAGTATCGTCGTCCCAGGGAAGTGGGGGAAAGATGGTGGGGACCCCGTAGTCCGACCGCCAAGAAAACCATCTGTGCTGTGAAAGTGATTGGGACAGATGGCACGTTTACATCGGTGACTTATAGTGGGCCAGATGCGCGCAGGGTGAGCTTTGTACACTTCAAGGGGCGGAGCAATTAAAGAAAGAGTTTGATTATAGGCCTTTGAGGAGGATTTTCGAAATTGTTCGCGAGCGCGGTACGTCCAGCGGAGTTCCAAATTCACCTGCGTGCTTAAGAACCTTTAGTTCGTCCAATCATGCGCAGGCGTTTGCTGTTGACATCGGAACAGTACCGTCACTGCTCCTTTGGCACGGTGAGTGTGTGTGTGCCTGGCGATTCCTGTGGTCAAGTCAATCTTCTCTGTAGGCCTTGTACCGATCTCGCACTTTAAGAGGAGTTTGGGGCAGCTTGGTTCATTGTATTTCTGTAATCTGATGGTAAGTAGCGGAAGTACTGAAACGGAACAATTTTAATCATGCAATTGACACAGCGGAAACTTGATTACACAGAAACTGAGGAGCTGTGGGTGGATTCTACCCAAGGAGAGATCGTTCTAGGTCCACAGGGGCCAGAGTCAGATATCATATGGGACGCGTGGATTTTGAAGATGGAGAATCTACCTTTGACCAGCGAACTTCTCCAAGAAGATGTTTTCATGCGCTTCCTGGCGAGCCAAAAGTCAAAGGAATTTGATTGGGCGTTTGTGGGGTCGATTTGTGGTCACTCTGAACGTGACGTAAATGTGCCTGAATCTTTCCATCGGCCGACCATCTTTTCCACTTTGACCGCAACCCCCATCGCCTTTGCAAACAACGTCTGGACGGGTGGGAATGGTTTTGTAGAGAGGAAGGTGCTGGAAAATGGATTGACAAGGTGAGCTGCTCGGAAATCACAGGCCACTCTGTCTAAAATCACGAGTAGATTCCGACTCGATGAAGATGCTGACAGTTGGTTTTGGTTGCAGTTGAACGAGGACGTGGAAGAGGCCTGGCTTTGTCAATCATCAAACATCTTTCATTCTCGTGGAATATTGTTGGAGGACGATCTCAGTGTGTATCGTACGTCGTCGTTTGTGTTCCCTCTTTCACTAGCTAACATCGACCAGAGCTCGTCTATCCCAGGGTGTTCTTGTCAGGCCACCTTGACGAAACCCCTTCCAAAACCCAACGACGACGCCAGCAGCCAATCTACCTTTTCGTCCATCCACCTCTCCACAACCCCCTCGACGACAAAACATTCCGTCTCTACTTCTGGTCTTTCCACGAAGATGGTCAACATCGACTTTCACCCGAGTCATGTCGCAACTTTGGCCTTCCCCTTCAACTCGAACCCGGGGCTAAGGGCTGGAGATCCTGCTCAAAGTTCTGGTCCACCAGCAGCTACCAGTTGATTCGTCGATACCACACTCTCAGAAGCTTTGACCCAACGACTCCCGATTTTGCTCGACACCTTGGATATGGTGACTACGACCTTCAACCCATCCACCACGTAGACCGATTCATGGAGGTTGATCAAGGTGTGCCCATCTTCATTTGTCCGTTCTAACTCTTACCTCGGTGCAGAGCACTCCGATAACCTTGATGGATCCGTCATTGGCAACGACTCCGAATGTCTATCGCATACAATGGAGCAAGAACTGGCTGAGCACCCGATTTTTATGGCCAGTAACCAAGCCGGGAGAGAGTCCGCTATCAGCTCGATTTGCGCTACCAACAAGCGTCGAAAAATGGATATGGGATTTGGGGGTGCCGAGAGGAATAATCCAGAACCGGTGCGCTGTTGATCCTGTTTTCTTGATGTGTGCATCACTAACATATCCTCAGAAACTTCGTCATAAGAACGATACTGCCGATGACCGAGACCTAGCGATAGATGGACAAGCTTCTCGACCTGTGCAACCGCTTCCCTCCAGGTTTTTTCCCTCTGCAGACCCAGTCAACCTCTATCCCCAGGATCATTCTCATCGACGCTCAGGGTACCAATCGCAGGTCGCTCCACCCTGCTACCATAGCAATCAACTGCCATGTCACTATCCCTCTCACCCCGCAGGTCCCTCGTTGCGAGATGTGCCGTCCGCTTCGCGTGGTATGAACATGCCATTTCATACCACGTCCAATCTATCATTTTCCCATCTCCAGCCACGAGGATGGCCCGAACTGTCACAAAGTACAGCGGCGGCAACCTATTTCGATGCACTGCCGCCCTTCAACGCGTACAGCAGTGCTGAGATTGCCAACTCGGCCAGCGACCTCACCACAAGCATGATGGACTTGAACTATACCCCTCCGAGTGTTTACGCAGGTGTCAATGCCGTCGCCGATGCACCTAGATACAATATTGGTGCTGATCAGAGTACCGGGTGGTTGGGGACGTCCCAGGTCAAAACATCGGGTGCTGTAAACACATTCTACGACGGCCCAGCACACCCTCCAGCTTTGTTGTGCCTACGTCTCATATGCATGACCCGAGTTATCCCTCGCTCTTCCCCGGCTCATTTGCTCCTCAAGAGCATTGGAACCCTGCTTTAGTCCACCACGATCCATCGTCCAACTCGCCCTTCTCCCCGCCCAGAGCTGCCTACTACCCGTCCAATTCGACTACTCACGCTCAGACTCACGTTCCGTTTTCCGCGGATACGTCTCAGGGTTATGCTTCGATGCTCATTCCCAACGGCGTTGACCCTCTCGTTTCTCACCAATCTTGGAACGCACCAGCCGATTATCCTCAACAATATACATTCGATCCTCCGATGCAGTCGACACAGCTGCTTTCTTGGAACGAGACGAGTGGTGAATCTGGGGAGAGGAACGGTGCTTTGGGGTGGTAATGGACTAATTAAGGTTTGAAGATCGTGTTCGGGTTGACAACTTTGAGAGATTGTCGTCTCGGTTGTCTTGTATTTCACGGATGGTTTAATCACTTGTATGGTATTCATAGTTTGATTCGCATATCTAGAAGATTTATGTATAGTGTATCTACCGCCCACCTGTTTTCGTGTTTCTTATTCTCGTTGTATCATAATCTCTATTGTTATCATTAGCCTCCTTTGACATACTGACCTCAAGGGGACGCCGGCGACGTTTCCGTCAAGTTATTTCTGGGTTGGTGGCATCGCTTGTCAACCCGGGACGGTGAAGTCAGTCTGCGATTTGGGAATACAGTACAGTATGTCTCCTAGTGCTCAGAGAAGAATGACGGTCGAATGAAATTCCTTGTAGTACGGGCCACAAGTTGACCTGGCGGTGATTGATCAATGTACGCATAAAATTATCAACATCTGGGTCTGCCCGCTGAACGTATCGTTCTCAAATTTACGAATGGAACTCGATTTGAGGGCCTCGAGACCAGTTGCCGGTTAGATGAATATGGGACCGGGATAGTCAGAGGCGCAGGCAAGGCTTGTGGGTCCCAGTGTGTGCTAGATATTGGGATAGGACTGCTCGGGAAAAGCCAGACCTGGATGTTATGGAAGCTTTATGTGCTCCAACCACATGCAAAGCCAACTGTGGCTTTTGTAGACTTCTCACGAACAGCGTCAGCCTTTCGACCTTTTGGGCACTGGATAGTGAGGCCTGAGGTCCGAGTGAACCGTTACGAAAGAGAAGTAAAAGTTAGTAGAAATGTCGTGTTTGCTCTGACCAGCCGACTCCCCACCAGCGAGAACAGACAAGTAATAGAATAAGCTATCTGAAGTCGTCCCTTCGAGACTTAGACAGCTCGGATACGACTCGTATCAACTATAACTAGAGGCAGAAGTACAGTAAGTACAAGGACGAACGGTAGACTTCACGAACTCACAGTGTGGGTTGGACAGGAGTTCTCATTCACAACTGATACCATGATCCTAAGCTTCGGATTGGTTCCTTGCAAGCCCGTCCGGGTTACTCAAAACCATGGAAAGCCTGTCGGCTACCTCGCCTCTCATCCCATATTTACCCCAAGGGCGAAACGTAACTGTGTACTCTTTGAGACCTCGAAACTTCCCTAGACTCGAATGAAGGCTCACATGCGCTCTGATTATTTTGGAAGATGCGCTCAGTGATTTCAGTGAGTCTTTTCGTCTAAAAGACTCACTGAGTGCTGATAATCTCCGGCGCTGCTTAGACTCCGAGCATTGGTCCGAGCTCGAAGGCGGATCTATTCCATCGCGAGCCTAATGCCAATGATGGCTCCAGCAACCGCATAATACTAGGCATGGTCACTGTCGGTCAGAGTGAGTGGGGTAAACGGGATGGTAACCAGAACGTCCATGAGGCTCTTCGGCCGTAACATTGTAGTGCCAACCACTATGATTCGTTGGTGGTCACTTAGATTACAAAGGCAAAATGAAGTCTGGCGGAGGTGCGATTTCCCTGTATTGGGCATGGCAGCGTAACGAGTTACGAAGTTACAGAGTCAACTTTGAACATACGGGCACCCAGTCGTAATGAAACTCGGTAGGGTAGATTGCTGCATAATGAGAGAGCACTCGTTGGCCCCAATCAGGCTCGTTGTGAAGCGCAGGAGAAGGCGAAATAAGAATATTCAGAGGTTATGAGAGGGGGAAAGATCTATGAAAGTTTGACTTGAAGCTGAGCGCGCGTGAACGTTGAACGGGTGCTGACACTACTGAGAGTTTTCTGTGAGTTGATGTGCTAATAGCAGCGGAAATGCGTCCTTCCGGCTCGGATCTGACCAGCGAAACGCCCTCGAGAAATGGCCACCGGCACGTTCTTGTTAACGTCTATTCATCTGTGGCGTCGACAACAGAATTCCATCAAATGTCAGTGAGACTGACATAGTAGCACTCTGCTATACTCAGCCTCGAGGTATTCGTCGAAGAGTGAACAATCGTGTTACCGAAACGATGCTATGGAGCTAAAGAGAGAGAGAGAGATTCATGGACATCGTACCTTCGGGTCCAGTTTCGGTTAGTGATGCTCGCGGCTCGGTAGAGCTACCAGGAGGCTTCCTAGAGATGAAAATCAGCATCGAACACGACGAATATAGCAAGATACTTGCCTTTGTTGCATAGTCCTTTATTTGAATCCCGCTGCGACGATTCACCAGGTATATTGCCCGAGAAACACTGGAATTCTCCTTTCCAACATCTCAAGTTATCCCCTTTGAGTTCTTAGAGTCTAGAATGGGCAGTTTGATTCGGTATCGTATATTCGGAGAGAGGCTTTACGGTGTTCGCCTGGGTCGATGGACCGCTGGGAGAGACAAAGCCAAGAATAAAAAGTTGCAGAAAGGGGCCGACTTGAAGAGAGATGAAGGTAGAGAGCTAGAAATCTTGATAGGTTAGACCAAAGCTAGATAGCAAGTGATCTTCGTCGTCAACGAGTGCCATGTCAGGCGATTGATGATCGGGTGGTGGTGATAGTCAACGCTGCGGCCACTGACAAAGCCCATTTGCTCGTTGTCCCTGACGTCCAACGTTGCCAATGGACGATTTGGGTGCTGAGACGTTCCAAGCGTGATCCAGTATGAGGTCGATACCAGAGCGACCAGCGGGCTAAAAGATAGTGAAGGGAATGAGACAGCGAGACTGGATAGAAATGGGGGAAACAAAACGGCTCACTCACGTTCAAGAAACAAAGAATCATTCCCTCATTGTGACCTCCACCGCCAGCTCATAACACGGATCTCCCTCGCCGTCTCCAGTCCCGATGCCCATAACATTTCGCAGCTACACTTGCGTCTTCGTTCTCCTGAGCTCGACCCTCTTCTGGTCTCCTGTCTGAGCTTTTCTCCTCTTGTTTTAACCCGTTCGCTGATCTTGGATCTGCAAAGGAACATGTAATATTCAGAGGATGTTGACGAGAAGATTCACGATTTCTACTTTGAGCCTGTCCCTCAGTTGGTAAGTTGAACTGGGACTTGAGAGCAAGATCCGAGGCATTGCAAAGATAGGGTCTGAGGGCGCCAGGACAAAGTGGTAGTCGGGAGTGAAGTCTGTCCTGGTCCCGGTCCAACCCCTTGTGCTCTCATCGCTGGGTTTGCACCCGGGATAGCGACGGGCCGATTCCGACTTGAGGGCAGGTTTAAACCACATACCTCAGTCCACTATTACCCTTGGCCGGTCCCTTCCTCGTTCTTTCGCTGTCAGACACATACTGGACAAGCCGTGTCGGTGTCCATCGATCTCTGATGAGCAAACCCTCCGGCTTCGTAGCCTGTTCCTCTCATTCTCTTTACGAGGGTCTCAAATCATTTAAACTATTGATGAGGGCTTCTGGAACCACGCATGGAATTCTATGTGGACGCAGGATAGAGGTTCGAGTGTGATGGCCCAGGTATGTACGAGATTCAATCACTCATCCGTTTTCCCAGCTAATGGCTGAATTTAAAGTGCAATATAGAGCTTGGCATTCAGTCTAAGCTGGCGTTGAGTCTGGGCAACCTCGCTGTCTACCACGGACATCTGGTACTCGACGTATCAGAAACCTTGGATTGAAACCGTCAGGAGGTACGCCGTAGCTCGGTCCGATTATCCTTGAGATGGACGTACTTATCGCTTTCGAGTCAAGCTGGCCACCAGCGTTTCCGTACCAGCCTAGAGCTCGCCGGTCAGAAACCTCCTGTCCCCACGACTCCTGGCCGAATGTTATGTTAGAGGTCAAATGGGCTGCTCCGAGAGACCATAGGCACATCATTCCACAGCTAGACTTTTTCATCTACTATGCTCTGCAGTCTCAAAACTTGCTTAGCTACGATACCGATTGGTATCAGGGACGGGAATTCGAGGGGCACACTTCGTTTCCAAACAATATGCGTTCGCTGGGGCGACTCGGACCGTACAGTGACACCTTAGATACAGCTTCTGATTGTCTCCTACGATTGCGAGATCACCTCAAGTGTACTCAAAAGAAGAAGAACAAAGCTCTGTCGTTCAGCCAAGCTCCCCTGAACAATAATCGTCTCCTTTCAACGGCCTCTTGGAATTCCCGAACCCCTGACAGTCAAAATGTTGGTTGTTGTCCATTGCAAGCATCTCCCCCCTCCTGCAAGTTGGATACTTAATATCCTTCGGGACTTATTGTGCCCCGGAAGAACACTTGTTCTTCACCATGAACCCCCCGGTCTGTCGAGCTCAAAGTCAGGGTCTATCGGCCCTGCATCACGTTGGACTCAGATTATTCTCTAGCAGGATGACGCCCTTCATTGTCCAAGGAAATTTCGTCCTACTGACCGAGATTCTTTGGTCACGCTTTGAAGCTCATCAGGTGTTTCTTGGTTTGCTGGCAAGTAGAACAGTCAACGCCCGTACCCGGAAGCTTCTCACCCTATCGATGCAAACTTACCGTGACGCCCAAGATGCCGCCCAGCTTGTGAAAACCATTGTCAGGTGTCGCATCTCGAGCGGTATGCGATGATTCGCTCGACTACAGGCTGACTGGGGTCCCAGGTATTGGCTCGCTATAACTACTGAAATATCTCGAGGGTTGAGGGTTGGAGCGAAGCGCCGGCCGCTTCGCACGTGAGCCGTTCGCATTCTTCTAGAGGTCGGACTTAGACTAAGACTTGAGTGAGAAGGAACGTGTTTGCCGTGCGTTATTATGACTGTTCTCATGATCGTATCGAATACAGAGACTGAAGCGCCAGCCTACAGCATTTCGTTCTTCTATCTGGTTTTGATGTTGACGAACGCCACATGCAATGCACAGCTTAGGGTTATCGTGAATTCCAACCTCTCTCGAGACGGTCGAACCAAAGTATTCTGTAGGTCAACGGTGATGGTATGGAATATGAGGTATTCGAGGATCAAGTGTACATGGACGGAAGAGAGGAAGGGGAAATGGGCAGGATAGTTCGGATGGGCGACATGTTGACGGAAACTGGGGTACGCGTGATTTAGTGCCTTCATCCTATTTTCGTTTGAAAGGCATGTCACTGGGTGCAGGAACTCGTAAGTTTCGAGGAAAAATCGAAACTTTATGTGAAAACTTATTTAAGGAGAATTTGACATAACTTTCATGGCCCATGCCGGAGATATTCGACCCAAACTCAACCCATACAGGAAAGAAATGAGATAGAAATCCCAAATCTGGCATTTCTACCACGTTTCTCCCCATTTCTGGTACCGAGTATTAGTGTTGCCGCGAGGCAGAGGCGCCTTGACGCCTTGCCTTGCCTTGCCTCGGGCACATACTATATTAGGTAGAATCAGACAATTCCGAAACGGGAAGGGTATCGGTCAGAATTCTGAATTACATAACAGACAACCTCCAGAGACATGACAATATCTCGTCGAGTTCCGCCTTTTATGTGTCTTCTTGAGTGGTTGTAAGACGGTAGCATTGCTCATGAACATGGAGAGTCGCAGTAAGCATAGAAAATAAGTGCCTATCTTCTTAAATCTATTGTCAGTGAGAACGGTATAGCTTACCAAAAAAGGTGCAAGGCAAATGATGGGCCCGAGGCAAGTTGAGGCAAGTCAGATCAAGGCGTCCAAATTGGGTGCCTCGGCCTTGCCCTGGACTTGCCTTGCGGCAACACTACCGAGTATCTCTTTCCTTTGTTCCGCGATTTGTGCTAAGATCTCCCCAAATAAGTTTCAGCGTCAATCTCGAATACCGCTCAAAACTTATGTGATCCTGGGCCCAGTGTGTGGGTGATTGCCTGAAATATAGAACTCATATAGTAAGTGGCACTCGAGCGTCTCATTCAAGGTGCGGTTTTGAATGAAGCCTTTTTCTCTAACCCAACGATCTCCATGTCACTTCCTCAGCGTTGTTGAGCCAGATTTGGAAGACTAAACTAGGGAAAGACCTCGTATGCGAATATAGTGGGACACCGTAGGCTGTTCCGACGAGAACAAACTTGACAAAGGAGAATAGGTGCATGCCCTCAGCGTCTATCACTGCGGTGAGTTCTTCTTACATAGAACCATGATCGTGTGCAGAATGACGCGCCAGAGAACAGCATGCCAACGCTCACCTTTTCATATCGATAAGGCTCATGGGAAGGCCGAATGGCGCTGGCGACAATCCTGGATTGGAGGCACGATGAAAGTCGTATGGATTCGATGTGGCCTGGTTGTCTGAGATGCGTGAGGTGGAAGTACAAGGCAACAGAGAGAGCGGGATGGGAAACGTAGCTCAGTCGGGAGAACTCTCGAGAGGCGGACGGAAGACGCGTGTTATTAGCGCTATGTACTGATTTGGCTCAAAGGCGTGTCAGCGGTGTGTTGCTTGTAATATAAGCGTCTTCAACTTGCCATTTGTTGTCACCCTACGCCCTCTTTTCCCTTTCTCCTTCCTTCATTCTTCGGCACCCATGTCAACGTTCTTTCCAAATGCGCAGAGACCTTCGATATCTGGCAGGATCTTTAGCCATGTTCAAGGCGACCAGCACAACTATCACAGCAGTAGCATGTCAACTGAGATGATAGCTTCGTCCTCTACTAACGGGCATACGGCAGTAGCCCAGGGAAATGGCTCGTCTTCGACGACTACGACAATGGTTGTTAACGTTAACGGAAACCATCGGCGAAACCTCTAATGCGGGTCCCCGGTAGGGACCAGCCCTCGCAACCCGGAATACCCTTCCCACGTTGACGAGGATGTGAATAGTCAGGACCCATCGCCTATTCACGTACAACGGCCTGCATAGTGTAGTTTAACATGTACATTAGCTACAGGTTGTACGAGAACATGGACATTTTACCCACCTTGAAAAATGTTGTACATCTTTGTCTCCATCTTGGAGAAGATGTACAACTTGCGCCACAAGTTGGATACAACGATGTACAACGGGCTACAAGATGTAGCCGGAGTTGTACATCCTATACATTATGCAAAAGGCACACAACTTGGGGAGGGTGTACAGGCTGTTGCACGGTGGATGGGTCAGTACACATTGAATCACCATGCGGGAGATGTACAACCGTGAACACGACGGGGGGGCCGGTACAGCCAGCGATGAGTAGGTAGGTAGTTGAAAGGCTTTGCACACAGAGGATAGAGGGGGCAATGACACTCGTATTCATTCTAATATAGGTACAGGGAATGCGGCGAGCACATGGTGGTAACGAACAGAAACAATATTACAGGAGCAAAGCAGGAGCAGGGGGTACGATAGCAACAACAGGGGAGACGACGAGCAAGCACAGTTCTGGAGGATCAGAAGTTAGAGCGAAAGTAAATCGACAGCGACGAGGAGTGCTTACCATTGAGAGGTTACAAGTATACATCAGCCTGTTGAACATGTGTGAGTATTAGGCTCGTGAGGCGATAACGAAGACTCACATTGACAAAAGGAATAGTTTGCGAACCTGCAGATACACTGTCAGTAAGAATACAAGTGATAAAAAAAGAGACGCTCACATTTCTAGGCATCGGTGCGGCGGAAGACAAGCCTGACCTTCGGTAACTTTAACGACGGCTGCCCTTGTACGTCGGTGTCATCGTCATCCTTGTCCTTCCTCTTCCTCTTCTTCGTCTTTTCCTTGACCCCGGTGTCATCGTCAGCCTTTTCCTTACCCTTGCCCTTGCCCTTCGACTTTGGCTTTGGCTTTGGCTTTTCCTCAGCCTCATTGTCGTCTTCGGCGTCAGAATCATTGATAACTATGGTCGCCGCACTCCGTTGGTAAGTTTTTTTGGTTGTTGAAGTTGGCGCCTTTTTGACGACGGGAGGGACGGGGACGTCCTCCTCGGTCTCGGGCTCCGTGACAGATTCGGCCTGCGTAAGCTGAGAACATATCAGTAACTAGAATAGAACATGGTACGGGAGGTGCTTACCGCATCTGCATCCGAGGTCTTCTTGGTAGGTTTCTGAGTCTGTGTTGAGCCCCCAACATACTGCGTCTCATCAAAGGCCATGGCCTCATCTTCCGGGCAAAAGTTGTCGTGGTCTGAGTCCCAATCCTGCTGGTTGGGGACTTCGATGGGGTCTTCAATGTGTTCGCTGTCTATGAGGGATCCAATGATGCGAGAGGGTTGTCGTGTGTCGACATCGTCAGTAGAGGGGGGGAGGATTGTGGTATCGTGGTCGGCAGCCCAGGAGGAGATGTCGGTGTCGTCAGCAGGCCAAGAGGGGGTCACGGTTTCCTTGGTAGAGGATACAGGAGGAAGGTTATCGTTAGTGGAGGAGGAAGGGAGAGCATTGTTGTCGGTGGAGGACGAGGGAAGATCGTCGTCGTCGGTAGAGACCCGGTTGATCTTGACAGTGGAGATGAGCGCGATGCGGCGTTGCTCAAGGCGAGTCTCGAGGATCTCGATAGACTCTGGAGTCGTATCTTGAATATCCGCTCGCAGAGCAGCACCAATGTGTTTGGCAGCGTTAGAAGCCTCCACGAATTGGCGCCTGAACTCCCTCTTCTGTAAGGTTTTGCCGAGCATTGACTTGGGGTCGATGTCCATGTCTTCGAGGTTCTGGGACTTTGATGGCTTGATGCAAGCACCGTTCAGTCCCTCACTACCAGGAGAGAATGTTAAAAAAAGAAAAGAAAGTAATATAGAAAACATAGCGTACGTTCTCCACCAATGTAGGGTACTCTTCTCGAAATGTGGATCATCGAAATAATTCGAGACGGCTCGGTGCAACTGAGTGTTGAGCACGCTGTTCTGACCTTTTCTCCAGTGGCTGCTGAGGCCGATAGCGTGGACACCCTAGAAAGAATCAGCAACAGCGAGAGAGCCAATGAGGTGTAGACCTTACCTGGACGATAGCGTAGGTGAGGGTCTCTTTCGTTGGCTCCAGCAAGCCGTGCTTGGCAGCCTGACCACGGCTAGTAGGTAGCTCTTCGCCGGGGATGACCTTCACACCGTGCATGGCGGCAGCCTCTGGTCCCAGATAGATGAACTTCCAAACCTAAGAAACATGTTGTTATCCATTGCTCGAGACAAAGAAACAGATTATGGACTTACGAGGACAAGGAACAACGATCTGAAGAGTCCTTCTTCGGGATCTTCAGGGTTGTAGACACCATTCTCGTAGAGGCAAAGGCCAAGATCATGCGGAGTATGCACGATCTGGCCGTTTTCCAGTTTGCATAGGAAACTACAACCGATTTAGCGCTGTAAACATTGAATGAAAGGAAACTCACGCTTCTGGATCTTCGTCAAACTCAGCCAAGAGTTCTGGAGGGATCAAAACGCGAGCAATCTGCTTATGATTGGTACCACGCGAGCCCTTTGGTGTGTGTGTGCTGAGGGGAGGGTTGAACGCGGGGATATTGAGGAACAGGCGCAGGTATTCTAAAGACACATCCTTGAGTTGTCGGGTGTCTTGAGCTCTCGAATCCTTCTTTGACGTGTTCAACTGGATACGTGTGAGTATTGAGAAGTATGTATGCTACAGATGACTTACAATCTCTGCCATGTCCTTGAGGAGGTCATGCTCGAGCATTTCTTCCAGGTCTTTCAAGAGCTGATTCTTGCCGATGCATTCCATAAGGGCATTGAAATGCTTGAGGCATTCCTCTCTGTTGAAGAAAGTGAGATGATTGTAGAGAAGAAAGAAAGGTAAATGAACACGCACTGCTCGTCCCCATCCTCAGGTAGGCCTGCCATGTCGACACCTTCAACTTGAAAGTACTTGTTGATGCCTGTATAAAGGACGCCGATATAACTGACATCGAACGTGATCGTCTTTACACCCCAGCGAACGCAGTCCTTGTAGTCGTCGAGACGGTTGCCGTGCCTGTATCAAGTATCAGCATGTATCCATACAAAAAGAGCGCATACAACTTACTTTTTGATTCCATCTCCCTTGCCTTTCTTGTGCAGCTTTAGGACCCTTCTGATAGATACGATTCCGGAATGACGGGCCTTGACCTTTGGCGGCGCTGGGCTTTGAGCTGGCGTTGACGATGCTGGAGCTTTGCTCTTGCCCTTCGATGAGGTGCCCTGTGAACGAGCCTCGCGATGAGCAGTCGTCTGAGAGCGAGTACACTGAAGTTCTCCAGCGGTTTGGGAGCGAGTACGATGACCTTTCATGGTGATTATGGTGGTGATCAGGAAAGACGCGTTGACGCCCATGAGCGCCGGACGCGTCCTTTTATAGTAACCCAAATTAGGGTTAGGTTTTACTGGGCCTCTCTCTGTGAATACAGACAAAATGAGATCGATTCGCGTATGTACCAGTACGTTGGGAAGCTAGATAGACTGCAAGAAAATGGGAGGCTATGTACCTTGGCGTATTTCCGGCCTATGTGAGAACTCTTTCTTGGCTTCTGCCCTACACTCTGTCATGTACTTCTTCGCATTCGCTCGTTGTCTCGATGATTCCTTCACCCTCGCAACTTGAAGGTGAGGATGAAGGTCCAGCCGCTCATTGGTGAGTCTCTCCTCGTCCTTTCCTTCCCTCAAAATGACCCCCCCGACGATCCACTGATTCTGCGGTTCCTGTTCCTTTAGGTACCATGTGCGAACGCGACGAACAAGCTTTCCAATATGCTCGTCGTTGCCTGCTATGACTACCAACAAGGCCGTTTCAGTGCTTGGCTTGATGGGATCTGTCGTCATATGTATGAACCCGTGTGTGATAGTGTGTGTGACGGACAGGTCCCCCCGCCCCGACTTGTATTTGACCACTACACCCCGCGATGTCAATTTGGGAGTGACATAAACGGGTTTCCCTCCTGAATCGTGCGGACCACCAACAATCGACACCTCGATCTTCAGATCAACAAGTTTCGGGTGTAAGATCCAATGGTCGCGTTCTGTTGGGGCTAGCTCGCCCAACAGGTTCCAAGGGTCAGACGAGTGTTGAGAAAATCGTGGAGAACGGGGAGGTGGTGAAGGAGTGCGCGGTCGAGGAGTACGAGGGTTTACGACGGGGAGCCTATCAAACCTCGAAAGGTAAGAAGCCGGGGTGAAATTCGGATGAGGGAGATCTGGGCGGAGGTACCAAACCTCATAGGTATGGTCCATCGGGCACCAAAGGTTCAAACGTTGAAGACTTTTGATTTCGACAACGTCCCTGTAGTCGATCCTCTCGATAGGTGCTTCCCGGCCTGCTAGTATGATGTCCAGCTCGACGTCGAGCAGCAGTCCAGATTTGACTGAACTGAGGTCAGCCTCCGGCGACATGTCTATGACTGTGTCCAGCAGCGACCAGTCGATGTGTACGCCTCGGACAGTTCCCGTAACGCCCTTTCGTTGAGAACCAATGACCAAGATAGTGGCCCCGACCCAGGGCCCACGACGACCAGTGTACATGGGTCGCGTTCCGGTCTCTTCTGGACCCAGATCAGGACCCATCACTTCCTCAATCGGTTCGTCTGTTCGGGGAGTTTGCTCGGTACAGGGTTCGATAGCAGGTCCTGTAGAGGATTCTGCAGAGGCGGTAGAGGGTTCGGTAGAGGTTTCGGGAGTAGTTTCGTGAATCCGAGGTGAGCTTGATGAGCCTTCAGCGAGAAGACTAGCGGAAACAACGTCGGCGATGACCCTGGCAGCGTCCCAGTTGGTCATTCGGAAGTGATCAGACGCTCGTATCTGGTCAATCATGTCCGATTGGAACTCTCTCTTTCGTTTTTCTGCCTGCTCTCGTTCTCGCTCAGCCGCCGCTTCATTTTCATCTTCCCATTCGTCGTTGTCTCTGCAATACAGAGCCAATCTTGAAGATCCTTCCTCGTCCCGCCGGAGTAATCTTGGCTGAATCAAAAAGGTTAGTAACATCCAGTGTGTAGTGTCCCCGCACATACCATTTCGATATTCTGGTATAGATAGGTTTGGTATAGATAGAGTTGAAGAGGTCCGAGATGAGCGGGTGACACCCGGCCTGTAGAAAAACAAAACGTCAGCATCGATGCTGCGGTTTTCCGTTTAGAGAGAATGAAAATTTCATTTAAGAGGGCATTTTGCCCTCTTGGAGAGCCGCAGAGTGTTCAAATCTTTTAATTTTATGTTCTAACTACGCTGTATGTATTGTAGGTATAAGAAAAAAAAGGAATGCTTACTATGTTGAGGGACTCAACCACGATGGTGGTGGTAATGAGTCAAGCCAGGCATGAGGCTGTGCATCGCGCGCGAGCGCGGGTTGTATCCAGAGCCAAACAACGATTCTGGCGCAAGCGCCTTGAGCTGGCGCTTAGCCTAACCCTAGGCGCTAAGCTCAACCCTAGGCGCTTGCGCCAGAATTCTTGTTTGGCTCTGGGTACAACCCGCGCTCGCGCGCGATGCACAGCCTCATGCCTGGCTTCACTCAGTACCACCACCACTGGCTATTCTACAACACCGACCTGCAACATACCCGGTTAGTTTTTTTCACTTTCTTGTTCATTTTTACTTACTAACACATTCTACAGCTATCCTATCTCTGTCCAAACAAGCCGAATCCTCGTTGGGGCCGATTCTTGGGAACAACAAGGTTGGATTCGGTGACAATTCGAGGCATGGATTCGGTGACAATTCGAGGCAACGAGGTCGAGCACTGTAACTGATGCCTACCTGTAATCCTCGTTTCCGCTATACTATTCATCCGGCGCCATCGTCAAAGACGACCACAACAAGTTCGCTCTGTTTCCTTCCACAGGTTCAACATCGACGTCGAAAAGCCAGACTCTGACCCCTTCACAATCCTTTCGAAACCGACGCAGACCACCGAGAAACGCGACCCACATCGTCTTCCGTCTCGCCAAGACCATCCCTAATTCACCCAAACATCAGGTTGATGTCACCACCACCTCGTCCTCCTCGCAGCACGATTCGGATTCCACAGTCGAAGCTACGCTCTATGCTCCCGGGGCCGGAACATCAGAAAATCCTCATGCTCATGATCAGGCTAGCACGATAACGCCACCACCGCCTGTACTGGCGTTACCCGAGTATCTCAGACGGCCTACCGTGACCCCAGAGGAAAAAGAGGAGGAGGAGGAAGAAGATGGGAACGAGTTGCAGAGGGTACCGACGGTACTCATCGCTGGGCTGTTGAAGAAACGGGCTCGAAGGTCTGGGGGTCCACCGACGAGACAGCTGAGTCGGGTGTCAGGATCATGAATTCAGCGATCCCTCCCGCTTCCACTACAGGATTGTATTCAAGGGGAGAATGACGCCGTTAGAATCAGCCCCGTGCCGTAGGACAGCGTTTGAGGTAGTCACCGGGATACTTCGAGGTTCGTTCCAGTCTTTCTCGTGCTCGCTTATTTTCTCTAATCATTCTTTATGCTCAGCATGTTGGGTGCTATGGACATACAACGTGGTACACCGGGACGTTAGCAGTTGGAACGCGTATTGGGATCCCATCTCAGGCACTGGTTGGCTCGGGGACTACGATTACATCGCCCACTATGGTGGAATTGGGACTCAGTAAGGACCCCGGGCCGAGGCCGGTTAACAAAGGACAACAAACGCTCTACCAAGCGATCTTCCCCGAGGGTACTCTATCCGACGTGCGACTAGCCCGCAGCGCCTTCGAACGTTGCAGGAAATCGCCGGCCAAGCAGCACAGCTCACAACGAAGAAGGTATTCGATCCTCCAAAGGTCTCCCAGCCAGAATCGTCGTCTGCCATCTCGAATACGAGCGCACCGGTACAGCATCGTCCTCGCCAAGCCCCAATGGACCCACGGATCCTCACAACCACGTCGATGAACGCGACGGCCCGAGCAGCGACGAAGACAATGTGCTCGTTGACGAATCCAGCGAGGACGACGACAACACTCACCGTCCATCACTAAACTCCTCCTCCAACTCTTCCGATCCCCGTACCCTGTACCTTCGTTCCTCCGCTTTCGTGGCTGTTGAGAACGTCGAGGTAGGCTTCGCGGATCTCTTTTGAAGAGAGATGTTCACAAAAGCTAGCCGTGTACGCACGGACTTTATGGCGGTGGGTGGAACAGATATTCAGAGGGAATCTATCCGACTTCGAAGTGGGGATGACGCAGCAGGATTTACGCGAAAATCGTGACGATGAGGACCCGTTCTAAGATCCCCAGTCCCAGCGTGATCTGATGCACGACGCTTCGCCGGTGTTGATGGTCCTGCAGAGGACTGCGGCGAACTGAGTCCAGTCTTCGCATGTACATTTTTGTTTCTGTTCCTTTTTTTTCATCATTTCACGTAGTGTACTATCACTGTTGTATATAGATTTTAATGTCATTGATTTTCCCTCAACCCCATCGCCCACTCAGAGTGATTTGACTGGCAAGGTTTAGCGCCTGGGTTTGGCCTAGGCGCTTGCGCCAGAATCTTTATTTGGCCTTGCGTACAAACCGCGCCGGTTGGCTCATGGCAAGTCCGGCGTCTCTTTCAACTGGACCACCACCATCGTGGTCTATTGCCCTTCAACGAGGTAAGTTTCTGCTGTATAAATACTTAGAACCTATACTAGAATCATAAAACATAATTTTAAACACAATATGAGTCTGTAAGAGGGCGAAACACCCAATACAATCCAATTTCGTTGTCTCTAAATCAAAAACCTCAGCCTGCATGCTGATGGTTTGTCCGTTTTCTACAGACTAGGTATCTTTCGAGACGTGTTCTACGCGACACGTACATTGACGGATGCGATTATTGTGGTGGATCATCCTCTTTGTCGTTCTTGCTATGCCAACATGCCCCACCTGCGGAAAGTTCTACAAGGCCGTCGGAAACTTGACCACCCATCAGAAGAAGGGATGTGCCAAAGCACCGGTCGTGAATCGGGAGATCCTAGTGCGGCGGCGAGAAATGAAGAGGAAAGATGCTCTGGAGGAAGAAAACGAGGTATGTTTTATCATGATTTGCATATTACTCTTGAATCTGAATGACAACCAGGATATTGAAGTTGCGGCTTCATCTATAACGGAGCCTGAACCTGCGCAGCCCGAACCAGCAGCAGAAGTCATTATGCCCAAGGTATCAGTTGGGACTTCTCGTGCTGGGCGTCAACGCTTCCAACCACGATACCTTCAAGACTATGTACCTACTCTTTCGGTCAGGCTCCCAAGTGTTCTTCCTAGGCCTCCGACCCCTCCACCACCAGACCCAGAGCCTGCAGGTCCGCCTCCTAACCCACCGACCCCAGAACCTAGCCCACCACCAGAGCCAACTCGCATCACGACAGAGCCAGATGAATTCGGGCTCTATCGTGTCTACTCCAAATACCCAGCCAAAATCCCAGATGAAGAAGTAGGCACAGAGGAAGTCTGTGAGGGGGCGGGCTATCAGGCGAAGAACAGGTCCAATCCACTCTCAATCTTTGGCTTGTCGGATCCCGATTTTGAGGGGATCTTTGCGCCCTTTCTCAACGCTACTGTTTTCCGAATCATGAGTTGGTTTTACGGGCCAAAGAATACAAAGAGCATCGCGGGTTTGGATTCGCTGGTCAACGAAGTCATCCTGGCGGATGACTTCAACCGAGAGGACCTGGTGGGATTCAGGACACAACGTGAACTGGAGAGGCTGGATGATTACGCCAAACCACGTTCGAACCTTTGTCCCAAGGATGGGTGGGTCGAGGCAGAGGTTTGCATACGTCTGCCGGCGGAAGATGTCGAACAGAAGGAGGAGGATGCCCCCGAATTCCCTATTCCCAATGTTTTCTACAGGAAGCCCCTAGAGATTATCAAGTCAGCCTTTCAGTCTGATGTGGCGAAAAAGTTTCACTACGTCCCATTCCAGCAGTTCTGGCAACCGCCACCACCATCACCCAACGATCCTCCGCCACCTTCACAGCGTATATACAGCGAGATCTACAATTCAGATGCGTTCATTCAAGAATACGAGAAGATTCAGACCCAGGAATATCATAATCCTCGGCCTCAATCCAACGATCTGAACGATCCGCCGATCGAGAATGCCATTGCGGCTATGCTCTGGTGGTCGGATTCGACCCACCTCACCAGTTTCGGAGATGCTTCTCTGTGGCCACTGTACTTGTTCTTCGGAAACCAGTCCAAGTACGATCGAGCAAAGCCTACAACGTTTTCCGCGCATCATACAGCCTACATACCTGATGTGAGTAGCTTTTTTATAACACTGCTATGATAACTGATAGTTCTCCAGCTCCCAGACAACATTCAAGAATGGTACCAGGACTTATTTGGAGTTCCTGCCAGTGGGGCTACGCTCACTCATCTGAAGCGGGAAATTATGCACGCAATCTGGGCCCTGATCCTCGATGATGATTTCATGCACGCCTACGAGCATGGAATTCTCATCCAGTGCGCAGATGGCGTCGTGCGGCGTATCTTCCCCCGGTTTTTCACTTACTCTGCGGATTATCCCGAAAAGTAAGTTGCCATGTACTGTGTTCTTCCTCTCGCTCACAATGCTCCAGGGTCTTGCTAGCGACTATACGGAACCTCGGTCGATGTCCCTGCACCCAATGTTGTGTCGAGAAAGACCAGATCCACGAACTCGGGATGTTACGTGACCGGCAACGTCGAGAACGCAAGGCTCGCGTTGATACGGAGGACAGGCGAAGCACCATCGAGCGAGTTCGGACTTGGATCTTTGCAAAAGGCAGAGCGGTTGCAAGCTCTGCAGTCGAAGCAGTGTTACAGGCCAAGTCATGGGTCCCGACACGGGTATGTACATCTACTCACCAATGGCGAATCCCTTACACTGATGGCGATTACAGAACACATTCTCGGAGCGCTTTCACAAGTTTGGGATGAATTTTTACAGTATGCTCGTGCCTGATATATTGCACGAGTTTGAACTGGGGGTTTGGAAGGCTACCTTCATCCACCTCCTTCGCATTCTGTGCAGCATCGGCGGCGATTCAATACAAAAACTCAACTCCAGGTAAGATATTGCTTATTGTGTTTGAGTATCCTGCTGACTATGTTTTCAAGGTATCGGATGGTCCCTACGTTTGGGAGGGACACCATACGCAAGTTCTCCGTCAACGTGTCAGCCATGAAACAGCTTGCAGCCAGAGATTTCGAGGACCTACTTCAGGTTCGTAGTACCTGGTCTTTCCCATTATCATTTCTTACTGACTCGTTTGACACGCAGTGCTCCATTCCTGTATTCGACGGCCTTATTCCCGACCACAACAGCATCGTTCTCGACCTTCTTTACGACCTCTGTACTTGGCATGCGTATGCCAAGCTACGGCTGCATTCAGACACCTCTATCGCAGACATGGATTTCGCAACAACCTCCCTCGGCAAGTCTTTGAGGAGGTTCAAGACCGCCGTCTGTTCTGCCTACATTACCAAAGAATTACCAAAGGAAACCGCAGCCCGAGGTCGTCGAAAAGCAGCCCTAGCAAAGAAGCAGGCAGAGACTGGGAACACCAAACGGAAACGAACAGGTGGAGCGTCGGGTGCCAAGAAGAAACAGTTCAATATCAACACCTACAAGCTTCACGCCCTTGGGCATTACATTCGCTTCCTTCGTTTGGTTGGCACGACAGACAACTATTCAACTCAGATCGTATGTCGCTTTTTCTTGCTCATCACTAAATCACTGACCATTTGCAGGGTGAACTAGAACATCGGCGTGTCAAGAGGTTCTATGCTCGCACAAACAAAGCCAAGTTTGTCAAGCAGGTGGCCAATCATGAACGGCGAGAGCAGATAATTCGCCGCATTGAGGCTCGAGTGGTGAAGGGTAAAGAGCCTCAGAAGCCCTCCGACTCTGAGCCCCCGCTGGTCACCTCTCCCAACACGCACCATTTCATCTCGGCAGACTGCAGCAACTGGTTCAACATACGAGAATGGATGAACAAACACAGCGGCGACCCTGCAGTTGAGGTTTGTCATTCTAATTCTTTCTTACCTGCTATCTAACCATCGTTCGCAGGACTTTCTTTTCAAACTCAAGAACCACCTACTCTCCGTTATCCTAAACTGCCGGGATGACCAGTTCTCCAGCAAAGAATGCGCCAGTGTGAAGATAATCAACGACCGTATCTATCGCCACAAGGTCCTCGATGTTCAGTACACGTCGTATGACCTACGCCGGTGCCAGGACTCCGTCAATTTGGGAAACCATCCCGACGTTATGGTTCTAGCTGGCGAGAGGGAGCCCGACTCTCATCCTTACTGGTATGCACGCACGCTTGGGATATTCCATGCTCGTGTTTACTACGAAGGTGATGGACGTTTGAGGGATATCACGTTCTTATGGGTTCGCTGGTTCACACTTGACACGCGGTACAAGTTTGGGCCTGCGAAGAAACGATTACCAAGGGTTGGATGGGTCGACAGCACTGAACCTGGGGCTATCGGTTTTCTCGATCCGCAGCATGTCCTGCGTGCAGCTCATCTCGTTCCGGCTTTTGCTCTCGGAAAGCGCTCGGACCTCATGGCGCCTACAATTGCTCGTCGGGACCAGGATGAAGGCAAAGACTGGAATAGACACTACGTATGCATGTAAGTCGCATGATCATTTACTTTATCTTCGTCACTGATTTCTTGCAGCTTTGTCGACCGTGATATGTTTTCTCGGTACGTGCCAGGTATTGCCGTCGGCCACACAACGCACCTTCCGAAATGCCACGAGGTACCTCAAGAGCAGCCGGAAGGTCAACCTATGGACGAATCCGAGCTTGTCGATGAGGAGATGGAGGTATCATCGGGCGAGGAGAATGAGTCTGAGCTTGATGACTACGGTTATCGAGACTCTGACGAGGAATGTCAGTCTGAGATTGCTTTTGAGGACGAGTCAGTAGACGACACAACGGACGTTTTACGCGCTGAGGGCTATGCTCACCTGTAACTTAGATGGGACACATATGTACTCATATAAAATGATGTTCTCCATTGTACAATGATCCCGCCCGACGACCGAGAGTGTACACGCCATTCCCAACTTGATATAGGTAAGGTACATCTTATGTTCCATCTTTCCTGTGAGTGTACAACTCACTACAACCTTACCGCGCTTGTACAACCTTGCTAACGATTTTATTCAGGGTACAACTCGTTACATCTTTTCGTAGGGTGTACATATTTGCCAACAACATGGCAAGCTACTGACCCATGTCTCCCAACCTGGCCGCCGGTGGCCATTTCTTAAATACTCGGGACCCGTCCGAGGGGTTTTGCCGATGACCAGGTCAACCAGATCATCCAGCGAGAAGAGAAGGAACATACCGAATTTGACGACGTGAGTTACAGGCTGACTGCAAAGTGGAGAGCTCGAGGGCTTACATGTATCCTCCATCCAGTATCGGAACGTCAAGAGCGGGGATTTTTACCGGCTCAAGGATGTTTGTGTCACTGAGTATTGTCGTCCCAGGGAGGAGGGGGAAGAGTGGTGGCGACCCCGTAGTCCGACCGCCAACAAAACCATCTGTGCTGTGAAAGTGATTGGGACAGATGGCACGTTTACATCGGTGACTTATAGTGGGCCGGATGCGCGCAGGGTGAGCTTTGTACACTTCAAGGGGTGGAGCAATTAAAGAAAGAGTTTGATTATAGGCCTTTGAGGAGGATTTTCGAAATTGTTCGCGAGCGCGGTACGTCTAGTGGAGTTCCAAATTCACCTGCGTGCTTAAATATCTTCAGTTCGTCCAATCATGCGCAGGCGTTTGCTGTTGACATCGGAAAAATACCGTCACTGCTTCTTTGGCACGGTAAGTGTGTGTGTGCCTGGCAATTCCTCTGGTCAAGTCAATTTTTTCTGTAGGCCTTGTACCGTTCTCGCACTTCGAGAGGGGTTTGGGGCAGCTTGGTGACTTGTATTCCTGTAATCTGACTGTAAGTCACGGAAGTACTGAGACGGAACAATTTTAATCGTGCAATTGACACAGCGGAAACTCGATTGCAAAGAAGTTGAGGAGCTGTGGGTGGATTCGTCTATCCCCACGTGTGGTTGTATGGCAATCTTGACAAATCCCCTTCCAAAACCCAACAACGACGCCAGCAGCCAATCTACCTTTTCATCTATACACCTCCCAGCGACCCCCTCGACGACAAAACCTTGCGTCTCCACTTCTGGTCTTTTCACGAAGATGGTCAACATCCACTTTCACCCGAGTCATGTTGCGACTTCGGCCTTCCCCTTCAACTCATACCCGGGGTTATAGGCTGGAGATCCCGCTCATGGTCCACCAGCAGCTACCAGTTGATTCGTCGATATCAAACACTCAGAAGCTTTGACCCAACAACTCCCGATTTTGCTCGACACGTTGTACACGATAATCACATCTTTCAACCCATCCACCATTCAGACAGGTTTACGGAGGTCTATAAAGGTGTGACCATTTCTCATTCATTCGTTCTGGCTCTTACCTCGGTGCAGAGCACTCTGACAGCCTCGATGGATCCGTCATTGGCAACGACTCCGAGTGTCTATCGCATACAATGGACCAAGAACTGGCTGAGGACCCAATTTGTATGGCCAGTAACCAAGCCGGGAGCGAGTCCATTATCAGCTCGATTTGCGCTCCCAACAAGCGTCAGAAAATGGATATGGGACTTGGGGGTGCCGAGAGGAACAATCCAGAACCGGTGCGCTGTTGATCCTGTTTTCTTGATGTGCGCATCACTAACATATCCTCAGGAACTGCGTCATAAGAACGATACTGCCGATGACCGAGACCTAGCGATAGATGGACAAGCTTCTCGACCTGTGCAACCGCTTCCCTCCAGGTTTTTTCCCTTTGCAGACCCACTCAACCTCTATCCCCAGGATCATTCTCATCGCTCAGGGTACCAATCGCCGGTCGCTCCACCCTGCTACCATAACAATCAACCGCCGTATCACTATCCCTCCCACCCCGCAGGCCCCTTGTCGGGAGATGTACTGCCCGCTTCGCGTGGTATGAACATGCCATTTCCTACCACGTCCAATCTATCATTTTCCCATCTCCAGCCACGAGGATGGCCCGAACTGTCGCAAAGTACAGCGGCGGCAAACTATTTCGACGCACTGCCGCCCTCCAACGCGTACAGCAGTGCTGAGATCGCCAACTCGACCAGCGACCTCACCACAAGCATGATGGACTTGAACCATACCCATTCGAGTGCTTACCCAGGTGTCAATGCCGTCGCCGATGCACCTAGATACAATATTGGTGCTGATCAGAGTACCGGGTGGCTGGGGACGTCCCTGGTCCAAACATCGGGTACTGTAAACAGATTCTACAACGGCCCAGCACACCCTCCAGCTTCCTACTCCGTGCCTGCGCTCCCTTATCCGTCCGATTCAGTAGTTCCCATCGACTTCATGTATCCCCAACACGATGTTGCGCCTACATCTCATATGCATGACCCGAGTTATCCCTCGCTCTTCCCCGGCTCATTTGCTCCTCAAGAGCATCGGAACCCTGCTTTAGTTCACCACGATCCATCGTCCAACTCGCCCTTCTCCCCGCCCGGAGCTACCTACTACCCGTCCAATTCGACTAGTCACGCCCAGACTCACATTCCGTTTTCTGCGCATACGCCTCAGGGTTATCCTTCGATGCTCATTCCCAACGGTGTTGACCTTCTCGTTTCTCACCAATCTTGGAACGTGCCAGCCGATTTTCCTCAGCAATATACATTCGATCCTCCGATGCAGGCGACACAGCTGCTTTCTTGGAACGAGACGAGTGGTGAATCTGGGGAGAGGAACGGTGCTTTGGGGTGGTAATGGACTAATTAAGGTTTGAAGATCGTGTTCGGGTTGACAACTTTGAGAGATTGTCGTCTCGGTTGTCTCGTATTTTAGTGATATTTCTTTCGTTTGTATGATATCCATGCTTCACAACTCATATTTCAGTAAGACAGATGTATAGTATACCTACCGTTCACGTGTTTTCAGGTTTCTTATTCTCGTCGTATCATAATCTCTATCGTTATTATCAGCCTCCCTTGACATACTCATCTTGAGGGGACGCCGGCGATATTTCCGCGTCGCTTGTTGAGTTATTTCTGGGCCAGTGATATTGCCCCTTAACCCGGGACGGTGAAGTCAGTCTACGAGTTGTAAGTACAGCACAGTATGTCCCTCAATGCTCAGAGAAAGATGACAGTGAACTGAGATTTCTTGTAGCACGGGCCACAAACTAACCTGACGGTGACTTATGAGAAGTAGCAACGTCTGCGTCTGCCCCAGGCCGGCTGAAGTATTGTCCTCGAATTCACAAATGAAACTCAATACTATAACCTCGAAGCCAACTACCGACTTGATGAGCACAAGATTGGAATGGCCAGAGACGCAGGGGAGAAGGCCGAACGGGCGCGGGCAAAACTTGTGGGTCCTAGTGTGCACTAAATATCGGGATAGAATCGTTCGGGATATCGAGCCTGGAAGTTTGCATGGAAGCTTTGCGTGCTATATTAACACGTACAGCTTAACCACGACCTCTGTGTACGTACGTCTTCGCTCGGGAGAAACTCAATAGCGTCAGCCTTTCAATCTGTTTGGCACTGGATGGTGAGGTCCGAGTCTGCCGCTACAAGACCGAAGTAATAGTAAGTCAGAACGTTGTATCTACTCTGACTACATACTCGGCTCCCGCTGATATTCCGGCTTTGGGAGGAAACAATTTATAGATTGAACTACCTGTAGGCATTCCTTTGGAATCGAGACAGCTCGGAGACGATTCTATTCCGAAACCACAGCCAAAGTTCACTAAGTACACAAATGACGAATCAGTTTCGTGAGATCACAGTGCAGGCTGACACGACAGCTTCCCACTCATAGTCGATACCAATTGATTCTAAGCTTTGGAGTTGATTGATTGATTCCTTGGGAGGCCGTTCCGGCTGACTATCAGGAACGTTAGTCGAAATCATGGAAATTCCGACCGCCAGCACGCCTCCGACCCCATATTTCCCCTCACGAGCAATACTCTTCAAGACTTGAGTACTAGCAGGCGCAGATCGGTGGAACCATAATACAGCCTGTTCGAGAGCTGTCAGTAAAGCGACACAAACGTAAAATGAGCGAGACGAAGAAGTTCAAGACTCACTCCCAATGCATCCTCACCCACCCTCGATGTATTGAACCTCATCCCTACATGAAGGCGAATCCGAAGGTAATCTTGACGAGCCGGGTGACAAAAAGAATATGATCTGCTCGCACCACCAATAGCACCGTCGACTGTTGTAGCCCGGCGAATTCGAGGATAAGCAGCATCACGAATAGCCGTGTCAATGACTCCCGCACGGACTGTAATACGTGTTGGGGGTCGCCCTGATTAACTGGTAACAGGCTCGTTCACGTCCTCAGCGCCAGCCTCAGCTGTGATGTCCGAGCTTCTTCACACTCGCTCATCTAATGTATTTGAAACCCGTGAAGCCCTGATTTCGGTCGAAGTGGTCGACTCCTAAGGCATTGGAAGCAGCAAGAGCAGTCCTATTTAGTTGATTACTCCTCGTGAATATCTGACGACGCTACCTTCGAGTGCTCGAGCAGAACAAAGATTAGTTGAACTGAATGTTATCTCGACAAAAGGAGGACACTGGAATTCAGTGTAGTGCTAAACCTTTCAAATACTTTTTGTAAGACAACCGTGGTTTTGAGGTGCGGTACTGAGCGCCATACTGGAGAAGGGGCGTATGTCAGAGCGACCGGGGTATGAGAAAGGCGTAGAAGAAACGGTGTATTCGGGAGAATGACGATGACAAAGGTATGAGAACTACAGGACTCACCCAAGAAACATGTAATCGTTTCAACCGAAAACCCCATAACGTGGACCTCTCGTTGCCACCTTCATAGTACCTCATGCCTGCAAGCTGACGTTGTCATGATCCTCAGCTCAACATTCATCTTCTCTTTTGCGTACACTCTTTCTCCTTGTGTCTTGACTCGCCCGCTGGATCGGAATTACAAGGGGAAGAACGTTGACTGAAGGATCTTGAAGCAGGCGTCGATGTCCGTGATTGTCTTGCTAAAAATTGATGTTGAATTGATGAAAGGCTTTGCAGCGAATTCAGTCCTAAAGGACCGAAAGTTGTGGCGGAACAAAAGGATGGAGCCATGGCACGGAGTGGTGACGGTCGAGAGTGGACCATTGTGAGCGCCTTGTGCTTTGACCCGGGCGGCAACGGGCCGACTGAAGGGTAGGTTTAACCTCCCAGAGTCCCAACTCAATTTTACACTGTCATTGCGTCTCTCCCTCGGTCCTTTATGTATGCATAGTGAAGAATGTGCAGCTTTGGTAAGCATACAACTTGGTCTCTTCTCATTCTAATCTGCTCATCATACATAAGGCTTCTTCTAGCTAATACCTTCTAGATAATAAATCTCACATATTCGTTCTAATTTTTGACAACTCATACAAACAGTCTGTGCCGCTCATACTTTGGCCAGTAAAGTTTGAATAAAGAACCGAACGTTCAATCAACTTCGTCGACTGTTGACGAACTAAACGAAAAACTGAGACCATGAAGAACCCGTGCGGCGTGCCCACGGCTCTGGAATCTACGGAGATTGGCTCAGAGGGTTTCGGAACACGAAACACTACTTATTCGGATATCGTGAAACGCGAGATAGAGGGGTTCGAGCCAAAAGGTATGTACGAGACTTTGCTGTGAATTTGTTCTCTCAGTTGATGACCAGTTAGAGCTCAACATTCAATGTGAAAGCTCGTATAGCCATGATCGGGACGTGCGGTCAAAGCTTCAACTCACCTGTAGCCCACAAACTCCTGCCTTGCTCCACCTAGGAGGCTCACCTTGTGCATACGAGCCATCACAATTTCCCGTCACTGAATACGCACAACCTCGAACCGGTCAAACTACATAGATGGTCTCTCTCAACCACAGTCAAACAAAAAGCAGTGTGTTGGGCAGGTATGACTCCGTACAGGACCCAGAAAACGTTCGAACCAACCTAGTTCTACCAACCAGACTCCTGGCCTTCAGTTGAGGCGACTTCAATGCCTATCCCAGACATCTGGTGCTCAAGTTATTCGATGCCTTCAGTGAGAACCGTCCAAAGGTACGCTGTAGCTTGATCTGAGTACCCTCACATCACAATCATCTTTTCCCAGCTGGTCAGGGTCGTTGCAAGTATTGCTGTGCCATGAATCTGCTACTAATCAGGAAACTCTTATCTTTGCCGCACGAACCGCCCGGGACATGATTTGATCATTCGAGCTTTTCATCCCCAGTCCTCTTGATTTTGAGTTGCGAGTTTGGATAGGTATCCACTTGCACGAGCATGGACAGGGACGTTGATAGTCTCGAGACTAAGGGAGCGGATATTGGTTATCATCCGGACTCCAATGGCGATACGAAGGCGCCATGATTCTTGAGGTTCGTATTCGGACATGGTCTCATTCGGATTTTTAGTGCACGCTCGTTTATTCACCCATTCCCCTGTTCCCTCTCCTTCCTTTTACCGGTTGTGGGGCTTGTAGAAATTCACTTTTTATTTCGTTTGCATAGAGATACACGTATCCAATACACCTTATGAACAACAGATTTGCTCGAGATACATATACATTACAGTGAACTTCCTCGCGGAGTAAACAAAACTCCCTGAGATGTTCTCTGTAGTACCCTGAAGTGCGACAATCGAAATCTGCACGCGGGTCAATTTCCTTCCGGGTCTTGTGTCTACTTGCATAGGCCTTCAAGTGGCCAGGAACACCTGGCACGCGACACGACTCGAGAAGCTCTCTGCGACGCGTTCACACGAACAACGCCATTGACAATAAAGTCATAGGGGAAATGACGCAGTGAAGTGTGTCCGCCGCTATTAACGTTAACGAGCTCTCAGTGTCTCATCGGGCGCGTTCAAGTCTAGTTATCGGGACCCTGAGCTGCGGGAGAGCTCAGGAAATTGTTTTCGTACATTTAAGACACCCCACGCAACCAGCAAAAGAAATGGAGACCGTGTGTTACTTATTTCAATAAAAAAACCTATAGATATGAACAAAGTCCTTTCTGTCTTATAGTGCAAAAGCCTATCTATAACCCGATAAACAAGTAAACCTTTTAGTCCAAGCCCAAGCTACTGTCTGATCATCTACTGGGACAAAGGAGAAACGAGAGCGGAAATTGAGGGCGAGAAGAAGTACTCTCCGCCACGGGAGACGACAAAATCTATAAGAATCATCCATCAGCTTTTAAGTGAGATTGATGATGAGCCAGCATAGTTAAAGTGCACAGTGGGTATAACGAAGTAAACCTCACATGGGTAATACACAGAGTGTTCTTGTAGTCTTTGAGATGCTTGAGAAGAGGTGATAATCGAGTAGATTGTCCTAAGGCTTAAGGCCTTTCGTTCAGTCTTTTATACATAAGTTTCTGGTACATGTAATGAGTATTACACTAACTGAAACTACTACTAGAAGTAGGTATTCGGCCCTAAAGGCGTAAAAGACATTAGTACTGTGTAAGTACTTCTACCATGAATGGTAGTATGCTTGGTGAGCATAGTCGTGTTTGCCTCATGTATTGGAGGCTCTACTTATGCTATTGGATAGCGACTGTCTATAGTGTCATTTATGATGAAACTACTAGGTACGTAGTGAGATACGTAGACAGAGACGTAGTACTTGCATGAGGACGCAAGTGTTCTAGAGGCGTAGCTCTATAAATAGTGTGACGCGTAAACAACACGTCAACAGTGTATCACATGATATCCATCATGTTCAACACTCCCCCTCACTAAGTTCATCATGCGATCATGGAACTAGTGAAATGTTAATCCTAAAGATTGCCTGAACAATTCGAACTTTGTTCTGCCAAGATTCTTTGTAAGAAGATCAGCAGGTTGTTTAGCAGTTTCAACGAAATAGATTCGAGTCTTTCCGTGTTCCACTGCTTCCCTGATGAAGTGGTATCGATTGTCAATGTGTTTTGTCCTTTTATCAGTAGCTTCATTGCTGCTGAGAAAGATAGCGCCTTGGTTGTCGCTAACACATGGAACTGATCGAATAGGGAAGTTCAATTCGTTCATCAACGACTTCATCCAGCAAGCCTGACGTGTACAGTCAGATAGAGCCATATACTCTGCTTCCGTGGATGATAATGCAACCGTTTTCTGTTTCTGAGAGACCCAACAAACTGGTGCATTGGCAAGCTTTACGATATATCCAGTCTGTGATCGGCGATCATCTTTATCAGTTGCCCAATCAGAGTCAGCAAAGGCAAGTAGTCCTTGGTTGGATCTACCATCGTAAATGAGTTCGTACTTTGCAGTGTGAACAAGGTATTTCACGATGTAAAGTGCCTTCTGGAGGTGTTCCTGATTAGGATTAGCTCCATACTGTGACATCTTGATTACAGCAAAGGATATGTCTGGTCTCGTTCCGAGAGCCAAGTAAAGTAATGATCCGATAACTGATTGGAATCTATGCCTAATCTCGGGATTAACCTCCCCCTGGTTTTGGGTTGGGTTATAGCCTTCTGGCAAAGGCGTATATGCCGTCTTGGCGTTCAGAACTCCGAATTTACGAATTATCTTTTCAAGATAGTCTCGCTGATCAAGGATCAGTCTGCGATTCTTCCGATCTCGAGTAATTCGCATTCGCAGGAATTCTGTTGGCTCGCCTAGATCTCGGCATTCCCAGATTTTCATGAATTCGCTTTTTAGTCTGTTGACAAGGTTGCGATCAGGACCCATAAATAAAGCATCGTCGACATAGACGACGGCAATGACCATATTGCCATTCTTGTTGAAGACATATACGCCAGCATCGGATAAGCATCGTTTGAATCCCAGACGTTTCATGGATTCAGTACACTGACGCCACCAGGCACGAGAAGCCTGTTTTAATCCGTACAATGCTTTGCGTAACCTCCAAACCTTGCTGGAGTCCGTAACGAAGCCTTCAGGTTGTTCCATGTAGATCTCCTCGTCTAAGGCACCATAAAGAAATGCTGTTTTAACGTCTAGCGCAGAGATCTCCCAATCTTCAAGCGCTGCTAGTGCCAATAGAAGTCGTACGGTTTCAAATCGTACTACAGGAGAGAACAACTCGTTATAGTCTATCCCTTGTTTCTGCGAAAATCCTTTCGCAACAAGTCTTGCCTTTTTACGGCCATCAGACTTGATGTCAAATACCCAGCGGGATTTCACCGCTTTTCGGCCTTTTGGTAGTGTGACCACATCAAAGACGTTTCTATCTTTGAGTGATTGTAATTCCAGTCTGCATGCTGTTTCCCAAGATGGTCGTTCATCTTTAGGACGCTTCTGGACTTGTTTATATGTCCATTCACGAACGTTATCATAACTACTGGCTTGTAGACCATATAGTTGATGACCGTTATTCAGCAAGTAAACCAAGTAATTTTCTCCCCCTTGCTGAGCAAGATCGCTCATATCATCATCTGTGTCCATAGGAGCGGCTGGATCAGGAACCCTATTTGGTATTGTTTCAGGTTCATTTGTCGGATTAATCTGACTTTGCCAGCGTGCTTGAGAATCGATATCGCGTTCGATCTCAACAGGATGTCGATTTCCGTAAACATTAAACGGACGGTTGGGAGTTACTCTATTCCTTGGAGGGTTTCTTCTGACAGCTGCTGGTGGAGGAGCTCGTAAGTTCTCCCACTCATCATAGTCAGCTTGACGAAATCCAAAAGGATTTGTCAAACCAGAAGAACCAGCAGACCGTGGATCCGGACCATACTGATTAGGATTGTGATCGGAGCCTTTCGGTGATCCGAATCCATCAGTATTTGGATGATTGCCGTTGTGCACATCATCGCTTTTATCATCCGGGATAGGATCCAAGGGAGGATCTCCTTCAGGCTGATGATCGTCATCATCTGACCCTGGTGGAGGTGGAGGATTGAAGAAGTCATCATCATTGTGATGATCTTCATGGCCATCATATGGGTACGTTGGAAAGGGTATAGACCGGACAGGTTTGTCGGTTTTATCAAACTCTATGGATCCGGGCACTTCTTTCTGACATTTAGGAAACCAGTTTTCGTCGAAAACTGCTTGTGGAGTAATGTATACAGAATTGTTGGTTGTTCGAAAGAATCGATAAGCTTTTGATCCGCTCTCGTAACCAATGAAAATCATTGCTTCGGAGTGTGGAGCAAGCTTATTTTTACGTTTCGGTATGTATGCATATGCGCCACAACCGAACGTCCTGAAGTATGAAACATCAGGCTTTTTATTTTTAAACAACTCAACTGGAGTTCTGTATTTCCTCGAACGAATAGGAGTTCTATTGTAGATATGGACGGCTGTGGAAATTGCAAATTCCCACCAGTTTTCAGGCGCACAGGCCTGAAAGCGCATAGCTTCAGATTTTTCTCGTAGTGTACGATTAAATCTTTCTGCTCGTCCATTCTGTTCATGCACGTTGGGAGAACCTCTTTGTGGAAATATTCCTAGAGAGTTATACCAGTCCCATTGTTCATTTGAAAAGAATTCTCCCCCTCGATCGAAATGCACACTTTTGACCTTTTTATTAGTCTGGCGCTCAACAAGAGCTAGCCAATTGCGCAATTTCTGATCTGTATCGCTCTTTTTACGAATTGGATATACCCATCCGTATGATGTTGCATCATCGAATAAGGTTAAAGCATATTCGTTTTGATAGTAAGAGCGAGTTGGATATTCTATCAAATCACCGTGCACGAGCTCAAGAGGCTCCTTAGCTCGTTTAGAGGATAGAGGGTACGATTTGGCAACCATTTTGCCTTTGGCACAGCCTCGGCATGGTTTCGTTTCTCCCTTCGAAGTAACCAACTTCGTTGGAAGCCCTTTAACATTATCCATTAATTTTCCTAAGACTCTGGGATCACAGTGTCCCATACGTCTGTGCCATAACTCAGAAGTATTGAAAGATACAACAGATGTGAAGGAAGTTTCTCCCACAAGAACCTTCGCGTTCATCCATCGTAAAGGATCATCTTTATGGCTTGGGTAAAAGCTCATTAAAAGAGAATCATCTTTCTTGCTCCGGATCGAAGTCTCTGGAGAGTCCAGTAAAGTATAGTAACCTATACTCCTGAACTTCCCACTAGAGATTAAACGATGTGGGCTGTCGGGATTATACATCACTGGGTATAACTTTGTGACTTGCGTCACTCCTGCGCTATTGGTGTGTCGGATGAGGACAGTACCATAGCCTACTATTTGCACATTTGCTTTATCACCCGCTGATGTAGTAAGACCTATTGGCATTTCTAAAGTCTGATAGTCTGAGAAATCCGTTTTATACGGAGTCATATGCGCTGATGCCCCACTATCAAGTAGCCAGGCATTTTGCGTATTTCTCACTTCACAATCACTCGAAAATGCAGCAGAAAACGACTTGTATTTTGTCGTTGCATATACAGAAGTAATACTACATTTCCTTGGCACTGAGTTCCTTAGGATATGATAGTTCTGCATCGAGGATTTAGTGAAAGTTTGACTATTAGAACTTTGAAAAACTTGCCAGTCTCCACGATCGTTGCTTTCAGCCCAATAGTTATCAACTCCTTCAAGGCCATCTCCATAGTCACCATCATCAAAGTACCGTTCATGCCATTGAAGCGGTTCTTGATTCTGACTTTGGAATCCTTGACGAACAAGAAGTTCTCGTCCTGTTCTGAGTTCTTGTTGATAACGCTGATTAGCTGCTTCTTCAACTTCTATCCAAGCTTCCAATTGGCGTCTATAGTTCTGCCATTGAACGAATCTTGTGGCTTGATATGGCTGATTGTTATTGACAACCAAAGTGATATTGCCAATACTCGTGCCATCAGCTACGTGTAAGGGCGGTCCATTGGTCCTTAGTCCAATTACTGCAGGTCCGTAATTCTCGAATTGAGAGTTTCGGGGATCACTTGGAGATGTAACCCAAGGATCAACCTCAGGTTGTTCATCTACCGGACTAAGTCTTTCCGGTTGATCCGGTGGAGCAGTTGTTGGGCGTGAAGGTACATCAATGTAATCATCCTCTAAGGATTGTATGCCATAAAAAGATTCGGGAGAGCTTGGAGGTGTGTGAACGATTTGGTCCTGCCATTGTCGTACTCTAGGTGGTGTAGTTGCGGGGCGATTTATGTATTCATGGGTAGTAGGGACTGGAGATTTGGAACGATTAAGTGACTCGGCTAATTCCATGAAATCTCCAGGGTATGTTCTTGGTCGTTCATTGAAGCGACCACCCTCAAGTTCTCTTCGAGGAATATCAGCCTGAGTCATGGGAACAGACATTCTAATGTTGTTCATCCATTTGTACAAGTGCGTATGCCAGTTATGAACATCTGGAAGACTAAGATGAGGGATAAAGCGAACCCATCGCCTATTAAACCCTGGTTGTCTCCATTGAGATGTTCTAAATTGACTCGCTCTTATATCTGTCGTTCCGAATAACCATTTTCCTTCAAGACCAAGCTTGACTAACGAATGCCAGAAGATTGG
The DNA here is from genome assembly GCA_029532415.1 of Marasmius tenuissimus. NCBI lineage: Eukaryota > Fungi > Basidiomycota > Agaricomycetes > Agaricales > Marasmiaceae > Marasmius > Marasmius tenuissimus. The sequence goes on along the minus strand of JAQOTA010000050.1, from coordinate 5,252,829 downwards.
ATTCATCACTTGTACAGGAAGTGTGAAGTTCTTCTTGTTAACTCGGAAAGCTTCATCCACCGAAGTTGAACGAGGGTTTTTCACTCGTTGAACAAAGTCTTCAACGGTGCTGATCCAATTCTTATTATTGATTTCAGCTATAACCGTTGATAGGTGTTGAAGGTTCCAGGTTTGGTATTCGTAATGAAGCGTGAACTTGGTATCTTCTACTGTTTCCACATGTAATATCCTTTGTTGTATGCGCAATTCATGAAGAGCTTGACGAGGTGTCATGTTATGCACTGCATCTCTTCTGATTGCATACATAACGACATATTCTCTGGTCCTGATCAGAATCCAGATCCAAAGATTGTGGTCTGGTATACTGCGTATTGATTTATAACGCATTCTGATCATGGATTCCTTTAATGCCATGTCGTTAGTCATCTGATCTCCGAAGTCTCGGAATTCTTCGATGACAGGAATTGGGAGTCTAATCCCATTTATTATATGTGGTCTATTATTCCTTAGGTTAACTCGTCGCATCATGTTGTCATGTTGTTCTTTGTATTCTTGTAAGAATCGCCATTCAACTTTTCTATTGATGAGAGGTGGTTCTTTTATGTCATCTCCATCTTGAGAATAGTTTTCTGGTCTGAACAAATGAACAAGATCGGCGTGGTTCCTAGGAAACATAGAATTTGCCCATGGTCCATAATCATCTGGAGGTGTAGAAACAGTTACACGTATGTCTTGTTGTGTGGGTGATGCTACTTCGAGATTCTCACCTTGGTCAACTTCGTCCGCAGGCGAAGTATGATTAGGTGTCGCCTCTCGTCGTGGCATTGTGAAGATGATTTCTTCATTACTATGCGCGCCATAAGAGTATGCAGAACATGTATGACTATCATTTGATGAATGATCAGATGAAGAGTCACTTTCAGGTTCTGTTGGAGTATCAGAGATGTACACCAAAGATGGTATCTCATCTCCATCGCTGTCTATGTTTGGATTGGAAATAGTAGCTGAAGCGATAGCTTCTTCTACTTGTCGAACCTGTTCATCTAGTTGAACAGTTCGTCTATTGTTCCATTCTTGAACAGAGATGTGTCGTTCAGGACGACCTTCTCTGTCAGCAGCGATTCTCTCCTCTAGGCGTGCTCGTTGAAGATCATACGTGTTTTGGAATGGATTTGGTGCAGATGTGCTACCAGTGGGGTAGTGGTAGGACATATGAACGTTAACTGGCCCCGCCATTTCCCGTTCAAAAACTGAGCTAATTTGCTCGTTTACTGCATTAATTCGTTTCTGGTATTCAGAAGGTTTCTCAGAAGGTTCAAGTACCGCAGTGTGCGATTGTTGTCCCCCTTTTTGAGTATCCTTCTTCTTTCCTTTGCCTTTTCCTTTGCCCTTTCCTCCTTTCTTCTTTCCTTTCTTGGAAGAAGATCCACCTTGGTTCTGATTGTTCTGGTTGTTGTTTTTATTATTGTTCTTCTTTTGATTTGCAGAAGTACCAGAACGAGACTGATCAGACCATTTAGGAGGAGAGTTAAATCTATTAACACCAGAAATTTTGGCGTTATGGGCGGTGTAGGCAGCAGGACCAGAATGAATTCCATTCCTTCTATTCCATTCATTCGTAATTGCAGCAATCAAATCGGTAGGTTTAAGTTCTTCCTTCTTCATACGGGATACTTGCTGCTTGAAAAGCTGCCAGCGCTTTTCATTAAGCTTGGCTGTGATCATAAGACACAGCAAGTCGTCCGAAATATCTACTCCATGATCCTTAAGTTGATCCCGAACAGTCAACATGTAACTGATTCCAGGAACTGGATTAAGGTGTTCAGGGAGTTGGACGTTATGCAAGTCCGTATATAGATTCATCATCTTTGAAGAGGATTGAACTCCAAACGTAGATTTGAATTTAGATAAGGTTGAAATTACTGAAGTTTTATCAACATGCGCGTCGTGGGCACGACGAGTTCGCATTTTGATAATACCAATTACTTTGTTACGCCTAGAAGTCCACTCAGCTAGAGCGGTAGCTTCTCCTGAAGTAGCAGGAGAGGATGTTTCAGGCGCTTCTTCATCCAAGGCTTGAGGTATGCCTTGGGTAAAGAGGTAACCCTCAAGTAATCGGTACCAATCTTCGAAATTCGAACCATCATCTAGCAAAACTGGAATGATACTGATTCCTCCTGACCCAGCAGGAAAGTTGCTGTCCGCAACCTGAGAGTACAACGGTTCCGTATTGTAGTTATAAACTTCTACAGAATTTTCTACTTCCGTTCCTAAAGTGTATCCCGGCGTATTGCGAACAAACGTCGTTGGGGGATTACCACTTGGGGAATGAGAAGCAGACCTAGATCCTGATTGAGACATATTGAGGTCTGCCAAAAGTCCCGTGAGCATACTCTTCAAATATAGAAGGGTGGAGCCAAGAGAGTGTCAATCGACGAAGGCTTCCAAGAAGCACCCATAAATAAATAGGGTTCGATGCACACCGAGAAATGCTCCAAAGGTCTAGGACTTTTAACAGGCTGTATGCGTCAAGCAGATCATGGGGTGTACCGCGTGCAGGTAGTGCAGGGGAGTTAATCTGGTTACGAAGCCCTGCCCAATTGCTAGGGTCTTACAACGTTCCCAGTGTGTATCGGTGTCTGGTGTCCCATCGTGCTATCTGGTCTCAACCCCAGACTAGCAAAAGTATGAGTGATCAGCCCATACTATCCGAATGACCCATAGAAAGTTATTATTAAACCTAGTCATCCATATGAATTGAGTTCATGCACCCTCTGCCTTAGGCATGTCGGTGACCAGAAAGCAATCATAGGTGAGTTAGAGTTTAACAATAACGTGTAAGAGAGGGGTCATCGGGAGGGGAGTCCCTGTACATACTAAAATGGCCATGTGATACTGTAAAATTGTATAGTATCAAAACCTAGTTGTAAGGAGATCAAATCTCCCAGCATGTATATCATGCCCGGTCTTTCGACCGTCAGGAATCATGGCGAGTTGGTTTATAAGCACAACCCCATAGACCCCTAAACGATGCCTCATGGTGAGGATCATCGCCAACCATTGGTTTTCATCGGCATTAGGCAGTGATAATATAAGATCAAAGCCCAATCCGGGTTATCAGCAGGGAGACAGAGCCGCTTACGCGGATAGGTCTATGCCGAAGAAGATGAAGCCAAGACAGTATGTACATGCGTTCGTGCAACATGCAACAGTACAGGGACATAGTGAATAGGTGAAAGGGAGCTAACAACCCTTGACCTCGACACCAGACGATGACAAGCCCGACATCGCTAGAGACTTCCATAACCCATGTAGGTTACAGGTCGTCCGCTAGGATGGTGGCGACACACGGGAGCTAGGCTACTCCGATCATAACATCGACCTGACCACCGCTTGCGGGGCCCATAACCTGATGAGCCAGCATAGTTAAAGTGCACAGTGGGTATAACGAAGTAAACCTCACATGGGTAATACACAGAGTGTTCTTGTAGTCTTTGAGATGCTTGAGAAGAGGTGATAATCGAGTAGATTGTCCTAAGGCTTAAGGCCTTTCGTTCAGTCTTTTATACATAAGTTTCTGGTACATGTAATGAGTATTACACTAACTGAAACTACTACTAGAAGTAGGTATTCGGCCCTAAAGGCGTAAAAGACATTAGTACTGTGTAAGTACTTCTACCATGAATGGTAGTATGCTTGGTGAGCATAGTCGTGTTTGCCTCATGTATTGGAGGCTCTACTTATGCTATTGGATAGCGACTGTCTATAGTGTCATTTATGATGAAACTACTAGGTACGTAGTGAGATACGTAGACAGAGACGTAGTACTTGCATGAGGACGCAAGTGTTCTAGAGGCGTAGCTCTATAAATAGTGTGACGCGTAAACAACACGTCAACAGTGTATCACATGATATCCATCATGTTCAACAATTGATATCCGAGCGTCGACCTCAGCTCACCTTCGTTAATGACAATGGGCTTTTGGAAGTTGAGGGGATCAAGACCGGTGATGGTGCGTTGTGTGTCTCCTGGAGGTCCGGAGTTGGTGGATCCGATGATAGGGTCGACGCCCTGTATGAACGATATTAGGAGAGGGATATTAAAGACCGCGGATGTATCGACTTACAACGTTGCCTCTAGGGAAGCTTTGAAAAGGGGATCAGTCAGTCAGTGTTCGACGTGCAGGAGGTGCAAGGAACATACCCGGAGTTGTCCACCCATGATGACTGTATGAAGACGAATCCGCTTCCGAGGTTGGATTGATATGAAACTTGGGGAGGAGATCAGCTTATTCAATCCAGCAAACAGATGCAGAGAGTAGGTCCGTACCAAAGGCAAGTCCTCGTTCGAGCGAGGGGTCGTCGGATGTTTTCTGGGAGGACGCCTCAGATTCGGTCACTAGTCAGAACGTTGAGCCTGTGGTAATCTCTTTCTATCGATTCCAAGGTACTATACCTTCAGGTCCGTAGGGAATTCCAGCACGCATGATATGGAAGGAGGAGATCTCGGGGTTGTTCAGCGAGTGGCGAGGGCGAGTCTTTTGAATGTGAGCCGAGAAGGGACAGAAGGTCTGATTATCTTGCAAGTTAAAAGCACTTCCAAGGTCGGGATGGTCAAACGTGAAATCGTTGTTTCTTTGAGGATCAGCGCCGAGTGCTGGGTCGTCCCGAAGGGGGGAAAGGTCGATGGGGGCACCCTGCTCACAAGTATGATCAGCAAAAGTACGCGAAGAATTGTTGTCGATGTCAACTTACACTCTTCCAACGTCCGACTGTCCTTGCGCCAAAGAGATCAATGTTCTCCTGTTGAGTGAGTCCAGGAATTGATAACGCATTGTTGGCGACAAATTTGTTGAATTCGGGAACACGTTGCTTGAGTTGACGGAATGCGAGGAAGGAACCACTCTTGGCCCATCCTGGACGGCCTGAGCTCGAGAAATCTCCGTCTTCACCGACAAGAATAGCACCAGGCTTCGCCACGAATTGTCCGGGGAGTGGCCCGGCGTTGAAGCCCTCGATAGCAGGTTGACTGATCCCGTCCATGTAACCGAAATCTAAAACAAGACAAGGTGGTGAGCGGGAATCAAGTGGCTTCAGGGACGTTTACTGACGTTCGCGTCCTTTCTCGTTACCCGGTCGTTGAGCACCCTGAAGCCTGTGAACTTCTGTGATTGAGTCGCCCAGTGCCGTCTTGATGCTTTGCAATTCGCTGTCGATGTTGCTCTGAGTGTCAGAGGCAAGGAGAAGAACACCATGGATCCCCGTTCCTGCGAAGCCTTGCACCCAGTTTCCGGTGCCAGGATCACCGAGTACACCGGCATCTGTGAACTGGCCACGTTTAAAGTTGGAGTCAAGAAGGTCATCTTGGACGCCCAGGACGGAGAGCCCGCTCTGCGAGAAAGCAATGTTAACAGCGGTAATTGGCTGGGTCGCAACATCGAGCAGTTTTGTGGTTGAAGTGATCCGACCATGAATGTCTGTCCCGAGCTTGGACTTGAACTTCGCGGCATCGGTGATCTGGAAGAAGTAGAAAAGTTCCTTGTCCTTTTTCATACCGACGCTAGAAAGATCATAGTCATTTTAGACATGGAAGGCATCGATCAGTTGCGAGAAACTACGAACAGAATGTCGCCTTGGATGTCGTCGAGGTTGAGACCTACGGCGGTGGACGCCGTCCTTGCTTCACGAAGAGAGGGCAAGTCAGGCTGAGCATCGGGGTCTACAATCGAATAGGATCAGAGGGGATATTGTGCATCTTCAAGAATTAGACATACTGATCAACATCGAGGAAGTTCTTCTAGGCTTGACGGTTGAGGCTGCAGCCAAATGGTGGTGCATGAGAAGCCCGAGGGCAATCGAAGCAACTGACAACCTCATTGTGCTGGTGACTGAGCGATGATTAGATGAAAGGAGGAATTGTGGTGTCTGAAACTGGAGCGACGCCTCAGCTTTTATACCATCCCAAGCTGTTAATACGGCCAAGTAAGGCCTGTGAGTGATCCTGTTCCCTGACTCTATTTCCAACGGGCGGATGTCCCTTGTAGGTAACTCAAGGTGATAAAGCCCCGCGCCGGAGGACATCCAAATCAAGTGCCAGGCAAGACCGCTGTCTTTGGAATGACCGAGGATTTGATCGCGTTGACAATGTAGAATGTAGCCGGCTCTATTCCAGGACGCACACCACCTGAAGCTCAACTAAACGTTGATTTTGGATTGTCTAAAGCTTTTGACGAGGCCGAGGAGGGGGCCGAATAAGGCGTTTAGGAGAACAACGAAACGATAATGTCGGCGACATGACTTCACGAATAACTCATTCCTGGTGAAATTTGCCCGGGAGTCTTGTCATCAAAAGCGGTTTTCTGAAGAGTTTGGTAATTCGGGAATTGAAGGAGAATGGAAGTGCAGGAAAGAAGCTAGATTGACAGACAAGGAGTAGAGAACCAAGAGACAGTGGGAGGAAACACAAGGAGAAACCTCGGCGAGGTTGAGTAAACGATCTCGAAAAGTCAGGGCGGTTGAATACGAAGTTCATACCCGTCGAGATCGGTCATTCAAAAAAGAGTCGAGGGCTTGATTGAGGCGATTCCAGCTCCAAGGGGCAGGCGTGGCGTGTCAACACCAGCACAATCGCGAGCAGCTTCAGCAGTACCGGCGGTCCACTGTCAAGGTACATGTGTGAGAACCCGCTAGTGCCATAACTCTGAGCTCTCTCACCTCCGAGTGTTTCTATTATCAAGGGCTGCTGACTGTATTGGTATTCTTCAGTCGCGGCGGTTGATGCACCGGGATGGTGGATCACCGTGAAACAACGTAGTTGTCAGGGGATAGTCATATCGGGAAGCAGGCAATGCTGCAGATATATTTTTGACACCTACAAGACCACAGAATGTATGACACGGAAGTCCATACCCGTGCTTTGACTGTATGCTGCGTAGTGCGCAGTCTTGGAATCTCTGTGGTGGCGGGTTGTTCAATTTAGTTGATGAGGGTTCACGATTGAAAGGTTGCCATCACATTTACGAGATGATATATTCTTGAAGCACTGTGACTTTGGTATGCTGGAAGTAATCACAAGGGGCGGTCCGCGGTTTGAGGCGTACCCCATATCACAATTTGCGACTTGCAGTGAAGCCTAGCCGTAGGCCAAAGAAGCCACACATTGACTTGTGCAGAGGGACTACATTCCTCGAAAGGGGGCCCCGAATGGTTGAAGAGTGGGAAATGATCAACATGTGGCCCGTCCTTTTTTGTCGGAATTTCAGGTCTCTGCGATTAGAGCCCAACAAAAAAGTGTATTCCTCAAGGTAAGGCACACCAATTGCAGTCGTTGAAGATAATGCTGAGAACATGATAGGCCGCCGGCCCAGTATGCGAACCTAGGCACACACGGTAAACACCGAATCGATTATTGATAATGGTGTTGAATGAGATACTCACTTCTGAATATTGAACGATGACAGAGATCTTGTTCGTGTGAAAGCCGCCCTCGATGCCACTCAATCAATTCAACCCATGTTCCTTGCAATGCCTGTTGTCGGTAGCCAGGATGTTCCAAACCTCCTCCTATCAGTTGATGAAGACCGTAAAGCCGCACGGAGGAAAATGGTGATGGCTTTAGGCGAACACGCTTGGAATGCGCGAGGGGTAACTTTTCTAATCTCAAGATTTGAACGGGTTCCTGGCTGCGTTGGGGAGGGGGGAAATACAATGCAATACCTCTCCGGTGCCGACCCACTCGCGTCTACCACAGCCAAATGTTGATGGATACATATGGTTGCCCTATTGATGAACATTCCTGTTAAACATATACCCGTAGCCACTGAAATTCCGACAAGTACTCGGGGGTTTCATGCAGTTGGGATGATAAAAATTACGAGCAACCGAGCTGCTGCTCATCCGCTCCAAAACCATGATGTTTCGATTGAAGATTTCCAGGCCACCACCTCCGACTCTCGAGTGGGACTAAAAGATGATATTGAGCCCAGTTCGCAGATTCAAGTCAAATAAAACTAACCTCATTGTCCCAGTAGATTGATGACTAGTTCAATGGAGGTGATAGTCAAATTTGGTGTGCGTTTTCTGACAGAGGGTTGTTGGTACTGTTGACGAAAGTGGTGGAAGCTGCAGGGAGGCAACCACGTGATCCCATGATTGCGCACGACCGAAGTTTGTTTCTCACCATCATCACCTCACAAAGTCACCCAGGAGTCTGGACACCATGCTCTACTCTACGCCGTCTTCCAAGGATTCCTGTCTTGATTCGCGCTTTGAAAACCATTAACAAGCAAAACACCCAACTCGAAACTTGACCTTCAATTATCCCGCAACTTTGACCCGTCAAAACGATATGAATTCTCCAACTGTGACATTTGTCGTCGTCAACATTGACACTTTGGACAGTGAAAAAGTCGGAAAGGGCCAGGATGAAGCCAAAACAAGCAGTATCACACTATCCTCACAGGAGGCAGAGAGAGATTCAAGTATCGTGCGTTTTCATTGAATTCAATTGAACCGCCAGTAACTAGAACAATATCAGTTCTACGACCTATGGAAACTCAAACTATCAAAGTTCAAACAGCTGAAACTGAAGGGCTGTCTTATCTACACTCGAATAACAGCCTCGCGTGGTATGGTCTTCATTAGTTGGGCTTGGGATGGCGAAATTGCTCCTAAGTTATTCCATCGGCTGACTATCTTTTCTATTCAGAGTCGTCGCCTAATTCTCAATCATGACATTCATGTTCTTCCCTTGATACAGGGTGAGGCTCCGTACATCCAAAATCCTCCCTCACTATCAACTTTGACGAATCTGTCACTGCAGGCCTGACGACAGGAACGTGTACCTCAATTGACGGAAACCACACGTCGAAGCGCGGTATGCACTCGGACGAGGTCAACCACCTCTGGATGTCGTTGGAGCATGTCACCTTCCGGGGATAATGGAGATAAGGTCGGAGAACAATCAAAAGGTTTGGGTCTTGCCCGGAGGAACTGTGGGCGCCATCCCAGATCTTGAGAGCTTGTCCAATTGAGGTACTTGCTGTTATGACTCGTCGATAACTACAAGGTTAAGACCGTATCATATCGGCGATCAGGCAGCCTGGTCGTTCAAAGAATTGTGGTTTTTAAGTGAGAATCAATGGTGCAGCTATGGGCCAAAACTTGTAACTCGCGGGAAATCAGGGCAAAAAGATGGAAGTAACACTCAAAGCTCAGGTACTCACAAGCGGGTTCAGTCCATTTCTATCCTGACCTTTGCTCATCTCGTCCAATCCCTGCGTCGGTAATTTATTTCATGGAGATATAGATAATAGGTAGGGATCGTTGGGCAGGCCAACTCTTGTTGATAGCTGCTCATTTAGATTGGTTGTTACCTTTCCAATTTATAGTAGCGAAAGAGTCGATAGGACATGTAGACCTGCCGGACATGGTGCGTGCACGCTCGAGCGCAGCACGACCCGCGTCACCACAGTCAATCAAACTTCCCACACACTCTCTCTCGCAGCCTCCATGCCATCTAAATCTTCTAGCTCGAAACAGCCCTGTCGCCAGCCTGCAGAATGCGATATCTGTCATAAAACTATTGCGCAACGAGCGGACCTTCCTCGTCATAAGTGGCGGGTGCATTCAATACGTCCACCTGTCCGGTAAGTGGTGATACTAAGGTCTTAAATTCCCCTTTTTTTTCACGTTTCACGACGCATACTAGACAGACACATCGACCACCACTTGAAACAGATTCTGTGAACGAATAGTGAATTACAATTCTGGTGCTCCGCTCCATTCAAACAGCTCACCTTCACGCATCTCAGTCCTTCATATTCGCGATGCCGCCACTCGAACTGCTTGCTCTGCAGAATCAAAATTCACTCCCTTGCTGGCTGTTCTAATTGCTCTCAGTTCGTTCGGTCTCAAGGATCATTTCTTGGGTAAGTTGTTGTCCGCCTCATCCTCAATCTGAATCTCTTCTCTGAAGGTGTCCACCCGCTATAGAATGCAAAATTGTGTTCATCGCGGATGCTTAGTGTGCTTCTTGGCCCTATGTCCTTTTTCCTCGGAGTGCTTGACATGTCTGATGTTCAAGAACCAGCTAGAATTCATGTTGTGAGTAACGACTCCCATCTATTCTGCTGCTATCATTTTTTTCTGATACCCCGGACAGTCGCCACCTTGAAACACCTCCAGCGATAGCTCATCACCCACTGCCACACTCAGCGATGCATAACCTTGTAGACCCAAATTTCGACGGTCGCCCTCAACAAAGTACGATCTCCCATGACGACTCAACGTCTCAGAAGGTACGGAGTCCAAAAACACTTACACGGATAATGTCAAATTTCATCACGATATCCAGGTTCGACCGTGCCCAGAATCTCCGGAGCGGCAATATCGACTCGATGATAGCTCACCCAACCGCCGACTTTTGGAAGTACAGACTCCCAATCCCCCCATTGTTGATCTCCCTCCGCTTTCCAGCCCAACTTCTGACCCCATCGAGGCGAGTCTAAGGCTCAAATGGCCAAAGGAGAGCGAGGTTAGATCACTTGGACCCGAATCAAACATCTCCCATTCTACTCCTGGCGTGACCCTTCCCTCGATACACGAAGTGTTCCCATTCCTTCGAACCTGGCGTTGTTGATATAATGAATCTCGATTACTTATCGCCCTTCTCGTTCAAGCTCGTTCTTTGCCGGCTCCCTACGTAATCTAGCTCACATTTACACTTCCGCTTGATCGATATCTTCGGGGTGCCAGGCAACACAAAATTTTCTTGGGATAATTTTTTGGACATCTGATGATTTTCTTCGTTATCAGCCCCTACTACGCCATCTAGTTGATCTGAACTTGTACCTACCATACTACGACTGGTTGATTGGTAGCTGCATAGCTGGACCCGTAAAGGGTACCGCAGATGTAGGCGAGAGTTCGGACAAATCTTGTGGGTCCCGGTGTGTGCTGAATATCGAGATATAACTTTTCCTGGAAACTTCGTGTGTCTCATACAGGCCCAACCCTGGCTTGTTAGACTATATCTACCTCTATGCTATGCTCGGGATAAGCTCGATGATACTGATTACCGAGGTCAGTCGATCGTTACACAAGCGAAGTCAAATTCGGCAGGGATGCCTCATATTCACGCCGACTATCTGACGCCCGCTGGTATTTCGACCTTTCAAATGAACTTACAAGCCGTACCATCCGCCGTAACATCCGTACGGAAGGCAATGAGGTGGTGACCTGTGCTACAATAAGTACACGGACCGAACCGTGACTCACGATACCAGATCGCGAACCCACCGTCTGGGTGATGTGTTACCAATTTGTAGGATTCCGAAGTCAACGGGTCTCCGGCCTCACGGAAACTGTTTCATCACCACCGATTCTTGTTCACGCCAGTCGGCTCTCGAGGCTATAGGGACAGGCCGCTACGGCTCTCAACCCCATCGCTGCTAACTCAGTCGGAATCGGCGAAGTTCTAAACAGGAGCTACAGCCACCGCTTGCATGAGTAGGAGAAACACTCCCTGCGGTAGCCACCGGCCGCCAGACATTGTCAATGGCTTTGCAATGGCTCATAAAGCACTGTTTGTGGTTGGAGTAGCAGTCACAACCCGTGGTCAGCGACGCCCAGAATACGTCACTCCTCACGCTTACTTGACAATGCAGTGCTTGAGTTTTCGAGTAACCCACGAACCAAACGGACCTAACGCTCTCTGGGGGTGGTTGGGGGGGTAGGTCTCTCGAGATAAGCCGATTGTCTTGAGAACTATTCACGCAGACTCGAACTTGCGCTCCGAGGTAAGGCTACGGGTGCAATCCTGGCTGAGGTAGAGATATCAGAACGGTCAAGGCACGAAGGGATTATAAGAGCGATGCGAGAGTTGGAGTACAGGACAATAACGGGCAATCCAAAGAGCACGACTCACGCAAGAACAGACGAACCACTCCCTCATTCTGGCCTCTAGCTTGGCTCATAACCTTTAATCGCCGTCACCATCGCCAATCCTAATACCAGCAAAGTACTGACATCGCCATGATATCTAGCCTGACGTTCGTCTCTATCTTGCGTACAAGGGCTGTCAGCCCCGGTCGTCCGTGATCGTCGTGATTAGATAGGCTTCCGGAGCCGGAGGGTTCCGGCTACGTCGTTGAAGGTTGATAGCAAATAATTTCATAGCGCGCTCTAGTATATTGATGAGGTCGAATCCGGTAGAGAATCACCGAAAATCAAAAGAGAGGGAAAAGGGGAATCATATTGTTGCACCAGCAAGGTGGCACAATGTGCATACGAACAGTCTGCAAAATTGCCGGATAATCAGTGAACTCGTCCAGAGACGCCTAAAAGCACACCAGCTCGCCCACCCTTGCTGCCAATTGTCTCCAAATGTTCGTCTCTTGCGGTCTTGCCAACCCCCATCTATATATTGCTCGTGATTCTAGGTTTCGACGCGTTGGAAGCCAGCGTCCATCTTCATAGTGGCATCTTCGACAATGCGCCTAGACACAGTCCGAGAGATTGAAGGGTTACATCTATGTCGTATTGCAAACCAGAAACAGGGCCGACCAACAACCAGATACTGGGGTCAGGAGGTCTGCGACAGGAATCATTCGAGGTAATTCGGGGACGTTGTCATGGTCTCTTCATTCTCAACATTCCTGTTCGACATACTGAAGGTATAGTTCAGTGTCGAACACACAATAGGGATCAAGAGGTACTCGCCTGTAGCCCAAACTAACTCGTCAATTTTCTCCATATAAAGCGATCGACCTGCCACGTACCAAGCCCAAAGTTATCCATATCTTCCAACTTCTGAACGGCCGTTGAAGTAGTCCTTTATTTTTCGGGCCCTTGAATGGAATTGACGGAAGGCTTCTCTTCCTCCAAACTGTAGGTCACTGTTTGTAAAATATTGTGGATTCGGGTCGAATTGTTGATGCATTGGAGGAGGCCAACTTGAGAGAAATTCGGAGGCCGAGGATTGAAGAATTGAAAGGTTAGATTATGAGAAGTCGTCGTCGTTAACTGCGGGTCAAGGATAGCGAGAGACAACATAGTTGTAGTGGTTATGGTCAACGCGCGGCCGCTGACAAAGACTGTTTGCTCGTTGTTCCCAACGTTCATCGGCAATTCTTCTGGCAGCACTTCTTCCCAACATCGCACTCGAGTACCTCCAAGGAATGTCACGATTTAGGTACGACTTTACGCTCAAAAGGTACCGACGCAAGAAATTCATATCGTTATTGCTGTCGTCCAATATTTGAACCTGTGCTCACGAGCTTGAAATCTCGAAGCTCAGGACATCTGCGGCCTGTTCAAAAACACGTACCACCATTCACAAATCCTTTCAGGGTGTTTCTCATGCTTCAACTTCAACAATCTGAACCTTGGACAACACATTCGAGGGCTCAAGGAACGAAATACGCATCGGGTTGCTCTTGCCGAATATCAAGCGGCTCGCCGACGGATCTGAGCTCGGAACAAAAACTTTATCACGCCTGCGGCATTTTGGGAGGAAGGAAGCAGTGGTGGCCTGGACTCAAGCTATACACGATGCTCACCCTTTACTTTGCTCGGTGTTGGACCTCGTCGGTATCAACAAGCTTCGACACCCGGTCTCATCAGTGAAACGGGAAATGCATGGAGGTATGGATCCATGCGGTCCCATGCGGTCCCATACCTCCGCCATACCGGTATGGAGCAGGGGGGGCATGCATGGAGCGGATAATTCAGCTTCATGCCATCCATGCGTCCATACCAGCCATGATCGCAGCTGGTTTTTGTGCAATTCTTCCATGCGTCCCCATACGTTAATGCCAGCTAGGACAATAGAAAATAAATGAATTTATTCCATACTATATACGGGTACAAAACTATGCTACACATAGAGTAAATACCACAACACCAGACTACACCTCAGCAGATACCATCTATGTCCAATCTGCCTACAATACCATAGCCGGTCTCCTGTCCTCGTGCTCACGCTGGTAGGTCCTAATCATCGGGAATTAATAGTACATTTACTTGACCGACCAACATAGAACACACTTACCACGTGCCTCGGCGAGACGACGCAAATGTAGTTGAGTCAATAACCTTGGGGCCGATTGAGCGTAGATACCGTTGAAACCTTACATATCTTTAGTGAATCATGAGCCTCAAAGAAAGAAATCCGAAGAACAATTGCGCACCATTGACCTTTGACTCGTACTCATGAACTCTCTGTGGTTTGAGCCGTCCCTTCAGCCAATGTTGACACGTGTTGAAACACTGACATCCTGGTATCAGCAAAGTCAATGAACGCCGCTGAACGGATATCCAAGTAGATATTGAGACACATACTTCGGGCGTATATAGGAAAAATAAACATTGAACTTGATGGTTTTTCGTAGACATGAGATTCGTGAGACTGAAGAAAGGCGCCTGCACCCGAGTAGCGACCGGCGATAGATTGATTGGTCTGTGATGTCCTGACGTCGCGCGACAAGCCACTCGAAATTTCCCGAGAAACTGTACAGTTTCTCACGGGATCCTATAAGTGACCCGAAGAGTCTTTTTTTATGTGAACGCAAAGTCCACTTTGTACTTCATTCATAAGTAACATACATATGTATTGTATCCTAGATAGAGATGTTACTAAAGCAATAACAAGACTGTGAGCTTTGAACAAGCGGACTGAGTGTCCATACCTCCATACCTTCCATACTTCCTCTGAGGTATGAACGTTTTTTGCAGAAATTGGTATGGGCCGCATGGAGGAGGTAAATTATCCATGCCTCCATGCGCCCCATGCCTCTCATATATTTCCCGTTTCACTGATGCTTGCCCAACGGTTAAATCAGGAAAAAATGATACTGTGCTCAAATTCGGCGAGCCCCAAGAATGCTTTTGAGACTCTAGTCTCCCTATTCAAGTCGCTTTCAGGTCAGTCATACCAAACGAGAACCCGCATATCCTGTACACCGTGCTGATATCTTCCCGTTCCACTCCCAGATCTTTGGTTGATGCTCTCTATAAACCGACAACCCCGCAGTAATGGATAACCCGACTCGTGTAAGTGACACTTGAGCGCCTTGCTCAAGCTGTGGCACTGAGTGAATTCTTTCCTGAATCCCAGTCCGGATGGGGTTCCCTGGGTCTTGACGCGTAAAGAGCCAGATCTCCGAGAGACTGCAGTAGGGAGGAACTTTGGATGCAAGCTTAGTTAGACGTAGTGGGACATAGGCCCCTTCGATGGTACGAATATACTCTCGCAAGTATTACTGCGGTGAGCGTTTGTGATACCGCATGATTATTCAGATAAGCGACTGAAACACTGGTCCCAGCCAATTTAGGTTTCGGATCATGATCAATGACCTCCCGAATCCCATCAGAATGCCGGACATCGCTATTGAAAAGCATCACTGCCTATGATGTGAGGCTAGAACGGGCAGCGCCTTGGTAGTATCGGTTTCAAGTGTGTAAAGCACAATATCAATATGACTTGAAATATAGATCAGCCCATCTTCCCTCACCATTTCTTATTCCCCTCTCCCCATACCCACTCCCCCCCCCGGCACAACAAAGCTCCTTACTTTTTCACCCGCCACTCGTTGTCTTACTTACCCTCCACCTTCCCTCCCTCGTTTCGTGGCGCTCATGTCCACATTCTTCCGAAATGCGCAGAATACTTCGGTCTCTGGTGGGGTCTTCTGTTATGACTGGTGTTCACAACGTAAGCTCAATACTGAGTTATCAACCTGTCTTGGTTCTGGTGTTGTGAATGTGAGATTGAGTTGTAAGGTCAAGCTGAAGAGCAAGACCTATTACTGTACAAGTATAAATACTAAAGCTGGAACTGTGTACATACTGCGAACTGTTGTAAATACTGTGGTTTGGGGCTGCGTACATACTGCGAACTACTGCGAATACTGTGGTCTGATAAATAACACTGCGATCATATAAATAAACATATCAGAGTCATAGATAAGATATGCATCAGGAAAAAGGGTCCTGGTGCTGGGACAACCTGGGCTCTCTGGGTTATCCTAGGGATGCGAAGACGTCAGGTTAGCTGGGTTGTCCCAGGAAATAGGTTCCCACGTCCATGAGCCTAAGTTGTCCCAGGACCAACCTGAGCCAACCTTAGGCATCTTTTTGGAGCCCGCAATCAACCTCTTTGCTAGCCTGAGTTAGCATAGGTTAGTGTAGGCTCTCATAGGTCCTTTGAGTGCAAGCTGTTAATCACGAGCCCGTTTCGGTGGTGGATAAAGTGAGATGGAGATCAAAACATTGAAAGGGCTATATTTCATGTATATCTACTACAGGTGGAGAGGTATACTAAGCTTAATACATATCGTGTCGTGGGGGCTACATGGTGATGAGCCGGCATGACGCCTAGCGCAGAGGACTACAACATGGCTACACTACTACTTACCAGAGAGGAGTTTAGAGAGGTAGAGGCGAGACGTAGAAGCTCAAGCACACTGTAGATTCATGTAGAGAACTACGAGCTTATATACATGTAGAGACAATAGAACTACCATATAGGGACGACAATAGGAATTGTACATATGAGCATATAGAACAATGAAGAATGGAACAATAGCGAATGCATTGTCCCGCATAATACAATGGCGGGAAGTATGAAACGGGACTTCGGATATACCGGGATCTAATTATAGTCCACGGATTCAACACACCCCCTCGCTAAGTGCAGCTGAAAAGCGCATCTGAGCGAATCAAGTGGACGAATAGAATTCAAGTCCAAGGTGATCTCTGAACCGTAAGAACTTCTCATGTCCGAGATTCTTCGTAAACATGTCTGCGGGATTATAGACTCCTTCAATGAAGAACAACTCGACTTTGCCATCTTCAACACATGATCGAATATAATGATATTGAATATCGATGTGCTTGGTTCGGCGTTCTTGAACCGGGTTAGATGCAATGAAGATAGAGCCTTGATTGTCTCCGCAGATTGGAATAGGACCTAAGTCGATTCCAAGTTCAGAGAGTAGCGATCTTATCCAGGAAGCTTGACAACTGCAATCCGACAGTGCCATATACTCAGCCTCAGTGGAAGAAAGAGCTACAGTCTTCTGGGCGTGTGATTGCCACGAGAAGATGCCGCCTGCTAACTTGAAGAAGTAGCCAGTAATCGAACGGCGCTTGATAGGATCGGCAGCCCAATCCGAGTCTGTGAACGCAAGAAGACCTCATCAGAGTCACCATCGTAGACAAGTGAATAATCTGATGTGCCAGCTAGATAGCGGCAGATATACAGAGCTTTATCGAGGTGTTCCTTTGTTGGATTAGAAGAGAACTGGGAAAGCTTCGTAACTGCATAGGCAATATCAGGACGTGTGCCCAGCATAATGTACAGAAGCGACCCAATCACAGACTGGAATCTGGAGCGAATAGCAGGATTGACTGGACCATTGTTGGGAGTTGGCACATAGCCAGCAGGTAAGGGCGTAGGAGCACCTTTCGCATTCTGCATCCCGAAACGTTCAAGGACTTTCTTCAGATAATCCTTCTGGTCAATCATGATCTTATTGCCTTCGCGACGAATGCTCATGCGGAGAAACTCGCTAGCATCGCCCATATCACGACATTCCCATCGAGCCATGAACTCGGCTTTCTTCTTGTCAACAAAAGCTTTGTTAGGACCCATGAAGAGTGCATCTTCAATGTATATGATCGCATACACAACTTCACCATTCTTCGGATCTTTGCAGATGAAGAGTCCAGCATCAGAAGTCAGGCGTTTGAAGCCTAGTACTTCCATGGACGAGCTGAGGGTTCGCCACCACTCAAGGGCAGCTTGCTTCAGTCCATATAATGCACGACGCAGGCGTAGTACCTTACGTTCTTGGCCCTTGACTTTGAAGCCTTCAGGTTGTTCCATATAAATCTCCTCAACAAGATCACCATAAAGAAAGGCGTTCTTAACATCAACAGAGGTGATGTACCAGTTCTTGAGAGCTGCGAGAGCAAGCATCATACGAACAGTCTCATAACGAACAACTGGTGAGAAGATTTCATCAAAGTCGACACCTTCGACCTGAGAGAAACCCTTGGCAACAAGTCTCGCTTTCTTGCGACCATTCGACTTGACGTCGAAGACCCATCTATTTCTGATGGCTTTGCGACCTTTAGGCAAGTCACAGAGTTCGAAGACCTTGCGCTTACGAAGTGCCTCAAGTTCTTCGTGGCAAGCAGTCTTCCATTCCTTCTGTTGCTCAACAGGCAACTTTAGAATATCGCGGAGTGTCCACTCTCTGATATTAGAGAAATCAGGAGTATCGGACGTTGGAAGCGAATCGTGAACTGGAACGGCATTGTTCAACAGGTAAATCACGAATCCTACTCCTCCTTCTTGGGTCAGTCTTTCGACTACGCTTTCTTCCTCATGCGACTCAGTGCTTCCACTGGGTTCTGGAGCAGGCGGAGGCGGAAGTGGACCAGGAATCCCCTTTTTACCACCTTTGCTTTTCCTAGATCGCGAAGAGCTAGGACGATCAACTGGATGTGAAGGTTCTTTATCTCCAGTGACGTTTCTCCAAGTATTCTTATTCTCTAAGTCGCGAACAATATCTGAGGGTCTATTTGGGTTCCGCTGTTCACCAAATATATTACCAGGTTGCATTGTACCCTTCCGCTGCCTCGAAGACCGGCGTGGACCATCCGCTGCTGGTGCAGGCGGAGGAACAGCGGGTTCGCCTGGAGGCGTCGGAGGACCAGATTGAGGGAGTGGCACATCCCCTGGCGCAGGGCCACCTGCAGGTTCGTCAACCTGAGGTTCTGATCTCTTAGAAGGTTCGGAGCGACGTCTGAGATCTGGTAATGGAGTATCAAAACCGTCATCATCAGAGTCTTCATCTTCCGAAGGAATGTTGGGATTTTCACCCAAAGTAAAAGGTTCACTACCAACAGGTGTGAAGCCACGAGTTTTAGCATCAGGACACTTATTGTATAGCGTCTCATCGAATAGTGCAGTGCTACCTTTGAATACGGAATTATTACTTAGCATGAACAGGAAGCCTTTCATCCCATCTTGGTAGCCAATGAAAGTCATTAACTCACTACGAGGAGCGAGCTTATTCTTCCTACGATCTTCAGGAATGAAGACGTAGGCTGCACAACCCAATACTCGGAGATGTGAAACATCAGGTGCTTCGCCGTAAAGCATTTCGAAGGGAGTTCGCCAGCTCAAACGTTGCACAGGAGTGCGATTGTAGAGGTGGACGGCGTGCACATGGCAGAATTCCCACCAGGACTGAGGCATGCAAGCTTCAAAACGAAGAGCTTCAGCCTTCTCATGAATAGTCCTGTTGAATCGTTCAGCACGACCGTTTTGTTGTGGTGTATACGGTATGCTTTGATCCCTTTGGATCCCATACTCTTTCAGTACTGCATCGAACTTATCTCCTTTGTACTCTCCCCCTTCATCGGACATCCAGGTCTTGACAACAGCATTGAATTGCGTCTTGACCATAGTAAGGAAGTCCCTCAAAGCGGGTACTGCCTCGTCTTTCGTCTTGAGCTTGGAGGTCCAAACGTAGGACGTGCAGTCATCGAGAAAAGAGATGTAGTACTTGTACCGGTGATACGATTCAGCCGGGTACGACTTCAGATCCGAATGTATGCGTTCAAACGGTTTAGAAGCTCTCGTTGTAGAGTTGGGGAACGATTTCTCATGCATCTTGCCTTCAGCACAACCACGACACAGAGGTGTCTTCTTAGTAGGCATTTTAAGGTCAAGTGGGAAACCTTGCGTATGTTTCCGAGCTTTGTTTAAGGCTTTATCCGATGGGTGCCCAAAGCGTCTGTGCTCAATATCATAGTCGACGTTATAAACGACCGACTTGGCCATTAAAACCTCAGCAGATGCTTTCCGTGAGTGTACCCAATAAATGGTTTGACCAGGCGTATGAGGGTAGGAAACAAGCGACTGTCGTCGTTGTGATGAATAGAAGGCCAACTTCTTCGTGTTTCCACGAATTGAAAGACCATCTTGAAGGAACTCTCCCATTGATAGTAGACGTATGTCCAATTGAGGTATGTAATAGACAGGATAGAGACGCGAAACGCGCTCAGTAAGTTTCCCATCATGTCCTTCAACATTATGCTTAATGAAGACTGTGCCTTTACCCTTGATCTGTATAGGGTTGCCCTTATTCGCAGTATTTACGATAGGACCATCAAGCGATTCATATTCAGCGAAATCATTCAAATCATTCGTGAAATGAGAGGAGGCACCAGAATCAAGGAGCCAACCCTGTGCGTTGTTCACACTTTTCTTTCCCTTACATTGAGTACATCCCACAAAGTGGGTCGAAATAGCATTGCAAAAATTTACAAGTGATACCAGATCACTACGACTACCGCGCGCACTACTGATACCAACTAGTTGAGAGCAGCGCTGTAGGTTTGCATCAGCTTGGGAAAGCAGGTCAAGGTATGGTACTTGCCTGTCACCGTGGAACAATCCAAGAGAGACGTCATCCGGGACGTCCTCAACCCCTGCAGCTTCGGCAATATCGTTGTCAACATCATTACCGAATAGAGAGGTCATTTCTTCCATACCGTCGTCAGATCCCCAGTCCATCTCTACATCTTCATCAGGATCAGCGCTACGAGAGCGTTTAGAAGAAGTAGAAGAAGGAGATCCGGCTCCCTCATATCCCTCATCATCCTCCAAAAGACGCTTGGACGAGGACACACGTGGTTGTTCAATGCGGTCCTGGAGCGAACGATTGGTTGCGGACGTGACGATCTGTTCGAAGGGTTTGAGATACCGCGCTGTCTTGGGGGCACCAAGTCTATCAGCAAGGGAACGTGCTCCACGGACATCATCAAATACTGACTGAGATGGCTTGAAGCCGGTGAAGGACTGCATGGCAGCCGGGTTCTTCTTGACAGCTGGCTGAGGAACAGTGCTATCGCAGGACTTGTCCCAGTGACCGGTGAAGTGAGCTGGGGGCGGTGATCCCATAGCGCGAACAGGAGGGGCGCTGGCAATCTCGGCGTGCAAGGAGTTATTGACCGCGTTCAACGCGATACGTTCCCTGCAGTCGGTGATCGAGGAATAAGGACGGATAGGAGCGGGGGAAGCTACGATGGATGCATAGGATGCCAGATGGGAGTGACCATGCGACCGATTGTTACCACCGTTATTACCGCCGGCGTTGCCGGGACCCTGATGCTGGTTAATACCACCGCGGGTACCACGCTGCTGTTGCTTCTTCTTCTTACCGTTGTTCTGGTTCGAAGAAGGGCGTTGCTGCTGCTGCTGTGGTTGACGCTGTTGGCCACGCTGCTGCTGTCCACGCTGCTGACGTTGCTGTGGTGGACGCTGCTGCTGACCAAAAGATGGCTCGCGGTTGCCAGCACGCTTGACCGCAGAGAGGCGGTTGGCAAGCTGAGGGTTCTGACGTTCATATTCAACCATGATGGCTTCATGAACGTCACCAACGGTGAGGGCAGTGTCACTATCAGGATCTCTTGAGAAATCATGAAGAGATTTAGAAGAAGCGGCGTCCCATTCGGGAGGAATAGCTGCGATGAGAAGGAGGGCTTTGATCAACTCGGGGAGTTCAACCCCGACCTCGGCAAGACGTTCAATGTAGTGTTTGAACTTAGCGATGCCAGCCTGGGGATGGCTGGTGGTAAGCCGGAAGGACACCAGTTTGACGAAGTCGCCATAAATGGCAGACAAGG
Organism: Marasmius tenuissimus; assembly: GCA_029532415.1. Lineage (NCBI taxonomy): Eukaryota > Fungi > Basidiomycota > Agaricomycetes > Agaricales > Marasmiaceae > Marasmius > Marasmius tenuissimus. The sequence continues at coordinate 5,231,127 of JAQOTA010000050.1, read as the reverse complement.
TTGGTTCGCCATAGGTGGTGACGATGGTGGACCAGGCTTTGGCAGCGTCCATGTCCTTGAGAGGTTCAAAAACTTCCTTCGTAGAGGTCAGCTGAATGATACCCATCAGCTGGAGATCTTTCTCCTCCCATGCTTCCAGCGCAGTGTTATACACCGTGATCTGAGCATCAGTGGGAGGGTGACGATCAGGTTCGTCATCACTGTCAGTTCCAGCTGCAGGCGGAGCAGTTCCACCAGGGGGAGTAGTGACGGTAATGGTCGGAACAATGGGTTCCCCCAGCGGGTATGTAGGCTTCTTAGCCACACCAGTGAGGTGACGATAGAGGCCTTGAGCCTTGGTAAAAGCTTCCATTTCGCCGTTATAAGTCTGGCGGAATCCAGTGCCGTCGAAGCGACCGGAGAAGAATTTCTTAACGTCGAACATGATGGTAAGAGGTTAGGTTTGGTGTTGGATCTAGAAAAGACAGCATCAGCATGCGTCTAATCAACACAGGGAGCAGCCATCAAGGCGCTATGCTCAACGAGGAGCATTGGATCCTTGAGATCCGATGTCGTTGAAGGACGTACATCAATGCCATAGATCGAGCACTCAATTAAGAGGTCGATGGCAACATGCAGGTCTAGCCTAGCTAGCCGATGACAGCAGCCTAGGGGCGCTCGTCGCTGACAGCAGCCATTAAGGCGCTCGTCATTGTAGTCGGGCTAACCGGGGCCCATAACCTGATGAGCCAGCATGACGCCTAGCGCAGAGGACTACAACATGGCTACACTACTACTTACCAGAGAGGAGTTTAGAGAGGTAGAGGCGAGACGTAGAAGCTCAAGCACACTGTAGATTCATGTAGAGAACTACGAGCTTATATACATGTAGAGACAATAGAACTACCATATAGGGACGACAATAGGAATTGTACATATGAGCATATAGAACAATGAAGAATGGAACAATAGCGAATGCATTGTCCCGCATAATACGATGGCGGGAAGTATGAAACGGGACTTCGGATATACCGGGATCTAATTATAGTCCACGGATTCAACACATGGTGTTATCAGAGAATACATGATAATGTTGGCTCCGCATGCTCTCAAGATCAAATTCACCAGCCATCCCTGATCCCACCACTACTGCTCATCAGCTTGCGCAACCTCACAATCATAAAACAGTCAGTCCCTGTGAATAGTGGTGAGTTATAATGGAACTATGAGAGCGGACGAGAGGTCTCTCACCGAGATTGTGTGCGGCTATCAGCCAGTCATCAGCGAAAACCTCCCCCAAGCTTGTGAGACAACTCGCCGACACCTCCTGCAGGTCCTGGAAGGAAGTGAGAGTGAATAGAAAAGGCAATATCAGCTAGTGTTCGGGTGAATTAATGTAGGCAGACTAACCCGGTACTTTGTAGTGAGAGCCTGCCAGGTACAAGTGTAATTGGTAGAAATGTGTGCAAATATGGAAACCGTATAGTTCAGCTCAGCATCTAGAAGCCCGGGATTGATTGGTTGACCAATGATAAGCAGAGGACCAGAAAGAACGAGTGAAATATATGAAAACACGTACCTCTAGTCTGGACTCCAGCAGAACACCGCAGACAAAGAGTCGACGGTGGGAAGCCATTGGGATGAAAGGCGGCGAGAGAAAGAGTTCACGAGTGATGAGATAGAATGACTTGTCGTTTGTTGATCAAAAATGTGGCTTCGGAGTTTGCCGATTGCAACTGCTCAGTTGATGGATGTCACTTCCCATGCTATCTGATGCAGACGGGACAATACGTACACCGGCTCTATCTCAAGTATCCTGACCACGTTGTCGACGCCTCAATTTTGGATTAAGTGCACGAGCGCTCTCAAATAGACGATGGCACAGAGAAACAGGGACAACAGCATAAATTAGAGTGGGAATGGACTCAATGGAGAAACATGAAATAGCCCCGGACGGGTTGCACAACCACTAACTGGTTGTCAATATCTATAGAAGGTTTTCATGCATACGGCTGGCGAGGGTGTAAATAGTTAATGATTGCTCTTTGATTCTTTTAACCATCAGTGTATAATTAGATTTCAAAAATTATCTACTTAAACATAATCCATGACCAGAAGTGAACGAAGTGAGCACTTATTAAAATAATATTTGTACTTGGTCCATCCGACGTACTCTAACACATATTATGGTCTCCCAATTTCACTAATGTCAGGGTCCCGAGGATTTGTAGGGTTAGATCTGTATGTATGCTTCGAAGTCCACGATATCTTTCAAGTGTTCTCACCTGTCCTAGGAATAAGTTGAGACTACCAACTTTCAGAGTTGTTCCAGGTTCACCCGGGTGAACCTGGTGACTTGCGCTGGCTTAGAGCAACCTGGGACAACCTGAGATCCCCAGAGTCACCGGGGAATTCGGTCCGGTGGTCACTTTCCCAGGTTGCCCCAGCGCCAGACCCCGTTTGCTGATGATCATAGATGAAGAAAATGATATACCCCTTTCGTAACTGTAACATTACCCCGTCGTTATGTTGAATGTCCACATTCAATTTCACATAGCCGTCCTGAATCCAATTCTTCATTAATTAGTAGTGAACGGGTTCATCACAAATGTTGGACGCTGTGACATCGTCGTAGTCGTTGTCATAATCGGAGTCGGAAGTGTTAGGTCGGCATGGTTGTAGGAAAGGTCATTGAGGGCAAGTAGAGGGATAATGCCCTGGAGATCGTTGATTGCAGTAGTTGCAAACCCATGTACTGCAGGAATGAGCGAAATGTCCGAACCTGTTACAGTTGAAACATGCGTCTCGAGAATTGGGTCTTCTCGATGGTCTGACTCGTGTTCTAACAGTTTGTTGTTGATTGGGTCTGTTAGGAAGGGAACCTGGTGCGGATCGGTGTGAATTGGTAGAGGATTGTGAGCTTTGTCGAGATCCTCCTCGTGGTCCTCTGGGACGATTTCGTTGTTGGTTGGGTGTAGGAGCGTTCGGCCTTGGGTCGGTGGTTTGAGTTGGAGGTGGTCGATATCGTAAATGTCCGGTTGCTGATGCAATGACATTTTCTACCATTCGATCAGTAATGATAGGAGGTGGGATAGGAATGGGGGCGGTTTCTATCGCTGTAGGTGGTTTGGCTACTGTGGACAAAATTTCTCCTTCTTCTCGTTCTTCCTTTACTACCATCTTCCCTTTGAGTCTCTTCTCCTTCTCTTCGTTGATTTTGTTGGTTTCTTCTGTAATTCGATATTCTTCTCCAATCTTGATTTGTTCGAGCATCCCAAAGTTGAGAGCATTTTCAGCTAAAGCTCCCAAGCTTTCTCGAAGTCCTTGAACATGTTCGACTAGTTTCATATGCTCCCATCGTAGATCATAGAAAGTGCGAGCGAAGAAAATGAGGTGTTCGTGATTTTGGAGGTGACCTGTAACGAGTTCGTCATAGTCGGTGTTCATGAGTATTGCTTTGATGTTGTTGCCATCGGCGAGGTTAAGGAGTGCTCAGGAGGGATAATGAAGTTGGTCTATAAGGGAAGGCATATCGTTGTGAGAGGAGTTGTCTTTAACGAGTTGGTGTGAAGAGAGATTGAAGTCAGGGTTTTGAGGATTGTCAAGGTAGGCTGGTGGTGGAGGTACTCGTTGACGAAGTACGGTGCGAAGTTGAGTTTCGCAAGTTTGTGAGGTGGATGCTGCTGCATTGACAGAGACCATAGTGATAAATTATTATGAAGATAAGTGAGAGTGATTTGGATGATTTCTTCAGCAAATTTGTCTCCTCCTTTTATACTCTTGAAGAGTTTCTTTGGCGTTCTTCAGAGCTTTGGCAGTAAGCCACTTGTTTTCTGAGGATGGTTCCCCTACCCAAGTGACAAGGTATTCGCGGGGTTTCTTCTTCGGCCGATGATCGATAATCAATTCTACTTCGTTTTCTTCTTCTCCGTCTATGATATCAGGTGGCGGGTATGTCCAGTTCTCTCCATATGCCTCCGTTTCCTTGTATGGGGTTAAGAGGTTTGCGTGAAACACTGGATGAACCTTCCATTGTTCTGGCAGTGTCAGACAATATGTCACTGGTCCTAAAACTTCTTCGATTTTGAATGGTCCTTCTTGTTTTGGTGCTAACTTTCGTGTTTCATATCCGAAGTTGATGTTCTTTGCTTCCAACCAAACCCTTTGCCCAATTTTGAATGGTTCATGCTTGTTCCACATACAATTGATCATTACTTGTCGAGCGAGTTCGTGTAATGCGAACATTTCATCTCGGACCTTTTTGAGATCATTGAGTCTTTCTTCTGCACTTTGAACATTGGACTTTTTGATGATTGGTGGAATTGCTTGTGGGTTGTATCCCATCATAATGAAAAATGGGGAATGTTTCCTTGCTGAATGAATTCGATTGTTGTGAGTGAATTCCCATTCGTAGATAGACTTCCACTTCTTGGTTAACTCGTTCTGTTTCTCCATCAGTTTGTGGGTGATATGCTGTACTCATGGAGAGTTTTATTCCAAGTAATTGTCCGAGTTCTTTGAACGCATTGGCTGCAAATCTGGGATCTCTGTCGGATATAATCTTGTTGGGTAATCCAAATCTCTTGTAAACATAGTCAAGAAGAAGATTAGCTGCTCCTATCGTGTCGATTGTTTTTCAACAAGGTGCTAAAATTACCCCCTTCATAGCTCCATGGTCGACCACGACCAATAAGGAATCATCTCCGTCGTTTTCCGGTAGATCAGCGATAAGATCCATAGTGAGATTTGTAAATGGCAATGCGTTTTTCGGTGCTGGTATCGGCATTAACGGTGCCTTTGTTGGATGTGTGTTGATCTTCATCTGCTGGCATAGCGCGCATCCTTCCACGAATTTCTTCATGTAAGAGTATATTCCGGGCCACCAGTAATCGCGTTTAACTTGTTCGAGAGTGTTGTATTGTCCTGGATGTCCTGCGTGAAGTGGATCGTGATATTTCTTTGTTATCTTTCTTCTAAGTTCCTCGTCTTTCGGCACATAGCATTTATCCATCAAAAAAAGAAGTCCGTCTTCGATTTTCCAGTCTGATAATGCTGACTTGATTGGTGGTGCTCCACTTGTTTTCAAGGCTTCCACAGCTTTACTCATCAGATCGTCTCCCATCGTTTTCTCTGCTACTAGGCTGTGAAGTTCCGCATCGATTACGTTCACGAATAACTTGTCCGGTAGCATCACAATGTCTTTGTTGTCAGTGTCTTTCGGTGGTATTAAATCTTCTCTCCTTGATAATGCATCGGATTGTTATCACAAATCCACTACTCACCTGTTCAGATGTGGTTTTGATGATAAGGGAATAACTGATGTGAATGCAGAGAGCAGAGGAGATGTTGTCAAAGGACAGAAGACGTTCTTTAGTCTGAGGTTTGTGCCTCAGACGATCTAGCTTATATACATGGATTCTACAGGACCCCAGACACTATCTAAGACCTATGATACCTAAGCTGACTGATGCACTCATCAGTATGAGTCTACTATGAGTCGCGATGGTGCAATCAAGGTGTAAGTATGAGTCGAGTGAGTCGTAAGAGTCAACTCGAGTGGTTGAGCTGTCCACACAGCACATGACTTGCCGTAGTCATGGTGTGGCAGATCTAGACCTATGCGTATCCCCTTTAGTTACAGCTCTATCTAGATGAGTCCAGACCGAATCTATAGAACAAGAGATCAGATATCTACTGATAAGATGTTGGATTGGATCGAATGATATGATAACCACATGGCACAGATAAGATATAGGGAGATTAGATGTAGAGAGAGAAAATCTGTGACAATTGTGCCATTCGATGTCCTGGTACATGGATAAGTTTTAGATCAAACTCTGATAAAAACAGAGCCCATCTAGCTTGTCGGTGGTTAAGTTTCTGATGTGATCGGAAATAGGTGAGGTTTTTGTGATCTGATAGTACTGTTGTCGGATGTTTTGATCCTAAAAGGTAATGTTGCCAGGTTTCTAGTGCTCGCACTATTGCTAGTAGTTCTTGGTCGTAGATTTTGTAGTTCCATTCCGTTGGAGTGAACGAATGTGATAGATATCCGCATGGGTGCCAATCTCCGTGTTCATCTTGTTGTTTCAGTACTGCTCCCGTTGCCCATTTGGAAGCATCGGCTTCTATCACGAATGGTCGATTTACATCTGGCATCCGCAATACTGGTTCTTCTAAAAACTTCTGTTTTAGTAATTTAAACGCTCGATCAGTCTCTTCCTTCCATTCGAATTTGGTATCCTTTTTTGTTAGATCGTTCAATGGTTTGGCAATCTCTGCATATCGTCCAATGAATTTTTGGTAGAAGTTCCCAAACCCCAAGAAAGATCTGACCCCTTTCACCGTTGTTGGCTCTTTCCATTCCTTGATTCCCGCAAGTTTAACCGGGTCCATTGAAATGATTCCAGGTCTAATAATCATTCCGAGAAAGTCGACTTCTTGCACATCGAACTTACACTTTTCTGGTTTAAGGTATAGGTTGTGTTCCTTGAGTCTTTGAAGGACTCGTTTTGTTCGGATTTTGTGTATTTCCTTGTCCGATGAAAAGATCAGTATATCATCCATATAAATTACCATCCATCCTTCGTCAATCATGTCGCTAAAAATATCATCCATGAAGGCTTGAAATGTAGCTGGAGAATTGCTGAGTCCAAAAAACATTACCATGGGTTCGTATAATCCTTTGTTAGTTTTGAATGCTGCCTTCCATTGATCTCTGTCTTTGATCCAAATATTATTGTACCCATTCCTGAGATCCATTTTTGAAAATATCGTTGCTTTTTTGAGCTTGTCCATTAAATCGGTGATTAGCGGTAATGGATATGTATTCCAAATTGTTCCTTCATTTAGTCTTCTGTAGTCTTGGCATGGTCGAAAGGCTCCCTGTTCTTTCTTTGACATGAAGAAAAATGGAGAAGCCATCGGTGATTTGGATGGTTGGATATACCCTTTTCGTAGGTTTTCTTTCAAGAATTCATCTTGTAATTCTTGTTCCTTCGGCGTCATAGGGTAGATTTTACATCCTGTTGGCATAAACCCTGGTTTGAAGTCAATTGCGTGATCATAAGCTCTTGATTCAGGAAATTGTTCTGCTGCCTTTTTCTCGAATCGTTCTTTGTATTCTGAAAGATATTCGGGAATTAGTTCTTCAATAGACTTTTTACCCTGATCTTTCTTTTGCGCTAATTCTTGTGACACTGTTGTCATGGCTCTGATATAAACTTCTGGTGTTACTTGATCCTTGAGTTCCTGAAAGGTTCGGATACTGATGTCGGATCTTTCCTGCCTGCTTCGAAACGTTAATGGATTTTTCGAAAAAAAATAACGTACCTTTTGCCCAATCAATCCGAGGATTTCGTTTCCGTAGCAATGGGAGTCCAAGGATTATTTCTTCCTTTCCTAATCTGGAAACGAGAAACTGAATTCGCATTTCTGTTCCTCCTATTGTGACATTGAGTGAAGCAGATCTGCAAATTGTTACGAATCCACCTACTGTTTTCCCTTCCCTTGGTCCCCGGGTACTTTTTCCTCATGTTTTTCTCTTTATTTCCCATGGTTACATGTGCTCTCACCATCGCATTCTGGCCCCCATATCATTACCTGGTACTACCTGGTGTTCCACATTGTTCCCAGATATTTTCCCAGCACACCATATGGTTTCCATCATGACAATGTTTCCACATGTATCCCTTGATTCTTATCACTTGTTCTTTCAGTTTTCCTGTTTATCTTCATTCCCATGATATCTCTACAGCTTGGCTCTGTCATATATAATTATGGACACTTCTAGATAGTTCTCCAGTCTGACAACTTCGTCTCATAGTGCTTGTTTCCAGCATGTACTATCATACACTTGCTCTACTCAAATCTGTCTTTCCTCCTTCGCACTCTTGACCCTGTTGGTGGCCTGAGGGGTTTTCCTAGTCATTGGCCTCGTTCTTGACACAAATCATTCCGGTCTTGTTCTGGGTTCCATCTACGTTGAATACCTTGATCGGTTTTTCGAGTAGTTTTGTGTTTATTTGGTGTTTTTCCACGAACTCTCGATCAATGAAAGTTCCTCCTGCTCCTGAATCTATAAGCGCGTTAGTATCGACGGATTTTCCATTTCCAATCTTTATAAATACGGGAATATGTATTGAGTGTTGGTCAACAGTCGCTACAGTTAGATTGGAAATAGATACGGAAGCTGGCAGAGATGACGTCGATTCAGTCTGCCTTACATAAAACCCTCTTCCTCTACCTTGTTATGAAACTCTTCTCTATGTTCATCGGTCATCTCCTGATAGATCGATCTGATCTGAGTATATCCACTAGGTTTCATTTTATCCGCTTCTGCCTTTGGAATAGTCACAAGGACTTTATCATTTGGTTTCATATTCTGATACTGGGGTCATGGGTTCTGATATTGGGATCTGTTCTGATATTGTCTCTGTCAGTTGGGACAGTTTCTTCCAATGTGTCCTTGACGGCCACGTCTGAAACAAAGTCCTTTTTGGAAATATTCTTGTGTTTAAGCCGGGCTAAGCCGATCGATGTGAATTTGATCAACATCCATAGCATTCAGATCTCGTTGAGTTTGATAGTTTGGGACGAACTGAGGTTTCGGTTTGGATACTGTGCTGCTGAGATAGCTGGCTATTCCTTTTCCTCTCCTCTTATTGTTGTCCATCCTTTTGACGATTGTCTTCCAGGATGCAAGAGTAGTTGGCTTTCTTCTCTTTCATACATCCTATCCCTGATCCATTCGTTGAGTCCTCGTACGAAATAGTCAATTAAAGCTGTGTCATCACTGACTCCAGATTTAGCTGCTAGTGTTTCGAACTTGGAGACGTAATCATCAGCTGTATCTTTGTTCTGTTGAAGTTGCCGAAGTTTATTTAGGGTGTTCCCTGCTTCATCTGATTCTCCAAATGCTTCTTTGAATGTAGCTTTGAAAGCATTATATGTCGGCCATGTTCCTCCTGCCTTCGTGTATTCTTGGATTCGTACTGTCTTCCATCTTCCAGCAGGTCCTCCTTTCATGTAGGATAGCATGAAGGTTACTTTCTTCTTGTCATCTGAATAGATTTCTTCGTTTGCCGTAAGGTATAAGTCGACGTCAGTTTGGAATTCTTCGGTTTTAGTGCGATCACCATCGAAATCCTTATAGGTGCCGATCTTTATCTCCTTAGCATGGGTGTTCACAGTTACTGCTTGTCCTGTCTGTCCTGACATTTCTGATTCTGTTGACTCTGTTTCCCAATCTATATCTGAATCGTTTCCTAAATTAAGGTTCTGAAATAAATCTGCTGGTGGGGATTCCGAGGTGTCTCTATATTCTGGATATGGAAGGAAAGGCCAGTTATCGCTTTCGGGATTACTGATCTGTCCTGAGGATTCGGTTTCTGTCTCTGGTGATGGGGGTCCGGTTCGAAAAGAAATCTTGTTGTTTGGTTCTGGGGTTCTGGTTTCTGGTTTGTTGGGATAGCCTAAACTTGGATGAGTCGGCTGTTCTGGTATTCAGCTTGACCTTATGTTATGACTGGTGTTCACAACATAAGCTCAATACTGAGTTATTGACCTGTCTTGGTTCTGGTGTCGTGAATGTGAGATTGAGTTGTAAGGTCAAGCTGAAGAGCAAGACCTATTACTGTACAAGTATAAATACTAAAGCTGGAACTGCATACATACTGCGAACTGTTGTAAATACTGTGGTTTGGGGCTGCGTACATACTGCGAACTACTGCGAATACTGTGGTCTGATAAATAACACTGCGATCAGATAAATAAACATATCAGAGTCATAGATAAGATATCATAGATGAAGAAAATGATATACCCCTTTCATAACTGTAACATCTTCAGCCTCGTTCAAGGCGACCAATATAACTATCACACCGGCCACACCGCACATGAAATGATCACTTCTTCTCCCGCGGACGGTCATAAAGCAACAAGCCAGAGAAATATCTCGTTTTCGGCGCCTACGCCAATGGTTGTTCATGTTAGTGGTAACCAGGTGAACCAGTACCACCAGCGAGAGGAGAGGGAGCGTACCGAGTTTGATGACGTGAGTTATCTTTATGGAAAGCGGGGAACTCGAAGGCTTATACACACGGTCCATCCAGTATCGGAACGTCAAGAGTGGTGATTTTTGTCGACTTGAGGATGTCTGTATTGTTAAAGGACATCGCAGATGGTGGCATGACGAGCTGGATGTCAATAAAACTATCTGTGCTGTGAAAGTGACTGGGACGGAGGGCAAATTTACATCAGTGACTTATAGTGGGACAGATGCACGCAGGGTGAGTTCTATATCTCTGTGGGGCAAAGCAAATGAAGCTAAAGATTCGATTATAGGTCTTCGAGGAGGATTTTTGAACTTAATCACGAGCGGGGTACGTCTAGTTGAGTTTAAGACTTGCTCACGTACACGGTACTGAGGGCTCTTTAGCTCGTACAAGACTGCCCAGATATTTGCTGTTGATGTCGGAACGGTTCCATCACTACTTCTCTGGCATAGTAAGTGCGTGTATGTGCATGGTGACCCGTCATTGAATCAAGTTTTTTTACAGGCCTCGTACCGATCTCGCACTTTGCGAGGAGTCTGGGGCGGCTTGGTGGGTTGTACATCTTCAATCTGACTGTAAGTAGTCGGAGTGACGGAAAGGAACAGTTTAATCATACAATTGTAGAGGAAATTGGGTTGTGGGTACCTTGGGATGGTGGAACTGTGGGTGGATTCTGCCCAAGGAGTGATTTGTCGAGGTCCAGAGGGGCCCCATGCAAGTATTAGTTGGGTGGAGTGGGAAGTCACGGAAATGGAGAGTCTACCCTTGACCACTGAACTGCTCCAAGAAGATGTTTTTGTGCGCTTCTTGGCAAGTCAAAAGTTGAAGCAAACCGACATTGCATTTGTATCCGCGATGTGGGTGGACCGAGCTTGTGATGTAGGCGTACCTGAATCGTCCAATCAGCCGGCCGTCTTTTCCACTGTGACCAAAACCCCCATTGCCTCTGCAAATAACTTCGTCTGTAGGAGCGAAAAGGGTTTTGTAGAGAGGAAGGTGATGGGAAATGGAATGAGGTAAGGTCCTCCGCAATTACAGGCCATTCCGTCTCATAATAGGTGAGTAGATTCCGACTTGATGAAGGTATTGAAGGTCAGCTTTCGTTGTGGTTGAATTACGACGCAGACATGGCCTGGCTTTGTCAATCATCAAACATCTTTCGATCTCAAAGAATATCATTGGATGATGACCTCAGTGTTTACCGTGCGTCGTAGTTTTTCATTTCCTCTTCTTCTGGCTAACATTGACCAGAGCTCTTCTTTTGTCGGTCAAAGCTGGAAGGCATCCTTGATAAATCCCCGTCCAAATCCCAACCACGACGCCAGCAACCAATCTACTTTTTTGTCCATCCACCTCCTCCCGACCTCTCCAACTGCAAAACCTCACGCCTTCACTTCTGGTCTCTCCACAAAGACAGTCAATCTCGACTTTCACCCAAGTTATGCCACAACTTTGGCCTTCCCACTGAACTTGTGTTCAGTGATTATGGCTTCCCGTCACTTTCCTAGTCCACCAGCAACTACAAGTTGATTCATCAGTATCAGCTACTGCGAGGTTTCGATCCAACAACTACTGATTTCACTCGACAACTTGGATACGATCACATCTTTCAACCTATCCACTACTCGGATCGAATCGTGGAGATCTATCGAGGTGTGTGCGATTCTCATTTGTTTAATCTTGCTCTTATTTCGGTGCAGAGGACTCCGACAACGTTGACGGATTCATTGCTCGCGACAACTCTGAGTGTCTGTCGGATACGGTGGACCAAAGTTCGGTCGATGATCCGACGTCCGTCCAGCCTCACTACGAGCGTCGATCGGATACTCTGACTCTCAATGTCGACGGGCTGTGTCTCCTTTTTGAGCGCTTAACAATTGCCTGAAGTTCCGCTCGAGATACCGCTGGGGATGCTGTTGGTGGATGCGGTCGAGTGTTTGGGGCGGCAGACCAGGAGGAACAGAGATAGGTGTCTGTGTTGTGGAGTTGTATCAAAAAAGCGAGGAATTGCGTCATCAGAAGCAAGCTGGAAGCAGTTGTGGGTGCTTGTGGGTTGTAGATATTGATGACGACATTGATAGAAGGCTTACTTATCTTCGTATTTTGCACAATTTTCCTGATGTAGCAAATACTATAACCATCTCTCTAACAGTGGGCCCCCAGGATCCGAGTCTGGCATAAACCGCTTTACCGGTGTACCCAGAAATTTTGTATCATCCAAGCCGCTCATAGGTGCGGCACAAGTCCAAAATGGGGAAAGTTGCTGTTGAACATCATGAATCATGATTTGACCACAGCATCGAACGTATGTGGGCGATCCACTTTGTCTCTCGACCACCGCCTTCCCCCTACTATTCTCTCACTTGATATACACCCTACCGACAAATTCCATGTCCGATTTTTTTCGAGATGCGCGGGACTTCGCCGTAACGGGTAGTAGCTTCAATCATGTCAATAGGGATCAGTATAACTGTGACTACAACGGACCCACTACAATATTTCAAGAAACGGAAAAAGAAGCGGACAGAATTCAACGAGGTGAGTGGAGAGTATCCCTTCTCAACCGCGAGGAGGTTGATTGTTTCCAGTACCACTATGTGAAGCGCGGCGCCATCTGCAGGGAGGACATCCATACTGAAAAGCTTTCACGACGGGACGCGGGCGATAGAAGGCGGTGGCATTTGTAACAGGCTGAGAGGACGATCTCTACAGCGAGAGTGCTGGAGCAACCGGGAAAGATGTTCATGGTGATGGAGTATAGCGGACTAGAGGCACGGAAGGTGGGTCATGCATGAGCTAACTTGAGTCAGCGATCTCCATGTCATTCAAGGCTCATACGCTATCTCCAGCTTTTCAAAGAAGACTTTCGAAGGTTCTCGCGAACATTGTGCGTGCTTTTCCAATTCTCATTACTACTGACACTTAATGGCGCTAGGACCTCGGATATATGGCAAGTGTACGGCTACAACGATTTGAATATCCCGATGCTCATATCATACAACGGTACTATGTGACTGGACACATCGATCAAATCGAGCTGATATTTGCTTCTACAGAGCTGATTCCATTTGCGCACTTGAATGGAATTATAAGTGTAATGAGTGCGATATTTCTATGTAATTTAGCTGTAAGTAGCCAATGCAGTGTCTGTATACATGTCATGTCGATGAATTAGGAATAGCTTCAATTGGAATTGCGGGGAAGACGAGGTGGGGGTGGATGGTGGGAGAGCAGTTATTTGTCGAGGTCCACCAGGGCCGGAACCTTGTTGGGGATTTGGCTCTGGCCTCAAAGACCTACCTTTAACCACAAAACTTCTTCAAGACGATGTTCTATTGCGGTTCCTTTCAAGCCTCAAGTCGAAAGAAGCTGATTGGGTCGTTGTTGTGGGCGTGACGTTAACTCATTCGGGCGTCTTTTGCGCGCCTGAACGAGTCCCCTGAGCCGACCGTCATTTCAAGATTGACAAACACCCCCATCGCCTTCGCGAGCAATGTCTGGGGGTGCGACAGGAATGGCCCTTCTGACCGACAATTCCTGGTAAATGGGCTGACCAGGTACGTTCAAAGTTGAAATCACTCGCTTCCTCATCTGACCCCTTGGGTAGATTCACGCTCAAAAGTGGATCTGATAACGTTACGTTGGGGTGGAATAACGAGGCAGAGGAGGCGTGGATATTGCAAGCATGACTCGCAGTATTTTTCACTCTTGTGAAATTTCGATGGAAGAGGATTTGAGTATATACGGTGCGTTTTGCCTTTTTCCACTCCCTTTCCACCTGCTGAAATAGCGCTCGTCCATCATTACGCCACGTTGGCTGGCGACCTTTCGGACTCTGAAGCCCAACGCAAACGACGATCTCAACAACCAATCTACCTGTTTGTCCGACTAACTCCTCTTGACCTCCCTAAAGGCGACAGCTGTTCGGTCCGTTTCTGGTTTTTCAATGAGGACGGCCAATCCCCCCTCCCGCAAAATGTCTGCAGCGATCGCGGCCTCCCCATCTAGCTCAGATTCTACACTAGCCTGCGCTCATACTCTTGGTTAAATGATGACTACGAGTCCATCCGCCAATGTCAATACCTCCGAGCCTTCAACCGCACCGCCGCCGATTTTGCTCAACACGTCGCATACGATGACAACTTCTTCCAGCCCGTGGATGACCCGGATCGGTTTACAGAGGTCTTCAAAGGTGCATTGATACCCCATTGTTCAATCGTTCAGTCTTGTTCTTACCTCAATGCAGAGCGAAGCACCGTACCTCTCACATTCCCCGACAGCATCGATGGCACCCTCACAAATAGCAACAACTCAGAAGATCCCTTGGATACAGCAGACCAAAGCCTCATTGGGAACACGATCTGTTTGGCTGGCAGTCAAGAACATGTATCGACTAAGGGAGGAGAATTCCCCGCTGAATCGGATTGTTTGGCCAACAAGCGTCAGAGAACTGGTACGGTATTGAAAGGCACAGTTAGAAACTCTCCAGATCAGGTGCGGTGCCCGCATTTAACTGTTATTGTACGCTTCACAAAAAATAGTTGCAGGATCTTCGTCACAAAAATGATAATACAGGTGACAACTGGACCATGCGGCAACAATCTTCGCGGCTAGTACGGCCTCTCCCAACGAATTTTCAGCGCTTCACAGACCCGCTCAATCTGCACTTCCTCGAGCACTCTCATCCACACCAAGGGTACCCATCGCAAATCTCCCCAGCCCGCTACCATACTGATCAGTCGATCTATCAACATACATCGTATCTCCCAAACCCCACGTCGAGAAACGTGGCATTCACTTTATGTGGTATGACCATGTCCGGCGCATTTGGGCTTGATCCATCCTCTATCAACGTCCATCCCAAGGAATGGCCCGGAATGCCACAATACACGACTTTATGGTCGTCTGTAAACTCTTTTAGTGCTGAGTACGCTATCTCGAATAACGATCGCACTGAATGTACGATGAACTTCGCTTATCCCGACCCCGCCAATTCTACGACCGATACTACCCCCTCTACCACCTTCAGGTACGATGAAGGCACTATCAATAGTGCTGGAATGTCAGGGTCATCTGCCACTGTCCACGTTGCCTATGCCAATCCGACTCACGCGTCAACGCCTCACTCCTCGCTGGCCGTTCCTTACCCAACTTTTCATACCAACCTCCTACATTCCCAGCACAGTGGTGTATTTACGTCTTATGCACCCAACCCGGGCTACTTTTCGCCCTCCCCGTACCACGGTGGAAATTCTTTCGTTACCCCGCAACATTGGAACGCTCCGGTTTTCACAACGATCCGTCGTACAATATATCCTCGTTCTCCCCGCCCAGCGTCACCTACCCATCCAACCTGACCATTCACACCCACCCCGACCCTTCGTTCTCTGTTGACCCACCTCATAGTCACCCTGAGTTGACCTTCCATTTCACCAATAGGAGTTTTCTTGCCCCACAAGAGCGCTGGAGCGTGTCATATGTTCCTCCCGAGCAACGCGCTGACTCTGCCATGCAACCGATGACGACGCCTCAGAGCGAAGGGAACAGCGATTTTGTGGAAGGTAACGGAGCTCACGGGTAGTATTCGCGCTCACGGATTCGACGTACTGATGTATGATTTGAACTGTCTTCCCTTGCGTATTTGAACTCTTGGTCTGACGTCTCTGAAATATTTGTTGTGCTTTATATTCATCGAAGCGGTATGAATTGTATGAATTTTCACTTACCCTCGCTCATCGTAGCCCGAACTCTCAGCAGGATTGTTTAGTGTTGCATCTCAGAGCGTCAAACCTGGATGCTTCTCTGAAGCATACAGGGAATACACTCCTAGGCTGAGACAAAGGGCGAGGAAGCCGAACGGTTATGGGCAGGTAAATGTTGTGGGTGCTTATGGGTGCTAGATATGGAAATCGGGCCGTTCCTGAGACCTTTTGTTCACCGACTTCGTTTGTGATATAAGTAACTCCGGACGGCATTAATTATAATGACTACATACTGTGATTATCTACCTCCTTTCGAATCCTAAAGACGTTGGTCAATGATATGCACTTTCGGATCAAGCGTTCTGACTACCGGAAACATGCCTGACGCGCCAAGCGAGTGAAAACGCACGTCTCTCTCATGGGGACCCCACAGTACCCAAAAGGAAGATTGTTCAGGTATATTGAATGTCCTCTTTCTCGATGATTGCGTCACTGGTGGTATCTCACTCGTTGGGGTAATAACTGTTTGATTTCGCTTCGAGTCTCGGGACATCACCTGAAGAACGTGGATGAGGGGGAAATAAAATCGAGCTGGCATTGAGGGCTAAAAACGACTATGCATTCCGGTGCTTGTTGACTGTGGGCCAACAACGCGACTCGGACCGATCAAGTTGTAGGTGCGTATGTGAGACAGATATTGAAGGCGAATGGTGACGCCACAACCGCTCTGGCTTTTGTCGCTTGGACTTTGCACCGAATGACAGCATCCTACAGCCACTTGACCGAGTTATGGCATAGAGAGGGAGATCTTGATTAGTGAATAGAAGCGCCGGCAGCGGTAGTTGTCAGGTCTTTAGGATTGAACGGAATTCAGAACAGTGAGGGGTCTGATGCGTGAGGTCTGATGTGTTAGAGGGCTGACAGCAGAAGGGTTCAGAGAGCTCAGTCGAATTGATCATACTTAGTGGGCCATGTACCTATAGTAGCGAGAGAAAGAAAGTGGTGGATCAGCGAGGTGAATCGTGGCAGAATGCACAAAACCGTGAGATTACGACCAGTTGCCAAAATTGCCAAAGATAAATGGTGGGAATCGTCGAGAGGCACTGTTAGTTTGGCTATCCTTGAGGCGCCATTCGTCTCCAAGATTCATTGGCCGCCATGTGAGATGTATTGTAGACTAGGCAGGGTCGAACAAAGAGCGAAGACCTTGGTGAAGAATGAAAGGTTCAGTATTCGGGGCGCCGCGACGATTCCTCTTCATTTTCCGAGTTCTTAACCTTCCCTGCAGTTGAACGGGACTCACTGCTGGAGTCGGAGATGAAATCTGGCCTTGCGCACGGAATAAGAGCCAAGAGACGCTCACCTCTCTAGCTAAATTACAGTGGCCATCACATTGGCCCATACCAACAGGTCCATTTGCCATGTATCGAGGTCAAAGGGCTATCCAGCCTCTCCAGATTTTGAACGTCGGAAAAACGCCTCGACGTTTAGGCCGTTCACTAAAGCCGAGTTATGAGAACCTTCTCTTTCTCCAAGGATTTGAGCAAATGGTGAAAGTTATATTGTGGCTTTAGGTGGGAATGTTAATAATTCAGAAGATTGAGGGTTGTAACGTTAAATAATGAGGATGCTCACATATAGTTGGACAAATAGAGGCCATCGCCCTCAAAAAACGAAATTCAGAATCATAGATAACAAGAGGCCATGTGGTGGTGTGATGGTCAATGCCACAGCCGCTGACGAAGCCTTTTTCGCTCCTTGTCCCTGACGTCCACCAACAACTCTCTGGCCACGAAGTCTCGTAACATCGCAGTCAAGTTTCTCACTTACAAGGGCGTCAAAACAAAATCTGGGCTAGACTCCGTTCCTGAAACAATCCGACGAGGTAAACTCAATCCCTATCGCCGCTGTTCATCATTTGAATCTGCACTCATGAGCTCCGAATTCTCAGAGTTGGCATCCATCTGTCTAAAACCACTCACCACCGCTTTCGGGTGTTACAATGGTATCAAGTTGACGCTCTAGTCTCGACGTTTTGGGCTACGGGCAGCGCACCCGTGCCAAGTGCCGAGACGAGGCTTTGAAAATGTTCGAAATCATTGTATCTCTCAACTTGCGTTGCTTTCAGGTCGGCGATAGCAAACTGGATCCGGCACCTTTCTTTTGCACCCTTGCAACCCCAGATCGCCAAACGATATTGAACTTATAAATGGAGGTCCCTATGATCAAAGCTGCAATGGATACCCCACCCCAACTCGTGTAGCAAGTGACACTCGAGCGCCTCGCCCAAGCTGCCATACTGAATGGATTCCCTCCTGAAGTCTACCCTGGACGGGACTCTCTTAAGCACGACGAACCAGAGCTCCGAGAGACTGAAGTGGGAACGGACTTTGCCTACACTTTGTTTAGTTGAAGTTGGTAGTACATGGTCTCTTCCGATGAGCATGAATCTCGAAAACAGAAGAATGGGCGTGTCCTTGGCGTGTAGGCTACGGTGAGTGTTTGTTATCCCATGATCATTAATATAGGATAGAAGACTGAAGCGCCGGTACATGTCAATTCACGTTCTAGATCAATGTCAATGCTTGAGAATGCCGGACAGCGCTCGCATAAATTCTGGTACCGAACGGCCATGGACTAAAGGCTGTCGAACAAAGAGTATTGAATAGCTCGATGGCCGAGTTCAAGATGTCTCAACATGAAGGGGCGTGGGCATAGGGCGAGTGAGAACGGGGAGTACGGTTTGGTCCAGGTGGACGTGTTATTGAGAGGTGTCACTGCCTATCTGATGTGAAGCTGGAATGGGCATAGTCCTGGCGTTTCAGTTATTCTAGTTCACAGGTATGTATTTCCTTCATATAATCAATTCAAAAAACTCAATGACTCTGTGCTGCAACCAATTTCAAGTGCGTATTGACCACCTAAGGGCCTCGCAAACCACACCCCTTCTTATATATACACAACCGCATTCTGGTCAAGCATTGTGTTCGCAGGCAGTCAATCCCCAGTCAAAGCTCCTCTTTGCCCACTCTCCAATCCAGCTCAGAAAACAGCTTTTCGGTGTTCGTTCAAATGCCGGTACGTTCCCTGGGAACGATTCACCCTAAACGGGCTGACCCGTGATAGACGTCAGGATGGTTGAGAACCGCTTCTCTCGTCGTTACCGTGCTGCCCGTCATTCTTGCAAGAGTCTTCTCACACCCTGACAGCGACCACGATCATAAGCTGTGGGAACGAAGGCTGGGTTGCCTCGTTGCTTACACACAGCTTTCCGCCTCGCTGCAGGGCAATCCCCTCGTCCTCTTACTCTTCACCATGGCGTCCTATTTCGTCCAAGAAGTCCTCGCCCAAGCACCCGTCAACGACATCATCTCATGGCCACCTGGATTACTCTTGCTCGCCAGCGTGCTTTATGCAGCGTTGGGAACAACATCAGGTCGATTATTCGAGATCGAACCAGTTATAGGCATATTCATGTTCTCCGGGTTACCCTTGGTATCGCTCTCGAGGATGCGTCGGGTGAATTGGGTTGCAAAAGCTTGCCATTTTGTACCAGGGATACGCACCGCCCACGGAAAATACAATTTTTGGATCAGGGCGGATGCTATCACGCCTACGGGGATAAAGAGCGCTTTAGAAAAAGTCACCAACGTTCTTCATTGTGTGGTATGGGAGGAAAGGAGTTCGGATGAGGTGCCGATGCTGGACGAGAGCCTTTGGGCGAGGGCAGATGTGGGGATGATACGCCCTAAAATGTGGCCACCTGCTGGCAACTCTTCGGCGGCGGCGAAGCCCGCTGATACCACTATCACACCTCGTGACTTTCTTCTGTGGGCCGCCATCGAGTACCACGCCTTTCATGATTGGGAGGTGGAGATATATGCACGGGACTCTTTAGTCTACTCGACAAAAGGCAAACCGCCCAGTACCGTGGTCGACGTAGAGAGTGAGGAGGATGCGATCTCGGTCGTGGCAGCGCAGATGGTTCGTCGCCCGCATTCCCAAACCACTCTCCGAGCCAAGTTGGCCAGGCCCGAAGTGGATGGGGAGCCCCGCGTTCTAAACCTTGATCAAATAGATCTCAACGCTTCTGTCTGCTACATCGACTTCCACTCATATGCACCAGAATCTGCGAAGGTTTCTGCCTCTCTTAACGAGCTCGCCCACTCCTATTTCGTCGTGACCCAACATATCAAACAAAATTCCTCGACATGGTCAATCGGTTCGTCTCCTGATGTTCTCATGCGAGTCAACGTTGGCCAGTCACTTTGGATTGCCATCCTCGGTGGTGGTCTCTTCAAGCAGGGGCGAGTCACCATCCAGAATTTAGCAGGACGCCGGACGTTCTCGGGCACTCCTCAGGGCTGTAAGGGAACTCTAGACGAAGCGTACCTCACTCGCCTGGATGCGGTTTTGGATGTCTTGCAACCTTACGCAAACACTCCACGCTTCTTCGACCTCGTATTCAGCGGTGGAGTGAGTCGCCGAACATGTGTACCCTTCCTTATCGCAGGCGTCGTCGGCCAGATCATCATCTGCTACTTTATCAGTGTCGGTACCACCGCTGGAGTTTGGACGAGTGTTGCATTGGCAAACACGTTATACTCGGGAAGGCTCGTGGACTGGCATAGTGTATGGTTCGGGAAGACGGCTGATAATTCGGAGCCGGGGTTTAAGATGTATGTTCCCGGGACAGAGAACCTCATGTGCATCGCGACACTGAACCGTACAGGCCCTAGAGAAGGTGACCTTCGCCAAGGGTTCCTTCTCAACATGGTGGGTCTCGCTGCAGCGATCTGCGGGGCGATCTTCGCGATTCCGACTCGAGATGCGCTTGGATTCGGACCGGTAGACCCATCAGCCACATGGGTGTCGTACACTTCCATTGGGCTTTGTATTGGGACGTCCATTCTTGTTGCGTTTACCGTCATTTCACAACAACTTCATGAGAAGACGTGGTCTGACGGTTCGGAGACGCCAACGAGGTGGATGGTTCTGGCAACAGTGCCTACTTCCCTCGTCGTGGCTGGGCTGGCTTTGTTCTTCCAGATCAAGCAGCTATATTCTTTCTGGCCGATTCTCGATGCCCTGACATGGATTTCAGGACTCCCATTGGGAATGCTTGAGAACGGGAGAATGATTTCGGTGGACGAGAATGTCTTGCATTTGGTTTTGTTGAACAGGTGGATGATGGGTGCGGTTGCGAGTGCTATTGGAAGTAATGCGAGAATCTGATACAGGCTTCGTATTGAGTATGCAGACAAATCCTCTATAGTAACTTTTTATGCAAAATATCTCGCTCCTCCACTACCTCTGACCGAATATAGCACAGTCTCCGGAAGACCTGAGTTAAATCATATCGAGAACAGGTTATACTACCTTCACTCACGCTGTATACAATGGTCATTCATACTTAGCCACTCGTACAACCTCTCCCGCTATATCAAGCTCAAACATTCCTGTCTTTGACAGTTTTCGATTTTTCCTCGTCATTTTATACCACCCAGGAGACCGTAGATATTCAAAATGTTGATGGCAGCGAGGCCAAAATGAAAGATTGTGTGAAACGACTCCGAGATGCACTATGTGGGTCCATGATCGTGATCATAATCTATAGTGGGTTCGTATGTCTGCAACGTGAGCCGGCGTTATACATTACTCACGAGCCACCCTAAATCAGACTGTTCTCGAGTCGTCAGTACTCTATGCATAAATTTTCCGTTACTTGATTGGGTATGGGTCGTCGTACGATACAGAAACCGTTCTCTTCCAATCTTTACCAAGGGAACTCTCCGCGCTTAGACCAGAAAATCCCAGTCTTTCCCTCCAATTCTCCCTCCAGTAGCGACCACTTCGCCATGAACTCAGCCGAATCCATCGTCGTACTCCCTCCCTCCCCAAACCCATTCAATTTGGTCGATGTAAACCCAGGCGTGACCACGTTCACCAAAATCCTTTCCTTCCTAAGCTCATGCGATAAAGCAATCATATACGAGTTGGCTGCAGCCTTGGACGTGTTATACGCCGTGACATGGAGGAACGCCTCCGGTCGAGCTTGGAACGCGTTGGATGCCATGTCGGTCGAGTTGAGCAAGACGACAGGCTTGGGTCTGCCTTCCTGTGCGGCGGCCTTGCGGAGGAGAGGCAGGAACGCTTGCGTGGTGTTGATAACGCCGTACAGGTTGGTCTCCATCGTGTTACGGATGATAGAAACATCGACGGTCGTGGCGTTTTGGTTCTCGGTCATGGACGCGATTCCGGCGTTGTGGACGAGGACATCTAGGATACCGTTTTCTGCGCTCTCGATTTGGGATTTGGCGTGTTGGATTGAGGTGGGGTCTGTTACGTCCAATTGGACGAATTTGACGTTGGTGAGCTTGTCTTCTGCTTGGAGTTTGGCTCTGTGCGAGGTAACGATGAGGTGTTGGTCAACGTTGGGATAGAGAGAGGCGACTCACAGAGCTTCTTTTCCAGCCTGTTCCTTGCGAGCAGCGAGGTAAACGACGTGTTTTTCTGGTTTTGAGGCCAAGACCTTGACTAGATCGTAGCCGATACCGGTATTGGATCCAGTAACGAGGATAACGCGAGACATGATGGTGATGGTTATGGTTGAAGTGGTGAAACGTGAGAATGATGTTTGAGGGCATCCCAGGCCACCTTATATATGACCCGGGCAGCTCGTTACTCGCTCTCCGTGTGCTGACAACATATGTCTGATGCTTCGGAGACGAACCGATGTGGATGAGCCGGTTAGATACGTGGGCTTTACTATCGGGTGAAGGTGGGTCGTATGAATAATAGAAGAAAGGGTCGCGTCTTTTCCGCTGTGCTTGTGAATGTGAAGATGTACATTGTCAACCTTCAAGGCAGCAAAGACCGTCGAGTTGAGCTCAAAGTTATCAAGGTAGCTGACAAAACGCGATCGACGATTGAGGTCAACCCTAGTCTGCGTCAAATTCGCGCCCTTTAGCCGTACCTCGAAAATATGTCACATGCGCTTCACGTGTGGCTTGATTATCAGGAGATGGCGATAAGCCGCCGACGCGTCTGATGTTCTGCTTGTGCCCTCACGCGTTTCAAAAAGGAGAGGCCACCTCCCCAGACTAGATTTGCCCACATTTACTAGTAGAAAAACATCTTCTTTCTGAAATGGCCAGTAGGTGGTCCCCTTCAGCTCTCATAACGACAGGTTTAAGGTTGTGGCACAAACAGACACAATGATGTTCGGAGTGAGGAGATGACAGTATCTGGAAGGTCTTCAGAGCGAAGCTCAGAGAATGAAGCCTCGTCGCAGAAGCAATATCCGTGCCCAGTTCAAGAGGGAGGGACAAATGAGTGATTAGGAAGGCAGAAATGCACGCTGAATTATGAGCGCCTGAGCCGTTGCCCAGGGCCCATTGGCATGGGCAATCGAGTCCCACGTTGAAAATTTATGTCACATGACTTATCTTTTTTCCATATACGGAAAACTGGGAGACCCTTAGGGGAGGTACGGGTAAGGGACCGCGTTTTGAAGCAGACTCTTATATCACCCGCGAGCGTGCGAGCTGATATAGAGTCTGCCTAGGGGAGACTAGGTCAACCCTGAACATGAGATCTTTTGAGAGGGTCCAGACGCGTCGCTGACAAAGCCATATTGCACGTTGTTCCCAACGTCCACCCCACAGCAAAGTGTTCTCGCTCCGTCACCTTTCTTCCTCAAAACATGGCCCAGCGAATGGCGAAAGCTGCTATTCGACTCCAATCGTCTCCGCACAACTTTCCTCAAAACGAGTAACAATTCCGGGTCGACATAGTCTCCCAAGTCAGACTCCAGGATTGCTTTTTTGTCGGTGTAGAGGGCGCAAGGTCGACATCATGGACTCCTTGCGGACGTCGGAACCTCGCTAGCTGCATCTTTTCCCAATCATGTCGCCTAGATCGAGGAAAAGCAAGCTGAATTTGTGGTCAAAGGTCGCCGATACCGTTGCTTTTGGGCTACGAACGCCATTTTTGACCTCTTGAGGCCTCAAAGCCTGATGTGTTGGACCGTGAAAGTGAGTCAGATTTTCCCCCTTCTACTGGCGGCCGGATCTCACAATGGGGTTACAGTTTCATAGGTGCAAACGTAGAGATATAAGCAGGCTTTGGGATGGACGAGGTGGGAGGGAGCTGCAGAAAAGAATAATTATGAGTGTCGACAAGACCATCAGTGCTGCTGAGCTCGATGGGCATTGGCCTTGAGAAGAGGAAGATTTTTGCAGTTGTTTACGCCTTCTTGAGGGCTTGGAGTAGACCAGGTACGTGCTCTGCCTCCTGAACCAACTACAAGGTGTTCACTGAATTCTCTTATAGGTGCTCAACGTCTATGTTCATGTATGCATTCACTCATTATCGCAAGCACTCAACGCAATGTAGATCCTCGAATGATTTACACCTGTATCCCGTCGACAATGATGTCGTGTCGTCATCTTCTGGTCTTGCTTGGACTTTCGTTGCCATCCAGACTTCGAGGTGGTGCCGGCTCCTACCATGTCCCGTTGGTTTGCCAAAACGGCCAATCGAAATAGTAATGGGCACGTCAATCAAGGCCAAGGTGACCGTCGCCTGCTTTATGTTCCCGTGATAGAAATTGAACAATAACCTAGCAACGGCGCCATCGAGATATCAAGACACGAGGCTCGCCAGGGAGCAAGAGAATGTGCTGTCTTGGGGAAGCCCGATGGATACTCGGGGGAACGCTCTCGAGGGGAAAGGTTGATGTGAACGCCCAGCAATCTGTCACCCCGATATGTGACACAGACCCTCAAAGCACGATTGGCTCTACATGCTAGGTTGCAATGTGTATCAGCGAGCCAGAGATCCTATTTCGCTCATGAAATGACATGGAGGTGTGCTTCGAGTCCGTTGTGTCGCCGTAATTACCCGTTGCCTGACATCCTTTCTCGTAGGTCCTCGTAGCTGGGAAAGAAATATCCATCCATGGTCAGTTGTGAACGTAGGATAGGCCTCGTTGTCGGGAGCGTAGAGTTTGGTTCGTACTCGGGGCTTTCTTCGAAGGCTGGGCGTATAGTGCGTGTTCTTCTCTTCTTCTTCCGAGTTCTATACTTACAGATCGTTGTCTTAGAGGTCATCTTCCGTGTCCTGTACTCGAGGGGGACTTTCCATGGTCTTCTATGGAGATGTCGATGCCTGGCAGCGCACTTATTCGCCCGCCTACTTTCCTGAGCCTTGGCTTATGCACAATCGTTTTTCTCAATGCCATCGGTCGGTTGATGAAGGCGACCGGTACACTCTCGAGGCCTGACATCGAATCTTCCTCCAACCTCTCCCTCGAACTTGCAGAACTTCAGGCCAACCTACCGGTTTGTGCGCCATTATCAGGTTGCCCAACGATGACGGACTTCGCTCGACTCCTCGTAGAGCTGTATGCGAACAATACAGCCTAGTACCGAGGATTGCTTGAAGGTGCGTTTCATAGTTGCTCCTCTTTTCTAGTGTTTACTAATTGATGCCTGTTGACAGAACCGCCCAACTCGCTCTTGTCTTGCTCTCCGGGCCAGAGCATGCACAAGTATCAGGAATAGTCGCCAATTGATCTCATATATCTCGCATTACCTTCATCTTTCTGCGTATAACGATACTTGACTGCGTTCGTACCTTTGTATCTTCCACCCGCTTGGGAACTTCAGCCTACTACTAGTCATCACTGTCGAGGAATACAAGGAGTACTAATTCTAAATCGTGAATACTACCGAGTGAGCTTGTAGGAACAAGGGTCATGTGGGCTCTTGTAGGTCCGTGATAGCGGTAGTTTACCCGTGACTTTGAGTACATCCTCCCTTCTCAGGTACCGGCCATAACGTCGCATGGCTCTTGAAGTATCACGAAGAGAGTAAGGTGGTTGTCAGACGAAGCTACTAGCTATAGACGTAGACAGGTGGTGTCTGCCGGTGGCTGGTGGGTAAAGACATGGGATATTCCTCGATGCACATCGAACTCCGGGGTGATCGTACAAGTACAGGGACGAGATCAACCGCCAGGAAACGTATACAGAAAGTGATAGGATATGAAGCGAGCGTGATGGCCATAACAGCTCCAAAAATCGCGACGAAGTGACTGAGTCAGCAGTACACAACATCTAGTAGGCGCGATGGGCAGGCCTCAACGCATGATCCGAAGAATAATTTTGAAGTTAGTAGATCTTAATAGTGACGGTCAGAGTTGACTTGACCGCGCGGTCAAGTGGTCGATCAAAATTTCGAGCAAAAACTCGGTCAAGTCTTGATCGACTTTTGATCACGTCTTTTTTTGCTCGACTCTGGAGCCGAGCAAACGCTCTTGACCGCGATCAAACTGAGGCGATCAAGTTGAACACAGGCCTTTTTACTTTTAATTATTTATTTTTGCAGCCTACAACTGGCATAACATTACCCAAATAGTGTTTTGAGCCTCTCATCAAGTCTATCCCCCCAACTCTAGGTACTTTGATCTATCTGCAGTGGTCAAAAAATACACTAAAAATAAGGAACAGAGTCATACTACACCGAACAACTCAAAACACACACAAGAGACGGCTACACCCACATCTGAGTTCACAGTGTACAGCGCCAGCATGGTTCTTGGGGTAGTTCTTTGTACAAAAAATTGATTTCGCGAGAAGAGTTTGAGGAATAATTTTCAATTTTTGTATCCAGATCAAGTTTCGGTGGTCGAGAGTAGAGATAATGGGTTCAAATTGACGTCCTAATCTAAAGCCGATAGCTGGGGATATTCTCCGCTACGCCACGACCACCTTGTGGCAGGCTTCTTCTTTGGCTCGCGATGTATCAAAATGATAGGGCGTTCTTGACCGTGACTCCATGGAACTCTTGCAACGGCCTCGATTGCGTCGCTGTCAGATTCCTTCTCTTGCAAAGGATGCTTAGCCAATTCTCCGAACCTCCTCTCCCCTTCCGCGAATGGCATGACCTCCATCTCAATCGGATACTTTGCGTAATCCATCCAGACCACAAGATGGCTGCGAGTGGTTCCAGCTTGCTCAGCCATGTGGTGAAGATAATATTGATCCTTCAAGCGCTTGATCCTATCGGCGTTCGAACGAATGTCAAACGCGAGTTGCTTTCGGAGAGCTACAAATTCCAGATGACCTGGTTCGGCTCTTTCACCGTCTTCACATCGAGGAACATTAGACTTCAGCAGGCGGAGACATCGTCAAAAGATACGCACCGCGCGTAGACTTCCTTCGTGCCTTACATACCATACTGTGTGGTCCGGTTAACAGCCAGGCTAGTCTCTGGCATTGGGCTGAACAGTACACGTCGGCATGGCACCCTGAGCAGCGAAAGTACGTATCGCTATCATTCAGCTCCTTAGCGCGTAGGCACTGAAGGAGATGACGGGTCAGGGACCTGAGATCTTCGTACGTACGGATGATGGTACTAGAAAGACTCACTTGATGGAATCCACAAATTCGGAGAGTGTTTTGGTCGACGTAGGGCTCGCTGCTATGCTTGATTTCGTATCTCCGAAGAAGCTCTGCATCCAATTGAAGCCAATGGTCGTAAACAAAACCACAGTCTTTGAGAGATGGCCATGTCGATTCCCAAGACCCTGGTTCCAGTCTTTCTATCTTCCTGAAGTTGCGTACCGCACGCATTAACACGGTTCGATGAATCAAAGAGACAATGGTCTTGTCCAAAAAGAGATATATCAACAACGAAAGGTCAGACCGTTCGTGTTCGGATCGTCGGTGTTCTTCCATGATCATTTCCCGAGCCTTGTGTATGGAAACGAGGATGTCATGATCCAAAGCCTCTGACACACATTCGACACTGTTTGTAGAACAGATTACAAGGAAGCGCATGGCCTCCTGCATGCACATTTTCGCATCGTTGAACTCGAATCCTGGCCCGGTGAAGTAGTTCTTGGTGGATCCCAGCTTTGCAACTACGGAAGCGGTCCACCGAATTGCGCCTTTTTGTAGAAGCAGGGGCATATGTAGGTTCACCTCAACTCCTTGGGAAATCGTGGAGAAGATGGTAAAGAGGCTGCGGAGGGTGTAACAGTTGATGAGAGGCAGACCGAGGTGCCAGATGATCCCTTTGATGCAAGCTCCAGGAATATCGGGCCATCGTTGGGTGTCACGAACAACCTCGGTGAAGGCTTTAGTTGCCTTTCCTTCTGGGAGCTCTGGTGAGTCGACCGAAACGCGATGCGTCTCCAAGAGGAGGCCAACGGCGTTGGTGAGTTGCTCGATACATGGGCTTTCAGTCATCGTGCTGTGAAGCCACATCTCCATGGCCAGAGTAAGTATTCCCGGTGTTGACGCCAGTAGAGGCTCCAGCAGAGTACGATAATTATCGCCATTGCCATCTTGGTTCATTGGGTAAACGAAGAAGAACGGCACAATGGAGATGACCTCGAACGCGACTTCCATCCCTTGCGATGTGGCGGGTGAAGGTTTATCGAGCACGCCACGACAGAACAATGCGAGCCACGGCGATATTTTGGACCAATTATCTTGGTCGACGATTGGCCGGAACGCTTTTGATGCATCGGCATAGGCGTTCAGCGCCTTCAGGGCCCTTCTCTCGCGTATTTTGAGATGATCCAGGTCAACACTTCTGGGAGGTCTGTACTGCAAATCATCCATGAGGATTATAGTGTGGATCTTGGAGACAGAACTCCGAGTCGAGGGCTGTGGGTCTGAGACATTATTAATCTTCTAGTTGCCCGCTTGAGCCTACTGGATTCCGACTTACTAGGAAAACTTGATTTAGATCCTGTAGCTGATAAATGTCCTTGATTTATTAAGGGTCAGCAGAGTGGAATAATTGGCCCCCAGTCACGTCTGTTGGCCGCAGCAGCTTTTTCAAGTTTTTGGAGATCGGGGTTGGTGTTACAGTAAGAAAGGCGCTCGTTGGTCGCGTCACCTGAACACTGACCACCACCATCGGCCAACCTGCACCGGCGAAATCATACAATTCTTCATCCCTTTTCTAATCATCCAGCTCGCTCAATACGACCGCCGGTAAGTCTTCGATTTCCTGGCAAAGCAAAGCCCAAAATGAAGTTTCTTTTCGCAGGAGGCCGTTGTCAGACTCGTGTACGATCCGAGAAGACGTTCGTGGAGGAGAGGTTGTGATAGATCGGGAACGGAACAGACGGGATTGAATTGATTGAATCTGGTATGCAATACACTCGAATTTTTAGCTTCATGGACCCGTACGGACTGTTCATCAAATCTCTCACTTTGGGCACTTAGCACTAAAAAAGCACCCACAGAATGACTTTGGTGAATCATGTGTCGGCATTGGTGCAATCTCGCACTGGAAGGTCAAGATCCTTCCAGATCTACCTACCCTTGTATTGCTGCCACTCTCATCAAGCTCTCGGAATCCTCGCTCTTGGATCGTGGAAAATGGCGGGAACTCCTCCAACATCTCGTCGAATCGGGTCGTGAAATCACCGATCCACTCAAATGAACACCAACACTCGTCTTCTACTTCTCGGATAGCTCCTAAGGGCCGGACGGCACGCCAGTGCCCTCGAAGTAAGTCGGGTTCGTCGTATCAAGGTACACTAGACTGATCATGTCCAAGTACATATTCCCATGACTCCGGTTTCCATCATTTGCTGACCGTATCGCACCCGCGACCTTTCCGCCATCATGATGCGGGTTCATTTGGCATACATATAAAGAAAGAAGAGAGTCGCACAAGTTCGAAACACGGCTGTGCGCATAATACAGCAACTCCATTTTACACGCTTGACCGCGTCAAGATGCGCTCCCCCGAGCCGTCTATTACCGACTCAAACCTCAGATCCTCCGACTTTCACCTTGATCTCAGTACACCACTCCGATACTATCCCTCTCATGCCGCAAAGTTGGGTGACGCTGCCCTTGCTATCATTGGTGAGGGTAGCGACCAGCGAGAGATCACGGAGGAAGAAGATAGGAGGGTGTTGGAGAGAGTTGATCGGTGGTTGATGCCTGTCGTGCTCCTAGTCTACTTTTTGCAGCAGCTCGACAAGTCTTCGATAACATATACGTCTGTGTTTGGCGTCGTAGGAGAGACAGGTATGTTTTCGTCTAATCTCGATACCCAGCATACTAACGCATCACGATACGTAGGCCTTGTAGGTTCCCAGTACAGCTGGCTCACCAGTATTGTGTACCTAGCTCAGCTCGTTTGGCAACCCATCTCCTCGTACCTCCTTGTGAGGCTACCTATCTCTAAATACTGTCTGTCAAATCTCCCTTATTCCCAATATAGCGACCTGGGTCCTGACCTTATCCATTACAGTATCCGTGAATGTCTTCATGTGGGGCACGGTAGTCGCCTGCACGGCAGCTGCTCACGAGTTCAAGGGTCTCATGGCCGCAAGATTTTTTTTGGGATTGTTCGAGGCATCTGTCGCTCCCGCTTTCATCACGATCACCCAGATGGTGAGTTAGTAGCTTGCTCGTGGGATGCAACTCATTTATATTGATTATATTTTATTTTTTCTAACTCACAGTGGTGGCGCCGTAGAGAACAAACTGTGAGATTGGCGATGTGGATGGCTATGAATGGTGTAACCGCAATGGTCGGATCTCTCTTCTCTTGGGGACTTGGTCATATCAGAGGGTCATTGAAGCCACATCAGGTACGTGGGATGTATGTTTCCCGGAATTCTCCCTGATCGGTGTCCATTGCAGACGATTTTCCTGTTCAGCGGTTTGCTGACGGTGGTCTGTGCGCCTGTTGTTGTGTAAGTGTTATTCTTGTGTTCTGGGCAACCCTGGTCGCTTATGCTAGCGTTTCGCGGCTCATAGTCTAGTACTTCCCGACTCCCCCACGAAAGCGCGATTCCTTTCTCTGGAAGAGAAGGTCATTGCTCTAGAGAGACTGCGAGCAAACAACCAGGTCGGCCCGGTTCCCTTCTTCTTGTGAATCCCATCTGACTATCTCGTCAAACGTTCTAGGGTACAGAAAGTAAAGTCTGGAAATGGGATCATGTCTGGGAATTTCTATTCGATATCAAGACCTACCTCTGGTTCTCGCTCCTCTTTCTATGCTGTGTCCCCAGTGGTAGTATCAGCGCTTTCGGGCCTCTGATCATTCGTACGTTTCATCACCACCTTTTCTCTCGCACGCTACATTGAACACGGCCTATAGAGGGCTTCGGCTTTGGCGAGGATCGGAATGAGAGTATCCTCTTCAACATCCCGTTTGGTTTCTTCCAGGTGCTTGTGACCCTCCTCAGTGCACTGGCATCCACGAAAATGAAGCTCAAGTGGCCTGTCATCCTTGCCCTCACCATACCGCCTATCGCGGGTGCGACAGCACTTCTGAAGTTGGACCGTGATTCGAGACCAGGTGCTCTGCTGGCTTCCTATTATGTGGTAAGCTGATTGATTGTTCGGAATCGTTGTGCTCATGTACCCTGGTTCTTTTAGTTGTCATTCTTCACCGGAATACAACCCATGCTGTACTCTTGGTCTGCCCAAAACACCGCTGGACATACGAAGAAGCTCTGCACGACGGGTTTAGTGTTCGTAGCGCAATGTGCGGGAAATGTGGGTTCATTCCGGTTCGAATCCCACTCATTGACTAACACCCCCCATTCCTGATTCTAGATTGTCGGACCTCTGCTTTACCGCACGGACGACAAGCCGCGTTACCATCGAGGCCTTGTCGCTAAGTATGTTATAACTCTATGTTGCCTCTTTCCTTCCATTAACTCATCTAAACCTCTCGACAGTCTCATTTGCTGGGCCGCGCTCGCGATCATGACCGGTGTCACCGCTGTCTACCTGGCATACTTGAACAAGAGGCACGAGGCTGCCAGATCAAGGGTGGGGAAAATGGTAAAGGTTGTCGATCGGTCGTTGGAGTCATATAAGGCTACAAATAAACGACGAAGGGGTGAAGCTAAGAACGAACAGTCATTCGATGATTTGACGGACTTGAAGAACGAGGATTTTATCTATGTTTTGTAACGGAAGAGTACTTGTATACATAGTGGTTCCTGGCATGTCGAGTAACATAGGTGGAATAATCACTCGCCACTGACCGTGAAAAGACAAAGTTTCCGGCATTGACAAGAGTCGGCTGGAAACTGTTAGCGAGGAATTGGGGATCGCTCCCAAGCAAATTCCTTGGGAGAAAGCACCTCGGTTGAGGGAGATATCCTTAGATAGATGTTGCTTCTCGCCAATCTCTCCTTTATCGAGGAACCTCACAGTTGTAGATGTGACGGCAAAAGATGATTTCCTTGGAGATCTTCCTTTCTCGCAGTCCGGATCCAGAGGTTTTGGGAGTGGCGGGTTAAACTTGAGCTTCCGCGTTTGCGCAGGCGAATGGCTGTCAGTGTGATGTCCTTCTAACTGAAAATCATCACCACGCTCCGACTCCCCAATTCCACCCGTAACTTTTGGGGACCTGGAGGTCACACGGGAGAATGTTTATTGTCTCGACACATGCACTTGCAACCTATTTCCACTCCAAATTCGTGCATCATATAACTTACATGTAGGTTTAAACGTATCGAGAAGATGCTATGATGGTTCCTGACCTCGTGAGGATGGGAGGAATTCAAAGGTCCTTGGATGTGGGGCCCTGTAGGTCCATGATGATCGCAGTGAAATTACTCCAGTTAATTGTTTACATGACAGAAAGGACTCAGGTGCGTACAAATGGACGCCTCGGCGTTGCTGAGGCTTTGGGTGAATAGAGGGTGACGATAAATGTATATTAGTGCCATTGTGGCATCAAGAAAAGCTCCGACATAGTAAAGGTTACAGAGGCAGTAGACTACAAAGCAATTTCAAACACTCAGTGAGGTTTCATCTACAGGCTGCCAGTCTCTCCAACCATCGCGACCAGGATTCCAATCTAACAAACTTCCCAATCTTGCCACATTGAACCTATCCATACGTGTGGACACCACTTCACCCTTACTACCTCGCGATATTCCATACATCTCGAACGACCTTCTCCCCGACACCATCACCTCCAAAGTGAGACAATGACATGCAAATGGACGTGCAATGATCGCTTTCTCCCCAGGGAACTCATCGTCGTTGTCAACGATACCTCTGGGAACATTAACACCGTCGACAGGCACCCTTCCTGCTACTCCCTGTACGGCTATTTCGAAAACAAGCAAACACGCAGGGCTATACCCATACTCTGGTGCACAAAAATTCCAGCCAAAATACTTCAGCTTGCGGAACCGATGAAACAGAGCGGCATATTCTCCACTCGAATGAGGCCAGACTGACCACCTGGTTCTACCCCACCGCGGAAACCGGCTATCCCGTTGTATGAGCGTAAGTCCCAAAAGGTCGGGAAATAGTTGCGTAATCCGCTCAACAAGTGATAGCGAGCACTGCTTGATGCCATCGAGTACGAGCACCTCTAACGGGGCTGATGCAAGAGAATTGAGGAGAGGTATGGCTACATCCTCCGGGAAAGGAAGATATGTGCAAAGTTTGAGGTGCGTCAACGTACATGAAGCAGAGGTACGGAGACAGGAGCTGTTGATCCACACAGTCAGTTCGGGAACGTTACCCGGAATCAGACCGAGACAGAGTCGACGAAGCCCCTGGCAGAACATATCGCTGTTATCCTGAATATCCAGGGAAGGAAAGCCAACGGTGATACTGGCATCTGGTTTCTCGGGAGTTTCAACTTCCTGGTTGAAGGTTCGTAGATTGGGGAAAAGAAGGAGAATGTACCAGAGGCCATGCCCGCTTGCCAGCTCTCGTGGTACGTGATGTCGCTTGAAACGCGAAGTTTCGTTGTACCAGCTGAGATCGAGAACTTGGGGTGACCGTGGAATAGCGCTGTTGAGGATTTGGTCCTCGACAGACCATTCTTCAATACAAGTGTGTTTCAAGCGAATGGTACGGAGGTTTGGTAGATGTGATATCGCGACGAGCCAGTCAGCTGTGATGGTGAACCAGTGTATGCTGAGGTCTGTCAGGCCTCGACAACAAGGCAAGAAAGTGCCAATGGAGGCGTAGATGCGATCATATAACGCGTTTTCGGATACGTAGCAACGGAAAGGGCGAATCTCCCAGCCGGTAGCCCAGCGGTCGATTACTTCAAGAGTTCGGATGAGGTGAGTAATTTGAGGTCTCAAGGCGAGGAAATGAGTGAGGGAGATGAGCTCTTTGGAAGTCTCCTTGGTGATCCGGTCCAAAACTTCCGGAGCTGGTTCTTCTTCCGCCAGTTGTACTCGTTCATCAAAGTCAAGAAATCTGAGCATAAGGGTGCGTTTCTATCGTTTCAAGAAAGGGGTGTCAATCATAGATCATTCATGGAACGAGATGAGGGTCTGAACTAACTCTATAAAGGGAAGGCGACGTGCCGATATTCTGCAGAGCCTTACAGGTGGAAGCCAAGAGCCTTGCTTGTCGTATACTGGCCAAGTTGAATATGTGATAGATAAGCTCCGGTGGCAAGTCCAAGAAGTGAAGCTTTTGGAATCTTGGCTGCCCTTGAGCTGCTTGCATGATCCTAGCCGTTTGTTCTGAAATTAAAGGTTATTCAAGGAGACTAGACTACCTTAAGTGGTTCGTGCTCACCTATAAGAGCTTCAAGCAAGCCAAAATTCACCGCGCGGGGAATTTTCCACTTCATCCTGAATTGCTTCCATAGCTCTTCATCTATCGTGCACTTCACGAGAGTAATTGGTTTACCGTCCGCATCCTGTATCTCGGTCATATCTCTCCTCACGGTTTTGCGGATATCGTTCGTGTCTTCCACCATACGCTTGAACCTCGATGTTAAATCAGTGAATCTCTGCGACAATATCATGAGCTGCGATTGAGGATTCTCGTCAGGCTATTTACCGGAAGATGACGACCAGTCAAGTCCAATTCGCCCTAGAACCTGATGAGTAAATCCAGTCCACAAGCCTACGTGCAGACTCACCGTATAAAACCCGTTCAGTGAATGGAAGAACCTGACTACGTGATGATACCTGTAGGCATCCATATCGTCCCATATTGAATGCGACTCGTCTGCATCCAAAGTGACTTTGATATCACGCCGTTTGGGTATGGCGATTACTTCTGCACTTTCCCAAATTTGTTCGTATAGTAAGCTTTCTTGCTCTTCGTAGAGACGTAGATATGGCTTGTAGAACCCAAAAAAACAGTCATCCTCGTCTTCTGGCTCCATGCTGTATAGATGATGGCCAGTCGTGGTGGCAGTGGTGGTGTAAAGGACAGTTCGGAAACAAGCGCCCAGTGCCTTTGATTCCCGTGTACTGCCATCGCCCTGGTCGCTGTAGCTTTACTTGAGCACTTTCACTGGCCTTGTACGAGATAGGCTTTTCCTGGCTTCACCTATTGACAATTGACGATTTTCAATTTCTACATTAACAGGGGCGATAACACGACAAGTGACATTGAAAGCAGTTTCTCGTTCATCTGGGCTCGATCCCCGGGCCCCAAGACTGATTTTGGCAAGCTTCAGCTATCAGGGGGCTTCGATTAACGGACTGAGGGAGACTTAGATACTGCGAGAGAGGAAGATTTACGGCTGCTAGTAGCAGCGGTAGTAGCAGCGGTAATTGTACATCCTACGTTCTTCGAAGTTTGCCTTATCTCCTCATGGCTGCGTCGCAACGACTGACGACCAGATATTAGATTTCGTCCTCATCTAGAGCCACTTTTTCGCCCTCAAATACTCGAAAATTACACTCTATGACTGGCACCAATCATCTACTAGTTCCTCCTGTAATTTATCCCAATGGTCCGAACTGTTTTGTACTACCACGATCCTCTTCAAGGATTCGATGACAAGGAACAGTGCTGACCGAATTCCAACGCCATTCGCTTGCGGTCAACGAGATCCCTATGAACCCATTCCGAGCTTACGCCGTGTGGAGTTATCTGCTGAATGTCCGGGGTCATCAATGTTGTCCACGGCGGCTCATCCCTGGGAGTTCCTAAGGCTAGGAAATCCCCGGTGCCCGGGGGGCGAATCCTGATCCGAGGTGTCGGAGGGTCCCACTATCAATTGCACGGAGAATCCAGATGATATGATCCACTTTCCAGCGTGTCCCCATTCTCGGCAGCGCGAGTTCCTCTAGTGCACAACCTGAACGCTCTTAAAAAGCAACCAGGTCGTTCACATCCTCGCACTGAAAACATTGGAAAGTTAGACTCTTCAGGGATGGAAAGGTAAGCAGGGAGAGTAGATTGACATGCTTGGGTGCCTGCTCGAAGGTATGAATATCTGTCTGAAGGCGGTGATGCGTGTAGACTCCATGAATCCTCGTCACTGAGACGTAAGATCCGAAGTTTGCTCGACGTGCTCAGTCGCCCGATTTGTGACAACAGTGGGAAAAGCTGTCAGCCCACCGCTCTCGGACATTGCAAGCTTGGCCATCCTCATGGCTCTCGAAATGTGTGAGCTGAGTCTAGGGGAAAGAGAGTAGATCGATATCACTGGGGAGGAGGCGGTTAAAGCTTCCATAGAGAGAGAGATAGAGTCGGGTGAGTTTAGGCGTGTTCTTGAAGAGGTCGGTGAATGGAGTGTATTCAATAACGGAAGGGGCTATGTGGAAGTGAAAGTGAAGTTCCAGGAGGTTCTGAGACCTCCGCCGACGTCGATGCAGAGTCGCGCCTTCTGGCACTGGGGGGCTTTCGAGAAAAGAGTCCGAAGGACACCCTCGGAACGCTTGTGAAAGTAGCTGAGATGCTATGTGACAAATAGTAGTTGTTCCTGGCATCGAGCTAGATGGAGTCCTCAAGAGGATCTCCATAGTCATACGCCGCGACCAAACGAAAAACAAAAGGACTCCACAGAGCAGGGGTCGATAACACCAAAGAACGCCATCCCTGGCATACTTGTGGTGTAACCCACGGATTCGGAGGTTGCGCCGTGGTATCGATCGCACCCCGAGAACAAAGCTCTGAGCTATATCGATACAAGTACACCTCCCCGAGAGATTTCTTGGCATAAACCTTGAAGTATGAAGTAAAATATCCTTGGGGAGGCGGCGCACGCACCCGAATACTGTCTCGCATTTCCAGAGGCGAACCCTTGCCGTCCACTGTTTCTCCCACAGTTCCTCCAGCAGGCCCTGCATTTCCTCAATCTTCGCCTTCATTTCTTTTATTCCCGACGTAACTCCATCTATTTCTGTATCCAGAGCATCTGGAATATCCCATGCGATCTTCCAACTCCTTCTCGATGATGTCGCGAATCTCGGAGTCTGGTACGCCAGTCGTCAAGGGCAAGATGTTGGTTTCCAGACGGTTTTCGAAGGGAGCGGGACTTGGGAGAGGTATGACGTCAAATACTCCGTCGTTGGTTCTCTGTTGACGCTGGCTAGAGAAGCTGTTCATCTCATCGAAGAACCAGCGCTCATAGTCCCGTATCGCTGAAGAGTGTAGCTTGGCAACACGATATTCACTGGATCCCGATCTATCTAACCAGTGTCCAGCAGCGAAGCCTCCCGAAATTGATTTTTCCTGGAACGGAGATTAAGTATGAGGATGCACGGAGGTGCGTGGTGAAAGGAGGGGGGGAATGCGTGGAACGCGTGGGAGCCAGCAAACGTCACACGTGTGACGTCACTTGATGACACAGATGAAAGTCGCAGAAATGATCCTGGACCCACAAGAGCCTATGGGTAGGGTCATTCGGACATTGACGTCCTACACCTATCATATTCACAGCATTTGGCACCTAACTCACGGAGGGGAACATTGATATACAAATGTATCGACATGATATTGACCACCCGAATCAATGATCTATCACGCTGGAAATTTGATCAATATCAAGTGATGCCATTTGCGACTCGGGTAATCCACCTTGAAGGGACGTTGAGACCAAGAAAAATAAGCCTGAAGACCTGAGCGTCTGCTCAGCGTGAGAGGATTAAAGTACTTGGCACTGCGAACACGCGCTCCCCAACTCCATCGAGATAGCCGTTGGTCCCAGTTGAAGCCTCGAGCCGCCGCATTCCCTGCGGTTGAAAAGCGCTGTAAGAAACTATATCGACCGTTCGTGTCGAAGAGGTTTCCGTATCGATTTCGAAGGAGATTTTTCGAGGCATTGTATTACAGCCTCTGCAAGCTTTAACATTGACGGGGTCTGGGGCTAATTTCGAGGGATCAGGTAGCGTTTCTAGTCGCGGATTTGCCTGTGCATACACCGGTAGCTGGAAGTCATAATGAGTCGACCCGAGGCGGATTCCAGAGGGAATGCTCGCGCATTTGAGGGTTGTCGAAAGAATAGCGTGAATTGCTCACGACTTGAGACCACACATTGGATTGTGTATTCGTGGGCGAAGCAATCACGACGCTACAAAGGTCTCCAGGGTACGCAACATCAAAGTATTGGAGTTGTTCAATCGTTAGTAGCTCTGTCAATTCTTGAAGGTGTTCAGTTCCATGCTCGTTTTCGAGTGCTTGTCCGGCTCTAAGTTGACACTCCGATTACTGTACGGAGCAATAAAGATGAAATTCGCCCTCGGATACAACCAGAGCATGAAATGACACTCAGCTCAGTTATTCGACCAGACTTCCACCAATACACCCGTGAACATTGCAAGTCCAGTATGAAAAGCCGCATTTGGAGTTCTCCAAGTGAAAAATCGTTGGAAGACGGGATAAAAATTGGGAAGTCTCGTACTGTTGCCCTGCGGCCGTCTTTCATTCCTCCTCCTGCTCCATTATGCTCGCCTATCCATCCACCACGTATTGAGGGGGTATACGAGCCTTTCTTCGAGAGATCCCAAGAGTCGTTTCTTCGTCGAATTACAAATCGGTATTCTGGATTCGGGCTTGAGAATTCTATACGCTGGATGTTGATGCATTGAACGAGGCCGGGTCAAAAGAGTACGAGGTTTGGGAACCCAAGAAGAAAGAAGTCGACTTCAGTCGACATTTGGTTGCCGTTGACAACTGCTGGTGGTAGTGGTGGTCAACCCCGCGTACGCTGACAAAGCCCATCCGCTCGTTGTCCGCAACGTCCACCACGGCCCCTTTGACGACGGAGCTGTTCTGAAGCCTTTCGACCTCAGTACCTCCCGAATAATTGAGCTTTCAGAAATAGCATAGGACAACCTATCAACGCTTGGAACCTGTAGATTAAACCCCTCCCAATATATCCTGGCTCCAATTTCGCACTCATAGCATCCCAGGCCTTGTTCATCCCAACCTGTCGTTCCTCAAAGCTTAGCGCTTCTGAGGTTCTCTGTGATAATGAGCTGGCTGACTTTAGCCTAGGGGGGGGGGCTCAAGCTGATATCTGCCGCCTCCAGACAGATACCGGACAGTACCAATCTCCAGACGCCAGATCCAGTGAGTACTTCATTTTCCAAATGATCCTCAGCATCGTTTCAAGGTTGATTTGGTCTAACCCCGCGTTTGACAGATAGTGTTGATCTTTTGTTGGGAACGGGCAGCCTATCTACCGGACAACTCAGGTATCTCAATCTCCGCTCGAACAGCATCAGGATGATTGTCGTTCTCGTAGTGGCGAACCTAATTCTGATCCTCCTCATGATCAACCGCTTGGTGTGCACCTCAAGGACTTGGATCCGTGTGTGTTGAGGAGCGTTGAGTGATGGCGGGATCACTCGAGAGACATGGCTGAGGTACGTCTGACATACTGTTGTCCGAATACCCGAGTGTGCTTATCGTGATCCTAATACTGTTTCAGCTGCATTCACAATGTCTCTTAGGCTCTACAGCATGTTCATCTGAGTTTGATGCAGTGCGGGATACGCACAGCCCGGATACATCGAACTTGAACTCACACCCCCACTATCCCTTGCCAGCGTGCCCTTTACCCCCAGGGCGAACATCTTTTTTGGATATGGACTCCGACGGACAAAGCAAGATGGTCACAGTGCACTCATGGAGGGATCAAAACTCCAATCACGGCTCAGGAAGCTTTACTGTCAATAACACGGTATTTCAGCAGACGCAATCTACGTCTCGATATATACGTGGCACGGAAGAAGAGGAGGCGGAGTACGAACAGGTGAGTAATAAGGTTGTCGTCTTTGGGGGGTGCTGCACGCTCACTTTGGTCGAACCTCGCAGTACGGCGAATACAAGCGGAGTGAAATTCGGCTGCACCAGATGATATCTCGGGGTAGATTAGAGACGTATGATTCGATGGCTGGACAGCTTGTTCCAATAAGTTGTGAACGAAGCACCTTCCTCGGGGAGATTGTGTCGGGGAGTCAAAAGGGAACTATAGTCATAGTGGAGGCCTATGAAGGCAGTGAAGCCCCAGAGGTACGCACTTGGGCCTTCTGAGCATGTCTTGCGATATTGACCGTCAAGGCAGGATTGGAGACAAAGCTTCGTCACCTATTCCAGACACCTGTAGGTCTTTTATACCTTTGTTATGTTGAGAAGGCCATGAAGTTGAAGTTTCAGATGCGTGAACAACGCGCATCTTCTTGCGCTCAACCGGTCTAAAGTTCCATTACTGATTTTCTTGGGTGGCAAGTAAACTTCTATACATATACACTTGATTGCTAATACTTATAGTTGATTTATTCAGGACTCGTACCGATCACACACTTTGGAAGAAATATGGGGCCGCTGGGTCGGATGTATGCCCGTACCCTATATGTAAGCAGCCGAAGTGGTAGAATCGAACATTTGAATCAACGCCGCCATAGTTGGATTCGCGATCTGGAAACTGGCCACCAGAAAATATGTCCACAGTTTATGATTGTTCATGAGTGTTTACAGCATTCGTGATGGTATATGAGCAAGTGAAATGAATATGAGCGTTCGTGAACATCCAGGCTGTATATGAGCGCTCATGAGCAGCTATGAGGCTCAGGCTGGTTCATGAGCACTCATAAGCATCTGTGAGTCTCACAGTCACCTCATGAGTCGTCAGAAACTACCTTGAACATCACGGTTGCTTCATATAAGCCCATGGCCTATTTACAGGCCCAGTGTGAGTCTTACAGGTGGGGTGTAATGCCCGGCGCTTGATATTTTTCGGGCGTTAGATGAAATGGACATCGCGTGGAACATGTCATGGCCACGCGGACTACACAGCCACCTTATCCCAACGTTGAACCGCAACCACCATCTGTATCTTGCCGTTGACATTGACCAATGCAGCTCTCGCCGTTCCCATCGAGAACGAACTATCTCGCTATTCTGACCACGAAGAGACATCAAGCAAATCAAGACAATCGAGCTTTGTTGATCTGAGTGACAGCCAAAGTCGAGGGTCCCGGTACGTTATCAAAGCCTTTTATTTGCGAGTGCCGAGGCTGAACATTGAATAATTGGAGGCTATTACTCTTGAGCCACCTACAGAGCTCCCCAGAAATACCCTCCAATAATAACACCCTATACATAACAAGTTCGCCAGTTGACCAGAATCTCACATCACCGGCAAGCAAGAATAGGCGGTTTCACAGGGAGATTTTGGAGGCAAATCGACTTCGAGGGAAAAGGTACGTATACCCTCTATTATCTTGGAACTGATTGTTTAGCTGGTGTGTTTTGACCAGGATCACCTAGGGTAACGTCAAACAGCAGGGCGTGCACCTCACGAGAGCGTGATGAAGGTCCGTGCACCATTGACATTGTCGACGTCATGATGAACACGGTAGGCTGAGATTACTGGTTATAGGCAAGGGAAAGAGGGCGCACGGACCACCCTCAAAACGTATAAATACCTGGTCGTTTCCCAAGTATCTATCCCCATCCCCATCCCCTCCAGTCCCCTCCTCAGGCCTTAATGCTCCCTCTCAACGATGTTCACTGTTCACACCAGATGTCAGCAACACAACACTATGTCTGAGGTATGTCTTAGTCCCTCCCTCTTTTTGATGAATTACTGACAACAGTGACCATTTCTGCGCATAGTGACGCCATTGGCCGACAATGCCAACCAAAGTAATAGCGTAGTGAACTCCGAGCTGTGGCGATGGAGTCAGGACTCTGGATCAAGAATTGGGTAGGCTGAATAGATTGTACGATTGTTAGACTGTATGTATCTATAGGCGAAACCAGTGATAGTTTATGTCTTGACTAGTGCATGGTATTATTGAACGAATATTGCTTTTTTTCTTTGTTTCGTGGCGTGCTCATGAGCGGATATGAGAACAACCAAACTCATGGATACTCAGGATTGCTGAATTGTTCATGAGCGCTGTGAGAGTCACAGTGCTCACGAGCGCACATGAAAAAAAAGGTGTCCCGTATGCGCTTGTGAGCAGCCCCGAGGCTCACATTGCTCATGACCGCTCACGAGCGATTTTGGCGCTCATGAGTGGTCAGAAGCAGCCGACATTTGTTCTGGTGGCCGAACTGGAAGCGAACTACATGGGTGGATCTCACCCGAAGGGTGATCTGTCGTGGTCCGCTGGGGCCGTCGGAGTCAAACGATGTGTTGGGCTTGTTCTATGATGTCCGTTTGGAAGTGGAGAATCTACCTTCAAGCATCGAACTTCTCCAGGAGGATATTGTATTCCGCTTCTTGGTGAGTCACAAGTCGGCAGAGGTGGATCGCGCATTCGTGCGAGAGGTTAGGAATTCGACTATCCCAACTATCCCAAATACGTGCCTGAATCGTATCGGCCGAACATTATTTCCGCTCTGACCGGAACATCCATCGCTGTCGCAAATCATGTTCGGACGAGGTTTTGCTCCAGCATCTACCCGGACCGTGACTCGCACCTTGTAGCGGGGAAAGTCTTAGAAAGCGGGTTCACAAGGTGAGATGATTGTCAATAATAGGCCACTCTGTCTGAGATCGCATGAGTAGATTCCGACTTGTTGAAGGAGCTGCTGGCGGTTTCAGGTTGGCGTGGAATGATGTAGGTGCAGACATAGAAGCTGCCTGGTTTTCACAAGCGTTGAGCTTGTTTCATTCTCGTGGAATATCATTGGAGGAAGATCTGAGCGTTTATCGTGCGCCATTGCATTGTTATTCTTTTTTCACTGGCTAACATCTACCAGACCTCGTCGTGCGTTGGGCGTGGTTGGACGGCGATGTTGATCGATCCCCTTCCAAATGCCAAAAACGACGCCAACACCCAATCTATTTGTTTGTCCATCCACCTCCCCTCGAATTCAGCGATGACAAAAATGGCAACGACACCGCGTCCTACACCGCGTACTACACCTCCTCCCTCCATTTCTGGTCTTTCCGTGAAGACGGCCAATCTCGACTTTCACCCGAGTTGTGTTTCGACTTCGGCCTTCCCGTCCAGCTCCAACTCAATGATCATGGCCTCAGAGCATCCTCCTGGAACACCGAGAACTACAAACGCATACATGAATACCAGCTCGCTCGTGGTTTTGACCCGACGACCATCTATTTTGCTCAACATATCAAGTTTGACCACGTAGTGTTCCAACCCATCAACGACTCAGATCGATCTGAAGATCTCAATACAGGTGCACTTAACGCTCATCTGTTCATCCTTGTATTTATCTCTGCCCAGAACACTCTGACAGCTCCAATGGATCCGACAACTCGAAGTTCCTAGTCTGCACGAGCTGTAGTCAAGTGTTCTGCATGAGCTGTGGTCAAGTCCAGCGTTCAGCGTCACATACCAGAATAGGCGAGCTCACTACGACAATGCAGAACACTGAGATAGAGATAGGGGGGATACAAATGTACCATCACCCAGAACAGGTGCGCTATTGGATTCATCCCTTCCCCCCCTTGTTATTGTGCGCTCGACAGACCACTCACAGGATCTTCAGCACAAGAACAATTCCACCAACGTTGACTGGGCCAAGGAAGAACAGAATTTACGACTTGTCCAACCGCTTTCGCCAAGGTTTTCACCCTTCACAAGCCCAGTCAACTCACATTCCCTCGAGAGCGCCGATCCGTACCAGGGGTACCAATCGCAAATTCATCCAGCAGGTTACAATGTTAACCAAGAGTACTTTGTCCATCCCTTCCTCTCCGAAATCCTCTCGTCGGAAGATGCATCCGTCACCGCACACAGGGTGAACACGCCGGCTTCAGTCGCATCCAATCAATTGTCCATGTTCATTTCCCATGCCGAGTGGCTCAGAATGTCACAGTACATGCCTCTGCCAGATCCTTTCGACGAACCACCGATATTCAACTCGTCCAATGCTGATCACCCCAACATGGACAACGACTTCACCGGGAATACGACGAACTCAGATCACTCCGAGCCTATCGTTTCCTTGTTCAGTTCTGGCACCACAACCGCCTACAGGCAGAGCGACAATACCGCCCAAGGGACCGGTTGGCCAGGAACAGCCCAGATCGGACCGCTCACCGCCGGTGTAAACGCGTTCGACTCCACTCTAATGCTAGACCCTCTCGTCGAATCGCCGACTTTCAGTTCATTCGAAGCTGGTCTTGCCAACCCAGTGGGCAACGGTTTTGATATGAACGTGACGAGCTCAGTTCGTAGCGAGCCGACTCACATCTCCTCGGTCGATACTACTACGACTGTTGCCGGATACTTTGACCCGACTGCCCAAGGCGTAGAATGGGGCTCGTCTGACCTCGCACCATCGGGATCCACTGGTATCATTGACGCCGTTAATGGATATCCCCTCTCGTATCCCATGCAGGTCGATACAGGTCCCCATAATTCGACGCACCAAACGTATCCGAGCCTCCCGTATCACTCGGATAGTGGATATGCGTTGGCCTTCTCATACCATGGCGGAGGTCCTGCCGAGCGTTCGCAGGAGCAATTCCAAGGACAGACCTACGACCCCGGCACAGTTTCCGACGAGCAAATGCTACCATCTTGGAACGGGTGGAGTGGAGATAGTAACGATGGTAGCATCGCTGGAGGGTGGTAACATTGCTTAATGTATTGGCGTCTAGTAGCTGGTTTTGGATATTATAAGTACTTTCTTTTTTCCCGTTCATATTGTTTGCTTGCTGCAGCTATAATTCGTTGTCTCGTTACTGTGATATCTATTGGAACGCTTCGGGCTGGCCCCTGGATACGAGATTAATGATTATAAATAGCTTGGCTGCGAAGATCATTTTTCTCTATGGGATCGTAGTGCCAGGATTGTCTATCCACTTTGATTATGACCACACTTCCAGGATGCTCAGTCTTTCAAAAATGAATATCGGACAATGGCTAGCACGTTGACGGGGATATCAC
Organism: Marasmius tenuissimus; assembly: GCA_029532415.1. Lineage (NCBI taxonomy): Eukaryota > Fungi > Basidiomycota > Agaricomycetes > Agaricales > Marasmiaceae > Marasmius > Marasmius tenuissimus. The sequence continues at coordinate 5,186,288 of JAQOTA010000050.1, read as the reverse complement.
AGAAGAAACTCCAATTTATTGATAAAACTCGCAATCTTGTGGGTCCCTGCAGGTTCGGAATCGTGATGTTTTTGGTACGAGCCGGGTCAGAGATGTGACGTTCTCGGACCATCTCATCGTTCTTCCGTATTCGTCCCGCACGCGGTCTCTAACCCTCCGCTCAGCTCTTCCTCATTACCGTTATTCGGGATTGTTCTAAAGTACCGGAAAGGTAGTAAACGTCGATAGACAACGGAGGGGGCGTTTACTGTTGAACTTCAATTTCAGGTGCGTGGATTCTCCATGGTTTAGGGTAAGATCCTCAGAGCTGTTTTTAGGCTTGGCAACTATTTTGAAGACGATGCCGCACTGTTAATTATGCAGAGGAATTGCTCAAACTGGATTTGAACCAAGCGTTCTGTCGGAGCTCACCACGAACGACGGTCGCATTGTGTTGATGGAGGGAACGGCTTGAAGAGCAGGGTTGTGGGTCCTTATGTGCGCTCAATATTGATATTGATTGTGACTTCACATTTGGCCATTCTCGAGGCACAGAAGTTTACACTGACAATGGGGGGGTACGTAGATATGTGCACTCTCTATGCCTTACAACGTAGTACAGTGTAAGAAGCTTATGAAAGGTGGGTCAATACGATGCACGAAGGATCGAGGTGATGACCGAGAGTCCAAAGCTCAACAGACCGTTCACGAGTTAGGCTGAATAAGGCATAGGAGACAGGCCAAACGTCAGAATCAAGCGGGTACTCATGCAGGTCAAAAGCCCACCGAAAATGGCACGGGTCTTTCAATGTGAATGATGCGTGCTTCAACCTTTTGTCTTCACGACACCAGTATCATCCTCCGTCGGTTAGGGTCGTTGGACAGGAATTGGCTTGGGTGGATGAATCGCTTGCAAGGCTCTGAATAGGTCATGCAGCTAACAACGTACCCAAAACTAGAACGAGGAAATTACCTTCGTTGATTTCTCTTGATTCTCATGCGAGTCAATTTGGGATTGCGCAAGAGAGCATCTCATCTTCCGGCGAGTGGCAGTTGACACGAGTATTGAACATTTGATCTGCTCAGTTGGGAGCCGGGTGAAGTGTACGATGAGCTGTATTGAGAATTTGGTAATATGAGCTTGCGTCGTTTTGTAGATTCGCCAGGTTTTGGAGTCAAGTTTGAGAGGTTGGGTAGCGGCAATACTTTTCCATCGCGGATTTGCCCGTGCATACAGTAGCTGGCAGTCGACATAAACAACCCGGGCGCAGTTCATCAAGGGCGAGTGTCCGTCTGAGTGCAGGCACCAGCAGGATTCCCCACCTTTCGAGTTGACGTCAGATGAGAATTATCAAGGCTCGGATACGACCAGAGCACGATTGATACTCACCTCGGTTCGCCAGTCTCTCGACCAACTAATATCACGAAATTCATGAACACAACAAGAAGATACACCCATAGACGTCGCAATTCCAGTATGGAAGCTACATTGGGAGTTCTTCAGGCGAAAAATTGTTGCAAGATGGGATGATAGTAACTGGGTGGGCTCGCACTTTTGCACCACGGCTGCCTTCCAAGCTTCTCCCTACTCCATTACGCTCGACTATCCATCTGCCGCGTCTTGAGGAGCTATGGAAGCCTTTATTACCATGAGTCGTTTGTTCGTCGACGGGTTGGCATCCTGAGTTCGAGTTTGAGACTTCTATACGCTGGATGTCGATGCATTGAACGTGTCCGAGGGGAGAGTAAGATGAAAGTCGAAGACCCGAATCTCAACAAGAAGAGGTCAGTTCCGGTACATGATGTCGATGAGGGCGGTTGACCAGGATAGAAAACATAGCGGTGGTGGTAGTCAAGGTTAACCCTGCGTACGCTGACAAAGCCCGTTTGCTCGTTGTCTGAAACGCTCACCACGGTCCGTGAAGCCAACTCTTTGTTAACCTTTCTTCTCCTTCTGGGCCGCCATAACCTTACTCTCCAATTCGAGACTTTGGGAATGACTTCGGTCGATCGAAGCTTACAGACATTAACATCGCGCAGTCAATTCATTCTTGTCTACCGCATTCATAAACTGTCGTTCCTCAGCTCACAGGCCTCAAAACTTAGTACTTATGGGGGCTCTATGGGATTTCGAATTGGTAGCCTTGAGCCATTGCTGATATCTGGCACTGAAAGGCGCCTGACGACGTTATCACCTTCAGGCCCGGTGAGCACTTCATTTCTCAGCCTCGTTTTCTGATTGATTCGGTCTAACCCCACATTTTGCTCTCTCACCAGCTGCAGCGGTGTACACAGCAAGTGAGATATCACCGTTCGAACAGCATCGGGACGATTATAGTTCCGAGGCGAATGTTATTTTTATTCCGACTAAATTTGTCGCGGTCTCCTCGTAACCAGCCACTGCGAGTGCAATCTGAGGATTCGTATGCTCTAGAGTGTGGTGAGCATTGATTAGTGGTGGGAGAGCCTGAGCTCGGGAGGGGGCGAAAGCTCGAGAGATATCCGGGCTGACTCCTGAGGTACGTCCCGCATTCGTTGTCTGAACGCCCAAGCCTGGCTCTGATGACTCTTCTAGCTGTAATTACTGATGTAGAGTGGTGTGGTGCCGTGAATGCTGCAACTGCTGTTGGATTGGTCATGGGACTCTACGGGTAGCCTGGGTAAAACCAGGCCCCGCTGAACTTGATCTCTCACTCCCACCACGGCCCATCCCCCTCCCTTTCCTTACCGTACACGTACTTCTTTGCCACACCCCCCCCCCCAACAAACACTCGGATATGGACGAGCAAGAAGCCATCATCATGCAGCCTGCGAGGGATCAAAATATCAATTTTGGTTATGGGAACTTCACTGTCAACAACAACACGGTGATTCAGCAGAAACGGTCTACATATCGTTATATTCGTGGCACGGAAGAAGAGGAGGCAGAGTATGAACAGGTGAGTAACAAGATTATCGTCTTTGGGCATGCTGCACGCTCACTTTGGTCGAATCTCGCAGTATGGTGAATACAAACGGAGCGAAATTCGGCTGCACCAGATGATATCTCGGGGAAGATTAGAGACGTATGATCCGATGGCAGGACATTGCGTTCCAATAGGTTGTGAACGAAGCACCTTCCTCGGGGAGATTGTGTCGGGGGATCAAAAAGGGACTATGGTCATAGTGGAGGCCTATGAAGGCAGTGAAGCCCCAGAGGTACGCACTTGGGCCTTCTGAGCACGTCTCACGCTATTGACTGTCAAGGCAGGATTGGAAACAAAGCTTCATCACCTATTCTAGACACCTGTAGGTCTCTTCTACCATCGTTCTGACGAGGATGACTCAAAGTTGGAGTTTCAGATGCTTGAAAAACGCTCATCTTGTTGCACTCAATCGGTCCAAAGTTCCATTACTGATTTTCTTGGGTGGTAAGTAACTTTCTATACACTTGATTGCTGGGGCACTGAAACTAATGGCTGTTTTATCCAGGACTTTTACCGATCACGCACTTTGGAAGAAATATGGGACCGCTGGGTCGGTTGTATGTCCGTACCCTATATGTAAGTAGCACATGTAGTACAATCGAATATTTGAATAACGCCGTTGTAGTGGGATTCGCGATCCAGAAACTGGATGAACTGGCCGAACTGGACGCGAACCACATGGGTTGATCCTGTCCGAAGGATGATCTGTCGTGGTCCACTAGGGCCGGTGGAGTCAGCCGATGAGTTGAGCGCAGGCTACGATGCCTATTTGGAAGTGGAGAATTTACCTTCAAGCATTGAATTCCTCCAGGAAGATATTTTACTCCGCTTCTTGGTGAGTCAGAAGTCAGCAGAAGTGGATCACGCGTTTGTGCAAGCGATGGGTGTGGGTGGGCAAATTCGTCACGTATATGTGCCTGAATCGCATCATCGGCCGAGTATCGTCTGTGCTTTGACCGGAACATCGATCGCTGTCGCAAATAACGCCTGGAGGAGTTTTCGCTCCCCCCTCATTCGTAGCTGGCTTGCAACGAGGAACGTCTTAGAGAACGGGTTAACAAGGTGAGAGAATCATTAATCATGAGCCACGAGTCTGTCTGAGAGCGCATGAAAAGATTCCGACTCGTCGAAGGAGATGATGACTGGACAAAGTTTATGGTGTGGTGGAATTGGGACAGCGGAGCAGTGACCTGGTTTTCACAAGCGTTGAGCGTGTTTCATTCTCAAGGAATCTCTCTGGAGGGGGATTTGAGCGTTTATCGTGCGTCATTGTGTTGTTATTTCTTTTGCACTGGCTAACATCGACCAGACCTTGCCAGATGTACAGCGATGTTGAAAGGCGATCTTGATATATCCCCTTCCAAACGCCAAAAACAACGTCAGCGGTCAATTTACCTCTTTGTTCGTCCACTTCCCCCCGATTTTGACGACGACTCCGACGAATACTACACCTCCTCCTTCCATTTCTGGTCTTTTCACGAAGACGGTCAATCTCCACTTTCACCCGAGGAATGCTTCGACTTCGGCCTCCCCGTCGAACTCAAATTTGGATGTTTTGGTCTCGAAATACTCTCCTGGAACACCAACAGCTACAAACGCGTCCATGAATACCAGCTCGCCCGAGGCTTTGACCCAACAACCATCGATTTTGCTCGACATCTCAAATTTGACGACGTACTGTTCCAACCCGTTAAACACGACTCAGATCAAATCCAAGAGATTCCAACAGGTGAACTCAACACTTACTTATTCTTCCTTGTATTTACCTCTGCACAGAACACCCCGACAGCCTCGATGGATCCGACGACTCGGATTATCTACCGGATAGGGGGGACCAAATGCGGTTTGAGGTCCGGGCTCACATGGGTTGTAGTCAAGTCCAGGGCGCAGCGCCATATGCCAAAAAGTGCGAACTCACTACGGAAAGCCAGAGCACTGAGATAGGGACCGGAGGTATGCAGATGTATAATCACCCAGAACAGGTGCGCTATTATATAATAGTTTTTTTGTGCGCTTCGAATCACTCACGGATCTTCAGCACGAGAACAATACCACCAATGATGACTGGGCTATGGAAGAACAACACTTTACAAACCCAGTCAACTTGCACTCCATCGAGAACGCCCATCCGTACCAATTGCAAGACCATCGAGCAGACTACAGTGGCAATCAAGAGCACCTTCCCTGCCTCCACCTTCCCGAAAGCTCCTGGTTGAGAGAAGCGTCGCCCACCACACGCAACATGGACACGACAGCTCCAGTCACATCCAACCCATCGTTTATGCTCAATGCTCACGCCGAGTGGTCAGGGACGCCGCAGTACACAACACCGCCAGATCTCCTCAACGAATCAGCAGTATTCAGCTCGGCTGGGGCTGATCGAGCTGACTTGAACAACATTTCCATGGGGAACACAGCAAGCTCGGCTTACACCGCCCCAAGTACCCCCTTCGTCAAGACCAACGCAGATGCCGCTAGATATGATGACAATCCCGCCCAAAGTGTCGGGTGGTCAGAGATATCCCAGGTCAGGTCGCCCGCCACTGCCAGCACATTCCTCAACGACTCAATCACGTTCGAGCAGACCATAGAATCACTAGGAATGCTGCAGCTCGCGCCAATGGCAGGACCCTTTGATGTGACACTTACATTTACGGCAACGGAGAGTGGACTGCTCTCTTAAGCGCCGTCCCAGTATTGGGACCTCGGGGACCGCCAGTCGGTAGTAATATGTAGCGCAACACGGATATTATTTTTTTCACTATTTATTCTGTATATTATACTCCCGGGTGTGTGGGGAGGTGAGCAACCGGATGTTCTCAGCTGTCTGAACATCCGGGTGAGGGTGGAATATGTTGAGGTCAGGTTGAATAGCGCCTGCTCAAGGCTTGTTCTCGTTCTCCCACCGAGCCATATATGGGTGTCGTGATATGATTGGCTCATGAGCCATGTGACTTGTGAATCCTCCCAGTTTGTTGTTTGGAACTGGGAGGATTCTACTAGCCAGCCAATCAGAGCCCGCCATTTTCCTCACACCACCAGATCATTTTCCTCCCCTTCTCCATTGCTCTGCCTGGGTTTTCTGAGGTTTTTTGGGTCTTAGAACGCGAATATGAAGTTGATTTATGCATCTGGGCGCGAGAAAGGTGAGTTTTTGATACCTCCTCCTCCTCCCCCCACAAACATTGACTTCCATTGAGATCAATACAGCTCCTGGTACTCTAAAACTTGGTATCTGGGGGTTTTCAAGGTCAGGGAAGACACCTATGCCATCGCTGTCGCTATCCGAGTGCTCCAAACCTCTGTTTTCACCACCCCCCTATCCCAACCCAAAGCCAACAATTTCCCCCTTTTGTGGGTATGCCAGAAATGCGTCAAAGGCTCGTTCTAGGGTTTTTGAGGTTGGGGAACACGAATATGAAGTCAGATTGGGCACCTGGTCATGAGAAAGGCGAGTTTTTGACACCCCCTCCTCCTCCCCCTACAAACATTGACTTCCATTGAGATCAATACAGCTCCTGGTACTCCAAAACTTGGTATCTGGGGGTTTTCAAGGTCAGGGAGAATGTATACACTGTTGTCACTGCCATTTGAGTGCTTACAATCCCCAATTGTATCACCTCCACTATCGCACTATTGTATCTCCTTATATCGAGTACCAATCAATGAATTCAATACCTATCCTCTATTGTTGACATCTATGTCTGCTCCTCTTCTAACTGAAAACCTGATTTTTACTGTGAATATTGTCCTGTAACTGCCTTTGATTTGCAGTGATACTCTTCACGCATCACGCGTCGTGAGCTTCCACAATTGATCATTTCTCTTCCTCTCCCTCCCATCATCATGAACACCCCCTCATCCCAAGTCCTCGAGTCTTCTGAATCAATGCCTCAAGGGGACAGTTTGAACTCCCATCAACCACCTGAGACCAACGGTAAAGTGCATTGCTCGTTGTGGGGCTGGCCTTGATTTTCAAATTACCCCAGATCTTTGTCCCACTGACATCGCCGACCCGGATGAAGTGGATGGTCAGTCCCATATACTGCACGCGTATTTCACTGTCAATGACCTGCAATCTCAACTATAGTCTACGCCCTTCCCACCTCCAAAATCACCAAACCCGCTCCGCATATTGAACCAACGGATGTTCGCTGGTTCTATCAACCGCCGTTTCGCCTCCAGTTTCCGCACGCTTCATTGCCTCCATCATTGGAGGGCAATCCTGTATCGAGTGGACCCCCATCTGGTTACACCTATCCCAAAGCTCCCATATACAGCCTTCGACAAGACGACTGGCGATTCCAGGGCGGTCACTCATATTCAGCCCCCTTCTTTGTGCAGGACAAAGCCGATCATCATAAAAGCCTCCTCCTCACAAAAACACCTCCTGGAACCCATCCCACATGGAACAGCGAGTCACGGAAATTCTGTTTCAAACCAATCGAAAGCATGATCCCTATGCCTCTTGGGATACCGTTCGGTGTCACAATCAATGGAGATGAGCGGCGGTTTGTCACCACTGCTTGCTGCCACAGTCTCGAGAGCCTTAAGGCTATTCTTCCCAGTGAACGATATGCCCGTGTCAAGGCAGCTAGTGATACGTTGTGGGACCTTTCATGGGGGTATGATGGAAATACTCCCATTTATCGTCTGCCTGGACTAAAGCGCAACATGCGTTCTGGCATTCCAGATGACCCCGAATCCCCTGATGGATCCTACTCCTTTGCCGTCGTCCAAGAGCAGGGTCGTGGACGCGGCACTATATCTCCCGCAGTTCAGGCTAATGGAGTAGAAGCAAAAGCCCGCATTGCTACCGCTCTTGAGGCCATGAATACCTTGTACCAGGAGATCGTGCCGCTATGCCTTACCAAGGCTGAATGGGAAGTGACACAGTTTCGCGACACCGACCTCAATGTTTTTTCCGCCGGGGGTCTGAGTCCAGGGCCAACAAGTGTTCAGGGAAACTTCTCCTCAGCTTCTCTCGGAGGGGATCTTGGTCGTTTCATTGGCGAGGTTCAAGGGCGTTGGCATGTAGACAAAAACGATCATTGGGCCAGATGGACGCTTCTGATCCTATATATGCGGCTCCCACCTGGTAAGCGTTATTGACTTCTGCTGATTGAATATGCTCATTTTATATCTAGGCAGTGACATGGGGGCTTTTCTCCTTGCTCGTTCTGGCCTTTACTGCCGTGTTGATGTGGGCGCAGATGGAGAAGTCCGAGTGTTCCTTCTATTCAAGGGCAACGATCTCCATAGTGGTACCGCTCCATCGGTGAACGCAGATGCAAAGGAGGAATTCTTGTCCGAGCTTGCGCAGAGATATAACAACGTCGACGAAATCAATCGTTGTGCCTATGTTCTGTACCCGAACTTTGAGGCGACTGAGAGAACTTCCCCTGTTGTGGTATCCGCACCCACTGGCTTAGGAAACGACCTTGTCACCAATGGCCAAGACGATCGTATTCATAACTTCACCCATGACGGGATTCCTGCCCTAGGCCACTCATCCTCACATCTCACACGTATTGCATGGGAGCTTCACTATCGGAATTACAATGTCGTGTCACAGATAAACCGTTCCCTGCATCCATCCTTTCCCCCGATGACCGACAACTCGACGGGGAAAGTCATTGAAATCCCTCCACCACCACTTGATCCAGTACGTGACCGGGAAAAAATGAAGTTCATGCGGGGCCACTATCGCAGGCATTGGAATGATTCCAATGACTACTACATGCGCATGACGAAGGCAGAGTTCGCCAATGCACAGAGGCAGGCCAAGGAGGCATCCTTGTCTGCGCCCGATGCTCAGCCCAATTCCGCGAGCCAATCCTCCAGCTCAGTCGTTCCTCATTCTGTTGGCACATCTACAGTGACGCCTTCGACATGGGCAGCACCACACAATCTTGAAAGGCAAGGTGTTGGTGACCTTACATCAGGAAGACGGGTAATTTTCCGGCAGCCGGTTCCGGCCTTTTTCGACCCTTAAGCCATATTTGCAGGCTGAACGGCTGGACAGCTGCAAAATGTGACCCAAATATCTCGCTCAGAGGACATGATTTCATTGATATGAGGGAATCAATACTATTAGCAATGTTGATCTGACACAAGGATCACAGTGAGCTCAAATTATCCTAGGGGAGGCCAGCTGTATGGTCGGGTCTTTACAAGGGAAATCCAGCCTGCGGAAAAACCGACATAGCCGGTCTGGACCCGGCCGTTCAGCCTGTACAGGCCAAGAACGGCCAAGAACGGTTTTTTGTGATCTTCCCGATGTACTGAGCCCTCTGATGGCATGCAAAGCAACAATCCCGACCTACCCACCCATTCCCACTCTCTACGATCACAATCCAGATCCGAAGCAATGCCAGAGAGTTTCGAACATTCTGGGCATCATGATTCAGACGGAGTGACAGAGTCCTGCCTAAAGCGACCCCGGCGAGCTCCCTCACGTCATACACAGGCATCGTCCAATGTGGTATCTATTCCTGAACCTTGTTATTCTTCAAGTGATGAGGGTGGTTCATCAACTCCCCCCCCTCGGAAGCGAAAGAAGAGTAATGTACAGAAGACTCGTACTACTACTCACCCCGTCCCAATTCTCCCTCGACCCACAAGCCCCATTCTTCGTGACTCTTCACTGGCAGAAAACGAGTATCAGATGTCATTCATCATTGATGAGGTATGTTTGCAATACATGACTTGTATCTGCCCGCTAAATCCTGTTACAGGACAAGGAGGATGAGAGTTTTCTCGTACGTTTTAGTGGCTATAGTGCTGCACACGATGAATGGGTATTTGAAACAGCTATGGATGCGTAAGTAACTTTTGCCCTGAACCATTTGAAAGTCTCAGCTTATAGGGTATTCCAGGCCAGATCTTATTGAGGAGTACCGTGCCTCTTTAGATCCTGAGCGGGTTGCCCATGCTCGATCAGAGATTGCCGGCAGTGATCTCGTGGTTGAAACCTGGTCTCGACTTTTCGATATCCGTTCAATACGCCAGGCAGCTGACGATATCTCTGCTCTGTGCAAAGCCCTTCCTTCAGGACCAGTATCGACTATACCACTTCAGAGTCTCACCCACAGCCTCACGGCTGAATCTGCCTCGTTGCAGTCTGCTGCGCGGGAGTTTGATGACGCAGGTGCTGTGCTCACAGAGCTACGAGTGCAGAGCATTGTGTGTAGCCTGCATGTTGCGCAGACAGCACAGTTGAATGCAGATGGCAACGCCGGACTACTGACCATCATCAAGTCGGCCTTGACTCTGATGTCTTGCCGGGCGCTCTTGTTTCTATACCGGTGGCACGTTGTTTATGGCCCACTTATTGCCAGCCAGCTGTTCAACCCAGATACTCCGCCATCGTCCTTTGCTTCACTGCAGTCACTGAAACAGACAATCCAAGCCTTCATCGAGAAGCACAAACAATCTCCGCGACAAACAGGCTCTGGATCACGCAAGCTGGTTATTCAGGCATCCGTTCTGCCAGAATGGCTGCCGTCGAAGTCCCGTACCTACGAATACGTTCTTCCTGACTCTCTTGGTCTAACCCAACCGGGCAATGATCGAAAGGCCTGCATTATGGTCTTCACCCAGTTCATATCGCGACATGCACTCCTTGACAGTTTGAAGGCCATGGACACCAAATGGGGTCGCCCGAATCAAGGCCAGGAGATCGAGGACATTCAAAGCCGAGCTCTAGTCCGGGGAGGAGTCCTTGATGCCCTAGTAGAGGCGTTTGACAATGATGGCATTTTCTGTGCACCGGGTATTGATCATGTATTAGTCTCCCCGTGGTTGCTATTTGGCAAGGCCAAGGCAAAGGAGATTGCGCAACGGATCACCTCCAAACCTGATAGCATTCTGCCTCTGGTCCGTTGGCTCAAGCTCCAGCGTCAGCGAGGCGAAGTCCAGGACATATGTCGACAGATAGCTAGGGATATACGCTTTTGTGTGAACTCCACTTGTCAGATCCCACTTCCTCCCGCCATATCATCCCGAAAACCAGCTAGAAAGCTCAAAAAGCGTCTCATCAGAATCCCCGAGGGACCTCGTGTTCCACCCGAGTTTCCCTTTTCCACTATATTTCCACTTGTCGACAGTCCACGATTTGCATGCCTTTCATTCATTCTTCGTGAGGTTCTGGCAAAGCGTCGCAAACTTCCTTGCTTCAATTCCTCTCTGCGCCGTATACTCAACGGACAGCACCCCACTACCAGCAGCCATTCCAAACACGATGTTGATCATGTTGATCCTGTTCGGGCATGCAATCGAGCTCAAACCCTTCTTGAAGAGAGCCTCAGTGATGCGCTCTCTTCGAACGAGCGAAACGGAACATTGTACTCAACTTGGGGTCTGTCGAACTTATTAGTGCGTTTGGGCACTGGACAGGGCTCGGCTACAGAGGAGTTTATCCACAACCACCTGTCGCAGTGGTTTACATCTGCCAAGGACTGCGCGAACGTCTTCGAGGCGGTTGCAGCCAGCAATCAATCCTCTAGCACACCCATGTCATACTTCAACGCAAGCTGCTGGGGACAGTACTGTGATCAACTGTCTCTGAAGAATTCGACGCGGCGGAAGGATGGTATTCAGGGAAGGATTGACGACTTCTTCTCTGACCACGTTCAACAGTCGTGGAAGTCTTTCCTTGCTGAACGATGGCAGAACGCCGACGCATCTACTCCTCTACCCTCGTTCAAGCAAGCATTAGCACTCAGATCCTCTATACGAGTCGATGGGTTCGGGGAAAAGAGTTTGACCAACCTGCAGCTTGCAAATACGTTGGCCCTTCTTGGTGTATGTCAACATCCGACAGTTGAGGAGATTGCAGCGGTTGCCTTCAATCTCAAGAAGGGTGCCCTTACAGGCCTTTCCATACTGGGATACAACGGTGAACACAATCTCGAAAGCGTCACTCAAGCTTTCCGGTGTGTGTATGATTTTTTGGACATGCACTTGAGCACGGACGACAAGAAGGTTCTACATTTTGGGACTATTTTCTTGGAGCATATCCTATGTAAACTGGTTCGGTGGTGTAGGAAGTTTCCTGACTTGGATAGCTTGTGCAAGCATGGGTCGAACGAGCTGCAAACTTTCCCCCTACCACTTGTTGTTGACCGTGCATGTTTACATGCCTGGATGCATGCGCGAGGACATTGTTAATAACTGCTTCCCACTTATATACTGCTGTATCGTCCGAATAGATGTATTTCCTGCGCTCACATATCAATACAGTTCAATTGAATATGGTCACATTCATGACAAGACGCGGCACAAAGGGCATTGCAAACAAATAGCGAACGTTACTCCCGGGAAATGTTCGGCCGAACGATCTTCATCTGCTTCTTGAGATCCACAAGCACAGGAGCTTTAGGAATGGCATCCCAATCTTCGATAAGCTGGTAGTGCTTGCAATAACGATTGCACTCATGCCAGACCTCCATCTCCCAATAGCAATCTGGGTTGTTTCCACCCGCAAAGGTATAAGACAGGGCTCTGCAGGAAATGTTAGGAACTCAGGCGTCGGTAGCAATGGAACAACTCACGGGTGTGTGATAATCTGGGGATCCGTAAGCACTCGGTCATTTCCTAACACAAAGAATGTCAGATCCAGCAAAAACAGAGGTATTAAACCGACCTTGATAATCCGCAATAAAGGCCATCTTTTGTGTGAACTGATATTGGCAATGCTGGGTAAACGAAAGCCAGTCTGCAAGATCGCGATCTTCATCATGAACGTTGGGCAGAGTCAGCACGCTTCGGTTATCCTTGAACTTTCGCCAGCGCCCCCCAACAACTTCCTCCAACATGAAGTAAGGCCCGCCTGATCTTGGCGTCATGTTCACGGCTGCAACAGCCAAAGCGCACTCTGCAAAGCGCACATCTGGCAGAGGAATTGACTTGACAGTCCCACGTGCTTCCATGGCCTTGCAGTACTCGATGCATTGAGTAAGAAGAGTCGCTCCCCATGTCATCGACAAGACCTCCATTTCGAGCCTGTGATACTGTGTCAGACCGGTCAGTAACTTTGCAGCCACTGCATGGGGTTTTCCTTCGACGGGTTGTGCTTCAAAGGCTTGCTTGATACAGACGTTTGTGTCGGAGAACACAGAAGGAGAGGCCGTACCCAGCCAGGCAACCTTGAAGCCACCGTACATCTGTTTCTGACTGCCTGAGAAGGAAAGGGTAGCGAACGTAGGTGGACTCAGCACCCGCACTCGTAAATCTTCATCAGAGCCCAGAGTTATAAGGTCCTGTAAGGGGAGTGCCTTGGCCTTCATTATCAACAAGCCAATCGTTTTCCATTGACCTAGTGTCGATGAGTTGGTATGGAAAGAGAGGTTTATGACAGCATCTAGACGCACCAAAAGCACTACCGCTGCTATCCAATCCAACCACCTGACGTTCAATTGCTGAGCTGAGCTGGTTGATATTGATTTCCATGTCGTATCCTGCTACTTGAGTCCCATTCGCATTTGTTGTGATGTGGCCTGCATTAGAGACGGATATGTCCATGTCCATGTCGTCGTTTTCATCAGGTACAAAAAGGGGTTCAGAGGAACGGTGGCCTGTTGCTGCCTTACGGCTAGTCCTTGGTTTCTACCACAAGATCATTAATATGCAGTAGTTGGCTGAGACTTGACAAAACTCACTGATGGCGACTGCAGAGTTTCCGAAGCCGGAGGTTTATCATTCGACCTGGCAGCCTGCCTAGTCCTTGCACGTGTAAGGGGTCCGGAAGAACTACCATCGGTGGGTGTCTTTGACTTTGGGGCCTGAAGAAATTTAGAGTCACCGATACCGAGTCATGACAAGGATTTGACTCACTGCTCGCTTCTTTGTCTTTGGCTGTACCAGTTCAACCTCTGACTCATCAGAACTTGCAGCGGCGGGAGTGGACGTTGTCTAGTAATGTGTTATCATTAGCCAATCACTTTATCAATAGAACTTGGTAGCCTACAGGGCGCCGTTTTGCCTTCGAGACAATCACAGCAACAGACCTCCGGGGAGCCATAGCTGTCGTTGCCCCCTGTTGATAGCTGTTCCAGTCATCTCCTGATTCGGGCTCTGGATCCGATTCTTGCGGTAACTCTGGCGGAGGGCCATGGAGAGCTTTTTCGATGCGTTCGGAAATGACATCTCTGATGACGAGATTCAAGGTGAGAGGTGGATTGGGCTGCTTGAATTGCCCCAATGTACCAAAGCTATTCGAGGTGGCTTGGTTCGAAGATTTTGATTTCGCATTGGGAGGGGGCTTGAAAAACTTCTCGAAGAATTTCGGAATGAATGAATCAACATCGGCATAGGGCATTAAGTTGTGGTCGCTCAAGTAGGTATCGTCGCGTCCCAAGTAGGGAATAATGTCACGTATACGTTCGGGAAGTGATGCTAACCAACGAGAGAACACGGAATCTCCTCCTGAACAAAGGGTATCGAAGAAGAGCTGGTGTAGCGCACGTGTCCCAATGGTGACGGGAATTCCAGAGAGGGGAACGAATGACTGTAAACAACAATATCAGTTGCGATGATATAGATGCTCTGTGACGGATGTGTACCATATGCAGATTCTCGCCCAACTTTTTGTTTGGAACAAGTCGTACAAGCCATGACCTGACCTCCACTGTGTGAGTGCGCAAAGCGCCAGCAAACGCCAGGTCTTTATAACGATGCTCTTCTTGGGACCGTGTCCGATGTTGATCACTATATCCTTGTCGACCACTCACTGGTAGTGGCGGCGGAGGCATTGAAGCTGATAGAGGGCGGGCAGGTGGGACTGGAGCTGAATTGCCCCCAATGGCATTCCGATATATGTCCACATAGTCACATCGATCAGCGATTTGTGGGAGGCTTTGCACTACCGGTGCTGTGAGACCTAAAACCAGATCAATCGACATTCAGCAGGACATCGTTATAACACGAAAATGGGGACTCACTACCGCGCTGAGCGTCTATATTACCCCTTCGGATGCTATCCACTGAAGGACCGCTCACTGAAGGTCTAGGTACACAAGCAGTCGTGGCACCAACAATAAGTGTCTGGCTAGTGTTGGTACGCGTCGCACTAGTCCCCTTTCTGTCAAGGTAGTCCTTTGTGCAAATTGAACAGAGACGTCGCTGTGAACCCGTGTTGGTGTCGTTGAACGTAGTAAACTTCTGTTCATATGCCAGAAAAATGCCACCGCCCTGACATTTTTTGTCATTGTAACAAAGCCTCAGGTCTTCAAGCAAGGGACCTTGGTAGTAATCGCGGCACTTGACGCAGATGTCTTGCAAAAAACATTTTGCGTGATCGCGTGGAGGGCCACACAGGGTACGGGAGAAGCGAGCACCAACGACATATATGGCAGTGCCTTTGCAAAGAGGAGACAAGCCACATCGCTTTGTGGGACGATCGTTATCAGGGGGTTTGGAATGGGAAGGTGGGGGCTGGTAGGAGTCTCGAGAAGAGATGTGTGAGAAGGGAGCATTGTAGGCTACACTACTTTTTGCAGAGGGGATATTTTGTGCAGGAGCCATGATGATCTGGATACGAGACGACGATAATTCGAGTGCAAGAGGGAGTAGAGGGCAAACCCTTCTCCCGAATGAAAAAAAAGTGGTATCGTGGGAAACAATGTGTCGTGACTCGCGTGTCAATAGACCATATGCCACAACGCTATCATAAGTACTAGATTTCACTGCAGTCAAAAGGAATCAAACATAGAGATTACATATATCTGTAGTCTAGTTAATCTATGTGCTTATGGGGCCTAGATCCTCATGGAAATGGTTAAACAGGTCTACATCTTCATCCACAGCGTCCATCTGAAGGTCATCAAAAACAAATCGAGGAATCATGCCATCCTCTGCCTCGCTGTCTTCATCATCTTCATCATCAGAGAATTCAACCCAGTACTCATTCTCTACCTCTGGGGATACAGAAGTGGAACAAGGTGAAGGAGACACCAAACTGTTCGGCACCGGCTGCGCAGCAGGACCTGGCAAATTATCCATGCCAGGTCGAAATCTCTGCCCAGGCATCAACTCCATATGCACATTGAATATCTCTGCCTCCCTTGCTAATCCACTTTCCATGTCTGCAGCAATTGCAACACATGCTTCCCTAACCTCTGCAAGAAGCGCCATATAGACCCCCCAAAATGTATCATATGTTGGCGCCGGACTACCAATTCTAGAATGCGCAGCCTTGATGACAATGTCAAAGACAGGTGGCACGAGCTCAAAGACAGGGTCGTTCGGAGGGGCGTACAAGTTTTGAGCTTCTTCGAACACCTCTTTCGACACCGTGACCTAGTTCCAGACTTATCAGCTTTGCAATTGGAACGTGAAATGGAGCATCACATACAGTGAAATTTTTGGAGTTGTTGAAGACCTCTGGACTCCGGAAGATGTGGTCTGGAATACCCCCTGGCAGTATCTTCTTCTTGTTTGCGCGCCGAGGAGTGGAGTTCCTACTTGCAACGTAATCGTCTAGCTCCTGCTGGAAGAACGGGATCGCAACCCAACGAAAAGTCAACCTATTCACTTGTGAGTATTTTCCATTGATGCACATAGATCGCCACTCACCTCTCTACAGAGTCGGGATCATTTGGGTTGTAAAATCCATATGTCTCTCCCTCCTCCAAGAGCTCCTCAAACTTTGGGGTGAACATCCGGCGAAAGATGGACCACTGGATTTCAGGCTTCACGTTCTTGGTTTGCTTCATCCAGCGGTGTTGCAAGGTGCCTTCCAAGTCAGGATCGAGCTTTTGCCTGATCCAAGTGTGGCAATTGGCGATACCGTTGTTCTCTGTACCTGGATCACTTTGCGTCGTCATTGGAACACCTGGACGTAGACTTTAGAAACACGAGTTGGGTACGATATAGTCTACACATACCTCCAACTGATTCACATCCATCGAGGTAGTAAGAACAAACAAGACAAGGATTGCTATTCGTCCACCAAATTTTCATCCACATCAGGCGTCCCGAAAACACCTCAACTCCCAGATGTGGATACAGTCCCCACTTCTTCCACTTGTCATGCTGGTCCACAGAGATTATATCCATAATGCCAGCACAATGAAACACGCGCCGTTTGTGTGCTTGATATTTCCTGGCCTTGACTTGTTCAGGTTCAACCGCCATCAAGAATTTTGCAACACGGTCTCTTCACAAACACATCAATTGAGACAACTCCATTGACTGATCTAACACAGAGCACGTACTCGGGCACTTTCATGGAATGACGAATCCTGAGCTGTTGAGTCAACGTCCTGGCTCCCCACATCGGATAGATCTTCTTGAGCTCGCCAATGGGGCCGGCCATCTCCTCGAAGGAAACATTCTGCTGACGCGTGCCTTTCAGCCCGATACGTTTGCGCGCTCGTTGGATTGTTTTTGCACTAGTGAAGTATGAGAGAATGAACAAAACATTGAGGTTTCCGACTGCATTACCTGAGCCCATAGTCACTTTCAGGGAGATCCTTGGAGATATCAGCAAGAATCAGGCTAGCAATCTTCCTATCATCATAACCATAGTGCCAATATTGCCTCAACTTGGGATCGAGGAGGTCGGGCGGTGCTTGATTCAACATGCCAATGTGTGAGATTGAGTATGACCCGACATGATTGAAGAACTCACGAATTGGTTTATGTTGATTAGGCATTTAGAATGCAGAAGTCAAGAGTCGTACGGAGAAAGTGCGTGTGGAGAAAAAGGACGACGTGAAAAATTTACTATCGACTCATTATTGTACGCAACGCTGATAAGGGTATTGCCGGTATTGTGATGACTCACAGCGATAGTGTGCCAGATCAAGTCCGATCTTCAAACTTCAAGTCCTCTGTAAGATGGAAAACTGGTAGATTGGCACTACAAAAAGTATTGGAATGAAGAAACATGAACGAAAGGATACAAAAAAGAGAGAGTGCTGAGAAGGTCCATGGTAGTTGTATGTAGCAGTGTGTCGGAAGATCCGCGTCGGAATATCGACTCGGAATGTGGAACATCCGCGTCGGAAATCATCAAAGTATTTATTGCAACAAACCTGAAGATAACATACAAAGGAGTGTCTGAGGGCCTACCTTCCTCTTATATCCATTATCTCCTTATACGGCTGTCAGAACCTCGCTTAAGAGAGCGGTCCACTCCCCGTTGCCATATACATTGAACTCGAGAAGAGCTGGTACCACCAGCTTCGACGGTGGTTTTGGCGGGAGGAGTTCAGCTCACACCGAGTCAACTCGTATCTCCTCGATCGGTACTGCCACGGAGGCTGCCAGATACTCTGACCCTACTGCCCAAACCGTAGAATGGGACTCGTCTCACCTCGCGCTTTTGGGATCCGCTGGCACTGTGGACGTCGTTGACGGCTATCCCCAATCGCATCCCACGCAGGTCAACATGCCAGTAGCTCCCCCCAATTCGACGATCCAAGGATATCCGAGCCTCTCGGGCGATGAATACGCTTCGTTCTCCCCATATCATGCCGGAGGTCTTCCCGAGCGTTCGCAGGAGCAACCCCAAGGACACAACCATGACCCTGGTACGGCCCCTTGTGAGCAACCGCAACGATATTGGAACGGGTGGGATGGGAGTAGCAGCGGCAGTGGTAACATCGCTGGGGGTTGGTAATGTCGTTGGATTGATTAGATCGCCGGCGTCGAGCTGGTTTTTGGATATCTCAAAAGCACCTTCTATTCCTCACTCGTATGGTTTGATCAGTGTTGATATGACTAATTTTCTTGAATATGTGTTAGTACTGCGTTACCTACTGGAATACTTTGGATTAGCACCGAGTTTCATGTATATCAGTAGTTTCGCTGTGTTCGTCCTTTCTCTGCATGGATTTGTAGTGTGAGGATTGTTTGTTTTATGTGATCACGGCCTCATTCCAAGTTGCTCAGTATTTCGAAGAATTGTTGATGGGGAACCACGAAAAAGGCTCCGAGCTATCGATGATTGCGGTCTTGTGGGCCCCTGTAGGTCCACAATCGTAATGCCTGTGATGTTCCGGGTGTGACTCCGAGACGTCATGTTAGACCTTCTCACCTTTCTTCCAGACTTCGTCATTGATTACAACCTCTACCCTTCGTTTTTCTCCCCATTAACGTCGCTCGGTATCGTTCGGAGGCATAGAAAAGATAGTGGGCGTTGCTAGACAAAGCCTAGTGGAAGACTTATTTACGCTTGGAGCTTCAACTTCAGGTACGTACTTCAAGTCTCTGTCGTCGAAGGAAAGAGTCTCAGAGCTTGTTTCTTAGTTTAGGTGGCTATTTCGGAGGCAACACTACTTCGTTAAATATGCGGAGAACTCGCTGAAGATGGATTCCGAACTAGACGCTCTGTCTCCTCCCTTCAAGAATTAGCTGACCACGAATAAAACTGGGTGGGCTTGACGACTCGGGCGCCAGAGTCCGCGATTAGCTACGAAAGGGTCGCGCTGTGTTGATAGAGTACACAACTTCGCATGGGAGTGGGTTGTGGGTGCTTGTGTGTTTCAATATCAATATTAGTTCATGACGTCACATCCATTCTCGAAGCACCAAAATACATCGACAGGCGGGTATACAGACATTGTTGCTCCAAATTCTCTCTTTTTCTCTACATACCCAGCAATCTGGCATAATTGAGTCTCGTCTCGCGCTCCTGAAGCCAGTAATCTGTTCAAGGATTCGTGAAAGCTGAGGCATCGCGGGTCAAAACGAAAAGGGTAGGATGATTTTCGAGTGGGGAGATTGTGTCCCTAGTGGACGCAAAGTTGACAAGATTCCGAACCTGAACAGACCGTTCACAATCACCTTGATTTGCCAGCCTCTCGACCAACTAACACCTCAAAATTCACTAACACGCCAAAGGCCGTCGCGAGATCAGTCTGCAAGGTCGAATTTGGAGTTCTCTGAGCGAAGACTGCTGTGAGATGGGATAACAGCTGTATGGGCTCATAATACACTCCGGCTGCATTAAATTCCCCCTCGTCCTCCTCATCCATCATTCTCATCCAGGCCGCATCTATCTACCTTAGGTGAAGAGGTGCTCGAGCCTTTCTACGGGACGTTTTGAATCATTCATCGAGATGTGGGTTCGTATTGTGGGTTTCGGGTTGAGGCTTCTATACGCTGGATGTTGATGCGTTGAACGCGCCCAGTTAAAGAAAAGGTGAGATTCAGGAACCCCAAATGCGGATTGAACACAGGAGATTGATTTCGGTCGACATTGGGGTGGTGGAGGCTGGTGGTCAAGCTTCAAGGCGAACCCCGCGTACGCTGACAAAGCCCATTCGCTCGTTGTCCGCAACGTCCACCATGGTCCCTGAAACAAATTCTTTAGCAACAGTTCTTCCCTTTCTGTAGTGTGGCCTGACCTTGCTCTCCAACTCGAGACTTTGGGAATGGCCTGGGTCGATCTATTAACGCTCGGAGCCTGCGGACATCAACTCGCGCAGTCAATTTATTCTTATCCATTGCATTCAGAGACCGTCGTTCCTCAGCTCACAGGCCTCAAAACTCAGTGCTTATGGGGCTCTATGGGATATCGAATTGGTGACCTTGAACCATTACTGATATTTGGCGCTGAAAGGCGCCTGACGAGGTTATCAGCTTCAGACCCGGTGAGTACTTCATTTCTCAGCCTCGTTTTCTGGTTGACTCGTTCTAACCCCACATTTTGCTCTCTCACCAGCCGTAGCGGTGTACACGGCAAGTGACACTGAGGTATCACCGCTCGAACAGCATCGGGACGATTATAGTTCCGAGGCGGACGTTATTTTTATTCCGACTAACTTTGTCGTGGTCTTCTCGTAGCAAGACACTGAGAGTGCAATCCGAGGCCATATACTCTAGAGTACGGTGAGCGCTGATTGGTGATGGGAGAGTCTGAGCTTGAGAGGGGGCGAAAGCTCGAGAGATATCCGGGCTGACTCCTGAGGTACGTCACGCATTCGTTGTCTGAACGCCCAAGCCTGGATCTGATGTCTTTTCTTCTAGCTGTACTTATTGATGTAGAGTGGTGCCGTGAATGCTGCAACTGCTGTTGGATTGGTCATGGGACTCTACGGGTAGCCTGGGTAAAACCAGGCCCCGCTGAACTTGATCTCCCATTCCCACCACGCCCCTTTACCGTACACGTACTCCCTGCCACCCCTCTCAACAAACACTAGGATATGGACGAGCAAGAAGAGATCATCATGCAGCCTGCGAGGGATCAAAACTTCAATTTCGGTTTCGGGAACTTCACTGTCAACAACAACACGGTGATTCAGCAGAAACGATCTAGGCATCGGTATATTACTGGGACGGAAGAAGAGGAGGCGGAGTACGACGAGGTGAGTAGTAAAGTCATTTATCGAGCTTGGCTAAATAGCACACTTACTTTTCTGATTTCACAGTACCACGAAATCAAGCGCAGTGACATTCGGCTGAACCAGATGATATATCGTGAAAGAGTGAAGAGATACGACGAGGCAACAGGACATTGGATTCCAACTGACTGCGAACGGAGCACCTTCCTTGGGGAAATTGTGTCAGGGGATCAAAAAGGAACTATAGTCACAGTGGAGGCCTACAAAGGCAGCGAAGCCTCAGAGGTACGCAGTTGGGCCCTGGTCTTAGCATGTTTCGGGCTATTGACAGTCATTACAGGATTGGAGGAAAAGTTTCTTGTCTTATTCTGGGCAATTGTAGGTCTCTTATACCTTTGTTTTGTCGAGGATGTCTCGAAGTTGGAGTTTTAGACGCGTGAACAATGCCCCTCTCTTTGCACTCAACAGATCTAAAGTTCCACTTCTGATTTTCTCGGGTGGTAAGTAACTCTTTGTACACCCGATTCAAGCTGAAATTGATGGCTGTTGCATTCAGGACTCGTGCCGATTGCGCACTTTGGGAGAAATGTAGGAGTGCTGGGTCGGTGGTATCTCTATAATCTACGCGTAAGTAGCCGAAGTAGCAACCTCCGAGTCGAACTACAATCACGCAGCGTCGTAGCGAGAAAATGGACATTCAAATTGGCAGTCTCAGTGGGTGGATACCGCACGAGGACTGATCTGTCGTGGACCAATGGGGCCGCCAGTCTTGACTACGTCCTGCGATGCCCGTTTGAAGGTCGAAAATCTGCCTTTGACTATCGACTTGCTCCAAGAAGATATTTTATTTCGCTTCTTGGTGAGTCAAAAGTCGGCAGAAGTGGATCGCGCATTTGCGGAAGCCATTGGTTCGACTGGGGATGAAGAATATGTGCCTGAATCGCCTCATCGACCGATCGTCTTTTCTAATCTGACCCAAACACACATCGCCGTTGCAAATAACATCTGGGCGAGTCGTCACTTAGCCTACTACCACTACCTTGCGGCGAGGAGCGTCTTGGATAACGGGTTGACAAGGTGAGATAATTGTCATTCGTAGGCCACTCTGTCTGAGAATATATGAGTAGATTTCGACTTGTTGAAGGAGATGGACACGGGTTTTGGGTGAGGTGGAATGATTATATGGACACACGAGTGGCCTGGCTTTCACAAGCATTGAGCTTCTTTCATTCTCGAGGAATATCCTTGGAGGAAGATCTCACACTGCTGGCCAACCAGGTTTTTACGCCCGCAATTAATGGGGTAAAAGGCTTCGTAAAAGATATGAATTTGTGACCAAATTCACGGGCGTCAAAACCAATTTTTTAGCGCTCAAAACAGCCAAGACAAAGGTTGCTTTTTTTGAGCGAAAAACGTGACAATTTTCTTTGATTTTTGCCTTTTTACGCCCGTAAAAATGCTTCCGAGATTTATCCGGGACAGTTTTGCGCTCGTAAAAATCTTCTTTTTGCCTCGTGTATTTCGTGTGTCTTTGCGCGCTCAAAAATATCTTTTTGACGCCGGTGAATGTGGCCGCAAAACCAAGTGTTTTACGAAGCATTTTACCTTGCTAATTACGGTCGTAAAATTACGGTTGGCCAGCAGTGTCAGTGCTTATTGTGCGTCATCGTATCGTCATCCCTTTTCACTGGCTAACGTAACCGTTGTCCAGGGCTCGGTTTTCGTTGGGCTTGGTTGGAAGGCGATCTTGATGAAACCCCTTCCAAGCGCGAAAAACGACGCCAGCAGCCAATTTACCTCTTTCTCCATCCACCTCCCCCCCACATTGATGGCGACGACAACGACAACGAGTACTACACCTCCTCCCTACATTTCTGGTCTTTTCACGAAGACGGTCGATCTCGACTTTCACCCGAATTATGTTTCGATCTTGGCCTTCCCATGCAGCTCAAATTCCAGGAGTGTGGCTTCCAAGGAAACTCCTGGAATACCGACAACTACAAACGCATACG
Organism: Marasmius tenuissimus; assembly: GCA_029532415.1. Taxonomy (NCBI): domain Eukaryota; kingdom Fungi; phylum Basidiomycota; class Agaricomycetes; order Agaricales; family Marasmiaceae; genus Marasmius; species Marasmius tenuissimus. The sequence goes on along the minus strand of JAQOTA010000050.1, from coordinate 5,163,041 downwards.
TGAATACCAGCTCGCCCGTGGCTTTGACCCAACAACCATCGATTTTGCTCGACATCTCAAATCTGACTATGTGATATTTCAGCCCACCAACAACTCAGAGCGATTTGAAGAGGTTCACGCAGGTGCGCTCAGCACTCGATCGTTCATTCTAGTACTTACCTCTGCACAGAACCTCCAGACAGCCGAGGTGGATCCGACAACTCTGAGCATATGTGGGATGTGGGATACCAAGTACCATTCGAGGTCCCGGTTCACCTGGGTTGTAGTCAAGTCCTTGAGATTGCAGCGCCATATACCAGAAAGGACGAACTCACTATGGAAAGGCAAAGGACTGAGACGGAGACCAGAGGAATGCAGATCCGATACTATCACTCAGAACAGGTGTGCTCTTGGATTTATTCTTGTTGTGCGCTTCAGACCACTCACAGGATCCTCAGCACGAGAACGAGACCGCCAACAATAACCAGGCCATGGAAGAACCACACCTTACAGATCCGGTCAACCTGCACTCCATCGAGAACGCCCATCCGTACCAATTCCAAGACCATCCAGGAGGCCATAATGCCAACCAAGAGCACTTTCCCTATCCCCATCTCTTCGAAAGCTCGTTGGGAGAAGCATGTGATGTGGACACGCCGACCCCAATCACATCCAACTTGCCGTATATGCTCAATAACAATGCCCACACTCAGTGGCTCGGGATGCCGCAGTACACAACAACGTCAGATCTCCTCAACGAATCAGCAGTATTCAGCTCGGCTGGGGCTGATCGAGCTGACTTGAACAACATTTCCATGGGGAACACAGCAAACTCGGCTTACACCACCCCAAGTACCCCCTTCGTCGATACCAACGCAGATGCCGCTAGATATGATGACAATCCCGCCCAAAGTGTCGGGTGGTCAGAGATATCCCAGGTCACGTCGCCCGCCACTGTCAGCACATTCCCCAACGACTCAATCACGTTCGAGCAGGCCATAGAATCACTTGGAATGCTGCAGCTCGCGCCAATGGCAGGACCCTATGACGTGCCGCTGACATCCAACTCAAGAAGAGCTGGTACCACCAACTTCGACGATGGTTTTGGTGGAAGTTCAGCTCACACCGGGTCAACTCGTATCTTCTCGGTCGGTACTGCCACGGAGGCTGCCAGATACTTTGACCTGACTGCCCAAAGCGTAGAATGGGACTCGTCTCACCTCGCGCTATCGGGACCCGCTGGCACTGTGGACGCCGTTGACGGCTATCCCCACTCGCATCCCACGCAGGTCGACATGGGTCTCCCCAACTCGACGATCCAAGGATATTTGAGTCTCTTGGGTGATGAATACGCTTCGTTCTCCCCATATCATGCCGGAGGTCCCTCCGAGCGTTCGCAGGAACAGTCCCGAGGACAGAACCATGACCCTGGTACAGCTCCTTACGAACAACCGCAACAATATTGGAACGGGTGGAGTGGGAGTAGCAACGGCAGTGGTAACATCGCTGGGGGTTGGTAATGTCGTTAGATTGATTAGGTCGCCGGTGTCTAGCTGATTTTGAATATCCTAAACACCTTTTCTTCGCTCGTATGGTATGCTCAACGACTTGTTCTTTGGATATGTATTAGTACTACACTACCTATTATAACGCCTCGGATTGGCGACGGGTTTTATGTATGTCAGTAGTTCCGCTGCGCTCGTCATTTTCTGGATGAATTCTTTGCGTTAGGATTCTCTATTCCGTGCGATTGCGACCTCATTTCGGGGGAACAGTGCTTTGAAGGTAGATATACGTCAGTTTCTCGGGCCTTGCTGATGGGAACCATGAGGAAAACTCCGAACTATCGATGAGGCTCACGGTCTTGTGGGCCCCTGTAGGTCCACAATTGTGATGTTTTAGATACGACCTGGTAGAGATGTGACGTTCTCGGACTAGTTCTTTGTTCGTTCACGTCAATCGTATCCTCTATCTTTTTTCCCCTCAATACCGTTACTCGGGATTGTCCGAAAACTGAAAAGATAGCAGGCATCGCCAGACGAGGGAAGGGGTATGGCAATCACATATTTCAACCCCTCGACGACTTGAATTGATTCAAGGACGTCCACGAAGGTGTATTTAGTCATACGCCCCTTCATGCACTCGATGCTTCTACCTCGATGCTGAGCAGGATTTTGTCTATCCCAATCTAGCCACTTACCCTGGCAAATTCGCCCTCAGTACCGACTCAGAGACTTATTGAGCACGCAAATCCAAAGAACCATCGAGGATCCGCGTTCAGGGCTCACAAACTCTACAGACGCCCCCGTCGACTCGCTAGTCATGTTCAAGCGAATGCCTTGGCATTCCCAGAGCTCAAGATGTCGCAGAGATTTTTCGCTTTCATTCGTAGAGTACGGTCCTGACTACAGTTGTAGAGCGGTACTATCTATCATTTCACTCCCTAAGAAGTACTAGACGTCCTTACTACTTTGAATGCGTTCATTTGTCCTGTACAACTTCATATATAGCCCCAATCTCACTTCTTCACCTTCTCCATCCGCTCCCTAACCTCCCTCTCCATCTCCTCATCCGAAACCCCACCCCCAGACGAATACCACACCACCGTTAAAACACCCAACACAGCCGTCAACACACACCCCGTCATCGCTACGATCCCTTTAGGCCTCCACCCCAACTTTTGAGGGAACGGTCCAGTTTTGAGACCTCTGAGATCGTCAGAGCCTTGGTTACCCGCCGCGTTGCCGGATATGGGTTTTCCGAGGGCTTGACAGTTGTCCTTGAGTTTTTGAGGGAAGTTGGGTGAGAGGGATTGGGCTTGGAGAGGTGCTTCGATGAATTGGAGGGCTAGGCCGGCTTCGAGGTGCCATTCTATGTGACCTGCATGTAACGGTGGGTTAAGGAAGACTGTCGGGGCTCGGAGAGAAAGTATTAGAGGGAGGACGAACAGTGGAAGAACCAGACACCCGGATTGTCAGCCACGAATCGTAGGGTTGCTGATGCCCCGGAGGGGATGTGGAATGTGTCTCGTCGTAGCGGGTTTGAGAGGTTGGCGGTTGGGTTTGGTGGATTCAACGTAGCGTTGGTAGACGTGTAGTCGTCAGCACGGTTGACGAGGAATGGTCTATGTCCGTGCAGATGGCTATAATACGGATGAGCAGGGTATTAACGAACAGAGGGTAAAACGATCGTACAAAGGATGTTTCCCTGCATCACCATTCTTCACGACTAGGTCCACAACTTCCCTATCGCCGACGACGAAGCTTAGAGGCCCATACGCGTTCTCGACGACCGCATCCGATCCCAGGGTAAGTTCGCTTAGGATCGCGGGGACCTTGGGCGAGTTGTACGTGACTTGATTGAACATCGCACGGTTGGTTCCATCGTCCATCGTATCGAAAATGACCTCAACTTCGATGGTCTTTGTTGCGGCCGGTGCAGTGATCTTTTCGACAGGGGCCAAAGAGAGGTCGTCAACCATTGAATATTCTTCAACCGTTCCGTCGGTCAATGCGGCTGAGGCTGAGTATGTGATAGAAGAAGTGACATCTGCAAGACTCGTCAGCTACGTGCACCAGGGAGAGCAGAAACGTGCACGCACTTGGATTCAGGGCATCGGGAATCGTATCAAACATGTCCGTATCCATGTTCGCGTGAATCGCCCAATTGGAACTCGTGTCGTTTCGAGCGGTGACCAAGATGGAGTACCGTTGGGCGACCGTGACGCTCAGCATGTTCACTGGTGTTTCTTCGATGTCCGTCCCATCCACTTCGATCTGGGAAACAACAGCGGTTCGGAGTTATGTTTAGCCTGTTCTCGTAGACTACTCACAATTCTCATATCGTGCCCTTCGATCCAGAAGTAGAACATTGCGAACGCTGAAGTGTTGACGATACGCAGTCGGTACGTTTTTCCAGGCTGAAATGGAAGAGTGGCGTTCTCGTTGAAGCCAACAGACGATGTCGTTGCCGAAGGTCTTTTGCCAGAGATGGGAGGAAGGTACGAGGCATTTTGAGCGAAATAGACAAGACCGGAATCTGATCGATGAGGTAAGACAACGAGAGGAGCTCAAAAGCTAACCAAGTAATTCACCTGGAACGGGTTCAGCTCCCCCAGGATTCTTGATATTGATGAAATCTTTGAGTAGCTCTGAATGCTCGGTGTGATACCAGTCTCCAAGAACAACGGTGAATTCTTCGTCATAAGCACTGGCATACGTTTCGTTGGGACGGTGTATAAGGAGAGGTGCGCGAAGGCCATCAACGTAGTGGCCCTGTGAAGCGTGTAAGTAGAGGAACTCGAGGTGACGCTTGGAAGGTTGACGCACGCTAGCATGAGCATGAACCCAGTATGTTCCCCACTGGCCTGATGCGTTTATGGGAACGACATAATCGAACGTGCCACCGGGTGGGATGCCGCTGAGGGAGAAACATTTAATCCAGGTCAAAGGTGTTTTGAAGGAATGGAAGCAGACCATTCCGTAACACCGACTGCTCCATCCATCCACGGAGTCGAGTTGAAGAACATTCCATGATGGTGTAAACTGGTTACCGAGTCCAACGAGTTTTGTACGTGCACCATGAGAGAATCGGTCGTGTTAACTGAGATCGGTGGAGGTCTGCACGAGTTGGGTATCAGACGAGAGACAGACAAAAAAAAACACACTCACGGCCAGCTCCCATTCACCCCGATTGCTCGTCGTTCTGCCAGCCCATCTGGATTGACGTTCTCCACGAAGGTGATATTCCACCAAACTTCATGAATCCCTGCTAAAGCTCCAGACGCGAGCAAAACTGGGAGGATAGTGTCGAAAATCATCCGAAGCCAAGTGACCCGGAGGGATGCCAGCAGGCGAGCTTCAGCACTTTGTCTTATGAAGGGCTGGTGTTAAAAATAACTTTTCCATGTATCAAATTGGTTTTGATACAGGGAGAACGGTGCAATGTGACCTCCCGCAAGGGTGGACCCGAAAATGTTAAATGGTTTTTGCCTGAGGCATTTCGAGGCGGTACTCGTTCCCTTTCCGGTATCATGGAGCGTATCCTTCACGGCATCGATACTAAAAAGTGACAGAGCATGTAGGAGTATTCAATAGCCGCGATGGACATGAGAGTAGAAGAGCAAGGAGGGTGGGAGTCGGAAGCTCAAAAAGTCCAGATAGGACGAGATAATCGGAATAATCTTATCAGATATGTGATCTTGGGGTCTTATCGTTCCCGAGATTTGTCCTCAAACCACCTGGCCATTGAACCTAATAGTATTTTTAGCACGTTCTTCGGCACCTTGGGCACCTTTTATCCTCGGACGATCAGTCTTTCCTGCTTGTGCTCGAAATCCCCACTGACGGGCCAGCAGAACTGTCCGATGGCCAAAAATCTCTTCTCGGTGCCCATATTCTTCATCGTCTTTCGAGAAACTCTTGAGGCGGCTATCATCATCTCTGTGCTGCTAGGACTGGCTGAGCAAATTGTGCACGAGGGCCGCTTTGACTCGAGTACTTCATCTCAGCAGACCCAAGCGCAAGAGAATGATTCGACAGAAGACAGCAGCAAACAGGCTCAACAACGGCGACTCGTGAAGAGGATGCGTTTGCAGGTAAGTCTCTGAATGAAAATAAAAGTCGCATCTGACGACCTGACATCGAATCTAAGATATTCCTTGGCGCTGCTACTGGCTTCTTTATTGCTCTAGCTATTGGTGCTGCGTGAGTTTTGGCGTTTGCCTGGCTTCAGGGTCACCGAGTCGGCGAATTGTTTTCAGATTCATCGCGGTATGGTTCACGAGGGCCTCCGATTTATGGGCAAAATCAGAGGAGCTATGGGAAGGTGAGTTATGTAGCAGAAAAATCAGAGACGTTCCAGGCTGAAATCTGCCAGGTATATTTTCACTCATCGCGTCTTTGATGATATTCGTCATGGGCGTCACGATGTTAAAGATGGAACGAGGTGGGTCTAATCCCTCATCGACTCTGGGACACGGCGCTGGAGAATACCTACAGCTAAAATCAAATGGCAAATCAAGCTGCAACGAGCTTTCGATACGAAGGGTATGTCCGGCCCTCACATCCTTCAAAGAAGTCCCATAGTAACCTAGTACCCGGGCCAGGCGACGCCGAAGGGAAAACGGGTAGATGGGCACTCTTCATCTTGCCATTCATTACTGTTCTCCGAGAAGGTGTATTTTACACTTGAGTTCCTCGTTCCACCCGCTGACCAGTGACAAATCACCAGGTATGGAAGCTGTCGTCTTTGTCGGTGGAGTAGCACTGGGCCAACAAGCCACCTCCATACCTATTGCTGCCATTGTCGGACTCATCGTCGGATCCATCTGCGGTTGGTTGATATACCAATTTGCGAGTCGTACGAGTACGTCATCTTACCTACCCGAGAAGTAGTGATGCATAATGTCCTGAACCCCAGCTCTCCGAATCTTCCTCGTCACACTTACCTCCCTCCTGCTTCTCATCGGCGCCGGCCTATTCTCTCGATCTATCGGTGCCTTCGAGCGAAATGCCTTCAACAAGCTGCTCGGGGCTGATATCGATGATGCTGGTGGAGACGGTCCAGGCTCCTATGATGTCCGAGGGAACGTCTGGCATCTCGACTGTTGCAATCCAGATAACTACCTAGACGGTCAAGGATGGTCGGTGTTCAACGCCATCTTTGGGTGGACCAACAGTGCCACTCTTGGGACTGTCTTAGGATACGTTTTCTATTGGATTGCTGTCATGGTCACCCTGGTATGGATGAAATACAAGGAAGGCCGTACTAAGCTCTTCGGAATGGAGTCCGAAGCTGCTAAGAAGAGGAAGATGTGGAGGAAGGATGCAAATGAACGGGAAGGGTCCGAGGAGAAAGTCTCCGAGACGGTGGCCACTGTAGGCAGAGAGCCTTAGATAACCGAACCTTGTTTTGTGCTTTTCGAATGCGAAACAGAGCTATATCTTGATGTTCTCCGCCGGTGCTTGAAAGTGTGGGTCGACAACGACATCTGCGTCGCGTGAGGGCACGTCGTTTGACAATAGATTGATCATCGAACAGATTCTCCACCTGCCACTCTACTCACCGGTTCACATCCGCGACAGATGGTCTCAGTGTCAAGGTGACGATCAACTGTTTGGGACTCCCCAAGATCTCATGATGAGGTGTCCAGATTGATTGCGCCCTCTATACCGACAAAAAAGCAATCCTGGAGTCTGACTTGGGAGACTAGATGAGGTGCGAATCAGCGTCAAGGGAAACTGACCCACGCGTTCCAAAAATGTAGATTAGTCTGACCCTAATCATTTTTGGATCCGGCCTCAATGCTCTGAAGCGGCTGACCTGGTTTGCGCTTTGACGTTGAAGCACCTCGATATGCGTGCACGCAACACGAATGGAAAAGATACAATCCCGAACATGATATTCGATTCTTGAAACCGATCACAGGTTCCAGACTTACAAATTACAGTACCTCACTAGTGGCTCCATGAGTATCTGACTCGCGTCAGCTTCTCCATTGGTCTATCAGAATCCGTATCCGGTTTCGACCTCGGTGGCGAGCTTGCTGGCGTGCTGGACCATAAGTTGCTTTGGGTTGAAGGGCGCCTTTCCTCCCAAAATGTCGAGGACATCAGTCGTGCGAGTGTTTGTGAACTTGTGGCCGATAATCTCCGTATGGTTCACACCCCGGATCGTTCCAAGGTATTCTCCCCCTGGTGATACATGGAAAATAAGTATCCGCCTAACGTGTATCGAAGGACAGACACCTTACATTGCGCGGATTTGAGGGAAACCACCCCATCATTTTCTCCCTCAACAAGGGATATGTGTGCGTGAGTTGGACTAGTAAACAAAAGCAGCATCAGCTCGGACTCAATCTCATGAACATTGGAGGACTAAAGCTCACCCCCAAGCCACTGCATCAACGACACCGGGATTGAAAGTGCATCCGTAGCTAAAGTAGCGTACACCGGGACGGTCAACAGTTTTCATGTTGAAATCATGCGCCGTAGCGGTGGACAGGGACACAAATGCCTGCCCGTCGCCATCACCAGCGGGAACCATGTTCATCAGAGTCCGAGCGACGGGATTCTCAGCCGCTGTATCAACGAAATATCGATGATCAGTACCCATCGAGAGGCGATCGATGGTTGGGAATCTCACCATGCGTCGTGGCCAAAAGATCTGCTGCAGGGGATCCCCAGTGAGGAGTTGCAAGGGTAGTGATACTCAACACTTCGAATCCAGCTCCATCAAGCAAATGAGTGGTAAGATAACGGCAGTCTAGTCCGCCCATGCTGTGTCCAATGAGATGGACACTGCGATTCGGGTATCGGGTTGCGATCTGTTGAACGAGAATACCCGCACGCGTCTCAACAGACGAGGTGGCCGGAACTCGTGCCACGAACACTTCGGCACCTGCGGCGGTGAGAGCACTCGGGATGTCGTTCCAGTAGTCGACAATGTTACTGATGGTATCGAATCCAAAGAGTCCGTGGCAAAGAATCATGGGATGTTTGGGAGGGTGATCCAACCGAGGAGTACTCGCGAGGGCTACGGACAAATGAACCAAAACGGTGAGTGTCATGGATAGGGCAAGGGAGGAATGCTTTTACCAGCGGCCTTCTTCTGTGCGTTGAGCGCCGAAACTGTGGACAGGAGCATGATTGTAGAGAAAACTTCAGTGCAGAACTTATAGGTTTGTCTTGGGAGGAGGCTTAAAGACACTTTGGAACAGGTGTGAGATGGGGAAGGAGGGAAAGATAGGGAAGACTCACAAAGAATGGGAGCTTGAGGAGCAATTCAGTTGACCTTTATATGTTGTGTAGCAGAAAGTCACGGTATATGGCGAAGCGAGCAATGAATCGGTTAGGGCAAGGAAATGAACAGCGGGCAGGAAACTCCACAAAGGGAAAAGTAGGAAGTATAGCCTTGAGGTTAGAACGGGCTAGCTGTCGTTGAATGAATCAGATTAGCCCCCAGAAGACCAGCACGTTCATGCCCGCTATCATCTCGCTCCGAGTCGAAGATCTAGGGTCGTCCTGCCATTTCTATGGAAGGAGATCGATGAGCGTTGTAGGTTCTGGAGAGTTGGCATAGGCCACGCACTGATCAAATATGTATTGGCTCGAGTTCGAAAGACAGCTTTTCAACGTTAACCTTCAGGGGTCGAACCCCACATTTCGGATGATCTCACGGGAGCGATCAACTTGTTCCAATTTTTCAGTTGAAACGTACTGCCAGATGCCAAGCACAGAAACCCTCTTTTCCAGAATCAACCATTCCCCCGGCCCAAATTCCACACGTTGTTACCTCAAGATCAGATAGACGGAGTGCTTGGATAGGAAGTGCGAAGTTGTCAATGGACTTGCTCGCGAACTCGTCCGAGGAAGGCTTGCGTGATAGTGACTAGTATAAAGTCGGCTAGTGGTGCAAAGCGTCAGCCCATTGAGCGGCTGAGCCACGTCAATAGCCTAGCCAGAATCACAACCGGACGCAGAAGTCATTCTGTCGATTGTAAACCGTTGGAATAGGTCGAAGTGGACTTGGAAGAGGCAAGGCTGGTCCCACGCAGCGGCACAACGGGCGCTTGTGAGGTCCCCATGCATCACGAGGCAAGTTCCTGATCGACAGCGGCCATGGCACTGACAGCCCACCAAAAATCGACGTTTCGCTAGTCACGACAAAACTCCTGTTGGCAGATGGAGAGTCAATCCTATTTGATAGTATACCGAATACTGTATACGCTTCTACACACGCATTCAGAACGTTCTACGAAACCGATCGGAGGGAGAAGTCATATCCTTCTACCTAGTCAGATTCTCCCACCAGGAGAACAGGTTCCCAGCTCGAAAAAGGTGGACCCGGATGCCATTCTCGACTAGGATAGGGCTTTACGCCAAGTTGAGGATCATGCATATCGCTCAGCTTCACCTCTCCGTTGGTTCCTCGGGAAACGTAGTACATATCGCGCGAACGACCCTCGAGCACCACGTATTCAAGAGTCGGACAATAGCAGGCAAACGGACGGAGAATTGGCGCATCATCTTGATAGAACTCGTCATCGTCTGGGTACATATGATCGTCCCATGACAGTCTCGAGGTGTCGGAACGTTTCACCTCCCCACCTTCGATCGCACTACCTGCTTCGAGTCCAAGCATCGAGGCCGAGGTATAATCGAACTCGGGAATGTAGATATTCCAGCCAAAGTACTTCAACCTGCGGAAGCTTTGGAACTGTGATGCGTAATCTCCGGTTTGATGAGGCCATGGAGCCACCGCGGTAGTGAACCTTAAGAACTGCTGTGCCTTTCTTGTGAGCGTAAGTGCCTGAAGGTCAGGAAAGAGCTGGATGATGCGTTCAAGAAGAGTGAGAGATCCCTCCTTTACGCCTTGAAGAATCAGAACTTGTAATGGTGCCGAGTTGAGAAATTGGAGGAGTAATATAGCAAGATCATCCGGAAGAGGACGGTCCGTGAAGAGGTTGAGGTGGGTCAACGAACAAGAAGATGCGGTCCGGAACTGAGATTGGTTAATCCATTCAATCAACGCAGGAACATCGTCCAGAATGAGACCAAGGATGAGCTTGCGAAGATTGCGGCAGAACATATCGCACCACTCTTGAATCTCGAAGACAGGGAGCCAGACGGCCGTGTTTCCTCCGAAAAGTTGGTGACTGAAGGTTGCAATTCCAGGGAAGAGCAGGAGTGTGTACCAAAGGCCTCGTCCAGCCAGCTCCCGGGCGGGTAGATCGTTTGCGAGCCCCGGAAACTCGTCCCAACGGACGTTGAGGACATGCGGGGAGGACGGAATGAAGCCATCGAGAATGTCGTCCTCCACAGACGGGCTCTCGATGCAAGCGTACCGCAGGCGAACGGTATGGAGGTTTTGGAGCTGCGACAAGGCGCGAAGCCAGTCAGTAGTGATAGCGAGATGGCTGACAGTGAGGCGCGTTAACCCAGTGCAAGATCTGAGCAGAGAGGTGAGAGATCCGTTGATAGGATCGTAGAAAGCGCTGTCAGATAGGTAGGAACGGAAAGAGGGAATTCCAATCGTTTGCGCTCTCCACCGGTCGATGATGTCGATGGTCCGTATGTGTTGAGTAAGCTCCGGCCGTGAGGTAAGGAAAGTGGAGTGGTCGATGAGTTCTCTGGATGTCTGATGAGCAACGCTATTCAAGACTTCAGGGTTTTCTCGTAGCATCTGCATCTGCTCAATCTCGGCGAAGTGTAATGTCACAGTACGAGTCTAAAGATCGCGTCAGAGTAACATTCACAGCTCGAGCGCACGCCATGATGTTACCTCGTAGAGATGTGGTGAAGAGCCAATGTTGTTCATATACTTGCATGTTGAGGCCAAAAGTCGTCCTTGTTGTACTTCAGCCAAGCAGAATACATGGAGGACAAGTTCCGGTGGCAAGTCTATGAGGCATAGATTCTGTATCTTCGGCAATCCGTCTGACTTTTGCTTGACACGAGCCAATCTTCCTGTCAAGGCGAAGAATTTGAGCCAAGTAGTGATGTCTGAGCGAAGTGTTGAGCGCACCTATCCTGACCTCCAACGAATCAAAGTCCACCGCACGAGGCAACTTCCACTTCAGTCTACAGTTCCTCCACATTTCGTGGTTGGTGACTACCCTTCCAACTTGTCTCGTGAATCTGCCGTGTCTCTCTTCAGTTTCGTATTCCTCCTCAACAACAGTCTTGCGAACTTCATCTAAATCTGTGCAGAGTCGCTCATAGGTGCACATCAACTCCTCATATCTCTATAAGGCCGCTGTCAGCCTCCTTTGAAGGTCGCTGACTGTTTCCTTACAAGCATATGCCTTCCGGTGAGATCCAGTTCTCCCTGTACTATTACCTTGAGTTTCCAAGACAATGACTGGGTGGGGGAACGCACCCTATAAAAGCCTTCGAGCGACTCGAAAAAACGAAGGACATGGAAGTACCTATATGCATCGAGGTCGTCCCAAACTGACTGCCATTCATCTAAATCGACCGTCACCTCGGCAGGCCGTTTGTAGAGGTCCTCCGATCGAGCAGTTTGAAACATGGTCAGTCGTGCGCTTTGTTGGCTGACAAAGTTGTCCTCTTCTTCCTCGTATAGTCGCAAAAAGGGCGCCCGAAAACCAGCAAAGCAACTTTTTTCTGACTCCATTTCGTGAATGTCAGAACAAGAGGATGACGATGGTGGAGAAGCGAAGAGTTTCAAACTCAGGAAACGCGCGTCGGCCCGGGTGTCTGTGTCTGTGTACTTACCACTCAGGCACGGTATCGATGAGCCTGTGAGCTCCGGCCAAGTTTTTACTCGATACTTACTCGCCTATTCTTGTTCCTAATGTCAAATTGACGTGGCTCAGTCAAATAAGTCAGACATTTGATAGTTCCTAACTCCGACATAACAATAGCGAGTTCATCGGGAAGATCACAAAAAACCGGTCTTGGCCGTTCCTGGCCGTTTTACGCTAAGGATCAGGGTCCTGACCGGCTATGTCTGTTTTTCCGCAGGCTGAGTCTTCAGCACACAAACCCGGCCATACAGCCCATTTCCCGAGGCAAAATGTAGGCTCACCATAATTTTCAGTCTGGATAGACCATGCTGATGGTATTTATCTTTCCATTAGCATGACATATGGTTCTCTGAGTGCGGTATTTGCGTAGCTTTTTTGGACCTTTGAGCCTGTCAGCCTGCGAGAATGGCTGAAAAGCCAAGAACTGCCGAAACCGGCCGCCGGAAAATTACTTGTCTTCCTGATGTTGTTACCATCTCACTTGAAGATCTAGTATTACCAGGACGATGAGTGTCGTGTGGGGTACACATGATTTCAAAGAATACACAGCACATAAATACAGCATAACGTTCTAAAGGAGGGTACAGTTCGAGGTAAAAGGGGTCGCGAAGTGAGTGGTTTCGAGTCTAGGTTCGAGGATAGCCGGGAACAAAAGAGACGTCTAGAGGTACTATTATTTATGCCTGTTCCTTACGCCCAGTCGCATCACTAGTGGTTCCGTGATCGCTTTCACTATTATCCCCATGAGAAACCTCTCGATGAAGATCGACCGCATGGAAGCTATGGGTATCCTGAGACTCGACAGCTGTGCGTGATGGGAACTGCATAGTCGAAACCATCTGTTGGACGCTATCGACACTCTTGCCACTTCGGGCACGGACAAAAATCAGCGTCGGTGCCAGTCCCTGAGTACAGATTTCGAGTGAATGATAGGATGCGATGAGAAACAATTTCAATTACTCACAGCAGACTGCCATATGAGGGGACTGATCGAAATAGGGATTATAGTGTCGACTTTCGTGGCAAACTCGAGGATGGCATTGACAATTAGGACGAGTGGGTATATCCATCCGGACTCAAGGCTGGGGTACGGCACGGCTGAGTACGTTTCATGCAGGATGCGATGTCATGTGCTCACATTATCGCGACGATGGTTCTGTATCTTTGGTCCACCTCGCCACCCATCATCGCTCGAGCCCGACGGGTGATCCACCAGATTCGACTTGCTGATTTAGAGTGGCATGAGTGGTGAGGACTGGGGAATCATTAATCAGGTTCAAGAGCGTACTTACCAGTCATCAATGTCAAGATCGTATTAAAACCCGCAATGCAGACGAAGAATACGCTGTTCATCATACCGCCCGTGTTAACCAGCGTCAACTGTGAGTCGATGTGGCGAGCACCAATCTCGTAGATAACGACGCTCGCAAGGGCAATGACTGGGTAGGGAACCGGTGTCAGCGCTAGCCACATCCGAACAAACCAAGACCACTTACTGTTGAGCACAACAGATATAAAAAAGAGAGGATACCCAATTCGCTTTCTGGAGCCCCAGATGACATGGCATCGGTGAATCTAAAAGACGGGAGTAAAAGCTTTAGCCAGATCCGTGCCGCCTGGGATATGGCTTTGTCCTGAGCTTCGGACACCACCACGACTAACCAGCATGAGATCAGCTATCGCACTGAATGCCCATTAGTACCAAAGCGTTCAACTCATATTGAAAATAGTTACTCACTTCATTAGAATGGAGATCACATTGTTGGTTGTGCTAAATTGCGGACCAGTGACGAGTGCGTTCAACGACGTCGGTCAAACGATCGGTTGCTCCCGAGTACGCACCTCTGAATTGTCAACACCTCGTCCCCAGCGAGGAATCAGTCCAGCTCTTCAAATTGCTGTGTCCTCGTCGCCTCATGCTCAATTGTAGCTTGACGGACAAGCTCCCAAGTCTCGATGGCATTCGCGATTGTGGCCAAGACAAACAGAGACACAGTTCCCCCGAGGTAGAGGGCTGAATTCGGAACCCGAGCTTTGTCTCGCCAGGTAGTCTTGATGCTTGCTCCAAAGACCATCAAGTATATGCCTGTGAATGCAAGTGAACGGTTTATTATTCGTTTCGTTCGAGGTAATGCCAACATACCATAGACCAAGAACATGACCTGACAAACATCGTTCAGCTTGAGGATACTCGCCTACGAGAGCATGAATTACGCACAGATAGTGTACTGACGGTACGCGTAATAACATTCATGGAGGAGAGCTCCGGGGTGAAAGCGTTGGATGAGGCCATCTCGAGTTGAAAGTTGGGAGCGAGGTGTTCTTGGACTCACAAGACCGCCGGGTTCAGGGAGCCTGGTCATATGTACATGCTCGCATTCAGTTCGAGTAAGGAAATGAGGAGCGCTTGAACGCTATCATTTTTGGTGCTGCCCAATGGACTATCGATTCTTGCGAAGTTGACCGAAATGACCTAGCAAAAAACGTCAAGCCCCCTTGACGCTCCCTTGACGCTCCCAGACAAAGCACCATTTATTTATCATAGCTAAAAATGACATTGGTCTTGGCAACTGGGAGCGCTGAAATTTCTATACTTGGATCAGTGATCTCGTCAGAAAAGGCAGGGGAACTGAGTACTGACTGCTGGAGCTGTCTTGGAGTCAGGAGCCTGGGGAGTGATAAAGATCGGAAGTGCGGCGTAGCCTCTCTCGAGTCGTAAGTCGACGTGAGATCACTATGCCTCTCGAAGGGCGGAAATATTCTGCACTTGCGACGGTCAAGTGCAACGTAGTCGACAACGGGACGGCACGTAGCACAGACCACCAGTACGAGCCCAGAAGCTTTAGAGGAGAAGATCGGTGCCAATCGTCCAGTGCCTAAACGTGATACGACGACAATGAGATCACGGACATCCTTTACGCGTCTGCGACAGCGGTGGGTACTGATAGGAGAGCTATGTCAGGCCGGCTCTCTCCGAATGGTCATATCATCCCGTCGGAGTGAGAGGAACCATCCTGGTCCGCGGGTTGATTAGGTTCTGGCGTCCAAACTGGTGTGCAGTCGCAGATCGAGCTGGAGCGGATAGTGGGGCCAAAAGCGGAATGAAATATACCGGAACTCATGGATTATACCAGTGCACTCGCTACCAAGATTATCAATGGTTACTGCCGGACTATTTCCCTGAGTTTGAGGTGAGAATCGAGTGGTCGTATAAGGAGCTGAACATCACGCGTCAATGGAGTGAAGCAACGTAAAACGACCAAACATACCATCTCTTTTGATAGGATCCGACCAGATATATGTAACAGAAAGGCAAGAAGAGTGAACATTTGATGGTATTCGGGCTCTATGAGATTAAGAGAGACCGACAACTCGGAATAACTGACAGATGATTGTATTGTTTTTACCCCCCTCCCCCGACACTCTACCCGAGCGCGATGCTCCTCTTACACTCAATTAGAGGTCCTTGAATCATAATTCTCGAGTCGTTCATGTTGTCTTGGTCCGATGAGTTGAATATTACCATGCGTGTTTTCGCCGTACTATGAAGGTCGACCAGAGTAAGCATGCAGCACAAACGAAGGCAAAGACAACTCCTCTTTCTTCTCATCTTTGGTTCCTCAAATCCCCCCGTCTGTCAATCGCCTCTGCTGCGGTAGTACCTGTTTGTTGACGATCATGTTTCGGGAGCCGTTATTGAGATTGCAACACCTCCCGACGTAGAGCATAGAGAGGTCAATAATTCTCCACCCATCAAAGGTAGAGCGGGAACGTGAAGGATGATGGGAAATGTCGTAGTGGTGACCTTCGAGAGTGAGTCCGTGGTGAATGGAACTTTTCTAAGAGCATCAGCCTTATCTACTCGCGTCACCTCATCACGGAAAGTGGAAATGACATGCTGTTGAAGGTTGAAGGATAGATGTATCAGAAGAATGACAGGATCATGAGGACGAAATTAGGTTTGAGCACCTACTCGCCGCAGTCTGTGGGAAGGATGTTGGAACTTGAGACAGGCGTCAAGTTGCTATTTCGGACGAAACGTTGCTAAACTTCTGGATAAAAACGAGTTGCTGGCTTGAGATCGAGAGTTCCGAGAATGAGAGGGAGTGAAGGATGTTGATGAGTAACGAATCGAATCATTGCCTGAGCGCGGGCCGCGGTGGATGTTTGAGACAACGGGCATGGGCTTTGTCAGCGTCCGCGGCGTTGACACTGACAGTCTCCGACCACCACCTGGTTATCTAGCCAAATCCACCACAACCATCTCTGTCCTTTTAAGCACAAGCTACATCAATGCGAAGATTGCATCTCAACAGGGGGGCTGGTCGATACTGAAGATGGTATGACCCGAGTTCCTGCCCCACAACCCATCTCAACGTCCAACTATCATCACGGCCGACTCACCTTACCCTCGCGAAGGAAGTGATCACGGACCCCACACGCGACTAGAAAGAACGAATCGGTCACCCTTCAGACGATCACAATTTCGGCCGTCCAACAAGAGGAGAGAGCGATGCACTATTCGTTGTCAAGCAGAGAGAGAGAGAGTAGCGTGTTGTCCGCTGGCCGCGATTCTTCTATTCTCACCATAGGAATCGACATCTCGAATTCGCCTCCGCGCCAGCCGCATGCTTACCTCTCCGCCAGTGCGCCATCATCACAGGACGAACTCAGCCTCCGCTCAGCGCTCAGAACTCCATTTCCTGTCGTCAACTCGCTCACACCCACCTTACCCACTTATCTTCCGCCGACCGCGACTACGCTACCTAGCTCGCTTTCATTCTCTTGACATGGAGCTTTAGGTTTCAGACACATACTATACTCTTCGGGGGACTCGGGAAAACTGTTGGTCTGTCTCCAGAGGCTGGCTACGGCCAAGCGGACAGCTGCCTACAACGGTGGGTTTTTTGACCCTTGACTCCATTCCTTGACGTGCGGCTAACCCTTACCTGTTAGATTCCGTACTACAGGCTCCAAATCGCGTCTGGGACGTAGTTCGTCGAGGTTGTCGAGTGAAGAAAGGAGTAGACGCCAATTCGGAAAGGCTTGAACACCGCTCGCGTATGGCGTTATGGTGTAGTAACATACAAGGACGTCTTACCCTTTGTTGTTGACGCTTCGACGGAGCCACCGATCCGTTGTTATCTTGGAAGGCCACACAGCGGTAAAGGCTGGGGATACTGTGAATCTTATGGTAGGAGACGCTCACCAGAGCTACAACGTTCTTGGAGGGGAATTTGCTTCGTAAGCTACATTCTGATTGTTTAAGTGTTCATCGTTGTCAGGAATCCATCGTAACGAAGCACCGCACCGTGAATTCGCAGCTTATCATCCGCATACTGAACGTACTTCAATCAATATACCCAGACGTTAGGGACCCAGGCCTCCTAGCAAATGAGGGAGAAACTTCGAAGTTGGAAAGAGGAACATCACAATCGATATGTAGCGTACATATGGACACACAAGTATTACTCGGGGGGTTTCCCTGGTTTGATATGAGGTGACACCGATACCGCAAACATCTCCGATTGGCTAACGAATGAACTCGAGCCGCTCGACCGGTGGAGGTTCCCAGCCCTTCTTGACCGTCGCTGGTATTGGTCGAGCGTGAAGTGTATCATACTCGACATGAGGTTTTAGTGGTTCTGCCTACAATTACGTTTACACTATCTCAAGGCACTATGAGACTCTGGGTCCCAAGGTTCTTGAAATTCACGCCGTCTAGTGTACAGGCTGGGAAGATATATCATTTACTCGAGGCATACCGGGCGATACTGATAGTGAATTGTTGTGAATCCTGACGATACTGTATGTTCCAGCATAACGGGTACTGTGAGTACATACTGATTGAACAGATGCAAGGTACACATAGAACGAGTAAACGAACCTGATATTGCTGCCTATAGTATACAACATAGAACTACAACGGCCCGAGGGTAAGATAAAGGCTAGGAAAACAGAAATATTTTGAGTCGTAACAAAAGTTCTCGACGAATGAATGGGGAGTATTCATCATGCACATGATACACGGTATGAGCACGAAACAACGATATTCTGAGAGCCACCGAATGGGAAGTGTCCTATCGCCACGACAAGGTGTCATTCCCTTCTACATATTCATCACTCGGCTCATACCAAAGCGGTGACGTCGATCGCATAGCGGGGGTCATAACCATGCTGAGAATAAGCAGCCGGGACGTTCCAGTGTTGTCGAGGAACAAGAGGACCTCCGCTGTTGGAGGGAAAGTTCGAGGCGACGGAAGATGGATCATGGACGTGAGCAGTCAGATTGGACGGGTAGGTAACACCGGGCTGGGGGAATGAAGGGGGGTAATCCGATGTATGATGATGAATGACCGGAGGATTTGAGTATTGTTGAGGAATGAGAGGAGGGTATCCTTGGTCGTGTGCATGAGGCATGGGCGCACTATATGGGAGATTGGCGGGAGAACTCGAACTAGACGGGTGAGTGATGAGGGGCATGGAGGATTAGGGAGTTGAATCGTAGCCCGCATTAGGGTAGGACGAGTTGGCGGCGGCGGACGGTGTAGACTGAGAGATCCCCGCTGAGGATCCAGCATTTTCGCCAGTATTGTCATTGTACCCGAAGGTGGTGATACTGACTGCGTAAGTGATCGGGTCAGTATAGGCGAAATCCATCGTAATCGCAGTGCGATCGTTGCTCGAAAGCGTGTGCTCAGCAATACTGTATGAGTCGAATGACGGTGATGTGCTTACTATCGCCGACATGGTCATGGAGTCGTCCGAAGTCCTGAGCCGTTCTACAGGCTGGGCATTGATAGTTAACGGGTTGGGTGCCTGCATGCTGGTAGTACCAAATCGATCGAATGGTATGTTTATTGACGAGGAGCTCGCGGGGTGGGAACGATAGCCATAGGATAGTGGTTCGACATCATAGCCGGTGAAGGGGATCTGTGATTGGCACCCTTGTTGGAGATGGGCGTACCCGAGGGAATGCGAATTGACGTGTGTTGTGAAGGGCATAGATCTTGTTGGAAGGGGTCGCGCAAGTCGAAATTCTGGTTCCTCCATGGCCCGCTCATCATTAGTGGTGTTGTTCTTATGGCAGAGATCCTACGGATATGTTTGTTGACTGCACAAAGAACGAAAAAAAGCCATCAACGCACCTGGTCTAAGTGATGGCGGCATTCTATCCCTCCGGGGTCTTCCTCAGTCCTCTCCCGTGTGTTGGCAGCATCTGGTTCTTGGACTTGTCTGTTCGATGGGTCTTCTGAGTCGGCATTGACGTTGGATTCGCTGGGACTATGGGAACATTGATGTTCTGTGTTGTGGTAAGAAAATAAGTGAAATGATTGAGAGTTAGAAGCACACCTTCGTAAAGCTCTTTGATTCGATCTGAGTCATTGATAGACTGGAAAACATATCGATCGCGTTGAAGATGTCGAGCGAAATTGATGGTTTTTGGGTCAAAGCCTCGGCCAAGCTGGTATTCATGTAGGCGTTTGTAGTCATCGGTGGCCCAGGAAAGTGAGCAAGATTGATGCCCTCTAATTTTGAGCTCAACGGGAAGGCCGAAGTCGTTGCATGACTCGGGTGAAAGTTGGGATCGACCGTGTTGATGAAGAGACCAGAAGTGAAGGGTGGTAGTCCAGCCCTCGGACTCGAAGTCGAGAGGAGGTGGATATACGAAGAGGTAAATTGGTTGCCGGCGTCGGAGTCGGGATATGGAAGGAGATTCATCAAGGTTGCCTTCCAACGATGCGCGATGGTAGACAAGCTCTGACCAGTGTTGTTGTTAGCGAGCGAAAAATGGAACACAGGACAATAACGTACGATAAACGCTCAGATCTCCCTCTAACGATATCCCTCGAGCATGAAATATGCTTAGTGCTTGTAAAATCCAGGCACTCTCTGGGTCTCCCTCTGAACCCAACCAAAGCTGGGTTACGTCTCCATGTAGTCGGAATCTTCTCCTGTATCTTTAGATGGAGTAGCCTATGTTTTACGAGATGCTCACCTGGTCAATCCATTTTCCAAAACTTTTCTCTTTACAAGACCTGATCCGCTCCACCAGATGTTATTTGCGAAAGCAATGGGGGTTTGGGTTAGTCTGCAAGGATTTCCCAGGGTAAAGCCGTACCTCGGATTTAGGTCACATGCTAGTCATGCTTGACCCAACGGCCTTCAAACGCGTCTCAAAGACCGACGCGTTCATGAGCTGAACGTCCGAGCTCCGTGCGCATTTCCTTCTATATTCACAGAGATAGATTATAGATTACTATTCAATGCACTCTCCCTTGATTCACTGCGTGCCCCAGAGGAGGTGAAATTCACCCTGTATAATCACTCTGATAACGAGCGAGTATCGGTGTGTTATAGAACGACATTCGATCGAATACTGAGTGAACCCTGAAAGAGTGAAAACAGAGTGATTTCCGCTCTGTTTATTTTCCGCAATTTCACACTGTTCAAGAGTGACTTTGCTCTCAGTTGAGAGTGAATTTCCCCGCAAGAGATGAACAATGGATTTGATTGCGTCATTTCAGACATTGGCCGTTTGGGACCGTTGGGCGGCTGGGCCAATGCTTTTTCACCAGGTCGCTCGATGCTACCGGTGCTTATCCGAGCGGGCGATTCCAGCCATCGGGCCCAATAAAAGCATGTAGGTGTATAAAATCAATCCAACTCAATATATAAAAAAGAGATAACTTGAAGTACGGCGTCAAGGCAGTGTGGGATCCGGACTAAATTAACTAATTGTGTATCGTTAAAACTCTCGTGTTGCACTTGATGGTCTCGAGTGTGACCTGTTCATTCGAGCTGTAATTGAAATTAGTATCTGTCTGATACCTGCGTGTAGAGCGAGCAACTCACCACCACCTTGGTTGCAGGCATGACGGCAGCTGGTAACAGTCCGACTCCGCAAGATAGCCCTACCCAATGTCGTCGGAATCGTTAACGTTACTGTATAGTGTTGCCTCGAGTGTTCTTGCCGTGGTAGCCTTGGAACAGTAGTTGACGGAAAGGTCCTGTCGCCTAAGTGAAGGAACGAGCCTGTTCATGATGGATTCAGACAAAGGGGTGTTGGGCACGTATACCGTGTTTTATAGCCCAACGGCACCGATCCTATGTCGCGAAAACAGAGTGAGGTCGAAGTGCCGCACTGAGTGACGTTTGTTGATGAAAACTTTGGTTTCAGACGGTGATATTTGTGTTCACTCTGTTTCGGAGTCGTGGTCTGTCCTCGATTTGGCCTCACTCTGTATACGAGTCACTTGAAATTCTCACTCTTCATGAAAATTCACCCTTACTGACTGTGTTTCCGAGTGGCGAGTGATAATCACTTTGTCAAGAAGTGACTTTCACTCGTTCTGGGGCCCATAGTGATTTTAGCTAGAATTTTAGCCTATAAGTTCAATATATAGCACTTGGGACTGATGGATGGGCTATTTCAGATAGCGGTTGGATAGTGGGGTGGTCAGAGAGCGCAGAAAAGATAGCCCTCATTAGACTCGGTATGTATCGAGAATAACAGAGGCTGCTTGGGCATCACACAGAAGTGAAAGGGGTCATGAAGTGTTCATACGACTTACTAGTGACTTAGGCGCCTGTAAGCGCCGCATCTCATGACTCAGATCACATGATTCAGATCACGAGAATTACCATATAGGGATGAGTGGAGTCAAATTAGCCGAGGTCCTGATAACGCGGCGTGTTTTCTAGCAGACCTCTCACCCGCGAGTGCCCGCAGCCGTGAGAGTCTG
Organism: Marasmius tenuissimus; assembly: GCA_029532415.1. Lineage (NCBI taxonomy): Eukaryota > Fungi > Basidiomycota > Agaricomycetes > Agaricales > Marasmiaceae > Marasmius > Marasmius tenuissimus. Next base: position 5,141,045 of record JAQOTA010000050.1, on the reverse strand, counting down.
CCTAGGGGAGACTAGGTTTGGGTCAGAGTAGAGAAAATGATCGGCTGATTGAACGAATCAGGCACGCCTGTGAAATACTGAACCCGACTCCGAGCAATCCCTTTCATCACCGCGACATCAATTTCTTTCGACTTTTGACTCCCCAGGAAGCGCGCGAAAACACCTTCTTGGAGAAGGTCAGTGGTCAGAGGTAGATTCCCGACCTTCACGCGCCTTCTTCGTTCGATGGATGGACGCGGCCCAGATGGACCTCGACAGAGCACTCCTCGGGCACAATCTACCCACACCTTTCCCCTTGCAACATCAAAGTAATGCCTCTACGACTGCATGATCAAAACGTTCGATTTTACTATTTCGGCTACTCACACGCAGATTAGTGAAGTACACCTCAGCAAGCCATCCCGAATTTCTCCTCCTCAAGTACGCGATCGGTACGAGCCCTGACAATTTATAGCAATCAGTGCCGGCTTCAACCAAGTTCATATCAAGTTTACCACCCGAGAAAATCAGCAATGGAACTTTCGACCGGTTGAGCGCAACAAGTTGCGCATTGTTCACGTATCTAAAAGGTCAACTCCGTCTGCTTCAAAAGGACGAATAAATGCGGAACTTACAAGTGTACAGAATAGGACGCAAAGCTTTCTTTCCATTTCTATTTCAACAGTCAGTAACTCGAAACGCGCCCAAGAAGGAGAATGCATACGGCTGGGGCTTCCCTGCCCTGATAGGACTCCACGGTGACTATCGCTCCTTTCCCTTCCCCTGTCAGTACTTTCCCGACAAAGATGCTCCGCTCGCATTCGATATGGCACCCTCTCCTCCTATCGAACACGCGTGCTTCATGATGTATCCTCTCAAGGAGTTCAATATCGCCACGTTTGTATTCGCCGTACTACGGGATGCAACCAAAGTCAGCGTGGACTTGTACAATCAAAGAGAACGACAGGGTCACTACTCAAGCACTCACCTCTTCGTATTCTGCCTCTTCTTCTTCTGTCCCCCGAATGTATCGAGACCGAGATCGTGTCTGCTGGAATGTCTGGTTGTTAACGGTCAAGTTTCCGAGACCGGTGTTGACATTCTGATCCCTCTATGGAGACCCATGCTCGGCGAGCTCGTAGACGTTGATATGTTGCTGACCATCCTCGGCGGAGTAGAAAAGTGCGGGCTGATGGGACATGTCGTCGTGTCAGTGGTGGCCTTCGAGAGTGCGTGTTTTGAAGCATATACATGCACGCCAGTCTTATATTATACCCCCAGCCCAGAAGGTTATTGAGATTGAACGTGCAGGCGGCATGTTGCTAACCCTGTGTATTCTTCAGAGCAGAATAACTCACTGCGGCGATACACGCCGATCACACGAGTAGCCTCTAATACTTCGGACATATGCGTGACCTCGATGAGCGTAGTGGCTTTGTAGGTTCTCCGATACAATCGCTGTTAATGAAGAACGAGGGGGTGAACAGGGGCTGTTAATGGTTTGATTGTCGATGCAAAGAAATCATATCTGTACCGTTAATGGAAAGGTCCGAAAAGGAACCATCGACCGATCGAGTCTCCATTTCATTGATAAAGGAAGGACCGGTGAGAGGGAATGCATTCCGAGCATCGTTGATGAAGCTAGCTATAAAGGCTTTGGCGCTAATCATTACAATGAACAAGGGTTGAATTAGTGGCAATCATTATAATGGACTTACATGGAGTGTTGCGTTGGGATCATCATCGATCATCGAGCCCGTCTTGGAGGTTGTTTGACAAAGGCATCGCTTCCGAACCGGACCGATGTGATCGATCTCTACGGCGCTTCCCGGCCTCCACCTTCATCTCCTACCTTCATCGCCGGTGACCATCAACTGTCGTTGAAAACCACCTCACATGAATCATTCAACTATCTTGAATCTCACGGGGTCAAGCTAGTTACTGCCTGTTCATCTAATTGGTCAATCTATTAAAGCTGTCTGCCTACAGCAGCCTGATAATATCGGGAACATTTTGGGTGCACTGGTTAGTTCAAACAGCGAATGCTCTATTTGAGGACCTTTGAAAATCATCTCAGTTGCTTTGAGCGCTTTCTCATTTGCACCACTTCATTTCATGACTTCAACAGTCCATAAAACCTCTGAGACATACCTTGATACAGGTCTGTACAAGCTCACAGTTTCAGTCCCGGTTATTTCCTCTTCGGTGAGTAAGCCACATGAACTACAGGTTTTCAGAAACTTAGTTGCTTCAGGTCCAACTGCTCCTCTATGGCCTCAATTTTCTACTATTCTGGCATGGTCTGGCTGTGCTGAAAAGACGTGAGCAAGAGAGAGACAGAGGAAATCGGTTATCTCGATTTGCTCTAGTTTCCCTCTTTGTCTTAGCCTCAGTCGGCGCCCCAATAGGCGTGATATCAGCAGTCTTGAGTGCGAGGTACACATTTTGTCTTACTTCGGATTCGAAGTGTCCGCCAGAGATGCTCTTTGCCCCAACCATCATGCAGTAAGTTTCTCGCGACTATCCTGAAGGTCAATCTTATGAACATTCCCCGTGCACAGATCCTGTACTTTTGCAATCGTGATGATAATGAGGTGGGTGCCTACAAAGCCTCACTTGATGCTTTGACTGAGCCTTGAGTAATAGTCTTATTGTGGACAGCATACTGGTGAGCCACTCAATTGTTTTGATCACAACTCAATCACAACTCAATCTTCTTACTTTCAAAGGTTTTTCGATGCTTTGTCATCTGCGGATGGCACAAAAGAACATACGCGGTAGCGCTGATCATTCTCTGTTTCATATTTGATGGTGAGAAAGTGTCTTTCGAGTGGTAGTATAGATGGCTTACTTACTCTCCCGGTCGTGTTCTCAAAAGTGCTAGGAGGCGTATTCGCTATCTACGCTAAGCAATTGTCCTTCAATCAATCACTCTTAATTGAGACACTAGGGTCGAGTCGCGACGAGTTAAGAAAATGTGCATTGTTTTCCCATCTGTCCATGGGATTCGGCTTGGCCCACGTTCTTATGAATGTGTTTTTGACGGGCGTTATCGGTAAGTCTGCCTCGTCAAAGAGATATCTCAGCTTTGTGACGCGTTTCAACTAGCTCGAAGAATTTTATGGGCTAGAGTCTGCCGAGAATTAGCGGTGGGCACACGAGAGCACTTTCGGACCGTCGTAGTGGTTCTGTGAGTACCCGGAGATCTGAGATATTCCCCTTCCTACTCATATGACTCTTGAACTCTGACCTAAATCTTGAGCCAGAATTGAAACATGTCTGCTCTACTCAATAGGGTGGATCGTGTTTATGGCTGTTGCCCTATCGAATGTAAGATACTCCGCGTTCATCGGATCTATCGTCTCTCAAACTTCAGTCGGTGTCGATATTTTATCTGCACCTGGGGTTTACACTAACAACCAGTTCCAGACAATGGCTCCGACCCTCTTGATTGTAAGAGCAAACATGCAGAAGGGCGAAGCAACACCGACTGCCGGCGCTACTGCATCAAAAACTCGAGCCAGCCTGGGGTGATGATGAATGACTCGAGCATTCCAGTTTTGCTGGATAACGAGTGGAGGGTGATGATATGGCAGATTGGCGTGAAGAGCTGGAACAGACAAATGGGTAGCGACTAGAGCGGAGCAATAGGGAGCTGGATCGTATCATCGTAACGTGCATGCTCATGGAACGGGTTGGCGGCGGTAGTTGATGGTGTAAACTGGAAGATCGCCGATGAGAGTCCAGCACCCTCATCAGCATCGGGATTATACCTGAAGGTGGTATCAACTATGTAAACGGTCGGGTCGGTACAAACGGAGTCCATCGTATTCGCAGTGCGATCCAAGTTCGAGGCGGTGTGCACAGCGCTGCCGTACGAGCCGAATGACAGTGGCGTGTTGAAAGAGTTTATTGACACTGGCACGGTCATGGAGTCCTCCGACTTGCTAAACCATCTTACAATCTGGGAGTTAATAGATAACGGGTGCCTGCATTTTGGCACCAGAGTGATCGAATGACACGTTTATTGACGGGGGATCTGTGGAGTGCGAGGGATAGCTATAGAACCGTTAGTTGTTGTGGCCAGTCAAATGTGCTCGCGATTGGTGCACTTGGTGAGGATGGGCATACCCGAGAGGTTCCAAATTGACGGGGGTTGTGAAAGGCAGAGATCTCATAGGAATGGGTCCCACAAGTCGCGAACCTTGCTCCTTCATGACTCGCCCATCGCTAGTGGTATCATTCTTATGGCAAAGATCCTGTGGGTATCTCTCTATTCAGGAGCTGGTACCGAAGACTTGCGTCCATGATCAAAATAGGAAGTTCCCCACTATGGGTATAATACTACCGTACTTGTAGACCACCAATTCTTGCGAAAACGACCGGAATGACCTACCAAAAAACATCGAACTTCTTTGACGTTCCCAGCGAGAGCACCATCCCATTCATCGTAGCTGAAAGTGCTATTGATCTCTCAAGGTCTCGGTAACTAAGAGCACTGAGATTTCCATACTCAGGTCAGTAGTCTCGTCAGAAAATTTTGGGGACTGGGTGCTGAGTGGTGGAACGGACTTTGAGTGAGAAGTCTCGGGAATGATGAAGATAGGAAGGGTGGCGTAGCCCCTCTTGAGTCGTAATAGAAGGTCGACACAACAGAATATAATCACTAGGACGCCTCTCGCCGGAAGGCTGGAACATCCTGCCCTTGCGACGACTGGCAACTTGCAAGTACAACGGGGTTGACGATAAGGCGGCGCGAAACACAAACCGCACAGTATTAGCGTAGAAGCCTTGGGGTTGGAGGAAACTAGTGCTGACCGTCCAGTGCCTAGACGCATCGCGATACGACGACAATGAGATAAGGAAATTCATCACGCATCTGCGAGACCGGTAGGACCGACAGGGGAGCTATTTCGGGCTGGCTCTGTCCTTAGGAGTAGTCCTATCATCCCGTCGGAGTGAGAGAAACAAGCGTTACGCGCCGGCAGCGAGGCACGAGCACGGCGAAGTGAATGGCTCGAGTCTACTCGCGTCACCTCGTCACGAAAACTTAAAAGTAGAAATGACATGCTATTGAAGCGTAGATGCATCAGAAGGCCAAGATCATGAGAACGAAATTAGGTTTGAGCACCCACTAGCCGCAGTTTGAGCGACCACGAATATAATGTGAGGCTTGAAGCTATGAAAATATGAGACGAAGGTAGGCAAAAGTGGGATGGGCGCTTGGCTGTGAGAAGATTGTTGGGACAGGCGTCAAGTTGCTATTTTGGACGAAATGTTACTAGATTTCTGGATGAAGGAGTTGCAATTGCTGGCTTGAGGCCGAGAACTCCGAGATCGAGAGGTAGTGAAGGATGTTGATGAGTATTGAATCAAATCATTGCTTGAATGCTGAGCGCTGAGCGCGGGCCGCGGTGGATGTTTGAGACAACGAGTGGATGAGCTTTGTCAGCGTCCGCGGTGTTGACACCGACAGTCTCCAACCACCTGGCTATCTGGCCAAATCCACCACAACCATCTCTGTCCTTCTAAGCACAACCTGCATGAACGCGAAAATTACATTTAAATAGGGAAGGATGGTTGATACCGAAGATGATATGATTCTTCGGCTTCATCCGTGAGTGGTTTCTTGTCTTTCACTCAGATATCTTGCGCTTACCAACAAGAACAGGGATGCCTAGACAGCATTCTGATGCTAGCTTTCAGAATTAGAAATCTAGACGAGATGTGGGTGTCGACCTTGCTGCGTGCTCGAACGTTCAGATCGATTGACTTTTTTCAGAGGCTCGCTCGTGTGTTCCTGCCCCACAACCCATCTCAACATTCAACCATCATCACGGCCAATACACCTTACCCTCGCGAAGAAAGCAATCGCGGACCTTATACGCGACTAGGATGAACGAATGGACCACCATTCAGGCGAGAAACTCGGTTTTGGCTGTCCAACAAGAGCAGGGAGAGCGACAGTAGTGTGTTGTTCGCTGGCAGCGATCCCTCCATTCTCGCCTTAGGAATGGACATCTAGAGTTTGCCTTCGCACCAGCCGCATGCCTACCTTCGTCAATGTGCCATTATCACAGTACCAACTCAGCTTCTGCTCAACGCTCAGCAGAACTCCATTTCCCGCCGTCGACTCGCCCGCGCCCACCTTACCCACTTATCTTCCGCCGACCTCGACTACGCTACCAAGCTTGCTTCCATTCTCTTGACGTGGAGCTTTAGCTTTAGGCTCCGGACACATATAAATACTCTCTCAGGGATTGGGAAAACTATCAGCCTGTCGCCGGAGGCTGGCTACGGCCAAATGGGTAGGCGAGGAGGGACGGTTCATAGCTAGTGCCCTCTGGAGGGCAGAGCAAATGGTAGTTGTGGTCGGGTAGGACGTCTGAAGCCAAAGCATACGTAGCCGACCCTCCTTCGAGCTCCTCAAGGAAAACATCCTTCATCGCCATCACAGAGTAAAACCCCTCCCCCCCCTATTCGCCGATTTGAGGTCTATCCCTTCCTCCGATACACCATTCATTCGACTCTCCTCGTCCTTACCGAAATACTCAAAAGCAGGGATGAACGGCGGTGACCGCAGTGCTCCCTGACATATACAGCCGTCCTCCCCATGGATTGGCGCCACGAATGCCATGCGCTCCATGAGCACTATTCGAGATTTGTTGTGAAGATATGCTAGTGTCATCGAGAGTATTGATGGAGATGTCGATGTTGGATGATAGTGACGCTGGAGATGGACATTCGGATCGGCGAGCAGTCCAAGGGCAGGGAGGAACTTTGTTGGGACGATAGGACTACCTACTGCTGGGTGGCCAACTCACGTTTTTGGATGCAGTAAACCCATGCCCTCCGAGTCGGCTACCTACCACGGCCACGGCCACTTCGCCTTATCGTGCCAGTGATTAAGGCTTCCGAAAACCATGCGGCCATACCTCAAACGTGCCCTACCCCTTCGATACGGCTGCTGCTCCCAGCCTTGCCTCTGTCCCTGCGTATTGGAACTCGGAAGTGTCTGTATAGACACGTCAAGGTTGGAACGCACATCCTACATAGGTCGATTTACCGCATCCTGCGGAGATCTGTGGACCTCAGGATGAACCGCCTCAATGTCTCCCAATCACGCTTTCTTCCTCCTTTCCCTTCACTCTTTTCAATCCACAGCCTCTTCTCCTTCAATTGACCGCTATCTTCTCTACGACTATTTGAGCTACCCTGTGTGTGCATTCGATGCTGGAGCACACCCAGGAGCACCCACTCAACACACCCTTCGCCACGGTGACATCGTGCATCAGGCGGCGATTTGGCGCCTCACTGCATCATCGCCCACCGCGAAACCAGCCTGGCTTTGATATTGGAATAGAGCATTGACGGAGATGGTTGAGCTGAGCTCAACGGGTACTGTCACGGGCAAGAACGAGGAGAATGCCATGATTTTCCGGCTCGTACATCTCAGGTGGCAGGCATCTACCTCCCTCGGTTTTGTATGGTCTATCTCTACCAGCGAATCAACGAGAGGCGACGCCCCGGAGAAAGGGAGGAGGTCAATCGACATTGATGATGGCGTGTCTTCATAGCGCAGAAGTCCAGAATTACGCGTGCTGTATCGAGGGGAAGACAAGGAACCATAGTAGGAACGTAAGAAAGGCTTCGAGGGCTGACTCGCAGGACCCTACGGGTTTCGCCTTTGCCACTGGGAACTATCGTGACGACCGTTAGTTATAGCTTGTCATTCGTATAGCTTCCTACCGCGCCGCAGTGATTATAGACCTCTCGACTATAGAGACCTACATTCGACCCAGCATCCAATAGGGAAACAGTGACGGGAAACAAGAAGGATCCACAATCGATATTTTGCGTACATAGGGACCCACAAGGACTTATACCCGGGCCGCTCCAGTTCTCTATAATTATAAGGTTACAGCGACGCTCTGATGGGGAAGCGAAATCATGTACATTGCTGCCCCTCAGATAGCGAAGTTCTTTCTCAATGGTCAATGGGATTTGTACTTACGAGTTTCAGCTCATAGGTAAAGCTACGTTTATAGTCCAATCACTCACCCATACCACTGACCCAAAGATTATGGAGCCGGAATCTAATAGTGTCCCTCGTGATTTTAAGAGGGTATGATTTATGGCTTGTTAAACGTACTGAGAACTATCAAAGCGAATTGGGAATCGTCGAGAATAGACAATTGATACGTTGAGGGCCCGCGGTGTCATGATCTTGTTCTCCGATGATCAATTCTAGATCCATGGCGTTTGTTACGCCACCTCGGAGAATACTGGCACCATCAAGCGGTCGACCTCTCTCGCGAATGAGGCGCGTGCTTCGTTGAAACAAGTAGGGATCCAAGGTTATAGTTCGCTATGGCCGAATCCCAGTCTCTTTGTCACCCTCGGGAGATGAGATCAAGAGTCTCCCGCTATGGGAGTTCACACACGACAAATTGCCCTTGCGGTGGTCGGTGGGATTCAGTAAACAGGCGATACAATTCAAAAGGATACATATAGTACATCATAATGTTCTGAAAGAGGGTACAGTTTGAGGAGACTAGGGACAAGAATAGGTGTGTGGAGGTGTTATTATTAGCACTTTGGATTGCTCATGCCTGCTCTTTTCGCCTGGTCACATCACCAGTGGCTCCATGATCGCTTTCACTATTATCCCCATGGGAAATCTCTCGATGCAGATGGACCGTATGGAACCTCTGGGCATCCTGGGACTCGATAGCTGTGCGTGATGGGAACTGCATAGTAGAAACCATCTGTTGAACGCTGTCGACGCTCTTCCCACTTCGGGCACGGACAAATATCAGCGTCGGTGTCAACCCCTGAGTACAGAAAATACGGTTTTTGAGTCAATAATAGGATGCGATGAGAACCAATGTAGTCACTCACGGCAAATTGCCATATGAGGGGATCAATCGAAATAGGAAGTATCGTGTCGACTTCCGTGGCAAACTCAACGGTAGCATTGACAATGAGGACGAGCGGGTATATCCATCCGGATTCAAGGCTGGGCCAGGGCACGGCTGAGTACGTGTTATGCAGGATGTGATATCGTGCGCTTACATGATTGCGACGATGGTTTTGTATCTCTGATCCACCTCGCCACCCATCATTGCTCTAGCCCGACGGGTGATCCACCAGATTCGACTCGCTGAATTTCACGTGGGCATAAGCGGTGGGCAAAGTAGGCTCAAGGACGTACGTACCAGTCATCAATGTCAAGATCGTGTTGAAAACCGCGATGCAGACGAAGAAGATGCTGTTCATCATACCGCCCGTGTTAACCAGCTTCAACTGTGTGTCGATGTGGCGAGCACCAATTTCGTAGATGATAATACTCGCAAGGGCAATGACTGGGTAGGGAACCGGTGTTAGCGCGAGCCACCTCCGAATCAATCAGGACCACTTACTGTTAAGCAAAACAGATATGACAAAGAGAGGATACCCGATTCGCTTTCTGGAGCTCCAAATGACATGGCACCGGTGAATCTAAAGGGCGGGAGTACAATCATTGTTCAGACTTGCGCCACCTAAGAGACGGCTCCGTCCTGAGCTTCGGACACCATCGTGACTGACCAGCATGATATCAGCTATCACACTGGATGACCATAAGTATCGAAGCGTTCAGTTCATGATTGAAAAAGTTACGCACTTCGTTAGGATGGAGATAACATTGTTTGTTGTGCTGAATTGCAGACCAGCGACAAGTGCATTCAACGCCATCAGTCAATGATCTCAAACGATCAGTCGCTCCCGACTACGTACCTCTGAATCGTCAAGACCTCATCTCCAGCGAGGAATCGGTCAAGCTCTTCGAATGGCTATGTCCTCACTGCCTCGTGCTCAATTTTAGCCTGACGGACATACTCCCATGTCTCGATGACATTCGCGATTGTAGCCAAGATGAACAGGGAGACAGTTCCACCGAGGTAGAGGGTTGAATATGGAGCCCGAGCCTTATCTCGCCAGGTAATCTTGACGCTTGCTCCAAAGATAATCATGTAGATGCCTATGAATGCAGGTGAACGGTTCAGAATTTGCTTGAGGTAGTCCCAGCGTACCGTAGACAAAAAACATGACCTGACGGGGAATCGTTAAGCTCGAGAGTAACTGTCGGCGGGAGCTTGAAATACGCACAGATAGTGTACTGACAGTTCGCGTAATAACATTTTCAGAGGATACCTCTGGGGTGAAAGCGTTGGATGAGGCCATCTCAAGTCGGGAGTTGGGTTGGACAAAATGCTCTTGGACTTGCAAGAATGCTGGGTTCAAGGAGCCTGGTTATATACACATAATCGTATTCAGTTCGAGTAAGGAAATGAGGATCTCTTGAACGCCATGATTTTGAATCGCTCCGCGATGGACCACCAAATCTTGCGAAAATGACCGGAATGACCTACCAAAAAACGTCAAACTTCTTTGACGTTCCCAGCGAGAGCACCAGCCCATTCATCGTGGCTGAAAATGCCATTGATTTCTCAAGGTCTCGGTAACTAAGAGCACTGAAACTTCCATACTTAGGTCAGTAGTCTCGTCAGAAAATGTTGGGGACTGGGTGCTGAGTGGTGGAGCGGACTTTGAGTGAGGAGTCTTGGGAATGATGAAGATAGGAAGGGCGGCGTAGCCTCTCTTGACTCGTAATAGAAGGCCGACACAACAGATTATAATCACTAGGACGCCTCTCGCCGAAAGGCTGAAACATCCTGCCCTTGCGACGACTGGCAACTTGCAAGTACAACGTGGTTGACGATAAGGCGGCACGAAACACAAACCGCGCAGTATGAGCGTAGAAGCCTTGGGGTCGGAGGAAACCAGTGCTGACTGTCCAGTGCCTAGACGCATCGTGATACGAAGACAATGAGATAAGGAAATTCTTCACGCATCTGCGAGACCGGTGGGACCGATAGGGGAGCTATTTCGGGCTGGCTCTGTCCTTAGGAATAGTCCTATCATCCCGTCGGAGTGAGAGAAACAAGCGTTGCGATAGCTATGTGGTCCGCCTGATATCAAGATCATCTGTAGCATCCCGGCCAACGGGTTAGTTGAGTTCTGGTGCCCAAATTGGTGCGCGACTGCATGTTGAGCTGGAGTGAGTAGTGGGGTCAAAGCAGGATCCATCATACCGGAACTTATACGGGGTATACCTGTGCACTCGCTACAAAGATTATCAATGTCTGCTACCGAAGTTCGAGGTGAGAGTCGAGTAGTCGTGTAAGGGGCTGAATATCACACGTCAGTACTTGGTGGGAGCGAGACAACGAGAAATGACCAAACATACCGTCTCTCTTGATAGAATTCTGAACAAACAGATGCAACGGAAAGGAAGAGGAATAAATATTTAGTGGTATCTAGGCTCCATAGGCTTAAAGAAAGGCCGTCCTCTGAGCATTCCCTGATGGGCGAGGTATCACATCGAAGGACAACCTCTTCCGCACAAAAATCGTCAGAATATACCAGAGTCAAATAAAGCCAGCCATCACTACGTATTATCCGAGGCTTGCTTGATGTACATCCCTTGAGGTCCCTTACTTGGATGTTTCTCGGCGACAGCACGTCGAGCCATGACGGAGGAGCAGAAACGCGGAGGATGATGGGACATGTCGTAGTGTTTGTCTTTGAGGGTCCATATTATGGGAAGGAACTCGAGCGTAGGCGTATCAGAACCAGGATTGTGATGAAACCTGACCGTGACAAATTGCCAGTTCCCCCGAGATCTAAGACCGAGAAGAGAGGCCTGAGAGTGCTGAAATCTGAGGAACGAAAGCATGCGATGAGCAAGCACCATTTTCACTATGAGCTGGAGACTTCGCGAGAGAAATTGAGTGTTCTACTGAGTTGTTGTCGGTGTTTCCGGGGAAGATGAGAATCGAGCTCAGTGAACGATAAAGAGAACATGTAGCCGAGATACCAGTGATATGTCGCCTTGATGGCAACTACCCGAGCTTATATAGTAGGAGCCCCCGAGACATCTGGGATTGTATATTGAGAGTTATCGAAAGCGAAGGATTGAGTCGCGGTGGAGGTTGCAGACAATGGGCAAAGGTGCTTTGTCAGCGCATTTCAGCTCCTCGGCGTTGACCATGACAAAATGACCACATGCTCTCAACTTCGTTTGACCGACGGCGACAGCGATTTCTTCGTTTTGAAATCGATGTTCTCGGCCCTCTCACGCTCTTTCCGACAAAGCAGCCTTCAGCTCCAGTGTCCAGCCTCAGGCCTACTTTTGTTGGTACAATCAGTTCCCCTCCGGGCCCCGGCTTCTACAGAAAGCCGCCTTCTGTGATCCCACTCCAGCTCAGAGTCAACGCGCTTCCACTCGAACCGACGAGACGACAACTTTCTCTCAGAGCCGCAAATTATCAGTCTGGAGATGTGCTAGTCTTTCACGATCCACTGGAAAGTCATCAGACGTCGAACGATACCGGGGACGAGCAACTCATCCATTCGAGATTTGACCTGGCCAATGGTCTCTGGCGTGTTCTATCTCTTTCAATCATTGTCTGCTTTAATCAACGCATTTCGTGCAGTGGACTTCAACATACCACGAGGTGACGAGACACTCGAATCCCGAATACGAGCAACCTTGGTTTGTCCAATCTCAGGTTATCTGCATACTTGTTCTACGGCTATGATCAGCCGACGATATCAAGGAAGGCCCCAGGTATGTGTGTCTGGAGCATAGATTGTAGTGCCATTGTCTCTTGTGCCCACATTTCGATAATCTTCCCCGTATTCCCCTTAGTCCTTGAAGTTTTTGTGCGGCCAAACGGCACCAAAAGATCTAAGTAGTAGGCGCGTTACCAACATCCTCGTCAGGCTGCGCCGCATCTAGGTGAGTTCTCTGCACCCATCATGATTATAACTATGGTCGACTGATATGAGGGTTTCTCGTCTGCTGGTAGCTATGAGGTCGCTAGTCGTGCTCCCGCCGGTTTAGTATGGTTTTAGTGAGAGGTACTGCTACCATCGACCCATTCATCCATCCGAGCGTTCTTATTTCGCCTCGCCGTTCGTGACTCTCGACCACTGCTCTGAGCCTCTCGGGATTCGAACGTCGATCATAGATGGAACTTCATCTCTACAATCTTCCAACCTGCAGATCAGGGCGGACTCAGGCTTCGAAGAGATTGAATCCCACGATCTCTTGATCCTTGGAAAGATCAGGAATGGTTTGTTTTATGGAAAATTCGTCAAGTGCTACATATCTCTTTCCCGCCTTTTCTTGCGGTAGGCAAACTAATCTAGGCTTGCTCTTGAAAAAGCCTCCCTGTGTTTCTCTCGGTCCCGCAACTCGAAGGCTTGTGGCGGCGGTCAAGCCACAAAAGATCTGACGAGGTACCAACATCTTCGCCAGGCTATGCCACGGGGCCCAGGGGCGAGTTCTATACAGCCATCGATCATAGCCACCGTTGACTGATGTGCGGGTCCCTCAAATTCCTGGTCCCAGTGCAAAGCCGCTAGTCGACAAGCTCTCGCGAATCAGTTTCAATATTCACAACTTATGTTCGTGGTGGTGATCTTCATCCACCCATTCACTCCCACTATTTCGTCTCGTCGGTCGTCAGCCTTGAATCCTGACCGCCTCTCCGAACCCATTGACGATGCTGGCGGTCTGACAAGGTCCAGGATTTGCCGAACGAAACACCTTTAACCACACTCCCTCGTTTGACGGCACTGCTGATATATACCTGACATCTCCAGACTCCAGTGCAGCCGCGGGTCACCCTGGATCACCATGGTTTCGAATTCTTCGGGTTTGTAGGACCAGTAGTACCGCCACCCCCCTCGGGAGATATCTAGTATGCCGGAGACCAGAGTCCGGTGAAATCTGATCAAGTCCGAATGCCGTGCACTGACAAGTTCCTCATTCCTCTGTTTCCCCAGTGGAGCTGCAACTGTTGACCGGTATGCACCCACAGGGATATACCGAGCTCTATTATTGGAGGATCTGACTTTGGGGACGCAACAAAGGCTTCCCCTGACAGGTACGAAACAGCCGATACTGACATTGACAGATAGGAGGTTTCACTTGAACAGGCATCCTATATTCACGGCTGCCGACAATATGCGGGCTTCACGGACGTTGGTACGGTACGTTTTAATTGTTTGGAACGTGGACGACTCCCATCATGCATCTTCATCCTGATTGTAATCTGTTGGGGGCGCGCTCAACGCCAGTACTTCGAAAGATGCATCGCCGGAGCAACCTGACATTCCAACAGAGAAGCACCCACATATTACACACTATTACACAACGCGTTTATTTGGGCGGTGTAGTCGAAAAATTGAAATCACCCTGGCTGTGGGAGACTGCACAATACCAATGTCATGGTCCATGGATGGATGACACTAGAGCGTCGAGCGGTCATCCGGCCATCTTTCGCCTTCCGGTTCATCACACTTCCATCTATTGGGAGCGAAAACCGACATGTTCAATGAGGTAGAGGGTATTAGGTGCGAAATCCTTTTGTAAAGTGTAATGGGGAATATAAATTATTATACATGACTTTCGTGATTACTTGCACTTGGCGTTGATTCTGATGACGATGCGAGGTAGCGGAAGTTCAGGTGGGTGTGGTGGGCGATGGTATAGAATTATCGTTACGAACAGGGAACGGACCCTTGCAGCTCATGGTGAATCTGATTGCGGGGTATCATCAGTAACAATTCCTCCATCATCATCATACAGCACGCATCGCAAGGGCTAGGCTTACTTTTATCTTCTACGATGCAACCCAGCCATCTCCATCACCATCTTCCTCTGTTCGTCAACGCCTAGTATCTCTGTATACCCACCACTGTACTCGGGGGGTGGTAGACCAGGGACTGAGATGTACACCGTTCCTTCTAGCTCTCGTTCTAAGAAAATATCTTTTCTATTCGCCGAATCAGTTGGTTTTGTGTTGAGAGAGAAGCATGAAAGAGACTCACCCATCAACCTCCACCTTGGTCGTATACACGAAATTCATCATCCCTTGCACATAATGACCCAATCTCTCCCGAATTCCAGTCGGTTTGCGTTCAATAAAACGCGTTATTTGGACAGTCGTCCCTGTCCTCGTGGTTGGTATGGGAGACGCGAGTATTTGAAGGAGAAACGACAGGAATGTCAGAAGCAAGACAAAGAGTTGCATGATTGGAGGGAATAAGATCGATGTTCAACGCTCTCTGAGCGTCGAGGAGTCCCAACGAAAAAAAGGGGGGCTGAGAATTTGAAGGGGGGAGAGAAAAAAAGGGTGGAGACAGAGACTGTCATTCACGAAATCGGGTCATTTATTTAGATCCACTAAGCGCCCGCAAGCGGGATTGTTCAAGCGGTGGCTGTCCGCGATTTCGGATGCGTTGTCGCATTGCTCTACTGCTCAGTAAAGATCTTGATGGATGTGAGCCATGGCGATTCGTGAGGCTTGCAAACAAAACTTAAAACCCTGGCAACGACCCTTTGGAACAGCTTTGAACTTGGGTTGACCTGCAATTTGGGCTCTAACGAGCCCCTTCATAGTCGGGGGAATTACGACGGCAGTATGCCAGTCTAATAATAAACCGCAAATTTATCTCAATAGGAGCCACTAGTCTGGCTCAAGAGTCGAGGATCGAGGATCGTGAACATGCATGAACTTTTCAATATCAATATCTCCGCAGCCCTCAGGATCAGCGGAGGGGAGGGGGCAAATTCATTGAACGATTTACAAACACCGCCCACCAAATGCCAACAAAAAGTGCAAACAAGTTCTAGCGACTAGCACAGGGATGCGATCTATCGAATTTTGCTGGCTGTCAGCCCCCCCTGGATACTAAGATGGGTGGTAAACGGGGACTCAGCCACGTAGTACTAGTAGTACATGCAAGGCAATGGTTGTCACTCCCGGAACCAATACGTATAGCACTGGGCGCCGAACCACTAGAGCGGGAGAATCAAGCGTGCTGAAGGGTGGACCCATCAAGTTCGGGAAGGCATCGCGGATGCAAACAAAGAACGAGATGAAGATTAAGACGGTATAGCCCTCTCCAGTCCCGCGCCGTTTAGCCTCCCACTACAGCAGAGCCGTATATACATAAGATGGATCATCTGCTCGACCCTCCCTTGCTGCGCAATCTGGAACCTCCAGCTGATAGTTGATGTTTATGAACATGCATTTCGACGGGACGGTGAAGTCCTACGAGCTGTAGATACGAATAAATTACGGGAGACGTTGAAACTCGCACAAGACCGACTCACCCTCACCTGACACCGACACCCCCAGCCTCTTTACCTGGGTAGATATTGGCGTGCGGCGGCGATTCGAAACCCCAACTGACCGAGAACGTCGGAAGAGTTTTCCGGGCGGATATTGAGCTCGAAACTCCTTTAAACGTTAGCCTGTAGGGAGTTCATTGAGTTAACTGTATAGAGAAACGGGTATAGAGGCAGATCCAAACCACGCCATGTGAGCTTTCCTATATGAATCCTAAGGATGGGGTCCAGTTATGAACACACCACCTGGTCTGAGAACGTCATGCACGCGTCGAAAGCCCTCGTCCCCATTCAGATGAATCCATTTAAATACAGAGAATCTGAATGTAACGTGTTTCGTGAGTTTCTCGTCCGCAGCAATCGTTCATCAGAAGGAAAACGCACGCAATAACTGCATCATACATTATACTCCTTAGCCTCGGAGACGACGTCGGCCACCCAGCCTCCGATGCGAAAAGAGACATCATGGCGGGAGAACGTTATTGCCACAACTTCGAGAGGAGAGACGGGTAGAGGTAGGTAGAGGTCCGACCATGTGCTTGAAAGAAGCGGCAAGTAATCAGAGTCCAGAACTTGAGGCTCGTCAAGTATAGCCCATCGTGTTTGCGCCTTCTCGAGTCGGTTTTCATATTCTGTTCGTACGGAGACTGAGCCTCTTGCGACGATACGCTAAGTCTCCTTCAAGCTGCGCGTTTGAAGGCTTCGTCAATATCAACGCCTCTTACTTTCTCGGCGCCAATATCTGTTCTCGACGTGGTTTGTATTCAAAAGAATGGCTGTAGAGGGAAGAAGTACCCACCCACTCCGACCTTCGCTGCGACCTAGATCCAAGACGCGTTTTGCGGTGCATGTGTGCTTGCCTTGGGTAAAGCGGCGAGACGGAGGGCATAGTATCTGGGCAGAGGCGTGCGTTAGTCAAGGTATTCTCTAGTACGTGGACCAGTAGGCTTTGGACGTCTTGATACCTATCCCGGTAACGAAGGGTTTTCCAGCCATCCAGTGTCGTTCGATCAGCCCCCCTGGGCTACAATGATACAGCACCTGCCTGAACCTCCCTTGTTGCGTTGGCTCTTGTTCATCTTTACGACGGGACGGTGGAATCCTATAGCACGAGCGGCAAAATTTGAATGGTGGACGTCGAAACTCGGAAAAGACCGAACTCACCCTCACCCCAGTGCTGCGGCGGATCAAACCCCTCAACCGACCGAGAAGATCGGAACAATCATAATTTATCAGTTTTCCGGGCGGATGTTGAGCTGGAAATTCCCCCTGAACGGTAAAGCCTCACTGAGTATAAGGGATAAGGGTAGATCCTAATCACACCCTTTCAAGGCTGCGGTCTTGGTATGGACACGACACCTGAGCATGGCTTGAAAGCCCTTTGTCTCCATTCGAATGAACCTATTTCGATACTGAGAATCTATAGAAAGTGAACGTGTTTCGTGAGTGCAATCGTTCCAGTCATCAGGAGGAAAAACGCACGCTGCACGCACTCATATCCTCGGGAGGGCGATGTCGGTCACCCAATCTCCGGTGCGCAAAAACGAGAACGTCGGGTTGGAAAAACGTTCTTGCCCCGGTTCTACTATTTGCGGTTGCAAAGGAGGGTAAGGTAGAGACGGGGGGGAAGTGACCAGATTCCTGAGAGTCCGGAACCCGAGGCTCAGGGAGTTTCTCGAGCCGGTGTTCTGTTCTCCACCGTGACCTCGGGCATACGAGAGCTCCGTCGATATCGACACCTGACGCGCTGGATGTGCGTGTTGTGTTAAGAAGAAGTTGTGTAGTTGGAAGGGGAAGGCAGACGTACTCGCCCTTCGTTGCATCCTACGTTCTAAACCATGTTCAATTCGGTGAACGTATCCTTGCCCTAGATAAAGTGGCGAGACAAGTAGCACCTGGATTGAGGAGTACGCCAGTCAGTCAGGTTTTCCAGAGGTGCATTTGGTACCGGTACTCAACCATGATGGTTTCCTAGCACAGGAATATGCTGACTTAAGAACATACGAGAAGATGTCCGATTCAGATTTCCGAGCGGATGTTGAGCTCGAATTTCCCCTGAAGCTGAAGTAGATTCAAACGTTAGAGCTCATTGAGTAAGGGATGGAGGTAGATCCCAATCACACCTTCCAAGGCTGCGGTCCTGGTCCAGGTATGAGTCCATGTAGCCCTCGTCTCCATTCAATCCGATGCTGAGAATCCGAATGAACGTGTTTCGAGAGTTTTCTCGTCCGCAACAATCGCCACTGAGGGGGAGGGGGGGAGGAAAGGCACGCAACAACGACACTTTTCATCGAAATCGGCCACACGGTCTCCGGTACGAGAAGAGCATGTTATTGCCCTGATTGTGCTATCCGCGATTGCGAGGGGGGAGGGACGAGTAGAGGCGAGGAAATAGCCGGAACTTGAGGTTCCCGTAGTTCGAGTTGCAGTTCTCCTGTTGTTTAGTAAGAAGCCTAAGCGGTAGTCACCAATCGGAAGAATTGGAACGCACCCAACAACGATATCGTACTCCCTCCTATATCTTCAGGCACGATGTCGGTCACCCAGTCTCTGGTGCGTAAATGAGGGCGTTAGGCACAAAAATGATCTTGCCTCGGTTTTTGCGATTTGCGATTGCGAGGGGAGGGAACGGGTAGAGGCGGGGAAGTAACCAGATTCCTGAGAGTCCGGAGCTTGAGGTTGAAGCTCAGGGTGTTCGCAGTTGCGCTTTCTCGAACCGGTGTTAGTGTTCTGTTCGTACAGAGCCTGTTGTGATGTCTTCTCCGCCATGGGCATACGAGAGCTTTACACCCGGCGCGTCAGATTTGTGTTGTGTAGTTGAAAAGGGAAAGATAGAGATACGCACCTATCTCGCCCTTCGCGTTCAAAACCATGTTTTCGGTGAAAAAAAAGAGATAAGAAATAAACCCGCACTTGGTCCTATTTCAGAACGGTAAGGGTTCCGTAGCTGGTGAATGTAATCCTTGCCTTGGATAAAGCCGGCGAGCCTGCAGAGGTGGTACCTGGATTGAGGAGTACGCCAGTCAGTCAGGCTTTCTGAAGTGCACATTGGTACCGGTACTCACCCATGATAATATGCTGGTTTGGCGCGTTACGGAGGAAAGAAAGAAAGAAAGAAAGAAGAAGAAATTTGAGCGTTCGTTTACCGTAAAGTCGGCCTGGTGCGAAGACATCGAGCCTTGAACCTCCCATCCATCCATCGTCAACTCGAATCTCTGTCAGTGTTCTGCCTTCCCACAGTAATTCTGAAGACGACCCAGGGGGGCCAAAGATATATTTCCGTGTGGGTACTAGGCGCTTATCGTGGTAACAGAAACGGAGCCATCCAGCGCCGTTTACAGTTTGGTCTCCTTCTACCGTTACGGCACTATGATACATCATCTCCCTTTGGGATGCTCACGGACGAGTATACATCTCGATGGGACGGTGGAATCCTACGCCGTCAAAGAAATGAGAATAATTACTCGCAAAAGAGCAAAACCCGAACTCACCTTCCCCCGCCTCCCCACCAGTCGACACATCAACCCGCTTCGGCGGACCAAACCCCAATTTCCCAAGAACATCCGAAAAGTTCTCCGGTCGAATAGTAACCTCGACATCTCTCTGGACGTCCGCCTGTCAAAAGGTTATCCATCAAGTGTAAAATAGATAGGGGAACAGAAACCACTCACACTGGAAAGTATCCTCCGAGCTTTCCTATACGATTCCCAAGGCTGGGGTTCGAGAATGAATACTCCACCGGGTTTGAGCACGTCGTGTACGCGTTGGAAGAATGAGGTTAAACCTGGGTCTCCCCCGTTTAGGTGGATCCATTTGGATATGGAGAATCTGGATGAAACCTATCTTGTGAGTCTCTCGTGCTCAGAAGAAAGAGAGAAGAAGAAGGAACGCACGCGACGACGACATCGTACCCCTCCTTATCCTCCGGAACAGCATCAAGCTCAGTCACCCAATCTCCTGCCCGAAACGATATGTTATGTGGGAAGACAGTCTTGCCACGGTTCCGTGAGGGAGGGACGGGTAACGGTCCGAATGTGTGTTCGAAGGAGGCGGGGAAGTAGTTCCAGTCAGAGTCCGGAACGTCGTCAACTTGAGGCTCATCATCGCGTTTACGCTTTTTCTGTTGTTGGGAAGGAGAAGGAGCCTGTTGAGACCATACGGTGAGTCGTCTCCTCCAAGCTGCGCGGATGAGAGATTCGTCGATGTCTACGCCTGTTACTTTGGCGGCGCGCCATTTTTGTGCTACATAGACGTGTATTGTGGATTTCGAGGTTAGAGGTTGGAGGTTGGGGGGGAGGGAAAGGGACAGTGTACGAACCGATTTCGACGGTAACCCAGCCTTCGTTGCAGCCTACGTCCAAGACGCGTTTTCCGGTGAATGTGTCTTTGGGTAAAGCGGCGAGACGTGGGTCGGTTACGGAGGGTCGTTTGGAGTAGTATCTGTTTTATTGAGAGAGTCAGCGCTTTTTGTCTGGTATAGTTGGTGAAGTTAGTCACCCATGGTAGTTTCCGTGCACTGGGATATGCTGGGTGGTCATATCATGGCGCGTTGTGGTGGAGAGAGATTTGGACGTTTACTGTGAAGCCGGATGGTGGTGGTGTGAAGACAAGCCTTGACGCCGACGCGCGCCTGAGACGCGCTTGTAACGTTGAACTGCAACTTCCATCATCGTCGGATTGCCTCGAGGACGGCAATGACGACTTGAATTCTCGTCTTCACTAGCTTAATCTCTGCTCTACCTCCTATAATGTCTGGTTCCGACTCTGAAGACGACCAGGAATATATTCCCCCTGTCGAAGACCGTGCGTACTATGCTCTGGATATTTCGATACCTATCTTACCAAAAGAATCTCTAGCTAACTCATCTTCATCGAGCGACGATGAGAATGAGCCTGATGCCAAACGTACAAGACCGAATCCGAATCCGGAAGACGAGGCAGCGAAGAACGTGTGAGTAGGTGGGTCCAGTTTGAGCTGTGGAGGACCACCGAGCTCATATGGCTTATAGGTCTAGGGAAAATGCGTGGAAGGACTTTCAAGCGTCGATGACGACGGAAACATCGAAGGATGAAGATACTACTCCGAAGAGGATGGTCAGCGTTGAAAAGAGATACTTGTTTGCTGGGGAGGAGGTCGTGTGAGTCGAGTTGTTCGGAGGTGGTTCTGTTCTCACTCATCTCTCTACTCAGTGAGGTTGTTCAAGTCGCTGAAGATTCTGCGGAGGCGAAGAAATGGCCTCGGTGGTTACCGTCCGATGAAAGTGGACAGACTGCACAATCCGTACCAGAACCACCCGCGGAGGATGTAGTTCATGCTATCACGGCAACGATTCAAGAAACTCTACCAGTACAGGCTTCGTCTTCAGCGGCAGCGAAACCACCACCCAAGAGACCGGGTCCTAGGAAGAGCAAAATCCAGCTCTCTGCAACACCCTCGTCTTCCAAACCAAAGAAGATCACAATGCTGGAAAAGTCAGCGATGGACTGGCGTTCGCATGTTGGATCTCCTGGAGACTCTGAACTGAAGGACGAACTCGAAGCCAATAGGAGAGGAGGTGGATATCTTGAAAAGGTGGAATTTCTAGAACGCGTTCAGGAGCGGAAAGAAGAGGTTTTGGAGCACAATAAGGGTACCAAGCGGAGAAGGACATGAATATCCTTGCCTTCATTTTTCTGCTATTCCTCTTCAATATTAGTATGTATGATACTGATCTCCTTTGCGATACATAATACTGAAATTTATCTTGCCGCTTACCTATGACTCGATGGACCCTGACTATAGATCTGAGGCGCGTCGTGTATTTTCCCACACGTCTTTCTTTGTTCAACTCCCATCACTATGCCTGGCCCTGGACGCAAATCCAACAAGAAAAAGCACACACCAAAGCTAGCACGAGCAACTCCACCATCATATGTCGGAGATATCGAAAATGCTCAGCATTGGAACGAAATCGTACTGATTCTTTGTGACGTTTTCGAATTGCCTGGTATGGATTTTTCCGTTCTGTACACGTTACGCCGTTTTTATCCATCTTTACCTCAGAATTGACGACACGTAGTGGTCTGAAGAAGGTTCATACCAATTTTGACGCGATATTCCGTCGGTTGAACCAGGCCAGCGAAGAGTACAGCGACAATGACAAAGTCGTAGCTGGGATTATTGGGATATACGCCAAAATGTGCGCGGATTCGATCCTGAGGAACAAGTTGTTCGATAAGGGTGAGTCTTTCCAACTAGCTTGTTGCGACCGAAAGCTACAACTTTTACACCCAGGCTTCCTCCCGAAACTAATGCCGTTGCTGGAAAAACCCAACTGTCGACACATGGCCCTGCGCTCTCTCAACAGCGTCGCGCACCACGGCTCCGAACACGTCCACACCGGAATCGCCCAATACATCCCCAACCTCCTCAAGTTGCTCGAAACCAACTCTGACGACCCCATCGTCGCAGAACTCTCCATAACCATCATCTCACACGCCGTAACCGAAGTCATGCGCCAACACCAATCCTCCATCACCCACACGCCTCATCTCCCTTCATACCTCAAAATACCCCCCATCCTCCAAGCCATCTCCCGACAACTCAAAAGCCCAACGGCTTCTCGCTACCTCATCGACCACGCCCTCTCCCTCCTCGCCACCCTCGCCTATCACGACGGCAAAGACGTCAAATCCAACCCCTCCATCGTCAACCTCATGATCGCTTGTCTCCGCAGTAAAAGCTGGGAATACCGCTGTTTATCCCTAAGCGGTCTCATCCGAATGCACCTCCACGAAGCCGAAGAAGACGTTCGTCAATTCGACCCCCGCGTCTTCATGACGCTCGCCACCAAACGGTTCCCACCGGACTTGAACGAGGTGTTGATGGAGTACGGACCGACGAGGACAGAGATTTATTTGATGCTGAATACGAGTGTGGAGTATCAGAAGGCGTTTATGAAGATGGCGCAGACGAGGGAGAATGTGGAGGAGAGGTTGTACCCTCTCGGTTTGCTTCTGTACGATCTCATCATGAGGACAGAGTTCTCGATCGGAGAAGGATACTTCGAGGCGGAAGATCCTGTTACGGGGAAACGAGAGATGATGGATATCGGACTTCCTTTCGTTCGATGGCCAGACGCGTTACCCCACTGTGCGAGGGTGATCAGGGCGAGAGGGATACCGAGGGAAGCTGACAAGGCGGATGTGTTGGAGATCAAACATCTCATTATGGCTCAGAAGATTCGGGAGGCCGCTGATTTCGCTAGACGGTCGCTCCAACGGAACCCAGAGTTTGGGTATTACTACTATGCGATCTCCTTGGTCTCCGATCGTGCGGAGGGGCTCAAAGCTGCGAAGAAGGGGATCAAGTGTAAGCAGAGCTCACCGTTTGTGAGGTATCAGCTTATGCAGAGGGCTGTTGAGCATGCGGGGGATTTGGGGATCGCGATGTTGAACGATGCGGGGCATGAGGAGAAGAAGTGGGAGGAAGGGATTGCGTTGTTGACGAGTTCGTTGGAGGATTCGAAGAAGTATGTGAATGAGGCGCCGCCTGATAATCGACATATGAGGAATGTGTTGTATTGGAATGTTTTACTGGGGATTGTGGTGAGGGGGCCGGATTTGAGTAGGGATTTGCATGAGTTCCAGGTGTGTGTGTTTTTCGTTCTGTTCGAGAATTTTCCCGCTGATGTATGTGTCTACCTACCTATAGAACACACTCAAGAAGATCAAATTCACCCACGACTTTGCGAAACACGTCGGTCTCCCGCTCCCCAAGATCAACCTCCGACTGGCACAAGAAACCGTGATCAAGAACTACCCCGCCGCACTCGCAGAATGGGGGGACATCATCGAGAACATGGCCGGTTCAGGTCCGACTCGGGAGATCGACACCGGAAAAGTCGAAGACGATCTAGAGGCTTGGTTAGACGATATCAAACTGGAGAGTGGGGAGCAGGAACCGAGGAGAGCTCATCCGAAGGTCAATGCGAACCATGTTTTGCTTTATGCTTGTTCGTGGTGTGGGAATCCTAGTGCTGTGTTGAGGAAGTGCTCGGGGTGTGGGTTGACGAGGTGAGTGTGGATGGGAGCTTGGGGTTTTCTCATTGTTCTAATAGTCTTCGTCGGGCAAGGTACTGCGATGCTGGGTGCCAACGGTCCCATTGGAACGAACATAAGAAGGCTTGTAAACAGGCTACGAGTGCCAATGGTTCAGGCTGAATACATCTTGGTGCCTGACAGTGGAGGCTTGCGGGTCCCCCTGCGTACCGCCCCGATGCTATACGAGCACGTTGACATGCTCCACAACGACTAGTCGCTCAGAGGTTTATATCCAGGCACTCGCAGCTTGGACAAAAACAACTTGTGTGTGTTCCGAGAACGTGATCTGCGAGTGTACTACTACATGTACATTGTATCTTTTTCGACTTTTACATAGTAATGATTGCTTTATCGTTCCCAGACAACACCCGAAACCTCGAAGGAAACCCACAACTTCCGATTAGTTCATCCTCTAACTCGCACGACTTTCCGTTTACCCTTCTGCATACCAGCGGGTCCTCCACCACCTGGACCACCTGCAGCAGCCTGACCTTCTGTCGCGTTCATACCGGCTTTGACGGTCTCGATGAGAACTCCCGAGGAAAGAGCGGGAGAGTAAGGTGACACGCGGTTGGCCAACGGGGGGTGAGGCTCTGGGGGCACTGGTAAGTGTCTACCGGATTGCTTGCGCTGGGGTGCTGGAGCTGAACCGAGGGGCGTCTTGGACTTGTGTGTAGCTGGTGCTTTGCCCTTGTGAGAGGAAGGCGTGGTAGCTGCAGCTGGGGTATCGGTGGTGGTGGTGTTGGGGGCGTTACCGCTATTTGCTCCGGAAGACGAGAGGTTGTAAGGAGGTTTGGGGACGTTCTCGGGTTTGGTGACTTGTATTGTCATGCAGATCATCTCTAGGAGTTGTTTCTCTGTAATAAGAGGGGGTGAGTGTGAGTGATAGTGATATTGAGATCGAAAGGGTTTGTCTGGCCTACTTGTTTTGATCCCTGGATTTACGAGCGATCCGTCTTTCTTCCATTGAACTCTGACACGACCTGGATTCTCCCAATCCCTGGGATGCGTCTTGTGAACCTCGTGCAACGTTCCGAATCCTAGTCGATTGGCCGCTTCAGCGATGTCCTTGCTCAAAGGCCACCATACGCCTTTTGCTCGTTCGACTCTGCGTTCACCCGTCCCATAAGGACGCTTAGCATCGATGTATATAGGATATATACACGTCCAGCTGTCGAAAAAAACGGACAAACAGCATCAGCCGAAGACATAATCAAAACTGGGCGCCAGAAACGTACGTTTTATATGGTGTAATATCCGTCACCGCATTCTTCAAATTGAGCTGTTCGCCATCGCTCGGTCTGAACTGAGAGCGAGCTGCAGGTGGTGAAGCCGGTCCAGCTTGATGTGAAGCGAAATCGTCATCGTCGTCCGAGTCGATTTCTTGGAGCAAGGGGCCTGAGGAGCCTGTGTTTGCGAGAGGCCTGGTGGGCAATGGGAGATCGGTGTCGTCGTCGAATTCTTCGACTATTGCTGCTCTGCGAGACATGGTTGTGGTGGTGGTGGTGTAAAATCAAGCGATGTACGGTTTACCGTAGCCGCGCGTTTGTAGCGTGAGACGATGAGCTCGACAGGTCACACGTGGATGACGACCTTTTCTCGTTTCCTCTTCAACATCGGTCTCGACGCGGTCTTCAGGCTTTCAGACTTGCTCTTGTCAAATTCGTTGGAGGCATTCTGAGCGCTATTGAAGGCCATGCGCCTGTCTTGCAATTCATTGCTCACGTCGACCGCGGCATACCTGTATGTTACCTACCCTCCCTGCCATCCCAACCGATTAAATTCGACGCTGACCATAACTCCTGGTCATAGATTTCTGTTCCTCTGCTGGCTGACCGTCGTACTCGCAGACCAACCTGATCAAGAGCGGCACAGACCTGACAATCACAATCCCTCCACCGACCACTTGACATGCAGGCCATATGGAGACTGCGAACCTTGTCCATCAGAAGCAGTACGTTTTCCTTCATTTCAATAAAGTAAGAGATATAGACGAGGGATTAACGTGTATCCTTCTTATTTGCAAAAGCTTCACGAACCCTTCTGTCAACCATTTGGGAACCGTCGACTCATGCATTGTATTAATGAAACCCTACTTCTGCCTACACTGCACCCTCCGGGCAACAAGCCACGACCCATATCCACCTCAATACTTGATCACGACCGCTCCCAACCTCACCGAGAGGGGGAGATCTCAGCATGGGAATCGTGTGGGAGAATCGTAGACCAAGAACGCGCGGATTTCTACGAGTTTGTCGGGTGTAACTTGCTATTTGCGGTTATAGCGGTCTTGATAGTGCTGTGGAGGACAAAGCGGATGCATGCTTTGCAGGCGAGGCAGTTGGCTGCTAGGATTGGACGTATACCAGGTTCGAATGTCGTGAGAAGGGTGATTAGTTGAACCCCCCCGCTCCGAGATACCCTTTGTCTATCACATTGTATTCATAAATTTGCAGTGAGTTCGTATGTTTTAGCTGGTGTTTTTTTCCAGCCTGACGTGACTTTCTAGCATATCATAGAACACCGTTATTCACTTGCACGGGTTTTCATATATTCATATGAAGTCTTATATCAATGAATATGTCAAGAACACGCACATTACATGCATCTTTTGCTGCCAAAACATATTCAGAGACAGCTGTGTTCATAACCTCGTGTATTTCTCATTTTCAGGCTCAAGTTCTTAGTAACACCGGCAAGAAAGATGGTCTCTTGCCCAGTACCGATGTCCCTCGCTCAGTGCATCGCGGTGACCGAGGAGTTTGCGGTGCATGCACCCAACCCTTGGGAGAGAGGCATGTGTCTTTGCCAGCCTGGAGAATCCGGGCTTGACGTTCCCAAAGTCATCTCAACGCCCGAACTTCCAAGAATCGTGGACCTCGTGGTCTCTCCAGCCACGCTAGTGTCTAGAAGGGATCAACAATGAGAAGGGAGATAGGTAAACCCCTCATTCTCCTCGTGTGTACCTCATTCTTATCCTCGCGTCTCGATTTCCAGAAGTCCAATGTTACTCAGAAGGCTGATCTCTGGGGTATAAATTGAACTCTGCATTCACCATCTCCTTCCCAAACTCATCTTCCAGCGCTCTAACTCAAATCATGCATATCTTCAGCTTGATCTCTAGCATTCTTACTCTCTTGATCCTTCACGTCTGTGTATCCCTCGCTGCCCCTTCATGCGACTCGACCCATCATGCGAGTGGAACTCACTGTGGTCGTGCAGAAGGCAACGCCACCGACGATTCTGCCATCGAACTCGTAGCCACAGGATGGTATCCTGGTTGGCTCGGTAACCAGAGTCCTCCGGAGAAGATCTCTTGGTCCAAGTACACCGCGCTAACGTTCGCGTTTGGGTAGGCCCTTGCCCTTTCGACCCTGTACAACAAACTCCTGACGCTGTCTTGTCTTGCTTTCTTAGCATCACTACACCCGAGGGTGGCGTATCGCTCGACGATATCAGCAAACAAGTTTTGCCTCGATTCGTCAGTAGCGCGAAAGCCAATGTGAGTAGTTGTGGTTTTAGCACGAAAACACCTCATTGTGGTTGTGATTTGACACTCACCGACCGTTTCACGCAGAATGTACAAGCCCTGCTGTCTATCGGTGGCTGGACCGGATCACAATACTTCTCGTCTGCTGTTGCAACACCCGAGAAACGTACAGCGTTCGTTAAGACGATTGTCGACCTCGTTAATCAATATCAGTTGGATGGGATTGATTTCGAGTAAGAGCTGACCCTTGGTCCACGATCGAGTTAAGAGTTAATGTTCGGGTTCTTTACAGCTGGGAGTACCCCAACAAACAGGGTGTTGGGTGTAATCAAATATCCCCACAGGATTCTCCAAACTTTCTCTCGTTCCTCCAAGAACTGAGAAAGGACTCCGTCGGCTCGAAGATTACCCTCTCGGCTGCGGTAGGTATTTCGCCATTCGCGGGACCAGAAGGGCAGCCGATGAGCGACGTATCGGGTTTCGCAAAGGTGTTGAACCATATCAGTACGTCTCTAAAAATCCCTCAATGACTTTTTCGCTCCATCCATTGGCGGCAGAAGTCGAGCCACGTCGTTCAGACCCTGACTTTACTCGCTTCATCTGTCTAGGTATAATGAACTACGATGTGTGGGGCTCGTGGTCTCCAAGTGTCGGACCCAACGCACCCCTCGACGACTCCTGTTCTCCTGTCAAAGCAGGTTCAGCAACATCCGCCGTGAAAGCATGGACCGATGCTGGGTTCCCCGCTGATCAGGTAAGCCGTAAGAAAACGTACTCGATCGATTCCCAGGGGTGCTCACCACAAATACTGCCATATGCATAGATCGCACTTGGAGTAGCAGCCTACGGACACAGCTTCCACGTCTCCGCCGACGCAGCTTATGGCGGAGCCGCAAACCCCAATCCCAACACTCCACTCAAACTCAACCCGGCTTTCGATAAGAGTCAGCAACCACACGGTGATAGCCAAGATGGCGAAGCCGGCGTGGATCAGTGCGGGAACCCAGTACCTGTCGGTGGTATCTTCAACTTTTGGGGATTGGTGTCTGGCGGGTTTTTGGACGCTAGCGGCAAGGCCCAGTCAGGGATTTCATATACCTTTGATAACTGCAGTCAGACTGTGAGTCTAGTTCCCGTCAATCTGGCAGTGGGCCGGGTTTGGATGTACGATTGACTGACGTCAATTATCATTCTAGGCCTTGGTATACAATCCATCGACTCAGGTGATGGTTTCGTTTGACGACGCTACGTCGTTCGCAGCAAAGGGCAGATTCATCGGCGAACACGGGTTGAAAGGGTTTGCGGTGTGGCATGTTCTGGGCGATTCCAATGACATCTTGCTCAACGCGATCACCGGAGCAATGAATATCGTAGAACAATGCTCAGTGTAAAGCGGCGAGGAATGACGTTCGAGAGAGTAGTCGAATTGCTCTACATACACTTTACCCAGATATACATACATATACCCTGATTTGGCGCAAGACGCCTTTCCCATATCTTGCTATCTGCATATTGACACAACTGAAATGTAGAAATTCGTCGATTTCCTGTATGGTACGTAGATAAGTAAAATGCAACAATATTTAGTGAAAATGCAGATGATACGGTATGCTGGTCTAATGAGTAAACACTGACACTAACAACACTAGCCTTACAAAGAGGTGGTACAGTGTCCATTTGATACAAATAATTAGTACTGACTACCAGACGATTAGAATGGAGGTGATAAATAACCGATTTCTCGCTGGGGCTGTCATACTCTCTCGTACAGGCAGATATAGGCTTTCGCCTTCAACACCTCTTCCAAAGTCGTTAACCGCACGACCGTGTCACTGATGTAGGCCCATTGTCTCGGCGCTGGTGGGCCTTTCGACTCGTCATCGAGACGAGTGCTTCCTGAAACTCTTTCCTCCTGCGGAAGCGCGGTATACGCAATGTAGTGTCCACCGAGCTACGAAAAAGCGTATTTTTTTTAATGATCATGTTCAGAAATAGACGAAGTTGAACTACTCACCATGTTGCCGATATGCACAACAACGGCGTACAAACGGTAGATACACCGTTCCTTATCCTTTCGTCTCTCCTTGGGAAGATCCTTGACCTTCTCACCTCCCTTCTTTCCCAAGCCAAAGTCTTCCTTCTTCGGCGCGAGGAAGGGTGTAAGATCGAGGTGTTCCGGGAATGCAACATAATCATCCAGCTTCTTGAAACCACTCGAAAACGACATCATTGGGATCGGCATCTTCGAGATTTGTTGGAAGCGTTTGAGATGTATGACAAGGATCGGGGGTGGAGTCGCGATCAAGTACCGTTTGAATGCTGGTCGCATTATGGTCGGCTTCGGAGCTTTAGATTTCTTCGGTTTCGGAGCAGGATGGGAATTTGGTACGATAGACGAGGCGGAGGAGGGTGCGGAGGATACTGACGAGGTAAAGGAAACTGTCTGAGAAACATCGCTGTCGGGATCGGAGCTTTCGTCTTCTGTTGTACTTATTAATCCGTCATCCGAGGCACTATTCTTGCGAGACCTCCGAGTTGGTATCGAGAGTAGGGATTCTTTCGAATCCGTGGATTGGGGGAGGGTATATTGGGGGCGAGGTGACGTAGGATCAGCGGTGTGATTGTTTATCAGCGATGGGAACCCGATGCCGTTGGGCCTGGCTGTCAGTGGGGAAGGGCTGATGGGTCTTTCGAGAGATGTGTCGGTAGTTGAGATGATGGGAACGGCGGTGCCGTTGGGTAGCCCTTGGGACTGAGAGCGAAGCAGGCTGAGAGGAGGTCGAGGTCCTTTCGGTGCAACCCTCACTTCCGAATCGGAGGCTGAGGGGGTGCGGTTATGAGACGGCAGGCTCGTGACCGAAGTGGCAGGCGTCGTGGTTGCCGTCGAAGATGAAGAGGTAGTTTCCGTTGTCACAAGTGAAGATGTAGATGGGCGCGGCTGTGATGCCTCCACGACAGGCGATAATGGCAGTGGTTCATCTTTCGTGTCGTCTTCATCATCACTATCGTCACCATCGTCCTCCTTCCCATTCACTTGCCCAACTCGTGGCTCGTAACACCCATTGGCAATCTTCCAACACGTTCGACATCCCACCATGTTCTCCCCATCGAGGACCTCTACAGCAGTAAACATCTTCAAACACTCCTCCACGCTGGGAAGAGGCAAACCCAATTTCATGAACCACGAGTTGTTGTCGGGAGGACTACTGGGGGGCGCGCCAGTCGATGGTGCGGAGCCGTTACTAAACCCGGGGAAGTGAGGAAAATTGTGAGATGAGCTCGTCGTAACGTCTGCCAGGATCTGTCGCAGATATTCTGTTTCCGCCCTAGACGGTTTTGGCGGTTTGGGAGACTTGGCGCGTTGAATGTTGGGGAATTTGGGGAGGGATACCGACGAAGACGCGGTTGAGGAGGAGATTTCTGCTTGGGGCGCTGGTGTCGAGATCTTCTCCTTCAGGTTCAATTTCCCGTCTTCAGATACATCAGAATGGGCTCGAGGCTTCCCTCTATCCTGAGGTCTAATGGTTTCGTCTAGGTCGCCGCGCGGGATTTCTTCGCTGACCCTTCTACGGTTGGGAGACAACGTGGTGGTAGGTGGGGAAAGTCGAATCTCTGGACCAGAAACCTCGGAAGACTCTGATGTGGAAGATTTTGTCAATGAAGCAGCCCCGTCATTCGACGTCCGAGTGCGAGATCTCGACCTGCGTTTTTCCTTGTCCTTCTCTTTGTCCTTTACGCTACCGCTCCTTCCAAGCCCTCCGACAGTCATGCTGAGTCTCCTCCCGAGCTTCTCGCCCCAGCCCTTCTTGGCTTTATCCTCGCGTTCAGGGTCCTTTGCAAACTCGATCTTGCGCTCATCTGGCGTTGGAGGCTCAGAGTGTTCCACAACGACCAGTTCTCCATCCTCGGAATCGCTCTCCTGCTTTGCCTCATCAGGTTCCACGGGCCGAATGTTATCAAAACTCCGCCTCCTGCTGTCGATGAACAGAGGCGGCTCCTGGTACTCGACCATCGGACTGGGGCTCGGAGGAACGGAAGACGAGCGGAGCCCGGAGTTATGTGCTGCGCTTGCCTCTACCGTTAATCCCGCAGGCGCTTGCTGTGGTACCGGTGCTGAAACCACCCTCGCCTCGGGAGAGCTAGACGGACTATCGGACCCAGTGAACACCCCTGGCTTCAACGTTCCGCTCCTTCCCAAACCCATCCCCATCTTCTTGGCCAACTTCTTCAGTCGATCCCGTTTCTTCTCCTTCGCGTAGTCTTCTGCCTTGATACTCAGACTGAGGTCGTTGAAGTCTTCGTATGTATGTGATATGTGTTTGCATTTCTGACAGACGAGTACGCTGGTGAGTCGACCTCCAAAGAGCATGTCGGAGAAGGACATTAGAGG
The DNA here is from genome assembly GCA_029532415.1 of Marasmius tenuissimus. Classification (NCBI taxonomy): domain Eukaryota; kingdom Fungi; phylum Basidiomycota; class Agaricomycetes; order Agaricales; family Marasmiaceae; genus Marasmius; species Marasmius tenuissimus. The sequence goes on along the minus strand of JAQOTA010000050.1, from coordinate 5,108,858 downwards.
AAGTTCATCCTCAGCTGAGGTTTGCGGAAATGAAGGTTGTGATTGCGGAGTTTGGGTGTCGTTGGCATGTGGGTGTGGTGCGACTGATGAGGGTCTGGCGGGGATGATGGTCGTTCTTCTACGAATGGTTCTCCTTGCTGCGGGCGGTTGGCGCTTCTTGATGACCTAGAAATACCAAGTCTTTGTTAGCTCTTGGCTCGAACATAAATACCAGCAGAAAGGAATAAACGATCAATCGATGACGATCCCCCGCGCAAAATGGACGAGCAGCCAACGATTTGCTCCCCGCTCTGTCCATGTTCCATCGCACCGAACACGATTTCAATCGCACGCGTTCAGAAATGCATCGCTCCCAATCGTCCGCTCGAGTAAATTGGTAGAATCAAAGCTGACACGCACATCAAATTCCTCCATCCGCATCGCGTCCAACAAAATCCGCAGGAATTCATGGGCATCTTGCTGCGCAAAGTCAAGGTATTGGTCGTATTTGCTTCCAAGAGCCATCAACAGCTGCCTGCGCACAGTCAATCAAACTAAATCAGAAAATGGTTCGATAGTACCAGGGACAAAGTCTACGCACCTCGGAGAGAGGCTCTCTCTGCCTCTATTCCTCTGAACTCCCCATGCTCTTTGCATGAGGTTCACAAAAACATCTCCGATCGGCATTCCTTCGACTCTATCCCTCTGATGAGTTCCAGCCCACGTATGCCCATTTGTGAGTTGTGGCGACCGTTGCGATACCAGCACATTATTTGAATGGTGTTGAACATCCAACGGTATAGGCTCGAACAGTATCAAATTCGACAGCAGCCTAGTCGCGATGAGCTATAAAATCAGCGAGAAAAATAAACTTCAGAACATAAGAAGCAAAGCTAGATGAATTCACGTACTCCTTGCAACACCGAGTTCATAAAGCATGTATTGCCATGGTTGATTAGTCCTGGTGGTAGATAAGCTTGCTTTTCTTGTTCTTCTTGCTGCTTTCTCGATCTATAAAGCTCTTGCGGTGTCGGAGCTTTGGACTTTTTCATGATGGGGGAAGAAGAAAAAGAGGATAGTCCCCGACTTTGCAGCCTGCGGCGGGCCATTTGTCGGACCGTGGCAGTAACATCATTTTAGCGCCCATCGCGCCCACTCCGGGGCCACGTCGGTCATTCGGGCTCGGTTAACGAGGACTAAGCGTCAACCTCAGTAAAGTCTCTTCAGTAATCTCACTCTGGATTAGTAGTCAAGGTACACGTCGGGGAGATGTTGACACTAACGTGTTTTTGAATTACAGACGATTGACTAAGCTACAAATACACTGTGATGACCGACGCTATGCGACGGTAGGGATAACAAATGAGGAATGAATGGTGGGTCACCGAGTGTTCGATAGGTATATGTAAGGTAAAGTGTATGGGTCGGAGGGATGATGAATGTAGGGATCGGTGTCGGCGTCGGCGTAGAGGAAGGGGTAGCGAGCGAGGAATTTTGTGGTGACTGACACCGAAGATAAATACACATGTTTTGCGAGATAAATAACGATGAGTGAGCAAAAGCGGGAACAGAAAGCACATGAAAAAGAGAAATCCACTGCGAACAAAGCAACCAATAATCCGAGGAAGAAACCCAAACAAATGAAGACAGAATCAGAAATGAACCATCGAGCAATTTATCCACGTAAAGGTGGACCTCTGCTCAATTCTCCGCCAACCTTCATCACCAATGACATTCCAAGAGGTTCCAGTACCTCCTTCCATAGACATCTCCTCCTCCTCCCCTCGAAAATCCAACGGCTCCGCTCGCCCGTCTCGCCCTCGGGGCCGAAAACCCACACCTTGTCTTCGTTCCACGGCGTCTCTCCATTCGCAAATGCGATCCATTTATCCTGGATGGCGTCCCTCACCCTTGTATAAGAGAAAGAGTCGACGATGGGAGCCATCCATCCATCATGGACGAAGGTACTCGCCGGCGACGAGATTCGCGAGTCGACGTTATTCAGATCAACATCCAACATCATCTGATCGAACCCGTCGTCTCTTGAAAGACTGCTCCTCGTTCGCTTGCGAAGTTGCTTGACATCCTCCATAGCGAGACCGGACATCGCGGAAGCAGCCACCTCCGTTACATCGCCCTCGTCGTCATCGAAGACAGAGAACGTATCTGGGAAAAAGTCTTTGGGGGTCTTGGCTACACCTGGGACGTTGTCGAAAAGATAGATCAGCTCCGACGCATGATGGGGCGCATGGCGAGCTGGTCCATCTTGGTCCCAAACGTATCTCCAAACGCCTTTGTTCCCTCGCTCACGTTTGGCGTTGGCGGCCAAGCACTCTGTAGGCCAGGCCACACGAGCATCGTTGACGAGTTCTGCGATGTGCTCCACATTCTCCATCTCGGCTTCAACGTCATTCGCGTACGGCGATGCTACGATATCGTATGCGTTGAGCAGAGCACTTGTCTTCGACAACGACTGGCACACAGCCTTTAATCGCCGCGCGACAGCGGGTGCCGTCCAGTAGGATATCGTAGTAGACCATAACGAAGAGTCTGCGCCGCAGTCTCCAATGATTAGGGGTTGGAGGTGTGGAGGAAGATGTCGCAAAGTGGCCGAAATAGGTACACCAGGCTGCGAAGAAGCAGCCGGACGAGGCCGTGACCGAGAGTGTGACTGGTGGAGTTTCCTCCGGGAAGAAGACCTTGTCTTGCTGCTGGAGATCAGGCGGTGCTGTTGTTCGACTCGATGGTGATGCCGGTGGTGGTCCTCTGGAACGAAAGATTCCTTCCAGTTGGGCCGAAGGAAGGCGCCGTCGTCGACCGTGCGCATGGTCTGGCCAAACTGGACAAGTTGATCTGGCTCAATAGACCTGAGCTGTTCTAGCGTTGTTGCGCGGAGGGTAGACATCAGCCTATTCATCTGCCATCCCGCAGTAGCGACATCAGGTAAATTGTATTCCATAACGGCGCTCTGGATAATAGCACGGTGGAACAGCGGTCGATGTTCGTTCGAAGTGGAAAGAAGATGACACATGATATCTGCAGCGCCCGAGGACTCGCCGAACAGTGTAATGTTGCGGGGGTCTCCACCGAAATCGGCGATATATTGATGAAGCCATTCTAGGAGGACTCGCTGATCTTTCAAGCCTGGTAGCAATTTGTGTCAGCAGGAGAATGGAGGGGGAGAACCGGCGATATGCAGAACATACCATAATTGCCAACACCCTCTTCTCCAGCAGCCTTATTATCTTCTCTGATCGCAGGGCTCGCAGCGAATCCAAAAAGACCTAGTCGGAAGCTGCCAAGAAATGAGTCACTGCGGCGAGCAAAAAATTGGAGACAAGGCTCACTTGAACGTCACCATGATGACGGGCTTTTGAAGTAACATGCTTTTCCGCACCAGATGACCGCCATCATACGCCCAACTCGACCCTGAGCCACGGTCCAGGCCACTGTAAGATCCTTCAGACTGGCGTGAAAATGTACTTAAAACAAGACACGCACCCATGTACCCAAACCATGACCGGTAAATGAGAACGCGAATTGACACCTCCCGGACATGTAATGTTGAGATTGAGGCATTCGAACTCGCTCTGCTTTAACGGAACTTGCTTTGGAACTTCATCTTCAGTGAGACCAAACATCATCTCCTCAAAGCTCTTCATGTTTCTGATTTGAGGACATATCGGCCCGTATTTCGATGCATCGGTTACCGCAGGGTACGAGGCGAAGAGTTTCGATTGTCTGAACCGTGCTGGTACAGAAGCATACTTGATACCGCGATACTGGTGAATAGGAAGATCGGGTGTCGAAATGGGGTGTTCGATACCATGGAAAATGGTATCGAGAGCGATATGGTGAACCTCTGGGGCCAACTCTGGAATTGATACGGGCATAATGGAAGGGGGGGAGATAGTTGCGGGAATCAAGGGGTAAGGGAAGGGAAGAAAAAGCAAGGGAAAGCGGTGGTTAAGAGTAAAACATGGGCACAGTCTCAATCTGGCGGAACACCGTCAAAATCTCCTCGTCTCGTCCATATCAGGAAGGTGCCCAAGCTGATCATGTCACGTGTATATTACGGAAAGTTCCGAGCCCAGCCTCAGCACGACTGAGCGCGACTCATCTGTGACGCATACGTGACGATTTCCATTTCCTTCCCTCCTGACAGCACAGGTGACGAAAACCCATCCCGCACTAATACTCCGCGAAGGCGCAGCGAGTTCCAACGAGTCTTGGAGTCGGGGAGCTGGTGTAATTGGAAGAATGAGGAGCCTCAGACTGCATGGTTACAGAAGGGAAATCGCTAGGATGGAATTGCATTGGATGGAAGGATCCGGAATGGCCTGGCGAAATGAATTTTCGCAGGGACGTTCTAGAAGTAGAAAGAAGGGACCTTCCCGATCGGCTATGGAAAATGCGAAGTGACAGAAAGCGCACCTATTCTCCAAACATTCCACGTGTTTCAGCGTCCATTCACACACCCTCGAAGAACATCGGAGCCCATGTTTCTTCGACTTCCCTGGCGCGAATCTTGAAAGGAGGTCTCGCGACACGATCGTCGCGATGGGAAAAAGTCTCCCGGCAATTGGGAGGCATACAACTAATTCCCATCGCACCCCAAAGATCCTGATCGTGATGCTGACGTGGATACCATCGCCACATATCAATCGTTCAATCCAAACATATACATGGTTAGATTCGTTCTGGGAACAGAAGACAAGAATAAACTGTCAGCACAGCACAAGTACCGCAGAAGAAACCAAGCACTCACCTCGCTCCACAAATTTCAATTTGAACTTCGATTCTGAGATGTAGACGAAGTTTCGGCCTTCGCCTGCGCAAAGCATCCGAGCGGTTGTAAGATAACTCCAGCACTCACGGGGCCCGCGATACTGGAGCAGTCCTCGAGGTTCTTCCATGCAAAGATCCGTGATGATGACAAAGAGAACGTCAACGCGCAGACGGAAAACACGAACGGCGGGATCTTCCCTATCGCTCATTCTAAATCGGGTCGCGTAGTGATTGTTTCCCTCGTAAAGGCGCATGCCACACGACTTCTGTCGAGACGTGACAATTTAAGCATCGAAATTACAGGAAAGGAAGCGAAGACACACATATGTTCATGCGATTGCATATGATCCGGACGACGTGAAACTCTTCGGGCACAAGACGTGAATTCAGGGGACCGAAGTACTGGTTATTCGTGGTAGGTTAGATATAGGGCGGGAATTAAAGATCATGCTCACCTTTCAAACTTAGCTGTCGGGCTTCGTCAGGGGGTGGAGGAAGGGATGATCTAGAAACGGCGTTTCCCAAAGCAGACGAAGACCAAGCAACTTGTTACTGATCCGTCAGTACTCTTCCTTGTTAATGTCTTAATGACCTGCAAGCACCACTCTGGACCTATTGAATACTTGGTATCAGGATAGGAAAGGTAGATGAAAAGTTGACCGCAAATGATTCTATCTTCTCCCTTCGAATGGTCAGCGCAACGTCGAGTTGAGGTTCAAACTCCAATCCTATGCATTGGGGACACGAGAGCTCAGATATCTACGAAAGCTTAAAAAAGGTCAGCTCGGGTCAAGAATTCGCCAGGATAGAAATCCAGAGACAGTTGCCGACGTACCAAGTCAATGTCATGCACGAGAGCAACAGTATCGAATCCCAGCGCACATCGCATGCAAGGAACTTAGAATCCTCAAGCAGACAATCCGAACTCTTAAGCCTGCCAAAAGACAGACTCTCAAGCCAAATGATGGTCTACCGTCGTCACTATAGCAAACCAGGTGTATCCATGAACATGGAGATCCATGTAGCAGGGACACTGATGCTCTGCAAGTCATTTTCAGTGCATGAAGATTCTTCCTGACCTGACAATAGGAATTTCGAGGGTAAAGGTAAGGACATGGTCGATGTTCAAAGGCAACCTGTTTGTTATCGTCCTTATCGATGGAATCTCACCCCAACAAAAATTGCATGCAGGCGTGGTGTTCGTTGCCGCCGCCGAGGCGGCACGGATCTGATTCGGCCGTGGGAGTGCAACCATCCCTATTTGGAAACAACTCACACGCCACACTTGGCGAACATCGCGTTGTCAGCTCGAACTTGTACGGTTTATTTTTCACCTTCACAAACCTCACATCCCGAATTTTGCTTTACGTCTGCAAACACACCTAGCTACAGATATATGGAGCGAAGAAGGTCATCGCGACTTTCCACTCGAAATGTTATGCCATCTCAGGGCTCAAACGTAACCCTCACTTTCCTTGATCCGTCACCACCTCCCTCGAGCCCTCCGAGAAAGCGTCGCAAACGAACCGGTGATACGAGCTCACTCGGAGCTATTGCTCCCAGCAGTCCTCTCTCGAATGTCGACTCAGACATGGACGCTGAAGGGTCTCCCGACCCCGAAGTAATTACCACCCCAAATCGTGGCGCCAACACATGTTCAAAATCTGATGAGCTGAATGTCGATGGTGAAGACCCAGATGCAGATGCAGATGCAGATGGAGACACTGACACAGAGCACGGCCAGTTGTTTCAAAACGCGGAGGCAGACAGTAATGTCGGTGACAGCTCCTCTGGAGGGAGTTCTCGGCTCAGCGTCAAGGACGTTGTGACCACGTCGTCGTCTTCCACAGTATCATCACCACCACTCAACGTGTCCGTGAAACTTAGAAAAGAGATCATAAAAACCAACAAGGACTACCAGTACAGTCGTGGTGGAAACGAACGGCAAGCTATACGCGACGCCGAGAGGAATTGGGTAAAACGCAACGCTGGACGAATTGTAAGTGTTGCGTATTCCCTCAATGTTACCCCCTCGCCTCAAATGTCCCACAACAGGGAAAGTGTACATGCTGTATCAAGAAAGACTGCTTTTTCGATGGCGAGCGCGCGAGGTGCATCGGCTGTTCAGTAGGCAAGACTCGGTGCTCGCACCTGGACACTTTCAGATACGAACGGGTGGCGGAAAAGCTCAAGATATCGACGGAGGTAGTTCGAGCAGTAGTTGGGTTGACCACGGTACGCTTTGCTGGGGGTGTCTTGTTCAAATTGGCTCATTTTGCCGCCCCATTAGGCAACGCGAAAGACATCGGAAACACGCAAGAAACCCAACAAAACAAGGGAACAAGCCGAAAGGGCGAAGGGCAAGAGGCCCAGGACCAGAAAATCCGCTCGCATCGCGTTGAACGATCCGGACGAGGTGACCAAAACCGAGCCAGGTGACATTCTAGATGAGAGGGAAGGAAATCATCCATCAGAGAGGCTACCGCAAATCGGCGATCATGATCTTGATAAAGACATCCCTGTTCGGTGAGTACTGGCGCGCTAGCTGAGCTAGCTGAAAGCGCCGAGACTGAGACTTCCTTTCGCAGCTCTGCCGCACCTAAACCTACTCGCAATCTCTCGCGCGGCCCTCCAAATCTGGCAAACTTGCGGTCCCACTCGGAGTCCCTGGACCTGGGAGGGACAGAAAGCTCCGAGGCTCATGCGGGAGGTTATCCAGAGAATCCTGACAGTATCGACGAAGTCATGCATGATCCCGACTCAAGGCTCATGGGCATGCTTTCCCCTCCTCCAATCGAACTCTCCCATCGGCATCTTGAAGGCCCCCCACCAACAGGCGGCTCCCAACCCCTCAACCTCATTGCCGCAGTCTCACGAGCAGCCGAACGCTCTGCGTCGAACTGGGATTTCACTGCAACAGGGGGAGATATCGCTGTCTCGCGGGCCGGCGTGCTTCAGGGTGCTTCGGAGATCGGTACTGATACGCCTGACAATAGTATCGTAACATCGGCAGTCGGGTCTTCTTCAACGCTCAGTGCTGGTATGAACGAGAGCATCATCACCAATGTCAAGTTGGACTTCCTACCAAGTCCTCGAGTCACACATGTGGAGCCCGCTGGGACGAGATGTACTCGTTTTGAAAGCAAGGGTTCTGGAGAGTTGATAATGGATGCTTTGAGACCGCAGGACAGTGAGGCAGTAGATGTGACGGAGAGCAGCAGAGACGCCGCGGGCCTTCTGAATCTCTCCCATTGGAACGAGGGCGCCGAGAAGGATGCTTTCCCGGCGGATGGGTCCGGGGCGCCAACGGTTCGAGATATCCGAGAAGCATCTACAAATGTATCTCATCTACTTCCTCCTTGGGACACAGGTGCAAGACCGCAACATGGACGATCTGAAACCCCACTCACGTACGACTGTGCCCCCCATGGAACGCCCTCTCTCTTCTCGTCTACCGATTTGGCCCGAGCCTGGAACGATGAAGGTGTCTTGCCAAATAGTTTCAATTTGGCCAATACCACTCAGTCTACCGACATGCAACTCGGCATGGGCGAATCAAACGCAGAGGAGAGCGCGGAGCTCATGCTGTGGACTTCCATGGTCAAAGCCCAGGGAGCATTCCGTGATGGCTATGGTCCCGCGGGCGAAGTGGAAGATTTCTTCGATGTCGCGTTCGAGACCTACGAGACGCTGTTTGGTTGACTCTGGAGTCGATGCATCAAGTCGAATCGATGCGGTCATTATGGTGTTATATTTTCGATTCTTGGACGGCTTGGTACGACTGCGCATCTCCGCGGTCTTCACTGGGCAATTCTATCTTGTGATCTGTTATCTGTTCTATCTTGACTTGTATTAGATTCGGTGCCCGTCTCGATTAATGAGGCTAGACGATGACCTACTCGATCTAGACACACGACCTATGTATACTCACATATTATCAACATACCCTATTTCAGTTAGTTGTACACGTCCTGACCTCAAACGCTACAAATCGAATTTCTTGTGCTATCCCTGATCAGTTCATGACGCGTACAGGGCTCGAGATAGACTTTTTGACTTATGTGAGTGAATGTTGATATTATTGGGACAAAAGTTCTTAAGCTTGATCTATTCGACGCGCCTTATTCCGCCTGACACTAGGACGGCGGGATCGGAGGTAAGGATATAGTCTTGGAGATACATACATTTACACTAGTTTCACGTATGTCACTGTTTTGCATCCAGCTCAGCGGGCATTTCTTCTCCCAAAATCCCTCCAACAAGGTTATTGGCCGCTAGAGTGGCCATTCCAAGGCGAGTTTCGAGCGTAGCACTCGCAATATGAGGGAGGACATTACATCTGTTGTAACGTTTGATGTCTCTTTTCGGCAATGAGAACAGAGATGAACGCCTCACCTTGGTTCCTTGAGCAATGGGTGGTCTTTCTGTAGATTAGGTTCCCCTTCAACCACATCCAATCCCGCTCCCCAAATCCATTCCTCCCTCAACGCCTTCGCCAGGGCATCCGAGTCTACAAGAGTCCCTCTTGCCGTGTTGACTAAAACAGCGTGCTTCTTCATCTTCTTCAAAAAATCTTCGTTGATGACATGCTTCGTCGCCTCTCCCCCGGGTGCAAGTACAATTAACACATCACTCTCCCGTGCGAGGGTAACCAGATCAACAGGGCGCAAAGACTTGAGTTTCGGGCGGTGTTCTTTGAGAATGGTTTCATCTCGCTCGGGTTTTGGTGCGGAAGCGGGGTTAGCGTAGTATATGCAATCCGTGACTCCGAACGCGATTGCACGGGTAAGAGTGGCTTGAGAGATGCGGCCGAAACCAAAGAAGCCGATTGTGCGTTTGGGAGACTGAGGTGTTGTACTGAACTGGGGGCCACATAAGGCGAACGGAGACCAGGTAAATTGAGGCCACTAGAAGTAACAAAAATCCAAAATTAACGTCGCGACGGGGGATGATTGGATATAGTTCGTACGCGTCCTTCACGTGCAATGGCCATTGTTTCGTTGACGTTCCGACCCGCCATCAGTGCGAGCATGATGGATATGTCGGCCACTGAATACCGAGAATCGATTGTCAAGGAAAGTATGGATGACAGTCGCGCTACGAGACGAACCAGCGTCGGTAAGTACTTCAGGTGTGTATCCTAACCTCAGTCCTCGTTTCGAGATCTGGTTGAGATCCACGTGGTCTTCCAAACGACGTCAGTAAATGAAGAACCAGGATCTGTGTTGAACGCACCATATCCGACTGACATTGTTGACACCACACATAGGTTCGGACCAGCTACAGAGAAATCGGAGGCCTGTCGGCGTTAGCTGCCGCCCTCTTCAACGCGTCGAAAGAATGGTGACATCACTGACCAACTTCAAGAAGTTCTTCGTCGACCTTTTCAGAGAAATGTTAGCCTTTTTTTCTTGGAAGTATGCGGTATTCCACTCACAACGTCCGTAACCATGACCAACACTCCCGTAGCTCCCTTGATATTCTCTAACAACCACTGTCGTTCACAAGCCCGATCCTCTGGCCATAACACGACCTGTTTCAGCCAGCTCAGTAAGTAATCCAAAATCAGGTTATCTGGGCGAAGCCGATACATCACCTCCAAATCCTTCCTCTCCGTCAGAATAGGCATCACATCCGGCCCAAGATCTCTGCATACGACGACCTTTGCTGGTTTATTTGTGCTGATATGCGAAGATATGGTCGTCAGACGAGCTTGAGCCACTGTAGAATGAGATTTGATTGACCCAGTGTTGAATGACATTTTCGAAAGGGCTCGATGGCCGAAAAGGTGGGAAAGGAGACAAGGGTGAGTGCGGAGAAGGAGGGAAAGGACATCCGACAATGATTTCGGAATCTTCGGTCCGCGGACCGGCTCACCCAAATTCCGGAAAAGTGTGGGTGCGGGAGAAGAGATATCTGTCTGAACTTGAGATTGCATCCAAAATAATTTCTTTATGCAGTTATAAAGTACAGTATGGTACACGAAGAGCCCTGCACTAGGTCTATCCGTAAGTGAAAAAGTAGTCGAAACTAGCGCTACAGTATTACAGGAATGAGCGTAAGAAGAAAGTATGAGTGTCCGATGTCGATAGGTGTCGCCTTTTGATGTAACGTAGATCCGTCCAGGACCAATTGTTCGTTAGGAAAGTCGTACGGTCATGTCAAGCGATTACTCCTGGGCAGGTCTCGCCGCCGCCGAGCTGAATGCAAACTGACTCTGGGTCGCGCTGGCAGTGGTAGGGGTTTCTGATACACTGGCGTTAGCTTCAATGCTCGTGACAGCGGTAGTGGAAGCTGCTTCTGTGGGAGTGACGGAGACACCGGTTTCGACAGTGGAGGAAGCGGTCTCTGCTTGGGTGGTGACCACAACGCTGGAAACTGAGCTCGCGTTCGATGCTCCGGATGCGGTGGCCACAGAAGAGGTACCGGAGACTGAAGCTGTCTCGCTTACAGCACCAGAAGTGGTGGAAGCAGTCGGAACGCTCTGGGCGTCAGAGATAGGTGAAACAGTCGCTGAACCAGTCACTTGCTGAGGGACAGCAATGAAAACAGTGGTGGTCTGCACCACAGTAACAGTGGCAGCTCCCTGCTGGTTGATTACACTGGAAACAGAGGTAGAGGAGCTGTCGCTGGCACTGGTCGAAGTGGGGACAGCGGCAGAAGAGCTGGGGCTGACGGTCAAAGTGGATAGTGGGTTAACGCTGATGGCACCCTCTTGCCTTCGGAGGAGGGTGAATTGAGGTGGAATGGAAGAGGTGGCACTGGCACTTTCGACCGAAGATGAGGACCCTTTGAGGGTGATGACCGCGGGGGACGCTTCTTGAGCACCAGAAGAGGTGGCAGAAGCCGACGAAGAAAGGGTGACAGAAGCGGAGGATGAAAGTGAGGTGATCGAGGCGGATGATGAGGAAGCGGTGACAGAGGCAGGTGACGACGTCACCGTGGAGTTGGATGAGACCGTGGCAGATGCACTCTCAGTAACGACTGCCCCGATGCGAGACTCGGTCGCAGTAGCCGGGATGGTAGTGGTGATCGTGAATACGGATACGGTGACTGTTTCGACGCAGTCCTCATCATTTTCATCGTTCTCGTTGTTGCCAGTTTCAGTCCCATTGACAGCACCAACCCCGACAATACCACCCTGAACGCCGGCGTCATCGAACCTTGCTGTGGCTCCGTCCTCGGTATCACATGATAAAGACGTTCCTTCCTTGTTCACAAGTGGTAAGGCAACACAGACTGTCCCGGTTGAGCAGGGAGTGACCTGCCACTTGTTCTGAACACATTGAGCGAATCCAGCGTCGATGCAGGCGGTTTCCCCAGCTTAAGGTGCATGGGTAAAATGTAAGTTATGGTTGGCTCAATGTGAGACTGGACACATACCTTCGCAAGAGTCCGTAGCCTTTAAGCTGGCAAATTTAGCATTGAGTTGTTGAGCATCCAAGGCATTTTGTTTTTGAACAGCATTGGCGCGATGCATAAGGTCCCTGACGAACAGTGTCGGGGCGCCGTTGACTGGAGCCGGAATGGGGGCAAGCAAGAGAGCAGTGGCCAAAAGGGCAGTGAAAGAAAAAGCGATAGGTGCCATTGTTGAATTTAGGTGGTTATATGTAATCCTCAGGATCTGAAAAGGTCGTATACAACGTCGAGGAGCTCCGGGCTCAGGGAAGAATGAAAGGTCTATGTGAAAGAGGGAAAGAAGGGAAACTGAAGATGGTCGTCAGAGAGCGGAAGCTTGAGGAGGAGCCATGAGGACCGAGCAATATCTTTATATACCTTCCCATCGCGATGTTTATGGAACAATGGTTGTCGATCCCGAGAGCTCATTGTGAACGAGAACAAAAGGCGACCCAACGAAGGACAATAGCAACCTGCCAGGGCCGTGCGTCGAAGTTACGTAATGCGTAACTCACCTGAAAGGGAATTTATTTGTCCTCCGCGCCTTTGTTTGTACATACTCCAGTGCGCATGCGTATGTATGAAAACATCGACTACGCAGCACTACATAGCACAAATAGTACGCAAGCAACGGTAAAAATACATTATATACATAAAAATACAGTAACTCATGTCCCATGTTGATTGGAGAGGTAGCTATACACAGGGAGCTCCGTTCGAAATATTTTGAGCCCATCACCCAGCACTGAGCACCCATCATACCTCTGGCCATTTCTGCAGTGGCATGGCGCTAGTACCCAAACAGCGCCCACACGTAGGGCCTGTTTTTCCCCTGTTCGTTTGGGTGCCACAATCGTGAAAGTATTCGCTTTCTTTTCCAAGATCGCCCTTCTGGCATCCATCGCTACTAACGATCGTCAGAGAGGATCCTGTCATACTACCCTCCGAGCCCTCCACCTCCGCCAAAACTTCGAATGCCACAAACATCTGGGTGCCAATATTGTAGAAGTATCTGGTATTGCTCTCAAGGTCGACCTTCTCAACCGTAGTGCTGGGAGAGGGCTCTGTCACCCTCTCCTCCGATTCCTGCACTTGTGCCGAAAGTTCGGATGCTCCAGTCTTGAATTCTAGCCCCAGAGTAGACAAAACTACAGGCTTATCAATACAGAGGACATACACGCTTGATTAGGGCCGACCTACTTAGGCTGGAGCCGATCGTTAGGTCGTATTCAGGAGCCATGGCTTTTCGTGTGTTGAGGATCATGCGTGATACAATGATGGTACACCCCCTAGAAGCACCAAGAAGCGTGAGTATTCCAGTTTGGAGCTGCGAGAGCAACGGGCAGACTTACACGGAGGAAAAACTTGTCATAACGTTCTTGAGGGGTATCTGGTAGTACAAGGTCAAAATGTCGTCCTCCAACCTCACCGAAGATTTGTATCTTACGGTAGCATACTGACAGGAGAGTTGCTGTCAGTTTTGCTGGTGAGGAGAATGTCGAGGGTACACTTACTACGATGAGCAAAACATTTGCCAAATGAATGGCAAAGACTGCTGGGAGGTATATCACACCTAACACAGCCAATGTGAGTCTATTCTGTCGCAACGCAACGCACAAGGAAAGCAAGGTTTCGTGAAACAAACTTACTGTCTCGCCAGATGACCCGAATAAACTTCGTATGTTCGGTCCCCATGTGCCAGCACCGAACGGCTGTCGCGGCGAGCATCAAAGAATCTTGAAGTTGACAGAAAGGTTGGACTTCAGGAGGACGCTCAAAATATATGATAATGATGCGTACCAAAGACAAGCTCGGCAACATATCCGTACACGAATTGGATATGTCTGAAGATAGATCTTCAGAAACGAAATCGACAAAACACTTAAGAAAGATATTCACTGAGGCTTCTTCGAGGAAACAAAACAACCAGTGCACTCCTTATGATAAACGCCTTTGACATCGGTCATTGCCCACTGGTGATTGTAATCAATGGTCGCGGAAGTGGAGAAGAATGGGAACCACCCACAATCTTGACTGCGACCTCTGCTACTAGCAGTAAAGATGTGAGGATAGTTGCGTAAAGGTGCCGGGACCAGACTGCTCGAACGAGTTTGGAGAAATAGACTGACGATTAGTGGCATGCATTTATGCATGTTCTAGGATCTGAGGAAGCCAGGTTCGCTTACCGCCAATTGCAGAAGTTACAATGAGCCGCATAGTTTGGGGGAACCAAACGTAGCGCCCGCATTTATTGCTATTCATCCGAGGATCGTGGAAGACTTTATCAGCATAAGGAGAGCAAGAAATATATCATTTAGTTCGGGTGTCCACTCCTGCCACAGTGAGACGAATACTGACGAATGGTAACCACCATATACGCCGGCGGGCAGAGGTACCGGTTCTGTTCTAGAGTGAAGTTCGATTCTTTGATTTAGAAAAAAATGTTAGAACATACCGCACACCACATCGCGGTCATCCAACTTAACCATGGATGTTTGCCTTCGCGCAAAGGAGTCCATATGTATGCGACTTCATCGTCGAGAGTCAGTAATATGTCGTAGATTAGAACCACTGGAAACGCTCAACAACCGGGACATACCAAAGTCATATAAAACTCACCGAAGGAAGCTAATGTAACCATTTTGACAAGAAGTCTATGCAGCGTAAGCAACATGAACCCCTTGTGAAATGGGAATTGGAACACGCACATATGTTCTGCAGTTTGTGTGTTGAAATCGCTGTCCATTCGAAATTCGACGGTACCCCCAAGATCTTGAGAACGGTAGACTGGTTGACTGGGCGTCCTTCGCGCTCGACTTGACTCCTTCTTCTTCCTGGGGACCTGATATATACCAAAAAATCATAGTGGCAACACAGCGCTCCCCAAGGAGGTCTTGCAAGTTTTCCTACGCTCTATCGACGAGTTGCTGTGGACAAAAGATTCGCACGGAGGATAATTCTATGTTCGGTTCCCAGGGGAGAGCACTACAGTCTACAGCATCAGTACCGGAACCAGAGTGCCAAGAAGTTGTAGTTTGCTGTCGTGCATTGTCCAGGATCAATCACTTGACTGTGCAACAGCAACATCGTGGTATCACGAGTCCGAAACCTATTTTGAAAAACCACCTGTAACATCAAACACCTGCGGTTCTCGTGCGCCGTCATACGTACGCCTACTGTTCTTGCTGTTGTTCGAGTATGAGCCTTCTTTAAGTAGTAATCTGAAAGAGGGCGTCCGTATCGGAGCTTTCAACAGCCATATTATGGAGTGAGAGGACCTCGAAGCAGAGAGAACTTTTGACTTGCCCCTTGCATTGTGGGCCTGAAGGCTGAGGGTCGATGTCGAAGGTGATTTTACTGAGCCCTGGCTCGGGGTGTTCTTTCCTCTCGGCGCGAATGATACGAATAAACGAAGCAATGTAGGCGTGAACGAAGCTGTCTTGTGCAGACAAAGTCAGAAGCAAACAGAATTCGAATTTCGTAGGTGGCGCACTTTGGCTTGAGAACGTCGAACACACGGGGCATGGGAAAGGAGATTTCCGAGTTCTCGTGCGAGCCCGTCTGCCCGCCCATTTCTTGAGATCATAGTACAAATTCCACGGCTGGAAAGTAACAAGAGCCCTCAGGTTGTGGTAAGAGTAAGAGACCAAGTTGTCGAAAATTCACACGCTCAGACCTCTACCAACTTCCACTACGCCAATCAGACAATGGACCCATTCGAAGTTCGTATGAACTTTTTGAGTCTGCTACGACGTCTTAACGCGTGATTATACTTTCATCCTTATTTGAATTCTCCTCCATCTCTGAACTAATCCTGAAGCTCTCAACAGTCCATTCAAAAAGTCGTGACTTTTGCCGTCAAGAACCATTCGCAATGTGGAGAAGATCTATGGGATTGTATAGTCGAGGAATGTCAGAAGGTAGGCAAACCCTTTGTCAAACTCTGTGCACCCCCGTTAACGCTCGCCATGATGTAGGGAACTATCAATGCCCGAATAAACATTCTGTATTTCCTCGATTCGCTCTGCGAAACATGTCTTCTCCTCAAATCGCACCCCACGGGGGGCAGCTCTAACACCAACCTATACGTCGACTACGTCTCAAGAGACCTCTCCAGCATCGTCGAGAACGTCGTACCACCCGGCAGAGAAGGCTTGCCCAATCTCGTCAGCACACGACAGGCGCGTCAGGCTTTCTACTTCTACCAATTCTCTCCCTAAAACGGTCTAATCAACTCACAGATCCTCGAAAACTGGCGAAGCAAACGTGTCATCGACCCACAAGTCATCGACACCGTCATCTCTACCCTCGAAATCCGCCAAACCGAAACCCAAAACGACCTCCCCGAGCCTGAACCCGAAAACGATGCACCAATCGTACAACCCAGACACCAATCGCACCATAAACAGTCCCGTCTTCCTCGTCAGGAAGTCTTCAAGCGGATAGAAGAAGACCGGGAACGCCATAAGCGGTTACGAGAACGACGATGGGTGCAACCGACAGCTATGAAACAGCAAACAACCAATCCTGGGCTGACGTGTTTCTTGCCGCTAGAGTACGGGACGGGAGATGAGTCTGCGCCGCCGATAGATATAGAATTTGATAACGATTGGGAGACTTTAAGTGATTGGAACGAGGATGATGACGAAGCTTGTGCAGAGGAAAATGCGCTGTGCTTTACGCCGCAGGATTTGGCAGAGCGTAAAAGGCGGTTGGGGATGGCATCATAGTAGTGCGTCGTGTATTTCAGGTATGGATGGTTCCTGTTCTGTTCTGTTTTGCTCGTGTTGACCATGAACCCCAGTTTGTGTTATCTAGTTGTAGCTCACCGCCAACCATTGCTATCGCTTCGCTGTATTTTGTGGTGAAAGTCAAAGCTAATAATTTGCGTCAAGAGCGCTCGATCGGCCCACAGTATCATCCGGTCTGACGCCAGTTGATTCATCGTTCACCGCACGAACTGCCCTCACCATTCACTTCCTGTCGTCATGAGTCACCCAAGCCCCTTGAAATGCACCTCAGCGTCAATTCTATTCCTCAGAACTCGTACTATTGGCTCATTCATGAGAGAACTACCGAGCGAGCTGTCGAGTCTCCGTTTGGCTTAAGCTGATAACGGGGCCCGAACTCCAGAACACGACTTTCCACCTCTCTCCAAGCTATGACAGTTCAGACAGCACAGTTTCTCCAATATGACCTATCCGTCCAAGACGGGCCCAGAGGCGCGCGAGGATCCAGCCAGAGTAGCCTTTGGATTCACAAGACGCCCAACTCGCCCGACGCACGGCGGATAGTGTTTAACGGCAAAGCCATCGCTATGTACATACACTGTTGAAGCAACTACTACAAATACAATGCCAAAAAAGAACCTGCTATGTAAAGTATGGTGTGAGCGATGTTGAATGCTCTTGTATACACAAATGACTATTTCTATCGATCATGCAAAATCAACCACCGAGTACCAAGAACCATCGACTGGACTAGAGTGAGAGCATCTAATCATCGTGGATACCCTCGGGCTTCTTGAAGTTGGCAGCATCCACGCCTGGCAACGGCCATTGCTTGGCGAATGCGCGAACCTCGTCGCGAAGCTCCTTGACCTGAGCGTTGGAGCTCGCCACACGGACAAAGTCCTTGAGGAGCTTCGAGCCAGCCTCCTTCTGGAGGGAGAGCGAGAGCTGGATAGTCCGGTGAAGGAAGTCGGCGACGACCTTGACGTCCTTCTCGGTCATGTTACGCGAGGTGAGGGCTGAGGTACCGAGACGGATACCACCGGGGACTTGAGCAGAGGCGTCACCGGAGACAGCGTTCTCTGCGAGACATCATTGTCAGCTATGGTTAGTGTGCACAGGATAGAGGAGGAACGCACTGTTGATGGTGATGCCCATGAGATCGCAGATCTTCTCGACCTTGCTTCCGGTCAACCCAATTGGTCGCAAGTCCCAAAGGACGAGGTGGTTGTCGGTACCACCAGTCTGGAGCTTATATCCATGGCCAACAAGAGTATCTGCCAACGCTCTCGCGTTCGCAACAACCTGCTTGGCATAGGCCTTGAATGCAGGATCCGAAACCTGCAGGAGGGCGGTGGCGACGGCGGCAATAGTCTGGTTGTGAGGTCCACCCTGGCAAGCAGGGAAGACAGCCTCGTTAACCCTCTTCTCCAAATCCTTCGCGTTCTCAGCCTGGAGATCCTTCCTGAAGAAGATCAAACCCGCACGAGGTCCACGCAGAGTCTTGTGGGTGGTGGTGGTAACGACATCACAGTGGTCGAATGGACTGGCAAGTTCCTGGCCAGCGATGATACCAGAGGTGTGTGCCATGTCGCACATGAGGAAAGCACCCTCCTTATCTGCGATCTCACGGAGCTTGTTGTACTCCCAGTCACGGGGGTAAGCAGAGGCACCGCAAATGATGAGACGAGGCTTGAAGATCTTGGCTTGCGAGGCCAGAGCGGGGTAGTCGATGAGGTGGGTTTCGGGGTGGATGGCATAAGGGAAGGATTGGAAGTAGATGGAAGAGGCGGTCATCTTCTTTTTGGCGGTCTGAGGTGGGATATTGGTCGGGATAGAGAACGTTATCGATTGGGGGAATACGTACGTAGTAGCCGTGAGTAAGGTGACCACCGTCGGGAAGACCAAGACCCATGATACGATCTTGAGGTTGAACGAGAGCGGTAAGGGCTGCGAAGCTGGAGGAGAAAATTAGTTGATTGCGTTCGATTCATGGATTGTCTGGACAAACTTTGCAGTCTGTGAAGCAAATACGTCAGGAATATTCTGAATGCTGCCTGGTAAACGTAAGACTCACACTGCCGGAGTAAGGCTGCACGTTGACTCCCCACTTTGCAGGGTCGAGGTTGAACGCCTTCAAGGCACGTTCCCTGCAGAGGCTCTCGAGCTCGTCGATGTATTCATTACCACCGTAGTAACGAGCACCAGGAAGACCCTCTGAGTACTTGTTGGTCAGAATAGAGCCGTTTGCCTCCATAACAGATCGACTGGTAAGGTTCTACAAGAAAGAAAAAACGAATGAGGCTCCTAAACGGCTAGAAAATATGGAAGAGAAAACGCACCTCTGAAGCAATCAGTTCAAGACCAGTCAGCTGCCTCCATGTCTCCTTGTCGATGATGTTTTGGATGGTGGGGTCAATCTCCGCCAAAGGAGCGTAGAGCATTTTGTTCTGAACAGGAAAAAACGTGTCTTGTCAGTACAGTGACTTTCGCCTTCACAGCGAGTAGCAGCGACGTACGAAGTCGGGAGTGTTAGCTGTGGCCATTTTTCTGACACCGAGGAGTACTGGATGTACTTTTTGTGCGGTGGTTTTAGAGAGGTAGAT
This sequence comes from Marasmius tenuissimus, assembly GCA_029532415.1. Taxonomy (NCBI): domain Eukaryota; kingdom Fungi; phylum Basidiomycota; class Agaricomycetes; order Agaricales; family Marasmiaceae; genus Marasmius; species Marasmius tenuissimus. The sequence goes on along the minus strand of JAQOTA010000050.1, from coordinate 5,089,357 downwards.
GGGGGCGCGAGATAAAGGTCGAGTCAAAGATCTGAGCATCGCGATTGGGAAAATTTGTGAAAATTGTGGTGCTCCGGATAAAACCGATTTCGGCTATAAGCTCCAAATTTACCACGACCACGACAGTCAGGCTGGCTGGGGGACTCTGGGTACGCTTAAACTTCTGCTTTGCTGGCCGCTTAGCAGGAGGTGAACCGTGAACGTTGTTGTTCGGAGAGAGAGACACAGACAGGGGAACAAGTTCCCCCAAGAACATGTACTTAAGTATACTTAACGGAGGCCCGCCGGAATACCGAAAGAAATGATGTGATGCCACATATGGGGTAAATCAATTCGTTCAAGCATGCTCAAGTACATTGTGGCTTCTCGGAACTTGGAAGGCAGTAGTATTCAGGTCAAGCGCAGGGTGTTCTACTGAGGGTTCTACAAGGAAAGTACCTGTTGAGATGCAAAACTATCCCAACCGTGGTCGGGGGGAAAGATTTTCGCATCGCCGCCCAAGAACGTAACTGCTTTATAGCGGCTCCCCGAGGATATTCGACTCGCCGGCACTTGGTAACAATTACATACAACATAATCATTGCAGGGAGGAGCAAGGGAGAATAGCGAGATCCAGCCGAGTCCGAGTTCTGTCCGAAATTCTTCAGACTTAACATATGCACCCACAGATACAAGGCGGAACACAAGCGCGACTCAGAATGGTCCTCTGTAGTATTTTGTGAAATCGTCGCGAGTTGGATATGCTGGAACAGACTCAGTCAGCACCATCTGTGGTCTGCTTGGACCCCTCAAACTCCTCCTTCAGCCGATGCCGCCGGAATATGTAAGACACCCAGAGTATCCTGACCAAGCTCTTCTGGATAGCTATCTGAGTGCCCTGCCATCTTTGACGGTGAACTCAGTAAGCTGTTTTCCATCCAACATGCTCAGGAGCCGGGTTTGACTCACCTCAGTGTTATAAAAATCCTTACGATGGCATTCCCGATGGTTCAAAACCTTCCTCTCCGTGTCTTGCGACACCAGGCCACTCGTTTTTCTCATCGGAGCGGCAGGTAACACTGTTAGATCCATCGCAAGAGCGCTTGCTAGCCAGCCGCACAGATTTGTGGGTAGTGCCGTATCACTGTGGTCCGTCTTCTGATCGAAGGTTTCAGGGAGTCAAAGCTTTTACTCAACCTTCCTCGGTCGATAAGCCCAGTGCACAAGAGCTCAAATTGTTAGGCGTGGAGATCATCGTTGGGGAAGTCGTCAGCGATTCACAAGAGACACTCGAGACTCACCTCAAGGGTATCGATACGGTCATTATCGCCGCGCCGCCAGTCAGGCCCGAAGGATAAAGCCAACAGCATAACCTCCTACTTGCGGCGAAGAAAGCCAGCGTCAAACGCGTTGTTCCGTCAGATTTTGGTCCCCATGGGTCCCAGGGTCGACAGTCTACAATGATATAGCGAGTTTTCTGCCCTAGTCACAGTGTCACTGGCCCACTCGTGAACGCGTCCCTGACAACTGAATGGAAACAGAAATTACAAACCCGAAGATTCATGATGGAAAACAGCATTCCGTATACCTTCATACAGGTCGGAGGGTGGTCGTCCGGGCTTCTGCCTTATCCAAATTCGGTCGAGGGAGGAGTCTTTGGGAACACAACCGGAAAACAGTTCCACGGACCCAGAAATGTCAAGGCAGCGTATACAGCACTGGAGCGAGTCGGAGACTTTGTAGCACGTATAATCTCTGATCCACGAACGTTGAACCAAACCGTCCAAACCTGGGATGGGGAAACCACTCTCGAAGAGGCATGGAAGATCGGCAGTCGTGTCCTGTATCCGGACTACATCCCACTTTCGTTGGAAAATTTTGCGAAGTGTTTTTATAGCGACTACAGTAAAATTACCCTCTAGATAGCGTATATCGATTTTGTATGAGGGGTTCCTGGGGATTATCGTTGTTTACTGATCACAAGCCCACGAAAGCTTCGACTCACTGATACGTGGTGCGAAGATGAGGTGCCCTAGACACTATAGCTATGCCCAGGCTGTTCGTAGCATTTGCAAAAGATTGTTCTGTTTCAAACAGCGCCTCGAAGCCTGAGAGAGAGTTGAACTCTGTGGGCGCTCGAGATGGAGGATGACAGCTAAGCGGCCCGTGAGATAATTACTCAATTGGGACATCGGCTCTTTCACGTGACGTACTCTGCTTCATCTCGTACGTCGTCAACAAGTCCAACTGGCATTGCGCAGGCACCCTCAGGAGGGCATCAATAACGCGATATTCTATATTCATCACGGCTGGCGATAAATAATCCAACTCTAGCTGCTCGAAGTTTCGAAAACTCCCCGTCAATCATCGCCTAGTTCTCGCGTAGCGAATTCGGAATGCACTTCACCAAGCCCGCCTGGGTTGTCCACGGCACCGCCGAAAAGAGACTCTCCATATTCTCTATACATGTGCATCCTGATGGTTCGAGGATTGCGACGGGTGGACTCGACGCGAAGGTTCGGATATGGAGCACGAAACCAATCTTAAACCCAGCTTCGGAGAATTCGAACAAGCCTCCAAAGTCACTGTGCACGTTGACTATGCATACGGGTCCGGTTCTTACCGTCAGATGGGCGCACTCTGGAAGGTGGCTAGCAAGTGGAAGTGATGACGAGATTGTTATGATTTGGGATTTAGACCCGTGCGTTTCTTCGCCTCAATTTCGAGTTATGTATGCGGACTAATTCACTTAACCTCAAGGAATGCAAAAGGAAAGGTCTGGGGTTCTGATGAAGTTAATGTTGAAGGCTGGAAGCCACTGAAACGACTGGTTGGACATGAAAGTGGTCAGTCCCCCCGCCCAATGTCAATCAACACAACGAAATGAAGTGTTATATACTGCAGATGTCACGGACGTCGCATGGGCGCCAGGAGACCGATATCTTGCATCTGTTGGCCTAGACTCAAACGTGTTTATTTGGTGCGGCTATACACTTGGTATGCCACATACTCCGAAGTACCTCGACGGCGGACCGTGCTCACATAGTATTCCCAGAAAGGTTGCACAAAATAGACCAACATCGAGGATTCGTGAAAGGTGTCTGCTGGGATCCTGTCGGAGAATTCTTGGCAACTCAGTCCGATGACCGTACCGTCAAGATCTGGCGTACCGCCGACTGGTCTCAGGAAGCAGAGGTCACCAAACCCTTTGAGGATTCCCCGGGTAGCACTTTTTTCCGGAGATTGAGGTACGCCTCATGAACGTCAAGGCTCTTGTGCTTTTATCTGATGCTGGGGGGCCCTAATCTGATCCAGTTGGTCTCCGGATGGCGCTCACATCACTGCCTCGAACGCGACGAACAACCGGGGATTTGTGTTTATCGCGGCAGTCATCACGCGTGGCTCTTGGACATCGGAAATCAGCTTAGTTGGTCACGAAAATACAGTGGAGGTTGCAGTACGTCGTGTTCGGGGTGTCTACATTGCCGCGGAACTCTGATACGTCTTTTTGTTTTTCAAGACTTACAATCCGCACATATTTCTACGAAATCCTTCCGCACCGGTCGCCACATCAAACATCTGCTCCGTGGTCGCTCTAGGTGCAGATGATCGATCGGTTTCCGTATGGCAAACAAAGTCGGCACGACCGCTGATTGTAGCCACAGAAGTCTTTGAACGGCAGATCATGGACCTCAGCTGGTAAGCTTCCTTTCTTTGTCCATCGGCCCTTGAAAACTAACTAATCAATCTCTTTGTACCCAGGTCCTGGGACGGAATGACCTTATACGCTGCCTCCTCGGATGGGACAATCGCCGTTTTCCATTTCGAACCTGACGAACTTGAAGGGATCGCCCCGCATTCGGTACAAGAACAGTACCTGGCCAAGTTCGGGTTTGTTGCTCCCCCGCTCCCTTCGAACTATTCACATGCGGCTTCGTCCGCGCAGATGCAGATGCAGACGGACTTCAATCAAAGTGGAGGCGGGGAGAAGGTTAATTTGCTTGTGGCGAAAAAGAAGCCTGCCAATGGGGATAAGAAGAAGAGGGTGGGGCTGAATCGTCTCAGGCCACCGCCCGGAGAGGATGCAGATAATGAAAGTGAAGCTGATGTAGCGAAGGAGAGGCTGAGAAAGAGTTTGGCAGCAGATGGTGCATTCCCAGCGCCGGACGAGTTACCGTACGCGCCTCGCTCCTCCGGGATCGGAATGGGAATGGGGATGTCGATGGATATGGACATAGATATGGGCGTCTCTATCGATGCCATCGCGGAAAGCAGTATCAGCAACAGTCGGAAGAGGAAGGCTGAGGAGGAGCTAGTTAGCGGAAGGTACAGGACCCTCGGTGGGGATCGACCAAGAGAATTTGGCCCTGTCAGGGAGATGTCTTACTCTGGGAGTATGCCGGTTATGGGAGGAGGAAGCGGAACGGTGGCTAATCTCCCTATACCCGCCGCGATGACCAGGGTCACCACTAAAGTGGATGGGAGTGATGATGTTTTCGAAGCCATCAATGCAAAGGGAGATGACGGTGAGAAGACGAAAATTTTCCAGTGCCCTCTTTTTCCCTGACGCTTAGCATTTTCACCTTACAGAAACCGAAGTGATGCTACTTAGTAGTAACCGAGTTGAGTGGTTGGACTACCTCCCATCGCCGGTGTTAGCTGCCAGGGCTACCTCGACCTTCTGCGCAGCTGCTATGCAAGACGGTTCCATCAATGTGTATTCGCACAACGGAAGAAGGTGAGTTTCCATATCGTGAACTCCACTTTCTACCCTCATATTCACGCCCTAAAGACTGATGCCAACGCTCGCCCTTGGGTCACCATGCTCCTTAATCGATGGAAACAAGAATTGCCTAATGGTCATAACCCAGTCTGGACAGCTATATTCTTGGTAAGTTCGGAACCAAAACCACCATTTTCCTTTTGTCTTTCCGTGCTGTGACCATTTCTGACTGAATACCTTTCGTCACCGTAGGCGTGTCAACAAAGGAACCGCATTCTTCCCCCCAATTTCCGTACTCCCTCTCCTGTCATCGCCTAATTACACTATAACCACCGCTATGGCCCGACCAAACGGATGTCCGATAATCAATTGCTCAAACGGAGCGGTGTTTTCGTACGACCCTCAACTAAGCACATGGGTCAGGTTGTGTGACAAGTGGTGGTCAGAAGGTTCGGACGTGTGGCAGGGACGACAAAGGACGAGTGCGAATGGACAAAATACTAGTAACAAGGGAGTTATCGCGATGATTGAAGCGGAAGTTTCGAGTGGGAGCGAGAATCTGGCTTCTGCAGGGAAATCGCGCCCGGAATGGTGGTCGGCGGCGATGACTCTAGGGCATCTCGAGACGCGAATGCACGCTGCCAGGCTACTAGAGAGTCCTGTTGAGTATAAGCAGGCGCTAGTTCTGTACGCGAAGAAGATTGCGGATGAAGGATTCCGGTCAAAAGCGGAGGAATTGATCAAGGAGCTCTTTGGTCCAGTGTACTGGCGCCCCGTGGCAGACCGCGATGGCTGGACATCTACTGTTGCAGGATTGGCAAAGAGAGATCTACTGAAGGATGTTTTGGGGCAGTTTGGTGAGTGGCGTTTAGGTGGTCTCTTAACGCACGTCCCTGATGGCGCTTGTTAGCCCGAAGCAAAACTCTGGCGAAGTTGGCTACAGATTGGCAAGATCTGCTCAAGAAAGCTGCCAACGAGGAGTGACCCGGGTGCTTTTCATTTTGCCTGGGCTGTTTTTGGTTCTATCTTTTCATTGGTCACTTCTTGCTGTTGTACTTCTCCGGAGTGTGCTATGATCTATCTATCATGTTCTTTCTCTGATGCGAAGTTTGTGATTGCCCCGCGGGTGCTAGATTCAGCACATCTTGACTGGGTTTGCCAGATCCACGCAAATGAGTCAGATGCATTCAAGATCTGACAACAGTCCGACTCGGTGTTTGTCCGCCAATCCGGTCATCACACCCCCTCCCCAATGAACGAACCGCTATCCCAGGAGTTCCGGGCGGGTTGCACCGCCAGCCAACTCGAACAGCTTGATTGGAGATTTCGTACGCACATTCCCAAGTGACGACTCTTTCTCGTCAGAAGAGGCAAGACTCACCCTGTCTTAGTTACAGGCTCCCGTGATACCTCGTTGCCGGGCCACTCTTTGAAGGGTTTTGAGCACGAAAATGGAGACCGGTAGTCCATGCAGGGCTTCCCCTTGATGTCTCAAGGTGCTCGCTGTGTGACCTGTATGAGTTAGCTGATTGCGGATCGTTTATACAGGAATCGAGGTCTGTTCTAACTTGGCTGAGAGCCAGAGCCATGACGGTTTAGTAGTGCTGCATTCTCACTGAACTGTTTAATATATCTGCGTTGTACTAGACGGGATACTGCGCAGATGATCGATCCCCAGTCGGCGAAACCACCACGGACGATAGTCAAGAGTCGTTCCGAAACGCGGCCAGGAAGTCAGCCCAAGATTTCACTCAGTGAGTAAGCAAACTAGTCCGTCTCATATTCGATTTCCGTTTCCGCAAACGAACCACAGCAACTGCGTTCCAGACCGGGAAAACGCATGTTTGGCGTTTTCTGATCCCGTTCTCGAACGATGGGCCACCCTCCATAAAAGTTTTTTCTGAAAAGGTCAATACCCTCTTTTGTTTTCGAACCTTTTTGCCAGTCACGCAGACCGCACCAAGTTAAAGCCCCTGGAAAACAGGGGGCAAACGAAGCTGATGAGGTCAATGAATCCAGCGAACGATACTCGTGGTCATTTTCCTTTTCAGAGTTGTTCAGTCACTTTGTTCGCAGTCAATACGGGGACCCTCGAGGCCGCATTATAGTCCGGCTTGGTATTTTGGACTTGTGGCGAACCCCGTTGCTTTCAGAGCGCTCCGTTTAGCAACTTTGTAAGTGTAACCTCTGTACCATGTGCGAATGTTCATGAAACCCTGAACCAGACTGCCTCGAGGCTCGAGGTTTGCTACTTATCAGGCCATCAATGACATACAATCAGACGTCGCGCGAACCGCTGTGCATTGGATCGGTTTCCCAAGGTTCCATCGCTTGTGAATCCTTACTAGCCTAGGAACGAAACCCAAGCGACAATAGAATAAAATTTTGCAGACTTACGGCTGGTGGGGTCGTCCGGAGTAGAGAATCAAGATTTCGGACTGTAATGACAGATTGGTCCGGACACCACGAGTGCTTTGCGAGGTATATGAACTCACGCCAAACATGTTCTACCGTCGCCAACCGCCGCCTTTGTCCTTAATCAATTCATTCGTCGGGTTTGCTTCTTGGCCAGTAGTTTCTATCTCTTGCGCACAACCATCACTACCACCGGGATACCGCTATGTTCACCTGCCTCCAATGCCCAGAACGAGAGTTCATTTCGTACAAAGGTCTCATGAATCATCAGCGCAACTCCTCCCGTTGGCACCCATTCTGCAAACACTGCGACAAAAGTCTGGGTCATTGCGGTAAGAGGGGATTTGAAGAGGTCAGTGGTATCCTCGGTCAAAGCGACTTGCTCTCATCGTCGCTGTAGCACATGCGCCGCCACCTCGAGCCAGATACCCTGTTCAGATGTACGACCTGTATCAAGAATTTCGGAAGCTCTCGTGCTCTCGACGAACATTACCGACAATCCCCTCACCATCCAAACTGCCCAGTCGACTCCTGCGCTAGGGGATTCCGGAATAAATGGGCATGTAATGAGGTAGCGTTTGTTAGTTGTGCATTTCGACTAGTGACTGACGCTCTTCTATTGACAGCATGTAAAGCTGGCCCATCCGACTACCGATTGCCCATGCGGCGACAACTACTTCACAGAGGAGAGAGGCACGCACTATCTGACATCCCCGAACCACGTTGCGTGCACACCTTGCAACCTCGGTTTCTTCGACGCTAAGGCGTTGCTGGAGGTGAGTTTAGTTGGCTCTGTTCATGATCGATAAACTGATAGAGTCCCAACCCAGCATGAAGGGCTCAAGCATAGCAACTCACATTGCACACGATGCTCACGGCAATTCAAAGACGAGCATGAGCTCAATGAACACTACCTCGTGTCTTTGGCGCACCCGAAATGTGAAATGTGTCGCTTAGGGTTTATCGACAGCGACACGTTTAGACAGGTAGGTTGCCGAGACCTTTGATGTGATTTTCGATACTGATCGGAGTGTGTAGCATATCGCCGAGAAACACTCCGCCCCTTCGTGTTCACAAGATCCAGACCTGGCACAGAAGTCGAATGCGGGTCGCAGTGTGGATGATGATTGGCGGAGCAGCACCAAAGCACGCTCCCAGACGTTACTCGACATAGATTCGCCTCGAGTGCGATCCCTCTGGGTAGGGTCTCCCTTTTGGTGTCAGACGCTGTACCTGAAGTCCATCATGACAGCCTGCTACTCCCTCGACTGAACATTCTTCGCAGACAATATGGGAGAGCTCGCAGGTTCGAGTGAGTAGCATCCCAGATATACACGTTAGATGAACCACTAATCCGGACGTATCTTGCCGCAGTCTCCAGTCAGTGGAGTCTCATCCCGAGGGAAGGTTCAAATCTCGGATGTTACTGACACAGAGGAGGAAGAGGAGGAAGACAGTATTCTTTCTATGGTGGAAGGCTTGGTGGATGGCCCCGACGTCGAAGAACCGCATCCATCAAACAAGAATCTGGCGGTCACCTTGTACCGGAGCCCTATCACCTTCACTGGGCCTACCAAGGTAGGACGGCTTGATGATCTTTTAATTCCGGGTATTGACTTACACTCGGCAGCCTCTTTCCCTGAGCCTGAATTTGGACACGAACTTCAGGTCTACATCAAGCTGTACCAGATTTGACCCATTGGGGTGCGTGTTTCATAGGCGTACTCCTTCTTGGTTTGACTTGTTCACTCCCGATTTTATTCTAGCCCGCTCACTCCGTCAACGACGTCTCCAGATACCACCTCCCCGACCGGGCTGGCTGCCCTCCCCACTGTTTCTCCTCTTGCTTCGACTCCTAGTGATATCACGATGATCAATGGTTCCTCGACAACGATAGTGTCATCCCCAGAGCGCATGAGACCAGGCGAAGCGTGGGGCGTCGAGTCAACTGGCGGCGCCGAACAAGCTCGGCCTTCCGTCACTCCCTTCGCTCCGAGTCGGCGGGACTCTGCGTCCTCCGTTGAGACTCGGGTGGAGGACGATGAGGACTCGGGTGCCTTGACAACTTTCCGTGTTAACCAGCACTGGAAGTTGTACAATGAGGCTGTCGCTTCGGCTACTCACACGAGAAGAAAGTCGATTGGCTCCCCGTCCTCTACCATCGACATCCAACTCGAAGATATCACAGCCAGCTCCTCCCCATCGTCATTTGTGTCTTCACCTCGGATTTCACCTGCTGCCACCTCCCCGGACTTGTCGTCAATCACCCTCTCGACGGTGGACATGCTGTCGACGGAGGAGGAGCCTCAGCCGCCCCAGCTGCAGCATTCGGGACGGCGGGATACTCACCACAATTCAGTGGCCATAAACTCCCTCGTTTATTGCCGATTATGCGGGAGAGACCCTTGCGAGGACTGCACGGCGACTTTCTGCGGCCACATCTTTTGCTATGGGTACGTAAACCAATTGACTCGTATATTCCTTGCTGAACATCTATCATATCAGCTGCGTTTCGAGCCATGTTATACAACATTCTCAGTGCCCTACATGCTCATCCCCAACCCTGCTTTACTGTCTATTCAGGCTGAATTTGACCTGATTCAGGCCTGGCTTTGTATAACTTGTTGCATACCGTTTCGGGCTATCTGTGTTTAACGGGGACATCTGGCGCCCTTTGTATCATCAGGTTTCTTGGATAATAGTGTACCTGGCTGCCGTCGAAGGTACACTTGTAATCATTAATATTACTGTTCAGCATCCGATACTGAATACGTGAGCTTGCGTTTCTATATCCCTCAGAGGGCTTAGCCCGAGCACGAAATAACACCATATGCTTGACAGCCGTCACGTAGACTACCAACACGTGCGGCTATCTTTCGTATCGCGCGCCCATAACCACCCACAACCGTGCCACCCAAGTCTTTCACCGTGTATCGCCGTTTCAGCCTCTCGCTTGATAGCGGGCTTGGAGCGCGAAATCTGTTTTGAGCTGCACCGACTCGTGACCGCTTTCCCCCAAGTTCAGCCCAGTTTTCTCCGATGCTCGCGATCCGAGGAGGCAATCGTTGGTCCACAATACAAGGCGCTCAAAGGCATCTTCTCCCAATGGCGTGTATGAATCGTCGCGATGAGTAATAGCGTTCCTTGTTCCCATGATGGGTCATTGAATGTAAGCGTCCTACAGCATTTGACCTGGTCCAGCACGGACGCAGCGCTGTTGCGATTTCGCGATCTCGAGGTTCGAAAGGTCTGGGGACTAGCCACAAGATGGCATCCGAACTTTTCAAAGAAGCATCGACGCGAATTGCTCGTACCATTGATGTACCTATCACTGTAATGAGTAGTTTTCAATATTCGTCCTGTTATTTTTGGTTTCCGGTGTACCCACGATTCGACAGCCAGTGCCACTATGACGTTCCACTTGATGAGGGTTCGTGAGTTCGTGAGCTCCTGGTATATATATGACCAATGCCCATCATGGGTATCCTTCAATACTAATCACCCCTTCGACGAGGATCACTACGACATGTCCCATCCGTATTCATGTTTCTACTCTGCCGAGGATGATCAGCGAAATATCGATGACACCGAGCTTGCCGTGGGCATCTACTCTATGCCATTAAGGGACAACAACATTAACAATGGACCTGGGACTCTCACCGTTAACAACGACAATAGGATAATTCAGCAGTCGCGATCGACAGCTCGACACATTCGGGGGACAGAGGAAGAGGAGGCAGAGTACGAAGAGGTGAGTGTTTAAGTAGTGATCTTGTCGTTCTCTCTGGTTGCGCTCTACGCTGACTTTGGTTGCGTCTTGCAGTACGGCGAATACAAACGTGGCGATGTTCAGCTCCTCGAAAGGATACACCATGAAGAACGCGTGTTTAATTGGGAAAGAGGGAGGTATATGGAATGCGAGCGGGGCATCTTCATTGGAAAAATATTGACAGGGGATGGGAAAGGAGCGATAGTCACCGTAGAGTCCTATAAAGGCAGGGAAGCGCCAGAGGTACGCATCTGACTTCTTGAGTAAGTTCCGGATTCCAGGTCCTGAACGTCAAGACAGAATTGGAGACAAAGCTTTGCGTCATATTCTGGACACTTGTAGGTTCCGCATCCATTCGACCTTCAATAAAACGGACTTGAAGTTGGAGTTTCAGACGCGTGAACAATGCGCATCTTCTTGCGCTCAACCGGTCCAAAGTTCCATTACTGATGTTCTCGGGTGGTAAGTAACTTGATATGCACTTGAATGAAGCCGAGACCGATCTACTTTCAGAGCTCATACCAATCGCACACTTGAGGAGAAATTCGGGATGGCTTACTGAGGTGTACTGTCGTAGTCTGATTGTAAGCAGTCGAAGTCGCAAAATTGAACATGTCAATCACGCAATTGTAGAAGCAGGCGCAATTAGATTGCTTCTCATGGGAGATCTGGGTGGATCCTACGCGAGGAGTGTTCTGTCGTGGTCCAGAGGGGCCGCGTCCAGACATCGACTGGCGCCAAAAGTGAATTGAGGCCGAGAATGTACCTTTGACCACCGACCTGCTTCAAGAAGATGTTTTCCTGCGTTTCTTGGGGAGTCAAAAGTCGAGAGAAATTGATGACGCAGTGGTGGAATGGGTTTATGAGGGTCGAGTTCGGCATAAAAGAGGCGTGCCGGACCCGTTCAATCAGCCGATCATTTTCTCGACTCTAACCCAAACCACCATCGCCTTCGCAAATGAAGCAAACGCCTGGAAGAGCCTTGGAGACAGTCTCGTAGAGAGGAAAGTGCTGCAAAATGGATTGACTAGGTGAGGTTCTCGTACATCGTAGGCTACTCCATCTGAAGATACGAAGCAGATTCCGACTTGGCGAGAATGGATGGTGGCTTTCGCTGGCGCAGGGGGGTTCCGAAGACTACGTTCAGTTGTTAAGGGCCTGGATTTTACAAGCATCAAGCATATTTCACTCTCGAGGAATACCTCTAAAGGGAGATCTCAGTGTTTATCGTGTGTCCTTTCCCGTGTTCCATTTTGCACTCGCTAACTATTGGCCAGAGCTCATCTATCGTCATGTATGGTTGTCACCAGCCTTAATTGATCAAATCCCTTCCAAATACCAGCGACGACGCCAGCAACCGATCTATCTGTTTGTCCGTCCACCCCCTCTCAACCTCCCCAAAAGCTACATATCCCTCCATTTCTGGTCTCTTCATGAAGACGGTCAATCTCAACTGTCAGACGAATCATGCGACGACTTTGGCCTTTTCACCAAGCCCCTTTACTTCACTTACGACTTCCACTCATTCTCCTGGTCCACCGCCCACTACAAACGCCTGCATGAATATCAGCTCTCCCGAGGCTTTGACCCAAAAACCATCAATTTCGCTCGATATCTTGGATATGATCACCATATATTCCAGCTCACCGACGACTCAGATCGATTTGAAGACGTTCTCGAAGGTGCGCTAACCCTTAATCTCGTGACTCGTGCTCTTACTTTAATGAAAGCAAAGCGAAAATGTCGTAACGGAGTCGGCGAGTCAATCATCAACCCCGTTTCAGAAGGCCTATCGAACACTCGAGATCAAGCCCAACAACTAGTCGGGGATACTGACTTCTGTGGTACTCTTCAAACACAAGGTACGCCATGTGATAAGGAGGATAAATCCACCATCAGTGAATATCATAATGCAGAACCTGGAGGGCTGGAGAGCGGTAACCATCCCGATCAGGTGTGTCCTCGTATCCATATTTCCGTTCCGCCATTTTGACCAACCTGCTGGTAGGATCTCCATGAGTATGTCACCATCACCATTGACATCGCTTCAAACGGCCCACGGCCTCGCAGTTCTGGGTCTGCTTTGGGTGGTCACGACGGCACTGACCTGCTCGCTTGGAACGCAATAGACGTGGCCCATCCCGTCCCGAGCATTGACTTGGTCAACAACACCATCACCATCACACACGATGCTGGCAACGCTCAGAACATTGGGACTTACGTCGCACCGTCCGGTACAGCCGACAGCAGGTTACACAACGATGGGCCTACAATTCAGCTTATCCCTCCGGTGCGTCGGTAGGCTCGCGCCTCCCCAATTCGATCGTTTGCGCCACCCACCTCCCTTGTCTCTCGGGTGTTGGCTACTCCACGCTCTTCTCCTATCACGGTAGAGGTCCTATCGGAGTCGTTTGCGCCGCCTAGCAATACCACTGCAACACTACGGCCATATCTTCCCAGTAATGCACCTACGAACCCGCGACGTAACCAACGCCACCTTGTCAAAAACGATGGAGTCCTCAGTTCGTCGCCCGAAGCGCAGGGTGCCGACTGCGTTTTACAAGGTTGACGGCTATCCACCGCATCGACGTTTCTACCCTCTCAGTTTCCCATGATTTGTGCTCGGAAGACGTACATAGAACATAACATGAGAAAATACTAGTACTACGGGCCCTCAGTGTATCAATTACCTGTTCTCCCTTCGTCTGAGTAGTTCTCAGTACCGCTGACAATATATTTATTTTTTGGGACTCACAGCGAAACCTGTCCACGCCGGTATAGCGACAGGGCTCACAGCCTGCAGGTGAGTCATTGTGCTTCAAAAGAATTGTTAGTATCTATGAGGTGAAACCCATAAGTACGAATCCCAATGACAATGAAGGAAGTTCACTAGTCGGGGGGCCACAACACACTCGGGTTTGTTTGGTCCACGTCAAAGCTTGAGATGTCGCTATGACCCACTTACATAGAACTAGACCGGCCCGTTCACAAGGACTTGTGGGTCCATATGTACGCAGGATATCGATCATGAATTGTCCGACCGTTTCCGTTATATGCTAAGTTGGATCTCCCTTATTCCTCGGGTGTTATCAGCTACTCCAAGCCCTCCTCTTATCACGGTGGGAAACTTCCGGGGGTCGTTTGTGACATTCCTTTCCGGCGGCGGTGCATCTGCAGCACCTCGATATAGCCATCGTCTCGTATCGGGTTTACTATTAGTAACGAAGGGTCAGGATGATGATAGCGCCGTCGACTGAGTAGGGTATCGAACATTTTCAGCTTCTATTATTACATGGTGTTCGTTCGTACCAAGCTCCTCTCTTGCTCTGGCCGATCCCTGGAGAATACCAGTATAATACACATTGTATTAGCATTACTCGTTCTACGTATTCTTCCCACTTTTGGATTAACGTGGCTAACGTCTTATTCTAAACAGAACCGAGTTTGGAGGAAGCTGAGTAAAGACTTGTGGGTCCAAGTGGACGCTACATATCACGTCATAAATACCGCTTTCTCAAAGTTTGGACCATATTCTGGCCGCTTCTGACGGTCGACTTCACCTAGTCACAAAAAAGCTCTTTTATGATGGTATTGGGGTTGTTTAATGGCTACCACCAGCGAAGATCGGACCAAGGAAGAGTGTGAAGCCTTCGCCGCAGGTGTTTGACTCCGTGAGCGAATTCCGACGGAGCTCGAGAGAGACGGGTTCTGATTCAAGGATGAGAAAATTGTGCTTGGGACAAGAAAATACTGATACGTACAACTTCGCCCAAAATTTCGACTTTGAAGTTGTTCACCGCATCTCGAGCTCCCACTACAGTAAGTTTTCGATAGTGAAGAGACCAGCGGGAACGACGACTTCGGATCCACTTTTGGTCAGGGAGACACACCCTTTCTTCGCGAGAAACATCGATCCTTTAAGTCAGACGGTAACATCGTGATTCAAAAATCCTTTCGAGGAATCTGTATCGAAAGGTGCGCGAGCGTAGACCTCTAAACCTAAACCGTGTGGACCTCGAGCTCGATGAAGCGATGAGATCTAGCAGTCATTGGCTCAAGGCCCTAATCCGACTATCGAAGCGGTAACGAGTGAAAGATACGGTGGTGAACGGTTGCAAGGACGTACCGATTTCCGTATTGGGCCTTCCTGATGCGGTACCCTGCTTGAATCACCAAAACTCCATGACCTCAGATCCTACTAGATATTGCCTCGAGCCCTTTTTAATTAACAATGACCTGCCAATTTGAGGCGAGAGAAAAGGGCGTTTTCCCCCTTGGGGTTGAAGTTATCCTCTGCCATAGGAACGGTATGGATCTGAAACCGTACTCAGAAGACAAGATGAGACGGGAGTATCCAAAGCGTGGAGCACAAGTTCAGCACGCATGAGTGAATATTGAGGAATAATGCATTGAGGTTTTCTTTGGGAAGTCGTAGGTCATTTCTCCGGAACGAATCTGTCGATGAGATTGTGGTCTTCAGGCTGGAGCACCAGATGTTGTGCGCCAAACAAGGCCAAGTCAGGAACTGAGAACGCCAATTTTGTGCGAAAGCATCGCTTTCGCGGTCAACAAGCGAAGTTGAGAGCTGTTGTCGATGGTGAAAGCAGTGCTTTAATCAGGTGGTGGTGAACCGCGGCGGACGCTGACAAAGCCTCTTGGCTCGTTGTCTGCTACGACCACCACCGTAACGCAAGAAGTCTTGATACCCTCCTGTAAAATCGCTCTAAGGCTTTATAACAGCTCATTGATCGTATCTCAATGCCATAGCTCTCAAGTTCAGTCCAGTTCTTCGTTCTTATTCAGGAGTTTGATAGCTCCATTTCCGACATACTTAGTATCAGCAACTTGACGCCCATCTCAATAACCTCCTGGCGCTCGCTCAACGATTCCGGCTTAGAGTGATGTATGTCGCGACATTCGAACTCATCCTCAATCTCCCACTATAGGTGACAACGTTAGTAGTATTTGGAGGCGAAGGGGAACAGTGCGAATTCTGAGATTCTCGCGTGATGTATGGATGGGTGCCTCCAATATTCGATGAGCGGAATGACTCTATCCGAAGGCGAAGTGGGCCATAGCGATTCATGACGATACAGGTACACTCTTTTTCTTTGCTCGTTTGCCATTTGTTTATCCTTGCCTAGGTACTGGAACCTTTCGGATACTGTTCGACCCGTTCTGGACCTCCACCTGGACGAGTTAGCATCCCGTATCAAGCCCATAGTCGAAGGGAGGGCTGCTCGGGTGTACCCCTTGATAGTGGCCCTCAGCGATGTATCGACCAACATCATTTCATATCAATGCCTCTGCAAGGTCAGATGTCAGTGTCCTGGATACATCAGCGATGGAAGAATGCCCACCGCATCGGCTGACATTCGCGACCAGCGTGATGATAGGAATGAAGTTGATGGAAAGGGCAGTCCTGACTCCTAACTGTGGTCATGCGGGGAGTGCAGAGGGTGGCTCTCTGATGTCGGCCAGCCACATATCACCCTCCGGAGATGCCAACAAAACTCGCGACGCTTCTCGAAGTTGAAGGCCTATAGCAAAACTGTGCTTGCCCATCCAACATCACATCTTCAGCATTTACGGGTCTCGGACCTCGCTTTGGGGGAAAGCTTAATAGATGTAAGTCTCTCGTTCAAGGTTGGATATCATGTTTGTGCCGTAGTGCTGACCGCCTTCCCCCTACTTTGTTTGAGTTTTCTTTGGGAACTCGGAGTGGGAGATTGTTTCAATGTGTTTGGACAGTACTAAATCATTCTGGTTTATGATGCATCCACGTTTTGACAGCACGGCGTTTCATCCTGTTTCATCTTGACGATGATTGCGAGCCATCGATATATAAGGCTGATGCTCATCGACGCCCTTTGAACACCTCTACAATATGTCCCATAAACACTCACTTGTCTACTCTGCCAAGATTGGCCAACGAGGTATTGACGGCTCTGCGCTCCGTATAGGGAGGGATCAGAATGTCAACAACGGTTCTGGGAGCATTACCGTCGACAACAGGATAATCCAGCAGACGATCGTACGACGGATAAACTGGTACATTCAGGGTACCGTGGAGGAGGAGGAGGAGTACGAACAGGTGAGTAAAAGAGTTAATCTTTCCTTAGGTTGCACGCTCACTGGGGTTAATCTACGCAGTACGGCGAATACAAGCGAAGTGACATTCGGATGTACCAAGAGATACATCGTGAAAGAGTCAACATATATGACCGGATGGCGGATGAATTTGCTTTGATCGACTGCGAACGAAGCATCTTTCTTGGGGAAATCGTGTCAGGGGACGGGATAGGAAACATAGTCACTGTGGAGGCCTACGGCAAACGCGATGCGCCAAAGGTATGCATTCTCGCTTCCTGAGCAAGTTTCGAGCTACTGACTGTTGAGACAGAGATGGAAACGAAGCTTTGCATCATATTCTGGGCGCCTGTAGGTTTCGCATTCATACGCCTCTTGAAACGGACTTGAAGTTGGAGTTTCAGATGCGTAAACAATGCGCATCTTGTTGCGCTCAACCGGTCCAAAGTTTCATTACTGATTTTCTCCGGTGGTAAGCAACTTTGTGTACACCTATTCGAGTTAATACTGACGGCTGTTCTCTTTGCAGGGCTCGTACCGATTGCGCACTTGACAAGTTTAGGATGGCTTGCTGGCGTATACTTTGACAATCTGCTTGTAAGTAGCCTAAATACTTAGTAACACTAGGAAAAAGATACCATGTTGGATGCGTTTTCAAAACTCAAAAATAGAATCAACAGTCTAAATATCTGATTTTGCGGATATTCAGGCAAAATTCAAAATGTGCAATTGATTACACCAACTTTTCGCTGCATTTTTCGCTATAGCAAGTATTTAGAATGTTTTTTGCATTTTTGGGTTGGGCAAAAGGCATATAACGTGGTATTTTTTTCCTAGTGTAAAATTGAACATCTTGATCATTCGGTCGTAGGGGCGTCCGCCATTGGGTGGGAGCCGCTTATCAGACCTGTGGGTGTAGATTCTGCCCGAGGAGTGATATGTCGTGGTCCAAAGGGGCCGGAGACAATTCCAAAGCGTCGTTTAATTTGGCTCCTGGTTGTTTCGAGTGTGAATCTACCTTTGACTGCAGACTTTCTCCAAGAAGATGTTTTCTTGCGCTTCTTGGCTAGTCAAAGGTCGAAGGAAATTGATGATGCAATGGTGAGAGGGATCGCTGAGAGTCGGTTTCAGCATGTAACAGGCGTGCTTGATTCGCTCAATCGGCCGATCATTTTTTCCGCTTCGACCCAAACCCCCATCGCCTTCACAAATAACGTCTGGTCAAGCCAGGGGGACCTGGTAGAGAGGAAAGTGTTGGAAAATGGATGGACAAGGTGAGCTTCTCGTAGATCATAGACTGCTCTGTCTGAATATACAGGAGTAGATTCCGACTGGATGGGCATGGAACCTGGTTTTCGTTGCGTTTGAACGGGGAACAATTCCCATACAGCCTAACAAGGTACTGGATTTCACAGGCGTCAAGGGTATTTCATTCTCTTGGTATATCTTTAACAGGAGATTTGAGCGTTTACCGTGCGTTATTGGCTTGTACCCATTTCTACTGGCTAACGTTGCCCAGGGCTCGTCTATCGTTACGCAACGTTGAGTGGCTACCTTGATCGACGTCCTTCCGAAACCCGGCGCCGACGCCAGGAATCAATATACTTGTTTGTTCATCCACCTCCTCCCAGCTTTGACGACTGCAACACCTCCTCGCTCCACTTCTGGTCTCTCCATGAAAACGGTCAACATCGACTGTCACCCGAGTCATGCGACAACTTCGGCCTTCCCAGCACGCTCTGGCGCCATACTAGAGGTCGACACTCACTTTCCTGCTCCACCGATGACTACAAACACCTACACGAATACCAGCTTAGCCGAGGTTTTGACCCAAAGACCGTCAATTTCGCTCGACATCTTGTGTATATTGATCATATCTTCCAGCCTATCAACGATTTATATCGAGTCAAAGAAGCGCTCGAAGGTGCGCCAACTCTCAATCGTGTCACTCATTTTCTTATCTCTACGCAGAGAATTTCGGTCTCTCCGATAGTAGCGACGGCTTTGACAACAGCGACGACACTAGCATCGAAGGCAGCAGCGACAGCGTGGGCAGCTACAATAGTGAGGGCAGCTATGACAGTGAGGGCAGCGACGACAGCAGTGAAGGCTCCGAAAGCAGCGACGCCTCCGTCAGCGGTGACTCAGTAGGCCTATTAAACGCGTCAGACCTACAGGCAGTCAAGGACGCGGAGTCCTGGGGTGGTCTGCAGCTTCAGGGTGCGCAATGTGATAGGAGAAATGGAACAACCATCAGCCCAGATAATGTTGGCACAAAACTTAGAGAGCTGGAGGGCGGCAATCGGTCCATATCAGGTGCGTCATCATACCCATATCCTTCCTCTGCCATTTTTACCAACGTACCTGTAGGATCCCCTCCATAAAATTGTCACCAGCAACGACATAGTCGCAGACCGTCTACAACCTTGCGGCTCTGGGTCCGCTTCGGGTCGTAACATCGGCGCCGATCTGCTTGCTGGCAACGCAACGGACAGGGCTGATACTGCTCCAGATATGCAATCCGAGTTCACCACTGTACACGATATTAACAACACTCAGAACGCCGGAGGGGTGGAAATCACCCACGTCTCACCATCTGGCACCGAAAGTAGAGTATACGATGACGGACATGCGACACAGCTCACTTCTCCGCGCAGGCAGATTCGCGTCTCCCCAATTCGATTGGTGGCGCGACCCACCTCCCTTTTCCCTCGGGTGGTGGCTACTTCACATACTTCTCCTATTACGGTAGAAGTTCTCTCGGGTTCGTATACGCCGCCCAGCAATAACATTGCAACATTGCGGTCATTTCTTCCTGGTGATGCGCCTACAAACACGCGACGCAACCAACGCCACCTCGTCAGAATGGAGGATTCATCACAGGAGTGGGGTGGTGCTCTGCCCAGCTAGATAATTGACGACCTGGCCCCATACTATCCTCCATTGCATGGACATTTTCTCCGTCTCTCGTTCGTACCAACATCCGCTCGTGCTATGGCCAGTCTCCCCGGGCTTTTGATCGAGAAGAGGCTCGGGGTACTGGAGTTCGTTACTTACCAATACTTGTGGGTCCATATGTATGCTGGATATCGACCGCGTATATATCGTCATCTTGTGGCTTTGTTTCTCTGGCGTTGAGACGACTGAACATTATGATGATTGAAGTGTGGTATGGCGAATATATATTTCAGCCAAATAAATCATCGCGCGGTGGGTTGTGGCGAAGGGTACAAGTCTCTTGGAAGAGACTCTGACCCTCGCAGGGTTTTCCCCCATGGAAACCGGGCTGTAAAGGCGACTGATTTGGACGTCTAGCAATCGTTAACAGAGAGGCATCTGAAGTTTATCAAGGCTGAGGTAGCAGAGGTACACGATCGCAGTTCCGAAGGCGCTTGTGATAGGAAACAAACGTGTAAAACACAAGTAGACCCATGAGTTCCTCCCTGGGCCGAACCTACCAACAAACCAATTTGCCGGGTCCTAAGAAAAACATAATCCTCGGCTCCTGAGGATCGAGAGGTCCGCATCAGGCAGTGCATGAAGAGAAAGCCGGACGACCGGGGTCCCATCATTCTATCGTCTACGTTCGAGACACCTTGCTTGTTTTCGTCGACCAATTTCTCAACCTGAGCGGGGAACGTCACCAGGCCATCGAGCCAATGTGTTTTCAAGTCTTCAGGCTGATTACTGGTGCCGCTGAAGTTTATAGAACTCCCGCTGTAACCCGTCAACAGCACAGACGTGCTGGAAGCGGCAAAGAAGAGGATTTTCGTTCTATAGTCATGTTTTTGCCATTTAATCAGGAGGAAGCTTGAGGTGAGCTCTTCGGCGTACGTCGATAATTCAAAGACCGACATACCAGTGTGTACTAGCCATAATAGCAGCCCATCTCCCGAGAGAAAGCGGCTTGAGCATCCATTAGTTGTTGGTACCAGAACTGACTGTCGTGATTCGTGAAGACGAATTGATGCAGGTGGGTTGGTGAGCGCGTGAACAGAGCCTGAAACCATAACCAGAAGAGTCCATTGATTAGGCGGGAAGAGATGCTTGGAGATGGATTCTCACATCGTCACTTGAGCGTCCCAGCAACCTCAAAGCCTCAATATTGCGAACGTTCTCGAGAACCTGTCGTGAACGTAAGTTATCCATAGCAAACCTCTTGAAGAGTCAAAAAATGAGTGCATGTCCCACCAACGTACTGGCCTCCCTTCAGCGGCAGGCCCGCACAAATCAATTCTGGTAGTTCCGCCCGGTTGGTTTCTTGTATCTTGTCCTCATCCTCTGCTCCAAACGCCCGCCGATAGGAACACCCTTCTTTGATACGTATCTGGGTGGATCTTTGAGCATCTGAGGCGCTCAAGGTACACACCTCATAATTCTCACAAGATGTTTGTTCTTTTTAGAGCACAAGTATTTCGGTTTGATCGTTGTTGCGCTGGTACGGAGTCGGTTGACTTGACATCGTGGAAATGAACAGTTGAACGTTTAACAACTGCCACAGGAGCAGAGGGGAAGAGCCATTGAGCGGAACTGAATCTTAAAAGTCAAGAGAGAAGGTAGAGCGTTGAGGATCTATGAAAGGAGGGTAGTCGATTGCGTTGTGGACGACGATGGTTCAACCGTATGGCAATCGGGAGAGACCATAACTCTTAGCGAGGCTGGCACCCTGCCCCGCCGGTCGGCAGTGGCCACCCCGGTCCGATACGCCGTCCTCTGTCAAGAATATAATTTTATTTTAGGCTCGGTTCCAGCCGTTCTCTAAAAGGGGAATGACCACATGGAAGAGACGAAGATTGGAGAACGGCTGGTACCAACCTTGGGCTCAGAACCGTGTCACAGAAATGTGACATTTTACTTTAGTGAAATTCGACGCATCCTGTGCACAAAAACTTCGATTGCAACAACGTGCCGCCTCATTGTCCCATAGAAAATATGGCAAATAGTATCGATATTAGTGTTCAACCTAGGAATGTAGAAGAGATACGAAGAAACCACGAGTACAACGAACTGAACCATAATTTGGGTGTCCAAGACCTAAAAAATCGGTCTCTTGTATGAACGAGCGAGCCGACACCTACAGAAAACAAGGGATAGCCAGTTTTACACCTCCAAAGGCAGAAAAAACACTTACCTTGCATGTAGGCTCGGTTTTTTGAGCCAGGCAGGCAAAATTGGGGGACGTACACAGCCAAATGTACCGACTACTGAGTTACCCGGAGTTCTAGAGGGGCCGTGCGAGCAGTGGAGTCCATAGCAGGGCATAAACCAACTGAGAGAAGCCTCGAAGGACAGCGAAATGCTGGTTGACAATAACACTTGAGAATTTTGAATTTTCCGGCCACCTCTCGTAGTTTGCGCTGTAGAGCAGTCGCTGATATCATCTGGAAGTGAAACACATCCATAGATAACCCAAACGAAGGAAGGCGTGGGGAGCAGAGATCACAAAAGAGCAAGTGGAAGCAGAGATATACTTGTTGTCACCAAAAGTGACGGACCTGTAACACACACGTGGTTGCCATTGGACTCGTCACTTTTGTCTATGTTTATCGCGTATCATTCTATATATCTAGATTATATGCTCATAGCACAGTTCAATGAGGCGATATAGGCTAGCTGGAAGTGTAGAAGCTAAAAGAAGTATCCAATAAAACACAGAATAGTGATCCTGAGCGAGTAGTGTGAAATGTCACAGGGAGTGACTGGACCGTCACTTTTGGTGACAATGAGTACAATCAGATCGCGTAAGTCGATGTTGAACAAATCTTGACGTGAATCGAGCAGGTTTAGGGTTTAATTTGCGCTCTGTGGGGTTTTCTTGGTGTAGCAAAAACAATATATAAGTTTCGACGGGTTAGTGTGAGTATGAGAGAGCATACCAGAGAGTGTCCTTTGAGCTGGTGGTGGAAGAAGACAAAATTACGCTAAGTAAAATGTCACATTTTTGTGACATGGTTCTGAGGCCAAGGTTGGTCCCAGTCGGTATGGCAAGTGGCTCCTGCCCATCAATCCATCAAACACCATACCGTAACTGGCTACGCGAGTCTAATTTTATTTATTAATATTATTAAGTTCAATTGGTGTGGTGAACCCAGGGCCAGGCCCCACGCGAGACTAAGCGCTGGTCGAGCCGCCACCAACATGCTGGCCTGTCTCAACGCGCTGTCTACATGTGTTCTACACGCCTTATAATCTGTCTTGGTCCCGCTTCTTTGTTTCTCTGCCCTCTCCACCATACCCAGAATGCCCCGCCCAACAAAAGGTAATCCCAGTTCAATAATTCAAGTTCCGGTTGCCTACTAAACTTTATTAGACATCAAGGAAGACCTCAAGCCTATAGTCGAGCAATTTTGGAGGCTCAGTATCCCTGACACTGAGGGTGTCGAGCTTCTGAAGGAGTTCTACAATAATAACAAGGAAAATGTGAGGTGAGTTGAGGTCATGTTGTGTGTGTGAGGCGTGTATGAGGCTTATTCCGATGTTTTCATTAGCCTTTCAACGTACTGGAGATGGTGTGAGGGATGGGGGTTTAGATCAACACGAAATCAAAGGCACAATGAAGACACAATCAAATCATGGATTCAGGTGATAAAACAAAAGTTTCCAAATAAGGGGGCTGAAGGATGCCATGTTCAACTGAGCTTGGAATATGGTGTAAAAGCGCCGAGGCTTGTCTATCTTTGTCTCGAAGTGCATACATTCTGCTGATTTCTAAAACAGGGAGCTCATAGGTAGGGTCCTCAGGACCATCGAGCCTGATGCAGTTGAGCAACGAAAGGGCAGGCGTTTCAAGCGGCAAATTTACCATGCAGCGGGGGTCAATGACACATGGTGCATGGACCAGCATGATAAGTTTCAGAAGTTTGGCCTTCGATTCCACAATGTGCTCGATCCCTTCAGCAGGCACAACATGTGGTTGAAGGTGTGGTGGACCAATAAGAACCCAAGGCTTATCGCAAAGTTCTATCTTGATGCTGCAAGAGCGGATGGTGACGGTCATTGTGCTGGTATGTCAAGATTAGTGCTATGATTCTTTGTTCCATTGCTGAGACCTACATAAAGGCTATATTCCACTCACTACCCAGAGTGATCCTGGTACCGAGAACTTTGGAATTGCCAATATGCACACAGAGATCCGCCAGCTCCTTGAACCACAGCTCCAAGGTACTCTTCAACACTGTTTCATGTGAGAAAAAAAGAATATAAAGTCAGAGATCAACTGGTCTGTCTACACTTGGGATTTCTCTCCTGGGTATCACAACTTGTTTCAGGCAGGTGTTCTGTCTGGGCTTTATGATCCCGGGAACAACCTTGACCGGTAAGTCTAGTCGAATTGAATTTTAGACCTTGCAACCGGAATTAAACTATAATTTCAGCCTAGTCTTTCAAGAAATTGCAATCCCATTCATGCAGCAAGAGTTGGACATGTGGCTGGCACGCCGAAACCACTCAAAGCCCTGGGCAAACAAACATAAGATTCTTCCACACGGTATCCCGGCGTTAATCAAGAAGTTTCTGCATAAGTTCGGTGCACTTGACTTCAAGGTTTGTTTATGACTTCGCACTACCGACTTTCAAGATATTGCATTTCGGCCTAACTGAACTACCTTCCAGGTTGGTGTATTTGAAGACATCCTCTGAGCAATGGAGGAGAAATATGCACCACCAGATCACCCTGTATTCCATCTCACTCCTCCTGCATTCCACAGTAAGGCACAGTACTTTCTTACTACCTGCCTAGCATCACCAGAAGTGACATTTGAGTCATTCTGGACCATCTATGAGGCCCTACTTGGTTTATTCAAGGGAAACAGAGCAACTGATGCAAATCTGACTTGTGCCATTGCAGATTGCTTTCAGAGTGATCAGGAGATTCATGGAGAAACCATGGACCTCCTTCAAGGACAGAAGGAGTTACTGATTGGTGGAAAAGTTGTTAATGAAGCCAAGAGATATGTTGAGGAAGTTGATCTGTTTGAGGGTGCTTTCTTCCATGATGAGGAGAACTATCTTTTGGTTGACTTCTCAGATGAGGAAGTGGAGCAGGATGCCAGATTGGAGGAAGTATTTGCAGATTTTACGGATGAGGAGGAAATGGAAGTTGAGCAGTCTCTTCTTGGGTGAGACTCACAGGCATTTGTTTGATTTAGTCTCGGGTGGACATGAAGCTATTGATCTGTGCTCTATCACATCTCCTATGTATTCCAGTCCCTAATTTCCCTCCCAAATACCTTTCAAGCAGTTTTTGTGCACCATTTCATCTTGTATAATAGTGAGACAAATTCATTGGATTTTCAGTAGTCAGGAGGTCACCACTTGCTGTGAAAACCGCTCAGAGTCCATACGCGATTGGAGTTGTACATAGTTCAATTAATTAACATGTGACTAGCCTAAGTTGCGGATGGGTATTAATATGACTAGGTTAAACGAAGGTATGTTGATTAATAGGGAGCATTGATACTAAAAAGGGGTCTGAAGTTACGAAAGAGCACCAGGTTTGAAAAATTGACAAAATTTGTTGTCAACACACTTGTGTGTGGTTGCGAAGGTCTCAAAGGCGGTATTCCCCCCAGTGAAGAGACCACGTGGAAGTAACCTATATGATTTGATAGAGACTGAGGATTGCAGTAAATTGAAGAGTAAAGTATAGCACATACGTGGGATTGGTAATAATTTGAGGATCAGTGAGTAGTTTGCCAGCACCCTGGAAGTCAGCAGTGAATGCCAGCTTCTTTGTCTGAAGAAACTGAACATGCTGAGCAAAGGAGAGGAACCGAGCGTAACAATCCCTCGTTTTATGTAATGCGGAACCTTTGGCTGCAGGAATTATTGAAGCAGAGTCGTTGGAGATGTACTTGGTAAATCCCCAAGTCCCAGAACTGGAAATGACTTCCTTGTTAGGATCGTGCGGATCGGATATGGATAAAGATAAGATATGGGGTTTTATATGCTGTCGGATAGATGGATAGGAAAGAGATAAGATGAAGGAGTGTGGGAGCAACGGATCTAGAGCAGACAGTAGCTGAAGGTTTCGCCAACAGCACCATGAACTGAGCTGTCCTTCTACTAGACTAAGAGGACAAGTTGCAAGAGAGAAGAAAAGACATTAGAGTCATGATGGGAAAGTATCCAGGTGATTCTGGTTGATTTCGAGTCTTCTTTACAGGATAGAAGTATAGAGCTTATATAGGGTTATAGTAAATGAATGAATCATAAGTGAGTCAAGTGCGGGAAAGGTTGATGTATCATATGGAAGTCAAACACAGGGAGGAATGTACCGGAAGGGAAATGAACCGGAAATGAATATGTGCGTGATGGAATGAAGGTATGAATAGAATAAGTGAGTGTGGGAATATCTCAGAAGTCGGAGATAAGTAAGTCAGAACAAGTCAGAATAAGATGGAAAGAGTCCCGGAAGTGGAGGCGGAAGTAGTGGAGGTTCCGGGGATGGACTTGGTGTGAGAGACTGAAGTGCGGAAGTGAGGGTTGAGTGCCGGGGATGGAATAGTGTTGGGATGGACTAGAATAATAGCCCGGAAGTACCCAGAATGGGTCTGGAAGTGATGTGACTAGCCAAGTGTGATGTGACCAGGTAAGATAGACCAGGGTAAGATGCATGGATGTAACATTCCTCTACAAGATAATACTCTTCCTTTGTATCCAGCGATTGCGATACTGCTAGGCCAGCATGAACAAAGTGCAACTGAGGGATATTGAAGAAAGGATGACGATCCTGATCCTCGATCCAGGAGTAGACCAAGCTAAGAAGAGCACTTGCCCACCTAATACAATTTAGTTCTTGAGCTAGATTGGTGTATTGTTGGGCGGCATCCGGGTACGAAAATACGCCAGTTGCTGAATTGAACTTGTCAAATGTTCGCTTCAGGCAAACATCTAGGGATTTGCCAATGACAACATCTGCAGTGTGACATTCACCCAAAGTAACCTTAAAAGCACCTCAGTGTACCTGCTGACACGGGTCGGAAGTCACTGTTGTGCTTTGACCCTCGAGATCAGTGCGGGGGTCAAGGTTTTGTGGGGATGCAAGCAAATCGTCAAGTGTAAGGGCCTCCGGAAGACAGTAAACCATAATCGGAATGGAGTGCCCTTGTGCAGAATAGTCAGACTATCAGCCAGTGCACCGAGCAACACAGCACATACGAGAAGTTGATCTTCCCGACCTCTGGCTACTTAAAGCTGAAACCAGTCTTTCCTTTGACAGGTTCATTGCAGCAAATGGAGTCGGAATGGCCGGAGGTCCAACAACAATAGCAGTGCACTGTCCACAAACTGTATCTTTGGGAGTAGGGGTCTGACAGTTGAAATCTGTCAGCTCAGTGACAACTAGTTGGTCAGAGGAAGGGCACGTACCACCACTGTATTTGCTACCGTAAAATCAGCGAGAAAAACACCATCTGGTGGTAGCGGGGCACTCAAGATGCGAAGCTATGGTGGAATTTATTAAGGTTGGAACTGATGAAGATGTGATTTCAGGCATACCAACTCAACCTTCGAGCCCCGAGCAGGCCTGGCAGCGGTATCTCTCCGTTGAACCTTGCTAGAGGGTTTGTATTCGGTGTCACTTCCATCATTGCTGACAATGAGGTAGTCATGGTCGGACCCCTCATTTGTGCAGGGACCAGTGTGCTTTCTCTTTGAACGCTTCTTTGGAGACACGGACACCTTAAAGGAATCACTCCTTGCTCCCATGATCTGGAACCATATCTCATTCAGA
The DNA here is from genome assembly GCA_029532415.1 of Marasmius tenuissimus. Taxonomy (NCBI): domain Eukaryota; kingdom Fungi; phylum Basidiomycota; class Agaricomycetes; order Agaricales; family Marasmiaceae; genus Marasmius; species Marasmius tenuissimus. Next base: position 5,061,649 of record JAQOTA010000050.1, on the reverse strand, counting down.
AAAATCCAATGAAAGGAGGCACTGTGAGTGGACGCACATGTGTAAGAGTATTGCTGAGCTCAGGCTCCTCTCCAGGAGGTAAAGACTCACGACGGTACACTCCTTCCGTGACCAGAACGTTTGAGATCAGAAGATTAACCTTAATAGCCTTGGTCGTGATCAAGGTTTTCTTCTGCTTCTTGCCACTCAGAACAAAACAATGCTTGTGAATAGAGTCAATGTCTGGAGTTCCAGGTGTAATCGGCGTGTTTATATGGTCGCAGAGAGTTGTGTCGCGGATTGTGATAGCAACATTACGTGACCAGGTGAGCCAGGTAGGCAGCACACTTATATAGCATAGGTCATGTAGGTCACACGCACCGATATGAACATTGACGTGTGGTATCATGGCAGTTACATTCTGTAGCACAAATAGTGAGGTTGAGAACATCGAAAAGTCTACCATTACTCACTCCAACAGGTTTGTACACTGCTATGTCGGTCACATACATCATTGTTGCTTGAATTGTGACGAGGTCCACATTTCCCGCACAGTAGGCCATGTTCTTGAAGAAAGTGCTGCACTTTTCATGCAACTCATGAGCCCAATTTTGTCCAACCATGACAGAGTTATGGCTTTGAAGTTCCTCGGGGAATCACAACTTGACAATATCTCCCGGTGGATATTGTGGGACTCATGGTGCTTGCAAGGGAAGAGCAGTGGATCAGGCCAATGATGACGACAACGCCTGTGTGACAGGGAGTGCTTGAACAAATCCATGAGGAGTTTCTGTCGAAACAAAACATTGAGATCTAGGTCGGATAATATCAAAAAGAAACAAAAAACAATCACTTACCACCACGTTGCGCCTTATTAACATTCTCCCGGATTGCAGAGGAATCGGTAGGCCTGGAGCTGAAAGCAGTACCAGTTTTTGCGAAGGCAGTCGCTGAAGACCATAGATTATGTAGACATACACAAATACGGAGAACAGAAAAGGAAGGGACATATGACGAACGGTAGTACCTGGCTTTTGCAAATAGTGATTGCGGCACCCAGTGCAAAGCCGCCAAGCGGGAAGTTTGGAGCATGACTTTGAGCAAAGGAAGTGGTGCTTGCCAACAATAGGCTTGCGGCACCGTGAACACTCAGCAGAGGCAAGGTCTGTCACTGAGGCCACAATCTCCTCTGACATCCCGGCAGAACCCCCCTAGTTTAAATAAACCGAAATGCTGTATAGATAGAGAGTGTGTGTGGGTAGAAAGGAAGGCAAAAGTATGAGTTGTAAGGATGGCGGGCGTCGGGATAGGTCTATATACTCTCAAGTGTGCTCCACGCAGCTGAGTATACTCAAGCTCCGATAGGCTATGTTCCCATCGAATGTATGCTGAGATGAGTAAAATTAACATCTAAGAGACGTCAAGCTTACAATAATCATGAGGCAAGACCCAAACCCCATGCAAACACGTGACAAACACACCTCTGAAGCCAGTCCTATGTTCCCTCCCGAAGTCTCGGGTGCTTGATTGAGACGCTAGTCATTTGTTTATCACAGGTCCTGACATTTGGTAGCCGTACAGATAGTGATTTTAAGGGTACTCAAGTACAAAGTTTGTTCCTAGACACGACAGTGAGTGCTGGAATGACATACTTGGAGTAATACAGGCCGAGACACGTATGCAGCTGGATAACGGTGTATAGGCACAACAAAAGCACCCTGTACCAGTTCATCATAAGCCTGCCCTGTTCACTGGCAAATGAACGTATAGTATAACTCACTGATAGCTGTCTATCCTCACAAATTCATTCAACATATTCACCATGATATTTCCCGAGGTAAATCAAAGTCTGCGTAGGAGCCCGATGGTTGATCGGAACATACAAGGGAAAAAACAGTCAGCATAAGTTCCTAGATTTTTCACTACACCGCTGTAGATATGCATGTTTACGTCGACTACGTATTTCGGAAGCACAAAATTCGCCAGTTGAGTGAGAAAACATCAAAGAGTGATCATAGAACTCACAGCTTGTTGAATGGTGTCAAGTGAGAAGCAAGTATGTATTTTGCACGACAGTTCGTCGGTGCAACTGACCGTTGACGTGACAGTTCGCCAACGCCTACGTCCAACCTAGGTCCAGACTCCGCACGACAGTTCGTCAGTATGTGGCCATTCTACAAACGACAAAGAAACAGGAAGGTCAGAAATTAGAATAAAAACTCTGGATTTGAGAATTCACCCATGAAATGGAGATGTCATATAAATTCAGTAGAAGGTATGACAGAGGGTAGGGGAGGACATCAGGAATCATAGCGGGTAAGCCTGCCTTGGGAGTCAAGTGAGAAGCAAAGTTGAAGATCCAGTCAAGCCTCGAGGACACTAAGACGGAGTTTGAAAACACAGGTTGGGTGCTAGTACTATTATAGGAAATCCCAATTCAGTTAATATATTTTCTGACAGAGGACAGTGTATTGGACCGGGGTGGCCACTGCCGACCGGCGGGGCGGGGTGCCAGCCTCGCTAAGAGTTATGGTCTCTCCTGATTGCCATACAACCGAGAGTTCAAAGGGGTGATGTGGTGAAGTGGCATCCTCGCTTCCCGGCCTGCAGGTAAAGCTGAAAGGTCACGGGCTCTGACGTGAGATCTTGGGTTCAAACCCCCTGTATACTGGGTTTTGCATAATACATCAGCAAAATACCCAAAAATTTAAAACCTAGTTAGAATGGATTTGCATTAGTAAAATACAGCAATCCGATAGCGATAGATTTTGAGAGTGTTGTACCTTGGTATGAAGTCCCGCAATGCATTGACACAAATTCAGGAGTCTACAACAGGATTAGAACACGGTTCAAATATGATTAAAACTCACCGAAAACCCATAAAAATCCCTCAAATTGATATCTGGGGTTGTGCCCCACCAAACTCGTCGTGATAAATGAAAGGCTTTGTCAATGGTTTTGGGGGGTTTTCAGGGGGTTTTCACGGGTTTTGGATGATTTTAACATGTTTCATGGCTATTAAGCAATGGTAGTGGTTTGAAAGATATCAAAATGGCAGCTCTGACACTTATACGACAGCAATAACTTGCCCTTGAAGCATGACTGGTGACCATCGTGCATAAGAACAAAGATTCGACGGCAGGACTTGCCATCGGTGCAAAATATCTGGTGGTCCGGCAAATTTTGTGCGCCTCGAGCCAGCCCTAGCGCCAGCGCCAGCACTTGTGTTCAGATTCTGTCGGAGTTTGAACTACAACACTCACGCACTCGCGACAACTGTTGCCCATCGTTATTTTCAACCACCACAGTCATGTACTTGCGGTCCACTTGACTCTGTCTCACGCTCACTTCAATGCTTATTCATCTTCCAGTAAGTCTAGTATGTCTAATCTCGTTAGTTTCTCATTCTCATTCTTCATATTACCAGGGTACAAACTTCAATGCCGTTCAAGTCAAGCACACTGGGAGACTACTAGAATTGGAGTAGAGGGAGCTTTAGGGCCTAGGTGTGTCTTTAAACCATTTAGATCTAGTTTTATCATTATTGACTACCCATGAACAACAGTTTTGAAGATTTGACACGTACCAGCGACGCATTGGTACAGAGGCCTGGCAGCAACACTGACCCTACCAGAAGAGGCCTCAGCGACTTGTCGACTCCATCAGCCTCTCTCCCCTCCTCCTCCACCATCTCATGACGACTTCATGACGCACATCTGGGGTTTCCATGCACACCGACCACTTCTACGGGTATATAAGGCCAATACTTTCCAGTCCTATCTCAACGTCTCTTTCCCCCTTACCACCACCATTCCCTCCACACTCTCTTCCTCTCCTCCTTCATACCTCCCATGCTGGCTCTCGTATCTACAAACCTCCTACATTTCCATGGACGACCTCAAACTGTTACGATTCACCTCTATTCTCATCAACAAGCGCCCATATAGACGCCCCTTCCTACCCAACTCACCTATCCCTTCCCACCTTTCCCACTCATTCAAAAACATCTCTATAGACGACTCCGCGGAGTAAGTGGAGCTATGCATCCAGACCACAGCTCCAGACCATGCCCAGCAGACATCTCCACATGCCACCCCGAGTCATAATACACGAACAGCCGCAACGACTCACACGACATTCGCAGCCACTCCCACAACAACTCAGTCCAACTACAAGCGACTCACACGCCTGCGACTCAGCACGACTCAGAGTGACTCCGGACCTAGACAGATTCCAGTATATAAGCCCAATGTACGTACAACCTTTCCTTAGCTTAACAACTTGGTAAATACACCAGTGAAAGCCCACCTTGACACTTGACCTTCGACACTTGACCTTCGACCCTCGACACTTGACCCTTGATTCTCGACCTTCGAACCTCGCCCTCACTTAAAGGAGTGACTTGAGAGGACACTAGCCGTGCCCTACCATATCACTTTGTTAAGCTCTCCTACTCTCACCTCACTCATACAAAATCACTCACCCTGGCCAACCTATCCTTCGAGTACCACTGCAACTTCGATCTGAATACCACCACCTACTCCAACGAACCATCCAGCATCAAAAACTACGACATCAAGGAGCGAATCCAAGAAGACCCCCGCTTCTTCCATCTCAAGTGGGTAGCCTCCCATAGACTCGTCTGGGTCATCAACGACAACGAGTGCAGAGTACAAACACAGTACCACCTCCTCGATATCACATTCCTCAGAACCGACAGAACCTTTATTATCAATCAACTCATCACCATCGCCCTGAACCAGTGGGTCTTTGAACCAGAACAAGTATTCCCGCGAACCCTCAGCAGAGACGACTTCGTACTTCCCCCACCCGCAGAACTCTTTGGATTCCCCTTGTACCCCACTATCTCTGTCTACAAATTTCCTCGACAACCCCCACAAGAACCCACACCAGCACCCCCGTCTCCAATTTACGTCGCCGATTCACCAATCTACGTCCCTAGCTCACCGGTCCTTTCCCCCATCTCCACCCCGGGCTCCACCACCACAACCCTAGACCACTAGAAACCCAATGTATTTGCCCACCATTTCGCACAGCACTTCCCCCAAACCTATCCTGGTAGACCTTCCGTGGAGGATCACACCACGAGGATCAATATATTTCATCCGCATCAACGGATACTACGCCGAAGCACGTTGGGAACGCAACCAACAAACAGGAGAATACGGGTGGAGCTATCGCGCAAAAAACAACCGACGTATATTTCCACCCGAAGACGTTCTTTCCTCTACTGACCTATCCAAACCTCTTCCTGAACCAGCCGAGCCGATCCCAGTCCACGACGAAGACCAAAAAGACACCGACAACCCAGCCGGAAGCTCCACCAACCCTACCATGTCCGCCACTGTTACCGAGATCAAAACTGAAGTAAAAGAAGGGAAGAAGCCGGTGGGAATCCCTCCTCCAGGCGAAACCCCTCGCCCAGACAGCCCAGACAAAAGCGACCCTGAACCAGACCCTCCTCCACCCAACAACCCAGGGGATGATGATAGCAGCTATGATAGCTTCAGATCCACCACAACTCGAGGATTCTCTGAGCTCAAAGAACGAGGAATCAAACCCGAACGCTTCACGGGTGATCGCGACAAAACGGACTGCTTCTGCTACGACTTTGGAAGATACCTACGCTTCAACAACAGGTTCTACCCCAAAGAATCTGAACGGGTCGACCTTTTCCTGTCCTTGATCGACCACCCCTGGGCGGACGCCCGCAGTCTCGAGCTAGAAGATGACCACTGGGACGACGACATTCCCCAGAATAATAAATGATGGACAACCTTTGCAGACATCCGCCATCGATTCAAGCAGGACTTTGGTGTGCGAGGGAGAAAGGAAAGGTCACAGGTGGTACTGGAGGAGATATCCATGTCTGGGAACCTAGCAAAACTGGAAAATTACATTGCCGCCTTTGAGCTTGCCGCCCCCTTCACCGGATACAACGACGAGGCACTTCTCTGATTCTTCAAGGCGGGGATGAACCCTGGCCTGCACTGGGCAGTCGAAGGAATGGAACCCGAACCCGAGGGACTACAAAAATTCATCAAAGCAGCAATTCACAAACAGAACCGCTTCGAACAACAGCAGGCAGAATCCAAACTATGGAGGAAGCCGACAGCCACCCCTGTAGTCAACGTTCGAGCAGTGCCACTTGCTCCTGCCCCCCAGCAAACGACTTCATCCCGGAACCCATTCAATGGTACCCCGGTAGGAAAACTCACCCCTGAGGAAAGAGAACGATGCATCAGAGAGGGACGTTGCTTCAGATGCCGGCAACAGGGCCACAATACACCACAGTGCCCCTCAAACACAGTCCCTACGACACAACCCCAGGTAGCAACCAACAACCCCTTCTGTCGTAACCAGGCCCCTGCAGTACGAGCCGCTACAGCCCCCACTCCATCCACTTCCACAAACCCGTCTCCCCCTGCCCCTGCTGATGACCCTGTCACTTCCGTTACCCATATGATTTGGCCAACTTTCCCCAGAACAATCCACTGCCTTCTTTTCTCAATTTTTGAAAACGGATTTTTAATCCACTCCCCTGCCGCACCGCCAGAGGGAGTTGTAAATAGAAGTACCTACGACTTGCCAAACACGACACATATCTATTCAAATTACCCGAGTGAAGTTAGGATCCCCGCCCTCACCAGAAACGAAAGGACTCCTCCCATCATTCTAAGAATTGAATTCATAGGCAAAGTCACAGGGAAAAAGATCGGTGCTCAAGCGTTACTAGATAGCGGAGCAGAAGGAATATTCATCAACGATCGGTTCGCCAGAAATCACAACTTCACACTAACCCGAATACCACAACCATTCCCAATCTGAAACGTAGATGGCTCGGAAAACACCCTGGGATGGGTGAAATACTGTACCAGGCAACGCATGAGGATACATGCCAGTGAAGGAAGTCACCACACAGAAGACATAGAATTCTATGTTGCAGACATCGGAGATAGCGACTTGATACTTGGAACTGATTGGCTGAAAAAGCACAACCCCAACATCGACTGGGAAAAACACGCTATCAGCCTGGACCGCTGCCCAAATGACTGCGACCTGAAGAACCCACCAATTGTCAACATCAACACCCAGAAGACAGGAAAGCCACAACCTGTAGAGAAAATAGCGGGCAGTAGGAGGATGGTCAAACACGAACACTCCCATACTCCTACCTTGAACGAAGAACTTCGACAGCTTATGGAAGAAAGAAGAGAAGCAAAGAAACCCCCCCATGTTCGGTACACGGAAGACAAGGAAGAGCGGTTCCAGGTCCCCGAGGAATGGGAAGGCCGAACGATTGCGTCAATATTAGGAAAGATCCCTCGCAAATATGAAGAAATATACCAGGAGACCCCAATAGCGATTAGAGCAGCCTTCACCAGATCCCAACAACTGGCAGAAGAGCAACACCACGATCGCCAGACAAAGACCAAGGAGGAAATCGTACCTCACCACTACCACGAATTCCTGAATGTCTTCGACAAGAATACATCTGAAAGACTCCCGGAAAGGGGGGAATGGGATCATGCTATTGACCTAAAACCAGAGTTCAAACCACAAGCAGGGAAAACCTACCCCATGGCCCCAGTAGAACAGGTCCAACTAGACAAATTCATCGAAGAAGAGTTAAGGAAGGAATATATTCGACCATCCAAATCACCCAACTCAAGCCCATTCTTCTTTGTAAAGAAAAAGGATGGCAGTCTACGACCAGTACAAGATTATCGACGACTCAATGAATTCACAGTAAAAAATGCATACCCTCTCCCTCTAATATTGGAATTGGTTGACAAGCTAAAAGGGGCAAAAGTGTTCTCAAAAATTGACCTAAGATGGGGATACAACAACGTACGCATACGAGACGGGGATGAATGGAAAGCAGCCTTCAAAACCAACAGAGGACTATACGAACCAACAGTCATGTACTTTGGCCTCACCAACTCCCCTGCCACCTTCCAAGCCATGATGAACGCAACATTCAAGGACCTCATCGACACAGGGAAAGTCGTCATTTATATGGACGACATCCTAATCTTCACCGAAAACCTCGACGAACACCGTAAACTGGTTCGACAAGTACTACAAAGGCTGAAAGACAAGGATCTGTATGCCAAACCAGAAAAATGCTTGTTTGAACAGGAAGCAGTTGAGTTCCTAGGGCTCATCGTATCCCACAACAAGTTAGCCATGGACCCAGTAAAGGTTGCAGGAGTAGCAGAATGGCCAACACCTCGATCAGTAAAGGAGGTCCAAGCATTCCTGGGGTTTGGGAACTTCTACCGCAGATTCATCGAAGGGTTCTCAATGGTCGCACACCCCCTATTCAACCTCACGAGAAAAGGACATGCATGGGAATGGACAACTGAATGTGAGGGAGCCTTCCTTCAACTAAAAGCAGCCTTCTTAACCTCCCCCGTCTTGATCATGCCAGACATAGGGAAACCCTTCCGACTCGAAGTTGATGCCTCCAACTACGCCACAGGAGGGATACTTTCGCAACAAGGAGATGACGGCAAATGGCACCCAGCAGCATACCTATCAAAATCACTGTCAGAAGCGGAATGAAACTATGAGATCCACGACAAAGAGTTACTTGCGATCATCAGAGCACTAGAAGCATGGAGACATTACCTGGAGGGAGCACCAGCACACATCGATATCTGGACAGACCACAAAAACCTCGAATACTTCCGTACAGCCCGCAACTTGAACCGACGACAGGCTCGATGGGCCTTATTCCTCACCAGATTTGACTTTGAACTGGACCACAAACCCGGAACCACAAACAAAAGCGACCCCTTATCGAGAAGAGCAGACCATAAGCAGGGGGCAGACAACGACAACAAAGACAGAACATTACTCGATTCCACATTCTTCCGTATCAAAGCCCTGAGGAAAGGGACTGTGTTAGACCTAGGAGACCCAGAACTCCTTCAACGAATCAAGGACTCGCCAAAGAGAGATCTCGAAGTACACGAGGCCCTCGAAGCACTATTGCGAGGAGGACCCAAAAACCTCGTAAAGCAACTCCAAGAATGGACGCATGAGGATGGCCTGATCCTATACCGAGGAAAAGTATACGTACCAGCAGACGAAGCACTGCGAAGGGACCTTGTAAAACAATACCACGACAGCCCAATTGCAGGACACCCAGGACGCTTTAAAACGTACGAACTCCTAGGGCGAGAATATTGGTGGCCAGGAATGTCCACATTCGTCAAAAACTATGTGGAAGGATGTGCCAAGTGCCAACTAACGAAACCGGACAACAACCCAGCCCATGTACCATTAATCCCAAACGAAACACCCGCCAGACCGTTCTCCATAATAACCGCTGACTTCATCACCGACCTCCCTCTCTCCGACGGTCATGACTCTATACTAGTTGTGGTTGACAGAATGTCCAAAGCGGTAGTACTCATCCCCTGCAACAAAACCATCGACAGCGACGGCACAGTGGACCTCCTTATCAAAAATGTATGGCGACGCTTTGGACTATGGGATAAAATGATCTCAGACCGAGGGCCACAATTCGCAGGCAAAGTCATGAAGGGTGTCTACACAAAGTTGGGAATAGAATCCGGACTCAGCACTGCCTACCACCCCCAGACCGATGGAGAGTCTGAACGGTACAACCAGGAATTGGAAAACTTCCTCAGACTTTACTGCGACTATCGTCAGGACGACTGGGCTGGGTGGCTGCCATATGCCGAGTTCTGCCACAACGCCAGAATACACTCGTCCACAGAACAATCCCCCTTCGAAATACTTCACGGATTCCTCCCCAAAATGTTCCCATCGGTAAACCCCATATCCCGAGTTCCAGCAGTGAACGAGCGACTCCGCCTGCTTGAAGAACTACGACAAGAGATACAGTCAAGTCTGAACCTGACAGCAGAGCAAATGCGGAAAACCCACGACGACTACATGAAGGAAGGCAAAGGATTTGCGGTCGGAGACAGCGTAACCCTAAACGGAAAAAACGTTAAAACGACTAGGCCAAAAGCAAAACTTGCAAACCGTCGTTACGGCCCATTCGAAGTAACAGAGGTGCTAGGACCAGTCACATACAGGCTTAAACTTCCGAAGAAATGGCGTATCCACCCAGTATTCCACGCATCTCTCCTCAAACCCTTCAAGGAAACAGAGGAACATGGACCCAACTACCCTGGACAGACACCAGAACTCATACTGGAAGATACAGAATACGAGGTGGACCAAATCTTAGATTCGAGGAAACCCGACGACCGGCGCATCCCCATCGAATACTTCGTACGATGGGTAGATTTTCCAGAGACAGAGGACTCGTGGGAACCCAAATCAAATCTCGAGAACGCAAGAGAGGCAGTGGAGGAATTCCACTCAAAACACCCCACAGCATTTCGAGAACCAGAAAAGAGACGGAGCAAACGGAATAAACGTGTTCCAGGCGAAAACACGTCTTAAGAGGGGGGTACTGTTACGATTCACCTCTATTCTCATCAACAAGCGCCCATATAGACGCCCCTTCCTACCCAACTCACCTATCCCTTCCCACCTTTCCCATGATGAGCCGGCATGACACCTAGCGCAGAGGACTACAACATGGCTACACTACTACTTACCAGAGAGGAGTTTAGAGAGTTAGAGGCGAGACGTAGAAGCTCAAGCACACTATGGATTCAAGTAGAGAACTACGAGCTTATATACATATAGAGACAATAGAACTACCATATAGGGACGACAATAGGAATTGTACATATGAGCATATAGAACAATGAAGAATAGAACAATAGCGAATGCATTGTCCCGCATAATACAATGGCGGGAAGTATGAACCGGGACTTCGGATATACCGGGATCTAATTATAGTCCACGGATTCAACACACCCCCTCGCTAAGTGCAGCTAAAGAGCGCATCTGAGCGAATCAAGTGGACGAATAGAATTCAAGTCCAAGGTGATCTCTGAACCGTAAGAACTTCTCATGACCGAGATTCTTCGTAAACATGTCTGCGGGATTATAGACTCCTTCGATGAAGAACAACTCAACTTTGCCATCTTCAACACACGATCGAATATAATGATATTGAATATCGATGTGCTTGGTTCGGCGTTCTTGAACCGGATTAGATGCAATGAAGATAGAGCCTTGGTTATCACCGCAGATTGGAATAGGACCTAAGTCGATTCCAAGTTCAGAGAGTAGCGATCTTATCCAGGAAGCTTGACGACTGCAATCCGACAGTGCCATATACTCAGCCTCAGTGGAAGAAAGAGCTACAGTCTTCTGGGCGTGTGATTGCCACGAGAAGATGCCGCCTGCTAACTTGAAGAAGTAGCCAGTGATCGAACGGCGTTTGATGGGATCGGCAGCCCAATCCGAGTCTGTGAACGCAAGAAGACCTCCATCAGAGTCACCATCGTAGATGAGTGAATAGTCTGATGTGCCAGCTAGATAGCGGCAGATATACAGAGCTTTATCGAGGTGTTCCTTCGTTGGATTAGAAGAGAACTGGGAAAGCTTCGTAACTGCATAGGCAATATCAGGACGTGTGCCCAGCATAATGTACAGAAGCGACCCAATCACAGACTGGAATTTGGAGCGAATGGCAGGATTGACTGGACCATCGTTGGGAGTTGGCACATAGCCAGCAGGTAAGGGCGTAGGAGCACCTTTTGCATTCTGCATCCCGAAACGTTCAAGGACTTTCTTCAGATAATCCTTCTGGTCAATCATGATCTTATTGCCTTCGCGACGAATGCTCATGCGGAGAAACTCGCTAGCATCGCCCATATCGCGGCATTCCCATCGAGCCATGAACTCGGCTTTCTTCTTGTCAACAAAAGCTTTGTTAGGACCCATGAAGAGTGCATCGTCAACGTAGATGATCGCATACACGACTTCACCACTCTTCGGATCTTTGCAGATGAAGAGTCCAGCATCAGAAGTCAGGCGTTTAAAACCCAGTACTTCCATGGACGAGCTGAGGGTTCGCCACCATTCAAGGGCAGCTTGCTTCAATCCATATAATGCACGACGCAGGTGTAGTACCTTACGTTCTTGACCCTTGACTTTGAAGCCTTCAGGTTGTTCCATGTAAATCTCCTCAACAAGATTGCCGTAAAGGAAGGCATTCTTAACATCAACAGAGGTGATGTACCAGTTCTTGAGAGCTGCGAGAGCAAGCATCATACGAACAGTCTCATAACAAACAACTGGTGAGAAGATCTCATCAAAGTCGACACCTTCGACCTGAGAGAAACCCTTGGCAACAAGTCTAGCTTTCTTGCGACCATTCGACTTAACGTCGAAGACCCATCTATTTCTGATGGCTTTGTGACCTTTAGGCAAGTCACAGAGTTCGAAGACCTTGCGCTTACGAAGTGCCTCAAGTTCTTCATGGCAAGCGTTCTTCCATTCCTTCTGTTGCTCGACAGGCAACTTTAGAATATCGCGGAGTGTCCACTCTCTGATATTAGAGAAATCAGGAGTATCGGACGTTGGAAGCGAATCGTGAACTGGAACGGCATTGTTCAACAGGTAAATCACAAATCCTACTCCCCCTTCTTGGGTCAGTCTTTCGACTACGCTTTCTTCCTCATGCGGCTCAGTGCTTCCACTGGGTTCTGGAGCAGGCGGAGGCGGAAGTGGACCAGGAATCCCCTTTTTACCACCTTTGCCTTTCCTAGATCGCAAAGAACTAGGACGATCAACTGGATGCGAAGGTTCTTTATCTCCAGTGACGTTTCTCCAAGTATTCTTATTCTCTAAGTCGCGAACAATATCTGAGGGTCTATTTGGGTTCCGCTGTTCACCAAATATGTAACCAGGTTGCGTTGTACCCTTCCGCTGCCTCGAAGACCGGCATGGACCATCCGCTGCTGGTGCAGGCGGAGGAACGGCGGGTTCGCCTGGAGGCGTTGGAGGACCAGATTGAGGGAGTGGCATATCCCCTGGCGCAGGGCCACCTGTAGGTTCGTCAACCTGAGGTTCTGATCTCTTAGAAGGTTCGGAGCGACGTCTGAGATCTGGCAATGGAGTATCAAAACCATCGTCATCAGAGTCTTCATCTTCCGAAGGAATGTTGGGATTTTCACCCAAGGTAAATGGTTCACTACCAACAGGTGTGAAGCCACGAGTTTTGGCATCAGGACACTTGTTATACAGCGTCTCATCAAACAGTGCAGTGCTACCTTTGAATACGGAATTATTACTTCGCATGAACAGGAAGCCTTTCATCCCGTCTTGGTAGCCGATGAAAGTCATCAACTCACTTCGAGGAGCGAGCTTATTCTTCCTACGATCTTCAGGAATGAAGACGTAGGCTGCACAACCCATAACTCGGAGATGTGAAACATCAGGTGCTTCGCCGTAAAGCATTTCAAATGGAGTTTTCCAGCTCAAACGTTGCACAGGAGTGCGATTGTAGAGGTGGACGGCGTGCACATGGCAGAATTCCCACCAGGACTGAGGCATGCAAGCTTCAAAGCGAAGAGCTTCAGACTTCTCATGAATAGTCCTGTTGAATCGTTCAGCACGACCGTTTTGTTGTGGTGTATATGGTATGCTTTGATCCCTTTGGATCCCATACTCTTTTAGTACTGCATCAAACTTATCTCCTTTGTACTCTCCCCCTTCATCGGACATCCAGGTCTTGACAACAGCATTGAATTGTGTCTTGACCATAGTAAGGAAGTCCCTCAAAGCGGGTACTGCCTCGTCTTTCGTCTTGAGCTTGGAGGTCCAAACGTAGGACGTGCAGTGATCGAGAAAAGAGATGTAGTACTTGTACCGGTGATATGATTCAGCCGGGTACAACTTCAGATCCGAATGTATGCGTTCAAACGGTTTAGAAGCTCTAGTAGTAGAGTTGGGGAACGATTTCTCATGCATCTTGCCTTCAGCACAACCACGACACAGAGGTGTCTTCTTAGTAGGCATCTTAAGGTCAAGTGGGAAACCTTGCGTATGTTTCCGAGCTTTATTCAGGGCTTTATCCGATGGATGCCCAAAGCGTCTATGCTCAATATCGTAGTCGACGTTGTAAACAACCGACTTGGCCATTAAAACCTCAGCAGATGCTTTCCGCGAGTGTACCCAATAAATGGTTTGACCAGGCATATGAGGGTAGGAAACAAGCGACTGTCGTCGCTGTGATGAGTAGAAGGCCAACTTCTTCGCGTTTCCACGAATTGATAGACCATCTTGAAGGAACTCTCCCATTGATAGTAGACGTATATCCAATTGGGGTATGTAATAGACAGGATAGAGACGCAAAACGCGCTCTGTAAGTTTCCCGTCATGTCCTTCAACATTATGCTTAATGAAGACAGTGCCTTTACCCTTGATTTGTATAGGGTTGCCCTTATTCGCAGTATTTACGATAGGACCATCAAGCGATTCATATTCAGCGAAATCATTCATGTCATTCGTGAAATGAGAGGAGGCACCAGAATCAAGGAGCCAACCCTGTGCGTTGTTCACACTTTTCTTTCCCTTACATTGAGTACAACCCACAAAGTGGGTGGAAATAGCATTGCAAAAATGTACAAGTGATTCCAGATCACTACGACTACCGCGCGCACTACTGATACCAACTATTTGGGAGCAGCGCTGTAGGTTTGCATCAGCTTGGGAAAGCAGGTCAAGATATGTAACTTGCCTGTCGTCGTGGAAAGATCCAAGAGAGACGTCATCCAGGACGTCCTCAACCCCTGCAGCTTCGGCAATATCATTGTCAACATCATTACCGAATAGAGAGGTCATGTCTTCCATACCATCGTCAGATCCCCAATCCATCTCTACATCTTCATCAGGATCAGCGCTACGAGAGCGTTTAGAAGAAGTAGAAGAAGGAGATCCGGCTCCCTCATATCCCTCATCATCCTCCAAAAGACGCTTGGACGAGGACGCACGTGGTTGTTCAATGCGGTCCTGGAGCGAACGATTGGTCGCGGACGTGACGATCTGTTTGAAGGGTTTGAGATACCACGCCGTCTTGGGGGCACCAAGTCTGTCAGCAAGGGAACGTGCTCCACGGACATCATCAAATACTGACTGAGATGGCTTGAAGCCAGTGAAGGACTGCATGGCAGCCGGGTTCTTCTTGACAGCTGGCTGAGGGACAGTGCTGTCGCAGGACTTGTCCCAGTGGCCGGTAAAGTGAGCTGGGGGCGGTGATCCCTATAGCGTGAACAGGAGGGGCGCTGGCAATCTCGGCGCGCAAGGAGTTGTTGACTGCATTCAACACAATACGTTCCTTGCGGTCCATAATTGAGGAGTATGGACGAGTAGGAGCGGGGGAAGCTACGACGGAGGCATAAGATGCCAGATGGGAGTGACCATGCGACCGATTGTTACCACCGTTGTTACCACCGGCGTGGCCGGGACCCTGGTGCTGGTTGATGCCACCGCGGGTACCACGCTGCTGCTTCTTCTTCTTACCGTTGTTTTGGTTCGAAGAAGGTCGTTGCTGCTGCTGCTGTGGTTGACGCTGTTGGCCACGCTGCTGCTGTCCACGCTGCTGACGTTGCTGTGGCGGACGCTGCTGCTGACCAAAGGATGGCTCGCGGTTGCCAGCACACTTGACCGCAGAGAGGCGGTTGGCAAGCTGAGGGTTCTGGCGCTCGTATTCGATCATGATAGCTTCATGAACGTCGGCGACGGTGAGGGCACTGGTGCTCTCAGGATCCCTATCAAAGTCATGAAGGGATTTGGAGGAAGCGGCGTCCCATTCGGGAGGAATAGCTGCGATGAGAAGGAGGGCTTTGATCAACTCGGAGAGTTCAACCCTGACCTCGGCAAGACGTTCAATGTAGTGTTTGAACTTGGCGATGCCAGCCTGGGGATGGCTAGTAGTAAGCCGGAAGGACACCAACTTGACGAAGTCGCCATAGATGGCAGACAAGGTTGGTTCGCCATAGGTAGTGATGATGGTGGACCAGGCTTTGGCAGTGTCCATGTCCTTGAGAGGTTCAAAGACTTCCTTCGTAGAGGTCAGCTGAATGATACCCATCAGCTGGAGGTCTTTCTCCTCCCATGCTTCCAGCGCAGTATTGTACGCTGTGATCTGAGCATCAGTAGGAGGGTGACGATCAGGTTCGTCATCACTATCAGCTCCTGTTGGAGGCTGGGCAGCTGCACCAGTGGAAGGAGTGACCGTAATGGTCGGAACAATGGCCTCCCCTAAAGGGTACGTAGGCTTCTTGGCTGCACCAGTGAGGTGACGATAAAGGCCTTGAGCCTTGGTAACAGCTTCCATTTCGCCGTGGTAGGTCTGGCGAAATCCAGTGCTGTCGAAGCGACCGGAGAAGAATTTCTTAAGGTCGAACATAGTAGTAAGATGTTTAGATTTGGTGTTGGATCTAGAAAAGACAGCATCAGCATGCGTCTAATCAACACAGGGAGCAGCCATCAAGGCGCTATGCTCAACGAGGAGCATTGGATCCTTGAGATCCGATGTCGTCAAAGGACGTACATCAATGCCATAGATCGATCACTCAATTAAGAGGTTGATGGCAACATGCAGGTCTAGCCTAGCTAGCCGATGACAGCGGCCTAGGGGCGCTCGTCGCTAACAGCAGCCTAGGGGCGCTTGTTATTGTAGTCGGGCTAACCGGGGCCCATAACCTGATGAGCTGGCATGACGCCTAGCACAGGACTACAACATGGCTACACTACTACTTACCAGAGAGGAGTTTAGAGAGTTAGAGGCGAGACGTAGAAGCTCAAGCACACTATGGATTCAAGTAGAGAACTACGAGCTTATATACATATAGAGACAATAGAACTACCATATAGGGACGACAATAGGAATTGTACATATGAGCATATAGAACAATGAAGAATAGAACAATAGCGAATGCATTGTCCCGCATAATACAATGGCGGGAAGTATGAACCGGGACTTCGGATATACCGGGATCTAATAATAGTCCACGGATTCAACATCCCACTCATTCAAAAACATCTCTATAGACGACTCCGCGGAGTAAGTGGAGCTATGCATCCAGACCACAGCTCCAGACCATGCCCAGCAGACATCTCCACATGCCACCCTGAGTCATAATACACGAACAGCCGCAACGACTCACACGACATTCGCAGCCACTCCCACAACAACTCAGTCCAACTACAAGCGACTCACACGCCTGCGACTCAGCATGACTCAGAGCGACTCCGGACCTAGACAGATTCCAGTATATAAGCCCAATGTACATACAACCTTTCCTTAGCTTAACAACTTGGTAAATACACCAGTGAAAGCCCACCTTGACACTTGACCTTCGACACTTGACCTTCGACACCTGACCTTTGACACTTGACCTTCGACCCTTGACACTTGACCCTTGATTCTCGACCTTCGAACCTCGCCCTCGCTTAAAGGAGTGACTTGAGAGGACACTAGCCGTGCCCTACCATATCACAAACCAAACATCGGCTTTCGGTATGTGAATTAATTCCATTCATCACCCATCCCGACTGACACCTCCTCTCAAAGTGGCCAGGCCTTCCTCGGCATGCAACGCACGTCTCTTTTGGAAACGGTGAGCATGTTGATTCTTAATTCTCTCCCCCTTGACTCACTCTGCATTATTTTGCTTGTACTGTGCATATATGCGGTTTGCTCAGGGCACAACGGCTGGCCAAAGTGTTATCCCTATCTTTCTCTTTACCGCTCAGAGCAGTTTGTGGTTCACTGTAGTCTGTGCTCGTCCTGACCATAAGCATGATCATTGTTGTTGAAGTTGTCGGTACTAATGAGCCAGCATAGTCAAACTGCACAGTGGGTTATAATGTCCTAAACCTCACCTTGGGTTAGATAGCTTGTAGAGCTAGTAGTTAGAGTGCTTTGAGATGCTTGAGAGGTGATAATCGAGTAAATTGTCCCAAGGCTTAAGGCCTTGGAATACCAGCTTTTATACATAAGTTTCAGTACATGTAAGAGTCATTACTATCGTATGAAACTACTACTAGAAGTAGGTATTTAGCTGTATAGTCATAATACTAATGAGTGTGTCTGCAGTCCTATTGGCCTGCTTAGCTACTAAAGTCCATTGTGCCTCACACTAAGGACTATGAGCATCATACCTGATGCAACTACATACATAGCAAGTATCTACAGTGTCATTTGTGAAGCAATAGCTACATAGATACTTATTGCATGAGAGCACAAGTGTTCATAGAGGCGTAGCTCTATAAATAGTGTGTAACGCGTAAATAACACGTCAACAATGTATCACATGATATCCATCACGTTCAACAGGTACGTCGTATTCCACTGTCGTTGGCCTCACATCTGACCAGTTCAACATTCTATTAAGGTTCGGCTGTCCGATTCTTGTAATCTGGTATGTCCCTCGACTGCTCCTTGTCAGCATCACAATTACTAATATTGACATCAGGGCCTTGCCACCGTTGGCTGTTCAAAGGTATACCACATACGTGTATGTACCGTCTGAGAAGATTTGTAGTGTATCCACTGTCCAGCCTGTTGTTCTTTGTAGTCTTCTCATGTTCTTTTCGTGTGTTCATAATTAATTTCATTTCAATTGTTACTCCCTATAAGATAGGGCTCATTCGCAAGTGGGGTCATCACGTGTATGTGACGCGCTGTGACTCCTGCCAATTTCATGCTCACACGCGGCAAGCAAAGTCTCGCCCTGGACATGCTGAAAATTTTATATCTATTCCTAGGGTCAGCTTTCCGCAAAAAGAACTCCAACAAGTCCTTCCAAATTGCTTTCCGAAGAACTCATCGGAGCCCTTTTAAATTCTAGTGAGCGCTACGAGTTCTTATTATTTTTATGGGACTTTTGTCACGCAAAAGCACGTGATGACCCCACTCGTGAATGAGCCCTATCTTACCAAGTGCAATGTCCTGGGTAGCGTTGCCAACAGCTCGGCTCTAACCGCGGCTCGAGCGGTTCGGAACCGGACCGGGGCAGAACCGCCCGGGAAAATGGCTCACTCGGGAACCGGTTTACCGGAGTGGCTCAAACTGGTTCCGGAACCGGTTCAGCCAGTTCGAGCCGCCTTCAATTATACAACATATTTTGCATGTACTGGATCCTTGCCAGTCCTCTAAACCACCATAGTATTGTATTATTTTACTTCTAGATACTTGTATCACATATCTAGTCTACAAAATCCAGTCACTTTTGAGGTACAGGCCCTGAATCTTGGCGTGGGAAAAAATATTCACAGGTGGGTCGCCACGTGTGGGGCCATTTGACAGTGTAGGTGTGCATTCCCAGACACCCACAGTGCCAAATACTTGGTTTAAATAGACTATTCATAATTTATTAGTAACCTAGACTGAATATATGCAAGAAAATTGACATACCTAATTTAAGTGGCTCGAACTGCAGTCTAGCCGGTTCGAGCGGCTCAAGGACCGGAACCGCTACCTGTCAGCGGCTCGTGGAACCGTGGTTCCGTGTAATTGCGGCTCCAGAGCCGGAGCCGAACCGAACCGACTGTTGGCAACGCTAGTCCTGGGGCCTGACTATATATGTGAATGGCTGCAATGCGGCCCTGTAGATCCAACAAAACGTCTGATAATTGTTATACTCTCTGCAATACACCACCTTCTCTACTACTCATTAATCTTTCTACCACTTGCTGGTACTCGTAACATTTTCCAATACTCGCTGCGACCTCCGCTATCTGGCACTCTCCCTCAAAACTGGTTAAAACCCCCCCGAAACCCGGTACACTCTACGCAACTCGCGACAACCTTCACTCTCTGGTATCATCCTCAACACTCGTTAGAAGGTACGGAAATCTATTGATATCTACCATTACCAAGCTCACGAGTTCTCAATATTCTGCCGTATTGTTGAAAAGTTTTAACACGGTTATATACTCTCTTCCTGCTCTCAACCACTTACAGCACGCTTCAGTCTACCTAACGGATATTGGGGTACCAAATGGCCTTACAACCGTTCGGGTATTTTGCTGATGTAGCGTGAACATGCGAAAAAAATATTTTGCCTTACGTGACCCGGTCCAACACTTCCAGCCGCTGTGGCAACACGGAGATTTGACCTCCGTCGGGATATCCCGCAGTGGCTTTGACCTTCTCTAAGTGGAATGTGTACCATTAAAGCCCACAGGTAGGTTTATTTATCCTGTTCTGGGATGTATCAACCGGTTCAGGCTTGCCTGGAGTTAGTATTGTGGGTGGAAGTCAGAAAGCTCACTCGAAGCTCAACTTGCAGGTCTCTCAAACCAACGGCAGCCCATACTGCCCCACCGGCAGTATGAGCGCTCCGAGGAGCCCGACGTGAAATAAAAAAATCGCGTGTTCACGCTATTATGCAAAACCCAGTAAAATGCGCCAGTTACTTGAATGTAACGCCTACCGGTCGTGACCCTAGGGATGCAGCCGGGGGTACGGCATCTACTGATACAGCATCGACTGTTTGAAGAGAGTTTAGTGGGTATTACATGAAAGTCGAGTCCCACACTTGTTCGGCGATGGCCGTTCGTGCGTAAAAAAGCATTCTCTACCTGTGGATAACCTCCGAGTCTGGCGAGGTCTCGTTCCCTCGCCCCGCATGCGGGCTTAGAAGACCGACGTTGTCGGCCCGAACTCCAGCTTGGTACTGGTTATGGGGGTTGCTGGCCTTCTTCTTGAAGCCGGATTGGCCAATGTGCCAATCGACGCTCCACAAAAAAAAACAAAAAAAACCGAGAGTTCGATAATGAGCGCTTGTGCGCGTACTGAACGCGTCTCTTTTTCTTCTCCTCCCACGATGCCTCAGGCCTCAACATTGAACGAGGCTCATAGATGACGACAGTGTTCAGCAAGACCTCTTCATATGGTAAGTGCTGGCAGCGCTATGTTTTTGAGTCTCTGAACGCTCACAAGAGTGACTGGCAGGTCCTTTGCCAAGAAACCCCAACTCAAGACTGGCACAGGATACATCCACTACCCTCCGTACTCGACCTAAATCGCAGCCTGAATTGCTCTGCTCTCTGCTCAATGGAAAACGACGGTCATCAAGGCAGGAGGATGATTGGATTCAATACAGCTGGAGATACTTGATGGAGCAAAATGAGACGAAAGCGACAGGCTTGTTGGGACAAGAGAGAAGGGGGGAATTTGAACAAGGACATTGATAGAAACATACTCAACCAACGCGGTCACATCGTCAAGTCATTCCGCCGCTGGTTTATACCATGGTGACGCGATTCTCTGTGCTGAGTCGCAGCTTCACTTCTACCTGGAAATCTTCCTTGAACATCAAGACCTGCGGTTTCTTCACCCTACTCCTTCCATAACTGCTCGCGATACACTCGTCAATACCGCAATTCGAAGGCTCCCAATCCATCAAAACTGCCAACATGGAGGCTACTCAGGTATTCCACGCATCCGGTCAGAGTTTGGTACTTATTCCTTCACTACCATTTCCCCTCTCTTTTTGACCTCTATGTCTCATATCTAGATGTTCATGTATGCTTATACCTTGTTCCCTTTCTGGGCTCTCAGTTTAATTCCATTCATAGGCAATCAGCCAGCTAGTATCAGAGTTTCGTTGAGGTATTCCTGTTCCTTCTGGCAAATGCATAAGATACATACTTGAGTGAAAGACAAAAAACCACTCACAGATAGTGCCAATTTTTACGATTAGAGCTAGCTTTTGTGTAGGTTGTAGAAGGTCGCGGTGGGTTTGATCAAATAGCCAGGTGGTGGTCATGCTCGACGACGCGTGCGCTGACAAAGCCTACTTGCTCGTTGTCTACAACATCCACCGCCGCTCAACTGATGGAAATACGATTGCAAAGGACTGTCTCTGCTTCGCTAGTACATGCAGAGGAGATGTGCACAATCATTGGTATTTTAGGCGAATGCAAGACGGATTTGAAGGGGGTAAAGAAAATCGAACAGTGTCATCTCGTTCGGTGCCCACTACTAATTAGTCGCAATACAGCGCAGAGAAAGAGCTCGGAGCGGGGCAAGGTAAGAGAAATGTAGAAGACCTCAGTGGGTTAACAAACCGCTGAGGTGGTATGGGATTTGGTAGGTAGTTTATATACTGTACAGAAGTAGGTAGAGAATACGAGAGAACAGGAAAGAATATACTACGCATGATGTAGGTCCAACTGTGCATGATGTATGTAGGAGTAAGTACGATCACAGAGGTAAAGGGTTATGGAGCTACGTGAGTAAGACTGGGCAAAGGGGAATGATATCATACAATGACGGAAGCACAGCAGAGTCCAGCAGGTACTACGAGTGGCCAATCCGAGGTTGCCATACTGGAATATTGACTTAATTGGGCTCGCTCTCGCGTCAGCGATAGGGAAGTAGGACGGATCTGTCGATTGGGCTTTGGTTGGTGCCATCGAAGGAGACAAAGAACTGGACTTTATTGATGATGTCGGACATTGTGGCGATGGTGTTGGGCATTGGGAGGATGTCGACTGAAACCCTTGGACGGGGATACGGTTACAACGACGACCGGCATCTTGGGTTTGGATGGGACGATGATGGCGAAGGTTGATAACGGGGTTCTGTATAATTGAGGGGTCACTACACTCGTTTTTCCCCCTCGATATTTCATCTCGTCTCGATCATGTTCAAAGCTTCTATGTACTAATAGAAGCTCTGAATGCACGCTCCTAGGATTCCTCGACATAGCTCAAGCTTGCACGGTTTTGTATTGGCGCTGTATCGTCTCGATCTCTTTGAGGCTTCAAGCTTCAAGGACCAGGAAACTCGAGCCGAATTAGGACCCTTGCGTTTAGAGTAGCTGGGCAAGGCTGGTAAGTAGTCGTCGACTGATCTTTCCTCGATTATCATCTGATCTATTCGCGTTAGCGTAGCACCGAGACACATTCATCCTCAGAACGCCTCACTCTGTCTCAAAAACGTTCCGAATGGAAATGTTGACGCTCTCTAATTCGCTGCTTCGGGTTCCTGGGAGCTCACGAGCATATTCGTTCATCGTGTTACAACGTACACCCCGGCATTTGCGGTGCTTCCTATTGTCTGGGGCTCAGGGATAAGCTGTTACTCACCTGCCGAGTACAGCCCCATCTCTTAGTCTTACGCCACATTGCTTTCCTCCTTATCTGGTAGATCACCGTGACGGATCGGCATGTACAAATCACTACGGTGAGTCGTTCCTTATTCCTACTATGGGTCGTTGAATGTCAGCGCTCCAACGCAAGTAATCTCGTTTTCATATCCGTTAGCATAGGTGTGCAATTTCGGATACTCACGCAGGTCAGAACGCATAGCCATCCAATCTCTGGGGATGAAAGCTACTTACTCGGTGATATGAGCTCAACGTCAACGTTCACCCTGCCATCCTGCCTTCTGACAGATCCAAGTTTCAACAGCATGTCTCCTTTTCTGAGCGTTCAGTATTTAAGACCGGCGTGTTGACGTACATGCTTTGAACACACCCTCGACGGCCACCACTGACACGACGACATGTCCCATCAACCCCCACTTTTCTACTCCGCCAAGAATGGTCAGCAACGTATCAACGTCTACGAGCTCCCCGAGGATGGGTCTCCGTGGAGGGATCAGAATGTCAACACCGGTTTCGGGAACTTTACCGTCAACAACCAGGTAATCCAGCAAACACAGCCTCGATATCGGTACATTCGGGGGACGGAAGAGGAGGAGGCAGAGTACGAAGAGGCGAGCAAAACTTGTCATTCACTGATTGTGCTGCACGCTGACTCTGGTCGCATTTTCCAGTACGGCGAATATAAGCGAAGCGACATTCGGTTGTGCCAAGAGATCCATCGTGAAAGAATCACTAAGATATATGATTGGACGACGAATCAATATATACCAATTGACTGCGAGCGAAGCATTTTCCTTGGGGAAATTGTGTCAGGGGACGGAAGAGGAACGATAGTCACTGTGGAAGCCTACGACGGACGTGATGCACCAGATGTATGCATTCTCACTTCCTGAGCAAGTCCCAAGCTCCTGATTGTCAAGACAGAACTGGAAAAAAAGCTTTGCGTGGCATTCTGGACGAAGATTGTAGGTTTCGCATCCATTCGTCCTTTTTGAGCAGACTTGAGGTTGGAGTTTCAGATGCGTAAACAATGCGCGTCTTGTTGCGCTCAACCGGTCGAAAATTCCACTGATGATTTTCTCGGGTGGTATGTAACTCTCTATGCGCACCCATTCCAAGCCGATACTGATAGCTATTCTGTTTCAGGACTCGTACCGATCGCGCACTTGCAGACGAGAAGTTCGGGATGGCTTACTGAGATTTGGTTTTATAATCTGCATGTAAGTAGCCGAAGTCGTAGAATCGCACATTTTGATCATGCAATTGTAGAGGGAATTGTTGGATTACAAAACTCCAGCAAGGCATCTGTGGGTGGATTCTGCGCGAGGAGTGATCTGTCGAGGTCCACGGGGGCCGGATCCATACATCGGCTGGGATGTTCAACTGGAGGTCGAGAACCTACCTTTGACCGCGGACCTCCTTCAAGAAGATGTTTTCATCCGCTTTCTGGGGAGTCAAAGGTCGAAGAACATTGATGACGTAATTATGAACGAGTTTACTCGGAGTCGGGCCGGGGATCAGGATGAAACAGGCGACGTGCCTGATTCGTTCAATCGGCCGATCATTCTTTCGGCTTTGACCCAAACCCCCATCGCCTTCGCAAATAACGCCTGGTCAGGCACGTCGGGTCTTGAAGAGAGGAAAGTATTGGAAAATGGATTGACAAGGTGAGCTTCTTGTAAGTCATGGACTACTCTGTCTGAATATACATGAATAGATTCCGACTGGTTGAGCATGGAACTCGCTTCTTTTTGTGGTTGAACGCAAGACGAAGACAATTAGACAGGGACTTGAAGAGGGACTGGATCTCACAAGCGTCAAGCATATTTCATTCTCTTGGAATATCTTTAGAAGGAGATCTGAGTGTTTATCGTGCGTCATTATCTTGTGCCTCATTTTTCACTGGCTAACATTGCCCAGAGCTCGTCTATCGTTACGCAGAGTGTTTTGGGCCACTTGATGGTTCCACATCCAAAACCCGACGACGACGCCAGCAATCAATCTACCTGTTTGTCCATCCACCTCCTCCCGAATTTGATAGCTACAACTTCTCCCCGCTCTTCTTCTGGTCTTTCCATGAAGAAGGTCAACATCGACTTTCACCCGAGTCACGCCACAACTTCGGCCTTCCCAGCATGCTCTGGTGCCCAGATAGATACCTATGCTCATATTCCTGGTCCACCAATGACTACAAACACCTACACGAATACCAGCTCTCCCGAGGTTTTAACCCGAAAACCATCAATTTCGCCCGATACCTTGGATATGATGATAATATTTTCCAGCCCATACACGACTCAGATCGATTTGAAGAAGTTTTCGAAGGTGCGCCAACTCTCAACTGTGCCACTCATTTTCTGATCTCTGCGCAGACAGTTTCGGTTTTTCCGACAGCAACAGTACTGGCATCCAAGGTGGCTACGACAGCGATGGCAGCTCCTACACTGCGTCCATTATGCGAAGTTTCGGTTTCGGCAACGGTACTGGCACCCAGGGTGGCTACGACAGCGATGGCAGCTCCCATTCTGCGTCCATTATGCACAGCTACAACAGCAGTGAAGGTTCCGACAGCAACGACGCCCCCGTCAATGGTGTCTCAGCAGACTTATCAAACACGTCAGACCTACAGCCAATCTCGGACATGGATTGCTGGGGCGGTCTTCAGCTTCTGGGTGCGCAGTGTGATAGGGAAAATGGAACAACCATCACTCCAGATGATGTTGCCAACAATAGAGAACCCGGAGAGCTGGAGAGCGGCAGTTGTCCGTATCAGGTGTGTCGTTGACAGTTGTATCCATATCCTTCCTCTGCCACTATAATAACGTACTTGTAGGATCCCCTTCACAAAGATGTCGCCGCCAACAACGACGTAGTCACAGGCTATCTACAATCTTGCGGTTCGGGGTCTGCTTCGGGTTGTAACATCGGCGCTGATCCGCTCGCAGGTAACGCAGTGGACGGGGCTGACAATGCTCCAAGTATTCACTCCGAGGTCAACAGCGCCGTCACTACTGGACACAATATCGTCGATACTCAGAATGTCAGAGGGGCGGGGATTCCCCGCGTCTCACCATCTGACGACAACGCCGAGGTCGATAGCAGAGTGCACGATGACGGGCCTCCGATACAGCTCGCTCCTCTGCCCGAGCAGATTCGTACCTTCACGATGCGATCTTTCGCGCCGTTCACCTCCCTTATTCCCCGGGTGCCAGCAACCTCACGCCCTTCTCTTACGGTGGAAGACCTTTGGGGTTCATTTGGGTCATCCCTCTCTGGCACCGATGCACCTGCAGCGCCTCAATACAGCCAAAGCCACTGTTTCGTGTCGGATTCACTGATGGAAGGCCAGGATGATGATAGCGCCGTCGATTGAGTAGGGTGTTGAACTTTTTGTGGTTCTAATATGATACGGTCATTCTCTTTACTATTCGTACCTCACTCTCGCTATAGCCGGTCTCGAGAAGATGAATGATACATAGAAAATACGAGGACTACGGTCTTATTGTTTCTTTCCACCGGTTCCGTGACAATTTCTGGCTCTTAGATCTATCGGACCCTTGCGCGAAACCTGTCTCATCAGTGAAAGCAAGAGTAAAAGGAATCCGACGCAACTTGTCTGTGACCTGCCCAAAACCTGATATCAAGTTTTCTTCACTGGTCCGCATCAAGTACGCAAAGGCCGCGAGTCGGGCGCTTCACATTGTTAGCATTGAGCAGCGAGCACATATTGGTCTACAGCCCCTCGGTACCTCAGAAGACACCTCAGGCTTGCAGAACGACTACCCCAAGGACGACGCGGCACTGTATCTGGCTGGATCAGAGGCTAGTTTTCATCTTCACACCAGTTGCGCAAATCCCCGGCGACTGTTACTTACTAGTGTCGGTTCATACTGTCCAACTTGATAGATGAGCCTCTGGTAACAGGACGATGGTGTCCTCGCATCATGTCCAAAGTTTTGCACGCGATATATGGGTCGTTCAGCCACATTCAAGCCAATGGTGTTGATTCTAAACGATGGGTTTGGGGATCCGATGTTGGGCGGGAAGATGTAAGCTGGTGATACGGAAGATCTCATCTGAGCGCATCAAGGTCATATGGCCTGATACTGGGATACTGTCGTACGGCCGTTGTCGTGCAAGTAAGGTACAAGAGGGTGTTCATAATGACCGCAGCGTCGAATTTTCCGAGCCTGGCTGCGGTTTAGAAACTGACATGATGTCTAATGAGGGTAAGATGTGGTATGTGAAGATAGGTAAAGGTTAGCATGAAGCCACAGTGAGGAGTCGACAAGGGAGGGCTTACAACAAGAAAAAAATTTGCAAAAGAGACCCCGCTGTGTCGGACTTGTCAGCCCTCCCGAGCCAACATTTAACAAGCCAATCCTCCCAGGCAAAACATAATCCTCAGCCCCCGAGAGTTTAGACATCCGCACTGGACAGAGCGTGCAGAGGAAGCCGTCTCATCTGCGTTGGTGACGCCTTGCTTGATGTCCGAGTCACCGGCCAGTTTCTTGACCTGAGCGAAAGATGCCACTAGGTCCAAGCTGTCAAACTAGCATGTACGGGGCGTTTGTGGTTCGAGATCCACAAAGTCGGAGAATCATGAGACTCACGCTGTAGTCCGTACACAAACCCGAAGTACTGGGTACAGCGAAGAGAAGTGTACCTGGTATCGGTTCTGGATCTGTCGGGTCTGTTCAGGAAGCTCGAACTGAGTCCCTTGTTCGGTGCCATCGACTTCGAAACTAAGGCACCAGACTTTATTTCATCATACGCCATCCGGAATAGCGGCCCTCCTCTCGGAAGAAGTGGCTTGAGTGCTCGTGGATTACTGCCGCTGGTCTTCGAGCTTGTCGTCGACTTCTTCGTGAGGCTTTTGGGCGTCTTAGGCTTGGTTTAATCCTGGACTGCGCGTTTCACGACGGTTTCTGCCAATCTCAACCCAATGAAGCAGACTATTCGAGGTCGGATTCGTGAGATCTTGTCTAGAAACGGTGGAAGGGAAGCAATCTTCTCGGCTTCGGAGAGTTCTCTTTCCTGGGTAACGTTCAATTGGAATCGAAAGGGCCCGGTTGTAGTGTAATACGCGCTTTTGATGTGGGCCGGTCCACCAAATTCGTCCAGGCGTGAAGGTACTAAGCATCAGCTGCATGTCAAGTCGTCGGGTAAAGAAGACGAACGTGGCCAATATTGGAATACTCAGGGAGCAAAAGCCCATCGGAAGGAGGTAATTACGGTGTTGTTGTGAAGCCTGGAAAAATAGTACTGGTCAGCCTTGATGGGCCAATCAAACAATCCCCTTCGAAGTACGCACTGGAATAATGCATACAGCGCCAGAATCGATTGTTGTGATGTGCAAGATGAAAACCGACCGTTGTCGACTTGACCCTAGGGCTGGAATCGCAAGGGAGGCTCAAGTCAACGTGGTATTCCAACGACGAGCTTTCTGCGGTGGTGATACTCACTTGAGACCGTAGAATGAAACTGAAATGTCAATCAAAAAGTGTTAGATAGTCAAAAGGACAGTGAGACAAAGATTTCCAACCGTCCAAACCGACGCGAAGCCTATCCTCCAATTTCTCTAGATGAGCGTACTTGTCTGGAGCCGCATAGCTCGAGTTCACTCTCTGCTTCTGTGAGGGCAACTTTGAAGATTCCTCGACCTTTGTATCTTCCTCACCCTCGATATTATCGGCTTCAAGGTCGGCTCGAGAACGTCGTCACGGTCGACTTGGACTCGGCCGCGAATGCTTGTGGGATGATGGATCTATCAACTCGAGCTTGGAAAGTTTCTCTGATGGAATTTCTGGTGTCTGTGCGTCGTTACGGTTGGAAGGCTCGTATTTTCGAGACGAACGATGAAGAAGTGAGGCAGGATCTGCAGGCTGTTGTTCTGCGCTCATGGTGGCAGGGTCCAAGTTGACTTGGAAGATGAGCGCCCAATGCACGCCACTCTGGACGGCATTTGCCGAACGGCAAAATGACACGGTCAGACGACGTCACCACGTCTTCCTCTGACACTGACAGGAACAACATCGATGTTCCAATCTGTGCGTCCAAAATTAAACATCTTCGAAACATCGCCTACCGGTCGTTGCTACGGATTCACCTCATGGCCAAATTTGACGCGTTTCCTTTCGTGTTTCTCTACCCTCTACCCACCCCCTTCACTTCCATCTGGAAACCCACCTTTTGCGAGTCACCGTCTGCCATCAAGACCTGCGAATTTAAGGCATCTACTGGAAGCGTTTTACAACGAATGATTTTCAGGAGTTGGCTACAGGAAGACGGCATCAGGAAAACTGGCGTAGACGATGACGGAGACTTGCTCAGCTCAAGTGAGTATCTGACTATCGTCTCATCTTTGTTTCTTTACTGATCAGGTTTTCTGCTGCGTGAGTATAGAATCGTCTGCTGACGCCTTCGTTACTTCAGTTCGAATTCCCGTGGTCTCTGTCTCTAAGCAGTACCAGCCAGCACCCGACTTGATCCCTCCCCATCCTCATCCTGATTGACAATCCCTCCCTTGCTATTCGCGATGAACGCGTCGGCAACCCACCAAAGGCTTTTGCTCCCCCAGAACCGCATATAACGCCGACACCCAACTCCACCATCGCAAAATCAGGTCCAAAGAACGAGTCGCGAGTCTGGCAAGCAATCTGATTGCCAGACTCTTCAACTTCCTCACATCGCCTCCG
This sequence comes from Marasmius tenuissimus, assembly GCA_029532415.1. NCBI lineage: Eukaryota > Fungi > Basidiomycota > Agaricomycetes > Agaricales > Marasmiaceae > Marasmius > Marasmius tenuissimus. The sequence goes on along the minus strand of JAQOTA010000050.1, from coordinate 5,031,918 downwards.
CTCATTATGTACCCGACCGAGCGAGTCGTGCTCGGTGAAGTCGATAACACGGCATAATGGTCGAGGAGCTTGTTGAAACTCTTGCTCCAGAGCATGATTCCAACACCCATGGCTAGACTAGAGGTCTGCTCGATGCCGGATTGAAGAAAGTAGTGCATTTCGCGAGGATATGGGTGGTTACGGAAGGTGAGAATAGAATTTTTCTTCCTCTAAACGACACTCGACTCACTAGATCCATCGTCAGTTTGGTTTCTTGGTGCGGCGGCGGCAGAACCCCAGGACTTGCAGTAACCAGAGCGGCCATCAGTTGGAAGGATGTTGAATGCTAACGAATGGCTGAATCTCTCTGAGCCCGAAATCTGAACAAGGTTGGCAAGGTACGTCTTTCTCTTCAAGATAGGTTGCTGTTGCTAATCACTGTGCTACAGAAAACGAGAGACGGCAATAACAAGAAAGTGAGGGCAAGTGGGGAGCGTAAGGCTTTCCATCAGTCGGGTGGTTGGTCTGAGTATGTAGGCAAATATGTCTATCGATGTAGAAAGATCGAACGTAGGAACGTCCAAGAAGGATTCAAATGTATCCACGGATAACGAAGGCTCGTGATTTAGGACTTCCGAATCGTAGTCGACATCGTATCCTATTCTTGTCTCTACCGAGCGCAGAGCACGATTCCGTGCTCTCGTTCCGCTTGCCTGTGGTCATGGCAGAGGGAGCATCCGTGCATAAAGGGTTGGAAAAGGACGTCGTTTAGAGCGTCGGTACGCCAGATACTGACGACCGTGTCAGTTCTCGAATTGGGATGTATTGCTCGACGCTTGTCACTAGTATCGTTCGTTGACTAGCCGGCGGATCGCGAAGAAATTGGCACAGGTTTAGCCTTGTGAGATGAGCTTCCGAGAGAAAGTCGTCTTGTTGTCGGTGGAAGTGGAGCTTGGAAGAGCATTGACTCTTGAGTTGGAGTGGCTATCACAGGAAGGAGGCAAGCAATGATAGAGAGGGGGACCGAGGGCTTCGATTTGAGAGGGAAAGATAGCTGTCGGTCAAAGAGCGAAGTTCTGTGAGGCCATCTCAATTGCCGTTGAAAGCGAAGTGGTGGTCATGTTCAACGCCGCGGACGCTGACAAAGCACCTTTGCTTGTTGTCTGTAACATCCACCACGGCTCAACGGATCTTTGGCAATCGTTCGTTCTTCGTCACTAATCTCGAGGCTTGATGTGGGATCTCTGACCAAGAATGACATATAAAGCAGAAGGCCGAGCAATTGTTATTCAGGCACCTCTCTTGATCCTTCTCCGGAAACACCGACATACACTGACAACGCTCGATTCTTGTCGCAAATTCTACGGCTTATTAGGAAACTGGTGCTTTCTTAGCGCGTATTTTCATCCCTTAGCATTCCCAACTCTCTCCAACAACATCTCAATCTCGAACCTGGGAGAACTGGCGACCTGTCAAGATCAAGCTTCAACTTGTCAGGGTATGGCAGCCGATGCTGGCTGGAAGTTGCCCATTTCCTAACTAACACTCACCCTCGAAGGTCACCACCGAAACCCATGTTCTGTCAGCACTCACCTTTCCACTCTCCCAAGGATGGCCAGTGTATCCAAGGTTCTGAGCGCCCCGAGGACATGTACTCGATTTTATGGAGGGACCACAATGTCAATACTGGGCCCGGGACACTCACCATCAACAATGACAACAGGGTGATTCAGTAGCCAAGCTCAACATATCGGCACAATCGGGAGACAAAAGAGGAGGTGGAGTACGCAGAGGCGAGTATCAAAGTTAACGTCCTTGGTTGCACTCCACGCTCACTGTTGTCAAATCTCGCAGTACAGTGTGTCAGCCGCCGGCTCATACCAAGTTGACGCAACTCCCGCCGTGCTCGCCGCTTCAATACCATCTAGGAAAACCTCCTTTCGCGATTCATGCCTATCATCAAGACCTGCAGTTACCAGGTATCGATTGGAGGTGTTTTGGGATGGACGTTCCTTGGGAATAGACGCTCTACGAGACCAGGAGCTCGAGTGGGTATCCGGCCATCGTCTAATCGTTACCTTTCACTAACCGAAGTCTCCGCATAAATAGAGAATTATGTCTGTGGATACCATTGACGCTCCTGCCGTTCCGATCCCCGTCGTGTCTACCATGTCCGAGCACTATTGACTACCACCCGGCGTGATCCCCTCCACATCCTCTCCACCCTACTCCTCCATACCCACTCGCGATAAGCGCGCCGATATCACAAATCGAGGGCTCTCAATCTCCCAGGCCCGTTCAGATTGACACCCTGCGCCATTGTTCAATCATATTCACAGAATGAGTCGCCGACAAGGACGTATTGCATCTACCAATCTTCCCTTGTCGCGACTCCTTTCAACCATCTGTGGATGGCAGACTCCACAGCCAATCTACACGGAAATTTCGCCCCCTCGATGACGAGGGATACGCTACCAGGCTCGTACGCTGCGTCTGTCGAATGTCACCACGAGCTCTCGTTCACCGCGAAGGAGAAGGAACTAGTCTACCTTGAAAGTCATGCGATATGAATCGTGATTGCAAAGGGCGCCCGGCGAGGGCATCTCTCCTACGTTGGAACGGGCAGAGGACATGGCTAGTCAAGACCAGAACGACTTCGTCTGGAGGGGGGAAGGAAATTAAGCATGGTGTCGTCTCGCACGCTGTTTGCTGGCTGGGGCTTTCGAGTAGACGGCGTGGAATTGACACGGATACGTCGTTTGGGTCTAATCGGTGCGATCCAAAGAGACGAAGATGCTGAATTGTGGTGATGTCGGACATTTGGCTTACCGAACCGAGAGTACATCGACCGAACTCGTTCTTGAACTCCCTTTGTCGATCTATAACTCAACTTGATTCTCGATGGTGATTTTGCGCGTCTGTGTAGCAGAAGGACTGAGTGCGCGCCAGCAAGATTCATTGACACACTCAAGCTAAGCACGGCGTTGATTGGATTTGGCGCCGTGGCTCGTATTCTCTCGATCTTTTCAAAGCTACAAGGACACATGATGCTTCTCAGGCGCTCTCGCATATTCATTTGCCTTGTTGCATCCCACCACTCGCGGTGCTTCCTATCCTCCGGGAAAGCTGGTGCTCGTTTGTCATCCTTCGATCCAGAGCTACCGGCTTATTTCTCAGCCTTGCGCCTTGACGCATCCATGCCTATCTGGCAGATCGTTGTGAGCCGCTCTCGGCGCAGATGACTTGCAATCGGATACTGTTTTTAACTGCACTGCTGACCACCTTCTTCCGAGTTCGGTCCAATTTTCCCTGCTCGAGGTCCGTGATATCGGAGCAAAAGAGGTGATTATTTCCCTACAAAGACATATATCCCGATGTGCTCGATCTTGACGAAGGAAAAGCGTGTTCTCGGCGTGTACAAATCATTGCGGTGAGTGGTTCTACTTTCTGATCTCATTATGTGCCATTAAATATCACCGCTCGCAGTCTACACCATGCCACTTGGCTTTCATTTACACGTAGTGCTGTTGTAAATCTGGGATCTTGAATGTTCATTGGTATTGGCGCAGCCTGTGTTTGAGAGGTGAGGCACTCAGATATAGACGAAGACTACTCGTGTGATCGGCGTGTATCACCGCAGTGAGTCATTCTGCTCTGAAAAATACTCAGGTTAGCAGCATGTCGCCCACACGTTCGATCTCGATAACCTTCTGAGCTGAGGGTATAATATAAGACTGGCGTTCATGTACATGCTTCAAACACGAACCCTTGGAGGCCACCAGTGACACGACGGCATGTCCCTTCCACTTCCACTTCTCTGCTCCGCCAAGGATGGTCAGCAAAGTATCGACGGTCCTGAGCTCTCCAGGGACGTGTACTCGATCTCAAGAGACCTCAATGTCAATAATGGGACTGGGCCACTCACCATCAACAACTACAACAGCGGCCAATCGACGTATCGGCACATTCGAGGGACGGAAGAAGAGGAGGCAGAGTACGGGGAGGCGAGTCGTGGAGTCGTTCTCTCCTGTTATGCTGCGCGCTTACCTGGTTGGTTCTTGCAGTACCTCGAATATAAACGTGGCGAACTTCGACTGTCCAAACTGATACACCGTGATGAGAACTTCCGAACATATGATTGGGAGACTGGAAGACGGGTCGAGTGTGTACGAAGCTTGTTCTTGGCGGAAGTCTTGTGTGGGGATAGGAAAGGAACGATAGTCACCGTAGAATCCTTTGAAGGCACGGGAGCCCCAATAGTAAGTACTTTTGGCGCTTCTTGGGCAAGCTTCGGGTTCCTGACCATCGGGAGACAGAGGTGGAAACAAGGTTTCGTGTGTTATTCTGGACGAAGTCTGTAGGTGTCATATTCATTCGTCCTTTCGAAGCAGACTGGAAGTTTCAGTTTCAGGAGCGAGAACAACGCGCATCTTCATGCACTTAACCGGTCCAAAATTCCATTATTGATCTTCTCAGGCGGTAAGTACCAACTAACTTGATATACTGCGCGGCTACCAATTACTGATGGCTATCTTACTCCAGGGCTCATACCATTCGCCAACTTGGAAATAAATGCGGGGTTCTTGGGTCACGTGTATATTGAGATCCTGCTTGTAAGTAGCCATAGTGGTAAACCAAACATTCCAATCACGCAGTCCGAGTTGTAGAGGCATCCGCAATTGGATTCCGGCCCGGATTCTTATGGGGGGACATCGTTGCGGGACCTGTGGGTGGATCCTGCCCGAGGAGTGATATGTCTTGGTCCCTGGGGGCCAGATACTGACTTCAAGTTCAATGAGGACTATTCGGATTTGGACGAGGACCATCTGGTGACCGATCAGAATGATCTACCTTTGACCGCTGACCTTCTTCAGGTCGACGTTTTCTTGCGCTTCTTGGCGAGCCAAAAAATCGATGACGCATTTTTAGAAGCGGCTTATTGGGGGTATCGGAGCAAACGGTTTGAATGGATTGGCTCGTGCAATCAGCCGACAATCATCTCGTTTCTGACGCAAACCCCCATCGCCACTGCAAATAACATCTGGACGGTTGATCGTGATGGGGATCCTGCGGCGCCGGCCATAGATAGAAATGTGTTGGAAAATGGGTTGAACAGGTGAGATTGTTCTAAATTATAGGCGACTCTTCTGGAAACGCAGGAGTAGATTTCAACTCGAGAGACTCGAGGGACTCTTTCAAGATGGGGGGTCTATTTGTTTGAGCTGGAATTTGGACATAGATCGGGCCTGGCTCTCACAAGCACCGAGTGTCTTTCATTCTTGCGGGCTTTCGTTGGAGGATGATCTCAGTGACTACGGTGCGTCATCGCTTCGTTTCACCTTCGTCACCGGCTAACTTTGCTCAGAGATCGTCGTCCCTGACGCAACCTTAATCGGGTATCTTGATCAATCCCCTTCCAAATCACAACGACGACGCCAGCAGACAATTTACCTCTTTGTCCATTCGCTTCCCCACTTCTGGTTTCCCACAAAATACAAATCACGTCGGACTTCCTTGCTGCATTTCTGGTCTTTCCACGAAGACGGTCATTCACGACTTACACCCGGCTCATGCCACGACCTCGGCCTCCCCCTCCAGCTTGAACTCTACATTGGTGGCCACAACTATTTATACTCCTGGACTACCGAACACTACAAGTCAATACATCGATACCAACTCGCCCGGGGCTTTGACCCAACAACCACCGATTTCGCTCGACACCTTGGCTATGTTAATATCTTCTTCAAACCTACCAACGACGAGGATCGATTCAAAGAGGTTCATGAAGGTGCATTATCTCACAATTACTGCATTCATAATCTTACCTCGACGCAGAGCCGAAATGCCCCAATGGCCTCATTGGACCCAACATGAACGCCGACTCAGAACGACTATCAAACACGCCAGACAAACAACCGGCCAAGGGCGCAAACTTTCGGGGTGATTTACAAGTCCAGGGTACGCATTACGATAGGGAAAAGGGCCTCACTCTCACTGGCGCAAGCGCAGATGATGTTGCGAACGATCAGCAGAGGGTTGACACGGAGTTTGGAGGAACAGAGAGCAGAAGTTACCCAGAACAGGTTCGTTATTGAACTATTCTGTTCGCATTGTGTTGCTTACATGCGCAGTGGTGGGATCTCGATTGCGAAAGCGACTACATCGACGAGATCTTCAGCGAGGACACCAGCGACTTCGAAATCGTGGAAGAGTCGTTTGCTCCACCATCTCCACCGGGCAGTCGCTTGTTCATGGAAAAGCCGACTATCTTCAACACCTTGACCGAAACCCCCATTGCCATCGCAGAGAATTCCTGGGAGAGCGGATGTGGTTGTCTTGTAGATAAGAGCCTGTTGAAAAATGGACTGACAAGGTGGGATTGTCGTACACTATACTGGTATGTTGCCATTCGAATTACCTGATTCATAGGTTTCGCCTTCTTGGAGATGGATCGACGCTTTTGTTATCGCTTAATTCGTACGTAGATGAGGCCTGGCTCCTGGAAGCATCAAGAATCTTCCATGCTCGAGGAATCTCACCAGAGGACAGCCTAGAAAATTTCAGTACGTCATTATCTTGTGTTGGCTAAGCCATATCCACGTTCTGACACGGTAGCCAGAGCTCCGCTGTTTCCAAGCACAGTTGTATGGTTCACTGAACAGTCGCTTTTCCTCCCTTGAACGTCAACTACGATCTCCCATATATCTGTTTGTTCGGCTGCCTCCTCCCGACCTTCTCGATGGCGACACCTCATCCCTTCATTATTGGTCTTTCTATAAAGATGGTCGATCTAAGGTTTCACCCCAGTCGCTTCGCGACTTCGGCCTTCCGGTTGAGTTCAAATTCACAAGTTATGGCCTCCGCTCTACATCCTGGTCTACCGACGAGTACCAATTGATTGACCTATATCAATTTCTCCAAGAACTGCCCCTAACTATCACCCATGCTTCCGACCGGTGTCCTAGATCTAGATGGCACGACTACTACCATTTCCAACCCGTCTATGGCCCAGACCGTTTCGAAGATATACACCAAGGTGTGGTCAGCTGTCAACCAGTCCTTCGTACTTTAACCTCTGTGATAGAGACTCGCCTTGGAAAGACTGACACCGGCACCTCCTCGGACAGCCCTTCCAACACGCACGCTCAAGAACCGGTTGAGGATGTGATTTATACGGGTGATACTCTTCGAGTCCATGGTGCGCTATACGATGAAGAGAAGGGATCTGCCATCGACAACGCCGGGGCCTCAGACAGTCCGGTCTCACCAGTGGATGCCAACGTCACTATCACTGATGGACACAATGGCGAGGATGCTTCGAGGAATGTCGGGTGGCTGGGAATCCTCTACGTCGCACCGTCCGTCAATTTCCAATGCCTCAGGTGCGCCCATCCCCATCTAGGTTACCAATCCCAAGTTCCTTTGGCCGGCTTTAATGTTGATTCACCATCCTATGGCTATCCCTCCCACCCCGGAAACCCCTCGTCGGTAAACGTGCCGTCATTCGATGGATATGGTACCAACACGCAAGCACTCGATCGCGGTTCGTCGTCCGCTTCGAGTTGTTACATCGGCACTGATCCGCTCGCAGGCAATGGGTTGGACGGGGCTGATACTGCACCAAGTCTTCACACCGAGGTCGACAGCACCGTTACCAGGCATGATATTAACAACACTCCCAGCATCAGAGGAGTGGAGATCCCCCACGTCTCACCATCTGGCGACGCCGAAAGCGGAGTACATGACGACGGACCTGCAGTACAGCTTGCTCCTCCACCCAGGCAGACTCATACCTCCACGATGCGATCTTTCACGCCGTTCACCTCCCTTGTTCCTCGGGTGTCAGCTACTCCACGCCTTTCTCTCACCGCGGTGGAAGACCTCTGGGGGTCATTCCTCTCTGGCAGCGGTGCACCTGCAGCATCTCGCCACAGCCAACGCCATCGTCTCGTATCGGAGACGTCAACGGGGGATCAGGACGATGATAGCGCCGTCGATTGAGTAGGGTAGTGAACGTAGTCAGCTTCTATCATTATTTGGACATTTATTCCGTTCGTACCAGGCCTCGGCCCTCCCTCTTGCTCTGGCCGGCCCCTCCAGTACGTATAATACACATTGTATTAGTCTTACTTGTTCTATGTATTCTCCCTACTTTTAATCTCACGGCGTTGATGTCCCCTCATTCTAAACGTAACCGGGTTCGGAGGCGGCCAAGTGAAGACTTGTGGGTCCAAGTGTACGCTAAAAAATCGATCGTTCCTGAAGCTCGAAGGTAAATCTTTGGTTCTCCAGCCTGGCTTTTCAGCTATACACCGGGGAACAAAGTATTCTTGATCATGACCTTCTTTTTACCGTGATTTACTCGTTCGCAGGGGAACCAGATACTGACCCCTTGGCCTTTCGCCGCCAACCGAGCCCTCATCCTGGATGAAGGTGTTTCGTTCAAACCTTCGTGTGCTCACGTATGCACAGGTCGTCATCCATCATTCATCATCACTATCAATGGGTCTGCAGTATTCACTGGTCAGGACCTATTTCCAACGAGGCGAGAGTGCTCGCGAGTCGCAGGCCGCGGTAGGGAAGGGATCGATGGGTGGATGCTGGTGAGTACTATAAATATTGAATCTGATTCGCGGGAGTACGACTGGCAACTTCGTAGGCCTGAAAGCTGAGGAGCGCGCTCGACCGTCGACCATGATCAGAACCGGGATAGCTCGACGACGGTGTTCGTACTCCGCTCAGATGTTCCAGACATTCCGAGGCGGTTTTACTGCACGAGGTTTTTGAGAACGAGTGAATACAGGAGGTAGTCTTCAATAACATGAGGACAGTACACGTGAAAAAGGCAGGAAAGAAATACATAAAGTTTGAAGGATAAATGCTTTGTGTGTTTATCTATCTACTTAGTACGCGCGTAAGTATAATCCGGAAGAAGCAGGACTATCCACGGCCTCGGATTGGTCAAAACGCAAAAATGTAGAGCGTCCATAATCCTTCTGTAAGCCAAGATACAACTGGTTTCCCCCAAAGAATGACCTTATATCTCGAGCCCGTTCTTATTCCATTTCTCAACGCCAACGTTCACCGATTATATCTTGCGCCGCTGCTGTCCTACTAGAACCCGAATAGAAGTCAGTCAGTGCAGGCCTAATGGATAAAAATGGGATGGCCTACCTCGACTGTCCAATATCCTCTCTCACCACGTCTTCATAAACCAAAACTCCCGTCGAAGGTGAACCTCCGACGATCCGTATGGTCACCCTCATGTTGACAAATGGACATCCCGCTAGAGAAGGTGGGGAAAGATGAGTAGTACAAAATGGTATGGGTAACATAAGTCCTCACCTGCCGCTATAGCCCGGATCAATCCCCCTCGAGGACGACAACAAAGTGCCGCCCTCATCCACTTCACACCCTTCATCCCTCCATTTTCGGATACGGAAAATACACCATCGTCGCCCGACTCCCCACTTCCCTCACCTCCCAAAAGGAAAGAAAGAAGCGGTTCTCTTGCTAGCCGCGATGACATCCCGAGAATAGGGCAATCCACAGACGATAAACATCCATTCCGTGCCAACGACCCAGAGTTTGAGAGTAAGCCGAGGTGTATCGTTGGTGGAGATGGGCCATACGACAGTCGAGGGGATGTACGACCCAAGGAGTCATAGACTCGACTTCGGTATCATACTGCTCGCCCTCGCCTATGTCGAGCCCAATCTTCATCCCGAACACTACTACTATCCCCTTCTCCGTCAATACCCTATTCCGCGTAATAAGGTCGGCTCGATTTCGCAGTGGGTGATGGTGTAGTAAGCCACCACCAAAGCTAAATCCCCGCTCGATATACGATATCGCTGTGGCAAAGGGTATGTCGAGTGTACACTGTAGGCGTTACATCGACCATACTGATATGAGGTGTCCGAGAGGAGGAAAGCACGGCTTTGGCTCGAGTTTGGCGGGTCGCGTATTCATGGCGACGACAGCGGTCGAGTGAAGGCTGGGTAGGAAGGAGAGGTCGTGGTTTTGATGAAGGAAGATGGAACAAAGATGCGTCGTCGAGAGGTGCCAAGGTAGTTGATCCCGAGATCCAAAGATCTCCACCATAGGATGTAGCGACGGACCTATGGAGGATGAGCCTTCCACCATCGACGTGTCTCTACAGAGACTGCCGAGTTTCGATACGCGGAAACGGAAGCAATCCCGGGATCAACAGCCGTATTGAACTGGCAGGGCACGTTCGAGTTGGATGGTTCTCGGGAGCCTGACCATGCGGAAGGGTTGTGACGCGATAGATAGTCGACGAGAAGTATGAGTTTTACTGCGTCGAAAAACGTGAACCGGCCATCTTGGGTAGTGGGGAACTCTATCCGTCCTGGTGGCTCCTCCTTCTTGTTCTTGTTCTTGATCTACTGGCCAAAACGAACGTGTATCTCCAGCACTATATCATCCAACCCCATTATCTCTGTCAACACTCCCGACGACCCCTAGCACGGGTCTACAGCGAGCTACAATGAGGAGTACTCATGGAGTATATTGATAACAAGAACGACTCTGTATGGCGGGGAGCATCACGACCACTGCCAATACCTCCATTCATGCCTACTTTTGAGCTCCGCGGTGACGATGAAAGTTCTGAGGGCGAGGAGAGTTGATTAACCGATATATGAGAGGAAACCTTAGACGTCGGACTGGCGAATGGCGTTAACCATCAATAATGGCGATGAAAGATGGGGATTTTCAGGAGTTTGAAGGAGAGGCTGGCGACGTGTCTTGGGTTTATACGGCTGCCCAACGACAGCTATCTGTCACTCTGCTATCCAGAGGGTACCAGCTACAAACTGCCTCTCTTCGTCTATCCGTTGGGCTGTAGCCGGCCTTCCAAGCCAGACCCGCGTGACCGGCTTTGGTGTCTCCCTCCCTGGCATTGGTCTAGCTCGAGAGTCGGGATGATATGGGTCTCAAGCCTGAACTCCATGTCGAGGTGGTAGGAGAGAACTTGGTAGAGATGTCGCGGTCGGCGGAAGATAAGTGAGTAAAGACAGGTGCACATGAGTTGATAGCAGGAGAATGGGGTTCCCGAGCGCTGAGCTCGAGCTCAGTCGGTATCAATGTGATGGCATATTCGTGTAGAGGTAGAGGCACGGCTAGTGAAAACAAAGTGTTGCAGGAGTCCATTCCTAGAGCGAGAAGAGAAGATTGCTTGCAACGAACACAGCGCTATGTCATTCTCTCTGGTCTTGTTGATCGGCCGGAAGCGAAATTCCCGTTTAGGGAACTGATTTGTCAATGTTCCTTTTAGTCGCGTGTGAGGCCTGTTGTTGAAATTGTCGTAGAAGATGTATGTGAGATTGACGATAGTTGGGTGTTGAACGTTGAGATGGATTCGAGGGCAGAGAACATCGAGCTTCTGGATTTATCCGAAAAATAATCAGCCTAGTCGCTCCAGCGCGTAAGGAAGTAGAACGCCCACATTTGGCCGAGATTTTATACAATACCAGCTAGTATCAGAGTTTCGTTGAGGTATTCCTGTTCCTTCTGGCAAATGCATAAGATACATACTTTAGTGAAAGACAAAAAACCACTCACAGATAGTGCCAATTTTCACGATTAGAGCCAGCTTTCGTGTAGGTTGTAGAAGGTCGCGGTGGGTTTGATCAAATAGCCAGGTGGTGGTCATGCTCGACGACGCGTGCGCTGACAAAGCCTACTTGCTCGTTGTCTACAACATCCACCGCCGCTCAACCAATCTGAACGATTCAATATTCGATACTCATCAACATCATTCACCCTCTCTCAATCTCGGAGTTCTTATTCTCAAACCAGCAAACCGCTTCTAACCACGGGTTTGGCAGCATTTTCGTCCAAATTAGCAACTTGGCGCCCGTCCCACAATTTCCCCACAGCAAACCGCGCATCTCACCCCCGACGTACCGCCGGTGACGTCGCCGCCGCCATATAACGATGATGTCTCATAAGAAGTGAACCGACCCCGAGCTCTCTTGCGCCCAGAACCCCATCAACGATAACTTCATCGTTGACGATCACGCCGTGCTTTCAGACTCGTTCTCTACGCTATCCGAACCAGTTTCGAAACACTCACCATTCCATCCTTACCACCTCTGTTTCGTCGCCATTACCGTCGTCAACCATCAACCCCCCATAAGCCTTATTCCAGACCTACGGCCGATTATCTACACATCTATCGCAAATTCCTACGACCTCCAAGCTTCGAAGTTCGTATAGGCTCTCAAGATATTTCAATTCATGGATTAGTGGTGCTGAATACTCCTCCGTCTGAAGTTCAAGTTTGTGGGCGCTCACCGGGACCAGGAAACTTCACCAAGCTCTGCACGCCAAAGTCCCCAAGTACCAAGTTAAACCCGACGATTCTGGTCAAATAACCACCAAGGTACATTCAGATACCTCCCTGATCGACGAGCGCTACGATAATGGGCTGGCGTCTACCAAGTGTTACCTGAACGGCAGCTCACCGTGAACGGGAGGGAGAAGAACCCGTTCTCCCTTGATGATGGAAATACGATTGCGAAGGACTGTCTCTGCTTCGCTAGTACATGCAGAGGAGATGTGCACAATCATTGGTATTTTAGGCGAATGCAAGACGGATTTGAAGGGGGTAAAGAAAATCGAACAGTGTCATCTCGTTCGGTGCCCACTACTAATTGGGCTCGCTCTCGCGTCAGCGATAGGGAAGTAGGACGGATCTGTCGATTGGGCTTTGGTTGGTGCCATCGAAGGAGACAAAGAACTGGACTTTATTGATGATGTCGGACATTGTGGCGATGGTGTTGGGCATTGGGAGGATGTCGACTGAAACCCTTGGACGGGGATACGGTTACAACGACGACCGGCATCTTGGGTTTGGATGGGACGATGATGGCGAAGGTTGATAACGGGGTTCTGTATAATTGAGGGGTCACTACACTCGTTTTTCCCCCTCGATATTTCATCTCGTCTCGATCATGTTCAAAGCTTCTATGTACTAATAGAAGCTCTGAATGCACGCTCCTAGGATTCCTCGACATAGCTCAAGCTTGCACGGTTTTGTATTGGCGCTGTATCGTCTTGATCTCTTTGAGGCTTCAAGCTTCAAGGACCAGGAAACTCGAGCCGAATTAGGACCCTTGCGTTTAGAGTAGCTGGGCAAGGCTGGTAAGTAGTCGTCGACTGATCTTTCCTCGATTATCATCCGATCTATTCGCGTTAGCGTAGCACCGAGACACATTCATCCTCAGAACGCCTCACTCTGTCTCAAAAACGTTCCGAATGAAAATGTTGACGCTCTCTAATTCGCTGCTTCGGGTTCCTGGGAGCTCACGAGCATATTCGTTCATCGTGTTACAACGTACACCCCGGCATTTGCGGTGCTTCCTATTGTCTGGGGCTCAGGGATAAGCTGTTACTCACCTGCCGAGTACAGCCCATCTCTTAGTCCCACGCCACATTGCTTCCCTCCTTATCTGGTAAATCACCGTGACCGGTCGGCATGTACAAATCACTATGGTGAGTCGTTCCTTATTCCCACTATGGGTCGTTGAATGTCAGCGCTCTAACGCAAGTAATCTCGTTCTCATATCCGTTAGCATAGGTGTGCAATTTCGGGTACTCATGCAGGTCAGAACGCATAGCCATCCAATCTCTGGGGATGAAAGCTACTTACTCGGCGAGCTCAACGTCAACGTTCACGCTGCCGCCCTGCCTTCTGACAGATTAACGTTCAACAGCATGTCTCCCGTTCTAAGCGTTCAGTATTTAAGACCAGTGTTCATAGACACACTTTGAACACACCCTCGACGGCCACCACTGACACGACGACATGTCCCATCCACATTCACTTTTCTACTCCGCCAGGGATTCTCAGCGAACTTTTGATGGCACTGAGCCTGCCGTGGACGTCTACTCCATGTCATGGAGGGACCACAACATCAATAGTGGACCTGGGGCGTTTACTATTAACAACGACAACAGGGTAATGCAGCAGGCGCGATCGACATATCGGCACATCCGGGGGACGGAAGAAGAGGAGGCAGAGTATGAAGAGGTGGGTAGCATAGTCATCATCCTTGGTCGTGTGGCGTGCTCACTTTTGTCGAATCTCGCAGTACCGCGAATACAAACGTGGTGATATCCAACTCCTCCAGTTGATCCACCGCCAAAAAACTTTCTGGCACTCGGATTGCGAGCGGAGCATCTTCATTGGACGAGTTGTGGCAGGGGACGGGATAGGAAACATAGTCACTGTGGAGGCCTACGGCGGACGGGATGCGCCAAAGGTATGCATTTACGCTTTCTGAGCAAGTTTCGAGCTACTGACTGTCAAGATAGGAATGGAAATACGGCTTTGCTCATTATTCTGGACAAACTTTGTAGGTCTCGCATCCATTTGCCCTTTTCAAGCAGACTTGAAGTCGATGTTTCAGATGTGTGAACAATGCGCATCTTGTTGCGCTCAACCGGTCCAAAGTTCCATTACTGATTTTCTCGGGTGGTAAGTAATTATATATGTACTTGTTTGGAGCCGAGACTGATCTGTTTCATTTTAGGCCTCATCCCAATCGCGCACTTGAGGAGAAATTTAGGATGGCTTGCTGACATCTACTTCTATAATCTGTTTGTAAGTTGCCGAAGTTGTGAAGTCGAACATTTCGATCACGCAGATATAGGTCCATCCGGAATTCTCGGATTGTCATCATTTGCGAGAGCTGTGGGTGGATCCCACCCGAGGATTGATCTGTCGAGGTCCAGAAGGGCCCGGGCATGGGCACATCAACTGGAACAAAAATTATTCGAAGTTTGAGAATCTACCTTTGACTACTGACCTTTTCCAAGTAGATGTTTTCTTGCGCTTCCTGCGGAGTCAAAAGTCGAAAGAACTTGATGACGTAGTGGTGGAAGCAATTTATCGGAGGTGGACTCAGCATAAAACAGGCGTGCCTGATTCGTTCAATCGGCCGATCATTTTTTCTGCTTCGACCCAAACCCCCATCGCCTTCGCAAATAACATCTGGAAAAATGATGATGGCAGCTTCGTAGACAGGCAAGTGTTGGAAAATGGATGGACAAGGTGAGCTTCTCGTAAATCATAGACTACTCTGTCTGAATACACAGGAGTAGATTCCGGCTCAAGCCTCGTCGTGAGCATCCAGATGGTCATGAGTATACAGTTACATTTTCCTTGTCGTTGAACACGGGAAGAGAAATGAACTGGATGTCACAAGCGTCAAGCACATTCAATTCTCTTGGAATATCTTTGGAAGGAGATCTGAGCGTTTATTGTGCGCCATTGTCTTGCGCCCCATTTTTTCACTGGCTAACGTTGCCTAGGGCTCGTCTACCGTTACGCAGAGTTGACAGGCGGCCTTTGGCATTCCCCAGACACAATCCGACGACGACGCCGGCAATCACTCTACTTGTTTGTCCATCTACCTCCTCCCGACTTTGACGACAACAACACCTACTCGCCCCCCTTCTGGTCTTTCCATGAAGACGGTCAACATCGACTTTCACGCAAAGCATGCGACTATTTCGGCGTTTCCAGCAGTCTCTCGTGCTCATATAGAGGCCCGGGCCTATACTCATATTCCTGGTCTACCAATGACTACAAACACCTACACGAATACCAGCTTGGCCGAGGTTTTGACCCGAAAACCATCAATTTTGCCCGACACCTTGGATATGGTGATAATATTTTCCAGCCCATAGACGACTCAGATAGATTTGAAGAAGTTCTCGAAGGTGCGCCAACTCTCAATCGTGTCACTCATTTTCTTATCTCTGCGCAGAGAATTTCGGTATCTCTGACAATAGCGACGGCTTTGACGACACTAGCAGCGAAGCCAGCAACGACACCAGTCCTCCTGACATCACATTAGGGAAAGGCTGGAACGTCGATGACGTCGCTGATGAAACCAGCCAAGAAAGAGCCAGCGATGAGGCAGAACAAGCAAAACTTTTCTCGGATTTCTGCTTCGAACTTCTCAAAGAGCATGTGCGAAATCACTTTAATGAAGGCTCCGACAGTAGCGACAGTTCTGTCAGCGGTGATTTAGTAGACCTATCAAACGTGCCAGACCTACAGCCGGTCATGGACGCGGATTACTATCTTCAGCTTCGCATTGCACGATGGCTTAAGGAGATTCCAACAACCATCAGTGAAGGCTCCGACAGTGGCGACGGTTCCGTCAGCGGTGATCCAGTAGACCTATCAAACGCATCAGACCCACAGTCAGTCGAGGACGCAGATTCCTGGGGCAGTCCTCAGCTTCGCATTGAGCGATGGCTCAGGGAGAGTGCAACAGCTATCAGCCTAGATGATGTTGCCAGCACTACAGATCCCGGAGAGCTAGAGACTGGCGATCGTCCATATCAGGTGTGTCATTGTACCCATATCCTTCCTCTGCCACTTTTACCAACGTACTTCTAGGATCCCCTCCATAAAGATGTCGCCGCCAGCAACGACATATTCGCAGACTGTCTACAACCTTGCAGTTCTGGGTCCGCTTCAGGTTGTAACCATGGTGCCGATTCACCTGCTGGCAACGTAACGGGCGGCGCTGATACTGCTCCAAGTATTCATTCCGAAGTCAACAGCGTCGTCACCACGAGACACGATATCGACAACAATCACAACGTCGGAGGGGTGGACATCTCTCACGTCTCACCATTTGGCGACGCCGACAGCAGAGTACACGACGACGGACCTGCGGTTCAGCTCACTCCTCCTCCCAAGCTGATTCGTACTTCTAGAATGCGAATTATCACGCCGTTCGCCTCCCTTATCCCTCGGGTGTCAGCGACTCCACGCCCTTCTCTTACCACGGCGCAGGACCTCTGGGGGCCGTTTGGGTCATCCCTCTCTGACAGCGGTGCACCTGCAGCATCTCGCCGCGGCCAACGCCATCGTCTTGTATCGAGCTCGTCGACGGGGGATCAGGATGGTGATAGCGCCGTCGATTGAGTAGGGTAGTGAACGTAGTCAGCTTCTATCATTATTTGGGCATTTATTCCGTTCGTACCAAGCCTCGGCCCTCCCTCTTGCTCTGGCCCCTGGAAGATACCAGTACGTATAATACGCATTGTATTAGTCTTACTTGTTCTATGTATTCTCCCTACTTTAATCTCACGGTGTTGATGTCCCCTCATTCTAAAAGTAACTGGGTTCGGAGGCGGCCGAGTGAAGACTTGTGGGTCCAAGTGTACGCTAAATATCGATCGTTCCTGAAGCTCGAAGGTTAATCTTTGGTTCTTCAGCCTGGCTTTTCAGCTATACACCGGGGAGCAAAGTATTCTCAATCATAACCTTCTTTCTACCGTGATTTACACGTTCGCGGGGGAACCAGATACCGATCTTGTGGCCTTTCGCCGCCAACCGAGCCTCCATCCTGGTTGAAGGTGTTTCGTTCGATCCCTCGTGAGCTCAGGCATACAGAGACCATCATCCATAATAATCGATGGGTTTGCAGTATTCAGGCCCCATGACCAACGAGGTGAGAGTGCTTGCGAGTCGCAGGCCGCGCGGTAGGGAAGGGATTGATGAGTGGATGGGAATATCGAATTTGATTCGCGGGAGCACGACTGACAGCCTCACAGGCTTGGAAGCTGAGGAGTCCCTGCATTAGGCGACCATGATCAGTGTCAGGATGGCTGTAGAGGACTCACCCAGTTGTATAGGTCGACGACGGTATTCACTCGCTCAGATCTTCCGAGGTGGTTTTACCGCACAAATTTTTTGAGAACAAGTGAATACGGGAGGTAGTCTTCAATAGCATGAGAACAGTACGCGTAAGAGAGGTAGGAAAGATATGCATAAAGTTCAAAGAATAGAAGCTTTGCGCGTTTATCTATCTACGTGCGTAAGTATACTTCGGAAGGAAGCAGAACTACGGTCTCGGATTGGTAAAAAACGTAGAGGGTCCATAGCTCTTCCGAAAGCCAAGATACAGCCGGTTTCCCGAGAAAATGACCTTCTATCTCAAGCCCGTTCTCATTCGATAACACGTTCACCGACCATATCTTGCACCGTTGCTGGCCTAGCGGTACCCAGGAGAAAAAGTCAGTCGGCGTCGGCCTGATGGATGAAAACGAGACGGCCTACCTCGACTGTCCTATACCCTTTCTCGCCACGTCTTCGAGAACAAAAACTTTCGTCGAAGATGAACCTCCGGCGACCCGTATGATCATCCTCACGTCGACAAATAGATAGCTCGCTAGAGAAAAGCAGAGAAAGATCAGCAGCGCAAAATGGTACGGGTATCATGAGTCCTTACCTGCCCGCTGCAAACCCGGCTGCCCCGGTCGAGGATAGCAACGAAAGCCCCCACTCTCACACATCTCATCCATCGTTTCTCTATTTTCAGATACGGCCGATATGTCGTCAATGTCGCCGACCAACCTCCCATTCTCCTTGCTCCTCGAAAGGAAAGGGGAAAGCGGTTGCTCTCACCAGCCGTGAGCACCATAACGACATCGAGAGGAATGGTGCAAGCTACAAATGAAACACATTTTCCCGCGTGAAGCCTGATCTTCATCTCAAACGCCACCACCATACTGGATTCCAAGTGTCTTGGTGACCCCGTCGGTTTCGCAGTAGGTGGCGATGCGGTAGACCACCACCAAAACCCCGTAGGTGGCGTGGCGAAGGGCGTTGGGTAGGCGTTCTCGGGTGGGTGGCCGTTAACATGCTATAATAAGTCCTCCGAAGAGGAGGAAGATAAGGCTCTGTTTCGAGTTTGGAGGCCCACGTAGTCGTAGCGACGATGGTGGAGATTGGGTAGGGAGGAAAGGTCGTGTATTCAAATAAGGTTGATCGAGAGGAGAAGTATCATCGAGAAACGTTGAGTTGGATGACCGTGGACCATCCGAGGTCTGTGGATATAGTGAATGGACCTAATTAACATGTGTATTTGAGTCGCCGTGTCCACACCGACCCTTCAGACTCCGGATACGCAGGTACGAGAAGGAAATCTGGTCGCAACAGCCGTATTGAACTAGTAGCTGAGTTCGAGTGGTGGTCGCGATTCGAGTCGGATGGGTTGCAGAAGTCTGATTTGCAGAGAACGACAAGTGAAATGAATAACACTTGGTAGGTAGTCGACTCGGAGGGTATGGAGTTTGGTGCATTGAACGACGTGAGCTGGCTGTTGTAAATGGCGAACATTCGTATTCGTCTCAATAACGATGTTCTTCCCTCTGCCCTTGGCGTCGATCCGATCTTCACCTCCAGTGCTACTCTTGTCCAACATCGACATCTCTGCTAACACTCCGACGGCCCTGATCGGTCTTGACAATAATTGCAGCGCATACTGTTCATCGAGCGAGGATGGCGATATATGCCAGGGAGAATTCCGACCGCCATCAATATCCCGGTTCATGCATGCTCCAAGGTTCGGCGGTGAAGATGAATGTCGACATGGAGGGTTGGACGGATGTGACCGGCGAATAGTGACGGTGATGAAAGATGGTGTTTCCGGGAGCTCGAAGGAGGGGTTGGCTGCCGGGTATGCTTTTGCTTCGGATGTCCCACCCAATCACAACTACCATTCGCTCTGCCATCCAGAGGGCACCACCTGAAAACCGTCTCTCGTCTACCCGTTTAGCCGTAGCCAGCTTGCGGAGACAGACGTTTCCCCCGGTAATATGTGACCCCATCCTGAGCTTCGAGATCAAGGCGATGGAAGACCCAGCTTGTTGGCGGTCTCACGGCCGGCGGAAGATAAGTGTGTATAAGGTGAACGTTGAGTCGGCGACGGGGAATTTCTAAGTGCTGAGCGGAGGCTGAGTTGAGGTTGTGATAAATGGCGGAGAGGTAGAGACGCGGCGGGTGGGAAGGCAAAATCCTATGACGAGATTGAGAAGAGAAGGGTCGCGAACAAAGCGTTGCTCTCTCCTTTGCTCTTGTGAAACAACCAAGCTCGAGCTTGTCGTTTAGAGGGCTACTGGTGCGTCTCTTCGATCGAATGTGGGGATCCGTGGTTTATTTTTTTGTAAGGATAGGGTGTATCGGCCGTGATAATGGTTGGATGTTGAGATAGGTTGGAGGACAGGAACACATCAGGCGAGCTTTACATAGAAACAGTCAGCCTGATTGCTCACGTACACAACGAAGATACCCACATCTAGTCTGAGTTTCTGATAGTGACGCTGGTATCAGAGTTTCGTTGAGGTATTCCTGTTCTTGTTGGTACATGTGTAACAGCACAAGATATTCGAGTGAAAGACAAAACCACTCACAGATGAAGCCGAAAGACCATACCATCTTCACAGCGCCAACCAGCCCTCCTAATCAGATGCAATTTTCGCGTTCATATAGGTTATACAAGTACAGGGATGGTCGTGGTGGATTTGGTCAGATAGCCAGGTGGTGGTAGGAGGCTGTCAGAGTTAACGCCGCGACGCTGACAAAGCCCTTAGCCCATCCACTTGTTGCTCCTTCCTTCCACCGCAGTCCGAGCTCAAGCGCTCAGACAATGATTCAATTTGATACTCATCGACATCCTGAACTACTCTCAACCAGCTCTTGGTTTTAAGTCAGCAACTCGAAAGTTTCCTCCAAAAGAGCAAGTTGACGCCTATCCCAACAATCTTCCCGGAACAACCAACCGCGCATCCCACTTTTGCTTGCCTTCGTCTCATATTTTCATACCTTAGGCCTCAGGTCTCAGATCCTATTTGTGTTCACTCAGACTGTGGCGAGTAGGTGCATTCCGTCCTCATGATTCTGGTCTTCTGATGCATCTACACTTCAACAGCATGTTATTTCCACTTTTTCTGATGAGGTGCGAGTATAGATAAGGCTGACACTTTCAGAAAACTTCCATTCCCCACGGACCCTCAAAGATCACCGTTACGATAGGTCTCATCATCCTTCACATTCCCGCTCTACCTTTGATGGGCAGAGAAGTATTGACGTCTTTATGCTCTATGCCTGGAGGGATTTCAATCTCAATACATAATGGTTCCTGAAACATGATCGTCAACAAACAGGTACCCCAGCAGAGGTGATTGATAGATGCGGGGATTCGAGGAACCAAAGATGAGAAGAAAGAGTAGGGCAAGTGAGTTGTCTTTGCCTTTGCCTGTGCTGCATGCTTACTCTAGACTAGTCGACTTTTGTAGTACGGCGAATATACACATGGTAACATTCAACTCATCGGACCAGAATCACACGGAAGACTTGAGAATTATGATTCAACGACAGAAACATGGATTCTAATTGAGTGTCAAAGGAGCATTGCGCTCGGGTAGAGTGTCGGGGAGGGGGTAGAAAAAACACAATCATCTGTCAGTGTCATTCCGAGTTGTCGGTCTCTCTTGATCTCATAGAGCCTGGAACCTATCGAATGTCTCCTTTTCTTGCCCTTCTGTTGCGTATATCTGGTCGGATCCTATCACAAAAGATGGTATGTTTAGTCGTTTTACATTGTTGCACCCCATTAATGCGTGATGTTCAGCCCTGGTTTCTGTCATACTCCACTCTGAGTCCCCCGCCTCCGCCGAAAGTGCTCGGAATGTCACAATTTTGTGAGTACCACTGTAAGGGTAGCTCTCGAGATCTACTTTCTTGGCCCAGGTTTGGGGAGAGGGTTCCATCATACGCTCCTCCTGTTCCTCCACCTCTGCCGAAGGTGGGATTGTCATGAATGCTAGCCCCCAGAGTGGGCAAAAGTACAGGCGAGAGCCGATGGTTAAATCGTATTCAGGATCCATGGCTTTTCGCGTGTTGAGGATCATGCGCGATACAATAATAGTGCACCCCCTGAGCACCAACAAGCGTGAGCGCTCCAGTTCGTGGTTGCGAAGGCTAAAGGCGGACTCACACAGAAGAAAAACTTGTCATGATGTTCTTGAGGGGTATCTAGAAGAACAATCAGAATGCCGTACTCCAATCTTGCCTCAAATTTGGACCTCACAGTAGCATACTGGCAGGAGGGTTGTTGTCAGTTTTGTCGGTAAGGAGAATGTCGACGACCCACTCACAATGGTGAGTAAAACATTTGCTAAATGAATTGCAAACACCGCCGGGAGGAATATCATACCTAAAACAGCCAATGTGAGCCTGTTTGCGCAACGCACGGGGACGTGAGTAAGGTTTCGAGGAGCAAACTTACTCTCCTTCCAGATCACCTTAATAAACTTTGTGCGTTCAATTCTCAACTGCCAGCACCGAATGGCCGTCGTGGCGAGCATCAAGGAATCTTGAAGTTGAAAAAGTTGGACTTCAGGACAATACTCAAGTAACAAAAATGCAATAACGATGCGTACCAAAGACAAGCTCGGCACCATACCCATACACATATTGGGGATGTCTGAGAATACACCTTTGAAAACAAAGATCAACGAGGCAATTGAGAGAGATATTCACTGAGGCATCCTCGAGGAAATGAAACAACCAGTGCACTCTTTGTAATAAGTGCCTTTGATATCGGTTATTGCCCACTGACGGCTGCAATCAATGGTCGTGGAAATGAAGGAAAAACCAGAATCACCTACAATCTTGACTGCCACCTCTGCTGCTAGTAGTAAGTATGTGAGGATAATTGCATAAAGGTGCCGCGACCAGAGTGCTTGAACAAGTTTGACGAAATACACTGGTAGTGAGTGACATGCGTCTATGCATGATCTAGAATTTCAGAGAGACAGGATGGCTTACCGCTGGTTGCAGAAGTTACGATGAGCCACATAACTTGTGGGTACCATACGTAGTGCTCGCATACCATGGTACTCATCTGAGGATCATGGAGGAGGAGGACTATATTAGCAAAAGAGTAAAAATATGATGCTCAGTTTGAGTGATTGTTCCCTGCCCAAAATAATATGAATACTCACAAATTATAACCACCATATACGCCGGGCAGAGGTACCGGTTCTGGTCTAAGGTATAGCTTGACTCTTTGATTTAGAGATAGACATTGAAAACATACCACACACCACATCACGGTCATCCAGTTCAGAACTGGATGATACCCTTCATGTAAAGGAATCCATATGTATTGGACTTCATCGTCGAGAGTCAAGAATATGTCGTAGATTAGGACCGCTGAAACTGCTCAACAACTGCTATCTGCCAAAGTCATAGAATGCTCACTGAATGATGCTAATGTGACCATCTTGTTGAGAAGCCTATGCATCATCAGCAACATGGACTCCTGAGGAATGAAAATTGAGATACATACATGTGTTCAACAGTTTGTGAGTTGAAAGGGCTCTCCATTGTAGAAAATTTGATGGTACCCCCAGAGTCTGAGAACAGAGGACTAGTCAATTAGGTGCCCTTCACACTTGACTTGACTCCTTCTTGGGAGCCTAATATAAACAAAAAATCACAGTGATGACACAGCACTATGTTAGAGGTGTGCAGATAGCTTGCCCAGATGTAAATCTGAGCAGAGATGTCAGAGTTCTGAGTCTGACAAGTCAAAATGACAACTTACAAGTCAGAGTTCTGTTGTCTGAGGATTGGACAGGCAGTTGGACAGTAGTCAAAGGTTTTGACTTTGTTGAGTTGATCTGTCCTTGATTTAGTCAGAGATAAAGAGAGAGATATATATAAAGTGATTTGGAGAGAAAGTCAGAGAAGGAGTAAAGCAGTAACCAAGTTGATTTCAATTCTGAGGTTACATGCCAGAGAATAGCTAGCTTTAATATAAGTCAATCACTGAAGTAGTTGTGGGTTCAGAACCACCAAATTGGATGTAAAACACAATGTGGAGTAAATATCAAGATAGGATGAGTCATGAGTCTTGGAACTAAGATGTCTGAGATAAATGAAAAGATTATCATTGGAGAAAAATATGTCCAATGATATCAAAAGATGTAACAGATGGAAAGATAGATCATACTCAAGTAGGATTCTCTAAAAAATGCTTGCATTATTTGATTGATTAACCATTCCTGCAAGCTTATCTTATTCACCCAATGTGATCTTCTTCAAAAGAAGTGTCATGAACAGCCTCTGTGACTGGGAACCTCTCAGGCCATCCAATCTGAGACTAGGGATTGAGGGTGAAAGAGATAGTTATTGAGCAAGTACACCCTTAACATAGCACAAGCTAGGCAAGTGGTATGAACAAAATAGACAAGCTGGGGAACTATCTAAAGTGACCATGAGTATATATGACAGTCCCAAGCTGTACAATGATCATGGGAATGAACTGCAAAGGGATAAATGATGTATCTGTGGATCTGATCAAAGGAAACCATGTACACATTAGTGGGAACACAGGTAACAATGTATCAAGGAAAGAATGATATGGAACATCATAGAATGAAATGGGAATCATACAGTGATGCTGGGACATGTATATGTGTGAAAAGAAGTGGAAACAAAGGGATGTTGACCAAGGGACCAGGAAAGTGAAGAATAGTGGGTAGATTCGTAACAAGAAGCTCCTGCAAGGAGTCCAAATTCATCAACACATGCATGATTACAGAGACTGTAAAAATGATCTCTCAACAGCCACGGAATATTAGAATGATCCATATTTACCATGTACAGCAAACTAATTGACAATCTACTGACCTATTTCAGCCAATTCAGATGGTCCCACGTCACAGGCAGTCCAATATCCAAAAGCTTTTCAGATGGTCACAGGTCACTGGGGCCCCATCCAAATTCATCTGGCACTGTGGCCGGTCCAGAGAGGTCAGTGCACCAAAATTTTGTGGGTGCAAAGCACCCATTGCCCAAAATTTTTTGCCTGGTCACAGCCTCATGGCCACTCATCTGAAACCTCAAGTTTGTATGGACAGTCACATGTCACTCCCCCATCTGAATTGACTGAAATAGGTCAGTATTTTCATGCACTCTCCAGACACTCCCCCTGATACACTTGAGTAGTTTTCAAGCACCACTTCATAAGATTCTCTAAGGGAAGCTCTATCAGGCTATATGCTTGCACAATATGAATCTAGATCAACCAGGACCACTTGTGCTTCACCTTGGAGTAACAGTGTAGAAGGACAATGTTGATTCCATCCTATACCTCCCACTACACAAGAGTCAGACCAGACCCTGTCTTCTTGGCAGACTGCAGTCCATCCCTAATGACAGACATGCTTTTACCAACCTCTTCAATGAAAGAGATGACTGAGGGGCCAATATGTCGGCAATCCTTGGTCCAGGGTTTGGGTGCTATCTTTATATGTGGCCGTGTGCTAGCCTGTCTTGTCCAGTTGAAATTTGTGACCAGTTGTTCTTGTTTTCATAATCTTCTGTATTGAGAAAGGTACCCAGATAGAAATTGAATCATGTACCAACAGCTGTTCACCCTACAGGTCCTAGATGTTCAACCTTGGTCCAAGTTGACATAGATTTTGGGCGCCCAGCAAGTGCCACTTTAGATGGCATTTGCCAAACGGTGAAATGACACGGTCAGACCCACGCCACCACCTCTTCCTCTGACACTAGCAAGAATAACATCAATGGAAGCATACCGGTTCTAATCTACGTATCCAAAACATTGACCACTGGTCGTTGCTATGGATTCACCTCATAGCCAAATTTGACATGTCTCCTTTCGTGTCTTTCTGCTCTCTGCCCACCCCTTCACTTCCATCTGGAAACCCACCTTTTGTGAGTCACTCCCTGTCATCCAGACTTGTGATTGCAAGGCATTCACCGACAGCGTTTTAGAACGGATGATCTTCAGGAGTTACGGATTCAGAGTTTATGGAGAACCGTTCTTATCTGACTGAGGTGCACACTTTATTGTGTCCCCCAATCAACTTGGACTTCACTACACAATTAATGTACTTTTCAGGTCAATACCAACTCAATTTCCCCTTATTCAGCTTACTTCCTGGTAGATATCCCCAGTCCCTTACTTTGACTGGATAATTTCCTTTTTCACTAAGGTGCATTCGGACCAAACTGCATCCTTCACAGTTTGGCCCCAGTGCTCAGACTAAGACTTCCACAGGCCGTCCTCTGTTAGTCATATACTGACAGTTAACTGCCTTCCTCTACTGTGCCTGCTTCACGACATCTCAAGCTATGAGGAGCTGGCCATTGAATAATAAGGTCAGCGGCAGTACTACATACTGCACTATGGGCGCTGCGGCATTTCCAGCTCTCAGCCACAAAATAAATTTAAAATCAATTGATTCAAGTACTACACTTGCACAATGTCTAGCCTACAACCTCCTACAACAAGTAGCTGAGTTGATAGCATATGTTTGAAGTACTCACCAGTGCACAAAAGAGTACGTGATCACTAGCACTGATAATCAGTCAAGGAGGCAGAGGAGGAAAGGAAACTGTATGGCCCATGGAATTCAAATCTGTACTTGCCTGCTGCGCCACGGCAGGTCCCACCTTATGAATTGGCTTCAGGAAGATGGAATCAGGAAAGCCAGCGCAGATGATGACAGAGACTTACTCAGCTCCAGTGAGTATCTGACTATCGTCTCATTGTTGTTTCTTTACTGATCGGTTTTTTTCTGCTGCATGGATGTAAAATCGTCTGCTGACGCCTTCATTATTTCAGTTCAAATACCCGTGGTCTCTGTCTAAGCAGGACCAGCCAGCACCCAACTTGATCCCTCCCCATCCTTCTCACCTTGATCCCCATTGCCACTCGCAGTGAACAAGTCATCAGACCACCTAAGGTTGGCAATCTGCTAGAACCGCGCATAACTCTGCACCCCTACTATCGCAAAATCAGATCCAAAGAACGACTTGTATTGGGCCTTCCAATCGTCACTTGTCGCAAATCCTACCAACAATCTGTGGTAACCAGCTCCTTTGGCTTCATCAAACCCCCTCTGGTCATTGCATACCCTACAAAGTAAGCCATGCTTGGCAACATCAATGGTGCGACATGGTGGTCAGGTCCAAGATGGTCGAGGAGTTTGTTGACACTCTTGCTCCGGAGCATGATGCCAACCCTCGTCGCTATATTAGGGGTTTGGTAGATGCGGGATTAGAGAAAGAGGTGCAATGCATGAGGATATGGGTGGTTGTGGGAGGTGAAAGCAGAGCGTTTCTTATTTTGAGTGATACTTGACTTACTAGATCCATTGTCAGGTCAGTTTCTTGGTGCAGTGACAGAGCCCTAGGACTTGCAGTAATCGGAGCAGCTGTCAGCTATCAAGAACATTCAACTCCCTCTGAGTGTGAAAACTGAACATAGATAGAAAAGTACGTATTTCTATTTGAGATAGGTTGCTGTTGTTGATTATTGTCCCACAGAAAAAAAAAGATGGCGATGACAAGAAAGCAGGGAGAAGTGAGGAGCGTAAGACCTTCCATC
This sequence comes from Marasmius tenuissimus, assembly GCA_029532415.1. Taxonomy (NCBI): domain Eukaryota; kingdom Fungi; phylum Basidiomycota; class Agaricomycetes; order Agaricales; family Marasmiaceae; genus Marasmius; species Marasmius tenuissimus. The sequence goes on along the minus strand of JAQOTA010000050.1, from coordinate 5,004,673 downwards.
AGTCGGATGGTTGGTTTTAGTATGTAGGCAAATATGTCTATGATGTAGAAGGATTGAACTTAGGGACGTCCAAGAAGAGTTAAAATGGATCCACAGATAACAAAGCCTTGTGATTTAGGACTTCTGAATCATAGTCAATGCTGTATCCTGGCCTTGTCTCTACCAAGCGCAGAGCACGATTCTGTGCTCTTGTTCCACTTGCCCATGGTCATGGCAGAGGGAGCAAGCACATCTGCGCATAAAGGGGTGGAAAAAGGATGTCGTTTATAGCATCAGCTAGGTTGAAAACCAATGGAACTCCTGAATGCTGCTGCCCAAAACCTTTGTTGACAACTTTCTGTATCTTCAGGCTCAACCCGACCACTGTTGTCCTGACGTTCTGTCCCGTCTTAGTTTCTCTCGTATATGTCCCACCTAGAACTGTCTCTAGTTCTATTTCTCCTGTTTGGTATATTTCAGTGTGGTCTGGAGCCGGATTTATGCAGAACGTGTAAAGGAGCATGCAGCTCCATGAGTATCGGATTGAGGTGAGAGTGTAGTGAACGAGGCAGAGGAGAAGGAGCAGAGCGATGATGTTGGGTGTCGATGTTGGGATAAGACTCCGAGGTTCCTGAGTCATGGAGGTGCTTGCCTACACTGTGAATTGTGGCCATTATGCTTCTGCTTGCAGCCTACTAGTCCCGTTCCAGAGCGTGATCCATGCCCATGCAAAGTAAATCCCTTCTCCGGATACGCCTCTCTGATGAGCCAGTGACAGGTAAAGGGATCTGGCAGTGAATCAATGAGCATCAAAGGCAAAAAAACACAGAAGAAACACAGCAGTAACCTGGAGAATTGCAGGTAAACTCAAGTTTACCTGGTGGTGACATGAACATAGCCGTTCCGGTGAAGTTGCCGTTCAATACTTGATGCTTTCTCTTGTCTTGATTTCATCTCTAATGCCAACGCTCTCTCATTCATAGTCCATTCACCTCGTCCTATCCATCTTGACGCGTGAGCGGTCTATGGCTGTCACCTGCTGTCTCCATTAGACGTGAAACAGTGGGTTGATTATGAGTCAGAGTGTTTGTGTTCAAGACAGAATTGTTGACTTTGGGGAATCGGGCATCTCAGAAGCTTGGTATATCAGAGTGCGTGAGACGTGGTGAGGAAAGACAATAGGAACCAAGGGAAGCTCGCCAGTATTGCTTGATGGTCATCACTGGTATCATTTGTTGACTAGCCAGCAGATCAGGAAATGAAATTAGCACAGATTTGGCCTTGTGAGATGTGATTCCGAGAGAAAGTCGTCTTCTTGTCGGTGGAAGTGGAGCTTGGAAGAGCATTGACTCTTGAGTTGAGATAGATATCACAGAAAGCAGGCAGATGATAAAGCGGAGAACTGAGGACTTCAATTTGAGGGGGAAAGATCACTGTCGGTCAAGGAGCGAAGTTCTGTGAGGCCATATCAATTGGTATTGAAAGCGAAGTTTTGATGGTCATGTTCAATGCCACAGACACTGGCAAAGCACCTTTGCTCATTGTCTACAACATCCACCACAGCTCAATGAATCTTTGGCAATTGTTCGTTCTTCACCAATTTTGAGGTCCGATGTGGAATTTTTGACCAAGAATGACATACTTGGGAAGATCGCTCAAGCAAACATTATATAGGCACCTCAGGGCACCTCTCTCGATCCTTCTCCGGAAACACTGACATACACTGACAACGCGCGATTCTTCTTGCGAATTCTACAGCTTGTAAGGAAACTGGTGCCTTCTCATCCCATATCTTTGTCCCTCAGCATCCCCAACCCTCTTCAAAAACATCTCAATCTCAAACTCAGGGGAACTGGCGACCTGTCACGATCAAGTTTCAGCTTGTTGAGGTATGGCAGATAAGCCCGATGTTGGTTGAAGCCTCCCATCCCCTAACGCTTACCCTCAAAGTTCACCACCAAAACACATGTCCCATCAGCACTCGCCTTTCTACTCCACCAAGGATGGCTGGTGTATCAACAGATCCAAGCTCCCCGAGGATGTGTACTCAATGTCGTGGAGGGACCACAATGTTAACACTGGGCCCGGGACACTCACTATCAACAATGACAACAGGGTGTTTCAGCAGCCAAGGTCAACATCAGTGCATTTGGGGAACAGAAGAGGAGGCAGAATACGCAGAGGTGAGTATCAAAGTTATCCTCCTTAGTTGCACTCTGAGCCCACCTTAGTCATATCTTGCAGTACGGTATGTTTACTGCCGGCTTATACCAAGTTAACACGACTCCCACTGCGCTCACTGCTCCAATGCCATTTAGGAAAACCTCCTTGCGCGATTCATGCCTATCATTAAGACCTGTGGTTGCCAGATATCGACTGGAGGTGTTTTGGGATGGACATTTTTTGGGAATAGACGCTCTACAAGACTAGGAGCTCGATTGAGTATCTGGCCATTGTCTGATCGTTACTTTTTACTAACCAAAGTCTCCGCATAAATAGAGAATTATGTCTGTGGATACCATTGACGCTCCTGCCATTCCGATCCCCGTCGTGTCTACCATGTCCAAGCAGTATTGACTACCACCCGGCACGATCCCCTTCACATCCTCTCCACCCTACTCCTTCCATACCCACTCGCGATAAGCACGCTGATATCACAAATCGAGGGCTCTCAATCTCCCAGGCCCATTCAGATTGACACCCTGCACCATTGTTCAATTGTATTCACAGAATGAGTCACAGACAAGGACGTATTGCACCTACCAATCTTCCCTTGTTGCGACTCCTTTCAACCATGTCACGAATGGCCTCTGTGAAGAAACCTCTCAAGCCACCTGAACTCACTCAGAGATAAGACTAGTTGATAGAAAAGTAAAAGAGTAGATTGAGCAGCCAAAAGCTCAACCCAGCACAAGTGCTACAAGCAGTGGGGAGACAAAGTGGACAAGCTGGGAAACTACCTACAGAGACCATGAGTATATATGAGAATATGCATCACAAGGAATGAATGAAATGATGAGAACTGTCAAAAGTATCCATGAGAGAAAAGCGGGGAAGTCAAACCAAACATGTATAGTTGTAACCAAAGGTAAGGTATGAGAAAGAGATCAAAAGATGATTGTTCCATGATGAAAGACCAAAATAACTGATATGGCTCAATAAGTAAATGAGGATGACAGGTGGCAATGCTATGTCGATGGGAGAATTGATTGGAATGACTCTGGTGATGGTAAATGGCAAGATCCGGGGAAGTAGGGCCGGCACCGGGGTGGACAGGACAAAAGAATAGTGGCAGTTTGTGACAATACCCCCTCTTTAGGATGTGCTTGCGCCTGGAGCACTGGTGTATCTTTCCAGATTTCACTTGCCAAAATGCCCATAGATCTAACCCTTGTTGTCCTCTTTTTTGGCCTTGTATGTGGTTTCGATGGATGATATGCGTTAGGATTCTTTGCATAGAACTCCTCAAGCATTTCATCACAGTTGAGACTAGACCTAGGCCGCCACGATGTTTCTGTATCTGGATAACCCTTCCACTTGATCAAATATTCCACTCCACGTGCATTCGGTGTTGGTTGTGCATCTAGAATTGCCTCCACCTCATATTCACCATCTTCTGGTTCCACTTCCTCAAGAGCAGGATAATTGGGTCCATGAGCTTCTGTCTCTCGATATGGTAGTAGAAGAGAAGCGTGAAATACTGGATGGATTCTGCTCCATGTCTTGGGTAACTTGAGACGGTAAGTTACTGGACCAAGAACATCAACAATCTCAAAAGGGCCATGACGACGATTCGCCAACTTAGCTTTTGGTCTTGTTGATTTGAGGTTTTTTCCATCCAATGTAACTTTATCACCAACTTTGAAGCTGATACCATTCTCCATATGGTCATGGTTATTCCTCTTCATCAACTCTGCTGCCATGTTCAGACTTGCTTTAACCTCATCTCTTACTTCTTCTAGTTGTCGGAGACGTTCCTCCACTCTTGGGACATCTGTTCTTGGGTTGACTGAGGGGAACATCTTTGGAAGAAAGCCATAAAGAAGTTTGTATGGTGCTTGTCCTGTTGCAGAGTGAATGTGATTGTTGTGACAGAAGACTGCAAAAGGAAGTAACTTAACCCAGTCATCTTGTCGATAGTCACAGAAAACCCGCAAATATTGCTCAAGCTCCTGAATATATCGTTCTGTTTCTCCATCAGTTTGTGGGTGGTAAGCTGTACTGAGTCCCTGAACAATGCCAAGTTTCTTTGACAATGCTGTCATAACCTTCCCTGCAAACTGTGGACCTTGATCTGTAATCATCTTGTCCCACAATCCATATCGTGCCCACACATGGTCTACCAGAAGATCTGCTGTCCCATCACTGTCGATTGTCTTGTTACATGGTGTTGCAACCACTGTCTTGGTTGTCCGATCAACCACCACATGAATGGAGTCTGAACCATCGCAAAGAGGCAGGTCGGTAATGAAGTCAGAAGTTATGATACTGAATGGCCTCTCTGGAATCTCGTTGGGAACTAGTGGGACATGGGGAGGATTGTTGTTGGCTTTGGTAAGTTGACAAGTTGCACATCCTTCCACATATTCTTTGACAAACACCGACATGCCTGGCCACCAGTACTTGCGGCTAAGGAGTTCGTATGTCTTGAAGCGTCCTGGGTGTCCAGCAGCCAGTGTATCATGATGGAGCCGTACCAGTTCACGTCGAAGCTCGATATCATATGGAACATAGACCTTTCCTCTGAAGAGGATTAGTCCATCCTCGTAATTCCATTCCTGTAGATTTTTGACAAGCGAGCGGGGACCATTGTTCAAGATGACATTGAGGGCACTCACAACCTCAGCATCCTTTCTTGGACACTCTACAATCCTATGTCTCAACTCTTCATCCATAGATGTGGTAACCATGCCAGGTCGGGTTGCTCGGATTTGAAAAAACTTGTGATCGAGGAGAACACGATCAGAATTGTCATTCTCTACCCCCTCTTTATGATCTGGACGCCGGGACAGAGGGTCACTGCGATTGGATGGACCTGGCTTGTGGATGAATACAAAGTCAAATCGAGTCAAGAATAAAGCCCATCGCGCTTGTCGACGACTTAATTTCTGTGCTGTGGTAAAGTACTCCAGGTTCTTGTGATCTGTATGAATCTCCACTGTATATGGTGCTCCTTCCAAATAGTGTCTCCATGTTTCCAATGCTCTGATGATTGCCAAGAGTTCTTTATCATGGATATCGTAGTTCCGTTCGGCCTCTGACAGTGATTTGGAAATATATGCTGTTGGGTGCCACTGGCCATCTTCACCTTGCTGTGAGAGGATTCCTCCAGTAGCAAAGTCTGATGCATCAACTTCCACACGATACAGTTTTGATTCATCAGGCATCAGCAATACTGGAGAGGATATGAACACAGCTTTTAAAGCATCAAATGCTGTTTGACAATCTAGGGTCCAGTTCTATTGATGTTCCTTCCTGGTCAACTCGAATAATGGTCTTGCAATCCGAGAAAACCCCTCTATAAAGCGGCGATAGAAATTCCCAAACCCAAGAAATGATTGCACTTCCTTCACAGAATGTGGTGTTGGCCATTCAGTGACACCTGCTACCTTTACTGGATCCATAGCAAGGGTGTTGTGAGAGATTATCAGGCCCAGGAATTCAACTGACTCAGCTTCGAAAGTGCACTTTTCTGGTTTCAAGTAGAGGTCATGATCTTTTAACTGCTGAAGCACCTTTCTGACAATTTGACGATGTTCCTCCATAGTGTCCGTGAATATAAGAATGTCGTCCATATAGATGACCACCTTCCCTGACTCAATCAAGTCACTAAAAATGGTGTTCATCATTGCTTGGAATGTTGCAGGTGAGTTCATAAGGCCAAAGAACATCACCGTTGGTTCAAAAAGGCCTCGGTTTGTCTTGAATGCAGCTTTCCACTCATCCCCCTCCTTGATTCTGATATTGTTGTAACCCCATCTGAGATCCACTTTAGAAAATACTCGTGCTCCCTTGAGTTTATCCACAAGTTCTGATATGAGGGGTAGTGGATATTCATTCTTGACAGTGCCAGTGTTGAGAACCCGATAGTCCTGTACAGGTCGTAGCTTTCCATCTTTCTTTTTGACGAAGAAAAATGGACTTGCCATTGATGACTTTGAAGGACGAATATATCCCTTCTCTAAATTCTCCTTGAGGAATGAATCAAGTTCCTGTTGTTCATTGGGTGATAGAGGATATGTCTTGCAAGTCTTTGGTTGGAAATCTGGCTTGAGATCAATGGCATGATCCCAATCTCCTTGTGCTGGTAACCGTTCTGCTATCTTCTTGTCAAAAACTGATAGAAATCCATGGTATTGCTCCGGAACTAGTTCCTCAAGCTTCTTGGGAGTTTTATCAGCAGCATGGTGTTTCTCTGCTAATACTTGTGCATTTGTGAATGCTGCTCGGATATTCATAGTAGGACTGTCCTCGAAATCTGGTTCGCTCACCGGAGAGTCCTCTTTTCCAAAGACTTGTTTCAATGCTCTAATTACCCAATCTCTAGGCACCTCAACTTCTCCATCATCATCTTCTGTGAACAGCTTTGATGGTAGTGGGGGATGTCCAACAAACGAACGGACTCGTCTGCGACTTCCAGCAATCTTGGTAACTGGAACTGGAACACCGTCCTCCTCTTTCCAAGTAACCTTGTAGTCCCGATAGAAACAAGGAATTGTTGATTTGGATGCCCGAAATGTTGATTTTACCTCTGACTTGGTGCAAACATTCTTGACAGGTGGATTTTCGCAAATGCATGTGGGAGGACATCTAACCATATCCACCTCTTGGTTTATCCAATTGATCTCTGGATTATGCTGCTCCAACCAATCTGTTCCAAGTATAACATCATGATCCCCAATATCTGTGACATAGAATTCAGCTGTTTCCTCGTGGAATGACAGATGGTCTTGAGAATAGATACGAAGCTTTTGTTGGGTAAAATATCGAACCCATCCAAGGACATTCTCAGATCCATCCACATTCCGGACTGGAAAAGGGGTTGAAACAGGAAGAAGAGTGAAATGATGTTTTCAGGCAAAAGTTGAATTAATGATGATCCCTTCTGCTCCACTATCAACAAGTGCTTCTGCGTTGATTTTCTGACCGGTAATCTTCCCTATGAACTCAACTTGTAGTGTAATCGATGGAGTCTGTCTGTTTCTGGTGATTGCAGACATTCTCAATTCTGATATAAACGATTGCTCACAGAGTAGGTTCAATATATCAAATCGATTCGAAGATAGTCCAGTAAGTAATGGTACAACTCCTCCTAACGACGCGGTAGGGGAGGAAATCAAAAATCCTTCTTGTCGCCAAGGTCCCTCCAATGTGCAGCAGCGGCAGCCTTGGTTTCTGGGTCCAGCTTCTGAATATTGTTGAATGTCTCGGTGATTTCTTTCATATAGTCAGGGGTAGAGAAAGGGGAAGTGGTAGCGAGATTGTTCATAGGGGTAGAAGAGAAAGATGGTGGTACAGTGGAAGATGATGGAACAGAGGATGAAAAAGATCCGGGAGTAGTGGCACGGATATTAGTGCCTGTGGGACGCTGAATAGGAATGAATTGTCCTGATCGCTGGTTGGTTGGTGGAAATGTAGGACATTCATATCCTTGATGACCTGGTTGCCGACATCTGAAGCAAAGTCCTTTATCAACACACCACTGTCGTTCCTCAGGAGTCAGCTTTTTCAGAGGAATAAGGGGCGAGGATGCACCTGGAGCCTTAAAGGCATTGACTTCCTTTGATGCTCCAGCATCTGCAGCAACTCTACCCATGGTGGTAGATGTAGTAGTTGTTTGGGAACAAGTGACATAGTTCCCCAGGCGAGTGTTCTTCCAGCGTGCTGCTTCTGCCCTGCGACTCAAATACTCATTCTGCAACTCTACAGCTCGCTTCTTATAACCCTCTAATCCCTTTGGCCTTGGGTATGTCCCAGACACCCGATCAACTAGCTTGGGATGAAGTCCACGCTTGAAGAAGAGCAAAAGTGCCTCCTCCCCCAGCTTAGAGACAGCTGCATGTCGTTCAAATTCGGAAATGTACTTGTCGATGTCAGCCAGGTCTCCAGTCATGGTGATGGTCTCAATAGCGGTCTGAGCCTTGCCTTTGGGATCAAGTGGAGCAAAGTCCTTCTTGAATTGTTTCAAGAGAGAATCGAGGGTTGGCCACTTAACAGACTTCCTAGAGGATGCTGTAGAGTTTGCAACTCCAGTTTGTTGGCCTGCAGGATCCACGTTATTGTCCTGGTGGTCACTGTCACTGCTACCCCAATCACTTCCTTCATCATCACTACCCCATCCATATATCTCCTCCATACACCTATCTGCCCATGCTGCACCAATATCCCCACCTAGTAATGAGAGGAAAAGCGCTTGTTGGTCCACTACAGTGGGGTACCTGTCTTCATTCAGTGCAAGGTAGTTTCTGAATTTATTGACAAATCTGTTGGTCTTGACACGGTCCCCTTCCCAATTCTCAGACTTGACACCTCTCTCACTGGGAAAGGAGGTACGGGCAGCCTTATCTGACCCTGCTCCCAGGTTGATTGATGATTCTGGTCAGGATGATGGACGATTGTGGGTGGGATTGGTAGTAGCTGGTTGATCGGGAGATGTTTCGTGTTCTGACATGTTGGTTGATGGTGAGGACTCGGATTTTGGTTGAGGAATTGGTCTAAGGGGAACAGGACTAATATGTTCTTCTTTGATAGTTGGTGACGTACAGGTTTGCTCTGGAGAAATGAAGACGTGTAACTCTCTCTCCTCAGCAGCTGTCAACCAACGGTTCTCTGCTTGTGTTTCTCCAACAATATACCAGCCGTGTTGTCCGTTTGAGGTAGGCTGATCTAGCCAGTCAACTTCTTGCCGGATGTTGGCAAGTACTGCAAAAAGTCTCTCTCCGTCTCCAGGTTCAATTCGATGTGGTAAAGGAAAAGGGCGGGGATACTGAGGTTCTGGTCTTGGTTCTGGGCTAGGTGCTCTTGCAGTTTCTCGAGGTCCTCGTTGCCGGGAGGGTGAAGCAATGTTGGGCAATGAGATTTTTCAATGAGGATGAAGGAAAGAGCATGAGCTTGGAGATCAGGATATAGAAGACGACCAGAAAGTGTGAAAAATAAGTTGGAAACAAAGGTGAATTCTCTTTCAGGGATAATAGCAGAAATACGTTGTGCAAGAGTGGGTGAAGGGGTGTCAAAGAGTTGAGTAATGCAAAGGGGGCCTTGGTATAGGATAATGGTGATAGAGGGATCTGTGAATTCAAAGACCCTCACTAGTAGGTACTGATTGTGGAAAGTGGAGCCTTCACCTGAGGTCCACACTGCACGGTGTGTATTAACCCAGCAATTGTTATATCTCTCAGGACTCCGGAGTATTCTGTGACCAAGTTCTTCACGGTTTAAGGTTCTGCTAAAAGATGGGGCAATCCCTGGGTAGGGGTATGCGTTGATATGTGCCAGTGTGCCAACAAGGTGGGGTGAGAGTAAAAGGAGCTTGTCCAAGTGTCACGAATGGCCTCTGTGAAGAAACCTCTCAAGCCACCTGAACTCACTCAGAGATAAGACTAGTTGATAGAAAAGTAAAAGAGTAGATTGAGCAGCCAAAAGCTCAACCCAGCACGAGTGCTACAAGCGGTGGGGAGACAAAGTGGACAAGCTGGGAAACTACCTACAGAGACCATGAGTATATATGAGAATATGCATCACAAGGAATGAATGAAATGATGAGAACTGTCAAAAGTATCCATGAGAGAAAAGTGGGGAAGTCAAACCAAACATGTATAGTTGTAACCAAAGGTAAGGTATGAGAAAGAGATCAAAAGATGATTGTTCCATGATGAAAGACCAAAATAACTGATATGGCTCAATAAGTAAATGAGGATGACAGGTGGCAATGCTATGTCGATGGGAGAATTGATTGGAATGACTCTGGTGATGGTAAATGGCAAGATCCGGGGAAGTAGGGCCGGCACCGGGGTGGACAGGACAAAAGAATAGTGGCAGTTTGTGACAAACCATCTGTGGATGGCAGACTCTACAGCCAATCTACATGGAAATTTCGCCCCCTTGACGATGAGGGATATGCTACCAGGGTCATATGCTGTGTCTGTCTAGTCTCACCCCTCACTCTCGTTTGCCGCGAAGGAGAAGGAACTAGTCTACCCTGACAGTCATGGGATACGGATCATGATGGTGAAGGGCGCCCGGCGAGGGCATCTCTCCTCCATTGGACCAGGCAGAGGACATGGCCAATCAAAACCAGAACGACCACGTCTAAAGGGGGTGGGGGTGGGACAAGAAACCCAAGTATGGTGTCGTCTCGCACGCTGTTTGCTGGCTGGGGCTCTCGCGTAGATGGTGTGTAACTGACGTGGATACGTTGGTTGGATCTAATCGGTGCCATTCAGAGAGACAAAGAGGTTGAATTGTGGTGATGTCGAACATTTTGGCTTACTGAACCGGGAGTACGTTGACGAAATCCTTTTGTTGATAACTCAACTTGATTCTTGACGGTGTTTATGTGCAACTGTGTAGCAGAAGAACTGAATTCACACCAATAGGATTCGTTGAGATGCTCAAGCTTGGCATGGTGTTGATTGGATTTGGTGCTGTGTCCTCTCGATCTTTCTAAAGCCACAAGGACGTGATGCTTCTCAGGCGCTCTCGTGTATTCATTCGTCTTACTGCACCCCAATACTCGCAGTGCTCGTTCATCGTCCTTCAATCCAGAGCGACCAGCTTATTTCTCAGCCTTTCGCCTTGATGCATCCATGCCTATCTGGGAGATCATCATATGCCGCTCTTGACGCAGATGCCATACAATCAGATACCGTTTTTAACTGCACTGCTGACCACTTCTTCCAAGTTCAGTCTAATTTTCCCTGCTCAAGGTCCGTGATATCGGAGCAAAAGAGGTGATTATTTCCCTACAAAGGCATATATCCCGATGTGCTCAATCTTGATGAAGAAAAAGCGTGTTCTCGGCATGTACAAATCATTGTGGTGAGTGGTTCTCTACTTTCTGATCTCATTATGTGCCATTGAATATCACCGCTCGCAGTCTAAACCATGCCACTTGGTTTTCATTTACATGTAGTGCTGTTGTAAATCTAGGATCTTGAATGTTCATTGGTATTGGCACAGCCTGTGTTTGAGGGGTGAGGCACTCAGATACAGACAAAGACTACCTGTGTGATCGGTGTGTATCACTGCAGTGAGTCATTCTGCTCTGAAAAATACTCAGGTTAGCAGCATGCTGCCCACACATTCGATCTTGATAACCTTCTGAGCTGAGGGTATAATATGAGACTGGCGTTCATGTACATGCTTCAAACACGAACCCTTGGAGGCCACCAGTGACACAACATGTCCCATCAGCTCGCACTTTTCTACTCTGCCGAGGATGGTCAGCAAAGTATCGATTGGTCCGAGCTTTCTGGGGACACACGCCTAATACCGTGGAGGGACCACAATGTCAATAATGGACCTGGGATGCTCACTGTCAACAACATGGTGATTCAGCAGGTGCAATCGACGTATCGGCACATTCGAGGGACGGAGGAAGAGGAGGCAGAGTACGGGGAGGCGAGTCGTGGAGTCGTTCTCTTCTGTTAGTATGCTGCTCGCTGACCCTGGTTGCTTCTTGCAGTACATTGAATACAAACGTGGTGAACTCCGATTGTCCAAACTGATACATCGTGACAAGAACTTCGAGGCATACGATGAGGAGGCCAAAAGATGGGTCGAGTGTGTATGAAGCTTCTTCCTGGCAGAAGTCTTGTGTGGGGATAGGAAAGGAACAATAGTCACTGTGGAATTCTATGAAGGTGCGGGAGCCCCAATAGTAAGTACTGACGCTTGTTGGGCAAGCTTCGGGTTCCTGACCATCGCGAGACAGAGTTGGAAACAAGATTTTGTGTATTATTCTGGACGAAGTCTGTAGGTGTCATATTCATTCGTCCTTTCGAAGCAGACTGGAAGTTTCAGTTTCAGGAGCGAGAACAACGCGCATCTTCATGCACTTAACTGGTCCAAAGTTCCATTATTGATCTTCTCAGGTGGTAAGTACCAACTAACTTGATATACTGCGCGGCTACCAATTACTGATGGCTGTCTTACTCCAGAGCTCATACCATTCGCAAACTTCAAGATAGATATGGGGCTCTTGGGTCACATGTATATTGAGATCCTGCATGTAAGTAGCCATAGTGGTAAACCAAACATTCCAATCACGCAATCCGAGTCGTAGAGGCATCCGCAATTGAATTCCAGCCAGGGTGATTATTGGGGGATGTGGTTGATGGACATGTGGATGGATCCTGCCTGAGGAGTTATATGTCTTGGTCCCTTGGGGTCATATACTGGTTTCAAGTTCAACGAGGACTATTCGAGTTTGGACATGGACCATCTGGTGACCGATCGGAATGATCTACCTTTGACTGCTGACCTTCTTCAGGTCGACGTTTTCTTGCGCTTCTTGGCGAGCCGAAAAATCGATGACGCATTTTTACACATGGTTTGTTGGGGGCATCTAAATCAGAGCAAACCGTATAAATGTAATGGCTCGTGCAAATGCAATCAGCCAACAATCATCTCAGTTCTGACGCAAACCCCCATTGCCACTGCAATGAACATCTGGGCGGTTGATGGTGTTGATCCTGTGGACATAGGTACAAATGTGCTGGAAAATGGGTTGAACAGGTGAGATTGTTCCAGATTATAGGCGACTCTTCTGGGAACGCAGGAGTAGATTTCAACTCGAGAGACTCAAGGGACTCTTTCAAGATGGGAGGTTTATTGCATTGGAGTTGAATTTGGACATAGAACGGGTCTGGATCTCACAAGCACCGAGTGTCTTTCATTCTTGCGGGCTTCCGTTGGAGGATGATCTCAGTGTTTACGTTGCGTCATCGCTTTGTTTCACCTTCGTCACCAGCTAACTTTGCTCAGAGATCACCGCCTCTAACGCAACCTTAATCGGGTATCTTGACCAATCCCCTTCCAAATCCCAGCAATGACGCCAGCAGACAATTTACCTCTTTGTCCATTCGCTTCCCCACTTCTGGTTTCCCACAAATTACAAAACACGTTGGACTTCCTTGCTGCATTTCTGGTCTTTCCACGAAGACGGTCATTCACGACTTACACTTAGCTCATGCCACGACCTTGGGCTCCCCCTCCAGCTTGAACTCAACAGGTGGGGGTACAACCATGGCCAGTCATACTCAGGCTGGACTACTGAACACTACGAGTCAATATGTCAATACCAACTCGCCCAGGGCTTTGACCCAACAACCACCAATTTTGCTCGACATTTTGGCTATGATAATATCTTTTTCAAACCTACCAACAATGAGCATAGATTTCAAGAGGTTCATGAAGGTGCATTATCTCACAGTTATCAAATTCATATCCTCACCCCGATGCAGAGCCAAAAAGTCCCAATGGCCTCACCATACCCAACATGAACACCGACTCAGAAGGACCATCAAACACGACAGACACACAACCAGTCAAGGGTGTGAACTCTCAGGGTGATTTACAAGTCCAGGGTACGCAATATGATAGGGAAAAGGGCCCCACTCTCATTGGCGCAAGCACAGATGATGTTGCAAACAATCGACAGAGGGTTGACACGAAGTTCAGAGGAACGGAGAGCAGAAGTTACCCAGAACAGGTGTGTTATTGATTTATTTTGTTTGCATTGTGTCGCTTACATGCGCAGTGGTGGGATCCCTATTGCGAAAGGGACAACACCAGCGACGACATTAGCAAAGTCATCAGCAACAACACCAGCGACATCGGGATCACGGAAGAGTTCTTTGTTTCACTATCTCCACCGGGCAGTCGCTCGTTCATGGAAAAGCCAACTATCTTCAATGTCTTGACCGAAACCCCCATTGCCATCGCAGAGCATTCCTGGGAGAGCAGATGTGGCTGTCTTGCGGGTAGGAGGGTGTTGAAAAATGGACTGACAAGGTGAGATTGTTGTACACTATACTGGCATGTTGCCATTCGAATTACCTGATCTATAGGTTTCGCCTTCTTGGAGATGGATCGACACTTTTCTTATCGCTTAATTCGCACGTAGATGAGGCCTGGCTCCTGGAAGCATCAAGAATCTTCCTTGCTCGAGGAATCTCACCAGAGGGCAGCCTAGAAAATTTCAGTACGTCATTATCTTGTGTTGGCTAAGCTGTATCCACGTTCTGACAGTAGCCAGAGCTCTGCTGTTGTCAAGCACAGTTGTATGGATCACTGAACAGTTGCTTTTCCTCTCTTGAACGTCAACTACGATCTCCCATATATCTGTCTGTTTGACTGCCTCCTCCCAACCTTCTCGGTGGCGACACCTCATCCCTGCATTACTGGTCTTTCTATAAAGATGGTTGATCTGAGGTTCCACCCCAGCCGCTCCGCGACTTCGGCTTTCCCGTTGAGCTCAAATTCACAAGTTATGGCCTCCGCTCTGCGTCCTGGTCTACCAACGAGTACAAATTGATTCACCGATATCAAGTTCTGCAACAACTCCCCTGAACCATTACCGGTGCTTCCGGGTGTCATAGACCTGGATGCGGCTGCTACCGTTTCCAACCTGTCAATGGCCCACACCGTTTCAAAGATATACACCAAGGTGTGTTCAGCTGTCAACCAGTCTTTTGTACTCTAATCTCTGTGATAGAATTTCGCCTCGAGAAGACTGACATTGGCACTCCCGCGGAGAGGCCTTTGAATACACAAGCCCAAGAATCAGTCGGGGACATGATTTCTACGGGTGATACTCTTTGAGTCCAGGGTGCGCTATGTGATGGAGGGAACGGATCTACTATTGAAAATGCCAGGGCCTCAGACAGTTCAGTCTCACTGGTGGATGCCAACGTCACTGTTACTGATAGACACAATGCTGAGGATGCTTCGAGGAATGTCGGGTGGCCAGGAATCTCTCATGTTGCACTGTCTGGTGACGCTGACAGTAATCTACATGAAGACAAACCTACAATGCTGCTCACTCCTCCTCCCTCATGTCAGCAGGTGAGTCGTGCCTTCCGAATCCAAATGTTCATGCCACTCACTTCCAGGTACCAATGGCAACAGCTGGTCGAGGATCCAGACTTCAAGGATGACGCACAAGTTCAGGGTGTGCCGTGTGATGGAAATGGACTCACCTCCAATGCACACAATGTCGCCAATAAATGGCAGAGGACTGATCAAGAGCCTGGCAGGATAGAACACCGCCATCACTTAGATCAGGTGCGTTGTTGCTGTTTTTTTCATTCACTGGACATTTGATAAACACAATTACCCATAGGATGTCTCCCATAAGAACAACACCACCAATGATGACCGGGACATGGAGGAACGAGATTCTCGAGTTGTGCGACCCCTCCCAACACAATCTCTGCCCTTCACCGTGCCCGTCAATCCACATTCCCTCGGGTGCACCCATCCACATCAAGGGTACCAATCCCAAGTCCCTTTGGCTGGTTATAATGTTGATCCACCATCCTATGGCTATCCCTCCCACCCCACAAACCCCTTGTCAGTAAACATGTCATTCAAGGGATACGGTGCTAACACGCAAGCACTCAATTTGTTACCTATCGATGCCCAGGCCGTAGAATGGTCCAGGATTTCAGAGGAGTCCATGACCGTGCCGGCGTCAGTAAACCCCTCCAACAGACTACCGTTAGTCGGCTCATACACCACTGCTGAGCACATCGTCTCAAATGCCGATTGCACCGAGAACGCAATGGATTTTGCTTATACTACTTACGCAGTCGATACCACCTCTGGGTACAATGACAATACTGGCGAGGTTGGACTGTCGTCGGAGGTCCAGCAGTCTACACCAACCGCCGCTGCTGCCGCCAACTCGTTCTACTTGAACCATGAAGGGTACGGTACAACTCCCTACTACCCCACATCAGGTATTGCTTACCTGTCCATTTCGACTTCTCATCATTCTAATCTCCCATATCCCCCACACTTTGGTGAGCCTATGCCTCGTGCACATAGCCAAGGCTCCCTTGCTCTCAGTCCTCAGCAATACCCGAATGCCCCAGTCATTCATCATCATCATCATCCATCGTACTACCTGTGCTCATTCCCCCCGCCTGGTGTTACGTAGCCATCTAATCCGACTCACGCCCACGCCCATTATCCATTCTCCATGCCTAACCCTCACCCCTTGACCTTCCCTTTTTAACTACAGAGGTCCACTTGCTCCTCAACAACACTGGAACGCCCCGGCTGATTATTCTCAACATGCCTATGGTCCCACTATCCAATCAATGCCACCACCTTGGAATGAGCAGAGTGGTGAATATGTGGAAGGGAATGAAGTCCCAGGGTGGCAATTGGACTCCTCACGATCAATGGCTCCCAGGGTTTCATTATTTCATGCGCACACCGTGTATCATGTGCATGGTCGTTCCCTTTCTGTTCGCCTAGAACTCTTGTAACGATTTGGAATATTTCTGTTTTCTCTATCCCGTTGTGATTCTATGTTGTATATTGGAGGCAGCAATGTATTATCAGGTTTAATTATTCTATGTGTATATGTCAAGAACGAGGCCAGTGACTAGGAAAACCCCTCAGGCCACCAACAGGGTCAAGAGTGTGAAGATAAGAAGATAGATTTGAGTAGGGCAAGTGTAAGATAGTACATGCTGGAAACAAGCACTATGAGACAAAGTTGTCAGACTGGGGAACTATCTAGAAGTGTCCATGATTATATATGACAGAGCCAAGTTGTAGAGATATCATGAGAGCGAAGATAAAACAGGAAAACTGAAAGAACAAGTGATAAGAATCAAGGGATACATGTGGAAACAGGGTCATAGTGGAAACCATGTGGTATGCTGGGAAAATATCTGGAAACAATGTGGAACACCAGGTAGTACCAGGTAATGATATGGGGGCCAGAATGCAATGGTGAGAGCATGTAACCATGGGAAATAAAGAGAAAAACATGAGGAAAAAGTACCTGGGGACCAAGGAAAGGGAAAACAATAGGTGGATTCGTAACAGTATATTACTTCTGTTCTATTGGTATGTAGTTGCAATACCTGTTATGCTGGAGCATACAGTAACCTTGGGATTCACAATAATCTTCTGTCACCCGGCACACCTCGAACCAGTGGTATAGCTTCTCAACCTGTAGGCTTACTGGTGAAAATCTCGAAAAGACAGGGCTTACAGGCTCATTGTCCCTCGAAGGAGTGTAAACGTAGTTGTGAGCAGACACACTGAGTACTCGTGTCAAGTTGAGAAAGGCTTGATATCTCCCATAGTCAAGTGGCTTGAGTCCAAACCAGGGAGGCTTCGAGCAAGACTTGTGGGTCCATGTGTGTGCTACATATCGATTGTGACGGTTCATTTTCTCCATTATGCACTAGGGGAAGTAAGTCTCTGAAGTTTGGATTTTGATATACAAGGATTGAGTTATGATAAGCATGCAAGCGATGGGCTACAAATTTATGGTGCAATGATTTGTTGGGTAACAATAAACACTTGTGAAATCGAAATGCATCTTACGAAACAAATATCTACTGCAAAGGACGTCATATGTAGCTCTGCCACGGTAGCTCCTTACCTCCCCGGACATTTCCTTGATTTGTGTCTCCACTATAGAGTCCACGGTATCCCAGCCTTTATGTTACATCCATGCATCTTACCCTGGTCTATCTCACCTAGTCACGTCACACTTGGCTAGTCACATCACCTCTGGACCCATTCCGAGTATTTCCGGGTATTTCCGGGCTATTATTCTAGCTCATTCCAACACTATTCCATCCCCGGCACTCAACCTTCACTTCTGCGGTTCAGTCTCTCACACCAAGTCCATCCCCGGAACCTCCACCACTTCCTCTTCCGCTTCCGGGACTCTTTCCATCTTATTCTGACTTATTCTGACTTACTTATCTCCGACTTCCGAGATATTCCCATGCTCACTTATTCTATTCATACCTTCATTCCATCATGCACATATTCATTTCCGGTTCATTTCCCTTCCGGTACATTCCTCCCCGTGTTTGACTTCCATATGAAACATCACCCTTTCCCGCACTTGACTCACTTATCATTCATTCATTTACTATAACCCTATATAAGCTCTATACTTCTATCCTGTATCTTTAGACTCGAAATCAACCAGGAAATCAACCAGAATCACCCTGGATCAACCAGGTTTCAATCTGGGTCAATCCCCATCATGACTCTAATGTCTTTCCTTCTCTCTCGCAACTTGTCCTCTTAGTCTAGTAGAAGGACAGCTCAGTTCATGGTGCTGTTGGCAAAACCTTCAGCTACTGTCTGCTCTAGATCCGTTGCTCCCACACTCCTTCATCATATCTCTTTCCTATCCATCTATCCGACAGCATATAAAATCCCATATCTTATCTTATCCCTATCCGATCCGCACGATCCTAACACTTTACCACAGTAGAGGCTCTCGCGATGAGGAGGGTTTGTTGGCACCATCAAAGTGTTGACAGTAGAGGATAAGACGTCTTTGTGAAGCAAGGTGTGGGAAGGTTAGGTCTATAAAGCCTATGAGCACCATAAGTCTGAATGAGACCCAAAAGAACGTACCTTCCACACTAAGCAATCCTTGTTATTACTTCACCATACCGCTGTACAAGAGCGGCGTCTCGGCCTCTTCACATTGCCCTCTGCCATTCTCTTCAAGCTCCCAACAAACTCAGACAATTGTGCCCCTGACACGCGAGCTGGAGATTGTGCCAGCACGGTTGTAACTGATGGCTCCTACCAGGCTAGAGTTAGTTGCGCGTTGGAAGCTATTAAGGGATAGATAACCCACTGTCATCACGTCGTGCTAAACACTGTTGCCCTCGAGCTCAAACCATATTTCAGCTTCCTTTGACGACTGGCTTGAACCACCAAGGCCTCTCACCGATATGCCTTACTCGCATGGGTACAGTAAGCTAGACCAGGGCTCCAGATCCGCCAGATCCATGCACATCACCACTCACGTGGTATTTGAGCTCTGCTTGGCATATGCAACCCGAGTGATGAGCGCCCTATGGGCACTCTTTTGTTCTGACTGTTCTCAGCAACACAGTTCATACAGACTACACGCTATGAGTTCTGATATAATTTAACGGGAATGTTTTGAACTATCTTTGTACTCCAACGAGCGTATACCAGAACGTCAGCTAGAGAGGTAGCCTTTTTTCCTACCTGCTAAGTCAGTTTGGGCCCAATTTGGGCCATTACCAACCAATATTGCACGCTGTTTTGCATGATAGGGATTTGTGTCGTATAGAAGAAATAGCTGGTAACATTCGGCTGTCTGTGAACACTGGATTTTGTGTTTTGGACAGTGGACTATGTGCAACTTGCAGTCAACAGCGAACACTGGTATCGAAAAAACGTGACATTACAGCCGCTATCATAATCATAGACCGGTTTTGCATTTTTTTCTGTTGCGTGCCTTTGTTTATACCAAACAACCCAGCTCCACCTCAACTGAATATCCCGACGGGGGCGCTTGATGTCGGGGTGGGGCTGAGGATGCGGGGTAGTGTTGCTGGAAGGCAGAGGCGCCTTGAACGCCAGACTCGCCTTGCCTCGGACAGTTACCATATATAGTAGAATGAAGTACAGCCCAAAGAAAATCCTAAACAGGACGCTGCACGTCGGACTCTGAATTACATAAGTCTGTTCTCGACCACATTGTCATCAACCGCGCATACCTTGTCGCCCGCTTTATTGACATTCTTCCAAGAACATGTCTTGCTTACGACTCTCTACATGTCAGCTACGCATCTATACTGTCTACTTGTTGAACATGATGGAAATCATGTGATACACTGTTGACGTGTTGTTTACGCGTCACACTATTTATAGAGCTACGCCTCTAGAACACTTGCGTTCTCATGCAAGTACTACGTCTCTGTCTACGTACCTTACTACGTACATCTAGTTTCATCATACATGACACTATAGACAGTTGCTATCCAATAGCATAAGTAGAGCCTCCAATACATGAGGCAAACACGACTATGCTCACCAAGCATACTACTATTCAAGGTAGAAGTACTTACACAGTACTAATGTCTTTTACGCCTTTAGGGCCGAATACCTACTTCTAGTAGTAGTTTCAGTTAGTGTAATACTCATTACATGTACCAGAAACTTATGTATAAAAGACTGGACGAAAGGCCTTAAGCCTTAGGACAATCTACTCGATTATCACCTCTTCTCAAGCATCTCAAGACTACAAGAACACTCTGTGTATTACCCATGTGAGGTTTACTTCGTTATACCCACTGTGCACTTTAACTGTGCTGGCTCATCACTACTGACAGGAATCAACGAAGAGACACAGGTACAGGGCATTGATAAGGTCTGTCTTGCTTTACTTCCAAGTGCAATGCACCCCAGCTTTCCTCCCTCATCTCGTTTCATCCCCCATGTTTTCCTCTGAACTCTGAGCTCAAATTGAGTCTCCAGGGTATAGTAGCTCCGAAGGTCACTGTGTCCTCCCCCATTGCACCTGCTGTTACATGTACTGTGTATAGCAGAAACTCCATAGTCAGTAATATATACTGTTCTCCCCCTCATGTTAGTGGCGGGAATAGCTCCGGGAATATAAAATGAGGTATTCTCTATTTTCTCTTATATGATTTGAATCATTGAAGCTTTCAGTGGGCCTCACTTTCCAGAGCAAAGATCTCAGTGTGCTTTGGGTACACTTGCCTAAAAAGGCGCGAGGCAATTCTTGGCCTCAAGGCTCGTTGAGGCGAGTCAGATCAAGTCATCTAAATATGGGCACCTTGGACTTGACCCCGACTTGCCTTCCAGCAACACTAATGTGGGGCTTCCATGTAAGGCATCTTCTCAGGCCCATTATAGGTTTTTTGTGTTTGGTATAAACAAAGTCGGGCAATGAAAAAAGAAGGAAAACCGGTCTACGATTATTAGGCTCGTGACCAGCTGATCTTTCAAACTCCGCCTTGTTTGAAAGATTGGCTGGTACACTCTGTTCAAATTTTACCGTGTCATGCATTTGTGACAAAGGACTTGGAGAAATTCCAGTCTCGCGACCACTGTCGAGTGCCTTCCTCACGCCCTCTGCCGCCTCCTTCTCCTACTTTCTTTTTCTTGCGCAACTTTTGAACTGCAAAGCCTTGCAATGAACATCACTTCTCATAAAACCATTCCTTTGTATCAAACATCCGACAACAGTCCTCTTTTGGCTGCCTGGACAGTACTTTGCAACCGAAGTCTTCTGTAGCCATGCCACTCCTCTATCCACCCAGCTTGTCTCATCAACACCTCAGTCTCGACTCTCAATGCCCGTTTTGAACACTCTGAATCAATCAGTTGCATCTTGGTTCTCAGCCTACGATACTGGAGGATGTGAGCTGCGAGACTGGGTTTTTTTGGTGTGTATCCATCAGAACTATCTCTCATCTTTGGGCTCTGACTGTTACATCTCCCACACTCTAGTGTATTCCCAGCTCAAATTTGACCAGATAGATCCAACTTGCTGCACTTTTTGACAGCACAGCAGCTATGAACCGTCAAATTCCTTTGCGAGGATATGTATCCAGCCTTTCAGGTTTTCATGCACAACACGCTCCAGAACTGTGTCCTTCCGCAACGCAGTACCACATAGTGTGCTACTCACTAGGTGTCACACATGACATACTCGCACTCTGCAGCCTTGTTCATCACAGTTTCCTCAATCAAGTTGTCAGTTCACCATTTTCTTCCTTTTTCGTGCCACTAGAAGCATATAATAAATGGTATAGACCAGGGATATACAATTTTTATGCAATATTGGGTGTGAGGAACGATGAGCAAAAAAGTGTTAGTGGAAGGTGTCGATTAGCAAAATCTGGCTAAGTCCAAAGTCACAAATGGCTGACCCGCCAAAAATGAAACGAAGCATACCAGTTGGTTGGTGAATTAACCCATTTCACACTCCGCTCTGATCACATCACCGGTCCGGGGTTGATTCACTGACCGATGGCTTGCGAGTCTATACAATTATGATAGCGGCTGTATGAATTGTTCTTGCCTAGCGGAGTTTGAAGCCACGCAAGCGATGATGTGTATGGATCTGGCAGATCTGGAGCCCCTTGTCAACCACCGTCCAGTGACGGTACCTGCCGCTGTTTCATGACAATAGTGAGAAGATTGGCTGCTGGAAATCATCCAGTGCTACCAAAACCGAGGATTGGGCCATCGCCGTATTGTTTTGGTGGTTGCACTGGGAGATTCTGGCAGAGCTTGACGGCTCGGGGTCCAGTAGGCCACCTGTGTGTCCCTGAGAAACCGTCAAATTAGATGACATGATAGAACGTTACATGCCATCTAATCTGACCTGATCATACTGATATCCCGGCCGCCCCGTTAGCGTCTCCCAAGACCTCTCGCAACCCCCAATATCTCTGATCTACTCACCTTTCAAGTCTGCCCGCCCGATAGAGGCCTTATTCCGGTATGTCAATCCCGCTCTCCCGCTCCCGTCATTACCGATGCCTCATGGCCTGTTTCCATTTTCATTCTGAGCTCATTACCCACGGGACCTGCTCTTCCTGTCGTTGTTCTTATGTCAGCTTGTAACTGTTGAATCCGTGGACTATTATTAGATCCCGGTATATCCGAAGTCCCGGTTCATACTTCCCGCCATTGTATTATGTGGGACAATGCATTTGCTATTGTTCCATTCGGCTATTGTTCACTATGCTCATATGTACAATTTCTATTGTCGTCCTTATATGGTAGTTCTATTGTATCTTTATGTATATAAGCTTGTAGTTCTCTACCTGAATCTACAGTGTGCTTGAGCTTCTACGTCTCGCCTCTAACTCTCTAAACTCCTCTCTGGTAAGTAGTAGTGTAGCCATGTTGTAGTCCTCTGCGCTAGGCATCATGCCAGCTCATCAGGTTATGGGCCTTGGTTAGCCCGACTACAATAACGAGCGCCCCTAGGCCGCTGTCATCGGCTAGCTAGGCTAGACCTGCATGTTGCCATCGACCTCTTAATTGAGTGATCGATCTATGGCATTGATGTACGTCCTTCGACGACATCGGATCTAAAGGATCCAATGCTCCTCGTTGAGCATAGTGCCTTGATGGCTGCTCCCTGTGTTGATTAGACGCATGCTGATGCTGTCTCTCCTAGATCCAACACCAAACCTAACATCTTACTACCATGTTCGACGTTAAGAAATTCTTCTCCAGTTGATTCAACGGCACTGGTTTCTGCCAAACCTATCACGGCGAAATGGAAGCTGTTACCAAGGCTCAAGGCCTTTATCGTCACCTTACTGGTGTGGCTAAGAAGCCAACGTACCCTCTGGGGGACATCATTCCGACCATTACAGTCACTCCTTCCCCTGGTGCGGCAGCTGCGCCTGCTATTACTCCTGGTTCTGATGACAAACCTGATCGGGCAGACCCTACTGAAGCCCAGATCACGGCATACAACACTGCACTGGAAGCATGGGAGGAGAAAGACCTCCGGTTGATGGGTATTATTCAGCCGACCTCTACAAAGGAAGTCTTTGAACCTCTCAAGGACATGGATGCTGCCAAAGCCTGGTCCACCATCGTCACCACCTACAGCGAACCGACCTTGTCTGCCATTTATGGCGACTTCGTCAAACTGGTGTCCTTCCGGCTTACCACCAGCCATCCCCAGGCTGGCATCGCCAAGTTCAAACATTACATTGAACGTCTTGCCAAGGTCGGGGTTGAACTCCCCGAGTTAATCAAAGCCCTCCTTCTCATCGCAGCTATTCCTCCCGAATGGGACGCCGCTTTCTCCAAGTCCCTTCATGACTTTGATAGGGATCCTGAGAGCACCAGCGCCCTCATTGTCGCTGACGTTCATGAAGCTATCATGATCGAATACGAGCGCCAGAACCCTCAGCTTGCCAACTGCCTCTCTGCGGTCAAGTGTGCTGGCAACCGTGAACCATCCTTTGGTCAGCAGCAACGTCCGCAGCAGCAACGTCAGCAGTGTGGACAGCAGCAGTGTGGCCAACAGCATCAACCACAGCAGCAGCAGCAACGTCCTTCTTCGAACCAGAACGACGGTAAGAAGAAGAAGCAGCAGCAGTGTGGTACCCGCGGTGGTATCAACCAGCACCAGGGTCCCGGCCACGCCGGCGGTAACAACGGTGGTAACCATCGGTCGCATGGTCACTCCCATCTGGCATCCTATGCATCCGTCATAGCTTCCCCCGCTCCTACCCATCCTTACTCCTCGATCACCGACCGCAGGGAACGTATTGCGTTGAACGCGGTTAACAATTCCTTGCGTACCGAGGTCGCCAGCGCCCCTCCTGTTTGCGCTATGGGATCACCACCCCCAGCTCACTTCACCGGTCACTGGGACAAGTCTTGCGACAGTACTGTCCCTCAGCCAGCTGTCAAGAAGAACCCGGCTGCCATGCAGTCCTTCACCGGCTTCAAGCCGTCTCAGTCAGTATTTGATGATGTCCGTGAAGCGTGTTCCCTTGCTGACAGACTTGGTGCCCCTAAGACGGCGCGGTATCTCAAACCCTTCGAAGAGATCATCATGTCCGCCACCAATCGTTTGCTCCAGGATCGTATCTCAAAGCCTGGTTCCTCGTCCAAGCGAGTTCTTGAGGACGATTTGGAAGATGAAGAAGCTGGACGTCCTTCTCCTACTTCTTCTAAACGCTCTTGCAGCGTTGATCCTGATGAAGATGTAGAGATGGACTGGGGATCTGACGACAGTATGGAAGATATGACCTCTCTATTCGGTAATGATGTTGATAACGATATTGCCGAAGCTGCAGGGGTTGAGGACGTCCTGGATGACGTCTCTCTTGGATCATTCCACGATGACAGGCAAGTTCCATACCTTGACCTGCCTTCCCAAGCTGATGCAAACCTACAGCGCTGCTCTCAACTAGTTGGTATCAGTAGTGTGCACGGTAGTCATAGTGATCTGGCATCACTTGTAAATTTTTGCAATGCTATCTCCACCCACTTCGTGGGTTGTACTCAATGTAAGGGAAAGAAAAGTGTGAACAACGCACAGGGTTGGCTCCTTGATTCTGGTGCCTCCTCTCATTTCACAAACAATATGAATAACTTTGCTGAATATGAATCGCTTGATGGTCCTATCGTAAATACTGTGAATAAGGGCAACCCTATACAGATCAAGGGTAAAGGCACAGTCTTCATTAAGCATAATGTTGAAGGATATGACGGGAAACTTACTGAGCGTGTTTCGCGTCTCTATCCTGTCTATTACATACCACAATTGGATATACACTTACTATCCATGAGAGAGTTCCTTCAAGATGGTCTATCAATTCGTGGAAACGCGAAGAAGTTAGCCTTCTACTCTTCACAGCGACGACAGTCGCTTGTTTTCTACCCTCATATGCCTGGTCAAACCATTTATTGGGTACACTCGCAGAAAGCATCTGCTGAGGTTTTAATGGCCAAGTTGGTTGTTTACAACGTCGACTACGCTATTGAGCACAGACACTTTGGGCATCCATCAGATAAAGCCCTGAACAAAGCTCGGAAACATACGCAAGGTTTCCCACTTGACCTTAAGATGCCTACTAAGAAGACACCTCTGTGTCGTGGTTGTGCTGAAGGCAAGATGCATGAGAAATCATTCCCCAACTCTACTACAAGAGCTTCTAAACCGTTTGAACGCATACATTCGGATCTGAAGTCATACCCGGCTGAATCGTATCACCGGTACAAGTACTACATCTCTTTTCTCAATGACTGCACATCCTACGTTTGGACCTCCAAGCTCAAGATGAAAGACGAGGCAGTACCCGCTTTGAGGGACTTCCTTACTATGGTCAAGACGCAATTCAATGCTGTTGTCAAGACCTGGATGTCCGATGAAGGGGGAGAGTACAAAGGAGATAAGTTTGATGCAGTACTGAAAGAGTATGGGATCCAGAGGGATTAAAGCATACCGTATACCCCATAACAAAACGGTCATGCTGAACGATTCAACAGGACTATTCATGAGAAGGCTGAAGCTCTTTGCTTTGAAGCTTGTATGCCTCAGTCCTGGTGGGAATTCTGCCATGTGCACGCTGTCCACCTCTACAATCGCACTCCTGTGCAACGTTTGAGCTGGCAAACTCTGTTCGAAATGCTTTACGGCAAAGCACCTGATGTTTCACATCTCCGAGTTATGGGTTGTGCAGCCTACGTCTTCATTCCTGAAGATCGTAGGAAGAATAAGCTCGCTCCTCGTAGTGAGTTAATGACTTTCATCGGCTACCAAGATGGGATGAAAGGCTTCCTGTTCATGTAAAGCAATAATTCCGTATTCAAAGGTAGCACTGCACTGTTCGATGAGATGCTGTACAATAAGTGTCCTGATGCCAAAACTCGTGGCTTCACACCTGTTGGTAGTGAACCATTTACTTTGGGTGAAAAACCCAACATTCCTTCGGAAGATGAAGACTCTGATGATGACGGTTTTGATACTCCATTGCCAGATCTCAGACGTCGCTCCGAACCTTCTAAGAGATCAGAACCTCAGGTTAACAAACCGGCAGGTGGCCCTGCGCCAGGGGATATGCCACTCCCTCAATCTGGTCCTCCGACGCCTCCAGGCGAACCCGCCGTTCCTCCGCCTGCACCAGCAGCAGATGGTCCACACCGGTCTTCGAGGCAGCGGAAGGGTACAATGCAACCTGGTAATATATTTGGTGAATAGCAGAACCCAAATAGACCCTCTGATATAGTTCGCGACTTAGAAAATAAGAATACTTGGAGAAACGTCACTGGAGATAAGGAACCTCCGCATCCAGTTGATTGTCCTAGCTCTTCACGATCTAGGAAAGGCAAAGGTGGTAAAAAGGGGATTCCTGGTCCACTTCCGCCTCTGCCTGCTCCAGAACCCAGTGAAAGCACTGAGTCGCATGAGGAAGAAAGCGTAGTCGAAAGACTGACCCAAGAAGGGGGAGTAGGATTTATGATTTACCTGTTAAACAATACCGTTCCAGTTCACAATTCGCTTCCAACGTCCGATACTCTTGATTTTTCTAACATCAGAGAGTGGACACTCCGCGATATTCTAAAGTTGCCTGTTGAGCAACAGAAGGAATGGAAGAATGCTTGCCACGAAGAACTTGAGGCACTTTGTAAGCGCAAGGTCTTTGA
This sequence comes from Marasmius tenuissimus, assembly GCA_029532415.1. Classification (NCBI taxonomy): domain Eukaryota; kingdom Fungi; phylum Basidiomycota; class Agaricomycetes; order Agaricales; family Marasmiaceae; genus Marasmius; species Marasmius tenuissimus. Next base: position 4,977,502 of record JAQOTA010000050.1, on the reverse strand, counting down.
ACTCTGTGACTTGCCTAAAGGTCGCAAAGCCATCAGAAACAGATGGGTCTTCGACGTTAAGTCGAATGGTCGCAAGAAAGCTAGACTTGTTGCCAAAGGTTTCTCTCAAGTCGAAGGTGTCGACTTCAATGAGATCTTCTCACCAGTTGTTTGTTATGAGACTGTTTGTATGATGCTTGCTCTCGCAGCTCTCAAGAACTGGTACATCACATCTGTTGATGTCAAGAACGCTTTTCTTTACGGTGATCTTGTTGAGGAGATTTACATGGAACAACCTGAAGGCTTCAAAGTCAAGGGCCGGGAACGTAAGGTACTACGCCTGCGTCGTGCATTATATGGACTGAAGCAAGCTGCCCTTGAGTGGTGGCAAACCCTCAGCTCGTCCATGGAAGTACTGGGCTTCAAACACTTAACTTCTGATGCTGGACTCTTCATCTGCAAAGATCCAAAGAGTGGTGAAATTGTGTATGCGATCATCTACGTTGACGATGCACTCTTCATGGGTCCTAACAAAGCTTTTGTTGACAAGAAGAAAGCTGAGTTCATGGCTCGATGGGAATGCCGCTGTAAAGTGCCACTCGCGGTGTATAATAAAATCTAACTCGTAGGTCAAATCCTCCCAACACTCAAGAGTGTAGCTGAAGGGTGCGGGAATCGGGGATCGGCGTTGATTGTAGGTTCCGCTCTTAGCCAGCCTGCAATAGTAGGCTGAAGGAAATCTGACTCAAGAAACTCTCCAACTAAGGTAGCTTCGCCTCTGAACCCAGTTCGGAGGTCGAAAGTGGGGTTCGGAAGAGAGGTTTATAGGTTGTTTCGGGGAGTGTAGAGTTTGTTTGGTGCTTCGGAAGTGCGTTCTTAGGCTTCAACTAGCTTCAGAACCACTCGAACAGCGAGGGGCAACAAGACAATCAAATCAAACAATGGCAATAAGACTCCAATCAAGTCTGTCAATGACCGAAGACCAACTGTCAACGGCAAACAATATCCTCAGCTCAATTAGCTTCGGAAGTTCAACAATAGCTCAGCCAGTCAAGTCGGCGTCGCAGACAAACAATGCAAAGTCAAGGTCAAGCAAGTGTTCAATGGATTTTCTAGGTTTTGGCTAACAAAGTTCTATTCCGTTCTAATGTCTCTCCAGAAGCGCTCCCGAGTCAACTAACTACCCAACAAGTGGAATAGCTTTGTATCCTCTGAATACTAATCGTACGGATTGCTTGGGGATTCTTGATGAAAACCCCACTGCTTATATACTCTAGGATGCTCTAATTCTACCAAATTGTACAAATATCAAATAAACCATGCCTCGGAGGCATAAACTACCTACTTTGGAATATACTTGGAGAGTTTTGTGTTTAATCTACACTTTTGAACCCCAAAGTCAAAACCAATAATTTGCTTCAGAAGTATCATCAGCCTCGAACATTCTCTAACATTCTTTTCTTCCGGGTCTCTCCTATCGATGGTTCCGTTCTGCCTATCTGCCTCCGCAGCATTGATTCTCCGGTTCTAGACTCTTCAATCATCATAGGTCATCCTTGTCTGCCTCTGAAGCCTACACTCCCTTCCTCTGAAGCAAAGTACTTGCCTCCGAAGTGCTACTAGATGCCTATATTCATTGAGTTACCCAGCTGTCCATAGCCAGGTCGATGTCCTTTCTGTAGGTCGGATAATTCTGACGTCCTGTCATCCATATGGCCACCCCACTATATCCAATCTTGGTACCTTAGATACCGGGTAATAGTTCAATGGTTCAGCCAGAACTCCTACTCGATTCTCCAGTACACCATTCCTTTCTTTCTTGGTCCCTTGCCTTCCAGTTGAGCACTGCGTATTGCTACCAGCACCAACTATGCCCTTAGTACAGTCAATATCTCAATGTACGAGTACAATGGAGGTACGCCTACGGGGCAACTCCTTCTATCACTTCTCAATCATTGTTTAGCACCCAGTGCCTGGTTCGGATCCACGCCTCCAAAGCGCTAATTTCCTAGTTTCCGAAGTAAAATTTCCACTTCCGCGGCAAGTCCAGAGGTCAGTATAAGCAAATACTAGGTCGCCCCAATTCCTTGCTTACTTTCCCCCCAAGCGTACTATGGCACACTTGCACAATATTGAAGATCACTTCCGCAACCTGCTCTATAGTAAGTCTTTTGATTTTCTAAACTCTGAGGTGGCTTTCTGACTTCCTCTTCAGAGTTGTATAAGCTCTGGTGGTATCCAGAAGACTACTCTAATAAGATCAAGGAGCACCGCATCATCTTACCCATTCCACTCGACGCAGAACAAGAGGCTATCCTTGGAATCATCTTCCAGCAGTTCTTCCTCAGTCGCCACAGATCCATCTACTGGGGCTACGTGATTCGTTACGACATGATCCAGGACAAAATCTATCTCTGCAAGGACACCTTCGACCACTTCATTCCTCACAACACCAGGTCTGTCATTGACATGGTCGCCGAGTCCATTGCTCAAGTTGGTTTCCTTGACTTCAAAACCGCTCGTACCCCTGGAGCCGTCAATGCTTGGATTGATGCCGTCGTCAGTTGTGCTGAGTGCCCAGCACCTCTGAAGCTTGACTATACCAAGCTATCGTTCTTCAAGTACTCCCCTCTCATGGGTCGTTGGCTCTCTCGATCCTTTTCTTTCTATAATCCTATTTTATGCGATCCATATACCGATTATCTAGATCATGAAACCTTCATTGATTCTCATTATCCTGAAGATTCCGACGTAGATAATTACTTTGGTTGGGATGAGGTAGCGCTAGCCAATATGGACGACTAGCGTAACCGGTAGTTTACTTAGTATACGTGAATCCATCATGCCCCCAAAGTGAGGCCTTGACCCTATACCAAGCTTCTGAGGCTCGACTTAGTCTCACTTTCCGACCATCCATGCTTCTGCGGTGACCTTCTCTGTCTATCCTTAGTAGTACGGGTCTTCGTCAAGTCTGATTCTGTTATTCTAACCCTTAGTACGATGCCTCCGAGCCACTGGAGATATTCCCTTGATATGACTACAGGTCCTAGTCGTGCCTCCGAAGTGATACTTTCTTCAGTTATACGACTCCTACAGTTTTCAGAGATAAGGAGAGACGCCTCCGAGGCACTATTCTCTCCCTATGCTAGGATCTGAGCCTTTTACTAGCCGCTCGGGACTCGCTCTAGTACTCATATTACCTAGTCATTTCTTATCTGCTTTATGCTAAAATCACACAAAAACAAGGCTCTGAAGCTGCTTTTTAATAGCAGGCGCTACACCGCAATATGGGTGATGCTAGCGAGTTTCTCCGCATGAGCATTCGTCATGAAGGCAATAAGATTATGATTGACCAGAAGGATTATCTGAAGAAAGTCCTTGAATGTTTTGGGATGCAGAATGCAAAAGGTGCTCCTACGCCCTTACCTGCTGGCTATGTGCCAACCCCCAACGATGGTCCAGTCAATCCTGCCATTTGCTCCAAATTCCAGTCTGTGATTGGGTCACTTCTGTACATTATGCTGGGCACACGTCCTGATATTGCCTATGCAGTCACAAAGCTTTCCCAATTCTCTTCTAATCCAACGAAGGGACACCTCAATAAAGCTCTATATATTTGCCGCTATCTCGCTGGAACATCAGATCATTCACTCGTCTACGATGGTAACTCTGATGGAGGTCTTCTTGCGTTCACAGACTCGGATTGGGCTGCTGATCCCATCAAACGCCGTTCGATCACTGGCTACTTCACCAAGTTAGCAGGCGGCATCTTCTCGTGGCAATCACACGCCCAGAAGACTGTAGCTCTTTCTTCCACTGAGGCTGAGTATATGGCACTGTCGGATTGCAGTCGTCAAGCTTCCTGGATAAGATCGCTACTCTCTGAACTTGGAATTGACTTGCGTCCTATTCCAATCTGCGGTGACAATCAAGGCTCGATTTTCATTGCATCTAATCCGGTTCAAGAACACCGAACCAAGCACATCGATATTCGATATCATTATATTTGATCATGTGTTGAAGATGGCAAAGTCGAATTGTTCTTCATCGAAGGAGTCTATAATCCCGCAGACATGTTTACAAAGAATCTTGGACACGAGAAGTTCTTACGGTTCAGAGATCACCTTGGACTAGAATTCTATTCGTCCACTTGATTCGCTCAGATGCACTTTTCAGCTGCACTTAGCAAGGGGGTGTGTTGAATCCGTGGACTATTATTAGATCCCGGTATATCCGAAGTCACGGTTCATACTTCCCGCCATCATATTATGCAGGACTATTGTTCCATTTATCATTTCTACTTATGATCATATGTACAATTTTCATTGTCGTCCTTATATGGTATTTACTATAGTCTCTCCATGTATATAAGCTCGTAGTTCTCTACTTGAATCTGCAGTGTGCTTGAGCTTCTACGTCTCGCCTCTAACTCTCTAAAACTCCTCTCTGGTAAGTAGTAGTGTAGCCATGTTGTAGTCCTCTGTGCTAGGTGTCATGCCGGCTCATCAAGTTGTATTTCTTAGGACGGCCCATTTATAGAGAGAGATGATCAAGAGGTAAACCGTGCATGTGAATGAGTTTTGTCTGGCACGCATTTTCTTGAGATTTACTTTCCTCAGAATTACTACTGACGACTGAATACCAGTTCACTCAAGTCCATGGACAGATTCCGTCAATTCTGTATCACAATCGTCGATTGTATTCTCTATTCAAACCACGTTATTCAATACTTCCCTTCCCCACATCTTTCTGCGTCGTTACGTCTGTTTTCTTTCTATTTCCCCAGATCAGCGAAGATGCAATTGAATGCACTGAATGATAAGTCAGTTGACTCTTGAGGAACTTGGCAACAGTGCCGAAGGACTAGCATGAGCATGCGAGGTTCATTGACATAGGCGTGTAGACATGGCTTCAGTTAAGACTCGCGCGTCATTAGTGATGAGCCGGCATGACGCCTAGCACAGAGGACTACAACATGGCTACACTACTACTTACCAGAGAGGAGTTTTAGAGAGTTAGAGGCGAGACGTAGAAGCTCAAGCACACTGCAGATTCAAGTAGAGAACTACGAGCTTATATACATGTAGAGACTATAGTAAATACCATATAAGGACGACAATGAAAATTGTACATATGATCATAAGTAGAAATGATAAATGGAACACTAGTCCCGCATAATATGATGGCGGGAAGTATGAACCGTGACTTCGGATATACCGGGATCTAAATATAGTCCACGGATTCAACAATTAGATGGACCAAGAGAACAGTAACGAAAAGTATTATTGACAGTGACAGAGAATACAGTCTATTAAGATGAGGGTAGGGGGAGGGACGGGACAACATCGGATTTCTCTAGCCAGCTGAGAGCAACGAGACGGAGATCTTCCTTCTCCTTCTGTGTCTTACCATTGACGTTGTAGATGAGGTCTTCAATGTCATGTAGCTCAGTCTCCGTGTCGTCAATCTCCTGTTTCAGGTCGCGGATACGGCGCTTGAGGTCGGAGACACGAGAACGCAACTTCGTTACCTCATCATCTCCGGACTGGATCTGTGACTTGCACTGGGTCATCCTCTTTTCAACCTGGGGGCCCGTAAACGTTGGAGGAGGAGCACAGCGGTTACGGGCCGCTGGCAGAGAACAAACGACTATAGAGACATTGATCAAGACTGAATTTGCAACTCAACCAGAATAAGGGAGACTCACGTTGAACAGCACACCACTCCTGGTTGGATAGATCATCCAAGGAGGTATCACGGTGAGGCGAGCCGTGATAGGACCATCCAAGTTCCCCAAAATTACGACACATGTATTTGAGAACGTTGCGCCCGCTCCAGGTCCATCCATCTCTCCAAGGTCTTCCATATCCAAGTCCCGCTTCATGAACCGCACGAGACTGCATCCAAGCACCCTCGAGTCTTGTCGTCATTCCGGTTACACCACTAGCATCAGATGCCTCAGTGACTGGGGTAGCAGGCAGGTCACCCCAACGATCGGGGGATGGCGACCTTGGTTTACAGATGACATCTGCGAGCATCAATTTTGGACGCATTTCGGGATGGCGAGCAAATTCACTATTGGCATTCTGCTCATCTAACGGCATTGTAGGCCAGCCTACAGAGTCTCCTGAATAGAAATAAAGTCAATGGTCAGTAAACTGAACAACGAGGAGACGTACCCCAAGAATTTTTTCGACTCTCTGGAGAGACCGGGGGAGTCAGTTCAGCTGTAGCTTGCTGCGAAGATATGACTTTGAAGAAAATTATAAGCATCCTGAGAGCAAGTAAAATAATACGCACTGGAGCCCATGGTTGTGTGTAGAAGACAGAGGGGGGGCAGGTGTCACGACCAAAGGAGTCACAACAAAAGAACAAAGGGGACCGCAAACAGATTAAGGGTCTACTTATCACGATCTGGGCCCAGTCTTCATAAGGTACACAAAAAAGCGATTCATAAGCCAAAAAAAAATATCAAATACATGAATACCACAGTATCGGGCAGAGCCAGAGCCAAGAATCAGATTTCCTCGTTGTATCGTGCTACATCACCTCCCTTATCTAAAATCATAAGCTGCCCAGTGTGATACGCCCCCGAGTAGGCACGCAACGCAGCCTCATACATTGGGTACCGCTGCCAAACTGCACTTGGATAGCCCAGTGTCAAGTGGCCTGCCTGATTCCTGTGTGTGAAGTACCAATGAATATACATAGGGAAGACTAGAGATCTGAGTGTCCAAAACACATACCACAAGGAAAAGATACCGACCGCCGCGCCGGCAGTCACAGTGTAGAAGTCAATTGAAGAAAATTCTCTTCCTTGGAGATCTTTGGGAGTGGGGACCTCAAAATTGTAGCGTCTTCCATAGAAGATGTCCCAGTCTACCACCGAGATCGAGACCGAGGATGGAGAGCTTGGTAGTTCAGATTCCAGTTCAGATGACGGCGGGAGGGGAGAACAATGGGACAGCTCATGTGGTGTTGAACCAGGTGCCCTGTCGGACTCGTTGCTGGAGATGGGGATGGGGACCCGCTTTTTTGGCTGGTGGCGATGGTCCCGTGTGTCCTGCCCAACGGGCTCATCAAGATCATTGTGGTGGTGGTAGTAATGGTGATCGCTAATAGATTGGCAGATAAGTAACTTGGTATCCCGGGGTGCTGAAAAGACTCACTTTGGGTGCCAGACGGCAACTGGATGGACACAGGACATTCTTCGCTAAGTTGTTGAGGTCCTGTCAAATATTTTTAAAACCCTTTGATGTGCACGAGAAGAATAAAAATGTACCAGATCATCGAGATGGCAGAGGCGATACTCTCCAAGCCCAGTGAGTCCGTTGTGAGGAACCTGGCAATATGATGTTCATAAATTATGTAGAAGCAAATTTAGAGCAGGGGCTTACATCAAGGGTTGTTGGCCATGAGTTCAGGTCTTGAGATGCTTGCAGGCAGGTAGGACGTGGGGGTGCAGTCGCAACAGGCCTCGACGTTACATAAAACAGATAACTCTACCTGAGTACAACTGTGTCAGCACGTCAATGTCATCACCAAGCCACTCCACCTGAAGTTCGCTGTGCTTGCACCTGTGAGATGTTCTTGAAGCCTGTTTTTCAAATATTGATTTGAATCCCCGATTGGTGTTGAGCTCACGACTCACAATGAAAAAAAAAATTACCATCAATCCCGGATATACATGACAACGTGACACTTACAAGTTAGGCTGCCCCCCAGCCACCCATCACCCTCAAAACGCAAGTACCACCCATCTGTGTCCTACCATCTGCACTATTTCCCATGCCTCAAAAGAACCAGAACACCTCCCATACCGTTCAGAACCTCAAAATCAATTATTTGGCGATAAATCCACGCTGCCATACCGAGCCAAAGCCCCCACCACTAACACCTGAGCAGCGAAGGGCCGCTGCGCAGACCAGGGCAGAAACAAAGGCTAAGATAGAGACAGAGATTAGAATTTGGTTATCGGATGCAAAAAAGAAGGCAGAAGAGTTAGCAGGGCAGTACAACCGGTCGGATCGTTATTTTTTGGACATGATGTTTCAAAACAGCGTCCATCTCACCTCGCCTCGCAAGACCAACTCCTACAACACGTTCAAGTACTTTAAGGCCAAGGAAAATCAAGAAAGTATGTGCATCTTTTGAATTCAGTGCTCGCCAAATGCTCATTACAGATAAAAGTTGGCGGCAAACCTCTGGACGTCGAAGACCTCGACGAACTATATGGAGACGAGTATGACAAAATGTCCAATAAGGACAAGCAAGACCTGGTGAAGAAGTATGAGGCAGAGGTGTCGAAGGAAGAGAGGGAGAAGATCAAAATTTCGCAGCCAAATGCGAGGTCTAGGGCTCAGGACGTCACACATGTTGTTGCGGTGATATCTGCCATGGTAGAGAATTAGTACCATTTTTCGGAAAGCAGAATATCGATAGCTTACCTCTAAATACAGTTGGATGCCTTGGCCCTGCGCGTTGGCATCGAGGCAATGTTCATGATTGTTCGTAATCATCACGACCCCTTCATGGCCCTGACTTTTGGTTGGACAAACGAGAAGCTCCGCGACTACATGCCACTCGCTGTAGCTGGTGGTTGGAAAACTGAGAGGGTCGGTACCTGTTGTGAAGCTTTTGCAATCACTGGCTGTGATACATCAAGTAAGTTGCCAGTTTGCTACACCGGGACTCACGAACTGACCTGGTTGTACAGGAATGGCTAAGAACAAAGCGGAGGAGGCTCTTCTGTTGCGAAACAAGATAACTCTCATCATCAATAATAAATTGGGTAAGTTGTGGCGTATATTATATCGTGGGGAGAATGCTCATCAGGCATTATAGCAGAGGTACTCGGCATCGATGAACCAGCAATGGAGTACGTTAACTTCGACAAGAAGATGACATATGACAGAGGGGTAGTCTGCGAGGGATGGCCATTACCAAAGTTTGTCAAACTGAGTGATATCGGAAGTTGTACGACGACACTCAGACAGGTTCGGGATGATTGGGTGGAGGGTCGTTGCCGTTTCAGAAAGCTGAGCCCAGAGGAGCACGTGGCGTGGAAGAAGGCCCACGATGAGGAGGTCAAGAACAAGGAGATTGAGCCGAAGATACGCAGGACCCGCCAAGATGCAGGAACGAAGCGGACAAAACCTCACACTGCCTCCAGCGAGACCGCTGACGTTGAGATGGAGAATGTGGAGAATGAAGAGGATGATGGCAGCGTTCTAGACAATGATGGCGGTGTTCAAGATGGCGTTGGTGTGGCAGCAACCATTGGCGACTTGGGTAATGCAGACGTCGAGATGGAGGATGGCACCAGTACATCGAGCCCAGCAGCATCCTTGTCTGTCAAAGCGGCCAAGGCAAAGAAGAAGGCTAGTAAGTCAGGCGCAAACAAGGCCAAGGAGAAGAAAGAGAAGGCAGAAGCAGCAGCTTCAACACACTGGGTGCAAAAAAAGCATAATTCACGTGGTATTATTCAATCTTTATGCTGAATTTATTTCAAAAAATGCCAAATTTGGAATAAATTCAGCATAAAAATCGAATAATACCACGTGCATTATGTTATCTTGCACCCAGTGACAGCGCAAAAGCAGGCCAAGGTGCAGGCGAAGGAGTCTGCCACTCACCCAGCGCCGACAGCCAAAGCCTGTCCCAAACCGCAGAAAAAGACCAGACCAGCTGACTCCGGCGACGCCGAGCCAGCTATTCCTCCTCCAATCATTTCACCCACAGAGTCACTTCCGCCCCCCATTTCTGAGTCACTCCCACCTCCCATTTCCAAGTCACCACCTCCTCCCATTTTCGAGCTACCACCTCCTCCCATTTCCGAGTTACCGCCTCCTCCCATTTCTGCGTCATCCAATACTCCTGTTGCTCCCGAGCTGACTGAGGAAGACGCTTGTGTCAAGGCATTGGGTGAATCCTTAAAACCACAGGGGATAGATGGATGTGATATCGGTCTGATTCGTTCGGGCAAGCGTGATTGGCACAAACCAGCGTCCTTTGCTGCTGGAGCTGCCTTCGGGTCATGAACGTTGTTGATCATCGCATATTTGTCACGTAATATAAAGAGAAATTTTTTTTTGTTATTGAATGGTCTTGAGTATTGTTACATGTGGAAGTTTTGAGATATGATAGTGGAGGAGAGAACGAAGAAAAGATGATCCAGGAAAAGGTTTGAAGTCAACAAGTAGGTAGACAAGGATGAATGAATGAGATGAGTGCCGTGGTGCTTGAGTGAGCAGCAGAAGGCCACGCATTGGCATCAGCTGTGGTTATGTCACCTTCGTGCTGGCTCGAGACGATGGTGAGCAACGGTTGGTGTTGGACAGTGAGCAAGTGTTACTGATGAGCCGGCATGACGCCTAGTGCAGAGGACTACAACATGGCTACACTACTACTTACCAGAGAGGAGTTTTGAGAGTTAGAGGCGAGACGTAGAAGCTCAAGCACACTGTAGATTCAGGTAGAGAACTACAAGCTTATATACATAAAGATACCATAGAACTACCATATAAGGACGACAATAGAAATTGTACATATGAGCATAGTGAATAATAGCCGAATAGAACAATAGCGAATGCATTGTCCTGCATAATACAATGGCGGGAAGTATGAACCAGTGTAGCGCCTGCTATTAAAAAGCAGCTTCAGAGCCTTGTTTTTGTGTGATTTTAGCATAAAGCAGATAAGAAATGACTAGGTAATATGAGTACTAGAGCGAGTCCCGAGCGGCTAGTAAAAGGCTCAGATCCTAGCATAGGGAGAGAATAGTGCCTCGGAGGCGTCTCTCCTTATCTCTGAAAACTGTAGGAGTCGTATAACTGAAGAAAGTATCACTTCGGAGGCACGACTAGGACCTGTAGTCATATCAAGGGAATATCTCCAGTGGCTCGGAGGCATCGTACTAAGGGTTAGAATAACAGAATCAGACTTGACGAAGACCCGTACTACTAAGGATAGACAGAGAAGGTCACCGCAGAAGCATGGATGGTCGGAAAGTGAGACTAAGTCGAGCCTCAGAAGCTTGGTATAGGGTCAAGGCCTCACTTTGGGGGCATGATGGATTCACGTATACTAAGTAAACTACCGGTTACGCTAGTCGTCCATATTGGCTAGCGCTACCTCATCCCAACCAAAGTAATTATCTACGTCGGAATCTTCAGGATAATGAGAATCAATGAAGGTTTCATGATCTAGATAATCGGTATATGGATCGCATAAAATAGGATTATAGAAAGAAAAGGATCGAGAGAGCCAACGACCCATGAGAGGGGAGTACTTGAAGAACGATAGCTTGGTATAGTCAAGCTTCAGAGGTGCTGGGCACTCAGCACAACTGACGACGGCATCAATCCAAGCATTGACGGCTCCAGGGGTACGAGCGGTTTTGAAGTCAAGGAAACCAACTTGAGCAATGGACTCGGCGACCATGTCAATGACAGACCTGGTGTTGTGAGGAATGAAGTGGTCGAAGGTGTCCTTGCAGAGATAGATTTTGTCCTGGATCATGTCGTAACGAATCACGTAGCCCCAGTAGATGGATCTGTGGCGACTGAGGAAGAACTGCTGGAAGATGATTCCAAGGATAGCCTCTTGTTCTGCGTCGAGTGGAATGGGTAAGATGATGCGGTGCTCCTTGATCTTATTAGAGTAGTCTTCTGGATACCACCAGAGCTTATACAACTCTGAAGAGGAAGTCAGAAAGCCACCTCAGAGTTTAGAAAATCAAAAGACTTACTATAGAGCAGGTTGCGGAAGTGATCTTCAATATTGTGCAAGTGTGCCATAGTACGCTTGGGGGGAAAGTAAGCAAGGAATTGGGGCGACCTAGTATTTGCTTATACTGACCTCTGGACTTGCCGCGGAAGTGGAAATTTTACTTCGGAAACTAGGAAATTAGCGCTTTGGAGGCGTGGATCCGAACCAGGCACTGGGTGCTAAACAATGATTGAGAAGTGATAGAAGGAGTTGCCCCGTAGGCGTACCTCCATTGTACTCGTACATTGAGATATTGACTGTACTAAGGGCATAGTTGGTGCTGGTAGCAATACGCAGTGCTCAACTGGAAGGCAAGGGACCAAGAAAGAAAGGAATGGTGTACTGGAGAATCGAGTAGGAGTTCTGGCTGAACCATTGAACTATTACCCGGTATCTAAGGTACCAAGATTGGATATAGTGGGGTGGCCATATGGATGACAGGACGTCAGAATTATCCGACCTACAGAAAGGACATCGACCTGGCTATGGACAGCTGGGTAACTCAATGAATATAGGCATCTAGTAGCACTTCGGAGGCAAGTACTTTGCTTCAGAGGAAGGGAGTGTAGGCTTCAGAGGCAGACAAGGATGACCTATGATGATTGAAGAGTCTAGAACCGGAGAATCAATGCTGCGGAGGCAGATAGGCAGAACGGAACCATCGATAGGAGAGACCCGGAAGAAAAGAATGTTAGAGAATGTTCGAGGCTGATGATACTTCTGAAGCAAATTATTGGTTTTGACTTTGGGGTTCAAAAGTGTAGATTAAACACAAAACTCTCCAAGTATATTCCAAAGTAGGTAGTTTATGCCTCCGAGGCATGGTTTATTTGATATTTGTACAATTTGGTAGAATTAGAGCATCCTAGAGTATATAAGCAGTGGGGTTTTCATCAAGAATCCCCAAGCAATCCGTACGATTAGTATTCAGAGGATACAAAGCTATTCCACTTGTTGGGTAGTTAGTTGACTCGGGAGCGCTTCTGGAGAGACATTAGAACGGAATAGAACTTTGTTAGCCAAAACCTAGAAAATCCATTGAACACTTGCTTGACCTTGACTTTGCATTGTTTGTCTGCGACGCCGACTTGACTGGCTGAGCTATTGTTGAACTTCCGAAGCTAATTGAGCTGAGGATATTGTTTGCCGTTGACAGTTGGTCTTCGGTCATTGACAGACTTGATTGGAGTCTTATTGCCATTGTTTGATTTGATTGTCTTGTTGCCCCTCGCTGTTCGAGTGGTTCTGAAGCTAGTTGAAGCCTAAGAACGCACTTCCGAAGCACCAAACAAACTCTACACTCCCCGAAACAACCTATAAACCTCTCTTCCGAACCCCACTTTCGACCTCCGAACTGGGTTCAGAGGCGAAGCTACCTTAGTTGGAGAGTTTCTTGAGTCAGATTTCCTTCAGCCTACTATTGCAGGCTGGCTAAGAGCGGAACCTACAATCAACGCCGATCCCCGATTCCCGCACCCTTCAGCTACACTCTTGAGTGTTGGGAGGATTTGACCTACGAGTTAGATTTTATTATACACCGCGAGTGGCACTTTACAGCGGCATTCCCATCGAGCCATGAACTCAGCTTTCTTCTTGTCAACAAAAGCTTTGTTAGGACCCATGAAGAGTGCATCGTCAACGTAGATGATCGCATACACAATTTCACCACTCTTTGGATCTTTGCAGATGAAGAGTCCAGCATCAGAAGTTAAGTGTTTGAAGCCCAGTACTTCCATGGACGAGCTGAGGGTTTGCCACCACTCAAGGGCAGCTTGCTTCAGTCCATATAATGCACGACGCAGGCGTAGTACCTTACGTTCCCGGCCCTTGACTTTGAAGCCTTCAGGTTGTTCCATGTAAATCTCCTCAACAAGATCACCGTAAAGAAAAGCGTTCTTGACATCAACAGATGTGATGTACCAGTTCTTGAGAGCTGCGAGAGCAAGCATCATACAAACAGTCTCATAACAAACAACTGGTGAGAAGATCTCATTGAAGTCGACACCTTCGACTTGAGAGAAACCTTTGGCAACAAGTCTAGCTTTCTTGCGACCATTCGACTTAACGTCGAAGACCCATCTGTTTCTGATGGCTTTGCGACCTTTAGGCAAGTCACAGAGTTCAAAGACCTTGCGCTTACAAAGTGCCTCAAGTTCTTCGTGGCAAGCATTCTTCCATTCCTTCTGTTGCTCAACAGGCAACTTTAGAATATCGCGGAGTGTCCACTCTCTGATGTTAGAAAAATCAAGAGTATCGGACGTTGGAAGCGAATTGTGAACTGGAACGGTATTGTTTAACAGGTAAATCATAAATCCTACTCCCCCTTCTTGGGTCAGTCTTTCGACTACGCTTTCTTCCTCATGCGACTCAGTGCTTTCACTGGGTTCTGGAGCAGGCAGAGGCGGAAGTGGACCAGGAATCCCCTTTTTACCACCTTTGCCTTTCCTAGATCGTGAAGAGCTAGGACAATCAACTGGATGCGGAGGTTCCTTATCTCCAGTGACGTTTCTCCAAGTATTCTTATTTTCTAAGTCGCGAACTATATCAGAGGGTCTATTTGGGTTCTGCTATTCACCAAATATATTACCAGGTTGCATTGTACCCTTCCGCTGCCTCGAAGACCGGTGTGGACCATCTGCTGCTGGTGCAGGCGGAGGAACGGCGGGTTCGCCTGGAGGCGTCGGAGGACCAGATTGAGGGAGTGGCATATCCCCTGGCGCAGGGCCACCTGCCGGTTTGTTAACCTGAGGTTCTGATCTCTTAGAAGGTTCGGAGCGACGTCTGAGATCTGGCAATGGAGTATCAAAACCGTCATCATCAGAGTCTTCATCTTCCGAAGGAATGTTGGGTTTTTCACCCAAAGTAAATGGTTCACTACCAACAGGTGTGAAGCCACGAGTTTTGGCATCAGGACACTTATTGTACAGCATCTCATCGAACAGTGCAGTGCTACCTTTGAATACGGAATTATTGCTTTACATGAACAGGAAGCCTTTCATCCCATCTTGGTAGCCGATGAAAGTCATTAACTCACTACGAGGAGCGAGCTTATTCTTCCTACGATCTTCAGGAATGAAGACGTAGGCTGCACAACCCATAACTCGGAGATGTGAAACATCAGGTGCTTTGCCGTAAAGCATTTCGAACAGAGTTTGCCAGCTCAAACGTTGCACAGGAGTGCGATTGTAGAGGTGGACAGCGTGCACATGGCAGAATTCCCACCAGGACTGAGGCATACAAGCTTCAAAGCAAAGAGCTTCAGCCTTCTCATGAATAGTCCTGTTGAATCGTTCAGCATGACCGTTTTGTTATGGGGTATACGGTATGCTTTAATCCCTCTGGATCCCATACTCTTTCAGTACTGCATCAAACTTATCTCCTTTGTACTCTCCCCCTTCATCGGACATCCAGGTCTTGACAACAGCATTGAATTGCGTCTTGACCATAGTAAGGAAGTCCCTCAAAGCGGGTACTGCCTCGTCTTTCATCTTGAGCTTGGAGGTCCAAACGTAGGATGTGCAGTCATTGAGAAAAGAGATGTAGTACTTGTACCGGTGATACGATTCAGCCGGGTATGACTTCAGATCCGAATGTATGCGTTCAAACGGTTTAGAAGCTCTTGTAGTAGAGTTGGGGAATGATTTCTCATGCATCTTGCCTTCAGCACAACCACGACACAGAGGTGTCTTCTTAGTAGGCATCTTAAGGTCAAGTGGGAAACCTTGCGTATGTTTCCGAGCTTTGTTCAGGGCTTTATCTGATGGATGCCCAAAGTGTCTGTGCTCAATAGCGTAGTCGACGTTGTAAACAACCAACTTGGCCATTAAAACCTCAGCAGATGCTTTCTGCGAGTGTACCCAATAAATGGTTTGACCAGGCATATGAGGGTAGAAAACAAGCGACTGTCGTCGCTGTGAAGAGTAGAAGGCTAACTTCTTCGCGTTTCCACGAATTGATAGACCATCTTGAAGGAACTCTCTCATGGATAGTAAGTGTATATCCAATTGTGGTATGTAATAGACAGGATAGAGACGCGAAACACGCTCAGTAAGTTTCCCGTCATATCCTTCAACATTATGCTTAATGAAGACTGTGCCTTTACCCTTGATCTGTATAGGGTTGCCCTTATTCACAGTATTTACGATAGGACCATCAAGCGATTCATATTCAGCAAAGTTATTCATATTGTTTGTGAAATGAGAGGAGGCACCAGAATCAAGGAGCCAACCCTGTGCGTTGTTCACACTTTTCTTTCCCTTACATTGAGTACAACCCACGAAGTGGGTGGAGATAGCATTGCAAAAATTTACAAGTGATGCCAGATCACTATGACTACCGTGCACACTACTGATACCAACTAGTTGAGAGCAGCGCTGTAGGTTTGCATCAGCTTGGGAAGGCAGGTCAAGGTATGGAACTTGCCTGTCATCGTGGAATGATCCAAGAGAGACGTCATCCAGGACGTCCTCAACCCCTGCAGCTTCGGCAATATCGTTATCAACATCATTACCGAATAGAGAGGTCATATCTTCCATACTGTCGTCAGATCCCCAGTCCATCTCTACATCTTCATCAGGATCAACGCTGCAAGAGCGTTTAGAAGAAGTAGGAGAAGGACGTCCAGCTTCTTCATCTTCCAAATCGTCCTCAAGAACTCGCTTGGACGAGGAACCAGGCTTTGAGATACGATCCTGGAGCAAACGATTGGTGGCGGACATGATGATCTCTTCGAAGGGTTTGAGATACCGCGCCGTCTTAGGGGCACCAAGTCTGTCAGCAAGGGAACACGCTTCACGGACATCATCAAATACTGACTGAGACGGCTTGAAGCCGGTGAAGGACTGCATGGCAGCCGGGTTCTTCTTGACAGCTGGCTGAGGGACAGTACTGTCGCAAGACTTGTCCCAGTGACCGGTGAAGTGAGCTGGGGGTGGTGATCCCATAGCGCAAACAGGAGGGGCGCTGGCGACCTCGGTACGCAAGGAATTGTTAACCGCGTTCAACGCAATACGTTCCCTGCGGTCGGTGATCGAGGAGTAAGGATGGGTAGGAGCGGGGGAAGCTATGACGGATGCATAGGATGCCAGATGGGAGTGACCATGCGACCGATGGTTACCACCGTTGTTACCGCCGGCGTGGCCGGGACCCTGGTGCTGGTTGATACCACCGCGGGTACCACACTGCTGCTGCTTCTTCTTCTTACCGTCGTTCTGGTTCGAAGAAGGACGTTGCTGCTGCTGCTGTGGTTGATGCTGTTGGCCACACTGCTGCTGTCCACACTGCTGACGTTGCTGCTGCGGACGTTGCTGCTGACCAAAGGATGGTTCACGGTTGCCAGCACACTTGACCGCAGAGAGGCAGTTGGCAAGCTGAGGGTTCTGGCGCTCGTATTCGATCATGATAGCTTCATGAACGTCAGCGACAATGAGGGCGCTGGTGCTCTCAGGATCCCTATCAAAGTCATGAAGGGACTTGGAGAAAGCGGCGTCCCATTCGGGAGGAATAGCTGCGATGAGAAGGAGGGCTTTGATTAACTCGGGGAGTTCAACCCCGACCTTGGCAAGACGTTCAATGTAATGTTTGAACTTGGCGATGCCAGCCTGGGGATGGCTGGTGGTAAGCCGGAAGGACACCAGTTTGACGAAGTCGCCATAAATGGCAGACAAGGTCGGTTCGCTGTAGGTGGTGACGATGGTGGACCAGGCTTTGGCAGCATCCATGTCCTTGAGAGGTTCAAAGACTTCCTTTGTAGAGGTCGGCTGAATAATACCCATCAACCGGAGGTCTTTCTCCTCCCATGCTTCCAGTGCAGTGTTGTATGCCGTGATCTGGGCTTCAGTAGGGTCTGCCCGATCAGGTTTGTCATCAGAACCAGGAGTAATAGCAGGCGCAGCTGCCGCACCAGGGGAAGGAGTGACTGTAATGGTCGGAATGATGTCCCCCAGAGGGTACGTTGGCTTCTTAGCCACACCAGTAAGGTGACGATAAAGGCCTTGAGCCTTGGTAACAGCTTCCATTTCGCCGTGATAGGTTTGGCAGAAACCAGTGCCGTTGAATCAACTGGAGAAGAATTTCTTAACGTCGAACATGGTAGTAAGATGTTAGGTTTGGTGTTGGATCTAGGAGAGACAGCATCAGCATGCGTCTAATCAACACAGGGAGCAGCCATCAAGGCACTATGCTCAACGAGGAGCATTGGATCCTTTAGATCCGATGTCGTCGAAGGACGTACATCAATGCCATAGATCGATCACTCAATTAAGAGGTCGATGGCAACATGCAGGTCTAGCCTAGCTAGCCGATGACAGCGGCCTAGGGGCGCTCGTTATTGTAGTCGGGCTAACCAAGGCCCATAACCTGATGAGCCGGCATGACACCTAGCGCAGAGGACTACAACATGGCTACACTATTACTTACCAGAGAGAAGTTTAGAGAGTTAGAGGCAAGACGTAGAAGCTCAAGCACACTGTGGATTCAAGTAGAGAACTACGAGCTTATATACATGTAGAGACTATAGTAAATACCATATAAGGACGACAATGAAAATTGTACATATGATCATAAGTAGAAATGATAGATGGAACAATAGTCCCGCATAATATGATGGCAGGAAGTATGAACCAGGACTTCGGATATACCGGGATCTAATAATAGTCCACGGATTCAACACAACTCACCTGAAGAGTGTTGTGCCGCTGCACGAACCTATGCCAAGTCCCATTATAACCGGTGAGCATTACCCTATGCCACAGTAAATTTCTCTCATATCTGATAGGAATCGAGCAATGATTCTCGAGGGTAAAAAATCCAAACGTGTAGAGGCCTTGAAAGAAGCAGAGGCAGAACAGTGAGAGTACTTCGCTTCTTAGCAATTTATTGCTTATGCCGATTATAGGACAGTTGAACGACGACGCTGTCAAGCAGAAAGACAGCGAGTATCAAGAACAGATGATGCAAGCAAGAATCTTCTAGTGGACAACAGTGAGAAGCAGCGCAGTTGTTTGTTCCAAGAGTCCCTCAAGTACGTCGCATTTCCTCTATACTGTAAGCACCTCTAACGCAGCTACGGTATACACAGGTCCATCGAACTCACGTTGGACGGCCTCAAGCAGCGCTTCCTTAAAGTTATTCGTCCAACCCGCTGTCAATACTTTGACAAGCTATGCATGCAGATTGAACAGTGGATTGAAGACAGTAATCAATTCCGTAGAACTATTCATTGCGCCAGCTTACAGTCACCTCTCATTCTGGCTATAAAGTACATTGAATCTGCGCTGGAGGAATATGAATCTATCAAGGACAAGTACTTCTATGTGATGCGAGACAAGGAAGGACCAAAATGGGATTGGAAACGGGATGATTGCAAGGCTTTCAAGGATATCGCCGGGGAGGTACTGCAGGCTCTCAGGGATATTGAGCTGGCCTTGGAGAACAAGGAATTTGAGGAACGGGCAATAGATGGCGAGCTACTTTATCAAGAGGTTTTTCCTTACTAGTGTGGCTATGATGTATCAGGCTCTGGCGTATCTACAAGGAGATAGAGTCTGATAGGCCGATGGTTGATCCATAGCTACAAATGTATTTTTTTTTCATGATGAAACCCCCATCTTCATCTACTACCATGCCTGAGGAAGACTGCTCGGGCAACACTCACACTGTGCCCGAGAGCCTTGTGCCCACGGTCATTGATTGGAGCACGCATAAGGTCGTAAAGACCAAATTTACTAGGTCGGATGGAAGGAAAAGAGTGAGTTGTTCAGTTCATCATGTTCGAGACGTTGACAAACCCTGGCAGGTTATCGAGGTCGTCCCCAAAACACCCGAAGAGATGGCGCCGCCGCGTGAGTCTCTTAACCAAGAAGAGATCCAAGGTATGTTTTTGCCTATGTCTTGACAGACTACAAAAATTCTGATAGGTGTTTTTCAGTAAGGAGGAGGCGCTCGCGGGCAATACCATTGCCAAACCCCCCCGGTCCAATGGAGCCCCCACCAAGTCCAAGCCCACGCCAGTTAGCACAACGTATGTTTCCGAGTGCTTTGTCTCAAATCAAGAGTGTTCACGATTATTTTATTCAGAACAACGCCTACAAATGATTTATGAGAGATTGACGCGTGAGTTGGAACAAGCTGAAGAACGGTCACGCCAGAGGAGGTTGTTGAGGAGTTACGCGGTACATCCATAGAAAGTCTACGTAAGGGTGGTCACTGCTCTCTGCTTCACCACAAAAATCAAGGAGAGATTATCATGTTAGATGTGGATCTATTGTACAGAAAGGCTCTCCATGAATTCAAGCAGACGTTCGGCTTTGTCGTCTTCTTCGTCGCTGCTGCCTTCATCTGGGTCCATGCCCTCCTCCTCATCCGCATTACTCCCTGCATCGCTGACGGAAACATTATCGTGACTGTGAACCAGTACCTTGGCTTGAATTTTAGGGCGAGAATCATGATGATCAGCACCCCGAGAATTATCTGCAACATCAGAGGATTTACGATAGAGACCAAGGACTGACGTCACCCAGGTCAGGAGTGGTGCCTCGCCGGTGATGTTTGGATCTCTACCAAGCCGCTGACCCGGTAGAGGACTCCCTACAAATCGACGTGAGTTTCTAACACAAAGAAGAGGCTGAGAGCACATACCTGAGAACCCGTGTAGATTAGCTGTCTCAACAAGACGTTGCACAATGTCTTCACAAAATACAGAATGCCTTTGACGTTCTTGAGAGAGGAGAATGGCAAGATCTGTATCACCAGATCACATGGCACGTTGCTCTGCCCAGTAATAGCCGGCAGAGTCATGTAACATCGATGTGATTTTGCGCCTTATCTCCATGTTGAGGCGAACAATCTCTTCGCGTGCGCGCTTGATGTCAAAATAGAGCTGGGTAACTTGCCGGTGAGCTGGCTTTGCCCATGCCAGTTGTCGAATGTCAATATCAGTGCTCTTGAGTAGATCGAAGTCAGCAAGTGAGACCATTTCTACAATCTGAGCCCAGTCAATGCTTTCACGGGGGGGATTGAGTTGCGAGGCAGTGGAATTGTAGCCAGTAATTGCCTTCTTGATTGCATCGGCCCTGGCATGGAGTGCAGCGGTAATCTTGTTCCGTTGCCCATAGCCTGTAATTCCCCATCAGATAAGGATTAAGATTCAAGGAAAAGAGACAGACTTACCGACGCCGCTCATGTTGAGCTTGGTGAGCTCAAAGAGACGGGAAACAACCAGGCGCTCTAGCTTGTCCAAAGCTCGCCGGTAGGTCCGACATCTAAGTCCCTCTAGCGCCTCGCGATACTCAGGTCCGTCGGGAAGCCACCGTTCTGGAATGGAATGATCAATTTCGAATATGCAAACTTGTTTGTTGACGGCACTCCAACAGGTAAACATTGCATTGCGTCAGGATTGGATAGTGAGCTGTTTCTGTGGAGTATACCCATGGCCCTGTGCTTTTGTCATGTCAGTGTACTCCATGTCCGCTAGTCTCGCCAAGCCAGACGGCTACATCCACCCTAAAAGGGAACCCGTCTGTAGCCATCTGGGCGCAAATGAACCCGGCTAAGGGGCAGCTGCGTTCAGTGTTCTCGGATACTTATGTCAGCCTCACAGCTCTCTTCTTTGCTATCTTTACCATCGCTGTCTCGAGATCGTGCTCACCATCGTCCGCCATCGCCTCAAAATCCAGGGCCATAAAGTGTTGGAATCTCTGCCATTAGTTGTATAGGCTTTCTAGGTGTGTTGTAGCTGGGGTATTTCTTGTGTATACCCAAAACAACAATTGAAACAACGTCTAGTACATAATACACGTCTGCAATGTCTCATTACCTACGTCCAATAGACCCAGACGATGCGGAGGCTATTCTCAACAGTCTATCCATTGAAATAAACGATGAAGAAGCATACCCCAGCTCTCCCGGAGCTCATAGCTCCTCCCCTCAGCTTCCACCCGTCAATATCATGAATCCTCGGAACCTCTCGTTCAGAGATCTTGACCTACCCGATGAAGAAACTGATGTTGATGACAACTGGGAGTTGTCAGACCAGCCAGAAGGTGGCCACAGAAGAGTTTCGACTGCCGATGAGACAAAAGTACTCCAGGTTCTCGATATAATCAAGACATCCTTCACAAACCATTTTATGTTCCTCGCATTTTTGCGAATCATGCTCACTTCTGATCTCCCGGCCATAAGGCAGTACTCGCGCCACATCTTCTCTGCGTCGAATGTTGATCTCTTCGAAACCTTTGCATTCAGAGTGGCGAGGAATAATGCAGATTTCATGAGCCAATGGGTCGTCGGATATGCGAGTGATATATGTTCCAAGGAACCCGATCAGCTCACGCGAGAGTCATCCCGTGGGCCTGTGTATGATATTGGGAAGCGACTGAGGGTTTCATCATCAGATGTTACCTTAGAAATGATATGGAAATCTCATCTGCGCTCGTTGCAGAAGGACTATGATGACTCGTTGACGTATCTACAACTCTTCTTGAAGAAGACTGTGGCAGGGGGCGAGAAAATACGAGATGGCAGTGAGAATGTAAGTTGTCCGACCAATGTTGCTATCTGTGCTTGCAAGTCTAATATAACCAACAGGGATTGTTGATGGCCACGTCAATTCTTCTGAATGTACGGAGCCAGAAGTCAAACTATCACCAGTTGATCAACGGACTTGTTTTATGGGAGAACCGTGTTTCAAAACGGATTTTCCAGGCTCTCAACCAGTACAGCGTCTGTAGCTCCCATAGGACAGCTTTACGGGCCTCAGATGCATTATCGAAGGATATTACCGCATGTGCGAGAAGGGCAGCATTGAACCCGACACAAATCAAACTTCTCGTATATGACAACTTCAGTTGGCAGACTGCAGTATATGAGGCATCGCAGACTCACGGGAAGGTCTCTCATGACCAGGTCTCGGGGCTACTAGTGTGTGTCGACCAGTTCTCTGCCAATGTCGAGTCCACGGCCCCACATCTAACAAATGTGTTGCGGTTTGACGGTCTGGAAGGTGCTCGCACTCGTATGGATCCTGTTCAAGCGCTCGAGGACATCATTCCGTCTGCACGAGACCAGAGAAGCTTCATCAGAAATGCTACAATTCACGTTGGCATGATCCTTCACGAAGAGTTGGACGTGTTCTCCAAGTTTCGATACCCCAAACTTTCCGATCCTTTCGCCATAACCCCTCATATTACCGAAGTATACCACCTCCCTCCTCTCGATCAGGAACAGTCGTCAACCCGAGGAAATATGGTGGTTCTTCAGGACTACTTTCTCAAAGTTCTCAAGGTGCCGCTTGAGATTTTTGAACAGGTTATGTTCTTTGTACTGGGTGATCGGTTGACCGTTGCCCGAGATTGCGCGGCTCAAGATCAGCGTGCTTTGGATCACACTCCATATCAGTTCAAGCACTTCCAGAGCTTCAAAATGCTCAACGGACTCATGCACGAATGTATGAACATGATCAAGACCATCGGAAAGAATGCATGGGGCATGAAATCAGCTGAAAATGCACCGCTTTCACTTCGGTCCCTTCTCCAGCTCCCTGTATTGAGCAATCAGAAGGACTTGAATCTGAAAAAGCTTGATTATTATGCATGGCTTCGATTTCTAGATCTCATCGGGCGGAGTTTGATACTTGCTGTGACTATGGCGGAAGCTGGAGTTAATGTGTTAGAGGACTTCGGGAAGCTGACTTTCACCCAGGAGTCCTTCGACGATCTTTGTCACCGAGTTGCAGCAAAGTATATTGTCACCAGTCCCGATCGTTTAGAGGTGGAGGGAGTAAAGAAAATTGACGGTTCGACCATGTGCGGAAACACAGTTATACTCAACCACAATCTGATGACCTTACGTGAGATGCGCCATGCAATAATGCATGGTCACCCTTTACGTATTCTCAGCATACTGAAGTATTGGGCTCCAATGTTCTACACCGGCGGAGGTTTCAACTACGCACAAGAGACGATGGAAATCCTTCACAACGTAACCCATGACTGGCCAAAGGACTCAGCCAGTGTTCTTTTAGCGGGGATGCTTTGTAACACGCAGGGAAATTCCGATAGCTTCAAAGAATGTGATCTGTTGAATGAGCATTGCAACAAAACCATCAAAGATCATATTGACGGCGCGAATACCACCCCAACCACACTTCAACATCAATCTCCCGCGCTTGGACATCTCCAAGTCCTGCGCGACACTGTTTATTCCGAGCTGGGTGTTGAGCGGGCCAACCAGAAACATATGAAGGTTTCACAGAGTCAGCGTGTATTGAGAGATAGTCTATATCCTCGTCAGATAATAATGCCTTTGGGCCATAGTCTGGCTATTGAACACGCCAGTTCGTCTTCCACTCCGTGATCCTATACTTTGAGAGGGCAGAGATGAACTTTGGCCGCAACTCTTTCGGTATCCGAGCATCTGAAAAAGCTATGCCCGCACTAGGATCGCTATTGATCCATTGCAGCTGATGGACTGGGAGGAGAGCGGGGTGATAGACTGAGCAATGTGTGCATGATGAGGAAGGTACATCACGAGGCGGGTTTTCCATGTACTGGTCGTAGATCGGAATTTGACACACTGAAGTCGGCTGAACAAGTTCAATGAGGCCGGCGTCCTCCCCAGCTGCGCGAAGTTTACTGGTATCACTGTCCTCTGGTACCATATTCTTTTCTACGACAAGATATCCCACTCCAACCCTCTGTGACTTGTCCATACACCATAACAAACGGCCCCGGCACTGCTCCCAACCCGCAAGAGTTAAGTCCTGTACTTTGTAATTCAGAACATGCTGAACCCCTGGGAAATTCATGCCCACTCCAACTTTCTCCGACGCAAGGAGGAAAAGAGCAGTCCCATCCGCAAATCCTGAAGGGTGACTCTCTCATGATCGTCAGTGAGGCCAGCATGCAAAATCTCGACAAGAGAAGCTGGTAGGCCAGCCTCACAAAGACGTCTGGACCAAGGGGGGGGCGGGCCGTGGATCCCGGACATCCGGGTGGGTAGTTAGTCCCCTCTCGGGGGTCCTTAAAAAAATTTTTGGACCAAATTTTTCTCGACGTATGAGGCCCTTTGAAGGCCTCGGAAGGAGCTAGAGCAGACCGTGTCCATGAAAATTGTTTGCTCTCGCCAAAAATCAACCTAAATGTTACCTTTTAGCACCATCTCCACCACCTGTAACCCTTGTAGTGGTGCTTAAGTAGGTATGGGGCATCCCCCACCCCAAGCTCTGCTTCAGTCGGGGTCAGGCTTGGGTGAAGCTCCACAGGGCTATAAGCACCCTCTCGACTTATTGCTGCCACTTCCAGAGATGCCAGCGGAGCTGGTCCTTGAAAGACTTTTCAACTCCGGAGATTGCCGGACAAGACATCCAAAAGCGGTAAGTATTACCATATATGGAAATTACGTAGGTAGTTAGTCCCCCCTCAACCCGCCTAAAAAAAAAATTCGAGTGTGGGTCATAAATTTTATTTTCCCCCCCCCCCCCCTTGGTCTGGACAACCACCAGTACATCTCTGTTAAGAGATTGAGATCATCACAGTAGATGATAGTCTTCTGAATCTCGGCGAGAGAAATCCCTGGAGGGAGCAGAAATGCGATATCTTGGAAGGACGAGTGAGGATGCTGCATATAAATTATGGCGGTGGCAAGTTCCGGGCGGAAGTTACCAAGGTTAATCAAATGTGCAGGTCGTTGGAAACCACTTGTTGTGTATAGATACTCGCAGTAGGGTGTTGGGAGTGTGGCTGATACCCCAATGAAAGGGATATCTTCCCCGAGGAGTTGACGAAGTTTCCCAAGCCGCCCATAGGCTGGTCGCCAATGGCAACTTTCTTTGGCTTTGTGAGCTTCGTCCAAAAAGACGGCCAAGAGGTGTGACCGCCATTCACCTGAGCCCAGAAGTCGCGCAAATCGGGGACTTTCGACCATCTCAGGACATGCATGGATGACTAGCATATCCTCAGAGGCTGCACGAGTGAAGTCCTGCTCGGAGTTCTGCTCGCTATACAGAAAGATCGAGCTTACACCGTGTCCACGGTTCCTACCAAAGAGTTAGATTGTTTTGAGATACCAGCGTCTATGTAAAACTTACTTGGTTTCGGCTTCTAATCCCAAGCTTCGGAATGGAACGACAACTAGTGCAATCCCTGTCTTCCAAGCCAAAAGATGGAGCGAGAATAACAGTGACTTGCCCTGGCCCGTTGGTGCAATCACAAAAATGTCGGTATCACGTTGTAGAATGTAGTTTGAACATTCAATCTGGAAACTTCGGAGGTTTTGCGGTGGTTCAAGCAGCTGGGAGGTGTGCGCAAGGTTATTCCATTGCGCCTCGCTCAATGGATCTAAAGCCATCAACTGAACGACTTCTCTGAATTGGTACGGCTTCTGCTTTCTACGGCCAATTTGGCTGAGGGAATAGGGCGAGTAAGAGGGTGCACGAGGGGGTTTCACATAGCCATTTCGATAGAGCACGGGATTTTTTTCTGGAGTATTTGTAGCGCCGGAGAGAGGTGTACAGGGTACGGAGGGAAGGGGCAGCACTCAAGTCTGCAAATCTAGCAGCTCTCCAAGAGACAGGGATTGAGGGGTTATCGCGGGCGTAGAGATAGACGCAGGGTCTCTGGGAGGTTTCCGTCACAGAGGGGGCCACTGAGTGGCTTTGGGAGTGGATGGTGACGCATTTTCGTGTAATAAGTTATTCATAGCGCAATTAACGAGTTTCTATTAAACATAGATGGAAAATAGGCAATAAATAGAGAGAGAGATGAACGAGACGCGTTCGCGACTGGAGAAGAAGAGAGCTGTGAGGCTGATGTAAGTATCCGAGAACACCGAACGCAGCTGCCCCTTAGCCGGGTTCGTTTAGGCTCAATTAAGCAACCCTCCCACGCTTCGGCAAGCTCAGTCGTGGGAGGGGCTTATACCAAAGTGGGACATTTGGCATGTGATTGTAGAGTGACTTCGACCATCTCTGGAACTACAACACTTTGTCGGGGGGCTGAACTTCATAGAGAGAAAATTCACTTGTTGACAAGGAGAACATGATCCCAAAAATTTTCCCCCTTCCTTTTGCTTGTGTGTGCCACTCGACATCGTGCAAACTGAGCCGTGGTTTACTAACAAGTCTTTGTAGATCAAAACGCAGAGTGCGTACAGATTCTATTACAAATTTTGGAATGAAATTTCACTTTGCAAATGCCTAGATTTTTGCCGACATTGGCACAAGACCCTTCCATGGCCCGGTGGCCTGGAGGTCTTGAATCGAGACTAGGGTTCGTTTGCACCCAGACGGCTACAGACGGGTTCCCTTTTAGGGTGGATGTAGCCGTCTGGCTTGGCGAGACTACATGTCCGCCTCGTCGCTCAACGCCCTTGATAAAATATCAAATCAGCACATGCGACGCAACAAGGAAAGAAGAGGTACGCACTTTGTGGTCCAGAGCTTGAGAAGGAGTTCTGCATAATCGAGCTTTCGAACCATCTCAGGCAATTCGGTGAAATCCCTCATGAAGAAAGCCCGTTCCTCCTCGAGCAACCTCTCACAATCTGATGGGTCCATGTGTAGTTCTGGGCACTTCTGCCTAAAAACCGGTTCCTTGATCTTGAGTCGGCTGAGGGCTTTATGATACATTTGATGGGCCCAGTTGCCTAGTAACACATGTTATTTATTGATCGGGTGCGATGGATCAATGACTGACCGAAGTTCGCATTCTTGTCCTGACTGGAAGTTGAAGTGCTCCAGGATGATTTGGCAATGATGAAACGAGGTGGCAAGACGTGTAGTGCTGGCTAGACGGTTTGAGAGTGAAAAAAACCGCTCACACTCTTCAAAATCGAAGATACCAAGACCAGGGATATAAGTTGGATGCCAGTAAAGCTGACACTTGCAGTTGTGTACATGGCCATGGAATGCCGGAACAACACCCCGAAGCCGTAACGCGGCAACCTTGGCACCAAGCTGGCCACTACGCTGCAGTGTCTTGAAGAATGCACACATGATGTCGTAGCCGAGCCCAATGTCTTCGCCGTAACGTTCAAGAATTGCATCTGTGATGGCAAGCGGATATTTCATCCTGAGAATCCTTGAGTACAGAGGCGGTCTGAAAAGCAAAGGAAATAACACACAATTCTCTGCTCCTTCTCATGTCACACATCACAATAAGGTGTCCGTGTCGACAGACTGCAATGAAAACGCCCGTGACAGCAAAAAAAGCGAACATCTTCTTTTGCGGATCGGGCGAGGTGGCTTTCCAGTGGTCAACACACGCATTGACACATGCTCGCAGCTCGTCCTCCTCAAGAACATTCAACCACGCAATCTCCTCTGCTGGGTTTGACGGCTGTGGTGTGTCTGACTGGGCGTTGGGAAGAGTAGGGCCGGAATTGCCGGGAATAGGATCGCACGGGACAGAATTCCCATCAGCATGGTGCTGAGTGCTGGCATTGGCTTCACCGGAAGCGGAGTCTCCAGCAGAGAGGCCGGGGGTGGAGGTAATGTCTGCCGAAACAGGGAGCTTCTAAGTAGAGTTAGTCACTGTTGGAAACTCTGAGATAACGACGTAATAATTTTACCTTTTTTGTAGCCCGTTGTGAATTAGCAACCTCATCTTTGAATCTGTCGACAGCTATTGAACTCAGCCACCTTGGATCATTCAGTTGTTGCGAGTCTGTTCTGGCTTGACCTCGCTTGTGGTCAGCATCAACCATCTTGAGGGAATTGTTGCCATCCATCACCATGAGGATGCGAGGGTTGAGTCGGGGTTCATCTTCAAGTTCATACATGCAGGGGGCACAGATGTTTTGTACAAAGTGATCATCATTATTGCGGAAAAGGGCTTGTGCTATCCACTCATCGAGTGTACGCTGGATTACAAGGTACTGATCGTATGCGACCCAAAGCTGATCTTCGAGATGTCATCAGCGAGGTTTCTAATGGGCTAAAGGTGAGCAAAACAAAAGGGTGAGAACTAAGAAACGACCAACCCCGTGGAGATGCAGCAAGGCTCGTGAATACACCTCTATGCTCAAAGATGGACAGGCGTGGTGGAGTTGACAATACATTTCGAGAAGCTTGATTTCAAAGGCAATTTTGGGATAATTCGGACTGCCTCCAAGAAAACCAAACTTGAGCAGTGATTCGTTGATGGATTGCGAGGGTGGTGGATGGAAGAATAAGCCAGTACCGAAAACTACAGAATGTCAAAATTAAAAAATTGAAAGGAAACAGACATCAACTCACATTCGAGGCCAACCTGTTCCATTTCCCATGTCCTGTATTTTTTCTCCTGATATGGGTAGCCGTGTAGTTTGAACTCGAGATAGGCATTGACCAGTCATTCATGCTGTCGCTCCCATGCCTGGGTCTGCTTTTCGGTACAGTCGCGTTGTGTTCGTGTATTGTGGTATTGCTTCTTGTGTCCCAGAAGCCCGGTGAGAACCGTATCGTACATCCCCTCTGTATCGTGAGAGTTGAGTGCATCCTCCTCTCCAGGTGGAGGTGGCATAGGTCTAAAATCACCATCATTGTCATTCTTGTCCTCCCAAACTGGATCATTGTCATAGAGCGGAATTTCAACAATCCCTTCCTCGGTGAAGTGCTCGCGCCCAGTAAAATTGAGTGCTTGCATTGGACTGTCAGTTGCGTCTAGGTAATCTAAAAGAAGTCACGCACCTATGAACATAGCATAAAACCGTTCTCTTACCCTTTGCAACTCTTCAGCCGTCTTCATAACGCTTCTGGTTTCCGTCCTAGGGTTCCCTCCTCCGCGACCAACAATATGCTTGACTCTACCCGGAACACCGGTACGCCTACGTTTACCCGCCATAAGAAAAAGAAAAATGTAGTGTAGAAGAGGTTGGAAGGACAGATATGAGGAACGAGTGACAGAGGTATGAAATTAGAAAGTGTCAAAAAATAAATTTACGGCCCCGGACTTTTTTCATGCTCCGGGAGCACTTTTCTCGCCTGGCCGAAGTGCCCCCTGTCGTGAGAAAGATCATTCCTGGCATGAGAAAAGTCCACCCTGGCGCGAGCAAGGTAGTCAGCCCCGAAGGAAATTCTGAGAACCTAGAAGTGGATGAGAGATCATCAAAAAATACTTCTATTCTCATTTTCTGAGCTCAGAACACACTCTAAGAGCCTTTGCAAGGGCTAGTACACGATATAATAGTCAAATTTGACAAAACTGTATATTTCCAAGCTATGGAAGGGGGACTTCAACCTGGATCGTGATCAAAGGAATCTTACTGATACTTTACAGCCAATAAAACTAGAACAAGGGTCACTTTAGATGACAGGGAAGTGCTGAAAGGCCTTGGAAAGACCCGACTCCAGAATTTAGGATTTGGGACCCTGAAGACACATAACAAGCACGTGATTTATGCGTGCTGACTGTGGGAAAGTCGCGCACCGCGTTTGCACAACTGTCTCACGCTAGATCATGGGTGCTTCCATAAATCCACACATCCTACCTTGTTATTCAAGATAATTTACACATCTAGAAAGTTTATAAGTAAGGAATAGAATCTCGAAGACAGTAGGATATCTTTTATGGGAAATTGAGCATCGAAATCATTACGGCATCCTCCCGCCAGAGTATGCCTCACTCCTGCCAGGGTGCACATTGCTCACGCCAGGGCATACCTTTCTCACGCCAGAGGTCCCCTCAGTCGGCCGGGGTAGGCGTACCCAAGGCGTACCGCTGAATCATGAATGAGTCAGGGGGCAGAAAATTTTAATTTTTGACACTATTTAACAGGATACAGAGGTGAGAAGATTGTGTGAGCGAGAAGGCCACACAGTGATACCGGCTGGTAGTTGTGTAGCCTTTGTGCTGGCGGAATGGTGACGGCGATGAGGAAGGGAGAAGGCCTGACATAACGGCAGCGATGGAAGGAAGAAACGCGTGAGTAACAAGCTCAGGACGAAAATGGAAACAGGTCATGAGGCACTGGTAATGACAGGAGCGGGAGAGCGGGATCGACATACCGGAATAGGGCCTCTATCGGGCGGGCAGACTTGAAAGGTGAGTAGACCAGAGATATTGGGGGTTGCGAGAGGTCTTGGGAGATGCTAACAGGGGGCCGGGATATTAGTATGATCAGGTCAGATTAGATGGCATGTAATGTTCTATCATGTCATCTAATTTGACGGTTTCTCAGGGACACACAGGTGAGTAGGCGTCGGATAAAATTCCCATGTCGAGCGAAACTCGATCATCAACCAGTTCCAG
Source organism: Marasmius tenuissimus (assembly GCA_029532415.1). Lineage (NCBI taxonomy): Eukaryota > Fungi > Basidiomycota > Agaricomycetes > Agaricales > Marasmiaceae > Marasmius > Marasmius tenuissimus. Next base: position 4,946,531 of record JAQOTA010000050.1, on the reverse strand, counting down.
CCAAATTCAAACTCAGAAGCACAGGTCCTTCAATACATGCTTGTCATCATCATTGAAGGACCGGTTACAGGTCTACCCTTGGAGGCCACCACTGACTCAATGACATGTCCTATCCGCATCCACGCTTCTGCTATGCCGAGAATGGTCAGCAAAGTATTGATAGCTCAGAGCTTTCTGGGAACGTATACTCAATATCATGGAGGGACTGCAACATTAACAGTGGACCCGGAACGTTCACTGTCAACAACAACAATAGGGTGATTCAGCAGGCACGATTGACATATCGACACATCCGGGGCACAGAAGAGGAGGAGGCAGAGTACGAAGAGGTGAGCAGTAGACTTGTCATTCTCTGGTTAAGCTACACGCTGACTCTAGTCACATCTTGCAGTACGACGAATATAAGCGAAGCGACATTCAGTTGTACCAAGAGATCCATCGTGAAAGAGTCAAGATATATGACCAGATGACGGATGAATTTGTTTCGATCGACTGCAAACAACACATCTTTCTTGGGGAAATCGTTTCAGGGGACAGAAGAGGGATGATAGTCACTGTGGAAGCCTATGACGGGCATGATGCGCCAGAGGTAAGCATTCTCGTTTCCTCAGTGAGTTTCGAGCCGCTTAGCGTCAAGACAGAGATGGAAACGAAGCTTTGCATCATATTCTGGACACATGTAGGTTCCGCATCCATCCATCCTTCTTAAGCAGACTCGAAGTTGAAGTTTTAGGTGCGTGAACAATGTGCATCTTCTTGCGCTCAACCGGTCCAAAATTCCGTTACTGATTTTCTCCGGTGGTAAGTAGCTTTGTATGAACCCAATTCAAGTTGATACTGATGGCTGCTTTCTTTGAAGGGCTCGTACCGATCGTGCACTTGACGAGTTTGGGATGGCTTGCTGGCGTATACCTTGGAAATCTGGCTGTAAGTTCCCGAAATAGTAAAATTGAACATCTTGATCATTTAGTTGTAGTGGCATTTGCAAATGGGTTTGATCCTTGATCTCACCAGGTTGTCAGAGCTGTGGGTGGATTCTGCCCAAGGCGTGATATGTCGTGGTCCAGAGGGCCCAGCGCCGGCGCGCCCTCCGCCCGATTTTGCGTTCATGGTCGATACTTTACCTTTCACTACGGATCTACTCCAAGAAGATGTTTTCTTGCGCTTCTTGGCTAGTCAAAGGTCGAAGGACATTGATGACGCAATGATGAAAAGGATTGCTGGAGGGCGGATTCAGCATGAAACAAGTGCGCCTGATTCATTCAGTCGGCCGATCATTTTTTCCGCTTCGACCCAAACCCCCATCGCCTTCACAGATAACATCTGGTTCAGCAGAGGGGGCCTTGTAGAGAGGAAAGTGTTGGAAAATGGATAGACAAGGTAAGCTTTGTTAGTCGCGGACTACTCTGTCTGAATATACAGGAGTAGATTCCGGCTAGATGGGCATGCAACCAGCTTTTCATTGCAGTTGAACGGGAGTCCAGAACACTCAATCAGGACGGAAGAGAGGGATCCCGAATATCTAGACAGGGAGTGGATCTCACAAGCATCAAGCATATCTCATTCTCTTGGAATATCTTTAGAAGGAGATTTATAGGGTGGGACCTGCCGCGGCGCAGCAGGTAAGTATGGATTCGGTTTGGCATTCAAGTAGCAATAGAATTACCCAATGTAATTTGATTGATGGCCGCTGACCAAGTACTTAGATTGTGCAATACATGAGCAAGATACGAAAGATCATAAAAACAGTGGTTTCCCTATACGCCTGCGTAGAACATATCGAGTGGTACCGAGGGATGCACAATAAGATGTCTAAAAGAAGACAATGTTAGAAACCTTCGCAGGAAAGCTAAGTGTAACATACTGAGATTCCAAGTGGCGTATCATCCCACCCCGGGACGCCTTTTCACTCAAATACGCATGACAATGCCCACACATCCAAACACTCGCCGAATCCTCGTACTGAGCAAGCTCGATCTGTTTGGCTTCGCGGAACAGGTTCCCAGGTGCTGCCAGCTCAGTGTAACTGCGAGCATGATGGCTGCTTGAGTGAAAGTGTTTTACCTGATATCCACAAAAAACAAGAGATTTCAGCAATTTAATTCAGCTTCGTATCAATGAAATGTACGCATCCTCTCCATGAACCAATACACCCTGTCTTACGACCTTCATCTTCACAGCACACACAAACAAAAACCTTCCAGTCGTAATCCATATCGTCCCCTGTGGTATCGGTGAGGGTTCGGCCGGATAACGCAATCAGGGCAACCGAAGGGAGGCTCCTTTGAACAGAGAGGAAAGTGGGCTCAAAGTCGTACAGGGACACACATGTTGTGGAGGCGTTCAGGTGCCTGATCATCGCCAAGCCTGTAGAGAAAACGTCCGGACATTCAAAACACTTGATTTCGACAAATGCATCCTCCGTTGACCATATATTTTGTGGTCGCGTGCGAGTGATGTCGCTAAACTCGTTGGTGCCCGGGAAGCGTATTTGGAACGACGTTCGTGAATATTGTCGGGAGGTTTGCGCTGCATGAAGGCATACACATCCGTTGAATCTATGTGACGCAGGGCACAATCGTGGAGTCTCATTGATGTGATTTGGACGATCAAGTAGTCATCGAAGTTGGCCAACCAGCGTAGGAGGTGGGACTCTTCCTTGCTGATTAAACAGTAGATGTCGCGGGGCCGAAGAGAAAGAATATCTCGTAGCAGAAAATGGTCACAGAGTCGTGGGTGAAGCTTCACGGTGCTCATTGGGAAAACATACTTCGACGCCATTGGATCCCTATGTTGCAGTATGAGCTTCCACGCCCTGTCCAGATTTGCGGAGATTGCAGTCCGGCGGCGACTCGTGGTGTATGACTTCGTGTATTTCAGCCTGCCTTTTACAGACGGTAGAATCGTCAAAGTGAACTTTCTCCACTCTTCCAGCTTCATGAACAGATTGTAAACGTATAGATGAAGAGGATCCTACCTTCGTCAGTCAGCGCCTTTACCCTATCCATCATGTAGACACTTTCCAGCAAATCAAGGACATGGGGTGCAAGCATGATGTTACATCCACTTGACGCAAATCTTCCGACAATCGTTGAATCGTAGTATTCACGAGATTCTGCAAGTGCCTAACGGACAACGATCAAGAACCGTCACAAACACTTGAGCGCCCCGGAAACTCACTTCGGTGACTTTTTTCATTTGGGCCTTTTTCGCTGCTAGCAGTGCATTGTCTTCAGGACACCCAATCAGCAATTGTGATATAAGATTCTGTAAGTCATGCTTCAGATACCGGCCACTGAGATCGTCTGTAAAATGTGGGTTAATGATACATAGGCGGGGCTTGGAGATGCACAACACAATACCATCATATATTGGTATAGCATCCAAGCATGCCTCCGGATACTCGGGAAACTCCCCGAAGAACGTCTCGCACGGGTCAGATCTGTACAGGCGTTACTTCGCAAGTCCCTTTATTGAGCTATAGAACTTACACAACGTGAATACATTCCCCACAGAGCCGCTTGGCGAATTCCAGCATGGTGATCCCTGACCCGCCTGAACACAACTTGTGGTGAAGCAATCAGACCGTGATACAAGAAAAAAAAACAGTTGAGAACCCACGTTGCAAAGTGAACTTCGCATAAACAAAAAAATCAACCACTCGTATGTGGACCGCCCATTGGGAGCGCTAGGTATCTTGTTCTTCCTTTCGAATTTTTTCCAAAAAGAACGTGTCTTCAAAATGCGATGGCGAAACTAGGCACAGGTGCCGGCAAGAGAAACCAGGCCTCCGAAAGATAGATAGGAACATAACTACAGAAAAATCGTCAGTGCTCGCCACCCTCGAACAGGAAGTTCCCACAATCATGAACAACTCCGGTGGGACGTCAAGAAAACAACGAGGCGGATCGAGTTTCTTCATTGATTTTACCGCCGCGTCTTTATCTGGGGCTTTCGGATCGGGTGCTTTGGAGGTAGTGAGAGTCATGATGGTGAAAGAAGGAAACTAAAGGTGAAAAGAAAGAAGCACGAAAGTTGAACTTTGCTCACGGCACCGAAGCGTGACGTCAATATATGAGATAATGAGGTAGGACCGTGGGAATCGTTCTTCCCCCAGTAGGAGATTTCTGAATCTCAGAGCCGGGCCTGCATCAACGATTGGTTGCTTCGGGGTCTACGCTACGAACGTACATGTGAGCGTCACGCTCTCTAAAGCGATTGAGTGAAACTCTCCTTGTATTGATGTGGCCAGCAAACTTGAGGTTCATGAACATAGATAGCAAGGTGAGCCCTATGCAGGTTTGCGAACATAAATTGCGAGGTGAGCCCTATGCTCGTTGTGAAGGGTCAATGCAATACGTCTTGTCTGAATGTGGCCCGCATACTGTAACTTGTTAGCATTGTGGCTCATCCCGTCGTGACTCCATATAGCACCGTCGAGGTCAAGTATCCGAGACCTAAAATGACCTTGGCCAAAATACACAATACCACGGAGCTTGTAAGTATAGTGTTCTTGTTCATAGTCGATTGACGCTTCAGTGTCGACATCGATAACACGGGGACTCACATTTGAGATTGAGCATACCATTATTTCAGGCAGGACATCACCCGAGAAATAGCGGTGATGGCGTAATGATTGTGAGTATGTTCTGCAATTGAATTCACTTGGAAAACTTGGATCATTGAGGAATTCCGATGTAGAATTTGAATTATGGACAATCGTTACGTCTATCATGGCATGCCAGACATTACTTTCCCGTCTGGTATGTCCGCTGCCACATTGTGTCCGCCAAAAAACAACTGTATCGGACATGGTTAATATACACTCTACAATCGCTGAAGCGGCAGTAAACTGGCTGTCCGGAAAGTCACTAAGATCAGATTCTGTTAGTCTCCTACGCCAGGTATCACGTACATTTTCGAGTGTGGATTGCCCTTGTCTGCACCGTTCGAAAAGACGCAAAAGTTCAGTCACGTCACTGTTGTGGTAAGAATCGACGGTCCGGTCCCAGTGATCGGGATCAGAGCTCCAGAGTGCATAAAAAATTGAGAGGACCGCGTCAAAAGCACAACTATTATTACTCCATACCAGGCCTCGTCAATCTTGTACTGATCGAGAACAGGGTAGAGCCAACACAATTTTTCTTTCCCTCCTTTGAGCCGGCATGCACCCATCAGCGTTGTATCGCCTCTTTTTCTTTAATTCATGTTCCGATTCATTGCCTGCATCCGATAGCTTTCTCTTTCGCCCCGTCCCGGGATTGCATCCTACAATAACAGTTGGCCCAGACAGATTTTCAGATCTCCAAGCCGGCACAAGATTTACGTCTAAGTCTGCTTTACGTTGCTATTCTTCTTTGTCACCCTTTTGTTCAATTATCCGCCAATCTATATATTGGAACTTAAGATCAACCAGAGGATCAACACCGTCACTCCAATCTAGGGATTGATGAATATTAGCGGGAATATATTTAGTGCCTTTCCATTTTCGAAACGCACGAATGAGGGGAATTCTATGAACTCCGTCAATGCTTCTTGGCAGTTCACTGTTGTAGCATAGGCAGGTGATCTCGTCTAGAAGCTCGAGTTCACGATATTCTCGTTTCAATGCGGCAGGTGGACCGCCTTGAATCTTTTGGGCATCAAAAGCTCGCAGAATGAGTGTTCCTGATGCTGAAGCACTTTGAGATAAGGCTGTATAGTACCCGTGGAAATTTTTGCAATATTTAAGATCCACTGGGTTGTATACTCGAGTCTTTCCCTGGGAAGCGTAGTCAGTCATCGCAAAGCACGGAAGAACTTCGACCTGGCTCCGAGATACATGTACCCATTTATCATCATTCAACTGGATCCACATCTTGTGGGTGATGAAAGGGATCGGAACAACATTCTCTGGCAAGCCTTCGATGTTCACAGGATATGGAGGGTTCTTCAGGCATATGAACAGTGTGTCAAGCATCAGCTGGCCCTGCGATCCTTTCCTTGTAGACCAGTCCCAAACTGTTGCCTCTTGACCTTTAGTTATACACAATTCAGTTGCCAAATTTGTTCTAACCATGACAGGCATGCCCCTGCATAAAGACAATTTTGCAGCAAGAAGATCATCAGACGCACTTGAAGGCAAACTCCATAGATGAGACTGCAGTTCGTCGATAAGCTCTTCAAACCACACAGCACCCTTCGGTTTAGCCTCGTCAGGCGCAGGAGTGAGGACATCTTCCGAGTAGAAGTGTGTAAGCTCTTGACCTGTGTCTGCTGCGAACCGAAGCGACCCGATACTGTTTATTTCATCCTTCGGGATATTTCTTCCCGTGATAATTGGAACATCACAAAACTCAGTATCTGCGACACACGCGAGTTTCTTGCCAGGGGACCTTCCAGATATTCTGGACCGTAAGAAAGCAATGTCTGATAGCGTGCAATCTTTATACCTCATGTTTTCCAACGCCGCTCTAAGATCTAGATCGTCTTGCGTGCTCGCAGCCATGCACATATTCTGTCTTAATATAACTACGGTTGTTACCTCATGCCATAGAGATTTACCAATTGCCCTTTCTTGTTGAGGGATGGAGTAGCCCTTACTACCAATTGATGTGCGGTATAGTGCACTCTGTTCACCTCCACGAACTGGTGGAAGCTGTGCAAAATCACCTGCAAAGATCATGTTCATACCCCCGAAACCAATATCTTCGTCTTGTAGTGCCTGTGAGAGACGCTTGCTGATGGAATACAACTTGTTCGCGGACACCATGGATACTTCATCCAGAAAAATGTAATTAACCCCTTGCAAGCGCTCCCTAACTTTTGGAAGAGTACGCTGCGAAGTATGTTTGTTGATGCCTAATACTGAATGATATGTTGATCCCCCTAAAAGAGATGCTGCAGAACCTGTAGGCGCCAGTACTAAGAAACGGTACGATTCTCCTCTAGAAGCGAAGAAATATGCGACAGCCTTAAGGACTTGAGATTTGCCTGTTCCACCCATCCCTCTAATGTACATCTTTAGTTGATCTGGATACAACGAGCAATCATGATTTGTGATGATCTAGTAAGCGCGTTCTTGCTCTTCATTTAAACAATAGAGTTTTGCTGCATCATCTATTGCCAATTGAGCCTCAGTCCCATGCGTATATTTACGTTCTAAGTGATCTTTCCTGATAATTTGTGCCTGATCTACGTAGGAGTCACTGGGTCTTTTGTTACCGGAGTATAAAACCTTGTCAATTGGTACACTGCTGAACTTATCTTGTATCCGTTGCTCTCTCATCTCGAGGGTCAGAGACCGCCATGCTGAAGCAGTTTGTTCTACAGGGTACTCCTTTGGGCCGTCACACGTCGGATTGAGGGGAGGAGAAAGACTTTTAGAAGCTCACCATCCCAGCGCCTCAAGAGTCGATCGAATCTCTTCACGTTGCTGTTTGTGTTCTTTAGCTCTCGACCGCCCCTTGTTTCTGGAGTCATCTCGAAAGCATAGACTTTCAAAGTCTATGGGTCGGTCTACATCCACGTCTTGGGTTGGGTGCACAAAATCCATATTATCATCATCAATCTGCGTGTCATCATTCTGTATCCACTCTGAGTGTACTCCCAAATTGGACGCGGCATTTGCATCCTTGATCAACAGCGCTCTATAGTCGTCTCGAGCGTCCAGACATTCATAACGAATGTTGAAGTTTGACATGAGAGTCTTATGTCTATCTGTGAAGGGATGTGAGCTAAAGACGTCTTCCCATTGCTCGTTTAACCCTTTCAAGTCACTACCATGTCTCCAAGGTTTAAACAGAGTTAACATGGAGGCACAATAATATTCCCTGTCACCGGAGTCCTGGCGAGGGAGGGTACCCCCAAGGAAGTTCACCACTCGCTTATCATCCTCTGCGCGCAGGCAAAGTACATAAGTGGCGTGTAAAGGATGAGTCTCCAGGAACTCCAAGCAGTTGCTCCTTGGTAGATCTCAAGGGGCCTCCTTTTCCTCCTTGTCGTCCACAAAATGCTCCCCATCTGCATCTGGCGTACCATTGACGGTATCGTTTTTTCGCGACCTGCCTGACTTTTTTGTAATCCTTTTGGACAAGCGTACAAAATCGTAAAGGGTCATATCGGCGAGCTCCTTTGGCCGGTGGACATAATCGTCAACTTGAGAATATGCCACAATACCTTCCCCGGACTTCCGCAATGTCACAACATTTTCAGTTGCTTCTGAGAAGGTAGACTGGAGAGTCTCAGTTGGCGCAGCTTTCCAGTACGAGAGGACCTCATTAACATAGATTTTCCAATAAAAGGTACGGAATTTGTGATCCGTGTAGTGATCTGGATTGCCAAGCAAGTAAAGGCATATCATCGGGCTCCCGTGCTCCATCTTTGTAACCATCTTATTGAGTGCACACTGAACTATCCTTTGATAGACCTGTTCTTGTGGAGCATTGCTAGATATGAGCTCTGCGTTAGCAGACAAAATGCTCTGAACACAGTCAAACATTACATGAGTCTTAAGGGAAGATTTTGTAATGTAGTCAGAAACATAAAGCACAACTGCTTTTACCGCTCTCCCAGATTGAAGATTAGTGACATCACTGTTGCATCTATACAGGTATGACATCTCGTGCGTAAATGTGTTCATCCAAGGCTCCTTATGCTTAAGTACCACAGAACCGGTGATCTCGTCTACCATCGTTTGAGGGTAGATATTCCGAGGCATACAGGCGGAACACTTGCCCCATTTATTATCTGTACAGTGTTTGTGCGGGAGATCACCTTTGACTGTCCCATCTTTTCTTATCCCTTTCATACAATTGTGGGTGTTGACACGGCACAGAATATTGTTGGTAGTTTCTACGAAGTTCTTGCGCCACTTCTGATGTTCAGTACAGGACACACAATTGTCTCCAGAAGATTTCGGATTATCTTGGCATGCTAATGGTGGAGGAACGGGGAGCGTGTCTAAGTGGTTTTTGTATGTCGGATCATGTTTCAAGTTTGTAAGCTTTTCAGTCATTGCAGACTGGTCTGTATCGATATACTCACCACAGTGTACACTTTCCAGATATTCCACTAATTTCTTTTGGAAATCCGACTCGGCGTCCAATATTCGTTCTCGAAGGTCTTGGGGAGAAAGTACGTTAACGATCCACAACAAAATATGTAAATGAAGAGTAAGTCGGCCCTGTTGTTCCACAGTACCATAGTGTGCAGCATGATCACCGAACAAGCCCCTGTGGTCCGAGTTGTAACCTAAAACATGTTCCAAAAAGTTCTCGATAATGAAATGGAAGAAATGTGCCTGCGATGTTGGGTTATTACACACATATTCCCATTTCTTCTTGTGAGATATCGGTATTTCAGGTCTGAAAGTAACGTCTTCACCCGCCCAGTACAACGCAATGGGGTGACGGTCATCCATGGGCGCAATAGTGATATACCATGAAGGCGCTCCCCTATGAGCTATCAAAGACCAAATCTCCATACGCATGCTTTTCTTGGCTCCTGTAGACCCTTGTACATGAGATCCGACTGCGTCCAACTCTTGGATTGCTTTGTAACAATCTTCTTCTGCAGGACTACACTCCTTAATTATCTCACCATTCGCAAGACGACGAGACAAAGACTTGAAGGTGGAAGGGCTCGACGAAAGCAATCTTTTAATCGCAGTATCGGATCTGGATCGCGTTGTTTGTAACCAGCTAGACACGCTTGTGGAGGATAGCTGCAAGTAACTGAAGACGATGAAGGGGAAGTTCACGTCAGTCTGGAAGCGCTTATCATGATACTTCAATAGGTATTGGACATGAGCCTTTGTGGACAGGGATGTTGTTCCTAACACACCTAATCCATACGGAAACAGGGTTGGAAACATCTTTGCATACAAACGCGGGTTATTCCAGGACAACTGTGGTGTTTTCCCATGGCCGACAGCTAACACTGCCCCGTCACGATTGAAATGCCATAAAGCTGCCCTTTTGGTTTTGTCGTCGTCCATTTTGTCAAGATCACTACCAGTAAGGCCAAACACAGAGATAGGACATTCATCAGGAGCGTTAGGCAAGTCTTGTACTGCGTCATCGTCGTCATCCTGCTCGTTCAAAGGCATCGCTTCAAGGATCTTGTCAGATTTTGACGGTAAATATTCAATTGAACACGGAGGCATTTTCTCATCGTATTGAGATAAGTTCTCCTCGGATATTTCGACGTCGGCGTAGTCTGGGTGGTTTAAAATCAACCAACCTAACGCTTGTTTAACAGCATTTCTACGTACAAGGAACGGTGAACGCTTGAAGTCCTCTTCTGTCGGTTGGGTTGGCCCAGAGAACATTATTGCTAGAACTTCATCCATATCTTTCCTTGGCGGAGGTAACAGCTTGTAGATTTTGGGGGTTGGCGATTCAAATGCGATAACATGGGCTTTCATTTTGCGTCTTGAGGCACCAGCATCCTTACTACGCAACCGTAAAAATTGACACGAGTGCCGAACCCTCGAGACCAGAAGTTTCTCCATGTACTTTAACTCCCGCAATACAGGTGGAACTTTGCCCAGCCAGAGGTCTCAGGCCAACGCCATTGGTGGTAAGTCTCCTTTCTGCAACGCAGACCTACATTTGTCACATATGTCATCGCACGTGGGGGCAAGTACAGGACCTCTTAGTTCCGAGATCGAGTCCTTCTGAGACGTACATTCTTTACGAGTAACCCCAGTCTGTTCCAAGATGCTAAGTTGTTTCTTAATAGAAGTGAGCTTTGACAGACACTTGACCGGTGTGAGCCTCCCACATACCGCACAACCACACTCCTCTATAACGGTACGGTCCATCCCAACACATGCCGAGCGAAGAATCTGTTCCGAGAGATCTGCATCGAGAGGCAACGGCGGAAAAGGAATATCAGCTGGATCTTTTAGATACTTTTTCTTTCGAGGCCGAGCAGCACGAGTTTGCTTGCGAATTTCCGCGTAGGAGAACACAGTAGTTGGAACATCACAAGAGTCACAAGCGTGTGTAACAAAGAAATTTCGTATCTCCTGCGCCCTGGGACGTTTTCGCGTTAGGCCATGAAGACGCGCAATTGATGATTGGGCCTTAAGAGTTAAATGAGAGAGAAGTTTCAGGCTCGGGACGTTACAATGGAAGTAATCCCTTTTTGGGTATTTAACCTCGTCGATCTTGTCCGTTTGCGTTTCAAACCAGTCAATATTCTAGGTATGGCAACTTCGGCCTAGCTAACCATTGTGCCTACATGACCCTACACATTGTATGATATCATTATCCCTTTGCCCTACATTGCTCACTATACTCCTCCGTACTCCACAACCCTTTGCCTTACTGATCGTACTTACTCCTACGTACATCATGCACAGTACATTCTACTCCATTCTACTATATTCTAGCTATCTAGTACTCTCGTATATAAGCTAGCTAGGAATACCATACTACCTCAGCGGTTTGTTCACCACCGCCTGAGGCTTTCTGCTTTCTCTCTTTCTCCTGCTCCCTGCAGTATTGCAACTCAAACCGCTATTTCAAACTGCTTGCCACCCTTGTCAAACTGCTAGCCAAGATTGTGATCATTTCACATGTCACTGTCAAAAGCTGCTGTAATGCCACGCCCCTCTTTACTCAGTGCCCAATGCTGTAATTCTATTCACCATTGATTGGCCACATTCTTGCCACGCGATATTTCCCTGCCAACGACAACACATTCCACTTCATATCATGCCGACACCCTGATCCATGCAACAAGCCGCTGTATCTCTGCCATCATCATTCCATATGCCAGCCGAATTCATTCATTTGCCATGCCATTACGACACATTGCCAATTTCATTCACTTGCCAGCTCTATTCACTGCCATTGCCACTTGCCCCCTGCCTTATTCACTTGCCACGCCATTCATGCCCATTGCCATTCATGCCGTATGCGAGAAGGAAGCCTGGCTTAACATCCTGGCGACCTACTTTCATGCAGCATCTGCCCCATCATTCACATTCAGCCACCACGCGCCGTGCGAGAAGCTCAGTTCCATCATCACCAGTTCCCACGACTTCGACAGCCCATTCATTTCATTCACATCACTATCACCTGCCGATTGCGCCACATGCGAAGATGGATTCCTTTGCCGATGAAGATTGCCGAAGAAGATTTTGATAGCTCAGATTAGGATAATCTGAATGATGAGATGAGATAAGATAAGAGATGCTAGGAAAAGAAGATGATAAGCCCGGAATAGCAGATTTCGGAAGAAGACTTGCCGATTAGCCTGGGACGGATATCTCAGATGAGGAGTTTGGACCCTGCCATTCTTCGATTGCCCTGCATAACCCTGCATAGCCCTGCCTTGCCCTGCTTTGCCTGGATAAGATGTCCAGATGTGCTGATTGGTCGCAGGAGGACCTTTCTTGATGCTACACGTGTTATTAGCCTGCAGACGTGCAGATGAGTATTGCCTTTTCATTTTACTTGCGGACATTTTTTCCTTTCTGTTCAATTGCCCTTTTTGATATTCCTTTTCATTACTGCTGCCTCAGTTGAGGAGGACAGTCAATATTCTAGGTATGGCAACTTCGGCCTAGCTAACCATTGTGCCTACATGACCCTACACATTGTATGATATCATTATCCCTTTGCCCTACATTGCTCACTATACTCCTCCGTACTCCACAACCCTTTGCCTTACTGATCGTACTTACTCCTACGTACATCATGCACAGTACATTCTACTCCATTCTACTATATTCTAGCTATCTAGTACTCTCGTATATAAGCTAGCTAGGAATACCATACTACCTCAGCGGTTTGTTCATCACCGCCTGAGGCTTTCTGCTTTCTCTCTTTCTCCTGCTCCCTGCAGTATTGCAACTAAACCAGATTTTACACTTGCTCAAATCCACTTTCTCAGGAAGGTCAATCAAATACTCCTCTAACACTGAATATGGAACAGGTTTGTCCCGCGAACCACCCTTCAAGCGGTTGCATGCGCACCAATACAGGTTTTGACAGAAAACTGCATCTGTATTGTTGTGCGCAGCGGGACCAACACCAAAGATTGTTCGACCGTGAGGAGAGCGCCGTTTACCGTGAGGGAATCGGTCGTAAAAAAAAGGGTTCTTGCGTAACACGTCGTTGTCCTGTTTTAACGACAAAGGAATCACAGGTCGCACAAACGAGATAGGTTTGCTGGTGTACAATATCCAAAGATTGACACGGGTGAACACTGCAGGAAGGAGCACCAACAAAGGACACCGTGCATCAAAAGACCAGAAACGACGGGGAGTACGATCGTAGTGAGACCAGTAATGCAATCGTGGCAACCCGCGCAATTGGTGGAGAAAGTCTGCGCGGCGAACTAGGTTTCTAATGCAACACAAATACCCACGATACAAAGCCCGCGAATGTGAGTCGGTCATGGAGCAGGAAACCAACACTAGGACATCCAGAGCGTGTGCAAAGTACCGGAGACTTGAAGCACGCTGACAGCACCAGACAGACAGGTATGACTCGAGCAAGCCCACATAAGAACGGATAAGCTCCAGTAGATGACGATATGATACCGCCAGTGCATTCCAAGACACAAAGACATGGCACAGGGTCACCCGAGAAATCATACCGCCAAAACGACACGAAGGCGGGGCAGAAAGACTGTCACGGGTCTCTACATGAGCCCTGCTATCGAAGACAGCATTATGTTTCACAGGGCACATGACCCTAGCCATTCCAGAGACTGGAAGGAAGAAGAATGTTATAGACCCATGTGGTGGGTTCTGGAGACAATCTATTGAGACATCAGTGGCGAGCTTCAGGCGCAAAATGTAAGACAGGTACCCACAATACCTGTGTTCGTATAGGGAACCCTCACTGGCACTAGTCGTTATCGCACTGGGCAAACAGAAACATACGTTCCTCGCCTCGTAATAGCAGCCATGAGTGGGCACTTCGGGTGACAACATCAGCGATATGGATAGCATTTTGGCAAGATCAGACACTCGTACTCTGAGAAACAGGTGCTGATCCAGAAACCAGAAGCCCTATTTTAGCTGCAGGGCTTGCAACACCCTCCTTGGAGAATGAATTGCCCTCAACTATTAGAAAGAAGATGCACCAGTCAGCGAATATGTTCTTATAGAGAGGCCAATCAAGCATTTCATCAAGCAACAACTCTTTATGTGGATGGCCAACATGCACAAGCAGCAAATCTCCAAAGGGAAGTCGCCCAAAGAAATCAAGGTGTCTACCTCTCTCCCGTTCTTGCGGGATGCATCAGTCGCTCCTCTCGTAAAAGCCTTTGAATGGATGCAGGGACCCACCAGACGTGATTTGATCTTCAAGGTTCGTCATTCATTTCCCTGATCTTTCGTACAAAACTCTCAATTCTTTATTAGGCATGGAAAAACTCGACAGCCAAGAATTGGAACTTATCGGCTGAGTGTCTAACGGGAAAAGAAGCTCAGACGGCTCTGAAAGCCTACCTCAAATCCGACAAAGATCTCTTCACTGAGATTGAGAACCGATGTGGACTAGTCCGTGGTATGGACCTTGACTCCGAGATACCCGAGGGACCATCTGCTGAGGCGGACATTGATGCCGGACACATTGAGGACGACACCGATGTCCCTTTGGTGGAGGTCATTTCCGAGATGCTAGAGCCTCGTGATGAAGCAGGGGAAAACGGGTACAGACGCAGTGAGCATGGTGGGTTGGTCGCAGATGGAGAGGACAAAGATGTGTGGGCATATAATGATGATGGTTCTCTTTGGAGATCTAGTGGCGGAATACCTACAGTTGATGAGGACAGTGATTAGAATAGCTTTTAAGAATTTTACACGATTTTTCACGGGTTTTTTATTGAGTTTCTCCCTTACTGAAATGTAACGATCCTCCGCTAGCGACGACCCCCCCGTTAGGCGTTACATAACGCTCTTTCAGCGACGAGACAGGCCGGCCGTTAGCCGTTACGTCGCCTCCATACACTCCTCTACAGTAATACAACCAAGTTATTAGACGCCCAAGAGGAGTTGGCTCTCTACACGCGCCCCCATCATGCATGAGGGTGTCCGCGACGACCTTCACGTCGCTTCGTCTCATAAACCTGCTTTACTCCGATCTCGAGCAAACTCTCCTGACAAACCGACTCAGGAGAGTGCATACCCGGCCAAGGTTCGTCAAAATCATTACATGTGAGCAAACGGAGAGTGTAAATTCAATCGCTTAATTTCCAAGGACCCAATAGACACAGACGCTGTTGGACGAGACGAATCTACCCAAGACTTAGAAGATACAAAAATTCACGGGGAGAAAGTGTCTAAAGGTACAATACCTACAAACCTAATGGGCAATATCATTAAGATGGAGCTGAGGGTACGGGGGTTCAAGGACGGGACGGAACTCTTAACGGTTTCAAAACGTCTGCATCGATAGTGCGTATACAAAACCGTATGTTCAGGACTATTGACTAATTGATGTTTAGTCTCGCACCAACGGTCTACAGCAATATCTTCGTCACGAACCGTATCGCAAACCGGACCTAATCGTGAAACTATCAATGCCCATTAAATTTTCTCGATTTATCCGACGTGTGATATAAGAATCGACGTGCCACACAAGTCAAGAACGTTCCTTCCTCATGCTCTCTGTCTGTCCTTGGTAAATCGTACAGGTTCGATTCGCGAAGACGATAACGTAGCCAATACCTCGGAGCTCGCGTATACTATCAATAAGTGCTGCATGACCATGCAGGAGCTGGTCATCGAAGACGACCGCTGCACAGATGACTCTGGACGATTAATCACAACACGAAATTTTCTAAACCTCACCCATTTGGAAGTGCCGCTATGCGTCATAGCTTCCAATCCCAAGCCAGGCAAGTTCACCCGAAACCCTTACAACACAATCTCATTGAATTGGATGTCCTTATGGCGACTGAGACTCTTCATCGACGAGACAGTGTTTGATGATACATATCAAGAAAGACACGTTAACTTCGCCAAGTTCCGTTGCATCACCCACGTAGGCCTTGTTTTCAGGGAAATGATGGATCGAAAGAAGGTGAAGAAGGTAAGGGAAGCTACGAGAGCTGGAAGAGGTCTTGAAGCACTAATAATTGAATGGGGGATGGGAGTTCATATACTGTATGACCTCCAGACGCTGACGAACTGGGACTTTGATGCCTGCGTTGTGATGATCACACGCGACGAGGCCGACAAACTGGTGTATGACAGCCATGGGTATCCAGGAATCCCAGCCGATTGCCGTAGTCTGCTACATCACCTGGTTCGGGTTGGAGCTGGAGTGTGGTGGACGAATACCGACGAGAAGACTGAAGACGAGTCAAACGCACCATTGCCGCTAGTAAGACTGAAAAGCAATGATTGATAATCATTGGGATTGAAGAAGGAAGAGGGGGGGGGGGGGGAGTGTGGCATGAGGACTCGTCGTGATAGAATCAAAATTATAGAGCGTGTCAAATTGAAATGTACATCATATAGTTCCAATCGCTACATCAAAAAAAGTCTACTCTAGTCGTCCGTGTCCTCAGCACAAGCATCACATGAAGCGAAGTCCAATTCCTGCTGACCATCGTCTGAAACATACACGGGAAGGAATGTGTAGGTGCTCGACATGCCCACTCGCCGTTGTCTTTTGAACCATCTCCAAAGCGGACGCTCCTCTGGATCTAGAATGCATGGGTGGCCATCACGATCTCGTTTATCCGACCTATAACCGCCGAATGCACAGTGAAGGATAGAGGGACAATCCAGGAAGCATACTACGCGCAGGCCAGAGCACATGTCAGACCACTCATCGACAATAGCCGACTTATCATCTAAATCGAGAGAAATACTCCGGCATTGATGCGAAATGAACTGTGACGGGGGCTCATGATATTCGTCCATGTACAGTACATGCACCTCCTCTAGATCGGACCAGTGACCAAAGACCTTGAAACTGAGCTCACGAAAGTCGGCCTAAAAAGTGATGAGCAAGTGAGACTCAGCGAACACTATGAACTTACAAGCCGCAGTTCTCGAACGGGGTTGAGATCAAGCTCAAACTTGACGACCCCAGGCAACTGAGCCGCTAGTTCACCCAACATATCGAATTGCGATCCAGGGCCCGAGCAAAAGTGGGTCGAAAAGTGACGAATAGAAGCCCGCGTCGTACCACCAAGCACGCTCCGAATAAATGGAATGCATCCTTTGTAGGTCTGCAATTTGGGGAGCGACAACCCATATCCCATGAAGTCAAAGTGATTGCTGCAACTGTCACATATTGTAAGCGATGTAAGGTTCGAGTCATTGGATGCAAGAAGGCGCGCCAAGGACGAAGCCCACCCGGGGGATACCGTCCAAGGTTGTGGTTCATTGTTGACCCAGCAACCCAAATCCATATCTTCGGTACTGACTAGAACAAATTCCTCAAGGCACTCACTCACCAGGGATTGTTGCCAAGTGGACATGTATTGCGGCGCATACGTCAAGATCCGCCTAATCACGTCCCAATCAACGGACAGAAACAAAAGCCGTGGGGACATGAGCATCTGGGTCATAACATGAGAATTTTCTTCTCTCGATATGGAAGAGTGGTCAACCTCTACGAGCTCCAACTTGCGAAGATTGAACGTGTACCCGAACGACGAGTTATCCAAGTTATCGTGGGGGAGAGACGATACGGGGGAAGACGGTGGCGAACAAGGAGACGACGGGGGTGTAGAGTCGTCTTTGATGACAAATTCAGTGAAACCTTCCTGAATTAATCGACTGCGTAGAGCTGATGATGACGAACGTATATCGAATAGGGTAAGAGTCTGCAAGGAAGGAAGATGGGCAGGGAGGACACGAAGAGTGTCCACTGGAAAATAGCAAGAGGAGATGTGAACGTCGCATAATCGAGAAAAAGTGGGCAAAATACAATCGAAGAACGATTCGTTGTAGAGATACAGCCGATTGAGAGGGTACCCTGCCGTGAATTCATGCGACCCAATATTAAGGACTTCAACCTGTGCGGAAATTCGATCGAGGGGAGGAACATCGATTCGAGGCATTAAGATGGAATCGGAAAAGCATGCGTCCTCGAGATCGGTGATGTTGCGATACCAAAAAGACAGGCCTCGTTCCAACGAGTCTGCCGAGCGAAAACGGAGATCGGCACAGAGAAGCGGAGCCACAAGGTTGTAGAAGAACTTATTGACGACGCAAAGGGAAGCAACATCCGCTCTTGGGAGCAAGATAAACACTTCCGCCCAGAGTTCTGCAGGCATGGACATCGTCTGCATATTGCAAAAGGCGGAAGGAGTTTTAGCGAGGAGGCGGAGACCGAGTCCTTAAATAGAGAGGAGGAAAGATGCCAGCGAAGCATGCCATTATTCGGGACAAGGTCGGTATTTGAAGGGGAGGTGAACAAGAGTACCACCGCAGAGTCAGCGAGCAAACAGAACAATAGCTAGGACAAGACGTAGATCGCCCGGAGAACCCAAGGAGGTCAATCATCAAGCGCGAACCAAGCAACAGACGGAACGAAATTCAGGAAAACATGTTGAGCTGTTTACAGAAGATGACTAAGCAGTTCTCCTCCAGGGAGAGAACCGATTTGTAATCAACTGACTTACTGTCCGTGGCGTCCAGGTCCCAACTCTCAACTTCAACATCGGTTGCAATGGACGTAATCGCCAGTCAGCTCACGGTGAACGCAGGTTCTTACGACGTGTATAATTGAAACTTATATTCGTACAGGACTCTATATCTTCCCTCGACCAACACAGAACCGAGGATACAGAAGACAACAACCAAGGAACAGAAAACAACAAAGAAGTGGTCTATACATCCTCTCCCCATAGTACCCAAATCCAGGAGGCATCTAAACTCCCCGCATGGGACGCTACAAAGCGCTTCGCCGAACTCGCGTCCTTCCCCTGGACGACGAACATCTTCAACACCGACCCAATGTCGTTGAGAATAGCCCGTGTGCCTGAGGGGTACAAGGT
Source organism: Marasmius tenuissimus (assembly GCA_029532415.1). NCBI lineage: Eukaryota > Fungi > Basidiomycota > Agaricomycetes > Agaricales > Marasmiaceae > Marasmius > Marasmius tenuissimus. The sequence continues at coordinate 4,927,568 of JAQOTA010000050.1, read as the reverse complement.
GAGAATTGAAATTCGAATCGACACGAATACGTTCATTCACTACCGGAAAGGAAGTGGCCACAAAACTCTTGGATGCACTGAGCGAAGAATGGGCGGATCTATCCGAGTCTTGCAACAATCCTCTTCACAAATTCCTTAGCCCCAAGGCAAAGAGAGGGGCTGAGAAAATCTATCGGGGAATTCTCGGATGGCGTTGCTTTGATATATTGGTGTCTCTGGAGGGAAATGCTCAGACGCCAATCATGATACCGCGAACAACATTTCACAAGAGGATGAACCTGCTCGTGAGTAGTACCTGTTCGTGTTTCCAAGAAGTCCTGTGTTACTAAGCATCGCAGACTGGCTTCAAAACCCTATCGAACTGGGTCACCATGATTCGCGACATGAACGACGCAGTGAACAGCGAATCGGAAGCGTGGCCGGCACTACCAGCCAAACCTACGAACGTAACAGAACAAGGATGGCAAATATATTTGATAGTCTGGCAATACTCTTTGACCGTCAAACACTCGAAAGCAGCCCGCCTCAATAAAGTCTTGAACAACCTAGCTCAGGCCGCATTCGTAATATCATTCTTCAAAATGGTGCGCATATTAATACCTCAACTGAAAGTTCGAAGAGCTTACCAGGGTCCAGGGCTACAGCGACTTACCCAGTGATAAAAAGAAGATACAAGAAGCCTTGATAGAGTGAGCGCACCCCTTACGACCTTTAATAACTATATTTACGCGCCGCAGAGCTGCCTCGGATGCTGGTTGTCGAGACTTAGCAAGTCTGATCATTGCAGCTTTCAAGCCAGGCAAAATCACACCTTCTAACCTGTATGGTGTTTTGTACGTCGCATTGGCGGTAACACCTTTCATGTTGCTATCCGACATCACGGCGGTCTCAAAGGACATCCCGCGGCAGGACCTGATTATTGTACGTACCGACACGCTTAGACAAACCCTATCATATTCACACAGTATGCAGCATTGGCTATACCTAGGGAACTGTCTACCTCCTTTGCTCGCCCTCTTGACCAAGGAACTGTGGCGATGCATCAAACTGATCGTAGACGGTAAAGCCACCCCACTCGATGCTTTGAAACAATTCCTCCGCAAAGCAATGGTGAGGATCCCGAAGAACGAGACCGAAGACGCGACCAAGCTCGAGCAGGCTGAGCGCCGTTTTTTTGATAGAGGTCAAACAACGTCACTACATCTTCAAAGAATATGCTAACACCTCACCATTATATAAAGATTTTGGAATGAGCATCGACGATATCACCCCCAGTGCAACCAACGAGCAACACCGAATAACACTGCGTTTTCTTAGCGAAGAACCTAACTCAACAGACAAGCCCGATGGCATCGTTAGAGATGACGTAGACTCACCCCGTAGCGACGAGTTAGACGAGAAGACAGAGACTGATGTTCCTCCTGGCGCAGGTTCAAGTGACAGCGGTGAAGCCGGGCATAACCCGATCAACCGTTCCCTCCCAGACAGAGCCCCTTCTGACCCTCCAGCTGCACAAACCACCAAAACGAACAACGGTAACACGTCGTTACCTGATCCTGAGTCTCACACGAACATCGACTCGCAATTTACAATTCCACCCGCACCCATCGATGACCACGCCATGAACCATGACGCCGCAGCCACTCACCTAGCCACTGCTACAAGCAACGTAGCACCCCTACCAACAACGGAACCCTCTACCAACTGTGAACCGTTGGGGCCTCCTCTGCCGACAGAGGCCAACGAAAACGCCTCGCAAAACACATCCACGACTGGAATGGTTCCGTGGGGATTACCCACAAGTACGAGAATAGAGGACACCGGCGAGCCCGGCACTGGCATTCTCACTCACGAATCCAGCCAGACAACGCCGCAACCGCATCAAACACAGGACATGCAGATGTCAAACGTTGAACCAGATAACGACACTGTCAATAACCCCGACGGAGAAGGAAGCGGCACAATGAACGTCGACGAGCCTGAAGAGAACAACACGAACGATAACGACCCTACTAGAGGGGGAAACAACGCTATGGCCGTTGACGAGCCTGAAGAGAGTACACGAAACGAGGAAACTGGAAACACAGACGCAGAAAAAGATGATGTCAATGTTGAGAAGGGAGAAGACGAGGTAAACGACACCAACGATAACGACGCTACTGGAGAGGGAAACGATGCAATGGCCGTCGACGAGCCTGAAGAAGGTAAACGAGAGAAAGAGGTCGAAACCATGGATGAAGAGGAAGAGAATGCCAATGTTGAGGAGGGGGAAGACGAAGTGATCGCCGATGACGACGAAGACGAGGCCGAAGACGACGTGGAAGAAGACGAGGAGGAAGAAAACACAAAGAAAAAGCGCAAGACTAAAGGAAAACGTAAACAGAAACCCCGCCAGACGCCTCTGCCACGTCTAACACACAACACCAAAGCAAAGGTGAGTCCTGCTAGGCCCTCAAGAGCTCGACGACCTTAATCACTATCACTATTCTTTCACAGAAACTGACGTTTCCGCCTCTCTGGCTACGGGATTCTGAAGGGAGGGTGTACCACTACAAGCCTACATTCTACGTAAGCGTGCTCAAGGACAACACGATATACGTCACGGCTAACGGTTACTCCTGGCAGGAAAAAGAAGTCTATCATCACATTGTTTGACTGTTGAAAATCTGCAACGCAGTCGATGAGAAAGTGCTATGCATCGCGCCTTTCATGTCTTTGGAAGCGAGGCCACCAGTCGAATTAAAGAACACAGAGGAGTACATCAATGACATGCCCTCGGTGTGCGTCCAATCCTACGCTCAATATAGACAGAAAAGCCGAAGGGTGCTTCAAAGCAACTTTGGTTGCTCACATCTAATCGTCAACGGCTGCAATGTCGCAAGAGAAGACGCTCATTTCGGCACCCAGACTCTGCAACGGGTTGGAAACATGGGAGACTGGAGAGAAGTTCACGGTAGAATCCACTCAGAGCGATGTGTTGTATCATAAACTAACTCACAGGATATAGACCTATCACTGCAAGGCCAGGCAAAAGACGCCAACGACCAGATCGTCAGGGGGAACTTCAAGGATTTGATCAAGCACACGTTGATGCCCAAAGGGAAAGGCAAAATCCTCAACTTCCTTGACATCACGGGCTCAGACAACAGCGACGGGTTCAGGACAACCGAACTGGCTTCGGATATATGGGCTGAACATATAAAGATACACAAGAAATCCCTTGCACGATACTCCACACCACCTACCGAAGTCTCTAACTGGCACCTCGTTGCGACGGCCGTCGCAACGCACCCTTGTCATATCGACACCGCCGGATACAGAACAAGCATCTCGATCAAGATGGGACTCAAGTTGGTCATTATCGGGGTGCCCGCAAAACATCCGTCCTTCGAAGAAACGAACGGCCAGATAAGGTTTGGCTCCCTTGAGCACGACATGATGAACTGCAGTGGACTGATTCCGAGGGCGTTCTTACTGGGACCTGGAGATACCATGTAAGTCGTATTACTTTTCGAGGCAGGTCTCAATCAGTACTGATTAGGTGGACAGCGTTATGCGACCCTGCACACTCCACTACGTCGCGACACTGGAGAATTCAATCTGCAACGGGTCTCACTTCTACACGGCGAGCACAATGACCGATTCGCTGTTTGGCATTTTACACACCTTTCTTCACCAAAATCACGCTACAAACCAAGCAGACATGAAGCACCGAGTCACATTAGCGAGACTAATGTGTACTTGGGCCGAGGTGTTGGTCGGCAGTAACTACTTCAGCGATCTGGACCCAATGGAAAGTGGACCATGGGCTGACGTTCCCGACTTCACAACTATGACCGGCATCCTCAATTTTCTCTCTCTGTCCAACCTGATGCAGTTCGGGTCACTATTATGGAGTGAACGCTACGAAGACGAAGAGGAGGATAACGCTCTCGATGCCCTCTACAACGACGGTCGCACAGCAGCTGAGTCCATTCTACACTGGTTGGACGCAGCGATTGTTGTTAAATGCGGAACCGTCATGTTGAGCCAGCATAGTTAAAGTGCACAGTGGGTATAACAAAGTAAACCTCACATGGGTAATACACAGAGTGTTCTTGTAGACTTGAGATGCTTGAGAAGAGGTGATAATCAAGTAGATTGTCCTAAGGCTTAAGGCCTTGGAATACCAGCTTTTATACACAAGTTTCTGTACATGTAATAGTAATTACAATACTATGAAACTACTACTTGAAGTAGGTATTTAGCCAATACTAATGAGTCTTTCGTCTGTTGTGCCTCGCACTTTGGACTATGAGCATCATACTTGATGTAACTAATACGTAGTAGATATCTACAGTGTCATTTGTGAAGCAATAACTACGTAGATACATTCTTGCATGAGAGCGCAAGTGTTTCTAGAGGCGTAGCTCTATAAATAGTGTGACGCATAAACAACATGTTCAACACTCCTCCTCACTAAGTTCATCATGTAAGATTATACTCAGTGAAAAGTTAATCCTAAAGATTGCCTGAACAATTCAAACTTTGTTCTGCCAAGATTCTTCGTAAGAAGGTCTGCAGGTTGCTTAGCAGTTTCGACAAGGTATATTTTAACTTTGTTTTCCTCGACTGCTCCCCTAATAAAATGATACTGATTATCAATGTGTTTCGTCCTTTTATCAGTAGCTTCATTGCTGCTGAGGAAGATAGCACCTTGATTGTCGCTGACACATGGTATTGATTTAATGGGAAAGTTTAATTCATTCAATAACAACTTCATCCAACATGCCTGACGTGTACAGTCAGAGAGAGCCATATACTCTGCTTCTGTGGATGATAATGCAACAGTCTTTTGATTCTGAGAAACCCAACAAACTGGTGCATCGGCAAGCTTTACGATATATCCAGTCTGTGATTTACGATCATCTTTATCAGTTGCCCAATCAGAGTCAGCAAAGGCAATTAATCCATGATTTGATTTTCCATCATAAATAAGTTCATACTTTGCAATGTGAACTAAATATTTCACAATGTATAAAGCCTTCTGTAGGTGTTCCTCACTAGGATTCGCACCGTACTGTGACATCTTGATTACAGCAAAAGAAATATCTGGACGTGTTCCAAGTGCCAGATAAAGCAATGATCCTATCACTGATTGGAATCTTTGCCTAATCTTGGGATTAACCTTCCCTTGGTTTTGGGTAGGATTATAGCCATCAGGCAATGGCGTATATGCTGTTTTGGCGTTCAGAACTCCGAATTTACGAATTATCTTATCAAGATAGTCCCGCTGATCAAGGATCAATGTGCGGTTCTTTCGATTACGAGTAATTCGCATTCGTAAGAATTCTGTTGGCTCGCCTAAATCTCAGCATTCCCAGATTTTCATGAAATCGCTTTTCAGTCTATTGACTAGGTTGCGATCTGGACCCATAAACAAGGCATCATCAACATAAACTACAGCAATAACCATATTGCCATTTTTGTTGAAGACATATACGCCAGCATCAGATAAGCATCGTTTGAATCCCAGACGTTTCATGGATTCAGTACATTGACGCCACCAGGCTCGAGATGCCTGTTTTAATCCATATAATGCTTTGTGTAACCTCCAAATCTTGCTGGAGTCCTCAACGAAGCCTTCAGGCTGTTCCATGTATATCTCCTCATCTAAGGCACCATACAAAAATGCTGTTTTAATGTCTAGCGCAGAGATCTCCCAATCTTCAAGCGCTGCTAGTGCCAATAGAAGTCGTACAGTTTCAAATCGTACTACAGGAGAGAACAACTCGTTATAGTCTATCCCTTGTTTTTGCGAAAATTCTTTCGCAACAAGTCTTGCCTTTTTACGGCCATCAGACTTGATATCAAATACCCAGCGAGATTTAACCGCTTTTCGGCCTTTGGGTAATGTAACCACATCAAAGACATTTCGATCTTTCAGTGATTGTAATTCCAGTCTGCATGCTGATTCCCAAGATGGTCGCTCATCTTTAGGACGTTTCTGGACTTGTTTATATGTCCATTCACGAACATCATCATAACTACTGGCTTGAAGACCATATAGTTGATGACCGTTATTCAGCAAATAAACCAGGTAATTTACTCCCCCTTCCTGAGCAAGGTCGCGCATATCTTCATCTGTCTCCATAGGAGTGACTGGATCAGGAACCCTTACTGGTATTGTTTCAGGTTCATTTGTCGGATTTATCTGACTTCTCCAGCGTGCTTCAGAATCAATATCGCGCTCAATTTCTACAGGATGCCTGTTTCCATAGACATTAAATGGTCGAACAGGTGGAAGTCTGGTTCTTGGTGGATTCCTTCTAGGAGCTGGTGGCTGATTTTGTATATTTTGCCACTCATCATAATCATCTTGACGAAAACTAAAAGGATTCGTCGCTCCTGAAGGACCAGCAGACTGCGGATCTGGACCATACTGATTAGGATTAATACCGGAGCCTTTTGGTGAACCAGGTCCATCAGTAGGTGGATGATAACTGTCGTGCACATCATCGCTTTTATCATCCTGGTTCGGATCCATGGGAGGATCTCCCCCATGCTCATGATCGTCATCATGAGTATCTGGTGGAGGTGGTGGATCAAATGAATCATTATCATTATTATGATCCTCATGGCCATCGTATGGGTATGATGGAAAGGGTATAGACCGGACAGGTTTGTCGGTTTTATCAAACTCTATGGATCCGGGCAATTCCTTTTGACATTTAGGAAACCAGTTTTCATCAAAAACTGCTTGTGGAGTAATGTACACTGAATTATTTGTTGTACAAAAGAACCAATAAGCTTTTGATCTGCTTTCATATCCAATGAATATCATTGCTTCTGAATGCGGGGAAAGCTTATTTTTATGTTTCGGTAGGTACGCATAGGCACCGCAACCAAATGTCTTAAAATATGAGACATCCGGTTTTTTTCCTTCAAACAATTTAACAGGTGTTTTATACTTCCTCAAACGTATAGGAGTTCTATTATAGATATGGACTGCTGTGAGAATTGCAAATTCCCACCAATTTTCAGGTGCACATGCCTGAAATCGCATAGCTTCAGATTTTTCTCGCAGAGTACGATTAAATCTTTCAGCTCGTCCATTCTGTTCATGTACATTGGGCGAACCTCTATTAGGAAAAATTCCAAGAGAGTTGTACCAGGCCCACTGTTCATTTGAAAAGAATTCTCCTCCTCAATCAAAGTGTATGTGTTTGACCTTTTTATTAGTCTGGCGCTCTACAAGAGCAAGCCAATTGCGTAATTTTAGATCTGTATCACTCTTTTTACGGATTGGGTATACCCATCCATACGAAGTTGCATCATCAAATAAAGTTAATGCATATTCGTTTTGATAATAAGAGCGAGTAGGAAATTCAATCAAATCACCATGAACTAATTCTAGAGGCTCCTTTGCACGTTTTGAAGAAGAAGGGTATGGTTTTGCAACCATTTTGCCTTTCGCACAACCGCGACAAGGTTTATCTTCCTTAGAGATAGCCAATCTCTTTGGAAACCCTTTAACATTATCCTCTAGTTTTTCTAAGACTTTGGGATTTATATGTCCCATTCGTCTATGCCAAAGTTTGGAATCCTGAATTGAGAAAGATGCAATTGATGTGAAGGAAGCTTCTCCCACAAGAATCTTCGCGTTCATCCATCGCAAATTATCTTCTCCATAGCTCGGATAAAAGCTCATGAGAAGAGAATTATCTTTCTTGCTCCGGATCGAAGTCTCTGGAGAATCCAGAACAGTATAGTATCCTATACTTCTGAATTTTCCAGCAGAGATTAAACGATGTGGGCTGTCTGGATTATACATCACTGGAAATAACTTAGTGACCTGTGTCACTCCTGCACTATTGGTATGTCGAATATAGACAGTACCATATCCTGTGGTTTCCACTTGTGCTTTATCCCCAGCTGAAGTTGTAAGACCTAAAGGCGTTTCAAAAATCTGATAGTCTGAGAAATCCGTTATAAACGGAGTCATATGCGCAGATGCACCGCTATCTAGTAGCCAGGCTTCTCGCGTATTTCCAATTTCACAATCACTCATTAATGCAGAACAATACGACTCTAATTTTGTCATAGCAAATACAGAAGTTATTCTAGTTTTTCTAGGTACTGAGTTTCTTAGTACATGGTAGTTCTGCATTGAGTGTTTAGTGAAAGTTTGACTATCAGAAGATTGAATTACTTGCCAGTCTCCACGATCGTTACTTTCTGCCCATCCATCAATGTCATCTACTCCTTCAAGGCCATCACCATAATCTCCATCATCGAAGTATCTTTCATTTGATTGGAGTTGGGTCTGTTGATATCCTTGTTGGATGAGTCCGAGCATATGAGCTCTTCTTCTATCATATTCTTCTTGACATTGACGTTGATCCCTTTCTAATTGCATTCGTTCAGCAAACATTGTTGCTACCATTTGTGAATGGTAACGTTGCCATTCAACAAATTGTCTAGCTTGTTCTGGATTGTTATCGTTAACAACCATAGATATGTTGCCAATGCTAGTTCCAGTCGCAATTTGTTGTTGCACTGGATCTAGTTGCTGACGTTCAGGAAGTCTATTGATTTCAATGTCCATACTATTATTGACTCCAGGTCTGTAATTTTCAAATTGCGGATTTCTGGGATCATTTTCCGACCTTACCCAAGGATCAACCTCAGGTTGTTCTTCCGGATCTAGCATACTGCTATCTTCCGGTTCAGAAATAGGAGGGGTCAGAATAGTAGTACCAGGACGATTGAGTACATCAATATAGTCTTCCTCTAGGGATTGGACTCCATAAAAAGATTCGGGTGAATCCGGTGGTGAAAGTGAAGGTCGTTCCAGGGTGCGTTCAAGTACAGGTGGAGTAGTCGCGGGTCTTTTAATAGATGCATATGTAGGAAAGGGTTGTGAATAAGAACGATTTTGCTCTTCAGCCATTTGAATATAGTTTCCAGGATAACGACTATTAAATTCGTAGTCCTGGATTGATCTTTCAAGTGCATTAGCTTCTGCTAGTACCATAAAGTCTTCAGGATAATAAATTGGACTTTCATTTTCCTGTGACGTTCTTCGTGGTACATCTGCACAAGACATGGGAACATCGATACTTTCGTTGTTCATCCATTTATATAAGATCATATTTTCATTAATGGCTTCTCTCAAATAAATTCTCGGCACAAGACGCCATGTTTGGTGTCTACGGATAAATGCTTGTGCTCTGAAATGAGAGTAAGGAAGAGTATTAATCGTTCCATCCAACCATTTCCCTTCCAATTCTAGTTTAACCAGTGAATCCCAAAAAATCGGATTAAGAACGTTTATAGGAAGATTTTCTTCCCTTAAGTATTTCGACTTGTGAAATACTTGTAAGATTGTCTTTCTTTGGTTTTTAACACCGCCATATATGTCAATGTAATCATCGACAGTACTGATCCAATTTTGATTGTTGATATCAGTAATGACTCTAGAAAGATGTTGAACGTTCCAGCTTCGATAATTGTGGTCACTGAAGAAACCTTGATCCTCTACTGATTCTACATGTAGAATTGGTTCATGCAAGTCCAATTCAAAGAGTGCATGTCTCGGAGTGAGATTATGAACTGCATCTCTTCGAATAGGGTACATTACAATTTGATTTGTAGTTCTGATAAGAATCCAGATCCAAAGTTTATGATCTGATTGTTTCTTTATCATGTATTTTCGAGTATTGGCCATCACATCTCTTTTGCGATCATCATTTCTCCATGTATCTTCTATATCATAGAAGCGTGGAGCTTTAGGTGGCGCAAGTCTCACCCCATTAAATATTTTTGGGTGAGGTCGAGGAATCCTGATTTCATCCGTAACACCCTTAGTATCCCATAGGTAGTTCTCTAGGAACCGCCACTGTATTTTTCTATTTGTGGGATTAAGAGTTGGTTTATTGTCTGAGTTATAATTCTCAGGCATAAACTTGGATATTTGATCAGGATCATCTCTTGGTAAAAGATGTGTGGCCCAAGGATCATATTCTACAAATGCATTATGAGGAGGCCATTCTTCAGTCTGTATGTTTACATTTGTAGATTCCTCTTCGACATTCTGTCCTTCCTCAATTCTATCCGCAGACGGAATTGTCTCAGGACTCGCCTGTCTATGAGGCATAGTGAAATTGATATGTTCTTCACTATGTGATCTAACGCCATAAGAGTTCTCAGATTCATTTTCTGAGGAAGAGACCCCAACGAGAGTTGGCATGGGATCACCATCGCTGTCATATTCTTGTTCTGTGTCTGCTGTGGAAGCTGATGAAGCAATTGCCTCATCAATTCGTTGAACTTGTTCATCTATTTGAGCAGTTCGACTAGCATTCCATTCAGCAACAGAAATAAAACGCTCTGGGCGTCCTTCTCTATTGGCAGCAATTCTCTCTTCTAGGCATGCAAGTTGTAAATCATACGTGTTTTGGAATGGATTCGGTGCAGTTGTACTACCAGTTGGATAATGATAGGACATATGAACGTGTTTAGGACCAGCCATTTCACGTTCAAAAGCTGAACTTGTCAACTTTTTAACTGCATTTGTACGAATTTCAGAAGATGAAAGTTCCTCAAGAGGTTCAACCACCGCTGCATGCGATTTTTGCCCCCCTTCTTGAGTACTTTTCTGTTTTCCTTTGCCTTTCTGCTTCTTTCCGCCTTTCTTCTTCTTAGAAGACGATTTCCCACTTTGATTCTGGTTGTTCTGGTTCTGGTTTTTATTATTATTTTTCTTTTGGTTCGAAGAACCACCAGATTTGTTACCAGGACGATTTGATTGACCAGACCAATTGGGAGCGGATTGATATCTATTAATGCCAGATATTTTGGCATTATGTGCAGCATAAGCAGGAGGTACAGAGTTTCCACTTCTTCTATTCCATTCATTACTGATTCCAGCAATAATATCTGTTGGTTTCAATTCTTCTTTCTTCATGCGAGTCACATGCTGCTTGAAGAGTTGCCAACGCTTCTCCGGTAATTTAGCTGTGACCATAAGGCAAAACAGCTCGTCCAAAATTGTTACACCCAGTGTAGCAAGTTCTTGTTTATTCATCAACATAAAGTTTATCACAGGAACTGGGTTTATGTTGTCAAAGAATTGGACGTTATGGAGTTGCGTATATAAGTTTAGCAACTGAGAAGAAGACTGAGTCCCAAAGATTTCTCTGAATTTTGCCAGAGTGTTCGGAACTGAAGTTCTATCAATATGTGGTTTATGAATACGCTTTGTTCGCATCATAATAATTCCGATTATTTTATCTCGTTTGGCTGTCCATTCTTTCAGCGCAGTATGTTCAGCATCCGTAGCTGGATTTGACTGTTCTGGCGCTGTTTCTTCTACCATGGTTGGAATTCCATGTGAGAATAGAAAGCCTTTGATTAATCGGTACCACTCTTCAAAGTTCGAACCATCATCTAACAAAACTGGAATTAAATTAATGCCTCCCGACCCAGTCGGAAAACTACTTTCAGATACAAGCGAATGAATTGGATCCATAGTATATACTTCTACTGCATTCCCCACATCCACACTAAAGGTGTGTTCCAATGCATTTTTGACCGGCATTGCTGAGGGTTCTGAAAAGATCCCTGGTGATTGTGGTAAATGTATAGAAGAGCCTGATTGGTTAGACATATTGAGGTCTGCCAAAAGTCCCGTGAGCATACTCTTCAAATATTAGAAGGGTGACGCTAAGAGTAGTGTCAATCGATAAAGTCTTCCATTGGAAGACAACCCATAAAAGAAATAGGGTTCGATGCACACCGAGACATGCGTCAAAATGTCTAGGACTTTTAACAGGCTGTATGCGTCAAGCAAGCTATGGGGAAATCCACCGTGCAGGTAGGTGCAGGTAGTTAATCTGGTTACGTAGCCCTGCCCGCTTGAGAAGGGTCTTACAGTAACCTTCCAGTGTGTGTGTCTGGTGTCCATCACGCTATCTGGTCTCAATCCCAGACTAGCAAATTTTAAATGTCGTGCCTTGAGAAAGTTATTACTAGATCCCCCATTACTCCGTATGGTTACTACGTCCGAAGATGCCTTGAGCATATGACGAACGAGTGAACTACTAGAGACTGGAACGAGATCTAACAATAGCGTGCATGAGAAAGGCAGACATGAGGGGAGTCCCTGTACATACTAAAAATGGCCGTGTGATACTGTAAAAGTAGTATCATACAAAGTCCTAGTTGTAAGGGAAATCAAATTTCCCCGGCATGTTTCAGCCTTCAGGAATCATGGTGAACTGGTTTAGAAGCACAGTCCCATAGACCCCCTAAACAGTGCCTCTGCTGAGGACCACTGCCAACCATTAGACTTTCATCGGTATCAGACAGTGGCAATAGACGGCCAAAGCCTAATCCGGGTTGTCAGCAGAGGAACAGAGCCGTAAAAACAGATAGGTTCATGCTGAAGAAGATGAAGCCAAGACAGTATGTACATGCGTTCGTGCGACATGCAACTTGTACAGGGACGTGAGTGGATGGATATAAGGGACAAAGAACCCTGATCCCGACACCAGACAATCGTCAATGACGAGCCTTTGACATCGCTAGAGACTTCCTTAACCCATGTAGGTTACAGGTTGTCTGCTAGGATGGTGGCAACACACGGAAAGTATTAGCTACTCCGATCATAACATCAACCTGATCACCGCTTGCGGGGCCCATAACCTGTTGAGCCAGCATAGTTAAAGTGCACAGTGGGTATAACAAAGTAAACCTCACATGGGTAATACACAGAGTGTTCTTGTAGACTTGAGATGCTTGAGAAGAGGTGATAATCAAGTAGATTGTCCTAAGGCTTAAGGCCTTGGAATACCAGCTTTTATACACAAGTTTCTGTACATGTAATAGTAATTACAATACTATGAAACTACTACTTGAAGTAGGTATTTAGCCAATACTAATGAGTCTTTCGTCTGTTGTGCCTCGCACTTTGGACTATGAGCATCATACTTGATGTAACTAATACATAGTAGACATCTACAGTGTCATTTGTGAAGCAATAACTACGTAGATACATTCTTGCATGAGAGCGCAAGTGTTTCTAGAGGCGTAGCTCTATAAATAGTGTGACGCATAAACAACACGTCAATATGTATCACATGATATCCATCATGTTCAACACGTCACCGGCGATATATTCACCTCAGCGAACGATCCGAGAGTCCCGAACGACGAAAAACACAGTGTGGAAGCAATAAGGGACTCATACTTGTGTCAACAGCTGCTGGCCCTGTCAAGAGCAATGGACGACCTTCCTTCGGGCTCATGTTCAGCGAAGATCACGAAGGCGACCTACGAACGGCTCATGATGGACGACATTACGAGGCTACCGTCAGTCCACAAGAGACTAGAAACCTACCGGAACCGGAAGAAACGTCGAGTAGACGGGTACCCCTTACCTAGCACGGAATTGACAAGCTACGCTTGGGAATTCCGGTACCTTGGTAAAGACACCTACTACGCCATACTGGTAAAAGGGCAAGGGCATCATTCGGAGGCCGTCGTCAATATTCCGAGACTCATGCGAAACTTCATTATAAACGAATTTCCTGGTGACGAGACGAAAAAGCGAGAAATCAAGAACGCATGCAAGCTGATGTCGAGCGAAATGACAGAGGTCGAAGAAGAAGAGGAAGATGGAGGCAAGGGACGTGGGCAGAAGAGGAAAAGAACTCGAAAATAGAAATAAGGTCACCGGCCCATAACATAGCTCGGACTAATTGCTTAAATCTCAATATTTACTATCATCCTAATCTAGTTGTCATCGCATGTACGAGACACGTCGTTGTAGCCTTAACAACTCAGTTACCGGAATCACAAATCCATTGTCTGAGTACATACAGAACGACAATCAAGAAGAAACTATCAGCGGACATGGCTGAGGAGGCTCAGCAGCTCTACCAATAATTCCACAATCGGAAGGGTCTGAGTTCGAGTCTCACAGGTCTCTTGACCCAAGACCCTTTGAGGTCCAAAGTGTACAAGTTTTTTCCCCCCATATTTATTTCGTGCTGAAAAGGTACTATCGATGTTGACAACAGGATGAGACGCGCGAAGCCGAAGGTGCAAGATACAGAATACTACGGCCACGATAAACAGGAAAGGCAAGAAAACATAAGCGTGGCATAAAGTCAAAACGACGGTCGACGGCAACTAATGCAAATAAGTAGTAGGAGTACACATAGACGCGTGGCTGAACGGGGTCAGCGGTCATCGGTCATCCGAAACTAGTAAAGAAAGTGAGGACCTGAGTTCGACTCTCAGAGCGTCAATGCCCAGATCTAAAATTCGTTTTTTATGATCTTTCAATAAAATTACTGCAGTACCATGAACGTTGAAGAGGCAACGATTTTGACCCTACGCCACGCTCTGCATTTTGGTCCCAATGCACCTCAATGAAAAAGGAAACGATCCGGTCAAAATGCGGGAGGCTAGTAATAGGATGTGTGTTTGATCTAAATAAGGAAATAATGTACAGTTTTTCATCAAAATTTGATATATTTGGGGGGGACGCCGAGATGATCGGGGGACACAATAGATTGCAGAAAGCCTGGGGAACCGGGAGTCTGAGTCACCGTCCGGGCCGTCTGGGTGTCTGGGCGTCTGAGCACCGTCTGAGCACATCTGGATGGCCGCTTTGCAACGTCGGAGTTGTTCAACTTATTGTAAGGTTCATGTTCATATCCCTCGCCATGCTCAGTAAGAGCTTGATCTCATTGTTACCAGCCTCAATATACCAATTATATACGCCATATTGGTACCTATCAAACCGCCTAGCGTACAACTACTACTTCGTCCGTTTCATTTGAGAGCGGCTGAACAGCTTGTTAGATCCAGTAATGATTGGGCGTGTGGGTAAAGAATCCATTTGCTTCACTGAGTATGTAAGTTGAAGGGAATAAGAAATGGCGAGCTTGGTTGTACCCCCCTGTATGATGATGAGTGAGAGAACTCGAAGAAGAAAGAATTGTAAGATCCCGCACAGAGTGATGGAAGAGCAGTCAAGGTCTTGAGGATTGAAAGCAATTCAACGGAACTCGAATCAATCTTCAAAGAGATTTAGAAGAGCGTTCAATCATTTCGTGAGCTCGAGTAAGGGTCTAGTAGACAGTTGGAACAGCAAGTATTGAAAAGATACGTTATTGATGTATGCAGCATCAGACAGAGCAAAATAGACGCACTAAGGTGAAAGACCCAGCCCCGATTCCCGCTGTTGATCACAAGCTCCCCGATGGTACTAGGTAGACTGGCCCCGGATAGCGACTGAACTTCGGAGAATGCGTTCTTGAGTGTGCAAGAGAACTGAGTGCGGCGAGGTAGATTACAAAAGCTGGTTGGAAGAACTCGAGTATCCGCTTGAAGAACAGAAGTGAGACGACGGCATTGACGAGCTCGATGGAGGATGATGGAGGTTTGAGGAGGAGACTGACGATAGAAAAGGGAATACCTGACATATCACGTGGTAGGTAACCGGTAATGGCCCAGACGATTTGGCTCAGACTCAGGCTCAGACCCAGACTTATCGGCTCAGACTTGGTGACTCAGACTCCTGGATTCCTGGTCGCTCTCATAGATTGGGACACATGGTTTCAGTAAGAACGGTTCTCCGTAAACTCCGAATCCGTAATCTGAGTGTTTATCGTGCGTCATTGTCTAAGTGTCTTGTACCCCCATTTTCCACTGGCTAACATTGCTCAGAGCTCGTCTTTCGTTACGCAGGGTTTTGGGTGGCATTTGATGGTTTCTCATTCAAAACCCAACGACGACGACGCAAGCGATCGATTTACTTGTTCGTACTTCCACCTCCTCCCGACTTCAACGACTACTACAACATCTCCTCGCTCCACTTCTGGTCTTTCCATGAAGACGGCCAACGTCGACTTTCACCCAAGTCATGTCGCAACTTCGGTCTTCCTAGCACCCTCTGGCCCGACTATAGAGGCTTCCGCTCATCTTCCTGGTCTATCAGTGACTACAAACACCTACATGAATACCAGCTCTCCCGAGGCTTTGACCCAAAAACCATCAATTTCGCTCGACATCTTGGATATGGTGTTCATATTTTCCAGCCCATTGATGACTCATATCAATTCAAAGAAGTTCTCAAAGGTACGCCAACTCTCAAATGCGTCACTTGTTTTCAACTTATCTCTGCGCAGAGAATTTCGGTGTCTTCGACAATAGCAACGGTTCCGTCAGCGGTGATTCAGTAGACCTATCAAACGTGTCAGACCCACAGCCAGTCGAGGACGCAGATTCCTGGGGCAGTCTTCAGCTTCGCCTTGTGCAATGGCTTAGGGAGGTTGCACCAACCATCAGACTGGATGATGTTGCCAGTATTACACATCCCGGAGAGCTAGAGAGCGGCGACCGTCGATATCAGGTGTGTCATTGTATCCATATCCTTCCTCTGCCACTTTTACCAACGTACTTGCAGGATCCCCTCCGGAAAAAAAGACTCTTCACGATTCGTCGTACTTCCCGCTCCAAAAAAGCTCAAGGTTGTCAACGGGACGCGAGTCCCTCTTCGCGCGTCGCTGTACTAGGCGAATGTCACATGTGTCTTTCAGATACAGATGGAGCGTCCGCCGTTGATAACACCTTGTCCGTAAGGTCAAGACATCCAACGGACCGTCCTAGTCCGTAGAGACGGAACGATGCTACCCTCCGGGTTCGACAGTACACGCACAAGGCTCTAGTTCTAATTTGACTGCACCCCTCCATAAAGATGTCGCCGCCAGCAACAACATAGTCATAGACTGTCTACAACCTTGCAGTTCTGGGTCCGCTTCGGATTGTAATAATGGTACCGATTCGCCTGCTGGCAACGTAACGGGCGGGGCTGATACTGCTCCAAGTATTCATTCCGAAGTCAACAGCGTCGTCACCACCAGACACGATATCCACAACACTCACAACGTCGGAGGGGTGGACATCTCTCATGTCTCACCATCTGGCGAGGCCGACAGCAGAGTACACGACGACGGACCTGCGGTTCAGCTCACTCCTCCGCCCAAGCTGATTCGTACTTCCAGAATGCGAATTATCGCGCCGTTCGCCTCCCTTATCCCCCGGGTGTCAGCGACTCTACGCCCTTCTCTTACCACGGCGGAGGACCTCTGGGGGTCGTTTGGGTCATCCCTCTCTGACAGCGGTGCACCTGCAGCACCTCGATACGGCCAAAGCCACCTTCTCGTGTCGGGTTCGCCGATAGAGGATCAGGATGGTGATAGCACCATTGATTAAGCAGGATATTGAACTTTTTCAGCACCTGATATCATACGGGCATCTATTCCGTTTGTTCCGAGCTCCCTTCTTGCTTTGCTCGTTCCCTGGAAGGTACCAGTATGTATGTGGCTATAGGCAGTGAATTAGTATGACTCGTTCTATGTAATTTTCTTACTTTTGGTACCAGGCTGTAATTATCTCTTCATATCAAACCAGACCGGGCTCGGAGGCGGCGGAGTGAAGACTTGTGGGTCCAAGTATACGCTAAATATCGATTATTCCCGAAGCTTTTAACCTTTGCAGCCTGGTTTCTCAGCTATACGCCAGGGGATTAGAGTAGTCTTGATCATGGCCTTAGTCAGGACCCATGACCAACAAGACGAGAGTGTTTGCAGGCCGCGGTAGGGAAGGGATTGATGGGTGGATGGTAGTAATTACCCACATAAATTGAATCTGATTTGCGAGAGCACGACTGACACCTTCGTATGCCTGAAAGCTGAGGAGCCCCTACATTAGGCGACCATGATCAGAGTCAGGATGGCTGTAGGGGACTCACCCAGTTATACAGCCTGGCGAAGGCGTCCGTATCGTTCGTGCCTCGCCTATATGTTCCGACTCCGAGGTGGTTTACCGCACAGGTTTTTTGGGATCGAATCAATACAGGAGGTAGTCTTCAAAAGCATGAGGACAATACACGCAAGGAAAAGACATGAACGCCATCCATAAGACGTTGCGCGCTTATCTATTTACATGCGTAAGTATAATCCAGTTGAAGGGCGCAGGAGTGACTATCTGCGGCCTCAAATTGGTCAAAAGCGCGGCGCAGAGTGGAGATTGGAATTTCAGCTCAAGCTCGCTCTCATCCCATTGCTCAACGTTAACGTTCACCAACTACATCTTGCGCTATTGCTGACCTACTGAACCCCGAATAACAGAAAATCAGCGCCGGCCTGGTAGAGGAAAAACGACACGGCCTACCACGACCGTCCGATATCCTTTTTGGCCATGTCTTCATGAGCCAAAACTCCCGCCGAAGAGCAACCGCCAGCAATCTGTATGATCACCCTCACGTCGACAGGTGGATAGCCCGCTAGAGAAAGGTAGAGAAAGATAAGCAGTGCGAGATGGTATGGGTAGTATGAGTCCTCACCTGCCGCCATAGTCCGGGTTAATCCCCGTCGAGGATGATAACGAATGCCCCATGCCCATCATTTCTCCGCTTTTAGATACGGAGAGTACGCCATCAATGTCGCCGAACAACCTCCCGAAAGAAAGAAGTGGTCCTCTCGCTAGCCGCGACGACACCCTGAGTTGGGAGGAATCGATAGCGCAAGCCACGGAAGACAAACACCCAATCCGTACCGACGACTCGGTTTCGAGTGAAAGCCGAGATGTATTGCGTATCGTTGGTAGAGATGGACGTGTATGACGGCGGAGTCATAGAGTTGGCTTCGTTAACAATATCCTCGCCTTGCTCATGTCGAACCCAATTTCCATTTGAAGCACTACCATCCCCGTCAATACCCTATTCCGGATAACAAGGCCAGGTTGGTTTCTCGGTAATTCGATTCCACGCCTGATGCACGATATCACCGTGGCGAAGGGCACGTTGGGTAGGTGCATTCGG
The DNA here is from genome assembly GCA_029532415.1 of Marasmius tenuissimus. Classification (NCBI taxonomy): domain Eukaryota; kingdom Fungi; phylum Basidiomycota; class Agaricomycetes; order Agaricales; family Marasmiaceae; genus Marasmius; species Marasmius tenuissimus. The sequence goes on along the minus strand of JAQOTA010000050.1, from coordinate 4,908,691 downwards.
GTGGAAGACATTGGAAAGACTCTTGTACGAGAGGTCGACGAGGAAAGAAGACCTGGTTTCGAGTTTGGAATCCACGTGGTTGTAGTGACGATAGTGAAGATTGGGTGGGAAGGGCTCAGGAGAAGTCGAGTATAACGAAGGGAAATGGAGTAAATAAGGGTCATCATGAGATGTCGTAGTGGATTATCCTGAGCTGTGAGCAGTGAACGGACCGATGCAGTAGGTGTATGCCAACCTCAATGCGTCTATACAGATGCTTCCGACTCCGGACACGCATACATCTGGGATCAACAGCCATAACGAGTTAGTTGAGTACGTTCGAGCTGTGACCGCCATTCGAGCTGCATTGTTCTCGGGAGTTTGAACCGCATCGCACGACAAGGCGAGAAAGTTGTTACTGCGGTAGATGATCAACGAGGGATAGGGTTGTGCTGCATGTTCAGGAGTTTGAACGTGGGGTTGAGGACGTGTCTTGGTATGGATACATATTGCTGAATGACCACAATTACCGGTTGCTCCGCCGTCTGGGGGTACCAGTCACGATCCGCACCTCTTTTTTTACACGTTGGACTGTATCCAGCCTTCCAAGCCAGAATCGCGTTGCCGGCTTTGGTTTCCCACTCCCTAGCATCGGTAGAGTTCGAGATTATATGGGTACCGAGTCTAAAACTCCAAGTCAAAGGAGTAAGAGGGAACTTGGTGGAGATGTCGCGGTTGGCGGGAGACAAGTGAGTAAGATGAGTGTACATGAGTCGATGGCAGGAAAATGAGGATCCCGAGCTGAGCGGGGACTGGGTCGATACGTTCATGTAGAGGTGAAGGCACAGCTAGCGGACGCAAAAGTGAAGGCCAAGTGTTCCAGAGGTCTATTCCTATCGCGAGAAGAGGAAGATTGTCGGCAACGAACAGATAGCTATTCTCTCTGCTCTTGTCGAACGATTGAAGGCAGGCTTCTCGTTTAGGAGTTCGATTCGTCCTTTCTGGTTGCATGTGAAGGTCGTTGGGATCGTGCTTTGAGGATGATGATAATTAGGTGTTGAGATGGATCGGAGGGTAGGGAAATATCGAGCTTCCGGATCTACCTGGAAAAACAATCAGTCTAAACGTCCTGGCGTGTGGCGAAGTATAACACCCACATTTGGCCTCTATTTTCATACGATACTAGCTGGTATCAGAGCTCCGTCGAGGTAATTCCGTTCCTGTTGGCAAACGCGTTAGCTAGATACTTGAATGAAAGACAGGAAACCGCTCACAGATAAGGTTAGTTTCAGTGATGTCTGCCAGTCCTCCCTATTCAGGTTTTGCGATCGTGTAGGTTGTAGAACTTGCAATACAGAGATGATGTTGTGGCGGTTTGGCCAGGCCGCCATGAGATTGCGCTGATGTCAACGCCGCGGGTGCTGACAAAGCCTATTTGCTCGTTGTCTGCAACATCCACCACGGCTCAGCGCTCAGCCGTCAATGTTACAATATTTACTCACGAACATCCTTCACTACCTCTGGGTCTCGATATCCTCAATTTCAAGCTAGCAATCCGCGTCTATTCAGAGATTTAGCCGCGTTTCGTCCAAAATAGCAACTTGACGCCTGTAGGCTGTCCCAGCAATGTCCCCACGGCAAACTGCGCATCTCAGTTTACTTGTCACCCCACGAGACAACACCGTTGACGCAGCTGCCGCCATATTACGATTGTGTCCAATATGACGAAAGGCGAACCCTCTCCAAGTCTCCCTACGCCCAGAATCCCACCAACAGTACCCTCCTCGTCGACGATCACGCCGTACTTTCGTCCCTTCCCATCTCTACCACATTTGTCTCGTCATCCTCACCAGCTGCGTCACCGTCGTTAAACGTTAGTGGTCCCGGCCAGCCCTCATAAGCCCTATTCCAGATCCACGGCTGACTATCTACAAATCCAACGCAAACTCCTGCGACCTCAATATTCGTATAGGCTCTCAAAGTATTCCAATCCATGGATTCGTTGCGCTGAACACTTCTGGGTCTAAAATTCAAGTTCTCGGATGCTACTCGGGCATGTTTTTGTTCTATCCACTCAGTCAGAGTCAGGTACTGACTCCTTCGCTACCGTTTTTGCTCTCCCTCCAACTTTTATGTTCCGCCGTTGCAACTCAAAGCTACAGTTCTCTCAATGAAGGAATTACCTAGGCTCGCTCGGAATGCAAATACGGGCGTGTTCGCTATTGGGGGTTGCTCTCACCGCTCGCGTAAACAGCATGGGAACCGAGATGGATATGTCGGTTGGGCTCTCATTAGTGCCTTTGAAGGAGGCGAAGGAGCTAGACTGTCATGATGTCGGACATTGGGAGGACGTTGACCGAAACCCTTGGAGGATACGGTTACGATGATAACCGGGATCCTGAGTGTGGGTAGGACGACGACAACGATCACGGCGAAGGTTGATGCGTGATGACGGGGTTCCGTGTTATTGAGGGCCGCACATTCGTTGTTTTTCTTGATCTTTCATCTCGTCTCGACCATGTTCAAAGTGTTTTTATGTACTAATAGAAGCTGTCAATGCATACCCTTAGGATTCGTCGATATAGCTCAAGCTTGTACGATTCCTCATTGGCGGTGTACCATCTCGATCTCTCTGAGGTTACGAGGACGAAGAGTCCCGAGGCGAATCGCGATTCTGGTGCTTACAGTGGCTAGGCAAGGCTGGTAAGCAGTCGTGTATCTTTCCTTGATTCTCATCTGATCTACCGAGACATACCTATCCTCGAAACGCCTCACTATGTCTCAAAAACGTTTCGAATGGAACTTTTGACGCTCTCTAACTTGATCGCTTCAAATTCCTGGGAGCTCATGCGTATACTTATTCGTTCTTCGTGTTACAGTATGCACTTCGCCACCTCCCGGCGCTCTCTTTTTCCGAGGCTCACGGTCAAGCTGCCACTCACCTGTCGAATGAACAGCCCATCTCTCAGTGTCAGTCTTACGCCGCGTTGTTTCCCTCCCTTTCGAGGAGACCATCGTGGCTTCTCGGCATGTACAAATTTCTGCGGCGAGTAGTTCCTCGTTCCCATTATCGGACATCGAATGCCAGTGCTCTACAGCAAGCAGTCTCATATTCATGTCCGTTGGCATGGGTGTGTAGTATCGGAGACTCACGCAGGTTAGAAGGCATAGCCATGGGACATCCGATCTTCATTAATGAAGGTTACTTACCTGGTGAGCTTTCAACGTCAACGTTCACCCTGCCATCCCGCGTTCTGACAGATCGACGTTCCAACAGCAATGTACAGCATGTCTCACGTTCTGAGCGTTCAGTATTTAAGGCTGATGGTTCTTAGACATGCTTCAAACACGCTATACGCACTCTGGCAGCCCACTGTTGATACGACATGTCCCATCAGCCCGCCGCACCTTTTCACCCTGCTGAGGATGGCCAGCGAACTATCGATGGCGCTGAGCTCCCCAGGGACGTCTACTCAACATCGTGGAGGGACCACAACGTTAACAATGGACCCGGGACGCTCACCGTCAACAATGACAACAGAGTGATTCAGCAGGCACGATCGACATATCGACACATCCGGGGGACGTCGGAGGGAGAGGAGGCAGAGTACGAAGAAGTGAGTATTGAAGCCACGGCCTCGTCATGTACTCACTTTTTTATCGAATCTTGGTAGTACGGGGAATACAAACGTGGTGATATACAACTCCTTGAGAAGATATGTCATGAAGAACATGTGTTTGGTCGGAAGAGAGGGAGGTATATGGAGTGCGAACGGAGCGTCTTCATTGGACAAGTTGTGGCAGGGGATGGGAGAGGAGTGATAGTCACTGTGGAGGCTTTCAAGGGACGTAATGCGCCAGAGGTAGGGGGTTTCTGGACCTCTGAGGAAATTTTCGAGCTACTGACTGTCAAGACAGGGATGGAAAGAAAGCTTTGCTCAACATTCTGGACGATCTTTGTAGGTTTCGCATTCATTCGTCCTTTTGTTGAGGCGGGCTTGAAGTTGTAGTTTTAGATGCGTGAACAATGCGCATCTTGTTGCGCTCAACCGGTCCAAAGTCCCATTACTGATCTTCTCCGCTGGTAAGCAACTTGATTTGCACTTGACTAAAATCGGGACTAATAGTCATTCGTTTTAGGGCTCATACCAATCGCACACTTGAGGAACTCAGGAAAGCTTGCTGAGATTCACCTCTACAATCTGATTGTAAGTAAACGAGGCAGCAAAATCGAGCATTTCAATCACGCAATCGTAGAAACACGCACATTGCCTCTCTTCGGAGTTGTGGTTGGATCCTACCCGAGGAGTGTTCTGTCGTGGTCCAGAGGGGCCATATCCAAACATCGGCTGGCGCAAAAAGTGGGTAGAGGTCGAGAGTCTACCTCTGGCCACGGACCTTATTCAAGAAGATGTTTTCTTGCGTTTCTTGGGAAGTCAAAGGTCGAAAGCAATCGACGACGCCGTGGTGGAAGCGATCTATAGGAGTCATATTCGGAATCCCCTGCCTCATTCGTTCATGCAGCCGGTCATTTTTTCCACTCTGACCCAAACCCCCATCGCGTTTGCGAATAACCTCTGGTCGAGTGATTTTTGGAATCTTGTAGAGAAGAAACTGTTGGGAGATGTATTGGTAAGGTGAGATCCCCGCAAATCTTAGGTTATTCTATCTGAAGATAGAGTAGATTCCGACTTAACGAGGATGCTATCATCGTTGGAGACTCATTTAACCCATATGCATACAAGCTAAAACTTGCGTTAAATGGGGGATTCTGGAATGAGGCGTCGGAGGACCCAGGAAAGGACAATGTGCCGGTCCCCGAGAACCCAGCAAGGGCCTGGATTTTACAAGCATCGAGAATATTTCATTCTCGAGGAATAGAGTCTTTGGAGGGAGATCCCAGCGTTTATCGTGTGTCATGATCTTGTCTTCCCACTTTTCACTCGCTGACATTGATCAGAGCTTGTCTACCGTGGCGGACAGTTGTCTGGCTGCCTTCATACATCCCCATCCAAATCCCAACGACGACGGCGCCAACCGCCAATCTACCTGTTTGTTACACCACCTGCCAGCCTCAACGACGGCTGGACTTCCTCCCTCCACTTTTGGTCGTTCCGCGAAGACGGCTGGTCTCCACGTTCACCCGAGTCATGCAATAAGTTTGGCCTTCCGACCAAGCTCTTCTTTGAAAATGATGGCCCCCACTCATTTTCCTGGCCCAACAACAGCTACAAAGGCCTATGCGAATACCAGATCTCCCGAGGCTATGACCCAAAAACTCTTGATTTTGCTCGACATCTTGGTTTTGACCAGTTTGTTTTCTGGGACACCGACGACTCAGGTCAATTTGAAGAGGTTTTGGAGGTGTACTAAATCTCAGTCGTGTCGTACACCTTCTTACCTCAATATAGAGCACAGATTCGGAATTCGATACGCGAGAAGTCTATCGCCAAGAGTCGTGTGTAGCTCCGCCACGGCAGCTCCTTGTCTTCCCAGATGTTCCATTTGTGAACCTCTCCTACCGAGGGCTCCGCGGCATCCTAGCCTTGGCCACTGTAAGGGCTCTGTCGAAGTCGTGACGACAGAGGGTAAGAGATTTTCATAGATCAAAATTGCCGGAAGGTAAGATACGTCCACAAAGCCCATGAGCACCACGAAGGACGGGAACATACATCCGCACTGAGTGATTCTCGTTATCGCTACACCATACCGCAATACAAGGGCGGTGTCTCAGCCTCTTCACAATGCCCTCTGCCATTCTCTTTACGCCCTCAGCAAACTGACTGCGCTCCTGGCACGCGCCAACAAGGAAGCAACTGACGGCTTCTACCAGGCAAGACTTAGTTGCGTGTCGAAGATATTGAGGGATAGAAAGCCCACCGTCGTCACGTCGTCGTCGTAAGCACTATTTCCCTCGAACTCGAATCATATTTAGACTTCCTTCACCAGCCAGCTCCAACTACTGTCCAGTCGTAATGCCCCTCTTTCGTGACGGTAGTGAGAAGGTCACACGGTTGATCCAATTGCTACCAACACCGGGGGGGTTGGACCAAAGGAGAATGTGGACCATCACCGTACCAATCTGATTCCGCTAGCGAATTCTGAAAGGACTCGACAGCTCGTGGTCTGATACGCGTCGATTCTCAAGAGAGATGAGATGAGCTTTGATACGAGAAGGTGAGGAAACGGAGCTTATTAACAAAATGGCACGTACGTCTTCGCCCAAAATCTCCGCTTTGAGGTCGTACAGCGCCGGATCACCATATCCCACTAGCTGTCCCAGGACGTGAGCACCCATTGCAGCACGTTGATGTCGTCTCCCGGGGATAACAAGAACCTGGGTTCTCCACAGTGAAACGACGACCTCGGATCCCCACTTGATTAGGGAAACACGCGCCCTCTTCGCAGGAGATATCGTTGTTTTGACGGTGGTATCGTGATTCAAGGACTATTGTGAGGAGTTTGCGTCGAAAGATGTGCGAGCGTGGATGACCGAAAATTGACCTCGCGAGTCATGAACTCAATAGAATGGTAAGATGATCAGCTCAGGGCCCCAATCCGACTATCGAAAGTGGCGATGAGTGAAAGATACGATAGTGAAGAATTACAAGAACGCGCCCATAGTCGTACCATGGCTTGCTGGCGTATGCTCTGCTTGAATCCTCTCAGGCTTGTCGAACCTCTCCGTACCCTCCTAGAGGTTGCCTCGAGCTCTTTCGCCAATGACCTGGCCGATTTGAGATGGATGAAGAGAGTGTCCTGGTTGAAGTTTTCATCCGCGACAGGAACGGTACGATTGTAGAGTTGGTTCTCGAAAGACAAGATTTCTGTCAAGCTACACGTTGATGAGGAAAATCAATAACTTCGACGTGCATAAACAGTGATGGGTTAGGCATCGAGCTGGTCACTGTCGCGTCATTCCGATGGGATTGGGACAGATTGCGACCTCCGGGCTGGAACACTGAAGATGGTGCTTGAATGAGGCCGAGTCGAGGGGACGCGAAAGTCAAGGACTGAGAACGTAAATCTGGGTCAGCAAGTGAGGTTGAGAGGCGCTGTTAACGGAGGAGGTGGTGGTGGTCATGGTCAACGCCGCGGACGCTGACAAAGGTTCTTCCCTCATTGTCTGTAACACCCACCGCCGCGGCTCGCCGCCCAACAGTCCTAAACCTCTCTTTCTCAGTTTTCATTGCACTTGTTCAACACTACCCCTCGAGATTCGACCTCGAAGCCCTCAAATTCATGCCAGCCAGGATTGTAGCAACATCTCGTCCAATATCCAATATGGCAACTTGACGCTGTCCCATCAATCTCCCCGAGCCCGACACTCGTTCAATGATTCTAGCTGGTCCACCTCTCGTCTGCCTTCCTCACCCTGTTTCTTCCCTTATAGATAGAGTCTTCGCTGCGACGATATGAAAGCTAGAAGCGAGATCTATATCAGTTGTCGCGCGATGAGAATCACTGGCCTTCCGGAATCACTGGAGGGGAAAGGTCGTGGGAGAACCTATAGTTGCGTAATCATGTCTTGCCCCTATAGAAACCTCCGACACTACTAACTATTGACATGACAACATGTCCCAACCACATACACAGCGAAATATTGATGGCGCTGAGCTCGCCGTGGACGTCTACTCTATGACAAGGAGGGATCAGAATGTTAACAACGGTCTCGGGAACTTTACCGTCAACAACCAGGTAATCCAGCAGACACGACCTCGATATCGGTACATTCGGGGGACAGAGGAAGAGGAGGCAGAGTATGAAGAGGTGAGTGTTTGAGTATTGATCCTGTCTTTCTCTTCTGTTGTGCTCTAGGTTGACTTTGCCTGCATCTTGTAGTACGGCGAATACAAACGTAGCGACATCCTACTTCTCGAAAGGATATATCATGAAGAACGCATGTTTGACTGGAAGAGAGGGGGTTACATAGAATGCGAACGGAGCGTCTTCGTCGGAAAAGTTGTGTCAGGAGATGGGATGGAAAAGATGGTCACTGTGGAGGCCTACGGCGGACGTGATGCGCCAGAGGTACGCGTTCTCGCTCCTGAACAAGTTGTGAGACACTGACTGTTGAGACAGGAATGGAAATGCAGCTTTGCTCGCCATTCTGGACGACGTTTGTGGGTATCACATTCGTTTGTCCTTTCGAAGTAGACTGAAAGTTGATGTTACAGATGCGTGAACAATGCGCATCTTTATGCGCTCAACCGGTCCAAAGTTCCATTACTGATTTTCTTGGGTGGTAAGTAACTTCATATGTACATGTACTCGAAGCCAGACTGATCTGTTGTATAACATGTTAGGGCTCATACCGTTTGCACACTCGAGCAGAAATTTGGGATGGCTTGCTTCGGTGTACTTCAAAAACCTATGTGTAAGTAGCCGAAATAGCCAAAATCGAACATATCAATCACACAGTCGCAGAGGCATCCGCAATTGGGTGACCGCCGGGGCACATTCAATGACGAGCTGTGGGTAGATTCTGCCCGAGGAGTGATCTGTCGAGGTCCGACGGGGCCATATCCAGACATCGAATGGACCTCAACCACTTTGTGGGTTAGGAATCTACCTTTAACTACGGACCTTCTCCAAGAAGATGTTTTCTTACGATTCTTGGCGAGTCAGAAGTCGAAAGGAATTGACGACGCAGTGGTGGAAGTGATTTATCGGAGGCGGGTTCGGCTCGAAACAGGCCTGCCTGAATCGTCCTATCAGCCAATCATTTTTTCCACTCTGACCCAAACCCCCATCGCCTTCGCAAATAATGTCTGGTGGAACAAGTATAGGAGCCTTGTAGAGAGGAAAGTGTTGGAAAATGGCTTGACACGGTGAGCTTCTCATGAATCATATGCTACTCCATCTAAAGATGCAGGACCAGATTCCGACTTGACAAGGAAAGATCAATGCTTTGGTTGAATATTGGGGAATATAAACCAGAAGACTATGTTGAGTTGTCCAAGGCCTGGGTTTTACAGGCTTCAAGCATATTCAATTCTCGAGGAATATCTTTGAAGGAAGATCTCAGTGTTTATCGTGCGCCATTGTCCTGTGCTCCATTTTTTGCTGGCTAACATTGCGCAGAACTCGTCTGCCGTCGCGCAATGTTGCTCGGCCACCTTGATAAAACTCCTTCCAAATCCCAACGACGGCGCCAGCAGCCAATCTACCTGATTATTCATCCACCGCCTCTTCTCGACCTCCCCGACGGCTGGACTTCCTCTCTCCACTTCTGGTCTCTTCATGAAGACGGCCGATCTCGACTTTCAAACGATTTATGCAACGATTTTGGCCTTCCCATTGAGCTCTGTTTCAAAAATTATGGTATCCGCTCATATTCCTGGTCCACCGCCGACTACAAACGCTTACACGACTATCAGCTCTCCCGGGGCTTTGACCCAAAAACCGTCAATTTCGCTCGTTGCCTTGGACATGATCAGCGTATTTTCCAGCCGACTAACGACTCAGATCGATTCAAAGAGGTTCTCCAAGGTGCGCTGCTAACTCTTAATCACGTCACTCATTTTTTTGACCTCAACGTAGAGCAAAAATGTCACAATGGCTTCAGCGAAGCTGACTCAGAAGACCCATCAAACACGCAAGACCAACAACCAGTCGGGGACGTGGATCCCGGTGGTAGTGATCAAATACAGGGGCCGCCATGTGATCGGGAGGATGGACCCGCCATCAGCGGAGATCATAGTACAGAACCCGGCGAGCTAGATCTTCCGGATCAGGTGTGACATTGTTTCGTATTCCCACTCTGCCATTTTATCAACCTACCGGTAGGATCTCCGCCATAGGGATGTCTCCATTGGCAATGACACGGTTGCAGACATTCCACGGCCTTGCAATTCCGGGTCTGCCTCGAGCTGTAACAACGGCGCTGACTCACTCGCTCGCAATGCAATGGACGGGGCTGATACTGCTCCAAGTATTCACTCCGAGGTTAACAGTACCGTCACTACCAGGCAAGTCGCTGATAACACTCAGAACGTTGGAGGGCACGTCTCACCATCTGGCGACGCCGACAGCAGAGTTCACAATGGCCGACCTGCACCACAGCTCGCTCCCCGTAGGCAGATTCCTGCCCCCAGAATGCGATCTTTCACGCCATTCACCTCCCTTGACCCCCGGGTGTTCAAGTCAGCTGCCCCACATCCTTCTCTGATCACGGCGGAGGGCCTCTGGAAGTCGGTTGGATCATCTCTTTCTAGCGCAGCACCTCGATACATCCATAGCCACCGTCCTGTGTCGGGTTTGCCGATGGAAGGTCAGGATGGTGATACCGCCTCAATTGGGTAGGGTGTCGAACGTTTTGAGCTCTGTTATTACATGGACTTCCCTCTCGTTAATAATGTACCAGACTTTCGTCACAACCGATCTCGGGAGGATGTATAATACATAGGGAATATGTGGACTACCTCAGGCTTGCAGATTGACGAACGCGATACATTTAGCAGTTGTTCAACCGCAAACACCAACATGCCCAGTAAAAAGAACTGGTGATAGTCTTGAGCGGTGGGTTGAGGGACGACTCGTCCAGAGAGCGGATGGAGGCTTCCCGCCGGGATAAGCTGATATTATTGAGAATCTCAGCCGGGCATATCGAGGTTGTATGGCTTGTTAGTAACGGTGCTATCGTACCACCATTGTCATGCAAGGAAGGTACAAGAGGGGTGTTCATGATGACCGGCGCAGCGTCGAATTGTCCGAGCCTGGCTATGGTTTATTAGCGATCCCAGAATTTGGAACCGATTCGGCGTCTAACGAGTGTAAGATGTGGTATCCGAAGATGTATCGTGGCTGAGGTCAAGGTTAGTATGAAGCCACAGTGAGGAGTCGACGAGGGAGGGGCTTACAACAAGAAAGTAAAATTGCAAAAGAGACTCCGTGTTGAACTTGCCGATCCTCTCGAACCAACTTTAAACAAACCAATCCTCCCAAGAAAAACATGATCCCTAGCCCCCGAGGATTCAGGCGTTCGCGCTAGACAGAGCGTGCAGAGGAAGCCGGGCTACCGGAATCCCATCCGCGTTGGCGACACCTTGCTTGATGTCGTCGGCTATTTTCTTGACCTGAGCGAAGAACGCCACTAGGTCATCGAGCTGGCGTATCCGGGGAGTCTTTAGTTCGAGATTCACGAAGTTAGAGAATCACGAAACTCACGTTGTAAGCTGTAGATAACCCCGACGTGCTGGGTATAGCGAAGAAGAGTGTTTCCGGTATCGGTTCTGGACCTGTCGGATCTGTCCAGAAAGCTCAACGTGAGCCTGTGTTTCATGTCAACAACTTCACGACCACCGCACCAGATTTTATTTCATCATACACCATTCGGAATAACAGCCCTCCTCCCGGAGGAAGCGGTTTGAGAGGCCGTGTATTATTGCCGCCTGCCTTCAAGCCTGTCATTGACCTCTTCGTGGGGCTTTTGGGCCTCTTGGGCTTGATATAATCCTGAACTGCGCGTTTCACGACGGTTTTTGCCATTTTCAACCCGATGAAGCAGACTATCCGAGGCCGGAACCGTGAAATTTTCTCTAAAAACGGTGGGACAGAGGCTATCTTCTCGGCTTCGGAGAGTTCTCTTTCCTGTGTATGATTCAGCTGAGAGACGGCTCATGAAGTGAAGGAGGCATTCCACACGTACTTCGGATGTGGGTCGGTCCACTAGATCTGTCTAAGGATGAAGATAGGTATCAGCTGCGTATCGAGTCATCGAGGTTGGGTGAAGAAGACGGACAAGACCGATATTGAAGTTTTCAGGGAGCAAAGGACCATCGGAAGGGGGTAATTGTGTTGTTGTGAAGCCTATAGAACAACTGTCAGCCTCGGCATCGTGCATCATGTCCTGGGGTCGTCCTGGGATCAATGTACAAACCGGAACGATGTAAACAGCGCCAGAATCGATTGTTTGGATGTGCAAAATGAAAACCGACCGTTGCCGATTTGACTCCAGGGCTGGAGTTGAAAGAAGGTCCACGTCAACGGTATTCCAACGACGAATTTTCTGCAGTTGTGACACTCACTTGATACCGCAAAATACAACTGAAATATCAATTGAAAAGTGTTCAATCATGGTCAAAGGAATGGTGAGACAGAGAGTTCCAACCGTCCAAGCCGATGCGAAGCCTATCTGCCAACTTCTCCAGGTGAGCGTACTTGTCTGGAGCTGCATAGCTCGAGTTTGCTCTCTGCTTCTTGGAGGGTGACTCTAGGGAACCCTCGACCTTCGAGCCTTCCCCACCTTCGATACTTTCTTCAGCTTCAAGTTCGGCTCGAGAACGTCGTCGACTGGGACTCGGCGGAATGCTTGTCGGATCTATTAACTCGAGCTTGGAAAGTTTCTTTGACGGAGTTTTTGGTGTATGAGTATCGTTACGGTTAAAAGGTTTAGGTTTTCGAGGCGAACGACGAAGAAGTGAGGCAGAATCTGCAAGTTGTTCTTCGCTCATGGTGGCAGGGTTCAAGTTGGTTTGGGCCACCGAAGGCATTTCCCGAAATGGCACCCACGGTCGGCACTCGGACCGCGTCTTCTTCCTTCCTGTTCGTTCTCTCATAGGTGAGCCTCCAACTCTATTGGAGATGCCCCCGAATAGCAGCTCAATAGTTATCGAGTCATGGACATTGCTTAACAGCGAAATATTAGTCTGGGACCTGCATGTCGGAGAGTCGTCATGGTAGTAAGTCGAGACTCAGGTGAGTGAATCCCGAGTCGAAATCATCCTCAGATTGTACTTAGGCCAATACGTACACCAACCAAGAGTACAATAAAATCAACGCAACAAGCAGGCAGGGCTTTTCGTCCGAAACTGAGTCGGCATAGCAAAGATCACGCATGGCAAGGTAAGGTAAAACGACAGTTACTAGAGAAATGAGGACAGGACTGGATTGAATCCGCGACGTTGTGAATGGAGCTTCTTGTCTCCGACTCTGAAGGGGTTTGGTAAAGAGGTGCTGCGACCACAACTCAAGTCGCCGGGCGTGTCGACAATGTATTAGTCGACCCGAGATCTGAGAGGGCCGATGCCTCATCACGGTTGGGAGGTGTAGATGCCTGAAACTCTTCCTCGACAGACGAGGGGCCGGAAAGATCTCGAAGCGTTAAGGTCGGCGAGGAAAAACCGCGGATTTCTCTTCATTTGGATAACGGAATTTATGAATTACCTGTAGAGCACAGGTGATCCTAGTAGTGTAACTCGGATAACCTGACAGTGCTCAATGGTGAGCTCTAACGAGAAGTCCAATAGCGTAGTCAGACACGGAGTCCATTGTTCATCACTTTGACTGTACAGCCGTTGCTCACCGTTATGATCGCACAGAGTCTCCCAAAATCCAGGGACAACAACCGTGATTTATCTCTTCAGCACTAGTCGATGCCAAAGCCATGATGATGAGAACCAGGAAGGACATAGGATAACTCACTTCATTCATAACAACACCGACTTGCAATTGAAAGATTAGTTGTGGAGCTCAGGCCCGAGACAACCCCATACGAAGGGATCTCCGTGCCCATACTAATCGGCACGCTGATTGTGGCGTCTACAGTGTGAACTAGTGCAAAAGATGGACCAGCAGACTCAGAGTCCAGACATGATTGATTGTGCCATGTGTATGGTCCATCAGCGAGTAAAAGCCCAGGGTAAGACAAGCCTCCGGGATAAACGTCACGGATTGGGCGAGGCCGTTCCAAGGGGACGCGACGATGCCAGGTAACGACGAGCGTGCAAGAGGTCTTTGATATAAAAGTATACATGGTAGGCAAGGGGTCCATACTCCGGTCGGAAGCGTTAGAGATAGGAGACCTGGGGACGCTAGCCTGAGGCGCGGCTGCTCCATTGGAATGTGGCGTTGCTTCGGCTGCTCTTTCGAATAGCACCCTTCGACTTTGCTTCGGGCACACCCCCGACGATCAAGGTGCATGATGTCGTTGTCCATAAGATGTACCGCATCAATACGGATCGATGCCCGTAGATTCCGTATTGCTGAGTTGAGGGAAAATGTGAATAACCGTGATAGGACTTTTTTTGATGGGATGTTTTTGGGTGATAACTTCTGTCTGTCGATGACACGACTACGTGGTGCTTAAGGTTAGCTTGAGTTGAGCGCTTGAGCTTTGGCCAGACCAAGCGGAATCACGATCCACGACACGATTTCGCTAGACACCGGCATACTAGATAGATCCCGAAGACTGCGGCGTTGCCAATCCGATTCCCAGACGTTTACAAACTGTAAATCATCAGTGGCGCTGCTGGAGCCTGGACCTATCTACGCCGCTGAGGGGTATCGTTGATCGGAATTGGAAGGCGCTCGAGGAACATCGTTATGTAGGCGCACATATACAATGGGATCAAAGAAATAGCCACGACCGACGACCGACGAGCCAGTGGTATGGCTCAAACGCTCGCGATTATCGAAGAGTGAATAGTGTTGATCATCACAAAGGTCATTCTGATTCGGCGAAAGCACTACTGGAAACTGAGCCGTACCTGAATCCTTGTAGCCGGAGGACCCCATACACACATCAGTCAACTATAGGTATAATCATGACGGTGGAGAAGATAGATGACTCACGAGGCCATGGATATCAAAATTCTCAGGAAGTAAAGGACCATCGAAAGGAGGTTATCGTGCTGCAAAGCCTAGAAAAATTTGCATGATAACAATGATGAGCCACAACGCTATGTTCTGGGGTTGATCTCTTCGAAATAAGCGCCATAATCAATTGTTGGGACACGCACGAAATGGAACCGACCGTTGCCGATTTGACCCCAGGGCTGAGATTGCAAGGGCGGTCTAAGTCAGCCTGATTGCCAGCAATCCAATCATAAAGATGCCAAATGGCGGGTAAAGGGTCAGCGAGACAGATAACTCGACGAGTGCAATACAAAACTTCATCAACCATCCAAACAAGCGCGAAGCCCATCTACCGACTTCTCCAGGTAGGCGCCCTTCGCATAGCTCGCTCTCTGCTTCCCAAGGATAATTCGGGAGAATCTACGAGTGAATCCTCACTCCGAATTATGTACTATCAGCGTCATGTTCGACTCGAGAGCTAGGATTTAGAATGTCGGTGCTTGTCAGACATAACTCAAGCTTGGAAAGCTTTCTTGATGAGTTTCTAGTATATGGGTATCATTATGGTTGAAAGGACAGGTTTTCGAGGCGAAAGGCGGAGAATTGAGGCAGGATCTGCAAAGCTGCTCTCGGTTGATGGTGGTAGGGTTTAAGTCGTTTGTGAATTTTTTACCTGGAAGCCCAAGGCATTTGCCGAATGGCACGGCCGGACCGCATCTTCTTGCCTCTAAGCCTTCTGTTTGATGTGTTCGCTCTCGAGTCTCATGGATGCACCTTCGATTCTATCGACGATACCCCGAATCGGAATAGTAACTGAATTATCGGTATTCAGTCGTGGGACGTGCTTTGGGCCTGGAGGCTGGAGCCCTGCATGTCGGGGAGTCGGAGGGTCATTGATTCATTGATCATGATGGTTCGAGACTCGGGTCATGTAGATTCCAAAAACTGTAGACTGATACTAGTACAGTACGTGTTCATATACATACATTGAGAGCGCGACGAAAGCAATATTGAAGTGAGAGCTACTATGAGGGGCCTTATTTTTTGTCCGAAACTTCGGCGCGAAGGTAAAGTATGAACATAGATGAAGCCGAGAAGCTGGGCATGCATGCGTATGATTGGCACATGTTAAATCTATAAGGAGCAAGTCAGTCAAATGATCGGGGAATACATAGCTAATGAGACTCACAATGAAAAATAAGATATCAGTTCAAAATCGTCCACCTTGCAACCTTCTGGGGAAATTATCACGGGGAGGAACGGTGGTGGAGACTCCAGTGCTGCTGAAGAGCTGGATCGGATCCGCGACGCTGTGAATAGAGTTCCTTGTCTCCAACTCTGGGGGTATTTGGTAGAGAGATGCTGCGACCACAGGCCGGGTAACCGGGTTCATCGACAGAGCGAGCTGTGAACCCGAGATCTGAGAGGTCGAATATATCATGGTCGGAAGGTGTGGATGCCTGAAAGTCTTCCTCGACAGACGAGGAATCAGGGAGATCTCGAAGGGCCTCAAGGTCGGCGGGGGAGAAGCGCGGAACAGGACGTGGAGTGGTCTCTTTTGGGTAACGGAATTTATAAACCGCCGTGTAGAGCACAGGAGGTTCAAGTGGTGCTTCCTGGATAACTTTGTGCTCAATTGTGAACTCTGTGGGGTCTAACATTATAATCAGCCTCGGGGTTCATGCACCCAACTGTATAGCCATTGCTCACCACTATGATTGCATAGAGTCTCCCAGAACCCAGGGACAAGAACCGTGGAGTAGTAATATGTCCCGTCATCACTCGCCGATGACAATGCCACTGGGGAATCCTCGGTGTGAATTAGCCCATGGGAATTGTAGACATTGAAAGACGATCGTGCCGAAGGGTCCAGCAGTGAGTAATAGGTCAGAGTAAGGTGGGGATCAATGTCACGGATGGGACGGGGATGACTCTCTGCTCCAAGGGACGGCGACGAGTCGTAAATAGACTTGTCAACGCCAGACAGTGAATAAGAGGCCTTCGGGAGAATAGAGATGTACATAGGGGTAGGCAAAGGCCCCATAGTCCAGTCGGGTGCGTCAGAGATATGAGACCTGGGGACTGCAGGCGCGTCGTTCAATGTAGTCCAGCTGTTTGTAATAGAGGGCAAGCCGTAACGTTGGAGAGAGCCGTAGTTGTAGCCCTTCGGAGATCCAGAACTCGTGGGCTTGCGGCAAGGCGACAAAAGATGTTGTACTAATCCGACAGGTTGCATGTCAGTCATATCCAAAGAGCGGAGTAAGGGAAGTAATGAGACTGACGCTTCTTTGTTCCGCAAGTGTCTCGCAGTTGCTGAAGACGACTGCCCACTTGCTTAGCCGTGCGCTGCTTTCCGGTTTTCCGATAAATGTAGGCAGATATATATCTGTTCCGCATAGGAAAACTGGCGCGGAGTGCCGATCGTATGAGCGGAGGGAAAAGAGAGACGTGGATTTGTCTACTCACCGACCCAATAATCGCGTTTCCCGGGAGTCATCCGGTTGATAACTGGCAAGCCCTGTAGTGGAGAAAATGAGGACCATCGACAAAGCGAACAGATTGATATCGATGTACCTTCAAGCAAAGCGGCCTCCAACTCGGGGGGCCAGACCATTTCTCCGCCTTTGAGAGTTTTCCAGCTTTTTCGCCCTTTTACAACCTCTCTAAAAACATCCTTGGTACCGAGGAAATCTCCTGCGCCGGTGTCCCTCTCGCCGCATGGACGCAGGGTGCTGACTAGCCTAGGAGAGGGAGAGGAAGAGCCAGAAGACGCGCTCTGGGAAGCCCAACTAGAACTATGCATGTGAATGTTCGAGTTAGAGTTGGGGAAGGGATGTTCTGAGTAGAAGATAGAAGGATAAGACCGTTCTCTTATACGTTTTCGTCGAGGCAGGTCACCGTGCATCTTAGTTCCAGCTGTCGAATCTGGAGGCCTTCTGTGTTTGTCGAGATCTGATCGTATTCATCCTACGACTGTTTTCTTCTCTTTCGACACATTTAGAGATGATGTGCCAGGCGCCCAATTGAAATACATCTTAACTCCTCTAGGCAGGCAGAGATAATAGATTGCCGGAATGAGCAAACTGTCACAGCATTTAGCAAAACTCGGCGTGTCCAACCTCCGTCTCTAAACCACGAGAAACCCAACTGCCTTCAGAGCATTGCAATCCTGAGCCGATGAATTTGCGCTTCTCTTCGGGGTCCCCCACCAATACAGAGTACCTCCCCACGACTCGTGTTAAATCAGAGTGATGAGCGTCTGTCCAAGCGTGGACACGTCGGATTGAAAAAAGAATAACGGCGCTGACCTGTGACAGAAAAAGCTGCCTCCCACGCAATGGCATAATTCACGGTGTCCAAAAGTGCTGACCGGTAATCAACCATCAGAGGCTGAAAATCAATCTTCTCCCTCGATCGCGACAGCGGAATGTTGACTTCGTCGAGGGGTTCGTCTATGGAAACCAGGTGTAAGTTGAGCATCACAGAGCTGTCGGACGGGCCACCATTCTTGCTCCATTCTTGCTCCAGATCGTTGAAACCTAGTCAACGCTCTGTTTGACAAAATCAAACAAACCAGTTCGACTGACCACATGGAACCCTGAGAGGTCGGAGTCGAGAAATCCATCCACCCTGAGATTCCGAGTATTGTTTATTTCCGTTGAAGATCCCGAGTCTGTTGAGCCCAGAAATTGGACTCTCACGAGTTAAAGTGGACGAGACGCTCGACTCACTGAGAGTCAGGCAGATGATTGTTAGCATTACCGGCGGGAATCAATAATAAGCACAAACCTTCATGGCTGTGATAAGTACAGTACGCCTCCAGACTCCTTTGGAGAGATGTCGGACCCTGTGTTCCTGTGTAAACGTTCATAGGGCTTGAAGAAAGGGTAATTCACTGATGGTTCAGAGTAAATCGCATCATGTCACGCAATGTCACAGGAAATCAATGTATCGTCACGCCTCTCCTCCGTGACCCAGCCTCCTTCGGTCCTCGGACGTCCTTTGATCCTGCCACTGACCATCTCGATCTTGTCTCCCACCTCCCCTGCATAGTGTTTTTTCACCAGTAAACAGTCAGATTTGGTTAGTGTGCCGTTCTCAGTAAGCCGCGGTTCCCGGGGGTCTTGTGCGATCTCTTATGTCCACTCAAGGTGCGCCGCGCGGCTAATGATTCGGCAGATACTCCCTCTGACCGACCATGACTATCCCGGACTTGATTCCTTTCCCTCGCGTTGGCTACAGGTAAGTATGTAGACCTCGCATTCTGCGCAAGCACTGTCTGTCGACGCACGGACGCGAGTTTTTGATAGAAACGTTCGGGGAGCACAACTAATCGAAATTCGGCAGTTCAAACCCGATAGGTTGGCTAATTGAATCGTGGGGACAAACCTGCGAAACTCTATGGATTGATAGTCCAGCAAGGTCGGGGAATTTTTGAACTACCGATGTCAACGCTAACAACGTTCTACTGCCCTGCTAACGCACTTTCAATAGCGCTCAAAGCACCTCAATTCACATGTGTTCTCCTTGCGTATGGTCCAATAGGAAGGGAGGATGCGTCACATCTCCGTCATGCCTAAATTGACGAGGGAACATGATGAAAGAATTCCTGTGTGTTGATCTCTGTACCTGTACATATACTAGACGCCCCGACGTTGGTTTTTTTGTTTTGGGATAGATGAACATCTACATAATTGTGCAAGGTACCACTGCTTTGAGGTGGATGACTCAAGCGCCCATAGGTTTCTGCAGAACGAGATAAACACTAGCCTTGTGGAGCCCTTGTGATTGAACAACAGATCGCGGCATGTCAAACAGGTGCACAGGCAAAGCCATATATCACAAGCCGGACGGGAATAACGGTGTAAAAGAATGCAAGCGAACAAGAGCAAAAGATAGCGTACTCAAAACACGGAGGTGAAGTAATAAAGATATCCAGGTGAAGAGTTGAATAAATGTTTACATCTAAACGCACGAAAGCCAAAGAAAGTGATTCGAAATGAATGAGCGCCAGAACATGTCCATATCGATGGCAAAGTCCGGATGTAAGGTGACCAAGAAATCACCTTCGTATGGGCGGGTTGGTAATCGCAGTGGTAGGAGATGTGCCTGTTCCGGTGGGAGCACCCGCGCCACAACGAGTAGCAGGGACAGGGGCGTCCTCGGCATTCCACGCGTCGGGATAGGAGCACCCAGAGATAGTAGCTGGAGCTAGGGCCGTGTCAGACGGGTTGAACCAACCCTTGACTGAGGTGGCGCTAGTTGGTCCAGATAACGTTGAGATGGGGCCAGTCGGAGTGTATGTGGGAACGAAGGACATTGACCCAATTGGTACCCCACTCATAGAAGCTGGCGGCCATTCAAACCCAACGGTCGCAGAGGCGGGAATGGACCCTGCGCCTGCACCACCGGTCATCCAAGACTCGTAGGTGCCGTCGAAGCTGTCATCAGTGATACTCAGCCTGGCGCAGTAACCCTCTGCCTCTCTGGGGTCCGTTGGCATCCATCCGTTCTCCAAACCGAGTTTGTACGACCAAAGAGGCGCCTCGACGCGGTTGTTGGCAAGAGAATTCCCAATCTTCCATGTCCAGAAGAAATAGTCTCTCGTAGCATCCATACTGGCCATCGCGAATGCTTTGAGACCGGCTTTGTGGGTTTCGTTCCAGTTCGTAGAGTCCTGGTAGAGTGCACAGTCTCCGCCGTATGTGTGGGAGCCAGGAACGCCCCGAAGAAATAGTCCACAGTCGTTATACCCATTGCTGAATTCCCCAGCGATGGTCACGCCGAAGCCAGCGCGGCTATGGGGTTGTCAATATATTTCACAACCGAAACGGGGGGCTCCCTGACTCACCTCTTGTTGAGAGATGGTCCCCAAGCGTTACACGCTTGTCTGGGCCAGATGCCGCCAGCGTCAAGTCCAAGACCGGTAGAGATGGGGTCATTATTCGCTCCGTCTCCAAAGGCAAAGTATGGGTGGCTATCCATTATCATTCTGTCCGCGTTCGGAAACATTCCAATCCAAGACGTGACATCGAAGAAACCATCGTGGATAGAGATGTAGGGACCTTTACCCTCGCCAACTCCGGTGATGTCTCGCATCATCTTGTGGGCCTCGAGATAGCTAGTCGAAGATACATCAACATCTGATTCGTGTGCCTCGGAGAAGCAAGAACATGAAACTCACAAACTCCTTAGCGACTCTCTGCCAATGACATTCAATAGTGCCTCATTGACGATACCGAAGATGGGGATCAAGTCCGCGTACTCAGGCTGAGATATAAACTCGGTAAAGATACGAATGTAGTTGAGGGCTCGTTGAGCGTTGGCAACACCCATCACGCCATGGAGAAAATTGACTTGTCCATATTTACCAGAGTGATTGTAACCTGACATGCCGCTCAGTGTTGAACAGAAAGTGACAATCAATTGATTCCCACCGTTTTGAGAGCCAGGGATTGTGTGCAGATCGAGCTTGACCCTTAGGCCGTATTTCCTAGCCCAACCTAGGACTCGTAGAATGTATCTAGTCAAGTATTAGGCATGGCTCGCAAAGCCGGACAGGTAGTGCACGTACTTCCAAGATTTCTGCGCCAAGAAGGGTTCCCCAGGCCACAAGTCGATCGCCCAGAACGGCACGGGCAGTCTTATCCAATTCAAACCCGCACCCGCAATTTCAGCCAGGTCTTTCTCAGTCTGCACATAAGTCGATAAGGGTTCAGGGCGAAAGAAGGAAGAAGAAAAGCGTACGATGAAGGTTTTGTAGTGCTCTTCTAATTGGTCTAGGCCGCCATTGTTGGTATCCTGAGCCATAGCCTGGCTGAGAGTCCACTCGTCGGTTGCACCGGAGTACTTCTCGAATGGTGCAGGGGAAATGAACGGTTCAAGCACGAAGAGACCACCCAAATTGACACTGCATGTCCGTCAGTTGGAGGAGCCGTGTACTGTTCAGGCGGTCAACATACCCGTAAATCTTATGTTTCGTAAAGTCCCAGGTTTCATTCAAAGGTGGTGTCCAGGAGTTGGGTCGAGCGTTGTTGTTGAAGGGATCCTTGGGATCTTGCACCCCTAGAGAACGGTGGTCAGATTCAACGCTCGAAGGATTTAGAAAGGCATATCATCTCAGTGAAGAAAATTCATGACCGGGCGGACTGCGGTACTCTGAAAAAGAGATTAGATACTCACAAAACCCTCCAAACGAGTTCTTGTAAACAAATGTCTCTCCATCTTCGGTGATGACTTCGGAGCCGTCGCCACCTGAAGTCGCTCCCGTCGGGCTATGGCCATTTCCCGAGCCTCCTCCTACTCCACTACTGCCGGCTGCACCAGAATTCTTGTCATTATTGGGCTTGATTACCACGAAATAGACCGGTAAAACGACTGCAAGGGCGACAATGACGACTATTGCTGCACCAATCAGAACCCACATCGTCGTACGCTTCTTCCCCTTCGAATTCCCTGCGAGGGTCTGACTTCCATAACCCTCATCTCCTTCGACTTTGTTTGGAGCTCCAGCTAGTAGTGGTGACGAGTTGTTCGGTGACGAAACTTGTGATTGTGCTCCTGGTGTGTCGAGGCTGGGTCCGAAAGAACCTCGATGTGGGGGTTCGTATTCATGGTTCATTGTAAGTGAGTGTGGATGCCAACCGTATTATCTGGTGATTTGCTGGCGACGACAGAAGAGCGGAAAGGTGATAGTGGTGGAGAGGAAAGAGGGCGGTAATTGCCCAGTCGACCACGTACTGGCCGAGAAGAAGTAGCAAGGAAGTGAAGCCAAACCCTGGCCAAATCTGGAAATCTAGCACACAAGCCTGATCACGACCCGTGAGTCTGACCGTTTGCCGCACCGGTGCCGCGTTCGAATTCAAATGAGTTTCACACGCTCTCAACTTCTGTGCCGACACTGAAGCGCAAATGAAGCCATCGCATCTCAAACAAGCTCGACAAGAAGTCTTCAGTGGCCTCCAAGGTCCAATACTATCGGCAAACAAGACACTACACTCAAAGGTCTAGAAAGGAAGAAGGTCCCTGATGACTTGGCTGACACCCAACATCATGATCAATCTCTGGGCTGCACGGCTTTTAAGTTAGTCCGTTGCTGAGAGTCTGGGTTTTGATCCAGAAACGACCTTGACCTTGTAAGTACTTGGCCTACGTGGTGCTATGCTCAAACCTCTCCAAGCCCTCCCTCCAACCTACCTCTGTTACAATGGAGAGGAAACGAACGAAACTTGTGATCAAGGTGCGGAGTTGAATAGCGAGAGTTCGTCAAAGCTCATTGGTGTCCGTTTGAGCTGTCCATTCCAACTGCGCCACGAGTCTTTATCTGTTCTACCTCGCATGTCTTGCGAGCATCTTGGCCCCCACGCCGAAGCCTCCTATGGATGTTGATTTCACATGTGTTACGTCGTAGCGCTGAAGCTTTAGTGCACTGGTAGTACTTGCGTACTTGGATGAGGCATACGAACCAACAAAAATCTCGCGCGTGAGCGATCTTTCCGTTAACTTCAACCCCAAAGCGCTGCGACCCGATCATCGGAAATTCTCCTGATGATGACGCCCATGGAAAGCTTTCATTTCAGATTCATCCAAATATACGGTCCGAGCTGAGAGCTCTCCATGGGCCTCGTCCTTGAGCTCAATGCTTTCAGGCACCGTACTGCAGATCAGAAGCAAGAGAGTCAGAGGCAATGTCTGTCAATTCATCGATGATGCTGACGGAGTGCCACTACCTGTGACTCATGATCACGAAGAACAATTTATCTGTCTTTTGCTGTTGTTCCACCTAGTGGGGATCTTCTCCATCCTGCCCATACAGTTGTTCTTAAACTCAGTTCACCTTGAAACGCTACAGATTCAGTGTCAATTGTTGTGGTACCTCAATAGACGCTTGACGAACTGACATGTTCCATTCCTCGGAAGGAAAGGGCCCATCTTTGTTTACTGATCATCCACTTACAAGGGATGCTCCGCCTCAACGTCGCTTCGGATAATATGTTTTAGACAATGATCCTGAGGCTGACGTGTGAAGGACGGAACACGAGGATGTCTGTCACGGTGTAATCTGTACGCTCAATTCTATACGCGCTGGCTATGACTCTCTGGCAGAACACTCTCAAATGCAATTTCTGTCATAGACTCATGAATTGCACCCACATATCCCGAGTTTTATGATCATCCCAAAGTACAACAAGTACAGAATTTGGAGCGTGTAGACTCTAAAGATGAAGTCCTGACTCCTTACCGTGGAAGAGACTCAAATTGGCCGTGATCGGAAGTTCCCGATAGCGGTGGCTGGAGTCTGCTAGGTTACCCTACTCCCAAGGTGGCACCCATAGCGTTATCCATTCATCGGCGGATGATAGAGGACCTATTTTCGTTCGAGTAATTGCCCGCCGAGCTTGGGGATGTCCGAACGGCGGGAACCAGTTTTGTCGAATCTACAACTACGGGAAATAATGATGGTTCGCGCCCAGGCGGGTGGTGGGTTCTGTCTTGGGGTCGACGGTATAACGTTCGCAACTCCTGACGATTGTACCTGAAATCCGAACCAGAATCTGGACCAGTCAGCTCGAACCCGGCAAGTCCCCCAGCGTCCGTGAACCCGCGAACCGGTTCTCGTACTGGAAGTCTCAATAGATGAGTAAATGTGGCTGCCACCATGAGCAGGAGAATTGAAGACACGTGTAGCGACTTCTAGACGGATTGGAATTGAAGCACCACAGTCTATGAACGATAAGCAGCGCGGCAGAGTGTGATACACGTTGGGCGGCCATTGAAGACGCCGAGAAACGTTTTGCGTTCTTTGTAAATGAAAAGGTGAAAGCGCTGGCGGGAGAACTTTCCAGAGCTGGGAGGATAGAACGACTTGATGAACTATGCAGGGCTGCCGTCGTATTTTGAGAAAGAACTCTCGCGGCACCGAATGTTGAAGGCAGGCCTGAAGACTGGCTGAGCCATGGAAGCGATGCAAATGAGCATGTCAATGGGTTTCTATTAAGAAGAAGCTTCCGATGATTGAGACAGAGCGGAGAAACTTGGAAGGGCTGACTGGAAGTGACTTTGCGCGGAACCGGAATCATAGAAGTTTCGGGGTGATTGTGGCGTAAGTCGACAGTGTGGAACTGGAACCCGCTCGATAAGATCGAGTCGCAGTTGCTAGAAGACGATGAAGCCCGTATCTGGAGAACTCCGGTCAGAAACTGAACGTTCCCTCTAATAAGTTTCACAATTCAAGGAGCCCGTCTGTCCCCCGAGTCGGGCTCACGGCCTTCCATGACGCTGCCACATCCCAAACGGAAGCAAAGTTACACTCCGTCGAGGCGACTGGGGCTCATGAATGAAGGGCGAATCTATTCTTTGGGGGGTCAGCACAACAGTGACCCCTGGTGTTGGCTAAACGATGCGAAGGCTACTCTCGTTGATTTGAGCTGCTAAGCCCAGGCCACCGAAGATCGAGATACGATCGTGGGAACGACGGTCCTCGGAAGGACTTTAGACCTACAAAACTCGGACACGCTCTGCTCAAAAGTAGATGTGTGTAGTCTATCTGTGTCTTGAACTGAGGTTCACGGAGAGAATGTACAGCAAAGGACTCGCGAATCCTCTTCCCGAAGAACAAGCGCTCAGTGCTAGTTGGAGATGACGTTTTCCCCGGGCACTCTGCACGACATGGATGGCGCCTGTGCGTCTAAAGTTTGGTGACGGGGCGGAGAGCCGGAGAAACAAGTCCAGTGTCCAATGTCCAGTGGCAGTTTAGTGGTGATTCGTGATTCTGCCACTGATAATTCTGGCCAAGTGATTGCAGTAGGCAGAAATGATCCATGTGGGAAGGACTTACGGCAATATTAAGCATCGGAAGGGTGCTGGCAAACTTACCGCAGACCCGGGCTCCCTGTTTGACAAAGTTGTAAGTCGAGGTAATACCGTCATTCAGCGCATGTACTAGCTAGTTGTAGACTTGTAGCTTACCGGCCGATCAATCCACCGATCTCCTGAGACTAGGACGCTCGTCGGTGTACTGTATAGACCGCCCAGAATCAAAAGCTTGATTCGTCTACGGCATTCTAGAAGACACCGATCACGTCGGTTACTAAAGCTCGAATACTATCAAACCTCTGTCCTAGAAGAGTCGGGCGGTTTGTCAGGTGGAGACAGAAAACTAGGTCACTGGAGCAGTGGGTACTTGCCATCTTTGGTTGTCGGCGATTTGATATTTCCTCTTGCAAGACCGGAGTCCTGCATCATGACAGCGGGAAGTTACGTCCGACAATCCTTCGGCATGGATCACAGGAGCTCAATAGCTTCAGCCTTCGTCCTTCGAAGCCCCACGTTCAATGAACCTGATTGAATTGAGAGTAAATATCGCTCGAGTAAAACACGTAGTAGATGTGACTCTTGAAGGGAAAAGTTGACATGCTTCAAGTCCGGCGTCGAGTTCCAGAGTCTTGAGGCTGCGGTTGGAAGGGAAAGAAATGAATGGGGATACCAGCACCGTGTTGATGCAACCCTGCTATGAATTTCGTCGTTAATAGTCCAAGCCACTCCGTTCAGCCGAGACAAGGTTCTCCCTTGGCCTGTAAACAGAGCCTTAGTCATGTCAGCAGAGAAGAGAGCACAAGAGTGACTCAGAGATTGAAGACTATCGCACCGTTCTGCCACTCCAGCCTATCGTTAATGTACACGTACAATTAAATCCATTCATAACATAGAACGACTGCAGATACTTAGATACACCACAACAACCAAAAGGGTTATAGAAAAGTCGAGTAAAAGTCTGGAAGGATAACGTTGAGTAAAACAGGATAAATCTCATCAGCAACATCTATGGATGGCTCACGTCATAGCGAAATAAATCAGGATCAGCGGCACGCCCTCTCACACTCGACTAACATATCCACCACCCGGTCTCTCGCATCCTCCAACGCCCTGCCAAAGTCCTCTCCCTCCCCGTACTCAAAGACGGGCGACCCCAAGGCCTTCCGGAGAGTCAAATGAAGCCGACTGTCCCGGAGACTGGGACTTGGTGGCGGACTCAATAATATCGAGACCGCGGAACCATTGCCATCGCCCACAGGACCCATAATAGACGAAGAAAATATCCGGCGATAGAGCACGATTGCGGTTGCCAGCGCCCTAATTTCACCGTCTAGTCCGTCATCCAGGTCGTCCTCGAGATCCCAATCAAGCTCATGGACACCGATGTTCCACAAACTCTCCAGCATCTCTCCTATGTCAGCCACTTCGCCTCCCAACGAACGAGCAGCATCAACAGTGGTCCTAACTTCGGTCTCCTCTTCCTCCTCGGCTTTGACAGTCTTTGCGACGTCCTCACCGTCGTCCTCCAGCTCGAGACTCTTTTCGGATGGGGGCGATATCGTCCTGACAAAGGCTTTCTGCAGATGCTTCTTCGAGCGCTCCTTGATCACCATACTCGCGAGCAGGCCGATGGGCGAGTATCGTGTCGAGACCGTGGAAGTACGCTGTAGGGATCTGAGAGTTGCGAATGCTTCATCGACCTCCATTGTTTCCAACACCAAGCGTTCGTGTGGTCTGATGAGCACGCCAACACCGCGACCTTGGTCGCCTGTGTAGCCTTTCCGAGCGCGCGCAGCTTCCCAAAGTGCTTTGGCAGGTCGGCGAGCGAGGGTACACAACGGGTACAAGACCAACGCAAGCGTCGACAAGTCCGCAGCACTGCACGTGAACCACGATAGATGAGAACGCATGTGCCAAAAGGTCAAGGCCCTGTTGAATATCGATGTTTCTCCTGTATGGACACCGTTCAGTAAACGAATACTTATTGTAATGGCCTACGTACCTTCCAAAACGCATAGCTCTCCCAAGCGAACCCAAGCACTTTGTTCAAGCCCTTTCTGTTGATACGAGGAGTTGTTCTCTTTCTTCGCGAAACCGAACAGACTCGTCAGCGAGAAGTCGCCACGTAGGGCGTCATGTAACGTAGCTGCTTCGTCCGCTGAGCCTCGTTTCGCTAAAGCGGCGCGAAGAAGAGTGGAACGGGTTTCCGTAGTCCTCGAATTAGACCGGGTCCGCCTACGTTCCTGATAGGAAGTTCTCAACGATGAGAGATAGGACAATGAGAAGTATTTCGTCGAAGGAAGCCAAGGTAAAACGATGGAACAAAATACCAGGGCCGAGACGAGGAGGTGGAAGACTTGAATGACCTCGTGTAGAGTCCAACCTGGAGCGACGTGATGGACTGGTGCAGTGTCATGGGTGAGGACCGTTCCGGTATGCGAATGGTTGGGCGATGCATGGGAAGATGACGAAAAGGGCGAGTTGAAGAAGGAGAAAAGAGCGAACACAGCCAGGAGATACTGCGATTGCTGGGGTTGTGCAGTCTGTTGTGCGTAGGGCTGCTGCTGAACGGGAGGTTGTTGAGCCATCGCAGGGAACGTCAACGTTTGACCTCCAGGTGCAGGTGCGTTTGGTTGAACTTTGCGTGGACGACCCCGTTTGCGCTTCTCCGGCATAATAATCGTGCCATCCGGAAGCACCTGAGGCTGAGGTTGGGGCGGTGGTGGTTTCTTTTCCTTCACCTCCTTCTTTGGCGGCGGGGCAAGCTTGGGCTTCTTTCTCTTGCGTCCACCGTCGTCGTCGTCATCGTCGTCGCCACTTCCTTCATCATCGCTACCTCCGTCATCCTCATCGCCCTCAACTTCATCCCTCTCTGGTCCCCCAAACTTCGCTCTCCATTCTCTTTCCCACTCTTCAAGCAGAGCAGGTCCTCCTACGAGGCCGCGAACCAATTGCTTGAGTCCATCCTGCTCTCGTTTCATGCGCATCTCTCTCTTCTTGAGAACCCTGGCTGGAAGCCTTAGCGATGGTCCGCATAAGATCGATAGAAAGAAGCTCACCGTATATATTCCACTGCTTTGCCCAGTATATTCGCTTTGCTGCATTTCCTCGCAACCTTCACGCCGTCAACAAAGCCTCGCTCGTCAATGACATCAACCACATCCGAGCCATCCTCATTCTCTTTCTTCACTTTTGTTCCATACACAACGGCTTTTCCAAGGGTGGAATTCTTCCCTTTCTTTCCTCCTCCGCCTACGTTGCACGCATCTTTATCTTCCAATACCCTCAGAGCCGGTATCGCCATCCGCAAGCTCGTTATCCGAGCATTGAGGTTAGTGCGGTACCTCCGCTCGATTGTTGTATGGCTGGTCTTCGGACGGTTGATGACACCCATAGAAGAGCCCTGGGCTTGTTGTATATGCTTCATTGACATTGCTGGGTCCAAAGCCATCGAGGTCTGAGGAGGGGTCGAGGGAGGGGGTGTAGAAGGTGCTGAAGAGGTCGATGAGGCTGAGGACTGTGGAGAGTACGCGTGCATCGGCATGTGACCGAGCTGCGAGGGAGATGTGTAGGCGGTCGTCGGAGAAGAAGTGGGGCTCGCGGAGTTCGCTGAAGCACCTGGATAGCATGTCAGAGAGCTGGACCCGCTGCTGTTTACAAACGAACATACCATTTGTCGCGCTCTGTGCCCCTGCTGGAACGGCGAGCGTAAGGCCAGCCGATTGGAGCACTCGCTGAACGAGTTCCGCTGCAGGATCGACATAGTTATCTTGTACGTGTGCGACAACTTGCGAGGGTGCTTCGGGCTACTGATAGATGAAAAGGATGCCCCCGAAGACGAAGAAGAGGACGTGATGCTGAGCTTTCGTTCTCGATGTGCTGGGGTTAGATGTTCGCTCGAGTTGAGCAGCTCATTCGATTGGAACGTGAAAGGGTAAGTCGGGTCATTTGTAGGAAATTCTTGATAGTTGAGGTGTAGTGCATTGGGATCAATGGCCATTGAATTGACGAAGTCCATTTCAGCGTCGAGCCCCAAACCGAAGTCCAATTTTGTATTTCCTCCGGGTTCCATCGAAGGCGCCCATAAGCTCGAGAACTGCGACCAGTCTGGGGGACTTTCACCTGCGGAGTCGTCGTCCATAGATGAATCATTGCTTTGGGAGGTGTTGTGAAGCCATAGGTTGAGAGGGTCTGAAGGGTCCAAACCGAGGTCTGTGTCGTTGGTCGCCATATTAGGTGATGATTCTGAGTCTTTCGGTGAGCTCGAGCTCGTCGACGGTAGTGGTGACGAGGCAGCGAACGACATAGCGGGATGATGGCGGTCGTGAATAAAAGGCGCTGCTCGTTGTGTATTGTGGGGAGGCAAAATCAGGCCACTTTATTCAGAGCACGTGGTAAAATTACCCAAAAAGGGCGATCGCCGATATGGCCGAAGCTCGCAGTAATTGCAATCGTACGAGGAGAAAAACTGAGGGAAAACTCTCATCGTCCGATGAGGCTCGTCATACGATTTCACAGCAAAAGTCCACCTTTTTCGACATAGCCTCTCTCAAGATGCTGCGACCCCAATTGACTCTGACAACCCTTCGAGTATGTTTGTGGACAAAAGCACAGTTGTAGTAGGTATATGCTGTTTAATACATTGATCTTCAAAAGATATCTTCCTTCTAAACACCAGCAGCCCGGAGCAACGCAGCAAAGTTGGGGGTACCCAGTCCTGTGACAGGGTCCCATCCCGCGCGAGCGGGGAATCCATTCGTTCCACCTACGCATACAATCAGTAAAAGCGGTCATAAAGACACAGAACAAACGCACATCCTGGGTTGCTTCCGCTGGCAATGTCAAAGAAGGCACCAGGGTTGGCGTACAAGCTGAGGAGGAGATATGAGCCATAGAAACTGGAACGCAGAATAAATAGAACCGACAATGGGTTGAGGAAACCAAGGACCGGTCTTCCGGCAGCAACCAACCGGTCGTTGATCAAGGCAATGACGCTGGCAAATATAGGACTGGACGCAGAGGTTCCGGCGACCAGCTCAGCCCGACCTCCGACGACGATCTCGATGTTTTCTCCTTGTGCGGCAACATCGGGGAACGCACGACCATTAGGATTGAACCTTCCGGAGTTGGTGCTACCAATGGCGTTCAAGTAGTTGGCGACAGGAGTGCTCTGATAGGACGGTCGTGCGAAAACGTTGGAGAAACCACCACTGCTAAAGCTTGAGCCGACTTCGTTGACGCCCCTAGTAGAACCAACAGAAGTATGGAAGGGGCATCCTCCAGGGAAGGCAGGGATGAAGGTCGTGCATGATTGTGCTGTAAATCACTGGTCAAGGACGTGCCGAAAACTAATGGCGGAAAATTAACTTACACTGGCCACCGGAGACACCGCCATCACCTTGAGATTGTCTTCAGTCCTAATCTCCTCGTATAACGCAATTACACACACCTGAAGCGAAAAGAATGGAAACTCCACGAGCTCCCAAGGCCATGTAAGCATTGCAGACCCGAGTAGCAAGGGTCGATCCCAAATCGGTCTCATCGAACCCGTAGCTGGTGGTCAAGACCTGCATAACAGATGAGAAGTCAAAGAAGCCCAAATGGCGGAATTTAGTCACCTGAGGGGGCGCAGACTGGGCGTTTAATGCATTGATAATGTCGAGGAACCCGTCGACGCCGTCAGCAGTATTGGGCCCGACAGAGATAAAAGTGACCGGGACACCACTCGCAACACCAACGGTATATTGAATATCAAGGTTCTGGTATAAAGTCCCACACATCAGTACTTCGAGAGGCCTGGCTATTTGGTAAAGGAAACCGGGCTCACAGCTTCAATTCCCGCTTGGTTTGCGCCTTGTGGGTTCGAGCCACCATCCAGAGTTTGCAAGGCAAAGGTCGTGGTAGCAGGAAGATCAGGTCTGAGGGAGGTCAAGAAGGTTCGTAGATCCGCTTGCTTTGTTCATGGTCAGAAGGAAGACAAACTCGCGAAGATGAACTGGCGCGTACATTGGCGAATTGCTGAATGAAACCAGAAACACCGAGCTTGTTCGACGACTGAGTAGCCCGAGTCGTAGGAATCCCGTAAAGGGCCTCTAAGCAAGCGGGTGTCACCACCGAGTTACAAGAGGAAGGAGCTGGATTCGCTCTTTCCGTAATGTTGCTCGGCGTAATAGGGATCGAAATCTTTGGACCGGGTCTCGAAAGCGATTTCACGAAGGTCGTGGTTGGGTGGACCAGTTCGATGTGTTCAACCAAGTCCTGCGGAATGGAGTACTGGAGAGTACGGACAAGCTTTTCACCCGTTGGAACATGGACAAATGATTCGAAGTTGGTTTGGAGAAGACTATCGGCGGTGGACACAGGTACCGTGAAATCGATCCAGTCCTCAAAAGGACCGGTCGTTTTCACGTCCGAGGCGCCATTGTCAGAGAGCCACTGGGAGACGGCGGCAATAGAGGCAGGGTTGGGACCTGCGAAAGCTTTGACCTTTCGATCGAGTGTGGGTCAATCGCGATAAGTGAGCTGAGAGTAGTTGTAACCTACCTCGTCCAAGCTGAGATGTTGACCATACAAGGCATTACCTGGGGTGCTGACGTCGAAGAGAGCCTTCTCCAAACCCTTGATGTCCTTGGAGACTAGGGCGACCCGGAGGTTGAGAGTACTGGAGGCGTCGGGCTTCCCGGCACGAGCGAAGGAAGGAGGAGCGTCACGATGTTCGTGAACAGTCATCGGACGCACGGGCGTGCCCCCGACGAGAGCAGTGAGGGACGCTGAAACGATGAGAGCACAGGAGAGATAATGGACCATGGTGGTAGAACGACCTCTGGGAGGAGTTGTAATCGCCCGATCTAGCTTTTATAGCCCAATCGTCATTCTCCTGTTAATGCCATAGTATGGGCTCTGATACTCGAATGAGTACCCTACCAGACCGAAGTCCTAGATAACCGAAAATAGTCAAGTATGCACAAGTTGTGCACAAGTTGCACAAGACGCGAAAACGCGAACACTTGGCGGATCTTGACACGAGCGCGTGTTGGCTTGTATCATGTGTAGCTCCGAAAATTGGCGACCCCATAGTTGAGGTGCGAACTTGTAGGGCAAAAAGGTCATCGCATCTGAATTTCGGCTTCCAGCTACGGCTTCCGATTCTCTGGTACCTTCTGGTGTCAACCCGGGATCTGTATATCCCACGAGCATGGGAGTTTCAGTTTAGTGCTGGAGTAGTACCGAAGGTGAAGTCGAGGTGAAACTCTCGATATCGTACAAAAGTCTATGGCCTGAATCGGCGCTGTTCTGGATAGTCTCTCCTGTGAAGCGCGGCCCTTGAAAAGGAGTGGATCCGCCTCAATTTGCAGTTTCGTCCGTTGGGACGGTCCCAAAAATAGGCTCAGTGTCTGGTGTAGTTCGACGTGTATGGGAATAGATTGGAGGAACACAACAAGACACCTGAAAATCTAATGTTAGCACATAGTTGTACCGTTCGAGATAAGACTGTATTATCAACATTGTTTCCCATCGATGTGAAGCGGGATACATGAGGATACATGGCCTCTTCAGGCCTGATCGGAGTTCAGGCCATAAACTCCAACAGGCAGAGTCGGCAGCCTTGATTGAAAGCATGAACGCAGCGAAAGGACAAGTCGAGTCCACGCGTTCGAAAGCAACACTGTTTCTTTTTCGGGAAGAAAGCTGTTCGGAACCCACCAACATAAGGTCCCAAATCCTCCCCGTCCTCATTGGAGTTCAGGCCCCAGAGGCGATAGCTTTGGCTGAAAGCATGGACGCAACGGAATAAAAGGCGGGTCCAGGCAATCAAAACCGGATTGCGTATTGTTTTTGAATGGCAAAGCGAGTTATTCGGAACCCACACACACCAAGTTACGGTTCCAGACCCTGCCCGTCCATATCAAAGATCGAAAGTATAATCTCCGTGGTGATTTAGGCTGACCCGGCATCATGTCGAGGTGGTGTTTTCCGTCGGCCCATTGCAAGACCCATTTTGCGGTGAACTCGTCATAGCGTGCTCGTTCAGTGATCAGCGGAAGAAATGTTTGCCAGGAAAGAAGCATGCTGAGGTTTGTCATCATTACCAGTCGCCCGAAATTGTGGTAGGTTCAGAATGTAAACCGGTGTTGCATTGTAACACCAATGTCATTGCGCCGAATACGAGCCAAGCCGTAACGAGAGACATGACAGTTTCCCTGTATCGCAGATTCCCAGCTACAACTTCGGATAAACCTCCTCTCCAACACCCGGTCGACTGAGAAACCTCGTCGGTACATCAACCACCCTCGCACGGACGAACTCTCCAAAGCTCTTCGCAAGTCCATCAATAACACTACTCGACCCCACACCATTCTGAAGTATTCCGTAGGTCACGAAGTGCACGACCTTGATATGGGGCATTTCGAATCGTTCGATTCGATACTCGGGTTTGTAATCCCTTCCGAGGAGGTCTTTGAATCTTTCAATCGTGAGGAAGGACTGTAGCCAGAGCCACTCATCATCGCGGCGAACCCATAGACCGACGTTTGCATTGCCTCCTTTGTCACCTGAGCGAGCATAGACGAACTTGCCTGTCATCGGGGTTCAGATAGGCTCAAAAGCAAGTAAGCGAAAGAAACCCACCAAGTGGCGCCCTCGTGGTTGGTCCAAACTTGTTCAGAGGAGTTGTCGTTCTTGGGCCATAGGAATATTGACCGCCAAAGGGTTCAACCTTCGACACAGGGGTGACTGGGACGACTTTGTCTTCGACATGTGCCTTGACCTGGATCGAACTCTGGGGGATGAGGGCAGGGAAGTACTCCATGTACGGTTTCGGAGTAGCAGTCCGCGTATCCATGTTTCTGCAGTGATCATCCATGGTCAGTCGACTATCAATCACAGTAAGGTGAGACCACGTACATATGGGCCCCACCATACCCACCCATCCAGATCCCAAACAGCGTTCTCCAAAAGGCGAGGATCGATTCAGCTTTTGGAGCTTGTATGAAATGCCGAATAGCGACCGTAGCGTCGTTCTGTGTTTGTGGATCCTCCGGACACGTCCCATACGTGTGAATGGATATCGCAGAATACTGAGATTGATCCACTTGACCAAGTATCTGCTGCCTCTGCAACTCAAACTTCTCCTTGATGTCCAACCCGACGGCGAAGAGAGTCACCTCCGCCTGATAGCCACCCAATGTGTACACAGCGAGTTTCGTCGTAGCCGGCGGCGGCGAACCTCGAACGCCGTGCACCTTCACACGGTCTTTGCCCACTTGCTCGATCTTGATGTCCTCAAGAGACGCGACGACATCAGGATTGAGATATTTTGGCCCTTGGATTTCGTACACCAGCTGAGCGGTCACTGTATCCACTGTGACTGCACCGAACGTTCCGTCGTGTTTCGTGATGATAGAGGTACCATCGGCGTGTACCTCGGCTATAGGATAGCCCGGAACTTTGTGTAGGTCTTTGATTGCTTTGAATCCACAGAAGTTTCCGCCGGTAACGTAGGGACCGCATTCGACGATATGGCCAGTGACGAGACTTCCTGCAAGCTTGTCGTAGTCGGTTTCGTTCCATCCGTGCCACCTATTCATCAAAGAATACTTCAGAGAAAGAGATGGGAAGCCACGAAGACCTTACCATGCTGCCAGACCCATCAGAGGTGAAGCATCACAGCAACGCCCGCAAATGATTATCTGCGCGCCCTCGCGAAGGGCAGCTGTTATTCCACGCATCCCGACTAGAAACCGATCAACTTAGGTGCGTTTTGTGAAGCTATGAGATGACCACACACTGTACGCATTGGCAGAAAGCATCTCCCCTTTGATTGAGCTCGTATCGAGTCCTTTGATGTCCAAGTGAGGAAATGGAGACTCCTTCCCTTCCAGCTTCGATTTTACGAGTTGTGTAACACTATCTCCTTCCACCCAAGCCACTTTGACGTGCCCGAGCCCCTTCTCTTCGAGGTATTCCTTGACAGCCTTGTACAACCCGAACGGGTTCAGTGCCCCACCGTCATGGACCACCTACGTAAACGAATGTGAATACGAAAAAGGATCACTGGTATATCCCTTACCTTGATTCCTTGCTTCGCAATTTCTTCAGCGGCCGTCAACCACTTGATCTGCGTCAAAGCTGGCGTTTCGTATCCCAACTCAGGTTGTTTCATCATCTGCAAAAAGAATGTAGATGAGATTCTGCGAAATATTCCCCCCAAATCACAGAATCAAGCGACTCACTTCCAAAGCTCTCCAACCAAGGTTCATCTCAGCAAGGTAATCTGCGAAAATGGCATCCACTGGGCCGTCCACGGCGAGCCGGTACATCTGGTCGGGTCCATCTCCTGAATAACCAGAACTAGCTCGAGTTGAGTGACAAGAAACAGAGATACAACGTAGATTCAGGACGACTTACGAGTTTCCGATCCTTATTGGTCTCCTCGTCATGGTTGAGAGCTGGGGTTCTTGTTACTTGACACGGTTATTCGAGTCGCCGGGAGTGGAACTTGTGTGATCATGGGACCCCGCGATGTATGCGTGCTCTATTTGGTGCTCGAACGAGCAATCAATATTTTGTTGGACAGTGCTGCAAATCGACGACGAGGGTACATTGAATATGGTTGAGGATAAAGAGCAGGCTGACGCGACTGACGCTGCAGTGTGACTCGGGCTCAGGCCCGACTTTTCCCACAACCACCATAATGCGTATGCAACCACGATGATTTGACATTCACAATGACCTCCACCTCTTCGTACTTCAAGGGCGGATAGGGCGATACAACTACTGATATTGCATCACTAACAAAAATGAATTTGAAACAAACATCGAATGTTCACCCGCAACACTTGCAAGCTCTCTCAAGGCTTGAATGTAACAATTTCCACGCCTCTCTCCCAGTGCTGACACTCTCAAGCGCGAACGGAGTGGCTCTGGTGACCGGAGCCAATGGGAATGTCACAAATCAGACAAATGAAACTAAAGGTGAAGTTGGAAAACAAAGGATTCCCCTTCAGGATCCAAGAACGATCGATATCTAGCGTACATTTGGACCCACAAGCCCTCCATGGTCCAGTTCAGACTGAGGTTGCCTTGACGCCTTGAGTCCATCTGGCGGCCAAACGAGCTCAACAACTGCCGAGTTATAAATCACAAGAGGACATGTTACAGCCCAAAGCACTAAGCACAAGGGTAAGGAGCACATAGAACGAGTAACATTATTCAAGCACTGTCCGTATTAGTATGTATGTATCTTTCAGAGACGTAAGAGTTTCCTACAAGCAAAGAATGCCCATATGAAAGGAGGAAACCCCAAACTGTTCAACGTCCCAATCGTCACACTTTCGAATCAAACGGGGCGAGCGCCTTCGCTACCCAGTGCCTCCAGTGAAAGAATCGGCACTCCATCCATTCTGACAAGGTGACGTTGTGTGCGTCGCGGCGCTGTAGTTATATCAGTAGGGAGCAATGACCGTAGTATCTCTGTGTTGTTGCTTGGTGTAAACGACTCCGAGAGGACCTCCACAGTGATAGGGGAAGGGCGTGGGATAGCCAATGTCGTGGGGGTAAGGGAGGTGGGCACGAATGATTGAACTGAGGAAGCAGGAAGATCAGGTCTGAGGGAGGTCAAGAAGGTTCGTAGATCCGCTTGCTTTGTTCACGGTTAGAAAAAGACGAACTCGCGAAGATGAACTGGCGCGTACATTGGCGAATTGCTGGCCGAAACCAGAAACACCGAGCTTGTTCGACGACTGAGTAGCCCGAGTCGTAGGAATCCCGTAAAGGGCCTCTAAGCAAGCGGGTGTTACCACCGAGTTACAAGAGGATGGAGCCAACTGATTGTAGGTCTTGTGTGTTCAACGGGTCTTCCAAGTCGGCATTGACGTTGGACTCGCTGAGGCCGGAATATTTTTGCTCTGCGTCAAAGTAAGAAGATGATTGACTCGATTGAGAGGTAGCGCACCTTCAGGAACCTCTCCAAATCGATCTGAGTTGTTGACAGGCTGGAAGATGAGGCCATCGTATCCAAGGTGTCGAGCGAAATCGATGGTTTTTGGGTCAAAGCCTGGAGAGAACTGGTATTCGTATAGGCGTCTGTAGTCGTTGGTGGACCAGGAACATGACTGGAAGCCGTTATTTGAACATTGGAGCTCGGAAGGAAGACCGAGGTCATCGCATGACTCGGGTAAAAGTTGAGATCGACCATCTTCATGAAGAGACCAGAAGTGGAGAGAGGAAGTCAAGCCTGTGGGGAGGTCGAGAGGAGGTGGATGGACAAAGAGGTAGATTGGCTGCTGAAGTCGTCGTAGGGTTTTGGAAGGAGAGTAATCAAGGTCGCCATCCAAAATTACTTGACGATGGACGTACTCTGGCCAACATTAGCCAGCGCAGTCGAACAGACCAAAGTGACGCACGATAAACACTCAGATCTCCCTCTAAAGATATTCCAAGAGAATGGAATATGCTTGACGCTTGAAACAGCCAGGCCCTTTCTGGTTCCTCCAACTCAGTCCTCGTCCTGTAGATGTCTTTTGGTCCCCCCGTCCTTTGGATGCAGTACTTCATCCAAAGGACGGTTACATCATATCCTTCCAGTCGAAATCTACTCCTGTATCTTCAGAAGAAGTAACCACAATCTACGAGAATCTCACCTTGGCAAGCCATTTTCCAACACTTTCCTCTCCACGAGGCCTCCGAACTTGCGTAACCAGACGTTATTCGCGAAAGCGATGGGGGTTTGAGTCAGACCAGAAAAAATGATTGGCTGATTGAACGAATTAGGCACGCCGGTTTCATGCCGAACTTGCGTTTCATAAATCGCGTCCACCACTGCGACGTCGATTTTTTTCGACTTTCAACTCGCCAAGAAGCGCACAAAAACATCTTCTTGGAGGAGGTCGGTGGTCAAAGGTAGATTCTCCACTTCCAGCTTCTCGTGATCGACCCAGCCGATGTTTGGATCTGGCCTAATGGACCACGACAGATTACTCCTCGGGCAGGATCCACCCAGACCTCCTCGTCGTTACATCTCCATTGGTTCTACAACTGCATGATTGAGATGTTCAACTTTACTACTTTAGTTACTTACAAGTAAATTCCAGAGATACGCTCTACCAAGCCACCCCAGACCTTTCCCAAAGTGCGCAAACGGTACGAGCTCTAAAATTCAGCAGCATCAGTACTGATAATTACGTTGGTATAGAGTTACTTACCATCCAAGAAAATTAGCAGGGGAGCTCTGGACCGATTGAGCGCAAGAAGATGGAGCGTTGTTTACGCATCTGAAACCTAAACTTCCAGTCTGTTCGAGAAGGTTGAATATATGCAAACCTACAAACTTCGTCCAGTCGAGTGGCACGAAAAGCGTTGTTTCCATTTCTGCCTTGACAGTAAGGGCCCGTATAAGGGCGGGAGGAGAAATTGGGCCATTCGTTTTGGATTGAACTCTGACTCGCGGCAGCCTTAATGATCCAAACTTGTTGCTCCGATGTCCCCTCGAAAAGTCGCTGAATCGCGCAGAAAGCCCCGAGAATGAGACGAGATGAAGAGCGATCGGAATCGAAATCGGTCCCAAAGACCTGTTGAGTGGCGGCGGTGGATGTTTGCAGACAACGAGCGAGGAAGCTTTGTCAATGTCAGCGCCCGCGGCGTTTAGCATGACCAGCGATCACCTTGCTGGCTCTCAACTCCGCTTGTTGAACAAATGCGGTCTCTTGAAATTGTTTAATGTTCCCAGTTCTTGTCGACTCGGCCTCTTTCAATACATCCATGTTCGCCCGCCGTAGCGTGGTGGACTTGTATTGCCTAGAGGAGACTAGTAATACATCGCCTCGAGACCGAGCTTGTTGTCCTAGGCTTGAAAATCTCGAGTAAGAATTCCGCAGAAAGCCCCGAGATTGACCGTGCATAGTGTAAACAATCTGGACGCATGGACGCAACGGAAGAAACAGAAACTGAAACTGAGACGAGTGTCCGCGCCGTGCACTATCAGTGCTTCGTTTAGGAAAGAAAGTTGCTCAGAGTTCACATACACACGGTGTTGCTCCAGATCCTCCCATCCTCATTCATGGATCAGCTATATAACCTCCGTTTTGGAACATCGTGTCGAGGTAGTGTTTTCCGTCTACTGGTAGTAGACTTGTTTCGCGATTTCTTCAGCGGCCGTCAGCCGCTTGAGCCAGCGTTTCGTAACCTCCACCATCTACAGAATAACCGAGATTCCGTAGAACGTTCTCCCAAACGCAGCGATTCGCCTCCAAAGCTCTACACCGAGGTTCATCTCAACAAGGCAATCTGCGAAAATGGCGATCCCTGGAGTCTGAATCAATATTTCTGGTCGGGCCTATCTCCAGAATGGTCAGATCTATCTGGAGTTGTGTAACAGTGATACGACGCGAGTTCAGGACAACCTACAAGTTTCTAATCCTTATTGGTCTCCATGTCATAGTTGGGTTTCTTGTTAGTTGGCAGATATTCCAGTCGTCGGAAGTGGAACTTCGGTCATGGGACTCAATCAGAGTATCCAACGCGCTCCATTTCGAGCTTGAGCTAACGGATGGCACCTTGACTGGGGATGTCCAGACAGCACATCGTTGAAAGTCATCGATGACATTGAGAGTACATCGTATATAGTTGAGGATGAACAGCACAGGTGCCTTGGCGCGACCGTCACTCGGGTTCATCTCGGCTTTTTCCACAACCACCACCATGGACCATCACTTTTTTGTTCAAAATTTGGATGCGGCCGTACAGCTACCAGTGCCACACGACTGACAAGAGAAATGAAACTATGAATACATTCACAATGGTTATAAGCCAACCTCGAGGACTTTTTACGCCATCTCCCAATGCCGACCCTTTCAAACGCGAGCGAAGTGGTTCTAGTGACTGGAGCCAATGGATTCATTGCAACCTGGACGATTGGAAATCTTCTGAAGAGAGGTTATACGGTCAGAGCAGCTGTCCGGGATGAGTCGAGAGGAAAACATCTGTTGCAGACGTACCAGTCCTACGGGGACAAGCTATACTTGTTCGCGGTGGGCGACATGCAGAAGGTGAGTTACAGCGTTATTCTGAACGAGCTTGTACATGCTGAAGTGATGGGATAAGGACGGTGCTTTCGACAAGGCAGTTCAAGGTGTCGATGGGGTTATTCATACGGCCGCACAAGTCAACTTACTCGCGACCGATCCCAAGGGTATTGTGGTCGTCTATTTCATTTATTCTAAAGCCATTCCTGATAAATTACAGGGATCATAGATCCTGCTGTGAAGGGGGTGACTGGAATACTGAACAGTGCCATCAAACACGGGTGCGTGGACTTCATATCAAGTATTTTGTCCTTTACCTTACAACTTCTGTAGATCCCAGCTCAAACGCGTCGTTTTCACGTCGACTTGTCTTACTATTCACGACTTCTCTACGGATGATGTTACGGTCTCGGAGGCGGATTGGAATGAGAAAGCGGTTCGCGAGTGCGAGGAGAAAGGATCAGAGGCACACCCATTGTCGATGTACTCCGCATCGAAGACGTTAGCGGAGAAAGGTGAGCATCAGCTTCTAGTGTTGGTCCTGGTTTTCTTGATGCTCATTTACAATAAAAATCCAGCGGCATGGGCTTTGTACGAAGAGAACAAGAACAAGATATCTTGGGATTTTACGGTCGTCAATCTACCATGGGTGGTCGGTGTGCGTTGACTATTTACTACGACCGAGAATACACAACTGACCTCCATGCTTTGAAGCCCACGATCCACGAAGTCACGACTCCCGACACCTTGAATGAATCAACCAAACATTGGTATAGAGCCATCGTCGAAGGAGATTTCGGAGGTGGCCCTAGTCTGATGCTCCCTAACTACGGTTGGGCAGACGTGCGGGACGTCAGCGAGGCACTTGCCAGGGCTTTGGAGGTCAAGGAAGCCGCGGGGGAGCGAATCATCATTTGTGCCGGCTCTCCGTTTGTCTGGCAGGATTGGCGTGAGTACCTAAATTGGACATCTATCGGAATTTTTGCCATGCTGACCCAACAATGGTTGCAGTGGATGCCGCGAATTCCTTGACACCTACACCCTATCGCAAGATCGCGAAGGGTGCTTCCGGAACGGCACATCGCGGTATAAAATTCGACACTTCGAAGGAACGTCGGATTCTCGGCCTACGGTTCAGAACGATGGAAGAAGTAACGAGGGATGTCTTGACCGATTACACGCGTCGTGGTTGGTAGCTCAAAAACAGGCTCTACAAAATGCACCATATTCTTCGTATCAACTTAACTTCTACCCGAGGTTGTGATAAATGCTATTCACCAAAATTGGTCTGGAGAAGAAATAGCTATGGTAGCTACCGGATAGGGCTTTCCTCTTCTTATCTCCCCTCAGGCCTCGGCCTCAGTCCTTACTTTACGTCTCAAACCCTTTTGTGGAGCGCTTAAATCAGGCGCTTAAATATCAGCGGTAGCCGGCAAATATCCGGAAGATGTGCGTTGCGTTGTTGTGGACGCTCTATTTTTGCGGTCTGGCTTGGCTCCTACCATGCACGATGACGACGTTTCTGCGTTGTACTTGATGAAACCCTTCTCACCGTTACCTCCACCGCACAGGCACCAACCTCCATCATTCCCAGCAAACTTATGCTGATTCAACGTCGTCTCGTCCTTCTTATGACCCTCGCGGTGACTGCGAGCTCACAGGATCTCTCAGAAGCTCAAGTTTCGAGCGTCAAAGCCCGACTGGCTGATGGAGCGAAAGCCAGGTACGTACGCTTCTGTCATCAACCTTCTTCGAAGCCTAATATCATTTTTTTGCGTAGCTGGGAGTTAGGTACCAGAGCCGAAGCATTACTGGAACACGACGCGCCAAACTTCTCAGTATTCCGTTCCCCGATTCCACCTTCTCAGTCAGTTCCGTCCGACACGCAGTCGTCCATCGAGCCCGTTTTGTCGATTGCGAGGAATACCGTGTCTGGTCGGTCGAGTTCGAACGGGAATATTCAAGGTCCCCAACCGTTGATGAAAGACGGAAGCGCCGCGGATCCTGCCTCGATTGGGGTTGCAGTCTTACTAGCGAATTGGACGAAACAAGGTGGCCAGGATTACGCCGGTGCTGCCAAAGATCAACTGGATTACCTATACCAGAAAGTGCCGAGGTCGAGTGAGGGGGCTATCTCACATAGAACTGAGGACGTCCAACTCTGGTGCGTACGAACTGGTTCAGTCTCTGCTCTAGTCCCTAAGCTCCCTATTTGGACTTCCAGGAGCGACTTTGTGTACATGGTTCCACCGTTCATCGCGTACTACGGGGCGCTGACTCAGAATCAAACCTTGATTTCGGATGCATACGGCCAAATCAAACTCTACCGCGATAGTTTACGCGACAAGGATGCCAATAACCTGTGGAAACATATCGTTGCGCCGTCGAACGAAAGTAAGGCAGACGAAGGACATTGGTCGACAGGTTCGTGTCAAATCGCCTTGAAGTACACAACCATCCCCTGAACCTCTGAATTTTCGTAGGCAACGCGTGGGCCGCAGCCGGAATGGTCCGTGTTCTCGCTACTATGAAGAACTCTCAGTACGCGGACGACTTCAAAGACGAACAAGACGATCTAACGGACTGGATTTCCGAGATACACGGCGGAATGTACTCACACTTGGTATGTTCAATTATCTTCCCTCTGTTGCAGTCTGCAATATAGCCGTACTCACGTTGTCGGCTCCAAGGACTCTGGTCATATCTTCACCAACTATGCCGACATTCCCGCTGATTCCTCAGGGTCATTCTATGACTCTTCTTCGACGGCTCTGCTGGCTGCGACCGTTTACCGGCTGTCTCTTCTTAGGGATGTTCATCATTTCCTGCCCTTCGCGGAAAACTCGCGGAAAACTCTTTTCGCGAACAACAATGGGGATCTCTAACACTTCACGAAAGATGGGTGGCTGACGCCCGTAGTGAATCCGCAAGCCTTTGGTAAAGAGGGATCTGCAAGCCCGGAAGGGCAAGCATTCGTTCTAGAGCTTCGTGCGGCTTGGACGGAGTGGGTGAACGATGGATCCAAGGGAGCAAATTCAGCAATCGGAAGTCTCCCGCCCTCCCGCGTAATAGATTTGATGCTTGCTTTGGTTATGCTATGCTGCACGACATCCCTTTTCTTTTGACCATGATCTATAGGTAGAAGTAGAAGTAATTTTTATCATGATATGTATTGTAAACCCACTACCCACCCAAGAAACACCTAATCGCGCCTAGGGCTATTGCATCCTCCATCCGTATGAGCAATCGGCTAATCCGACGACTGGAGGTTCCGATTTCATAAGAGCAAATCCTTCCCTTCGACTACTTCAATGACCGACATCCTCCATCCACCTCTCTTCAGCATCTCTCAGCTCAGCTAACTCGCCAATCTCAAGGTTGCTCTCCAATGTATCTTGCTCTATCAATCGGAGAACATGCGGTCCGGTGATCTTCATTCCTTCCAGCTTGTCTTTCAAGTTTGCCGATAGCTGATACTGTTCACAGAAGTCATTCAAAGGGAGCTTGGGTGGAAGCTCGGAGCGTGAACTCGTGGGAGGTCTCTTGACAGACTCGGAAATCGTACGCTGCGTGCATGCGACATAACTTGTAAGGTTCCGCGTTTATACAATCATCAACAATAGCTCACCTTGAGTGGGCGGACTCGGCGCACGCCAGATG
Source organism: Marasmius tenuissimus (assembly GCA_029532415.1). Lineage (NCBI taxonomy): Eukaryota > Fungi > Basidiomycota > Agaricomycetes > Agaricales > Marasmiaceae > Marasmius > Marasmius tenuissimus. The sequence continues at coordinate 4,864,640 of JAQOTA010000050.1, read as the reverse complement.
AACATAGTTTGGACGGTTGAGGTGTCATAGTCCCCTAAAGTAGCAAGTTAGCGCTGAAAGTGATAGTGAGATTGACTACTCACTGCCGCGGATACGGGTTTCGCTCGACTCAAAGTCCTGATTCCGGAACACTTGGAAACAGGAATGATGACCTCCGGCTGAAATCGCGTCTTTTTGGCAGCCTGGCAGGATATGATCAATCGTTTTCACAATCCGTAGTTCATGGACTCACTCTGGTGTTTGAACTTGGACTCTCCTGTAGATGTTCTTCGCGTTTCCTTGGTTGCGATTGAGAAACTGGCGAGCTAAGTGTCGCCTCATCGACTGCACTCCCATGTGCGGCATCCTGAACTGAGCTTTCTCGTCCTTTTCGTCTTTTAGTAGTAGGCTTGGCTCTCTCGTTCGCGTCTTGCTTCTCGCCGTTAAGGTGCTCGTCCTTCGCAGTGACCTTGCTATGCCCAGCTTCCGAGTCTGCGAGAGGGACTTCCGGGGGCGGCACATACACGTCTTCCTCCGCAACCGTGCCAGTACTAATTGCTTTGTAGACCCGCTTCCTATCACCTTCAGAGATTTCGTTGAGCCCTTCTGGGTTGCTTCCATTCCCTATCAATCTCTTCATCTCTTCCAATGTGTCGCTACTGACACATCCCCAACAACTCCACTGGGTACTGCCAACGGGCGAAACGATCAGTCAAGTCTCAGAATATCACGAAACAGAAACGTACTGGGTATTCTTAGCTGTCGTATTTCCCAGTCTCAGTTCTCCTCTATAGATATAGCCACCTATTATGAAGATCTGAGGTGAGTACAACTTCGTTTCGTTTGCGCCACGGCATCGTGATAGACTCACGGTGATCTACAACAAAAGTGATTTGAGATGGTAAAGCACGAAGGGAATGAGGATTTTACGAACTTTTGCACTTGGAGTTACGAGACGCAGCGTATTGAATGGTGTAGACCATCGTTGTTTTCGTCCAGTTGGTATTTCACGACGAAGTTCAACTTGGACAACCAAGCGTGGGAGGCGGCTCAAGGTCGGCAGACCTCTGATGGCGCTTCAAACCGAGAGCGCATACTTTTGCATGGTTGAGAACTTGAGTCCGTTCACTTCAAAATCGATGAAGGTGGCCCCTGGCCCTGTACTATTGTAGACATAGGGGTCAAAAGGAAAGAAGCCTCGGCAATCGCCGAAGGAAATTTCGGAACCAGATTTTCTATGATCCCTTCCTTCTGTACGAACACGCCTGATTGAAGTTGAGTGCAATGAGTGACCGGGTTGTATTCCATCGTGTACATCGAAAGATACATAGATTTACGATAGAAAGATAAGTAAGTACTGAGTACAAAGAACGAAATTCGAACCTTCAAGGGTCAAGTGTCAGAGGGCGTAGATACTACGAAAACAGTCCGAATGGTACGAAAACAATGTCGAAGCGGTCAAAAAGGCGAAGACGAAGTACAATTACAAGTCAAGGAACAAGCAATCCCTCACGCAGAAGTCGGGGTCGCCGGTGCGGTTGTCAGCTGGACAGAGACAATCGCACCCTGCGACTCTTCCGTTCGACCGCCTTCGTTATTTACATCAGTTGGAGACGCTGGCGCGTTGGTCTGTGTGATAGCGGGAAGAGTCGTCAACTTGATATCCTTCACGGCACCGTTCCCAGACGCTTCTGTACCGTTAGAAGGGGCGGAAATGGTAGCACTCGATGAACTAGCAGATTGTGTGCTGCTTGGCGATTCGTCGGACATCGTATACTGGGCGGACGTGCTCTCGGTAGAGGATGATGACTCGCAAGACGTTGTGGTAGTAGCCTGTGTCGAGTGTTCAGACTTGGCCGGGTAAGCGGTATGCGCCTTTTCTATAGACGATGATGTGTCGCAAGGAGTCGAGGAAGTTGTCTCTGACGTGGCGGTCGAGTAGGTATCGTACACCTTACTAGCTGATGAACTCTCGTGAACCATGCTAGTCGATGAAGGTTTGCTCTCGGTCGACGTCGTAGTGGTGCACGGGGTTGAAGTTGAGTGTGTAGCTGATTGGGTCGACGAACTGCAGCTGGTTGTGGTCGTCATAGCAGTATAATCCGACGCTGTTCGATACTGCGTGGACATAGCCTCGTGAAGAAGACGCGAAAGTTCACTCTTGGCCTCATCAGGTGTGAGAGTTTTCGTAGTGATGTAAGTGGTAGCGGTCGCATGAGCAACAGAACTGGTCGTGACTGTGGTAGCGGACTGGTCATGTTTCTTGTTGCCCTCTTCGTAGCCCCCGTGTCCACTCTCATAACCCTTGTGAGAGCCCGAATGTGACTTGGAATCAGACGATTCCGAGCCTCGTTGCGGCTGATGAGAGCAAGAGGCATCCTGTCGACAGATGAGTGCAAGTTCCATCTCAAGCAGGACATTTGTATACATACCACTTTCGATCTCTTTCTCCTGGCAGAAGCGAGTTTCCATCTGCCGTCCATGCATGTGGCCAAGGTCTGGCCCACGCAAGCAGTTTGCCCAGCTTTTTTTTTCAATCGAGACCGGTTGGTATGCAAAATGATGGGGAATCGACAGAACACTCACTTGTGCAGTCAGCACTCATCGACAACACAGTGTTTAACCCATCCAACATTTCTTTGACTTCTTCCATGGTTCCAGACGAGGCGTTGGCGTCAGTGTCCAGCACTGGCGTTGGCCTGGCCTGAACCGGAGACAAGATGATAGCAGCAACGACGAGGACTGTTCGGAACAACATGATGACCACGGAATTGAAGGAATCGGAATGACCTGCACAAAGAAATTTAGAACGAAGGTTCAGAGCAAACCGGGCTCGAACGTGTAAGAATCAGCCCTGCTGTAGGTGGAGGAGGAGGAAAGAGCGGTCGCTGATGATATTGAATGAGGCCTGAGTAAATATACCTGCCAAGGGGCAGCGCCCCTATGGCCCGCTGGCACCGCAGGGGTCTGCACGGATCATCCATTTGGAGCCTGGACGGTAAAACTGCAAGACTGCAGAGATGCTGGGTGGCAGAGAGTTGGTTTCACGCCGATGATCGGAGTGCGCCCAAGACCAAATTGGGTAACCCTAACCTGGATTTGTCTCACGATCGGACATTGCCGAGAGCTTGTCTCATCAGCATCCAAATTACTGCCTCGCCATCGTCAAGAACACCAACCCAGGCAACACACGACACAATGGTGAGTACACATCCGCCCAATCTTGCTTTATGGCCCTCCAGAAGACATTCTACGCTCGATTCATGGTTTTCAAACGTTTTGGCTATGGTTCTTGAGCTGGATGGAGGGGGTTCGCTTGGGATGTCGTTTGGGTCCGATCGCAGAATGCTGATCAGAACTTATCCTTCAGACCAAAAAAAGAAGAAATGGCGGTCGCAACAAGAAGGGACGTGGCCACGTCGGGTTCCTTCGTTGCTCTAACTGCAGTCGATGTGTTGGAAAGGACAAGGCTATCAAAAGATTCACAGTGAGGAACATGGTCGAATCCGCTGCTGTTCGTGATATCAGCGAGGCTTCGGTTTACCAAGGTACGTTGTCCAGACTTTACAGTTAGATTTCGTACTGAAATTGCTTCTATTCTTCAGAGTACACCGTCCCCAAACTCTACATCAAAATTGTGTACTGTGTGTCCTGCGCTATCCACGCACACGGTGCGTTTTCATCTCACCTCGATCGTGAAGATTCACACTCATTGATATGTGTAGTTGTCCGTGTCCGATCTCGTGAGGGTCGTCGCAACCGTGCCCCTCCTCCCCGTATACGGTGGAAGGACGGCAAGAAGGTGAACCCTGCAGTTGCAGCAGCAGAAGACGCCAAGGCCGCTGCTAAGGCATAGATATACATGCATTAGGCATATGTACATCACTTCTGCAATTCTCAGCTTTCATCTCATGCATTCAAATTCTCGAGTGACTGGTTGTATCAACACAGATGGCAGTGTACGCCATGTAAATTCTATAAGCTGCCAACAACAGATCCTGCGGCTGAACTGGTCTTCACTGAGGGGCCATCTGCGTGTTAGTGTCGGGCTATGTCAGGATATGTACAAACGAACCAGCAGCCTCAGGAACGAGGCTCGAGCGTTCGTCGACTCAGACCTACTTGATCATGACCCTGAGCTGGACTCTGCGAAAACTTCTCTGTGAGGCGCCCATTAAGCGTCCGCTGAGCCACGTGGTCGTCAAACCTTTGGTGACGGTCACACCCGAGCCATCCACTTTCCACCCGATTTGTCCTCTCTCCTTCATTTATGTGCGTATTCTTCTCATTTTCCGCCCTTTCTCTAGCTCATCTACTGACAGAACTCCAACAATGGCTTTCTTTGGACTTCGCAAATGGCCTACTCCCGCAAGTGTTATTTCTTGACGCGAGGAATATGTCGGAAAACTGAAGGGGCATCTTCTACAGTTCGCTCGCCCAATGTGGCCCTTCATGGTGGCAGGATCAATAACCATCTATGCCGTCTCTAGGATTCAAGACGCAGCTGTTCGCTGTACGTGTCAACTTTTCTCTCGTTCTGCGTCTTCGCTGACCATGCCTTTTTCTTGCAATTTCCATCCGACTTTTACGACACGTTTCTTGTCCTCGAACGCCCTTTACACATCCACGAAATAGCACCCGAGTATGCTAAGCACCCCAAGAACCCCTACGCAGCGCAGATTGCGGCAGAGTCGGCTCATTAGATATGAGGGACGATACAAGCATGTCAGGCTGCCGTGAAAATTCGGCCAGATGAAGTACGCAGATGTAGAGGGCATAATAGAATCCTTTTCTTCCTCGACTCTCTCGCGAATAAACCCTCTCCTTCTTGGATTACAGTCTATGTGACGGCGACTGGTTGTCCCGAACAACTTACGAGAGTCTTGAACCTGTCGACTCAACCTTCGGTATCCTGGGTGTCATGGATGGTAATACTGGGGATTCACAACTAGCTGTGGGGAGCGAACGTCTCGCAAACTGCGACCGGTCATTTTTGACAAGTCCGGCGCACTTCTGGAATGTGCCTTCCACCCGTCATTTGGTATGATCACTGGTATTTGTAGGACTCTATGGTGCAAATACCGTACGAGGCTTCCCAGTTCTCTGCGAGAGGACTGCTGGACACTGGAGCAAGGGAACTACCTAGGATCACTGTTTCGATGGGCACAAAGCACTGTCGGTCGATGTCATTATCGATGGTCCCGGTCAGCTCGAGCCCACACGTACGATGATAGTTCACAGATGCCTCGGGAAACCTTGGATCTACTGGCTTGCAATTGTTCAGAAGTAACTTACACACCGCTGGTCGACATTTACGTATTACTACGACGAGGAGGTGTCAGGTCACTAGGTAAGTCTATCTGTACCTTCTCCACTCACGACAAGATGTATCGAAAAGTATTATTGAATCAACACATCCACAATCCACCCACACGCGCCTGGATTAAACCGTCGCAGTCACCTTCGTTTCTCTGGACTCAATATCCTCTTTTGTATCCTCTGTTTGCGTGCGAGCAACAGGCCGCTTTAGAGAATATTCTCGGATGAAAAGCACTGTTATAATCGACATCAGCTTTCGTAGAGTGTAGTGGGTATACATCGTGGTGGACCTACCCATGATCAGGCCAGCAAAAATAATTGGAGTGCAGACAATCCTAATCCGATGCGTTCAGTCAGGTCATGTCCATAGTCAGACTAACCAAGCTGACAGAACCAAAGCACGTACCACATGGGCGAAATACTGGTGGTATAAGCGTGGATAACCCTACGCCTGAGCTCTGGGGGCTAGATACTGGTTTGTCAACGTTTCATCGGAGTAAACACGTCAGAACGGCTTGCCTCAATATCCCTCAGTTTTGTGAGCTCACTGGCCAATTCACCTATCGGTCTACCCGTTCCTGCATAGTCCGACGCGTCCTCCAGTAGGCGCTGGCGAAGCGAGTTGGCGAATATGACGTTTCCTACGCTCAAGCCAATCGAGCCGCTGAGGGTTCTGGGACGAGGCGAGTTCAATTGAGGTTGACAAAAGCGTTTACACGGCGTTCATACCTGACGAGAATGAACGCCGTTGTGGAGGTGGCCATCTCAGCTATCGGCATGCAGGCTTGGAGAGCTGGATACGAGGAAGCCCGTAAGTAAGGGCAGAATGGCACGAACATTAGCTTTTGCTTACCCACAGTTGGGATCTGGAAGAAGCAGCCCGCACCGAGTGCAGCCACGAAGATATACAGTCCTTGTTCAGCTTTGCTCGACGTATCGTCCAGCTGGATCATGAGTCCAAATCCGAGGGTCATGAGTACCTAACAGTCCCGTCATTAGTGTGAAGCGCGGGCAGACAGGGATATTTATCCTTACGAATCCTGCCCACATCACAGGTCGGTATCTCCCTGTCTTCGCTACAACCTGCCCACTCGTAAACGATACGGCAGACGCAACCAAGGAGAACGGCAACATCTTGATTCCAGAGCCAACTGCAGAGCTACCGAGAGCCTGGAAATACGCAGGCATAACTGATCATGACGTGGTACTGAATTGTCAGACAGAACACAGACAGACAGAGAAATTGCCGCCTTACAATAGGTGACCATCAGGAAGACGAACATGTGAATGGATCCTGAACCAAGGATGGCAGTTGTCGTTCGAGTCTTGAATAGTCGTGGAGGTATGACGGGCGACTTGGTCGTGTAGAGTTCGTTGATGCAGCCACCGAAGAGTAGGACCACTGCCGCCACCACCAAACCATAAGCTTCCGGTCGTTCCCAGCCGGACTGTCCAAATTGAAAGCCGACGAGAAGGCAGACGACACCGGACATGATGAGAGCGAGTCCTAGGAAGTCGAATTCGCGCAGGTGTTGGATGAAGGACTTCCTCGGTCGAGGGTTAAGCTTTTGGAAGGGGATTGGGAAATGTCAGTTACAGTGATTCGTCAGTGGCTCCAGGGTACGTACATTGAGAAAGAATAACAGTACAGCGGACAGAGCGCCAACGGGAAGGTTCTATAGGGAATCTTTGTCAGTGACGGTAATGTTCGATTGTCGAAGTTGTTCTCACAATCCAGAACGCCCAACGCCACGAGATGCGGTCAGTCAAAACCCCACCTAAAACACGTTGAAGGCTAATTTTAAGTAAAAGCCTTGTGATAAGTGGATAAAGCCGACCTATCAGCGGTCCAAGAACAGATGCGGTACCCCAAATTGCACTTATAATTGACCACGCGTTAGAATCGGGTCTCGGCCAGAGCTAAAACGCGACGAAAGACTCACCCGGTGACTCCTCCGTATTTGGGTCTGTCCTCCAGGCTCACGATATCCCCGAGAATGATGTTCATAAGTTGATTCAACCCTCCGCCACCAATTCCTTGAATGGCGCGACTGATGATGAACACGAGAAACGTTCGGCTGGCCCCGCACAGAGCGGAACCCACGAGAAACATGACGATGAAGAAGTAGAGTAGGATTTTTCGCCCGATGATGTCCTGGCTTTCGTGTCAGTAATCGTAGGAACACGCACGCAAAAACCCGGCCCTTCACCGAAAGCTTTCCGTTCAACGGAGTGAGGCCTTGAATAATAATCTATGAGCTGGTGTTCAGCACAAAAGGAGTCTTGAATATTTACAAGCCCCCGATAGGAGATACGCTGTGCCAGCCCATGCGTATGCATCCCCACCACCCAAATCTTCAACGATCGTTGGGAGAGCAGTCGCCACTAGACATCGCAGTCAGCCTTCGAAGCTCCACCAGCAGCGTATTGAAAGGCAGTTACCAATGGTCTGGTCCATGGCAGCCAGGAAAACTAACATGAAGCCTTTGAATAACTGGGTCCCCAAAATGCTAGCGAACATCGCACCTAAAAGCATGAGACTATCGCGTCGTCAACGTTAGAATCGGTTCCGGTGTATGTAGGGGTAAGCGTGCTTACCCACTGAAGACGACAGGAATGTTACTGTACGTGTCGAGCCACTGTGAGTCTCACGCGAATAGACAAGACATCCAAACTCACTTGTGCGGCAACTGTTGGACTTCGAGCTCTCGCCAGTGAGGTTGCTTCGTGTCTTGCTCATAGGTTTCGTCCGAAGAGAGCTCTTCTCGAGATAGCTCGTCGATTTGAACGACTTCGCAGACTTCGGAATCTGTCCGTGTCATTGTGGTTGGCCTGAGAGCAGAGTATTAGCGTCAAGTAGAGACGGGTATTTCGAGGCGGAAAAATGTCCTTACCGGAGGAACTTATGACTCGAAGCCGTTGCATTGTCGCGCTATTTAACAGGCTATAGGGTACGTGGAAAAAATCTGGAATCAGTAAAAGAATCCCGCTTCACAACATCGTGTAAGAAGAAGCTTCAAGAAAGGAGCGGTTACCTCTGCGCAACCAGGGATCAGAAAGACTGACAATAACCCCTGACCGGGGATAGATTCAGCCTCTCGTCCCATCACCCATCGCCACGGACTGATAGCAAAGGACTGTTTGTGACTGTGGCGTAGGAGGGTATTTCCGACAATGCGAACATGTGTTCTAAAGGCAATATAATTTCATTATCACTTGGCGGTAGTACCTAGCGCTGTGACGGGATCGATTCCAATCTCTTCCCTCACCTTCTCCCCAACCTTTGCCACACCACGTTGAGCTCTCACCATGCCGAACCCGAAACTCACACCAGCCATGTCGGACCGCTGTTCAGACCTGTTTTGGCCTCGTTTGTGGTCCTGTACGAGCTCATGGAGGCCTTCGATCGTCGTCCATGCTCCCTTGAATCCTAGGCCTCCCTTTTCTGGAGGAAGTCGAGCGCGTGAATCGTCGAATATGAGGTGCACGGAGGTAAAATGGAACAAAGATGGCTGGAGGTTCACAAGGTCCCCATTGACGGGAGGCAATAGAAACTTGAGAACAGGCCAGTAAGGTGAGGACAGCATCCGATTCCGGAAGAGATAATAGAACTCAATGAGATATGAGAACATGTACATCCCAGTTATTGAGAGCTCTGGGAAAACGGTCTCTCCGTCCGTAAGAGTGGTGAGGGTGGTGTATATGTCGCCATAGGTAGGTGGAGGTCCGGGATCAGTAACGCAGAACGCGTCACCACCGATGTCGGGGTTGGTGCTACCGTTCTCGAGGTCGAGGAGTCGACGCTCGTAGAGGAGGTGTGCAAGGGCGCAATTCTCCACGTAGATACAGTTTTGAATGACGTGTGATATCCAGGTGGGGTTAGTTTTACGGACCAGGTAAGCACCGCAGAGCATATCTCCCCCTGGACCATACACGCCATTGCCTGGGCGTATGCATCCTGTACGTAGGATGCCGTTGCCCGAAGTCGACAGGTGAGCTGCCCGAACGAGCTTTTCGCCTTCGCGTTTGGTGTAGGCGTAATTGGAGAAGAAATTCTGGTGGTGCTTGGGTATGATGGAGTCGTCATCGTTGATGACCTGTACGAAGAACTTGGGCTCCCTTCGCCATGGGTGAAGGAACAAGCTCGTAGCGCGGACCCCTACTGACGCAGAAGAGGTAGAGGTGAGAATGGAGGCCCCGATGGCTCGAGTTGCGTTGAGGACGTTCTGCGTTCCGACAATGTTCACTCTAGCGGAAGAGTTGACAGTAGAAGCATCCCGTTCGTAGAATCTGATATTGGCTGCGGTATGGAAGACTGTGATGGGCGACTCGGATCCTGTGGGCCAGTTTGCTTCGAAGGCTTCCTGAACGGCCTCTGCATTCGTCACGTCAACGATCCTGTAGTCTACTTCCTTCCCAATTCCATCTCTAAGGTCAGAACGTGTTGGTTTGCGAATGTCGAGGACTCTAATATTTCTCGGGTCCTCTCCTCGTTTGATTAGCTGAATAACAATCCAACCTCCCAAAAAACCAGCCTACTCGTTGTTAGAGTGCCTCTCAATTGAAGGAAGGACAACAATAGACTCACTCCTCCCGTTACTATATACCTTCTGCCAGTTTTGTGCGGTATTTGATCGTCTACGTTGATGGAAGGTCCGGACTGCAGCTTGCTGGATGTCGTTCGTACATTCTCTGGTGTACACCGTTCGGGAGAGAACCTCAACGCGCGCTCTGGGATGACTTGAAGAGCTCTATCATTAAAACGAATGTAGAGAATCAGCGAGAGAAGAGGGATTGCGAGCCAGGCGATCACAACCGCTACGGTCATGGTCGTCTACAATTTTGGCAGCGTGGGAAGGAAGCTGAAGTGAGTGGTGCTGAGCGCGTCAGGCATTTTGAACCTCGACTCTCACAGCAGTTGATCAATAATGCATTCAAACTCTTCAAACCCTCCAGGAGTTGAAGGAAACCTACAAGAATACACTCAGGGCGGTGATACGACGGGATGGTTACCTTATCAGCAGGTCAAATACTATACGAACGCCTTCATCGTCCGCGATCATGAGGTGGATTAGCTTTGCATTCTCGTAGAGGGTTCGTTTTTCTGTATCTCTCTGAATCTAGATACTTTTGGGCTTCAAGAAACGGGGCTTTGGTCTACATAAGTGAGTTCCATCCTTTTCGATGCTTATTGACGCTGATACTATCCTTTCATTGTCTGGCAGATACAATGGCTTCGGTACGTCCTCAAGGACGCGATCTACGCGCGCTCTACTGGTATTGAGACGCGTCGTTGCCGCGTAGGTGGGAAGGTCGAGCCAGGAGAGACGTCGTTACAGGCGGCGACACGAGAATTAGAGGTCCGTCATCATGCTAGGACTAGATTATCATCATATCTTCGTTCTAACTCCATGCTTCTTCAACTAGGAAGAGGCAGGAATTAAAGCGACATTGGAACATGCCGGTGTGCTCTTTTTCCTAAGTGAAGGTGAAGACAAAGCATTTCACATCGACATCTATCGCGGAGAGGACTTCACGGGAACCATCACCGAGTATGGCTTCCCTGCTACTTCGGAGTCTCCATGGCTCACAAATACCCTCATCTCACCAGGACGGATGAAATGCGACCAGAATGGTTCTCTTTTCGTGAGATTTCGGCCAGTGAGCCATCTTCACCGGCCGTCCCTTTTGACCAAATGTGGGAGACCGATGTACACTGGATACCACTACTAGTTTCCCGTCGGAAATTTGCTGGAAGAGCAGACTTTAGACAACAGAACGGAATTCTGGCTCCCAGTAAATGGTGGTTTGGTACGCTCTGATGAGTTGTACTTTTTCTCGGGGCGATATCCCTTGAGCGGGAACTTCTTGACGCTTCATCACAATAACACCCTTCATTTCCTTTCATGCACCATGTATCTATCTGCTTCTTGCAAAGTTGTTGCGAAATTTGCGTAAAATTGCTGTATCCTGAGGCTGTCTGACGCTGTCATTGACTCTGACAGCGCGAGCGCCTTCAAGAGAGAGCTGATTACATAATCCCGAAATCCTGTCCAGGTTGACCATCGACGACGACGAGCTGCGTCGACCCTCGGCAATTATGCCTCAGTTCTCGCCGCTCTCACACTCGAAAAGGAAGGCCTCGAGGTCACCAGATTCTCGACCTTTCAAACGACAAGCACCTTCAACGCCTGAGGAAGGCGAAGTCGACGATGGCGGGCCCTCTAACCCTTCACCTCACTTTTCTTTACCGCCAAAACCAGTTGCAGCCGCCATGGTCACTGATCACAAACCCAAAGCGAAGATAGCTTTTCCTTTTAAAACCAAGAAGACGCAGCCTGAACCTTCGACTATGACAAATGTATTGGAGGCGAAGCCGTCCGGAGGAAGGTCCTCACCTGGTCGCGGAAGGATGCATGAACGACCTAGTGAAGGTACAAGACGGACCTCCAGGGACTCGGATACTCGACTGGGAAGGAACGGCGATGGCGGAGGTCGAGGAGGCCGTCATCAACATGTAGATCCCTACTATCCCGAGGACGACATTTCGCGTTACCAGAGCAGGCCGCGCTCACGTTCCCGTTCAATGTCACCGGGATTGCACAGACTTCCTACTCGTCGGTCACCGAGTCCATACAGCCCACCCAGAAGAAATGACAGATATGAAAGGAATGACTGGCGAGATAGACATAGAGATGACAGAAGTTACGAGTATAGAGGGCAGGACAGGGACAGAGACCGTGGAAGATACAGGGATAACGACGACAGGCATTACAGACCGGGGCCTTATCCTCGTCGAAATGATGACCGTGACTATGGTGGCAGGGACAACTATCACCGGCGCAGGTCTCCCTCTCGAGGCAGGTCTGACCGCGGCTACGACAGCTACCGTCCAAAATCACCTGGACCGTCTCCTGACATCGACTTGGCACGGACACCTCCAGGTCCACCACCCCCTCAGTCACCTCCAAGGGTCGCAGAGACACCTCCACCCCGACCTCAAATCTCTCAGCAGCCCCTGCCCCCTTCCGCTGACGGCCAACCACCACCTCCTCCCAAAACACCGCCTCCGGTTCCTCCTCCAGATGCACGTATCGCACATCTAGACAAGTCCAAACCGCCCGGCCTACCAGAAAGACCAAAAACGAAAGCAGTCTACATTCCCATAACAAATCTCCCTCCGAAACCGCCAGGCGCTCCCAGAGACATCCATTCCCCTCCACCGTTGAGAGATCCCGCCCCGACAGACAAATACAAAGGTTCTACTGGGCACCATAGCAAGAATACCCCGAAAGAAGCGCCACCTAGGATTCGTGTCCTTAAACGCCGCCCGCAGCATCCAGACAGAAAGAAGGAGGAGGAGAGGTTTGGTCACGCGTTGAATGGATGTGGAAGGCAGGATGATTACGAAGCCACCACAAAGCTCGGAGAAGGAACGTTCGGGTACGAGTTCCTCCTTCTCTTTTTTTTTGCTTGTGATGGCTGTTCTGACGCATCATCAACCCCAGTGAGGTCCACAAAGCCGTTCAGAAGAACAGCAATAAAGCCGTTGCCTTGAAGCGTATCCTCATGCATAATGAGAAGGAAGGCTTCCCGGTCACCGCTTTGCGCGAAATCAAGATCCTGAAAGCGATGAAACATCCTTGTGTCATCGAAATTCTAGATATGTTCATTGTAAAAAGTGCGTATCTTTGTGGATTTTTTTGTCATTCTCCGTCTCCTGACTTTCTCCGTATAGGTAGCGACACTGATCCCATGTCGGTTTATATGGTCTTTCCATACATGGACCATGATCTTGCCGGCCTCCTAGAAAATGACCGCGTCAAGCTTCAACCAAGCCACATCAAGCTCTACATGAAGCAGCTGCTCGAAGGGACTGCCTACTTGCATCGGGTAAGGAAAGTTTCTTTTGGCTAGCAGACCATACCTATGTCTTTGCCGTTTTCAGAACCATATTCTCCACCGAGATATGAAAGCCGCCAATCTCCTCATATCCAATACGGGCTCTCTTCGGATCGCGGATTTCGGTTTAGCGCGTACGTATGAGTTTGAGATGTCAACAAGGATGAAGGAGCGCAAGTACACTAATTGTGTCGTCACACGGTGGTATCGACCTCCTGAACTGTTGATGGGTGCGCGGAACTACGGCGGGGAGGTTGATATTTGGGGAATTGGGTACGTCTTTGACCATGACATAAACTGTCAGTCAGTCATTGATGAGTCTCGCCGACAGATGTGTGTTCGGAGAGATGTTCAACCGACGACCTATTCTTCCCGGCACGTCAGACATTGACCAGCTCGAGAAGATCTGGCAGCTTTGTGGCACTCCGAATCAGCACACTTGGCCTAACCATGACCGTCTACCGGGTTGTGAGGGTATCCAACGATGGAAGCATCATCCGCGGAAAATTCAGCAGGCTTATGAAATGTAAAAACGACTTTGCCCGGTCCCTTTCGCAAACGCTGATTTGCTTGCTCTATAGCATTAGCTCTGATACTTGCGATCTCATTGACAAGTTGCTTACCTGCAATCCTCAACAGAGGATTACAGCTGAACAAGCTTTGGATCATGATTATTTCTGGACGGACCCCTTGCCCGCCGACCCAAAGACGTAAGCCATTTCTCCGCAGTATCGAACCCTTTGCTTATGTCCCGTGCAGTCTTCCGTCCTACGAAGCATCTCACGAATTCGACAAACGCAGTCAACGCGAACTCAAACACCGGCAAGCTGCTGCGCAAGCTCAACAGCCCCCCGCTATGCCTCAACACCCCCGTATGGATCACCGGCACGAGCCCCAGCATCGAGCAATCGCTGTCCCCCATTTCAACCGCGGAGGTCCTCCACCTCCTGGCGCAGCGCCCAATGGGTGGCCAGGACCTCCGAGCAAACTACCTCAAAATCCAGGACCTGTGAATGGTTGGCCACACCCGAATAGACCACCAATGCACCCCGGTGGAATGCCGTACCCTCCTCCCATACCCCCGCCCCACATGCAGAATGGTGGCCCCCCCACTGGACATTACCCTCACCATCATCCCCCCAATCACTCGAGATTCCCGATGAATTCTGGCCACAACGGTGCTGGCTACCCGCCTCGAGGTGGTGGCGGTGGTGGACCGTATAATCCTGGACCACGGAATGGACCTAATCGTGGACCGGGACCTAATCGAGGTCCTGGTCCACTGCCTAACGCACCTGGGTTGCCAGCCCGACCTCAGGATCCCCAAGGCAAAGCCGCGACGGGTCCGTCCTCTCAACAGCATGGAAGTCGGGGAGGAGATCCTGACCGAGATGGTTCCGAATTGGGTGGTTCGCTCAACTACGACTAGATTTGGACCGGCGCGCCTCCGCTTTCCACTTCAAGGGGGCTGTTTACTTGGTAGTATCTTCTTGTACGCTCCTGTCCCCAACCTCTTGGTTTTCTGTACATCCGGTGCTTCACAGTCCACTTATACCTACTGACAACTGTAGACTTCGAGTCATTTCAGACGATTAGGATCAACATTGAATTTTCCTTGCACTTCTCCTACTCTCCTCAAATCACACATACCGTATCGTGATTCGTCGCTGTGTCCGCACTCATGCATTCTCATCGTATTCATTGCACTTTCATCTATTCTTTGCACACCTGCACATTCTTCCGTCATACCTAGGTCTTAGTGATTATTGTATCAACACGCTCCCATGTACTTATCGTTATCTTGAGTAATACATAAGCGGTTTCCCGTTGGCGCTTTGTCGCCAACCGTCTCCAATGATAGTGGAGGTGGTGACCTGCAGCGCGTTGCGGGGCGAGTTGTAAGTTCGCTCTTGTATGTTCATCGCAGTTTTTTTGACCGGGTCTACTAGCAGGAAGTCAACGAACCAGCCTGGGTTCACATTGGAAGGAAGCTGTTTCTATGTCATGCAAGTGAGTAATGCACGCATTACAACGCCCCTTTCCTTTGCCGAATTGACCAGGAGTTCAACGACTTTCGCTGGGAAAGTAAGTACTCACGCAAAGCAGCGAGGAACGAATAAACCGGAAATACTAGAATGGGTTGATTCAAGGCTCGTTCGACGGTGAGGGACCACTGGCATCGGAGTGGTTTATCCAATACAAGAACGCGGGATAATATACAATCCACAGGATTCAGCAAATCGAATTTGGACTCCATGGAAAATTCAGAGCGCAACTTTGCAAGGGACCACTTTCGGAAGGGTTCTCCGTCACGGTGGTAGCAAGTGCGGGCGTCGAGGTTTCGTATTTGATGTGATTCGTATTGATATTCCTGGTTCTCCTCCTGGGGACTCGAACTACAATGTTGACATCTCTCTCTGGACTTCTCCACGCTATGGGTATAAAGGAAGAGGAGATAGATCTATTGGCGAAAAGCGACGTGTATTTTGCGTCCAGTCCTGGCACCGAGATGCAGCTGGGACTTGAACGACCCACTCGCTTGAGGTGACTATCAATCCAACGGCGCGAACAGTATGCCGGGGGAGAGATGAGACTTGGAGTAGGCCGAACACGTGGGGCTTGCAACCAGAAATTGATTGATAAAAACAGAGCCTGAGGCCTGAGGCCTGAGGTCTCAAGTCGTTACGCTTGACAACTGAACCGGTGTCGCCCAATTTCAACACTCACATTCATACCTGAGCTGAAAATGGTATATACCCCAACTAAACAAGCCTTCAATCTCGGTACCATTAAGGGAGCTCGAGCGATTGGCATGGAGGAGAACGTTGGGAGTGTCGGGGCGGGGAAGTTGGCGGATCTCGTGGTGTTTGACGCCGACAGTCCGGGGATGATTTGTGCTGCTCAGAGCGATCGGATCGCTGCTGTACTATTTTCGACAGTAGCGGATATCTCGACTGTGATCGTCGATGGCGTTGTGAGGAAGATGAACGGTTAGCTGCGCCCGGTATAGTCGGAACAGGTTGAGGACGTAGAGGGAGATATCTCCAACAAGAGCGAGGTTATAGAGTGGAATGAGGTCGGGGAATAATTATTCAGACTCCGAAAGGAGTATCTGAGAAGGATAGGCAAGGTGGATTTCGGCCAAGCAGAGAGGGAGCTGCTAATTCAGTGGAAGGTCGATGAGAAGGTACTGGATGTCGATGTGCAGAGCAACTTCGTGTTATTTTTCAAAGGATGATTACAAGGTCAAGTCATAGTTTGGCGAGGTGGCTAGGAAGTTTCGGGTATACTGGCGAGTTATAAAAAGTTGGGACCAGTTGCAGCCCGAGGATCAGGTCGAGCTCGGTATGATTCAATGAGCTAATCTACAGTATCCCGGCTTTCCCAGAATACTTGAGGAGGGGCATCGATAGCTTGAGTGATTAGGAGCTGGATCCAGTACTTGAGATGTCGCGGGAAAGGCGAAAAAGGGCCTCCGAGTCCAGCGCCTGCGAACCGTGTTTTGCCGTCGGCAGGCAGTTTCTCCGGCTACTGAGTTACCCCGAATATCCGGTCCCAAAGCGCTGATTCACAACTCTCTCCAGGACCTCCATGTCGCAGCCTGGTGTGTAGCTCAAGGCTTGTTATTCTCGCAATTCAACACGTTAACAGAAAGCTATAGACCTCACATCCACAAGCTTATTTAATGTCAAGGGGAAGATAGGTAGGGGATCGTCGTGTCCGAATCTACATTGACTTCTCATGGATGGTGTTCACCAACACAGTGCTGGTGACGGGGGGAGGGTCCGGAATTGGGAAAATGATTGCAGCTGGCTTTGCCCATAACGGTGCAAAGGTATATATCGCGTCGCGCAAAGAGTCGCAACTGAAAGAGGTGAGCCCCCGAACAGTCGTGATCACAACCCTCATTTGCGTGTTCAATGTGAGCTTCTTCCCGTTAGGCCGTTGAGGAAATCAAACAAGGTGCAACCGGATCAGCTCATTACATCGTTGCGGATGTCGCTGTAAGTGGGTGGTATCTCACGAAAAAGATTGTGGCTGACATTATGCCTCAGTCCAAAGCGGGTTGTGATGCTCTCATAGACGAATTCAAGAAACGAGAGAACAAGCTCCACGTACTCGTGAACAACGCTGGTACGTCTTGGGGCTCGACGATAGATGATGTTCCAGAAGACAGAGGCTGGGATCATGTTTTCAATCTAAATGTTAAGAGCATCTTCTACAGTGCGTGTCTTGCTCTTTCGTGCTTTGATACAGAGATAGTGACCTTGATTAGTGACCGCGGGGTAAGCGATGCGTTCGTGGTATAGCGCTAGGCAGACATTTAGAAGACATTTTGTCCAGTCTCACGGACCTTCTCCAGAAGGATTCGAATTCTTACGACCCCGGTCGGGTCATAAACATAACCTCTACCTCCGCTGTTCTGGCTTCTGCAGAAAGCAAAGTCAGCGCGGAAGGTAATGGTGTCTGGAGTTGTATGTCTGCCTAAGCTCTATTCTACCACAAACGCTAACTGCGCCATAGACAATCCAAGCAAAGCTGCAGGTAACCCATGTTGTACTCTCAAGTTCCGGAAGTCACGATCTGACTTAGAATCGCGATTCTAGCGACTCATCTTACCTCGGTATTGGCCTTGAAGCTGGGACCCAGTCATATCACGTATGTGTTCCGTTCTGATCCCCGTACGTTTCAACGCTCACATGAACTGTTCAGTGTCAACGCCATCCTCCCGGGGTAAGGCGGCTTCAATCGTCTCAATAAGTACAAATTGCTGAGAGTTTCTCGCAGTGCATTTGCGAGTAAGATGACGGCTTTCGGGCTCCGGACATACGGTGAAGAAGCTTTTCGCAAGTCCCAGCCCAACGGTTAGTGCCGCAATCGATCAAGGAACTCGAAGCGTGTCCTGAAGTTTGTACCAGGTCGAATCGGAGTCCCACAAGATGTGGCTGGGCTCACCATATTCCTGTCATCCCCCGCATCTGCACACGTTACCGGTGCACAAATCATTCTGGATGGTGGAGCGAGATTTATGGCACAGAAAATTGCCCCGGCGACGAAATTATGAGTGGAAAAGTGGTCTAGATCTTTTCGTGTATGTATTGTCTTGGTTAATAACAACATTGTTTCCTCTCCTCCCCCCCCCTATTTCGCCTCTATGAAACTGAAAAGACCGACTCCGTCTGGACGTAAACTACCCACTTCGTAATATTGTTTTGCGCATCTTGCGATGCCCTCCATGGTATCAACGACTCCGACATAACCTAATCCACCTTTTTCAACTGGTAGGCGGGCGCGTGAGTCGTCTACCAAGGGGTGTATCGTGGACAGCCCGATTGTAGAGGGCTGGAGAGGGACGAGCAGCGCAGGTAAAGGAGGGATGAAGCTCCCGACGCGGCGAATTAGCGTAGAGGGGGAAGAAAGCATCTTGTGCCTTGTAACATAGTAGGTCTCGTTGATATTAGCAATGACGGAGATGATCGTTGGAGAGATGGGCTTGAAGCCGTACTTGGCTTTGCCCTTTGAGAAATGATCGACAAAGTACGCGAGAGCGAGATAACAGTCTGGCCAAGTGATGGGTGGTCCGGGGTCGGTTATCGTAAATGCCTGTCCGCCAACGTCTGGACCTGAGGAATCGATGAGGCGCTTCTCGTATAGTAGATGCGCTAGAGCGCAGTTTTCTACGTTGCACTGGTTGAGGTACGAATGTTCGGAAATCGAGACATTGTTCTCCCCGCTCGCAAAGTAGAAATCGAAGACGTCAGCTCCTGGGCCGTATATCGCGTTCACTGGTCGAAGGGCACCGGTGCGGAGGAGTTTGGAACCGGAGGAACCTGTGGGTGATTTGTGGGCGCTTCGGACGAGCCGTTCTGCCGCGAGCTTGGTGTAGGAGTAGAGCGTGGCAAAGTCCTCCAGGTTCTTGGGTAATGTACCCCTCTCACTCTCATTCTCGCCTCCAGCTTCCTGATCGCCGAGCATCTGCACGAGTCGCGAACGTCCATGCTCAACACCAAACAAGTTGGTAAACCACGGCCATTGCCAGGGCCACATTAGTTGGCTTCCAGGCATCCAATGAGCGACGGATCCGGAGGAGGTGGCAACCAGTGCTGTAGCACCGATCTTCCTAGCAGCGTCGATGATGTTCTGCGTGCCCAACACGTTGACCTTTTCGGACATTTTCAGGAAGATCCTGTGCCGCTCATGGAAGCGAATGATAGCTGCAGTGTGAATAACAGTGACCTCTGGAACGGCATCCTGATACCCAGTCTCAGGCCATGGAGCTTCGAAAGCGGCCTCTACGCTGTCTTTGTCGCTGATGTCGACTTTGACGAATTGGACCTCCTTTGCTTTGCCAGCCGTAAGGTCTTTCCTGACTGGAGGTCGGACATCGAGGATACGAATCTTCTTTGGGTCTTCTCCACGCTGGAGAAGCTGTATGACAATCCATCCACCTAGAAATCCAGACTGCAGAGTGCTATTAGCCAGGCACGCCATAGGCGAAATCAATCCAATCGTACCCCTCCAACGATAATGTATCGTCTTCCCGTTTTCGGAGGCGTCTGGACTTTCTTTCTTTCCTCCATGGTGTCGACCTCGTTCCCCAAATTCTTCACAACGCGTTTGAAATCATCAGAGGTCCATCGTCGAGGGGAGAGATCAAGGACGCTACGGGGTACGTGACGCACGGCCTTGTCGTTCAGCCAGACGTAGAGAATAAGAGCGACCAGAATCCCATAGAGGATCATGGCGGTTTTCGGGTGAGAAAGGCCTCTGAAGAATGCATTGAGGCCCTGAAGAATGTGAAATTCAAACGAGACCCGAGACCAAGTGAAACTCACGCTTAGCGCTATTCTCAGGGTCGTCGGCCCTGCTACCCGAAATTCCCGAAAGTTGATGATTACAGACCACCTGATCAACTCAACCGGATGCTTCATGCTCGACGATTCTCATCCGTTAACGTTGGAACTCGATAGCCTCAGATCCGCGGTTGCTCGATTTCAGGTGCTCCATGCCTCCATTCTACCAACCCCGACTCATTACTGACAACTCTCGTGAAGGATGAAGCTCACAATGCATCGGTCAAACTGCAGCGGTTCTCCTTCGACACGTCCAACTCCCAAGATCGAATTGCCCATCTGGAGCGGGAGAATGAGGTGCTGAGGAACGAACTCTCTACTCTGAGAGCAAACCCACATCCAGACACACTACCAGAATCACATCCAGCTGTACAGCAGTCACAGGAGCTCACTCTAGCTCTTCGAAAGCTTTCCGACAAATTATCCTTGACCGAGGAGACTCTCCAAACGCGAACGGTGGAAATCTCCAATGCCTCCAGTGAAGTGGCGAGATGCAGGACTGCTACAGAGGCGGCGTACGCTTTGGCTGCGCAAATTAGGGGACGTGAGGAGGAGGGAAAGGTTCGGGAGAGGGACTTGGAAAGAAAGGTCATGGAAGCAAAGGAAGAGGCCAGGATGTCGGACTTGGTGGTGAAGGAATATGCAGACCTTGTACGGTCCTTGGAGGGTAGGGGCTCTGTTTCTTCCAACTCGACGGGCTCGCTGGTCAACAACCTCTCTGAGGGCAAGTTGGGTCTCCAGAAGCTCTTCAACGACTTCTCCTCAGAGACCGAGAAGCTACAGGCCGAAGTAGCGCGACTGCAGGGTGCCTTGGCCGAATCGCAGAGTCGATTTGAAGCGGAGCGGAAGGGGGCTGAAGCAGATCGTGTTTTACTTGCGCAAATCCAGCATCAATTAGAGAAGCTCAGATTGGATGATAGGACTGCCGCGAAAATGGTTTCGCGATACATGTGGGCTCTTCATCACGCTGTTCCGTACCGTTATCTCACATTCATGTAGGAAGTTCTCACAAACGTCTACGGATACCCTTCAGGTTTCTTTGAACACCCTCAAAACGCGACATTCTGCTACTATCGATACCCTTATGTGTCAAATCACCGAATTGTCACGTCAGCTTCGAGACTCAGAGGCTACTTCGGACAAACTACGGACAACCCTCGATGAACTCGGGAAGGATATCATGCGTGAATCATTCGGAAGACGCCGAGAGATTGCGTTGCGCTTGAGGCTTCTTACGAGGGAACAGGTCTTCAACGATGGGCTGGAAAAGCTAGTGAGACGTACTAGTGAAGCTTCAGAGCGGCACCAGCTCGAGGATTTGACCAAAATCCTCGACGCGTCGAAAACACTGTTGGCCAGCCTCAATGGTTCGGAGGAAGTGACAAGTGAGATGAGCTCACTCGCGCGGTTGGTGGCAGCGGAAAGCACGGTCCGCGGTCTCGTAGAAGAGCTGAGAACGGAGAAAGAGAAAAGGTTGTATCTGGAAACAGGTCGTAATGATCTCATTCAAACGAACGGATTTGCGAATGGAGATCCTCAACATGTCGCAGTGCGGGAGAAGACTTTACCTTCGCCACCTCATATGTCAAGGCCCCATACCCATACTTCGTCTGCGAATTCTCCAGTATCACCCCCGGTTATCTTACCCTCCGTAGAAGAAGCACCCTCATCATCTCCTCCTGAAAGTCTTCCCGATGTGTCAACTTCTTCTGGACGCCCATTACCGTCTTTCACACGAGAGGCGGATGCAGTTGTTCCGTCATCCTTGCCCTCTCCCCAGGACGTAGAAGCCGTTCTTGCCTCCATCACATCTCCCACAGACAATATCACGAATCGCGATTCTGCATCTGCATCTTCCCCTTCCATCGTCATTGGTTCTGTTCTATTCGAGGAAACTCTTTCCGACCAACTCGAGACGCCGGATCTTCCCGTCGTAGCATTTCCATCTGCAACAAGGTCGCCGTCTCCCATTTCCCCAACGCCACAAGCAGTCAATGATGATGTTCCATCGGCAGCCGCCGTAGATACGAATCCCGAATCCGAATCCGTTCCTCACCCACTCCTCGCTGAGCTCGCTTTGGTGGGGAAGAGATACGACGACCTATCACGCGCGTTCAGGGACTGTCACCTTGCTTTACAGGAGCTGAAGAAGCAAAAGTCCAGTTCGAGCTTATTCCACACTGCCGTCGATCGATTGGATGATTACACAGAGGACGCTCGGGTGGAGCTTGAAATACGGACTGCAGACGAAGCGTTGATGGCCCATGGGTACGAGACGATGCTTCTCGTTCCCGGTGCGACGCTCTCCCCCTCGCCCTCGCACACTCGAGGGCTTTCGCACGAGTCTGTGGTTGCTACTCCTACGCTGGGCGACCTCGAATCTCGGATGCGTGCATTCGCGTCTGGGTCTGATCCTGCGGTTCAAAAGGCTCGGCTGAATCTGGAACAGAAGCTTGCTGATGTTCAGCATGATATTGCTAAACTCAAGTTGGCGATTTATGAACAGCAGCAGCAACAACAACCTGCTGAAGATGCCACTGAAATAGAACCGTCCCCTGCTTCAGCTACTCCAAGCTCAAGCTCGGGCTGGGCATCTTGGCTGTCATCGCCGAATTCCCGCCCGTCGAGTCCTAGTCCAGCACCGACGTTTGGAAACGTCATGACGACTCCTAGGTTGAGACATGCTTCTTCTATTACTCGGTTAAAGCAGCAACAGCAGCAACACAACCTGTCGCCTTCACCGAGAGAGGACGATACGTTCGCCAATCTGGGTTTGAAGATCGCTATGCCGAGCATCAATATCAGTAACAGCTACCGCTCGGCATCGTTCTCACATAGCAACTCTGCTTCTCCGATACAGAGGTCTCGTACTGTGTCGATGTTGGGGTTGGGAGGTGCACCTGGGAGAGGTTCGGGTTCTTCGCCGAGACTTTTGAGTGCTGGTGGGCCAGCGAGTCCGGCGCGTGTTCCGAGTTCGATTAGCAGGAGTCCGAGTAGTTCTTTGGTCGTAGAGAATGGGGCTGAAGAAGAAGAGGAGATAGAGTGATATGTGATACGTTTTTTTGAGTATAGTTTAAGTTATGCTTCATTATGTTAGGGTACTTCGTAACTATCGCGCGGAGGGAGGCGGACTTTGGTTTCATCATGATCGTCGTCGCCGCACGGTCTAGACCTCTTTATTCCGGTTTCATACCGGTCCCAACCTTATATTCCGGTGCTTTGACAATTCATAATCACAGTTCCCCTTCCACTCCGTCCACCACCATCATCATGGTCCTAGGTCCAACCGCTCGAAAGATCCTCCCATACCTCAACTTCGCCATCGCCACCGCCGCGCTCGGTTTCCAAACGACTGTTTTATACCCGTGGCATCACGAATTAGACGCTGCTTTTCATCGGCTCAAGGAGGAACAGACCGAGATGCTTAGAGAATTCCATGAAATCAAGTTGAGACGACTGGAGGAGTTAGAGCAGAGACTAAACCAGGTGCGACTGACCTCTGTTTCTCTGTGTTAAGCTCAATGTTCTCATAGGTGTGATATGTTCCTACGATAATCTGACTATTTTGTTGTCGCTTCCAGGTCAAGACGTAGTTTTTGGGTGCTGGAAGGTAGTTGTTTATCCAACGACGCCCGCTTTGAGTTCTGAACGTGAGTTTGAATTTTGCTTCTGAATGCACGATTGGAATTCATCGATCATTTAGGAATACCCATAGAATGAGTATCGGCACCCCCTTTAGACTCACATATACTATGTATTCGCCAACGAGCGGCTGGTACACAACCATTCATGCTATACATAGAGCCATTCCAGTAACCGTCGCACTCACCACTGTGAAAGCCTACCATACTACCAGACCGCTTCACCCCACTGCATCAGTATCCTTTTTGATTTCGCCTACGTCGGCCGCGGTATTGGTGAAGGTCGTCGTGGTTGTGACATCAGGGGCTTTCCAAGCACATAAGTACGCATTAGCCATCCCCTCCCGCAGCGCAGCTACTGTGTGGGCCAGCCCGTCACTATTGATTGCATCTGGTAATACAAGTTCAGGCTCAAGCAACTCCTATGGATTAGGGCCTCCAAACTAGGGGTGTCCTTGAATAGACTGTAATTGGGTTGCTCTGGGGTTTGCATTGTACACACATGGTATTCTAGACATTAATCCAAAGTCGGCTTCACAACAACCTTGAGAGCCTCTCGACTATTCAGTTTATCCAGGGCTTTCTGGTAGTCCTTGATTGCGAACCTGTCCGTCACCTGTGGGCAAATGGGAAATCGCACTGTAAGAAACGGCACGTCACGTCTACGAGGCTGAACGACGACTTACCATACCCTTCACCTTCACCTTACCGCTATCCAGATAGTGTACAGCTCGAGGGAAACAGTGCGTCTGAGCGAAAGAGCCAATGATCTATCGAGGACGTTGTCAGATCTCAACGCGTTGGAAGAACAGAATCTTCTCACCCTAATCTCGTCGCCAAAGATTTTGCTCGGAGCCCTATACAATCCTTACTACGAAGACTCAAAGGGAAGATACTGACAGGACGTACCAGTGAACCAAAGCACTGTTCGCGTAAACACCGTATACCATCAACGTTCCACCTCGCCTGACATAGTTGATAGCATCGTTGGCAACTTTCTCAGACCCTGTGGCCTCAACCTGCACATCGTAAGCTCGTGGCGAGAGAAGAAAAAGACAGAAGGGTTACACGCACAACAGCATCGAATCCGTACGGGTACTCTTCCTTCAACCTCTTCCATGCTGGTTCAGGGTCGTTCCTATCGATCTCGATATACTCATCTCCCGCACCGAGTTCTTGTGCGATACGCGTCTTGATTCCTTTGTTGGCGGCGATGACGACCCTCGATGCGCCGTTGAGTTTGAGTAGCTGTGCGAGGATGAGCCCTGGTGGTGATAAAAGGGGATCATGATCATGGGTAAAGAGAGTAGTAATAGTAAGTACATATACTCACCAGTCGGTCCAGCACCCAAGATTAGGACTTCCTTCCCAACCCCAAGGTTTAATTTATCAGCACCGTGGACGGCGCAGGCTGCTGGCTCGACGAGGGTCGCTTCTTCGTCTGTGAGATTGTGAATCTTGTATACCTTCTTGCTTTGTCTAAAAACGAGATATTCACGCTATCAGCTTCGTACTTGGTCTTTGGATAGGATGAACGGGAAACATACACGGCAACATGTCCCGCGAAACCTCCCGCTACCGTGCAGCCCAAGCTCTCAAAGTTCTCGCACAGCAGCGATTGCCCACGACGGCAGTAGAAACAAACATCGCACTATTTTGTTCAGCAGGGGGGAAGGGTTAAAGCTCAATCGCTATACTTTTGTATGATTTCACAAAGTCCACTCACCGTGATTCCAGGATCAGCAACAACACGATCACCCAGATCAAATCCCTGCACATTCTTTCCGACCTTCGCTATCGATCCCACCAGCTCATGTCCTGGTATAAGAGGAAATCGAGTGATGAATTCTCCTTCGCTGATATGGTGATCCGTTCCACAGATTCCGCAGGCAGCGACCTTGATCAGGATTTGGTCGTCGTTGATTTGGGGGATCTCGGTCTGAATGATCTCAAAATTTCTAACCTGGAGTGGGAACGATCACGTTTGAAGACCCCGTGCACGAAACGCGAAAATAAGATGGGAGATTAAAAACGAACTTACACCGTGGTAGTAAACAGCTTCCATCTCTAGTCTCTAATCCTCAAATATTGTCAGAGATGGAGGTCAGGAAGAACAAACTGCAATCTGCTCGTTTTTTCGGCCGTATTAACCGGCTACGGCTCCAACGATGTGAAATCGGGCCATTGATATCGATGACAATGGACATGACGGACAAGACTTGGAGATGGGGGAATCGGATGGGAATCAGCGTTCCGGAAGGGAGTTAACGTCCCGGAGGCCGGAATCTAAACCCATCTACCTATAGATTGACCTCTACAGAAGCAACAAATGGAATGGAATCGTGAATACACTGTACGCCGAATAAATAGTAAATTAGCGATACATGGCTGGATGAGGAGAGAACCGTAATCGGAGACGAAGGTCCGATGAGCGTAAGTCGGGTCGTGACGTGGTTACTATTGAGGTTTAGACCCTCTAAGGAGGCCCATTCCCATACCAAAACCTTTGCTAGGCTCGAAGGGCGGTGCACGACTAGACAAAGTTGAAGTCCCTGGCGATGTTCTGATGGCGTTCGTATGACCATGGCTCGGTGAACCGCTTGATCCCTCCGAGCTCGAGTCTGTTGCAGTGGGGATGGAATTGGGCATGCCCATGGAGCCACCTCGCGAAGGCTGTCGGTTGGGATTGGTGAGTATAGTTGTGGGGACAGCAGGTGTGTGACGATCATGATGTCCGTGATTGTGTCGTCCACCAAGATGATGAGGGCCGTGAGGTCCATGCGAGTGAGGGCCGACAGGATGGCTATGATGAGAGACATGATTTGTGGAGATGGACGAGGATCGCTGGTTTCGCGATGCTCCTACCGGGTTGTTCGAATGCGTGTTTTGATGGGAGTAGTTCTGAGCATGGTGAGGAAGAGAATGGTTGTGAACATGGACCTGGTAGTACACGACGTTAGCCAATAGTCAGATGTAAAAACAAAGGGCTTGCCTTCGCGTTCGCAGAGGGTATGGAAGAAGACTTCTGGGGAGCTCTCGGAGTGGCTATAGGTCCTGCTAAGGGTCGACTGATGATCGTACTCGGAGGTTCCGGGACGTTGTGCGGACGGGGTTGTTGTCCTATGGGGCCTAATCCTAGTCCTATTGGCACAAGGGGGCGAGCGGCCGCTTGAGCCAATGCGTAGGCCATGTTTTCCTCCATCTCCATTTCCTGCAGCTCCTGCTCAACCATATCGAGCTTCTCCTGAAGTTCCTTCAAAACGCCATTCTCAGCCTTCTCCTGTTTTGCCTCCAACTTTTCTTGTGCTTTATTCAACGTGTTAAGCTCGCTCTTGTACCCATCTATCCTCTTCCGAACCACTTCCTCCTCATGCTCACGCTCCGCGCGTACCTTGTCAGCTTGCGCCAATATCCGTTGATATTCCTTTTCCTTCTGATCCCTTTCTGCCTCCAACTCGGGGTTGGCCTCCTCCACCTGTTGTATTTCTGCTTTAGTCTCTGTGACGGAGCTATTCGCCCGTTTCACTGCTTCTTGTAAGGCCAGCACCTTCTGCTTCGACCGAAGTTCACCCGCGTTGTGGCGTTCAGAGGCACGGCGGAGAACCTCGATTTCAGAACGAAGTGCGGCATCCGCCTTCTGCGAATCACGTTTCGCAGACTTGAGTGAGGCAGTTAATGTGGCAGTTTCAGAATTGAGAAGAGAGAGTGTCTGTTGTAACTGGGATATCCTATCCTCGAGCGTAAGAGGTGCAAAAGAGAAAGAAGTGCCAGACGGCTGTGAATGTTGCGGCTGGTTGGATGATGCCTGTGATGAAGCCGATGCGTTAGGTGGAGGCGTGCTCGGTCGGGTGGGCGTGCTCTCATCCGTGGGTCCTGTAGGTGTGGTCGAGGCCTCTGCTTCAGCTGCCGTACCGTTACTAGGGCTACTGTCCCCTCCTATGCAAAAGCTGTGAGGCCCAGTCGTCGCGCGATTCTTCTGAATGGTCGTACCTTGGGTCACCACCTGGCTTCTCATCGTCTGTCCTTGTACCAGCTCAAGGTCCACATCGTATTGTCTCCCCGGCATGAGGCCATAGACAATTATGACAGCTTCGTCTGCCTTGTCGTCTATCCTTATAAGTACCCTCCGCCAGGATCCATGATCGACTTCAACCGATAGTCCTCCAGCGAGTGCACGCGACACAACAGACGGCGGTGACGACGACGGCTTCTTCGCTTCAGATTCCGAGTTGCTCGTACTATTATCCTCTTCGTCGCCATCTACTTCATCGTCGCCTCGATGTTGGATGTCTTCCAGCAATGCAGCTATATCGGGTTCGCCTGCAAGCGGTCCTGATGAAGCCGAGAGTATAAAGGTAACTGAAACGGACGTGATTTCGCGGACAGAGAGTGTGAGAGGCGGTATCCATGGCCGAATCGACGTCCAACTCTGTGTGTCCATGAAATTTTTTCGAGGAATGTGGTCGCCGTGCTGGAGGTTCGAGAGAAGGTGAGCGGTCACAATGTGACAATGTGACGTCTTCATGCTTTCCGTTAACGCCATCGAGGTCGAGTAAGTCAGATCGGCATCGCAACCGCCCGTCGAGTCATGTACCAACTGCAGCTACGGCAAATGACACTTTGTCATGCTATCGTTGGAGACGAACCGGCCTCTGATTTCTGGACAACTTAACTCAAGAATAATGTCTGCTGAGCGTTCGACGAACCCTGACGAACCTATATTTCTTGGTGGTGCCCCCCCCCCCCCACGAATTTTCAAAGTGACTGCCTAGGTCGATTACTCTGGTATTCATAGGTTAAAGGTCTTCAAATGAACCTCTGTCCTGGTTCAGGTCAATGAAGACCCAGCTCCTCGGGTATGATAAGTTCGCAAGTGGAAACAACTATCACTCAAATCGCAACATGATCTCACGAATGATGGTGATGATGCCACAGTGACTGTATGGGTCTCTGGTTCTCTACTACGGACCTCTCGAAACCTGGATCATCACAGATCCCCATCCTCCACCGACTCCTTAACCGGTCGTTAAAGCTCTCATGAATACTGCGGTGCTATTTTCGAGCGAGGATGGGTCTGATTAAATTCTCCCTGTTTTGTGCTCATTTTCATGCCAAGAACAACATACCAGGGTGCGCAGTCGAGGGTAAACCAACAGTCCTTCACGAGACCCCTGTTCAGAGATGGGGACCTCCGAACAGATTTCCCAGCGATGAGAGTTCTTTGCCACTTCCGTCCATTATCGTCCTTGATCAACGGCTTCAAAAACCTTAATCCAACTCTCCAGTGTTCTGGTTAAAAAAACTCTCCAATCCCCTGGTGCTGCGCTTTCGTTCGGCCGGCCGGCGTCTTTTACCGCTCTCTCATGTGTTCGTCGTCTTTTATGTTCCTCGAAAACACTGAATTCGCCACTTACACCACTGCTCACAGCCTGCAGCTCCCCTGGTCTTGGCGGACTTACACACTCTCTCAGAGGCGGAAGGATTCCCCTGAGGGATGGACGTTCCCTATTTCGTGTTTTCGACTCACAGCTCACCTTTTACCGCGTATAAAAGCAGTGGTCGTACGACCACTGAAGGACATCAAACGACTAAATCGTAAAGATCCAATCACCATGCAATTCAAGAAGAACTTCGCTCTCTTCGTCGTAGCAGCAGTTGTCACCGCTGTTACTGCTATCCCGGTAAATCATACGTTCAATCACTACGCCCTGTTTCCTTCTAACGGTACAACGGTAGATCAACCCCGTCGTCGGGTCCAATGAGATCAACGTCGCGTCTGACGAGGTTCGCGGACGCTCCGAATTCGCTGAGGTGATTTCTTCCTGTCTTTTTTGGGTCATTATGGCTAACTCGTGCTGACACCATTCCCAGGTCGCCAAACGCCGCCATGGCGATAGCCACTCTCGAGAGCGTGGTCGTAGCCGTGACCGTGTCATCCTCACTGCTCGCAAGCATGGCGACAGTGGCGAACGCGGACGTGGACGCAGTCACGATGGACTTACACGCCGCCGACACGGCAGCCACTCTAGGAGCCGCTCTAGGAGTGGTGGACTGACTGCTCGTCGACACGGTAGTCACTCCAGGAGCCGCTCCCGTAGCGGGGGTAACCTGATAGCCCGCCGACATGGCAACCACTCCAGGAGTCGCTCTAGGAGCGGTGGGTTGACCGCCCGGCGCCACGGCAGTCACAGCCGTAGCAGGAGCCGCTCCCGAAGCGGGGGAAATCTAGTAGCCCGTCGACACGGTAGTCATTCTAGGAGCCGCTCTAGGAGCGGCGGGTTAACTGCTCGTCGCCACAGTAGTCGTAGCCGCTCTCGTTCTAGGAGTGGCAGGGGGGGAAATCTGGTTGCTCGTCGACACGGTAGCCACTCTAGGAGCCGCTCTAGGAGTGGCGGGTTGGCTGCTCGTCGCCACGGCAGTCATAGCCGTAGCAGGAGCCGCTCCGGAAGCGGGGGAAATCTAGTAGCTCGTCGTCACGGTAGCCACTCCAGAAGCCGCTCCAGGAGCGGCGGGTTAACCGCTCGTCGCCACGGTAGTCATAGCCGCAGCAGGAGTCGCTCTCGTAGTGGGAACAATCTGGTTGCCCGTCGACATGGCAGTCATTCTAGGAGTCGCTCCAGAAGTGGCGGACTAACCGCTCGACGTCACGGAAGTCGCAGTCGTTCCAGAAGTCGCTCCCGGGATGGCAGAGGCAATGGCTTGGTTCGTCGAAGCCGCGCATTGGACTCCCTCGAGTAATGATTTGAAAGGTGAGCACCCCGATTTCTCATTGCCGGTTCGATGGGCTCCGTTCACTCGTACTAATTGCAAGGACGGAAACACATAGGCTTGGAAATTACCACTCGCGACTTGAATGAATGAATGAACGTTGAATCGTAACTGAAACTTGGAAGACACATACGAAGAAATCATGTGGGCTACTGACTGGACAGAACTTTCTCCACCTAACAAAAAAAAACATAACTAGAAAAATTGTGCTACGAATGATCTGTATATGCTGTACTTTGTATTTACCACTTGTAAGGTGAATTGAATGTTGGAGGTTTGCGGTAACACGGGATGGCGTGAGAAACATACGCAGTCATGGAAAAGTCATGTCGCACGCTTGGTTTTGCTGGCAGTCAGTCTTCCGGAACATTGAATCTGGTATTATAATCCTCCGTTGGAAGGACTACTTGAGGTGGTCTTCTGGTGTCTTTCTGTCGAGCTGTCGTTTTGTCTGTCTCTCAGGCTACCCGACTGGTCCTGAGTTCGCTGGCTGCCTGAGCTTTTAGCCTTTTTCCATGCACTGCGCCGCTCTGAAGATCGTATGAGGCCCCCAAACAGCCCTATAAAAGCCTCGATCTCAGGACGAACAGAACATTGTCCTCTCTCCCTCTTCAAACAAGCATCTAAGGTCAGTTGTGTCCATGCATGCATAATTACCGTCCGCGGCCCACCTGAAGCGAGCTTTCCTTCTCGGCAGACCGGTCATCCGACAACTTCAACTATTCTCAAACACTCGATCTTATAATGTCTCAGTCAAAGGTACGCGTCGCCGAGCCATCCACACTTCTGGCTAACCCCCTTTAACTCACTCCAGAACCTCGTTGACATTGATGGTAGCGCCATTACCACTGACCAGTGGTATAAGATCATGCTCTCCGATGGCACCGAGCTCGGTATCGGTGCCACAGTCGAAGGTCGAAAAGGAAGCGCTCCCGTCCCCTCCGGACAAGGCATGGTAGTCCGCTACCGCCACAAAGAGGACCAAGACACTGCAGTCTACCATTGGGTCGAAGGTGAAACCGGTTTTATTCGGGGACTCAGCGCAGAGCTCGATGGAACACAAAACCATAAAAACCTCAGCTTGTCGCGCCTGCTGAGCCCGAGAGTCCTTGCCTGGTATGATGACCCCCTTGCAGTGGGGGCATCATACGGTATCAAAGCATACCAGCTCCCTGGCAATAGGATTGCATTGTACGGCCTCGACGAGGATGGAAACGCTCTCGGACTGAGGGTCTATTACGAGACCCCCGGAGGTGTGTCGGTTCGGTCGATGGGGGGTGACTGGCCACTGAGCTTAGATGTGGCGTTTGTTCGCATGGATAAGACTTTCGCAGCGAACGCGTTTTTCTGAATGCATATTCAATTTCATTTGGATACTATTCGACATTTGCCAAGGTTTAGTGTTCTACGACCCCACATGAGCTGATAGTGACCCGTTCGTACTTACAAGTTTTGGTTATTTCAACTCCTTCCTGAGAAGTGACATATGAATTCTAATACATATCATTTGTCCCGTACATTTACTCGCTATTTCGTAGTTTCTGTCTTCCTTTCGGACTTAGCTTCTGTTCTCAGAATGTAGGACCTGTCCCTAATACAGATTTGCTTCTCATATCGTACAGAATGAACTCTCGAAAGGAGTCATATAATTGAACGCTTTGGCTAGATCTGCGCCTAGGATCCTATACACCCTCAAGAGATACCCCAAGGATCAATCCTTCAACGCCAGGCCGGCCATGCTCGCTGCAACGCTATCATCTCTCCCCGGAGCTTTATGAACCACCAACGTGAACCCATTCACAAGATTAGGCAGCCTGTACATGGGAATTCCTCTCTGCCCTGGACGATGGAAAGGGTTCAACTCGATCGGATAAGCTTCATCGACATCGGCAGCAGGATTGACACCGGTCCCTGCAATCAAGCCAGGAATCATCGCTCGCTGCGTCTCAGCCGACTGCTCCGCATATTCCGTCGTCGCAAAAGGAATGCCCAAAACGATTGCAGCTCGTATGACCGGGAACCATTCACGATAGGAGCCAAGCCCAGCGTTGCATGCTACCAAAGCGTCGACTTTGGCCTTTTGCGGGTCGACCTCAGCGTGGGACCATCCAGCGGCTGGACGGAGTTCGACCGAGATTGTGCCGGAGCCACACTCAGAGGGGGCTTCGTATCGAAAGACGGGTTCTGGATTGCGGGAGAGAGCTTTGGCTGCGAGGGAGCCGGGATGTTTCTTGGCTTCATCTAGGAGTTTCTGAGCACCGGGGCCAAACATAACGAGTTTAATATCGTGATAGGGGAGAAGTAAAGCGAGTTCTGAGAATCTAAGGTTGATAGTAAGCACGAAAAATACCTTCTCAGTAGAGGAGACTTACAGCGGTACATAGTTCAGCTCGACCTCAACACCCAGAAGATGTACATTCAGAGGGATACGCTTTCCCGGGCTTCCCGAGTTTGGTGATGTGACTTTGAGACAGTGAACGAGCATCTGATACACGCTCAGAGGGAAATCCATCAATAGTGCTGCAGGCGATTCCTTGGAAAGCTTCCTCCACTTGTACCAAGAATCCCAATCCACGACTCCGCCCTCGAACTCTGTGACCAAGACTGGACGTTGCTCGGGAGCAGCAGAGAAGTCTTTTTTTTTTTTTTTTTTTTTTTTTTTTTTTTTGGAGTAGCGTTATTAGACCATTCAGCTTCCATCACGGTACTGTTGTTGGGTGTAGGTTTTGATACCTACATTTGGCATATAGAGAGCATATTCATATTGTCCTAGTCCTGAATCCATACCGAGCTGTACCCATTTGAGAGGTAAGCAGACTCCCCGGGGAAATGCGTTACGCACGAAGTGTGGGACTCGAGATCGGGGTTTCTTCCGTTGCGCGGAGATTTCGATCTGTTTCCGATACTGGTGGTCGCGCTGGTACGAGGGTACTGCTCATAAGTCATGCTTACCTATGTCGTTCCCTTGTACCAGTGCATCAGGAAAAAGGTTCATTTGACTTACGTACCTTAGAAAGAAAAAACCCGCTTACAAGGTCCAATAAGACCCATTTTACTTTGTAAGAACTGTGTGCTTTCTAGCACATCTCAATCTCCTTAGAACATGCTTGAGGACCGTTGCTTTGCTTACACGGGTTATTTACTTGGATACATCTACGGTCCTTTGTCAGGACAGCTCAATACATCGGTCAGCGGGGGATTGAAAATGAAACATAATGCAATTATAGACGTACATAATACATTCCCGGCTATATACATACATGTTTATGCTGGGTGTGCAGATACACAGGGCGCTATGGCACTAATTACTAGCTCTAGCCCGGGCTAACGCTTAATCTTCAATCGTCAGATACAGTTCAGATCTCGCGGAGCCTCTTTCTTAGAGTCGTTTGAGCCATCGACGTAGTCCCGAAGCGCAAAGGTATCTGGGAACCATATATTAGCGTAGCTCGGAGAATAAAAGAGAATAGAAACACACTGGCTTTCACCCTCAACCCTAGCATAACTGCTGCCCAATACTTCTCGTATTCATTTTAAACTTTCTACATGTTGGACGCCTCTCAAACATTGATCTTGCGGGGTGTCATGGAGCTGAAGACTCAAAGGGATGGGATGGGGAGGGACTGGGAATATAGAATCGTATGTGTTGAGCTGTGACTTGTTGTGACCGTGAACAAGCCACTCGGATATTTCCGAGAAACTGTGCAGTCGTTCACACGCTTTCCAATAAGATAGGCGCAGGCTGGTAAAAATTTTTTTGAACACAAGTTGAACTTGTGTTCTACTAGAACTATCAGGTTCTAGCACTGTAATTATTCTAAGTAGCCTTTGTACTATAGTAGTCAGTATTTGGGTAGCATGGGTCCCCTCACTGACTTGTAAGCCAGGGCGAGGCCTAAGGTGTCCGTATCTAAGCCCAAGTACATGTTCCTAAGCCAAAGCAAACATATCTAAGCCCAAGTACCAGTATCTAAGCTAAAGGAACACTGTTCTAAGCCAAAGTAGTTCTAAGTAAAACCAACCATTTTCCTGATGTGCGACGTGTTCTGTCCGTCTCTATACCCACTAAAACCCCGGTTTTGGTTACCCATTCCGGATTCAGGAGCTCTCTATTTTGTAGGATCTTCTCCCATGTAGTTTTCACTAACTCTGAACATAGGGCTTTCTTTTCGAATCTCTTGTTGGTGAGTCTCCTATCGAGTTGCATTCTTTCGTTTAGCATTCGTTCCCATCTCCCTATTATCTCCCTCTCTGAGTGTGGTTCGTTGTCGTTCCTTATTACCCTTTCGCATCTTATCTTCCATATCAGATATGCTGATTCCGTGATTAGGATTTTCCATAGTCTCGCGTCTCCTTTCAGGTCTTTCCCGGATCCTTTGTCCTTTGTTTTCGCTAGTCCTGCGCCTATGATTGTACCAACTCCCGGGCGCATCCATGGTATTGTTTCCACTTTCTCCCAGAGTTTCTCAACTGATTTCCATATGATTTCCTGGCCCGGGCTTTCGCATTCTGTGAGTATGTGCTGTAGTGATTCAAGTCTCCCGTTGCAAAAGCTGCAGTATGCTCTCTCTCTGATTTCTTCTGGGAAGGAGTCTTTCTGCCAGTGTGATCCCACCATGAAGGCGTCGTGTGCCGATAGCCACATGAATTGTCTTGTTTTTCTCGGTATGTCTTTTGATTTCATTGATTTCCATATCTTTGCTTCTGTTGGAGTTGTCCCGAAGACTTCTTCTATCTGGGCTTTAGTTATCTCGATCATTGTTTTCGTTCTCTCTCTCGGTTTCTGTTTTTTTGTTTTAATTTCCTTTATTTTCCGGTATGCTTTACTTTGTGTTATGTGTGCTAGTTTCATTCCGGTTACTTTCAGAGTCTTTATCTCATCTACTTTGTGTGCTGTTGGTGTGAGGAGGAGGGCTTCGTCCGCTGCCTTTCTGGCTCTTTGTATGGCTCCTGCACTCTTTAGTTTGGATTTGGGGTTTTGGAATCTTGTTTCAGTTATCCTTTGTCTGAGTGCCATTACTGTTCCTCTAATGATTTCCTTTTCAGGTTTTTCGTTGAAGTCGTCGTCTTCTAGGGATCGTAGTTTGGTCGTCAGTATTTCAATTGTTTGCGGAGATACACCTTCTATTTCTAGGTCTCTTTCTGGTGGCGCGGATATTGCCAGTTTTGCTATCATCGTTAGTTCTCCTGTCTGTCTCGTGCTTGTCATTTCATCTGTTGCTATGCATATCTTCGTTTCTAGGTTGTTTTCTTTGTGGTTTATTGCTGCGGCGCTTACTTTCGCATTTTCTTTCCCTTGGTTCTGTATTCGCACTGCTATTGTGACTCTCTCTGCATTGAGGTGAGAGCTTATCTTCTCATCTCTTGTGCGTTGTCTTACTTCACCTGACCGTACCACCCTTAATCACAAAGTAGTGGACACATCACATCATGATGTGTCCACTACTTTGTGATCTCCTACAGTTACGTGCCCACGGTCCTGATTAATTCCCTCATATTCCCCCGATATCTCATTAGTTCTCCCTTACTCTAGGTCAAGTCCTCTCAAAGTCATGCCTAGCCGCCATCCCGATGTTTCTCGCGCCTGCTCGTGACTGTTCCCGTGCTTGCCGTGATCATTTACCCAATCTGTCGTTCCTTTTCCCCTCGCTGTCATCATCTCGCCTCCCTACCGCCGCCATCGTCAATCACTCCCTTCATAACTCCCTTCATACTTCTCCTCTACTCGACCTCGAGACTCGCCGTCTCCGCTTACATCCTTTTCATTTATACTCGCTTCAGCAAGTCTGCCATGAAACCCATGAAACGACGACGTCAAAATGGTAGCGGCCTTTCTAATCGTGTTGGGTTCTATGTGACAAGGGAAGATGATGAACCTCTTGTAGAGGAGAGAAGAGGGCTTTCATACGAGGAGGAATGGAATGAGGCCAGAGCACAGCTCCGCCGCACATTTGACAGTGCGTTGTCTATCTTTTTCTATACTTTACAGTCCTCAATTCGCGATTCACCTCTACAATAGTGCTCACCCGCCGCAGACCACGGCTGTTCAACTCATCTGAGGATGCTGGCCTGTTCTCCGACGTCCCAATCTACGACCCAACTGCACCTGATGATGATGACTGGAACGACCTAGAATTTCAACCAGCGGTTGGAGAGGAGGGATTGATAACAAGCAATGCTGGGGGGGAATTTAACTACCATACGTTCTTGAGTTCCCTCTTGGCTGAGGCCCCTGCGTATGTTTTTATTCTCTCATTTGCCATCACTAACAATAATATTACAGGCGAACAGACTTGAGAGATCGGCAACACCGAACGGAGGACCGCAATCAGGCTTGGGAGCGACAAATGCCGCGTTTGGTTGAAGCATACTTGAAGTACCAAGCGAACGGGATCCCTTCTGACGACGAGTGTGAGGGCTGCGAATGGAAAATTCGTTACCTCGATTTCGAAAGTTTGTCCTATTGCCCATTTCCCCTCCTTGATGATTGACGCAGGGCAGTGATCAACGACAACCCTCCCATCCGCTCTGTCCGCAGTGCCGATACCGCCAACGAGACCCTCGCCCGCTTTGGCTTGCTTGGTGGTAGCCCCGAGCAACCGAATATCGCCTTTCCTTTCAAACTTCTCGAAACCTTTCGCCAAATTCATCGGGTTTGCCCACGCTTCAGCTTACACGGCCTATCACGCGTTCTCACTAACATACATGGTATGAGTGTATGTTGTGAATCCCTCAAAAAAATCCTCACCATGTAGCACAGCGATTTCCGACCCCCACCCTTGAAGACCAGTTACGCGTGGCGTATGATGCTTATCTCGAGATTCAGCGCCGGGTCCAGGCTCAGGTTGATCATGAGCTGGGCCGAGACCACCAGCATTTCATACGTCACGTCTGCCCACCATGTATGTATCAATTGAAGAATGAGCATCCCCTTTCGCCATCAATCCTGCTTGCAATGGACGGAAATAACTCGCTGAAGATGGTTGATAGTGAGAAGCGCGCCGGTAGGACTCGTTTTGATACTCGACGGCTTGACCACCCACGATGGCTGGATGCCGCGACGGTTGACGAGTTCAAGGACGAAGTCTTGAACTCACACAAGCGCTCTCAGGTATATTTGTTCTCGATCTCCACCCGGCAACTATTCATGTACGTTGTACAGGCAACCAAAACCGCCAAATCCACATCTGACGGCCCGGATAATCCGATTTGTGACGGCCCCGAGTTTGCTCAAGAAGGGGTCGCTTGGCTCAATGTCAACGAAGTAGAGGGACTGGAAACATGTGCCGATACCTGTGTCGAGCGTTGGAAGGCTGCTGGACCAGACGCAAATAAGAAGATGTATTCGTTCTTTGCAGTGTCTGGGATATTTCTTTCGGTATGCCGCCATGGTCACGTCCTTGTCATTTGTGATATGCGACGGAGCGGCGAGCTGTAAGTGGTTTGTTCCATTGGAATTTCTCAATAGTCTGACACCTGGTTATCTCAACAGGATGAAATATCCGCTTGCGGTGGTCAAGGCTCTCCTTGAACGATATGGAGAAGATATTGGGCTTGGTTACGACATAATGTGTGCCTTTTACAAGACCCTGCTCCGGAGTCCGCAGTTGGGCAACAAGGTCGTCGCGTGTCGACTACGAGGAGTGGTTCCCTCATTTCATGGTCATGCTCATAGTAGGAAATGTCAGGTCTGTTGGCATCCTCTATATATTGACGGCGTTGGTCTCGAGGACTTCGAGGGATGTGAACGCTGTTTCTCGGAGTCCAATCACTTGGCGTCTACTACACGACTTGCCACCGAGTTCCATCGTCATCAGTCCCTCATGGAACATTTCGACTTCCACGATGTCGACAAGCACATGACCTCAGGTACGCTGTCAAGGATTAGCCACTCATTTGACTTTTGCCTCATCACTTGACAGGAAATTTCATTTTCCAGAACTACCGACAGGCCGTTGAGAGGATCGCGACTGACGGTCCATTGCTCTCCGAGCTCTGTCAGGAATACGGTATCTCAGAAGATGACTGTGAACGTTTTCTGAGAGAGGAGACTGAACACTTCTCTAGGGAGTACCAAGAATCACCCGAAGTTGCGACTTGGCTTGATTACCTGGAGTTGCTGCAGAAACTGATGAGGCACAAGTAAGCATACATACTTGATTGTTCCGTTGTCGCACGCTGATCACTCCAACAGGGCAGCCTCTGATGAAGCTCAACTTAAGTATCAAGAAGCCAACCGTCGCCAACGGCTACCCCGCAAGCAGCTTACTGGCTTGCAAACACGTTCACGCACGGCTCTCGAGCGATACCAGGCCACCCTCGATCAAGTTCTCGACTATGAGAATGAGAACGACGTTCTCAAGCGCTGGGAACCCAACGATCGCGAATATCAAGAGACCCTGCAAGCCATGCGAAATAGAACTTTCCGCCAAGCATTGGAAAAGTTGGAGCGATTGGTGGTCCAGCGATTGATGGAATTGACCAAGCTAAGTATGAGTGGCGTTGGTATGTGACCATTGTGATTGATCCGGCGTTGTTGTTGATAGAAACTCCCAGGGTACAAGCAACGAGAAAAGATATCGCAGG
This sequence comes from Marasmius tenuissimus, assembly GCA_029532415.1. Taxonomy (NCBI): domain Eukaryota; kingdom Fungi; phylum Basidiomycota; class Agaricomycetes; order Agaricales; family Marasmiaceae; genus Marasmius; species Marasmius tenuissimus. Next base: position 4,825,591 of record JAQOTA010000050.1, on the reverse strand, counting down.
CGCTCCGAGCTCGCGCCAAAGCCATTCAAACAGCACTCGACGCGTACAACGATGCCGCACGCGCCATGGATCCCCCGAGGCAAACCCTCGAGTGGAGTGACATTCTGGATATGGCCGCCGTCGCAGACTTCGACCTTCTCAAAGATACGGACCTCGATCTGACGGATGTTGATTGGGCCCAGCCCGGTCCTCGGGAATGTATGCGGTTGCATTTTGGTCTCAAACGCGCACATGAAGAGATTCATTGACTTAATGTTGAGATCCCTCGTTTGCTCACATTCATGATTGATGACTATGCTGATTATCATCACGCAATCAATTGCGCGCGTGAAGCCAACAAGCTGGACCTTGCATCAGAACTAGAGTCCAGAAGGGATGTCCAGGCAGAAATTAACGGACACATCGCTATCAGGCTACTTCAAACCAGTGAACTTGAGGGGTTTTCCGGTACGTGTTTTCTTCTTTCGCAACTCTGACGTCTCACATCTCTACTGATAGGGTCCTTGCTTCCGGGTGAACGAACAGGTCGGGATCCGTCAATCACTGATTCCGCTCCATTGCCCCCTTGGGCTTCATCGGTTCTTGGTTTAACCAGGAACCCTGAACCCTCAGAAGTCCCCATGGCCCATCGCAAGGACTTTTCTGACATCCTGCCAGAACTACCGCGTGAAAACGCCTCGTCAGGCGCGTTGCTCGACTATTTTGAATACTCGGCTTCTCATACACATCATGTACATATGTAGCTACGCGTAATCAACCTATATCCAAAGTTTCCACAACCTCGCGCGTCTACTTCCTCAGCTCTCAGCTCTCAGCTCTCACCTCCAATGAACATAGTACAAGATCGCCAGGAGGAGTTCATGTGCCTCCGGCTTCAAGGGAGGGCAGAGCGGAAGTGGCTTAAACTCAGAGGTGTCCAAGACACGGAGCGGGATGTATTGATACGCCAACGTGCCAACCTTCGCGCGGAATCACAAAAGCGCTTCTCGAAAATGTCAGTCGACCTGTTCTACCATTTTGTTGTACTACTGACGTTGACCCGCATTCGTTCATTCTCGTTGCAGGTGGCGCGAAAAACGTGCTGAAATTGACAAGCTTCAGTAAGTTTAACGTCTGCAAAAGTTGTATGTAACCGGGACCTAACCATTTCATAGTCGCACTGTCCGTTCCAATGAACGAGCTTCGGCGCAGGCAAAACCTGGTACAGCTGCCGCCAGTGTAGGCCGCCAGGAGCAGAGAGAGAGGATTAGGCTCAAGACGGAGAAACAGTTGCGTGTTGCGGAGGCGACAGCAGACTGGTTGGCTGAGATGTCCGACGAGTTGGCAACGCAGAAGCCGAGGCTACCAGGGGTCAGACCTAGGAGGCGCAGGGCACCCAAAGCTTCTCCTGAGGTTCTGGAACTCATTCGGCGCAAAGTTCAAATGGCTTATCCCAACACTGCTTGATCATGCTCTTGTACCAAAATACGCAGTATAAATTGATTGATTGACCTCCCAAATGTGTACACGTAGCTAGAGACCGGCTGCCTCGTACAGTCGTGGCAAGGCAGAGTGGAAAAACTGTAGATGTCGGCCATGATATCGCTCCTCTAACGTCGGTATTGCGTAGTTGTCCTCGTCAATGAGATCTTCTTCGGCAAGGGCGTGTTCCAAGTCTGCAATACACGAGTGAAGCTCGCTGGCAATGGTACACAACGATCGATACTTCATTGTGATCGGTTCAAGGCCGATAGTGTTGAGAATCTTAGTCTCGATGTCATAGGTCACGGTGGACAAGGAATGAAAGACTGTACGGGGGTGAACGAGTGGCGACACCGAGGGACGCTTGCAATTCTTCCATTGAAGTAGCTCGTGGTATAGTTTTTCGAAATACTGGTGAGGATCGTTGTTGAGGTGCTGCTGCAGGCTGATCTTCAAGGTCCTGTAGTATGTAGAGTACCATCTAAAACCAGTCAAAAAGCTGAACACCTTGTAGAGGGAAAAACGCACTCGGAGTCCTGCGCTAACTGCTTTTCAATGTCCTCATCTTTCCTTCCAATTTGGCGGTCTTTATTTCTCTTCTTCTGGATCCTGATAGCCCTTTATTCATTGTGAGAGGACATAGTGAGAGGGAGAGTAGGGTGCTTTCACGTACTCGGCAGTCTTGAGTTCTGTCTTTTTTCTATTGATGCCTCGAACGCGCTTCCGCTCTGACTTCGAGATGCTAGAGGTTCTGATAGTCGGTGAGATGTCCAAAATTTTGGAAAGTACTCATATTACCTAGTTGCGTTAGAGCCATTCTGACTTGGTGTTTCCATCTCGCGATGGTGGGAGTAAGAAGGCAAGTGAGTAAAATTATGCGCGCTGGAGAAGTTGGGTACTAGCGCCCGTGAGTCTAGTATTGATAGCGGTACATGTCTTTGAGATCGTCAAGGTCGGCAGTGTACCCCTCGATATGCAGCATCTCTTCCATATTGTCTAGGACCGCTGTCAGCTTCGATACTACCTCCCGGAATACAGTAAATTCCGCTCTCTTATCCTCCCAGGTCCTTCCCTTCCGATTACAAAGGCAATAGAAGTATTCATCCTCGAGCCCATGATATTGATCCAGCATCAATTCCATCTCCTTCTTGAGGGTTACTACGGGGGAAGGCGATAGGTTTTTTGTCATAATGGAACCTTTGGTGGACTTCTTCCATTCAAGAGCTTGCTCGCTGAGCCTCCCAAGGAATGCCCGGTGATCATGCTGGATGCGGTTCTGGTAATGCTGCTTCAAGACTTCCATCTGGCCTTCAAGCTCCCTAAAAAGATGTCAATCGGATTGAAATACCCATCGGAAATTGTTGTTCACGTACTTCTCAACGTCGGCTGTCGAAAGAGTCGGCACCGGGACTTCGATGTCAGGTTCCCTTCTCTCTTCCCCAGGCTTTCGGTCCCTATTCCTCTGCTCACGACGCTTCTTCCGTGCTCTGATTCTAAATTAGCTGATGTCAGTAGATAGAATATCTAATATAGAGATCTGCGGACTGACTCTTGTTTCTCCTGAGCCCGTTTCTCTTGAATACGCTTCTCCTTTTTGAGATCAAGAATCTTGTCACGATTCCTAGCAGAACTGGTTAATGGACTAGATTGCTGTTTAGAAATATGGAGGACTAGTACTTCTTGTAGAACCTCTGGTTCTTTGCTCGGTTTGCCTCTCGGCGCGCGTCTTTGGTGAGGTACAGCTTAGGACGAGGCATGGAAGTTAAAGCAGGTTGAGAAAGCGTGCGCAATACATGAAATGTCTTGCTCCAAAGGGTTCCACTTCCTGACTTTTTCATTTCAGTTCATTCAACCTCGAACTATTCACCGATACAATGCTATGGACTTCGAGACCCACAATACGCAATATCTAACAGAGAAGCGTATGATAGGGCGGTCCAGAAGCAAAACATTCATGAATTGCTTTCGTAACAGCTGTCTCGTAAGACACTATTAGATCGACGGTAGTACTTAGACTTTTACGTTCTGACAGATCGTGTCAAGATTTTGTATACACTCAATGAGATGCCGTATGTTCATTCATTCCAGGTTGATCTCAGTCTCATATCGCAGTTCCCCAATCAGAAGAAAGAATAACATGAATTTAGATCGCAACGTCGATGTATACTGTAGGGCCAGAGTCTACGGAGAGTAAGCTTGTGCGATGGACTGCAGGTCCTTCAGGTCCTTCTCGACCTCCACCAAACTCCGAACGGTTCTCTCCAACTCGTACTTATGATCCCTGATACCATAAACCTCGTCATTCAAACCATTAGCCTCGGCATGGAGTGCCGCCTGTCTCCTTTCGATGGTCTTGATCTGACTCTCGTTCTGGGAGATTTGTGTCCTCAACTCCGTAAGTTTACCTTGCACCTCTGCCAGGCGACATGCTACCTGCGACAAAGTGAAGGTTGGCCCAGGGATATGGGAGCGCTGTGCTTCACGGAGGCTCTTGATAACTATAAAAATCTACCGGTCAGAGGGGGTCATGAAAAATGAAAGAAGGTACAAACGTTGAGTACGAGCCCACTCGTCGTTCGGAGCATTGTCTAGAACAGAAGGTCTCTCGGGACCCGTTGGAACCAAGATCGTGTCCAAATCCGTGCGAGTGAAGTGCGTGACATGGCGATCAGAGGTCGAGTCGGAACGCCAAATGAAACGGGGCTCGTCGTCGCTCCAAGCTCCATGCTTAACCTCCACAGAGGAAATCTTGGGGCTTCTAGCGGGCTGAGGCTCACCGCTCTGCGCCGACACTTCCCTCTCGGCATTTTCCCAACTGGTTCCCCACGTTGAACCACCTGTTCCCCAACCATGATTCCCACCGCCACTGATAGGAAGCTGAGTAACGTTGTATGCTGCCTGCTCCCCAGCTGGGTTGAAGTCGACAATCTCCTCGAGAGCATCAAGGGCGTTAAAAGCCTCGAGGGGGGGCATACTAGCATGAGTGCTGGGCGCTGGTGAGTGATCGGAAGTATCGACGACCACAGCGTCGGAGGAGTTTGAGATGGGAGAGGGCGAGTCGTTCATGATGACTGGTAAAAATCAATGGGGAGTGAGTGGTAAGTTATCAAGAGGGTACCACCGGAAATGGGCGAAAAACCGGGTGAAAAACATACGCAGACCGAAACATCTTGACAAGTAATCATTGGCCTGGTTGCTCGTTCCTCAAGGCCCCGCCCTGCCTCATCATCTGTGTATGGTCTATCGTGTCACGCCGGAGAGAAAAAAAGAAGTATAGATCCTTATAGTTACAATGTAAAACAAGAAATAGAGATAACCAAAAATGTAATAAATCATGATTCTAGTTGCGTTCCAGCCCGCTATCTGTGACTTGGGTACTCAAAGGTGCCGCATCCTGATACAACGTCAATACCCTGATGGCCCTGGCCTCCCATTCGTTGCGATATACCTTCCAAGCTCGCGCGAGCTCTTTGTACCGGTGGTGTCTCGACCTGCTTACCCCGATGACGAAGCGCGATGCTATATTCCTGTACACAAAGGTGGATTAGCAGGGTGAGAAAAAAACAAAAAACATCGAGAGGCTCACCAATCGATGAATATCCCTACAAAAGTTCCAGCCGTAACGACATAATAAAGAGGGTGAGTATTTGCAATGGACTGTAGGTCATCTGGGTGGGGAACTTGTCCAGGGTACCGAGACTCGTAGAATGCTCTGGTCTGTTCGTCGAGGTTTGCATTCGCATCTCCGGGTGCTGGTGTAGACTGAGACACAGAATCAACCTGAGACTGAGCTGTCGTAGTCACACAGATGGAAGAGGTTGATGTCAAGGTAGGAGAGCTTGGACTCTCCTCGTCCGACGAATCGGTGGCAAATGAGATGGTGGCGTCGTGATCGGGATTGTCAGAGTCATCGTCGTCGAGCTGGGAAGAAGGCGGGCTTGGACTCCAACGGGTTGGTTCCTCAGTGGCTGGAGGAGATCCGACACGACGATCCGTAACGACCGATGTTTTTGTACGTGTGGTGGTCCGGGTACGAACTGCAGACCTTGGTGAAAAAGCGTTCATTCTGGTGATTTGAATGACTTGCGACTTACTTCTCGTTGAAGTGTGCTCTTCCACTGTGGAAGTGTGTGTCTTGGTGATTGTCCGGCGAGAGTATGAGGGAGAATTTCCTGTTGGATTGTTTGTCTCTTGTTAATAGAACAGTTGATAGAAAATAAACATGATACATACTGGCTGAGTTTGAGGGAGCTTGTTGCGACGACGACTGGCAACGAGACATTCTGTAGATATTGGGTCGAGGAAAAAAGACACTTGTAGGGGAAAGAGAAAGAGAGTGTGATTTCGAACCACAATCAGCCAACTCGGGTTTATCTCGGCCCACAGGCCCGGCAGAATTTGCCGCATGCCAGGCCACGTGGGATTTGACCAACTGCCACCAACATCGACGCACAAGCTATCCTTGTTATTCAAAGGCCACTCGAATCCTCTCGAATCCAACTCAATTTTTCTTTGCGGCCTTGAGATACAGCATTTCCTTTGTCTACGGTGGTGTCGAAATCGTATAACGTCCAACCCGACACGTTCAAATTTGTTCAAAATGACGCTGGGCCGTTGATTTTGAAATGCAGTTCTTGGCAGTGAGTACTTCCAGATTCGATGCCTTTCAGTCGCTTCAATTAGCAAGCAGTGAATGTTTTTACTCGAAATTAACTCTTTGCTATCCTATCTTCGTATCTCAAGGGTAACACCAGCAAACCAGGAGCCTCCAATGTGACTTTTGAGGTGTGTCGATGACCCTCGTATCAGGTCAGATCCGGTGTGGTTCTGTGATTAAACATCCCCTTTGGCCAATCTTTTATCCACCAGCCCTATCTGAGAGCATCCTTGCATCTCACTTCCAGAACATCAAGCCATATCAGACTAGGTTGACTCGCATGCAAAAACCAGCGCCATTCGACACCAGCCACCCTAAAACACCCTTCCCCTCCTCTGCCAACCATGGCTTCTACTCAGACCAAGGCAGTAGCTTTGAACAAGACACTCACGAAAAAGTACAGTCTCGCCGCTCCCGCCGCAGCGGACGTGCAGCAACGCACTCAAAATTACGCCACTACATATGTTCCGGTGTCTACCACTGAACATATTCGTCGCTCTCGAGTTCGAAGAGAACGTGCCGCTGACATTCGGTCAAGGATTGCCGACATTCGAAAGCATGCACACATCGAGTGTGGACTATTGTCACAGAAGTACAAGAGGAAGACCAGATACTTCTTGGACATGGTGTATCAGGGAGGTGTTCGCCTCACAAAGCCAGCAAACGAGACCAACAACTTCAACGCGTTCAAATCCGTCACTGCTTATGAGCGACGCGAAGGTACGCGGTTTTCTTTACTCGCTGGCCCCAGCCTCTGTTGACATATCATTCCAGCTGGACTACCTCCAATGACCATCGTGCAGATCCAAAAGGAATTCCGGCCGAAGTACGACGCCATGACCGAGGAAGAGATCACGAACATGTTGATCAAGTACCGAAATATCCGCGACGAGGAAAAACGAGAGAAGATCAAGCATGCGAGTGTGAAGGAGAAGGCGGCGGACGTAGCAGGATCCTTGAATAATGTGGCTGGTATTGTAAGTCTCAGAATTTTGGTTCACGTTGAAGGAGACTGACACTCCAATAGCTCCAAGGACTCAAGACACGTGTAGGAGTCGATGCGGTGCTACTGGTAGTCAAGAATCGACCGGACGACTTCATGGGTCCTAGGTGGATCGTCACAGATGAGAGACTGATGGAATACCTTCATGTCACCGTCCGAGATTGGAATCCAGTGACCATCGGGCAACGTCTGGAGGCGTTCGCCGTAGCTGGTTGCAACCCTGCTTGTGAGTGGCTCCCATCCGACCATCCGAGTTCCCTCTAATGTCACCTATCTTCGACAGTGGTCTGCAAAAACCAGAAGGATCACGCGGAGTTACTCAAGAAAATGATAGCGCGTCATGTCCAAGATGGATTAGGTGTGTACAGTGTCACAGTTTGCTAGCTCATCTACCTTACTTATACTAAATTCACACTTTAGACTCGGCCTGTAAAACGAAGAACCTCGCCATGCAATACGAGCGGTTCGACCATCTCATCACTGCGAAATACGGAGTGATTATCGAAGGATGGCCGGCTAATCTCACCTTCCAGAAACCGGGTAACTTCCATGGCGACACCAACAAGTTGCTGCAGCTCAATGAAGCCTGGAAGTCGGGAATCGCCCATTTTCGCAAGCTGACATCGGAGGAGTGGGCCGAATGGAAGTCGGCACGGGCTCAGGGCCTTGCCAATGGGACGATCAAGCCGAAGCAGCGGAAGAAACGAAACGATGCAGGCACGAAGCGATCAAAGAAAGGGGAGAAGAAAGGGGGGAAGCCAAAGCCAAAGCCAAAGGGGAAAGGGAAGGTAACATTGGACGTAGATGAGGGGGTCGAAAGCGATGTAGACGAAGAGGAGGAAACAGACGAAGAGGACAGAACAGATGAAGAGGGGGAATCAGGCGATGAGGATAGCGAAGTTCCCGCTCTAGAGCCAAGCGCTACGTCATCCAAGGTGAGTGCTCATAGTCGTTTAGTCTTATGCACGTTTCCCTGAGCTGATTCTGCACGAAGAAACCAAAATCAAAGAAAGGCCAGACTGGCAAGCAAACAAGCGGGAAGAAAAAGGTTAGTGTGAGCCTTCCCAACGCGTCCTTTGCTTTAAACTCACCGAACATACGTGATAGAAGGCTGCAGCTCAGACGACTACGAAGAAAGCACACAAGAACAAGAACGCCCGTGACAAATGCACAACGCCCGAAAGTATGGATCACACCGACGAAGTCACCATCTCTACACCTGGCGCCAGCAATGCCCAAGGCACCGATAATCCTCCCTCTCCACCAGCTCAGCCTCGTCCTCTACCCCGTCGGAAGCTACCGTTGAACAGCAATGCCCAGACTGGTGAAGGCAATGCCAGAACCACGACTGTAGACGATGGCGAAAGGGATGGTGGCTCCTTCGTTGATCAACACGACGTTGGACCCACCCTTGGCGACAAACCTCTCCCAGCCACAAGTCTCACTCCGGTCCCGTCGATTAATCCACACGGATTTGTTGGTCCTGCCTTATCTATCGATATCAGTACGATCACCGACGCCACTCCTCCACCCAATCCGTCCACCCCTTTCCCAGACGCAGCGATAGATCCTGCTTTGAAGGAATTGGGAACGACAACCGAACCTCACGCCGAGCAACATGGCCAGGCCTTGTTCCCGTCTCCCACTCTCACATTGCTATCACCAGCTGACGGCTCCGCACCTGTGTCTGCACCTGACGGCGTGCCATCAACGGTTCCTGAGGGCGACCCGAAACCGAAACTAAAGAAGCGCAAACGCCAGGAGGAGGAACTGGCTCAACCCAGTGCTGTGGGGGTTGCAGATGGGGGCAGCAAACGAACGAGAAAACCTCGTGTGATAAGGCATCTAGGCGCTAGCAGCCATCCGGCTACACGCGCTAGGGAGCAGGCCTCTGACGACGAAGGTCCCAGTGGTTGAGTCCGTGTATTCTATGTTTCCATTCATCTATTCAATAGTCTTGTATCTACTACCTATAACGAGGTTGCGAATACAACTCAACCTGAATTTTTTCGCGATACATCCAAGAGGGATATTGGATCTATAAGGAGAGACAAGGAGCTGTATCAAGTCGAGGGAGAGGGGAAAAATAAAATAAGGTCAATATCTACGCCTGCCAGAGACAGATCAAAGGCCATGAGGCCGAGCGGAGACGATGGATCTCGCTCAAAATCAAGGAGAGAGTCATAGTAGGAGACGAGATAACGGCGGCGGCGGGGGCCGGGGGGCCAGGACGACGAGAACGTCGTCGTTTCATGAGCTTTATGGTAGATGTGCTGAAGCAAGCGTAAAAGAAGAGGATGTGAGTGGAGACAGCGGGTCTCAAGGCCGAGTAGAGGAGAGGTATGAAGGGAGTGATTGACGATGGCGGCGGTAGGGAGATAAGATGATGATAGCGAGGGAAAAAGGGACGACGGATCGGGTAGGTGCGCGAGAATAGTCAGGTAAGTGTCACGAGCAGGCGCAAGAAACGTCGGGATGACGGCCAGGGATGACTTGAGAGGATTTGACCTAGAGTAAGGGAGAACTAATGAGATATCGGGGGAATATGAGGGAATTAATCAGGACCGTGGGCACGTAACTGTAGGAGATCACAAAGTAGTGGACACATCATGATGTGATGTGTCCACTACTTTGTGATTAAGGGTGGTACGGTCAGGTGCTTACTTGGTGTAGGTCTGGGGTTGTTTCTCCCTCCGTGAAGACTCTGAATAATTCTTTTGGAGCCTTCGCCGTCACTATTTCTTTCCTGAACATTATCCAGTCTTCGTCATTTTCTGATTGCTGTTTTTCATTCTCGAAGTCTTCTGGTAATGTTTCCCTGGGGTCCCATTTCGGTGGGAGCGTATTTAATAGTTCTTCGGCTCTGTTTATGCATCCGTTTGGCGCGATACATCCATACTGTCGCCAGAGCTCTGTGCATTCTGTACATTCACAGTCATCTCTCCTTCTGTGTTTCTCGTTTAATTTAATCTCGGCGAAGTTCAGCGCGTCGCCCGTTGTTTTGACTTGGTGGTCATTTCTCAGGCATTGGCTTGCTTGCGAGTTTGCTATTAGCCTGATTCTCTTGTCTGCTTCCCCGTGGTACCAGATTGGGATGCTACGGATGGATTCTCTACTGAATGATATACCTTCCATTCGGATGCCGTACTTTTGGGCAGTTGTCGTCATTTTCTTGAGTTCAGTTGGGAGGTTTGATCCGTTCCCAATTTTTGGTCTCCATGACTGTTGTAGGTGGTTTAGCCTCGAGTCTCTGTGGATGTTTGATTCTTTTTTGGTGACGTGTGTCGCATATATTGCGTCGAGCAGCAGAGAAGTCGCGGAGGGGAATGAGGCTGCGATTGGACAATCTCCATCCTTCAAGGTCCGTAAGATGTTTCTTCTTCAGCAAATCCTTGCCATCGAGATGGTCGAAACTCTTGAGCATGTTTCGCATTAGCTGGGCGTATGGGACAGAAGCTGACATGCCACCGAGGTCCCCTGCCGATTGGTGGGGAACAGGTCCCCCTCGATGGCTCCAATAGCCGTGATCTGACGCTCCAAGAACCTTGAAACGACCGCGTGCTACATCGAAGCTGAAAGACCCATCGATCTCAACTCGACCCCAGGGGAAAGATTTGACGATGGCTTGAGTCTCTGGAAGTCGTTGCATGTGTCTCTGAGTTGATATTAGTTGCAGAAAAAATGAATTGACGCGTCTATACTTTGTTGTCTGCACATAGAAATTTGTGGGTGGGTAGTGATGTCAGGGCAGGGCAGTTGCCCTAGTACCCTGCCTTGCCTCGCCCCGGGCAAGTTTGCCCTGCCCTGCCCTAAGTGAGGGCAGAAGAGGGCGGAGGGCGAGGGTTTGGATTTCGGATTGCCCTCGCCCGGGGTGATTGCCCGGGGCAGTTCTTCTCGGCGTGAGACTGGCCAGCATCAGCCGCAACAGCCCGTTAGTGCTTCTCCAACACCTCAGAAGCTAATAACTCAAGTCATAGTGACTCTCCACTGTTATTTTTCGTATTTTTCAGCTCTAAACAGCTGGTATCCACTGTTCTCAAACTTGGCCTAAGACTTACATACTCACCCGTGCCCCAGATTAACCCAGAAATAGTTTCAGTGAGCCCATAGGTATGTTTCATATGGTTTTTCGAGCTAATTGTAGTCACTCACCATTACTTATAGCCACATAGAAAATCATTCAGACAGGGTTCATGACTTGTAGATCTGCCTGGGGCATGGCCCTTGCCCGCCCTAGGTCAGGGCATGGTAGGGCAGAAGGCGAGGGCACGGATTTTTGGTCGCCCTCGCCCTGAGAAACCCTGCCCTACCCCAGGGTAAGCTGCCCTGCCCTGCCCTGACAACACTATGGGTGGGAGCGTTGGGAATCATACTAGTCTTCCAGTCGCGTTTGGCACACTGTTGGAATGATATGCGTACTCGTGAGGGTGCCGACATTGACCTTAGAAAAAGATAGGCGTACCTCTGCGCTGCAATACAAAACAGATCTGCAAGCAGCACATCTCAACACCTTCTTAGGAGGTTCGATATTTTCTTTGCAACCAGCACAAGCTTCCTTCACTCCAAAATCGAACTTTGCCGGGATAGGACCACCCCGCTGCTCAGCCTTTACGAGGTCTTGAGCAGCGTTTGTAAGCATCCCAAAATATGAAGAGCTATCCATCGATGCCAATAGGTTTTCCATGATGTTGTCGGCTCGTCGTGGTTGTAGGCTGGGATTGAGGGTAAGGATGAGGCCCTGGGCTTAAATCAACGTTTTTGAGGCCGTGAGCATAAATGTAGCTGGGCCGGATGATTTAAGCTCAGCTCGAATTCATCTCAGAGCTCGATAGTCTAAGAGCATCTCAAGGTAAGCACGCTTCTTGAGCACTGAACAGCAGTGGACTTGAAAAGGCTGAGAGTCTGTATACGTTGAGGACGATTGAGGATCATGATGTCGAACGAGTTCCAGTACCACGGTGCAGCTGGGACAATGGATTTACACACACGGCCGGTACTCCGGTACCAGTAGGCCGCCGCTTGAGCGCCTGAGCGCTTGTACAGGCGCTTCCCAGTATGGAATCAGCTCCGAAACGCGGGCGGCGGGCCCTCCTCCAGGCTCCTCTGGTCCGTAAGTATAAGTTTAGTTGCCGCCTTACGCGGCACGGCCCGCTACTGATGTACTGACAATTGTACCATACAGTCTGCACTGAGGCCTGAGACGACTCTAAAGTCTGTAAAGTCTATGGAAGACTGTAGTAGGGGCCTCAGACCCAGGCTTCAATGTACATGTTTTCATGTGGTACGTACTGCAATAGGACACAATCATGACTATACCAGACTATAGTAGTACTAACTGATTAAATATTGTCAATGGTCATTGGTTGAGAGATTCACCACAGCAATACTCGTCCCCCGGCCTATGGCCGGCTCCTCGTATTGCAGTTCTCATCGTGGAGTTTGCCTTGGGAGCCTAACGTGACGGACTGAATGGGCGAGCAGCCGTCCTTCCCCAACTCTTCCCTCGCATAGGAAGCGCTTAAATCTGTATAGCGGCGCCTGTTCGTTTGAATTGCAGCCTGCAGCGTCTTAGGCGCTCTGAATGCCCACGGCGCTCGTTTTTTGCGCCAAGACTTTTCGCCAAGCCTGAAGGACTGAATGGGCGAGCAGTCGTCCTTCCCCCCAGCCGGAGTTGCATGGAATTTTCTGTTTAGAACTCTGCCCAGAAAGCGCTCATATTTGAATGGCGGCGCCTATTTGGGGGCATTTGTATTGTTATGGCGCTTATTCGTTACCATGAAAGGGAATTTTCAGCGCCAATGTGCAATTTCCACGCAAAGAGATTTTTTTTTCAACCTGGTAAATACCCTTCTACTTCCTTACGTCAGTAGCGGGAATACCTCATAGAATCTTGTCCAAACACCTTTGAGATGAAGCTCTCGTTGCTCAGAAAGATACACTCTCTTCAAGTATTGAAATGAATCTCCCACACCGAAAATTCCAGTTCACCGTTGGAGCTACTTCCATATCAGGAAGTGGCGTCAATTGCATGGCCTGGGCCCTGTAAGCCCCTGGATCTCGTTCAACCAAAACCACAATGCTGACTGAGACAGTCCGGGCGTACTCTCCTCTTTTATGGCACTCTTCATCGAAAAAACACCTTCACGCGAAGAAATCCGCCGACGAAAATAGACGCAATATCAAGTTGTGCATCATGTAAGTTCCCTTAGTGCTCATCGTGCTCATCGTGCTGAAGAGACCACAATCGCGGGCTCAATCTAGGCTTACAGCTTCTGTTAAGTTCTGTCACTATAAGCATGAAAAACTCGGTGCTGTTCGCTCCCGTCCAACACCACGGTACAGCAAGAACGTGTTGGCAGAAGAGGCGCCCATATAAGCTTCCATCATTGTCAGTTGACCTGAAGCTGTAGCAAACAATTCACTGCGGTTGATTCGCCGCTCAAGGCAAGCGCTTGCCAAACCTTGACTGTGTACCACAATAACCCCACCCTATTCAACAAGAACCTGACTCCCTTATGGCTCGACAGTCTCCACAAAGTTCTCGCAAAGCATTTTCTCGACCGTCTTCACCTGTTCCATCCACCTCATCCCAGATCTCTGCCACACAAGCTCGTCCGTTGCCTACTGTCGCTCTACAGCCGGGTCTCGAAGGGCAAGATGATCACATCGATACGTTGATCTCCCTATACGAAGAGATGCAATTGGCTTCCGTCGAGGCTACATACGCGGACTTTTTCCAGTTCGTTGAAAAGGCATTCTACTTTGCCGCTATTCGCGAACCACAAGCGACTCCCATTGCACCCTCACCACTCAGTCCCCGCAGTCCTCCTCAATCATACGTGGAGTGGAAGAAGCTCAATCCGTTCCAAGACGAAGATTGCGGTGACGATTCTGACGACGATTTCGAACAACCGGCTGAGGTTGGTCAAGACTTGACAGTCACTCCTTACCCTCTCACCTTGGTGCGTATTGTATTACGTGTTCAGTTGCCTGCGTTTGTCACCTTCTCCTTCCTATACACTGACACTCATTCTCAAACAACTTAGGTTGCCAGCGAAGGGGACGCAAGTCGAGTTCCGATAGAACAAGGGGTTAGTTCATCGCCACATATGACAGCACCAACAGACACTGATATCGAGCACACACAGCCTGTTGAGCCTACAGTCAAGGCAGGAATCCAGCTTCCATCAGACGGTATCCGGGAAGAAGTGAGTCAGGAAGATCGATTCCATCGGTCTACTAATGACAATATTTTAGGACGAATATATGAAAACCACCGACGTCACAGACGGGAATTTTTCGACATTCGAAGAGTACATCAACAACAGATACGAAAGCAAGCTGCTTGTTACTGGTGCTAGCAAGGGCGGTTCTATGCTGTTCGATGCACCCGTAACCGATCTCCGCCACTTTTTGGAACCCACGGCGGTCAGACAAACTGGACGGCCAGCGCCGAGCATTTGGGATACGAACATGCCACCTCCAGACCCAATCATTGGATTTGTCTATTTGACCCAAACCCAAAATAACGATGCAGCCGATGCCTCTGGACTGAGGGAGCTCAGCATAGGAATAATCCTACGTGCCGAGTATCGTGGAAAAGGCTATGCACGAGCAGCGGTGACGGAGGTCTTGCGATACGTTTTCCAGCATCGGAATGATTGTCATCGAGTACAGGCCTTGATTCCAGAGAATCACCACAAGAATCGAGCGATGAATTTATTCACCCAGCTGTAAGCCCAGAATTATATCTCTGTCAGATCCCTTGTGCTAACGTTGCATCTAGACAATTCGGACACGAAGGCACACGTCGTCGTTGCTTCTATAGTTTCGGAGAATGGAAGGATATCACCTGTCTTGGTATCCTCAACACCGACTGGGTGATGCGCAGTCGCTTTGGGACGGCACCAAAATCTCTTTGGGACGAGATGTTCCTAAGACATGACCGAGAGCGGGATGAGTTGATGCAGTGGGAGGCTCGTAAGGAATTCGGTGGTGCTATCCTCCACCGGACATCCAGCATGGAGACCATTCGTGACGGCAAAGCAGGCAACACAACTGAGGCATCCGGACTTGCGTCAGGCCTCGAGTCCGAATCAGAGATCGAGAATTGGGCCTCGGATGTGGCATCCTCGCAATCGAAGGACAAGGGAAAACAGAAGGCCAATTCCGATTCATTCAGCTCTCCACGCGCTCAGCATCCCTCCCGCATTTCTGGTGCCACATCACACACAAACGAATATGATTCGACTCCCAGTGACTCCCACTCTATGACAGGATTACTCAGGAGTGAAAGTCCTGCGCTATCCGAGTGTTCTTACAGTAGCGCCAGCACAGGTAGATCCACGTACCCACCGTCAACCTCTTCTTCATCAGATTGGGAGATGATGGACGAGGATGACTATGAGATCATGTCATCCCTTGCGGAGGATGAAGATGACTCCGACGAGGAGGCAGATCTGATGTGATGAGACGCTGGCTGGGTATGGCCGGGAACGGTAGCGCCGGACGATGTTCAAATTCTCATCTTCGTACTCTTGTACATGCATTAATACATTGGTAATGCGTACATTTTAATATATTGTATTTGTAGAATACTGTACTAGAAAACTAGAAAACCAGAAATTCGACCCCATACTGAAAAAGTCGAGTCGCGACAGTTCAGTTGTTCGACAGTCCCAAGACTTTCTCGGACACGGTCACCTGACTAGTTCCTTTCTCTTCCTCCGACTTCCACTACCACTACCAGGATACCTCAATCCAGATTCTAGGACATGGTTTGTTGTTTTGAGGACTGAAAGGCCAGAGCTGATATTGATGTCCTCTATGATGCTGGGCGGTTATTACAGTAAGGATATGGACGGTAACCGATAAGGACCAGAACTATGGCCCTCAGGCGCTTCAAGTTCAAAACGATTGCTTACTGTGGAAAAGCGGCGATCTTCGAGCAGAACCCAGGTACGTGCAGAACGTCCTTCTACTCAGAGCTTGAGTTCTCACGCAGCAGTCACATTCAGATCCCTGCCGCTACATCTCAGATGTCAATGCTATATACAGTAACGAATATATCACCATCGTGATCATCGCAAGCTTGTAGGAGGAGCTAAAGCGGCTTAGTGTATAACTGGATAGGCTCCTCATTGCTTGGCTGCATACCACCACCCGCCATATCCAACAGTTCGACTCACTCGTACAACGCCTTCCACCCTCGACATGTTCTCAGAAGAGTCATCTCCTCCGTCACCTCCGCCACCCCCCATAATGTTGCACCCTGGTCTCGAAGGGCAGGATGAGAACCTTGACCTGCTCATGGCACTTTACGAGCAGCTCCAAGTAGGCTCTGCGGAGACTGCGCACGAGGACAATTTCCTGCTTTTCGTCGAAAACGCATGCTACTTCGCGGTCATTCACAAAGCACCAGAAGGATCCTGTGAAAATGCTTGGGAAAGAGACTTTTCGTCACCAAGCGGCTATCGTCGCATACCGGCTTGCTGCCTAGGCTTCGTTTATCTTACCCACACTCCTGGAATGGGCACGGAATCAGGGCTCGCGGAGCTGAGCATCGGGATCATCATCGTCCCCGAGGAACGAGGAAAGGGTTACGCACGGGCAGCAGTCACACAGGTGCTGAGTCAAGTATTTGACGAACGAAGCGATTGCCACCGGGTTCAGGCCTTGGTCGTTGAGAACTATTACAAGGAGCAAGCATTGAACTTGTTCACACAATTGTGAGTGCAGAAAAGCTTTTTTTTTGTTAGCTGAGACACCTACCGCGTCGTCTTTCCAGACGATTTGGGCACGAAGGAACGCGCCGTCGAAATTTCTACAGTTTCGGAGAGTGGAAGGATATCACGTGCCTCGGTATTCTCAATACCGATTGGGTGATGCGCAAATACTTCAAACCAGCGCCAAAGACACTTTGGGATGAGATGCTTGTCCGACACGATCGAGAACGAAACGAGCTATTACGGTGGGAGGAGCGAAAGATGGGCACCCATGCATTACAGAGGGCGGCGAGCACTGAGACCATCCGCGGCGACACACCGGGCAATACATCCTCCAGCTCTGCCAGCTTCACTGATTCGAGCCAGTCTGACTCGGAGGCGGCCCACGACTTCGGTTCTGAAACTGTAATACTCGATGCGAGAAACGAAGGAGTACAAGCCCACAACTTCGATATCTGTTCCTAGTCTTTCGAGTCGTATTCATACACTCGGAGACTCCATTGATTCGGACGACGAAGAGGATACACAGATGGGTCAACGAGATGGCCATAATACCACAGGGCTCTTTGCGAGAGGGACTAGTCCAACTCATTCTGACTACTCTTCCAGTGACGCTAGCACCAGCCGGTCTGCGTACCCACCTTCAACTTCTGATTCGGCTCTCTCTGACTGGGAGATGATGGATGATGATGATGACGACTACTTCTCCCCCATAGACGACGACGGAGATATGACCGAAGCCAGCGAGGCTTGATACACGCATTCGAGTATACAGTGCACATCCTTTCCCGACCTAAAAAACAAAAACTTCATGCATTCGGTAGCGTTTCCTGCAGCTTTCCTCCAGCCAACACCACGACACGTACCTATCCCATCCTCCAAGCTCTCTCACGACCCTGTAGTAGTATTTCATCCTTTGTAACAACACGTTTCGTAACTCATTTTTAATATGTACATCCTATGCCATGTAACACCGCCATTTTTTGCTATATCAGTTCCCCGAACGAGTGACTTGCACATTGCGAATCTTATAGGTCGTGGTCCCGGAGGGGCCTGGAGAGCCCGAGCTTCCTTCCATCTAGACGAAAAGTAGTCAATATGACCATCCTGTCATGGAGATAGACCAAAAAAACTCGCCTGCAGGTTGACAATCCTACACCATCCATGCGTGCGTATCAGTCCGGCGTCTATTTCTACAATCTAAGTTGGAACAAAACTCACAGCCAAAGAGCCTTCCCAACGAAACCTTGTCCGTACTGAGTCGCCCTCAAAGTATTATCCATATAAAAGTCAATCTTGACATCGGCATTGTTAGATTGGGCAGTCAATACAGCTTTGAGTGAGTGGAAAGACAGATCGGCAGGCCAGTTGACGAGGTCGGAGCGGACGACTGAGGAAGTGTTGAAGGTATTGAACCAGTTCTGGTTTGTACCTTTCCATTCGCCGATGTCGACTTCGGGTGGCCAGCTGTTCACAGCCTGCCCGTGTGTGCATCAGGGACTGAGTGATAGAAAGTGGATTGCATTCGTACCGTGAGCCAGAATGCGGGCCAGGTACCTGGTGAATGTCAGTACG
Organism: Marasmius tenuissimus; assembly: GCA_029532415.1. Lineage (NCBI taxonomy): Eukaryota > Fungi > Basidiomycota > Agaricomycetes > Agaricales > Marasmiaceae > Marasmius > Marasmius tenuissimus. The sequence continues at coordinate 4,807,170 of JAQOTA010000050.1, read as the reverse complement.
TGGTGTGAGAGAAAGAGTTCAGCAATGGTAAGTGCTTACCTCGAGCAGTGGGTGCACTGAATTCTCCCTGGATGGTATACGAGTTCTGTTGGGTAACAGTGATCTGGGCCTTCGCGTGAACGGCACCACTAAAGATCGAAGTGAGAGATCAGTCATCGTAATTCGCTGTGTATAGTCGAATCCCAGCTCGCCTTGCATAGTGAATTGCCGGGTGGGGGTCGGACGAGCTCGTGGGTGGGACTGGGTTGGAAGTGGGCGTAGCAATGAGGCTGAGAGTATTGCTGCCGACCACGATTTGAGAGTGGTCTGACGAGCTGCCGCGCATTCTCCCGCCTGTAGATATCATATCAGGGATAGTGTGCGAAGGAGTACTAGGAGGGCAAACTCACTTCCGTTGTGGTCCGATCCCCAAGGGTAGAGGTAGTTCCAATACGTCTCAAATCTTGAGTACGAGGAGAAAGAGTCAGATGGTATGACGGTGGTGGCCGCCTGAGCCAACTCGGGGCTTCCAGACAGGGCCAAGAATGTCAAAGCAGCGATGGAGAGACTACATAGAGATGGGAAAGTTAGAGTTGAGCTGTCGGAGGGCACACGTAGTTTTACTCACCGGAACATTGTGCACAGGACGGGGGGTTCCTAACGGAATACACGAGTTAGTACCGAGGGCTTTTATACAAAAGGTTGGAAATTCCGACAATTCGTCTATTCCACAAGGCAATCATACCCTCCGGAGTCACCAGGACTTCCAGCATTTACGGCTGGGGCTTCTGAGGACTCCGCTGAATTACGAACCATGATGGTCGTGAGGAGTGTATGTTATTTCAGTCAAACGTCCGCACCGGGACACCGCAGGAATATAGTTGAAGTCTCCCAGTTAGCCACATGAGCGTGATTTGCATGCGATTTGATGTCGACAGAAGGTCGGAGCTGGAAATGACGCAGGTAAATTCCTCGAACATGCTCCGGTAGAGGTAGCGATTGTGATTTGAAATAAAGTTTTGTTAGAGGTATCTCACGGAACACCCGGGAAAAACTGCCTTACATCTCTCACTGTCAGATTCGGGCCTCGGCGTTTCAAGTTTCAAGTTTATATCTGCTGGTCCGCGTATTGACTCACCGGATGAGCGTAAGGAAGGACGTGCTCTCGTGAGGTGGTTGGAAAACCACAAGTCTCGACTCTCCTCGACAGGTTGAAACTTTAGGCTTCCGTGAAAATCAATTTTCGCGACATATAGAGTAATCTCCTTCGAGTGTGGACTGTGTAGTGGTCAATCATTTAGTCCTCTCGAGAAGTCGAGGCGACCAAAACTGTAGTGATACACACATCGGGATGGAGCAGGGCAGAGAGCCAGCTGTTGAGGGCATATCCAGGACTGCTGAATCTGAATAAGTAGCTTGTAAGTAGGGTCGTGTAGGTCCCGATTCAAGCCATATCTAATCTGATTAAATATATCGCAGTGTCCCAAGGTTGTGGTACCGGTATTCCCAGGACCCAATACAGCGGTACAGGGACAAGGATTCCCAACGCAGTGGTTACCAGCTTCGAATATATTTTTGCTTCCAGTACTCCTCCTCACATCGACCTTCGCAATGTTTCTGAAGTTTTCTTGCTCTCGAATCGTGTCTCGACTCGAAAACTACTTTGCGCTAGCTCTGGCGCGTGGGATACCGGTTATTTCCGATCGATAAAGGAACCAAGTCACCGCCCAGAAAGAAATTTGCCCCTTGTCTTCAACCTTCAACATCCTCACTTTTCGACCTGATATGATTCCTCCATCTTCTCCCCCTCAAACTCCTCTGGAAGCTTTGTCAAACTTTGATATCGAACGGTCGCCATCAGATGATGGGACCATAAATGCCAGCGATCCTTACGCACTGCGAACAAAGTTGAGGGATCCACAGGATATTGCTCAATTGAGGAAGCGGGGGAATACAAAAATGCAGAAGAGCATTGGGAAGTTTTACGAACAGCAGAACGAGAAGATTGAGGCCATGTTGAAGGTAAGCTTCTGTTTTTTCTTGTAGTGTACCCCTGGCTGAACCAACCCGACACAGTCTCTTGAAACTCATGCTCAAGAGGGCTCAGACGATGTGGAAGGGAACGCTTTGAAGGTGCGTGGAAATGCGCAGCGTCAGGTGTCTCGTTTGACGAGCATTGCTCGAATCCCCAGGTCAAAATCGCTGTTAGAGCTTCCTTCATTTGCAATTGCATTCTCGCCATCCTCCAGCTATATGCAGCTATCTCATCCTTGTCACTTTCTTTCTTCGCCAGTAAGTGGGCCACGTATCCGCACAATCATATGATTGACATCAATTTCGTAGCTGCTGCGGATTCCGTCTTCGACCCGGGAGCGAACTTCATCCTCAATTGGCTCCATCGTCGGTCTCAGCGGGTCGACCTACACAAATACCCAGGAGTATGTCCTATCTGTTGGTTTTCTTCTAGACGTCTTTTTACTCACTTCTCCAAGGGGGGCAACCGGCTGACCGTCATCGGTAATATTGTCTACTCGTTCGCCATGCTCAGCGTCAGCATCGTCCTTATCGTGAGGCATTTTCATCTCATGCCGCATTTGTATATGGTCATTCCTGATGCCCCGCTATCCTTGTCACCAGGCCTTCTCGGCACAGGATCTAGCGTCTCACGACGACGGCGAAACGAAGGATTTCCATATTCCCTCCGTCGTCGCTGTCGGAGTTGCATTCGCAACCAAGTTCCTGCTGTTCTTGTATTGCTACAGCATTCGTAATTCAAGCTCGCAAGTTCAAGTACTTTGGGAAGACCACAGGAACGATCTTTTTGTCAAGTTAGTCCATTTTTAGCTCTCTATCTATCTATCTTTAGAGCCTTACGACGCTTCCCTTCTTTCCCTCGTCTGTCTTCAATCTACAGTGGCTTCGGTCTCTTTACGAGCAGCGCCGGTGCCAAAATCAGGTGGTGGATTGATCCCATGGGTGCCATCATTATCTCAGTCGCCATCGTCATCTCGTGGACCTTGACCAGCATCGGTATGTGTCGCGTCAATCAATCCTTTCCGTATAAATTGAGCGCCTCCTTACCTTTTTGTCCCGACTTCAGAGCAATTCGGCTATCTGGCTGGCAAAGCCGCTCCGCACGAATTCACTCAATTGGTCATCTACAAGGCCTTGACGTTCAGCGGAGAGATCAAACAAATCGACAACTGCATCGCGTACCATAGTGGGGAGAAGTACGTTGTCGAAGTTGACGTGCGTTTTTTCTTCGCCTTCTGGGTGAAAAACTGCGAGTTCTGATATGGGGATTTTGGCTCTGCAGATTGTTATGGACAGTGAAACGCCTCTCTGGAAGACTCATGATGTTAGTCAGGACCTTCAGGACCAGTTGGAGAGGCTGCCAATGGTCGAGAGAGCATTTGTCCAGTAAGTTCCACTTCCTTCAATGTCGTTCTTTACTTGTGGATACTCAACGGTCTCTCACAGCGTTGATCATGAAGTTCACCATAAGGCTGAGCACCGCAAGACGAAGTGAAGGGGAAGCGTCAGCCCGGAGCATGGTTCTCAACTGAATCCACAAAACGAATCTCGTTTCCTATCTCATCCCAACAAGTATATATCCTGGCTACGACCTAATGATACGAATGATTTTTTTGCATAAGCACCAGCGAACCGAGAAAAGAAGCCACTCTATTATGATTACTATCCCATTACGAGATCAAAAGAAAGGTAGTGTACAACGAACGACGAGGGGAACTGGAAAGCAAGAAAAAGTATAACGGTCTATATGCGTACGAGTCAGTAAACTAGCTGGGGGGAGTCGTTTCACAATGCAAGTGTCGAAAGACGAAGCTTCCTCTACACGGGCAAATAGGTGTTGAAAACGATATCCCAGAATTTGCCTGAACACGGAGAGAGCACGGTTATTACCCGTTCTTGTCTGTCAAGGTAAGAAATGAACGTACTCGTAACGCCGAACCCGAGCTCGTAGTTCTTGTAATGATGGCCGAGGTGATACTTCTTCATCTCTTTCATGTACGCGGGAAGCATTGAATGATGCAGCGCGTAGTGCATGCAATCGTAAAGAACGTCTATCGGGGAACCAACAATTAATAACAGGCCAACCATACGATGAGGGGAAGGCTCGACGTACAGAACAAGAAAGCCCCTGAAATGATTCCATTGGCCATGGCAACCGGGAAGAGCTTGTACGCCAGACGAGTGAAGGGCCATTCCAGAGCGGCAAAAAGAACTGGAGGCATGACAAGACGAAGCCTATAGAAAACGCTGAGTGGCACCCTCTAACGAAAGCACAAGAGCAACATACCTATCCATCGGAAGATAATGGTGGACCCCGTGTAGCAAGAAGTGCAACGTCAAGAACGCTTGGTGGTCGGGCAAGTATTCGTCAAGGTGGAACAAGAACCGATGAAGGACGTATTCCAAAATCGTCCAGATGACATTTCCGAGGAAGAAACATAAGATGGTCTTCGCATACGCTTCGGTATTGATTCGATCCAGCTTGGACATGGGCAATGTGGGGTCGGTGGTGAATGAGGGCAAGGGCGTGACGAATTGGAAGGCGGAACGCAGGAAGAGGTACACGGCTATTGGCAGCCAGATGACGGGTACGACATACCACTGTGTACGGGTGAAAACCTGGGCTTGGGTTAGTATTTGAAACAGTTCTCCGGGGCTTGGTCACGTACTTCAAGGTAACTAGGCCCAAACATGCGTGCAGGCTCCGGGACATGTCGAGGCTGGTGTATTTGACGAAGGTAATACTGCTTGCTGTTGAAAGTACCGCTGAGTACGCGATTCCACGGTTCTGACAATGAAATTTCCAAACCTGAAGTTGGCCTCCCAGACTTGACGAAGCAACGGCTTTCTGAGGTCGATGAACTGGTGCTTTTGGAAATCCTTTTCGACTTCGGTATCATCTGGATGGAAATTATCTGTCGCAACCCAGTCTATAATTTGAATCAGCACCCAGATAGAACTCGGTCAAGATATGCAAACTCACTCTCGTCCACAATATTTTCGTCGCTTCCCAGTCTCCCAATGCAAAAATCATCCATCATCTCGTATGCGGCATCAGAATGTTCGTGCTCGGTCTTGTCAGCCATAGCCGCTCCTATGTCTTGGCCCGCATATTTCAGCACAATATCGTCTCCTCCAGGATGGTCAGGGAGGAACGAGGTGATGTCGTAGACTCTGCCATTTCGAGATACCCAACAGCTTGAAGAGGACTTGTGAGCAGAAATGTCCTCTGCATCGAATATCTTGAAACTGCGCTTGGACATCGTAGTGCTGGTGGTGGTCGCAGAGTAAGGATCAGACGATTCTTATTCTGAGTCTCGGGGTAGAAATTTCCCAAAATTGAGTCAGCAAGATTATATCAGATGCGCCCTCCCAGCTGGACCCAGCTGGAACTCAATGGACCAGCAAACCAGCTCAAGCCAGACTCGCATTCAGGTTATTTTCGGTATCGTACAACGTATGGGTTCCAAATAACATTCCACGAAAACATTATGATCAGTCCATTGAAGAGAGATGGGAATTGAGTTTGAACGCTGTATGGACTTGCCACATCTCATCCGGCTGTTTTTCTCCTTCAAGGTATGGCTCGGACGACGGGGATTCGTGAAGCTCAAGGACGCGAAGATTGTGCTTTACATCGACGAAGACCAGAACCATGAATCCTCTTTCAACCGATTCCTTGATTGTCTGCGGAGGAGGAGAACCGATGGATTGTAGTTTATCCATCGGGACGGCGATGGCGTCCTTGAAACGAACGAGTCTTCTGGATTGAGCTCACTAACCTCTACAGCAAAAAGGACGAAACGAGTTGCTTGGATAGAGGAGCTTCGACCCTTCCAGAGTTCAAGGACGTGGAATGCCCGGGGACGTATCTGAACGATTGAACACGGGATTTGAGGAGAAGACGCACAGCATGTTCAATGATGTTGTTCAGTCTATACCATGCCTGAAGAGTCAAAAGGTCGTAAAAGGTCTTTCCTTCGGCGAGAGCAGCCACCTTGGCCTTTTCTCTCGTTCCCAAAGCTTTGACTCAGTGCTTGCATATCGCCTTGTGTTCGGGCCAATGGGCCCTACATTCGTATTTAAGGCGTACCAGCACACGTCGAATAATAGGTGCTCACGTCTGGCTTTCGCGACTAAATTCTTAATTAACACCTATCGCAGGTGTAAACGAGCCAGAGGGACAAACCTGCAATAATGAGTCTCCTGACATTTCGAGCAATGGGCAAATGCTTGTCCCTTCTCTGGAGTCTTTTTACAGCTACCACAGGGCCGAGCCAGTTGCTTATTCTCTTGAATACCCTTCTTTATCTCATCGATGGTGGTTACAGTCGGTTCATTGGTTGCGTTGTTCAAGACAACCACAGATCCGGCGTTGAGTTTACGAGGGTCAACCTGTGAGATCCTTGGCGTTAATCAGCTCAAAAGAAACAGTAAAAAGGGGGATGATTAGGGACCGTGAACGACTTTGCAACGGTATCACCTGGCATTTTGGTCCTCAACTTTGAGACCGTGATGGTGGTCTGAGGAGGAGACTGGAGGAGATTAGCGCCCAAGCACCCACAAGCGCTTTAGTCGTCGCGTCAATCGTTCCCCTCCTTCCACTCACACAACCTTGAATGCCCAAGCTCAACTTCAATGTCGACGAAGCAACCCTGTTACGATCTTACAAACTATCTACGTTGAACCCAACGTATGTGCCAATCATTCTGTACTCTGGACAGGTTTTAAAGTCATGACGTCGGATCTAGTAAATGGGAGGACGTTGACCATGAACTAGAGGACTCTTTGGCCGGAGCACTGACGAACACTGGATCAGAACGTGAAGGCGATCCCTTGGGTATTGGCTCGGACGTTGAGTAAGTGTCTGTACCAACCCGAAATGTTCACTCTTATTGAACTAACCCTGGCCAGTGTTCAAGATATGGATCTGGAATCAAGTAAGGACAACGCAACTTTTGGGCTCGAAATCACGTCGACGATTGAACATGTTTATATAGAGGCATCAGTCTTAATCACATCTAAATCTTTCGACCCGAAGGCATTTCTATCCGTCGTACACCCAAATGCAACCTACCAAGATCTCGCAGCTGGCATTGCCAACCTCCAATCATCCATTGACGCACGCTCAGAAGCCATCAGGATACTGGTCGAGGACAATTTTGACCGCTTTGTCGCCGTGAAAGCTTCGACCGACGGTATTGGCGTTTCAGTCAAGTCAATTAAATATTGACTTACCACCCTCTTACAGCCCTTCACGCGGAAATGAAGGAGGGCCTACTTGAACCGTCTACCGAATACGCATCCAAACCTCTCCGTGACGAACTCAAACGTATCACTTCTTCTCTCGTCTACTCTTCATTCGATCATACTCATTCGTTCACTTCCGATCGTGCAGAGGCCGCTGTGAAGGCCAATCAGGTGTTCCTGCCTGTCCTCGAGAATGCCTCGAAAGCTGAAAAGCTCAGGACCACCCTCGGCGTGTTTGAACGATCAAAGTTTTTCTTCAACCTCCCTGGTTTTATTATTGAGTCGATCGAAGCTGTACGTAGCCCACTTCACTTCCTTTTGCTCGTCTGGAAATCCCCGGATACCGTAATGACTGTCTCTTTGCCATCAGGGACGCTACGAACTCGCGATGCGAGATTACAAGAAGGGGAAAAACCTTCTCGAGAACCGACCAGGGCAACTCCTTCCTATCGGGGTATCGAAAGACGGTCGGGCGTCAGCCTCTGCCGAACAGCAACAGAAAAGAATTCTTGACAAAGTATGGGCCAGCGTTGAGAAGGCTATGGGAGAAATGAAAAATGTTCTCATGTCACAATTGCATGACCATAGTAGGAGCATTGAAGAGCAAGACAAGACACTCGAGTCAGTGTCTATTACGTCCTATCTCTCTGCGAAAATCTTCCGGTCGCTAACTTGTGCCTTTCAGACTTCTTTTGGAGCTCTCCTCGAACGATGATCCAATCTGGACGTATTTCGATAGTCAACATAAGCACATCATGGACCAAATGAACAAAGCTTACAGGTCGGCCACCGTTACAGTGAATGGTGAAGCATCGCGGTATCATTATCCAAATTCTGGAACTGACTCGGCCCCCGTCCCCCTCAACGCTTTACAGTCGCTCGGGAGAAAACCATGGTAGAGTCACCGCAACATGACTCGCTTACTACTATGTTAGCAAATCAGCTTCAGATCGCACTTGCCGCCGTGGACGCGAAACAATCCGATGCAGTCATTGGTAAGCTCCGAATGCTGTTCACAAACGCCGTCTTTAATATTGTTCTACCATTTCTAGCTAAGGCACCAGGTGAAGCAGTATGGCAGGCAATTTTTGATCTAGTGAAGAACGTTTCCGAGAGCATGGTCTCTTCGTTGCCCAATTTCTGGAAGATAGCTACGAGTTTTATCGAGGGAAAGTTCAAAAAGGTATGCACAGTGTCGCCAATCTGTCGGGGCTTGATTCAGAGTCCCGTTTTGTAGTTCCAGACCAATAGCTCGGGCGGACGGCGAAGTCCTTCCCAATGCAGAATTATGGCCCATGACATCGTAAAGCTCTATGTGGCCCTTATTTCGGAGTTCTTCACTCTCTCCGATATGGCTGTCATGGCGTCTCCTAACACCGCGAGTCCTGTGTCTTCCCTGGTTCCTGTCAACACAACCTCCTTCACGACCTCTCATTATCTCATGAAGATCCTAGGCGAGGTCCAAGAATGCATAAACGAGTTAAACTCGATGGACATATCGAGTGAAGTTTCGTCAAGTCTTAGGAGTCTTTTAGAAAGCGTCAAGTGGCGTTTTGAGGATATCCTAATCAATACATGGCTGCGGGGTATGTACGGCCTTGACTTCCGTTTCCATACCCCAGCTGACATGCGGCCCAGATGCCAACATTTTCTACCACCTCGAAACATGGATTCCCAGTCCCACCGATCCCTCAGCCACTCATTATCTGACCCAAATGGAGGTTTTTCAGCGACATGTTACGACAGCCGCGTTCAAGCTCGCCGGTGGCGTCGATCTTTCGTCTTCTTCCCTTACCAAACCCCTCAAACAAAATCCTATCCCTTCTGCCTTCGTCACTAAAATAACCAAAGCCTTTATTGACGCCCTGTACGCCTTTCTGGACGGCCTCGTGCTGTTATCCTCAAACGAAGCCCCGATCGCTCCGGCGAACCGCCCCATTGCATCAACGACGTCAAACACAGCAAATACCACAGAGCTGCTGGACATCTCGAATACTGTATGGCTGGATCGTACATGCTTTGTGCCTCGCTAATGGTTTGCCTTGGTTCAGGACATCCGATTACTCTTGGTTCTGTCCAATTTTGGGCACCTAACCAGCTCCCTCATACCAGGAATGATCACTCAGTTGGAGAGTGCCTTTGGTATCGCCATAGCTGATGACAGGCAGGTGAGAAAAAGAGGCTTTCGGTGCCCTCATCCTCCGATCTACCGGCAGTCAAACTGATTTTCAATTATAGACCCTGATGACAGTCGTCCAAGAGCTCGACAAAACCTTGTTCGAAGGATATGCAAAGCCGCGAGCCTCGGTAGCCACAACCCTTCTTCGTGGCGGAATTCTAGACAACGAGATGGATTGGTTCGAAACCCCGCAGCCAAGAGGTAAGTTCCGTCATTCTCTCACCCTCATGTTTTTCTCGTTTTCTCATGTTGACTTATGTCCGCCTTAACTAAGATATCCGGCCTTACATGTACGAGACCTTGATGTACCTTGTTGGTGTGCACGCGCAAGTCAGCAGCGCAGCAGAAGGTCTCTTGGAAAGGACCCTAAAATTCTTAGCCGAGGAATTAGCTGATGAAGCTCTCCGTTGCTTCAAACAAGTGAAACGTTTTGGCATGGGCGGGATGCTCCGTGTAAGTTCACCGATCCATTCCTGACCCCACACCGTTCTCTTTAGAACTGGCGTCTATGTCGGTCTTTGAATACTAACGCGATTTTGCATTTTGCTCCATGTCACATTAGGCAACCCTGGAGATAGAATTTATGCATCAAACCCTTGGAAAATATGTCACCCCATCAGCCGCGAAGACACTTTCTGATCTTTACAGCAAGATTTCTCAAGCATATGCCCGTCGACCCGGGGACGAGAACCTACAAACGAACCTTGACGGTGTCAAGAAGACGTTGGCTGATACCCGCCGGGCAACGGGTATTGAATTTCTGTGCTTTAGACAGACCAAATCGAGTCGGTCGGGAACGTCAAAGGTGCGGGAAAAGGAGAAGGACGGCTCTCGTGGTGCAACCCGCTAATTCTAGATCATGATACATATGTCCACCGTTGATACCCAGTCCGCATGTAGATTATTTATTGGAATAATCCGGGAATGTACCTGTACACAGTATCGTAAAAGAAACTGAATCAATATTACGACCACCCAACTATTCATCAGAAAAGTGAGGGTCGGTGGGACGTTGAGTAAAGGGTTGAAGATATCCATGAGTGTCGCGGATGACGCACGTCCTGAGCATGCTCGGTCGGTTGAAGTATGTAGTCCATAACTAGGCCAGTAGGTCCACCAATATGGTAACGATCCCTAGAACTGAGTAGAGAGATCAAGATCGTGTGGTAAGGCGGAGCCGTCAAGCCCTACCTATTTCAACGCCAATCAAAGCTATAACGATCTGTTCAAGCCGTTCGCCATGCTTACTTGAGACGGATTCTTTGAGCAATTGTAACATATCTTGCAGCACCTGGGCCATTTTTGATATGAGCGCGTATTCTGACAAGAGAAGGAAAGGACATCACCTCTACACGAGTATTCAGCAAATTGATTCGTTGAGGGATTTCTAAGTAGCTTCGTGCGGCATCGTATAGTGGTTGTTGATCGGGAAAGCTCTGCGGTACACAAATCAGATCGGAATCGACCAGCGGGAGCTGAGAAAACACATACCCAGAAGACTTCCTTGAAATTGCCCGACACGTTAGTAAATGCAGGCAAGGTTTGAGCAACTTCCGTGCTCACCGGTGAGTCAAGGACCGAACCAACTGAGTTGATATTGCTTCGCAGCAGGAACAGTTGGCCTATCTGTTGCATAATTTCTGTACATCAACGATGAGCACGTTACTTGTACGAGGGAATGGTGCCATGTCTCTCACCTTTATGGGGCATGCCTATTTTGCCTGTTTCGCTGATGATTTCGGGAATATCCTTCGTCTCTTCTATTGTGTTCGAGATCAAACTTTCAAACTGAGAGTCGTTATGAGGCGTACTCGGGATAGAATCAAGAACAAACGTACCAACGAAATCTTGACAGATTGTGACAGAGCATGCGATAAAGAAAGTTTCGTCCTGGAGATGCGGGTTAGAAGGGAATCCAACGAGAACAGAGATAGACCACACATATAACCAGATCCTTTCCGTAGGGTTATCACGTCGTTGTATATTCTACAAAATGTGGAATCAGAACACGTCGTGTGGCATACCAAATGTGGAGATTTTACCGACTATAATTCGCGTAGTAGTAGTTCAGGTCCTCCATCTCGACATCATCCGGCGCTGTTTGAGGGATGAGAAGGCTTAACGTTGAGCCAAAAATGGGGCTCACCGAGTGGTTCAACCTCAAAGCGTCTCCTGTGTGGCGGTTAGGAAATTGCCGAGCCTATCTGGTATCGTTCACTCACAATGATGACAGGAGCCGCTTTTCTTGGGCTTCAGACATCCCCCATACGACAACAGTCCCATAATCGAATATGTATATTTCTGCCTCAGTATTTGACGCATCGAACCTCCCCTTCCGCTTGAATGTTCGCATTTCGTCACCACTGCTGGGTCGCAGCTCTGGTACTCCCAGTAGGTCAGCTTCTCTCGACATGTTACTGGAGTTTTGCGCGTCGTCATTGGTAGGACCGTGATAGCTATAGGGAGAATAAATCACTTCATCAATGAGCTTGGGGTTGGTATGGTAGGCGTTTCTTCGGGCGTTTAGGAACTTCATGACATCGTCCATCCGGAACGAGCTGTAAGTTGCACATGAGAATCACTTGCTTGCGAAACAAGAGTGTGATACCTGGCTGTAGCATATGCGGTGACTCTAGGAAGAGATTTCGCCTTCTTCTTTGTCAATCTCATAGCATCTCGGCGCGCTGTACCTTCGGGAATGAGGGATATTTGGTTGTAAACCTATACTATCGTTTAGAACGGACCGTTTTGGGTCAAATGCAGGAAAACAGACCTCCACAGATTCCATTTCATCTGAATCTTCATCAATATCCCCTTCGTCACTCTCTCCTGCAGTTGCGGTTGCAGTCCCACTCTCGTCATGTCCCTCTTCGAGGTGCTCCCGCCTCGCCCTACTCTTGAGGTCCACCACAGGCGGTTCAGGTGGTTCCGGTTGTTCAGGGAGTACTTTTAGTTTCCCTAGAATTGACGATGTCAGAACGAACTACAGTCGATAATAATTCAAGGCTAACCTGCAGCTTTCGTGGACCTATTGGCACCTTTCGGTTTGGATTGACCTTGAAGTTCTGGGGGCATTGGGGGCATCGTGTATAGCAGCCTCACCGTCCCGGGATATGTGCGGCTGAGTACACTGACAACAGAAGGCACGTTCGGAAAATCTGACAATACCAGTGACGTAATAGATGTGCTTCGCACGTGCCATAAAAAATAAATAATCTCTATCATTTTTGACTTGAGTTCTCACGGTCTCCTATTGATGTCTGACTTCGTCGTTCGATTCGTATATCTGGGAAACATTCCAGGTCCAACTCTACGCTCTACACATGTGGCCATATAATCGTCCTGGCTCACTTATAGGGATGATAATGGGTGCTACTGTCATAATCCACGTCGTGCCATCCACTCTCAGCTCTTTGTCGTCAGAGACTCTCAGTCCTCTCAAGTCTCCACGAAAGCACGAAGTTACATCACCTCCATCTTCCTCGGGAAAAACCCTACTTTTCTGCAAATGAAGAGCACCCGAATTTTCGTGGATGGCAACCATTTTCTCAACAACCTAAGTTATAGTAGGACCGTGTCACCCATCTGCTTCTCGGGAGGGTGCCTGTCGGCGATAGCACTGGGCGCCACAACAAGCAAGCTTCGAAGAGAACTTTAGGTTACTCCCGAACTGGATCAAACTCGGAGTCTCGGGAGGTGCCCCTTCACTGTTCTCGTCCTCTGTTCTGGGAGATGACTTATGTTTTCTATCTGCCATATAGAGGCGCCGGGTATTAATCACCGCCGCGTCGAAGCGTCGCTTTGAGCGAGGAAAATTCTTTTTCCGCATGTCTTCGATTTTACCAGGCTGAGGCTATAGACCCACTCGACGATCCAGGTGAGAACGTCCCTAACGTACGGTTCATCCAACATTTCTCCGGTTAGGGGAGAGTCCATAGTAAATCGGAGCCGTTTTACTGGGTTATTCGACATTATTCGTGGCCCCGAGAATCATATTTGAAGGCAGGAAAATGTTGAGGTAGATGCAACGGGTCGGGCCGAATTCCTCTTATGGATGACACAGATCACTTTATCGCCACCAAAGAATGAACACTACGGCGCCTGCAGTCTCTTCCCCCTCTCCCTCCATTCTAACTCTCCTGATCAAAAGTGACTTTGAAGTGGCTGCCGCAGTGTTCTCGCCCTGATGCCTGACGGCTGGACTTGAGCTTGAGGTGTTGCAGATCGGACTGTCGAGGTCAAGGTCTCAAAGTCGTGAGGTCCTCCACACTTGGCACTTCAGCGGGGGGTCCCCCAGGAATGGCAGCTTCAGCAGGGTATCATAGTGATAGAGAACACAGCAAAAGAGACAGCAGATCAGCTAGCGGTGGTTCTAGGTACAAGTCCATGAGTTTCGGGGAGTGTCCATAGTGTCTAATATACAAAGCAACTAGCAATGCGATAACAATAACGCGACGAACCATGATGAAAAGGCAGATGCAATGAATGTACTATACAAGAAGATCGTCAACGCCCATGTTGAAGGCGCCGCAGCAGTTGCTCGTCGGCGGGATCCCGCCTGGGTGACGAAGCATTTTGGAGATGTTCCAAGGGGACGAGATGTCCGTGGGCGGTTGCTGGTAGTCCTACGGAAGAGTGTAGAGACACCGGACTGGAGTTGTTCGAAGAGGTTGTGGAAGTAGAGCGAGGGTATTCGACCGTGGGGACCGGTAATATCGAGGGATGGTGCCCAGGGATCCGAGGTGAGTGTCCGTCGATCCTTTGGAAGTAACCATCCACAGCGTCTGATGGCTGTATGCTCACAGGCGTTAAACCCTCCCTGGGGTCGCGGCGCATCTTGCTGGCTCGGGCACTACGAAAGAGACCCTCAGGTACTGGCATGTCGCCTATCCCACGAATGCTGTCCACTGTGGCAAGTCGGTTCAAGCCTTCCTGACTAAAGTAGGCAGCTAGGAGTCGTTGAGGTGTCAGTGAATGTACAATGATAGCCGGGCGGAGACGCACTCAAATGCCATTTTCGGACGATTCCCCGTGGTCGATCCTGAGGTAAAGAAACATGGACACTATACGTCTGCTTGACCAGTCGCTCGGGCTCAGACGACCCCGGCCTTGTGAGTCTAGAATCTCGTCTCCTATAGGAACCTTGTGTGAAAAACCACGATAGCAGTATGTCGGGCGACGCACCTTAGCAATTGGGCCCACGGTGTTACGGGGTTGAGAGGATCGTCTTCGACGTCTGATTCTTTTTGGTGATAGAAGAGAAATTCCTGAGTAGACAGCAAGCAAACGTTACTGAGCATTCTCCACCAATGAACACTCATACATACATCGCGGACTCCTGTTGTAATGACGTTTAGATCACTTCTGGTATCGCTGTAGTGGGAAGGGGAACTTACTGCTTGGACCCCAGCCCATCCCGTCAGTCCTTTAATCCAGTGTCATTCGTGTGGCAAAAGAAAAGGAGCGAGACGACATACCACCGTTCCATCCCAATCCCTATAGTCTCAGTGTTTGCGCCGCGTTCCTCCCAAACATAAACATTTCCAGGGACAATAGCACGCCGCTCCTCAGCATCGAGGCGGCGAGTGATGAGAGGCAGCTTATTCGTAGCAACGCCATAGAATACTTGAAGTGCATCTCTTGTAGAGCGAACACGCACGCTTTCTAATGTTGGTCGTTGCATGAGGATTGGAGGGGGGAGGGGGAGAAATGAATTGTGAAGGGTGACTGCCCACCGCATATAAGAATTTCTGCAGGAACTGGACAAACAGGGTTGAATAAAGATCGGATTTATGGATCCATAGATATAATTAGGTTTCGACGTACCATGTCATAATGTCATGGACGTAAGTGCATCTCACGCTGACATCCGAGATGGACCTGCGAATTCGGGGACAGAACGGAGCGGACAGGTGGAAAATAAACTCCAGGCCGAGGAACAGGTTCGAAGAAGCGCGTTATCGAATCACTAGGTCCATGAAAGGTCCATGCGTAACGGTACAAGAAACTCACAAAGGATCACAGCCCTTGCAGGATGATGATCGAGGATGTTCTTCCCGATGCCAGTCAATAAGGAGACCATGCACTCATGCACCCTCTAGCAGTACGAGTCTACTCTCCCGCTGCTGGTACACCCCCGGGTCCAGAGAATGTAGGATTTGCCATGTCTTGGCCTCGTAAAAACGAGGTCCCCGCTGCCTGAACTTGGCGGTGCCGGCAACCTCGGCGTTGTACACATGGGGAGTCCCCACCAGGCTCGGGTTCCTTCTAGATGCAAATATGTTTTTACACGCCCTAAATTTTAAAAGCTTAATCGACAGTAAGATCGTGACAAACATACCCCGACCCTGTGAAAGGTCTCCCGGTCAGAACAAAATAAACGAAATCCTACGATACCTATACGAGGTCTATATATGTACAAGACATTGCCAACTTTGATCGGGCAACTTGAGTATGCAGGGGATATTGAAGGCCTGGGAACTTCGTTATTCAGAGTGACGGTGTTCTCGGGACAGCCCGTGATTCTGGAATATGTACGACATGGGCATTGAAAGGGGTGATGGACATCGAATGGACTGAATGGAATGATAAGTCGAAGTCGAATGGAGGTTCTCCACATCATTGACTCGTTGTATATCATAACTCTAAAAAAGAACCCTTGTTTCCACCGTATCCTCGGGCGTCGACGTTTCCCAGTTGAGTAAATTATGCGAGGGAGATTCCATACGCCGAGTCATAACCAGCCTCGATGAATAGCATTAGAATAACGCGACCGGTTCCCCCTGAGCCGTTGAACCGCGCTGATTCCCGGCGGCATCCAGTCTGAGTTCAAGTTGCATAGTTGCACAAGTAATGCCCACGCCACCCGAGAATCCTCATGTTTCTCGCACACGATCGATAGGAAGTAAACGGCACCAGTCGGATATCTCTAATTAGGCGACCGCCATTCGAAACAAATGGAGTGAAACGGTGTACTCAAATAATATTTAAGGGGTATGAGTTGAGGTCAAGGTACACGCAAAAATGGCTGCGTATTGACGTCTTGTTCAAGAGAATATCGACGCTCGACCCAGTGCTCTGGCCCGGTCGACTCCACAAGCGAGGGAACTCAAGCATGTGCTGGGATGCCCCGTCTACACGCGAGGTGCACCCTTTGCACCCCTTCGCGGAACCATGCGCGATGTGGTGTAACTGCTATATGGGTTCTGCCGGGGAACCTGACTGAAAAACGTAAGGGATTCAGGCGAAAATCAAGCCACGGCGATTCCTCGGGCGATTTGATATACCCAGTCCTGATAGTACGTGCTGGGAAAAATCTGTGATATGTCTTTGCGAATCTTGAGAGCGAGGCGTCCATGTTGAGAGTTTTGCCGCCAAGAGGGCGGGACTCGAGTGCACGAGTATTTGCGTAAGATCCATATCAGGAGGCTGCGGAAGAGCGAGCCCTACGAACTCGTGCAGGTCACCGTCCGATGGACAAGAAAGATAACCTACTTCATTACTTCATTACCTCACAGTGCACGAAGCCGTCTTTGAAGTACAAAGGTCAGCCTGAAACAGCGACGGAGTGAAATCAGTGTTATCATCGATTCACACATATCGACTCTGTTGATAACATTATTGGTCGCTATACCCTCCGAGCGCGGTGACCAGACGCCACATTTTAACAACGCCGGTACCAATACTGAAAAGTGAGTCAACATGATAAGGACCTGTACAATGAGCCGGGAACTCACTTAGCTTTAACCACCTCGCCCATGGGTGTCCAGATGGCCTCCATGGATGAGAATGCTGAGCCCGTCTCTGGCTTCGAGCCTTTGCGCTTCCGCCCACTTGGCCCTACCGAGTCTTTTTGCGGTCGTACCGAAGGGGGTGCATTGCCTCCTCTAACGCGTATCCTTTGAACCTTATACGTCTTCTTAATGTGTGAAAATACGTGCTGTACGTCCCCAGCGAAGTACACATCCAGCAGTTTGTATCGAGTCTCTGGGTTGGGATCAGGTTGAACGCCATCGTTCAAACCGATGGGCTCTTTGAAGATGGAGGCCATTTGGTCAATCCCCAGGTCTGTAATGCTTTGGCTGGAAAGTGCCGAGGACACATTGGGTATCGTCGGGAATTCATAAAGTCCCGCTAATAACCCTGGAGACGATGTGAAGTTTTTATGGATGCAAGAAGCAAGATTACCTCACCTTTCTCAGGTCGACGGACAAGTAGAATTTGGGGCTGAGC
This sequence comes from Marasmius tenuissimus, assembly GCA_029532415.1. NCBI lineage: Eukaryota > Fungi > Basidiomycota > Agaricomycetes > Agaricales > Marasmiaceae > Marasmius > Marasmius tenuissimus. The sequence goes on along the minus strand of JAQOTA010000050.1, from coordinate 4,789,496 downwards.
ACCCGTGTCTGGTGGACACCATTCGATGACACTCACGACATCGGTTTCTTCCCTAGATTTCTTTCTTTCGACCTTCATAGGATATATTGTAACGTCAGAGGAATCATCGACTGGATCACAGAGCGTGCAAGCATCTTCTATATCCACGACAGCTTGAAAATTTTCAGCCTGGGATACTGTCAGAGACAGCCACTCCGTATTGCTAGGGAACCAACTCCCGCTCACCTTCCGTAGTTGAGCCAAACACCAAGGACGAAGGGGGCATATGTCACAAGAAGGGTCGCGTACTTTGCAAACTGTACTCCCCAATTCGATGAGAGCTTGGTTTATGTCGCCCGGGTGCTTTCCGTTGAGGTCATCGTCTGTGGCTGGAAATAAGGGTCGTGTCCATGGCATGCGGTCAAAGATGTAGATACCAGAGCTTCCACGGACCATCGCAGCAGCCGCGGACCAAAGGATATCGAGGGTGGGTTTGGTTTTGGGAGGCGCATGAAGTGCTAGCATGCGACTTAGGAGCCTGTGTACATTGCCGTCTAACTATTGCAAAGGTCGACAGTCAGCCATCAAAACCCATCTTACAATCACAAGAGTTTACCACAGGCACCCGTTCGCCATAAGCTATCGAGCAGATCGCACCGGCGCTATAACGACCGATCCCTGGTATGCTGGCTTCCATATCCTTTGCATTGTCTGGCAACCTGCCCCCATTCTCTTTGACTGCTTTCTGGGCGCCAGCAAGGAGGCGGCTGGCACGACTATAGTACCCTAGGCCTTTCCATAACCCATTTACGTCTTCGATAGATGACTCCGCCTGGAAATACACAATTTAGCTAGACGGGGCCAATCCGGGGAAGTTCAACACACCAGGTGGCTCAACGTTGGGAATCTGTACGCGATATGACTAAGCATCTCGTACAAGAACATCGTTCAGACTGAGACAGACCTTTCCATCCATGAGTTATAGTATGGGATGACTGTGGCGACCTGTGTCTGCTGCAGCATTATTTCGGAGATCCAGACCTATATTGGAGTCTGAGCATCATTCTCATCCGAGTCAAGCCAAACGAACCTCGTAAGCTCGCTGAGACCTTGCTTCAGCACTCAAGTTCGGGTCATACACCTTTCTCCAAGGCATTCCACGAGAGTCACGAACAGTGGAATACCACTGTAGGAGCGCGTCCTGAATAGGCTCGACCACAAATAGTACATGATCTGATCTGGAATGAACACCAGAGATTCCATCAGAGCCTCCAACAGATACTTTCTCAGTGCCTGCATTATTCGTGCGTCTCTTTGAGCCCGGTTTGGTCTTGCGTGTTCTCGCTACGCTGCGTCTCGGTATCGATTCGAATTCTGAGGCTGAACTGAGGGTGAAGTCGTCGTCTTCTTCTTCTTGATGCCCGCGCTTTCGTTTCCCGGGCATTTTCGAAAGATTGTCTATGGGTAGAGTTGGCTGAAAGAGGCGAACCCTGAGGCGGTTGGCAATGACAAATGGTAGCAAATGGTAGAAGAGTCTATATGACGCGGTCACGCCCCAAGTTGGATGACCGTGACCCGTGGGAGAACACGTGGGCTTCATTTTCATTTTCCACTCGCTGACGCTGACAGTGACGGCGAGTCTTGTTGTTCTTGTTGTTATGAGTCTACGCCATTGGCCAAAACGTTACTGTCGTCTATACTATACCAGGCCCTTCGCCTCCAGTCTCGTTTTCTCAAGTATTGAATTTCAGATCCAGGCCTTCAGTACCCTCAGCCAGCAATCACTCCGTTGACAGCCGTGAGTTGACTTGGGCCGTGGCAACAGTGGGCCCAGACATATCAGACCTGAAGATCTTCCCAAGAAAGCCTCCCGCCTCAAGATTTCATCGGTGAGCGCAACTCCCTTGGAAACTTCTGTGGTTAACACTAGCACCTGATATTAGTCGCCTTTAGTCGAAGGAAATTTTTGTGCTAATGATTGGCCAAACTGCCTGCTAGCCACCTGCATCGGACTCCTTGACGATAACAGTGATCTTCTCCATCTAGACCATTTTTTTCGCAGCAAAAACCCATGCGAAGTTCTGGAAGATCCAAAGGACTATGTGAAAGCTTTCTTCAGTCGCTTGCCTGCAGCTCGACTAAATCGGCATTGACTCCCAGTCCTGGTACTCATCGCTCCGCAGTTCTCAGAACGTGCGACCATGGGGTACTATCATCCTCGAACTCGCGGCCCAGAGGTATCCAACTCCCGCCAGTCTTGGACGTACGTTAACGTGCGTGAAATGCGCACTAAACCAAAACGACAAGAGCTTCCCATTCGACTGGTACTACTTCATTAAACTGTGGCTTCGGGACCGGGTTCTGATCCCTGTGCCTCCGTCAGCATCTGCAGTTGATATGAATCCGGTGAGTATGTTCTTTCCACGCTGTTATCTGAAATCCCTTGTTAGCTTCTGCCGGTGGCGATATGCTGTTGGCTTTTTGATTTCTCGAGGTAATTCCGTGGGCGCGGTATTTTCTCCTTTAGTTTTTGAACAATTCTGTAAGCTATGCTAGGCTCAGAGTACCTCACGGCCTGGTTCCTAACATGTCCTTTGGCCCCCACACTAGAATATTCCTGGCAGTCCTTCCCACTAGCTAGGACTGCGGCTAGAGCATTTCCCCGCCCTCGGGACCCGTTCCTTCAATACCTTTTCAACATATGAAATCCATCAGTAATACTGCTTCCCCATAATGGTGGAAAGGTCGTCAGAAGCATTCAGCATGGAAGGGATGGCTACCCAGCGCTTAGGCCTAGAAAACATCAGAACAGTATCCCCTCTCAACTCGGTCGCCCGCCACACGACAGCCAACCGATTCTCGAGGTCCATTTTTCCTGTCGGAAGACGGTGTCGAGATATTACTACCAGGTCCGCAACTTATCTTCAGTGTTCTTGAATATCAAATGATAGGGAAGTTCACTCCCCACACATCCAGCCATACCATGTGTAAACAGTCTCAGCTAAAGTACACTGGGAGGGATTGTGGCAAGAGTCCTCGAGACCTACGATGCCGTTTGACTCGTCAGCTTGTGTACGGTTAGTATTACCCGGCGAAATCGTGAATCCCACGAACTTAGTTCACACTGCGAGTCGGAGTTCCACTCGCGGGACCCCTTTTCGAACGAACCGTCAATCCCTCGTCACTCGGTCGTAATCTTTGACATGCCGGACCGTAGTTTCCTGTCATTTCTCGGTCGGAGTGCGAATACCCCACTTCACAGGCAGCAGGTAGGTAAAGGCGCACGGTACTATACAAGATTCGCGATGGACATAAGATCCTCGCCCCCTTTCCCATCAGGTCAAAGCGACCGACCCTTGATACTCTTGCTTTGAGAAGGTGGAAAGCGGGAGGGAGGGATCGCGCCTCGAACGCGGTGGGGCTTCAGATACAACAAGCGTATGGATAACCTGAGTAGAGAAGGACCCAGCAAACTGACCTGAAGGACGCCTTCAGTGCGCCCAGACCGGTAGTTCCTGAAGGACCGCACATCGCGACTCATGATATCTGTTGAGCTAAGTGATCTTACGCTGAAGCACCGATCTTCCGTCGCAATCAGAACCCCTTCATAGAAAGAGTTCTGTATATGTATAGGTGTACATACACAATCTCCCTTTCATTATTGATAGAAAAAATTCCGAGATAATGTCGAGTGTACATCCGTACGGACCTGGTGTGCGGTCCATACACTGAATGCGAATGAAAATAAATACGGAACGCGTAACTAAAGTTTTGGGGTGACGTGTGCACAACGATCTTCTGAGCCATAATCATCCCACAACAGGGACGCGTAAATCGACTTTCCTATAGCTCCACTATGACGTTCAGGGCAACTAGGCATTGTGCAAGACATCTAGTATGTCTTCTTCTTCTCGTCCACCGACAATCCACCTGCGAAGATGTAAGGATAGAATGCGGCGCTTGAATAAAATGGACATACCAGGGCCCATGTTCACGAGGAGAATAAGCCCTCCAACAATAGCTACAAGGTATGAGCAACAGTACAGCAAATGAAACGATTGCATCACTCACAAAGTGTCTGGAAGAAGTCGTACCTATCGAAGGAAGGTAAGTGACCGATTCGACACAGTTAAAACGGGAGACTAACTTCAAGAAATCACGTTGAGGGTGGGCAGAAGGTACGCTCCACCAGTTGTTGGCGAAGACGTTGAAGATGCTCAGGACCATGACGAGGAAGATGGCGGACCATTTTGCCTTGAAGCCGACTGCAACCATGGTGCAGGCACCCAAGCCGAGAATCGACACGAAAACACGCGCGATACTCCACGAACCTTGGATGATGAATCCAAGGAATAGGAAGATCAGAAGAACACGACCGGCGAGTAGGAAACTGAAAAAAGCGGGTCAACACCTTCATGTCAACACCACAAACATAGAAGCGCGTACTATTTCTTGCGGTCTGTTTCACTGATAGAAGGAAGTCCGGCAAATGCTTTCTTCCTGGTAATCATCGTTTCACTGAACACCATGACGAGACCACCGATGACACTGAGGTTGCGAAGGAAGAAAGTGAGGTCGAAGATGAGACCATAGCCAAACCCTTGAATGATAACCACGGAAAGAAGCCCAGCAACAGCGTATTCTGTATGACGCTTCGTGATGACGGCAAAAGAACCAACAAGCATGACCTACAAAACAGGAGTGTGTTCAGCGAGAGGCCGGTAACGTTGTAAGGTGAACTCACGATGATGTTGGTTAGCAGGAACAGATGAGAGATGCCCCATGGAAAGTGTCTGTGACTATACATGGAGGAAAAATTGGGAGCGAGCTATTCAGAAATAGAATCATGCGTGAAACTATGGCACGTACTTCTGCATATACCAAATTTGATCTCCCCACTGGGTCATAATTCTCAGCGCATCCTCGATGAATGTGACGACAATCAAAAAGCGACCAATTGCCGGCAAATGGGGCTTCAAAGGCTGCGAATAAATCTCCACGTTGTCTTCAACCTGTTGTCCAAGGGCTCTGACTTTCTCGAGAGGATCGTCAGGATTGGCTGACCGATAGCCTGAGGAAGGCCGCGAGTTGGAAAGGCCATGAGGGTCCGGACTATAGTTCTGCTGAGGACGGGCAATGTTGATACGAGAAGTCATGGTGGGGGAGAAAATCGAAAGAATGAATGACGAGCAGACGTGGTCGCGGATTTTGAGAATGTCAGACGTGGCGGTTTCCACGTGACAACTTCCGTCCACAGTCGGTGATGTCGGTGTTTTCCGAGGCTCAACTTAGGCTGCCAGTGACCAAGGTTATTGGGCCCGCTTAACACCCGTCATGATGAATTTCCTTTTCCTTCTCGGGAAACACTCGTGTCAGCTTTTTCTGCCTAGCCAAAGAGTGGTCATTGGTTGTACCGAGGGATATATACGTCATAAACATAACTACTACTTGCCACTTCCCGACCCCAAACTTGAACTCATTCAAGTTCAAAACCGCTCTGAAGGTCTCATTGCTGCCCCGACGCTTCCACCTCAAAGCGTCCTGCTTCTCGAAGCTCACAGGGGATTTATATGGCTTGAAGTCTTCCGAGAGACATTGCAACATTGACGTCCCGCGTAACCGCAACGCCAAATGCGGGGTCTCGTCTACTCGTCGGCTGTACACCATACTTCCGAGGACTGGCGTCTATTGACCCGCTGGAATTGGGATCAAAGACATCGTAGTACGAGTTGTCAATGTCAACGCTTTCCATCGGGGCGGGCCGAAACACTGGGTTGCGTGAAACCTCTACCCATGATTAGGTTCGAGCCTTTCATATTATAGATCGAGACGTTCAGTGGAGATCTCCTACATATTTTCGTCAGTAAGTGGGGAAATGTGTACGAGTATTTAATCCAGAAAACTCACCGACGGCCGTTCGCCGCGTTCACCAGCGTCGCTGGACTAGCCCGGACACGATGTTAGCTTCGCGCATGAATGTGCACTGCGGAGAACTCACAGTTCCAGCAACCCTCTGGAATTACTTGTCGGACTGAAAGTAGCACTTGTGGTATCCGAGGTGTCCATTGATGACTCGTCCGGAACAGATTCTGTAGGATCCTGTCGCGACGAAGGTTTGGTACTAAGTAAACGTGACGACACACTTGTGCATACCTGATGTTCGCCTGTTAGTGAGTCGCTGATAAAACCCTCTTGAGGCTCTGAGTCTTGTATCCACTCGCCTTCCTCAGCAAGAGGCCGTAAAGAAGGCGATTGAAGAGAATATGAGAAGGGGTTGTTCGGGGACAATGTTGGCAACCTTAGGTTGGGGGTGATGCTTCTGAAGGGGTTGTTGGAGCCCGGACGGCTTGGCGGTTCTATGGCCTCTGAAGCGGTGCTCGAAGAGCCGTGGGACGTGATTCGGAGCAGCAGAGCTTCCATGGCACCGCTAACTCTTGCCTCCCTTGCCTCAAGATCGCTTTGTACGAGCGACAGTTGTTCCTCCCATTTGCTGAAGCGCTGTTCATAGCGTTGTTCATTTGATTCTAGTAGTGACTGTTTCTTGATCACTTCTTCGTGTGAGTTCTGTAGGCATGCCCATCTCGACTCAAGATCCCGTTCAAACTCCTCAAGCCTTTTCTGTTCGGTCTCCAACGATATGCGCTGTGTTTGCATCTGCCTCTGAACAGCAGGGACCCCTTGCAACGTCGCTTCCAATGCCTGCTCCCTGGTCTCGACCTGGGCCTCCCTCTCAACCACCATTCGTTCTCGGCCATCGAGCACTTGCTGCTTTGCCCCGATCTCGTAGAGCATCACCTCTTGATAACTCTTTTGCGACGCGAGTGCTTCGATCATCTCTTTCTCGCGTTGCACCAACGATGTCTCCTGCTCCTCTGCGCGCCGCTCAAACTCCGCCTCCTGGTCCTCTCGTCGGCGCACGAAAGACGCATCCTGCTCTTGTCTAAGGCGTACAAGAGCTTCCTCGTCTCTGCAGACCGCATGACGACGCTCATCAAGGGACTCCTTGAGGACTCCGGCGTCAGCTTCGGAACGAGAAAGCTCCTCCTGGCGTTCGGCTATCTTGTCGGAGCGATCTTGTAGAGCATTTTCCGAGGCGTGAAGCTCGGTCCACCTCCTTGAAATGTCCCCCGAGTCGGCCTTGAGCGATTGGGCCAGCTGAGCAAGCTCAGCATCTTTGCGAGAAAGCTCCAGATTTGCCTGCCTGTGTTTATCGAGCCTTCGTTCGAAATCCCGTTCTCGCTCCAGGAACTGCAGCTTCTGCTGCTCAACCTCTTGTAGTCTTTGCGTAGCCTCTACCTCCTTCTTTTTGATCTCAAACTCCCGCTTTCTACTTTCTGCCTCCCTCCTCTCAGCCTCTTTCTCATGTTCGTAGGCTTTCGTCTCCCTGGCACGCAGATTCCTGAGATCCTGTTCAAGTCCCATGGTCCTGACAGCCCAGTGGTTCGCAGGCAGCACCGGCGATGGTGAGGTCGTCTGAGGGCGGCCGGTGTTTGTCGTGCGGGAACGTAGCACCTCTTCTCGTCGCACCACATCAGCCTCCCTCTTCGTCATCTCTTTATCCTTGTCCGAGCAGCGTGATTGATCTATAGCCAGCTTCGCTTCCTGACACCGGACCACACTCTCGCGCTGGGAGAGGCTCTCTTCCTGTTTCAATTGCGCAGCTTCAGCCTTGCGCTTGGACTTGACGAACTCCGCCTGCTGATGGGCCAGGGCGGATTCACGTTCGTGCAACGTCTGGGAATGCTTTTCAAGGCGAGATGCCTCCTGCTTCAACTCAGCCTCCTTGCGGACGGAAGTCTGTCTTTGCATCTCTGCGGTGTGGTACAACGCCTTCTGAGCTCGTTCAAGGTTCTCCTTTTCTGCAACGAGTCTCTCCTGCAGGGTCTCTAGGAACCCGTCTCGCTCGTCCAGTTCGTCATTCCAATCGCAGAAAGTCTCCGCCTGTCGTTTGAGGAGTTGGATGTAGCGGTTGGCGTCGGTGGGGGTTATGATCTGATGACGACGAGCACGAGTGATAAACCCCTTGAGTATGCCCAAGCTACGTATGATTGACTCGGGGTCGGGGCTATCATCAGAAGAGGAATCGGAGGAAGTGTCGTCTGAGTCGGGGTAGGGAGGGAGGGACCTCTCGGCAGCGAAGCGTCTCAAGGCATCTATATCGGGGATTTGAATTGTGCGATATGAACATGAGATATGAGTGAATTCTGTGAAACGATCAAGGGCGTACCGTTGACTGCGATTTCTGGCGAGGGCAGCTGCTCCGTGGCAAGGTTCGGTCGTAGATATCGCTCCGCGATCTCTTTGATGAGAGGGAAGTACCCTCCAGACGAAACGAGGCGCTCGAGGCGCAACTCTGCGACCCGCTCGTCGTCAGCAAGTGTCGTCTCAAGTTTTCGAAGAGCGTCTTCGAGCCAGCGTTCCTGTGAGATCATCGGCATGCGACATGAAATTTGAAACAATGACAGAATGGGGGCAGAAGTTATCAAGGGCTAGTGAAGCCCAATACTCCTGTTATAGGACACCATAACACGAGGTCAAACAGCGACCACACAAACCAGGACGGCCACCAGCCCAAACCGGCCCTCCCTTAGTGGTCTACAAGAAAAGACCGGTTCCTTAGCAGGAAAAAGAAGGACGGCCTCGCCCCCGTGAGCGGCGACGCAAGTTCCTGAGTGAATAGTTGCTGTCGAACAGTGTTCCGGATTCCTGGCGTTTGAATTCATGGCAACAACAGTTGGGAGCGCTGTCGGTCATAAAGAGGTAGTTGATATGTAAGGTTTTACTTGAACAAGCACATATTTGCGTTAGTGGTGGTGAAGTAGAAAGTTTTGTTAGTACTCACAGGGTGCGTATCGCAGAGTCTCGAGGTGGTCCTGCTTGTACGAGGTCAAGATATTGAAACAGCTTTGACCGAATTCAAAAGTTACCGTCAGAGCGGACCGGCATAATTTGCCGCTAGACGTAACAAGCGTCGAGTCCAAGCGCCCTACTGCTTTCTGGCGGAGATTGCGTTTTGCCGGATTGCGATTCTGTTCCTGCGGCGTCCATACATTGAATCGACATACATATAGATAATAACTCATTGCTCCCACACGCTCAGTCTTCCTAGACGCTAATATTCTATCGACCGGGCTTCACAGCAATCTTCATGCACGACTTGTTATCGAGGTCCCGGAGTGCTTTCTCGAACTCGGAATGCGTATAAACACGAGACACCTGAGAATCAAGTCAGTACTAGCACAAACTAGAATCAAGACCACCTACCATGCCTTTCACATTGACCTTTCCTCCGTCCAAATAGTCAACCGCTTTCGAAAAGGTGTCGTGTTGACCAATGGTTCCAATAATCTTCGAACGACTGAGTCCTTCAAATCACCCTCATTGAGGAGATCGAGCATACCTTAATCTCATTTGCGAATATCTTCATCGCCGACCTACGCTCATCACGTTTGAAAGTCGCTCGAGTTTACGCAAACAAGTAGCTCACCACTGCAGAGGTTCGTTCGGGTATAACCCGTACAATACCAGGGTCCCCCCGGGGGACACAAAATCGAGAGACCTATTCAACACCTTGACTGATCCCGTAGCTTCAATCTGTGAAGAGTCATCAGCGCTACGTTAGCTGCACTTTTTTCCCATACGCTTACTACACCGCGAAACCCGTTGGGGTTCTCCGAGCCCAGTCTTTTCCAGTCTTCTTCCGGATGGTCCCTATCAATCCCGAAATACTCGTCTGCAGCCCCGACCTTTTTTGCAACGTCCATCTTGACTCCCTTGTTGGACGCGAGCACGACACGCTTCACCCCGGTGCATTTGAGAATTTGGGAGATCAGTATACCTTGAAGGGGATTCGGGTTATCTAGATGAGACACCCGAAAGCATCGATAATATGACTTCTCACCACTTGGACCAGCTCCGATAATGAGGGCTTCAGAGTCCGGGGGCAGAGCAAGTTGTTGGACAGTGTGGACGGCACATGAGGCGGGCTCAATTAGGGTGGCCTCTTCGTCTGATAGATTGTGGATCTTGTACAATTTTCTGAAGTGGCTGTGGGCTGATTTTGAGTGACTGTCATATCAAAGAAATTGTCAATCCAAAACAAGACGTACACTACGAGATGGGATGAGAAACCGCCGGCTTGATTCACTCCGATGGTCGTGGTTTTCTCGCACTGAACGTACGCTTGGCGCTTACAGTACGAGCAATCATGACACTGTCAAAGACAGACATTGGTACGTGCGGGTATGAAGTCCTGTAACACTCACTCTTGTTATGGGATCGACAACGCAGCGGTCACCCTCCAAGAACCCTTGGACATTTTTTCCCAATTTGACGACGCGTCCGACGACTTCGTGACCGGGAATAAGCTAATCAAAAGTAAGAGAGGTAAACATCCACAGGGACGGAGAGACGGAGAAGGGGATAATCACCGGAAAATGGGCTTCGTGGTAATGGCCTACGCATGTGGTGGGAACGATGACAAAATTTATGAGGACGCGGACCTCTCTGGGTAGGAATGGAATGACGATACCTCCGGTGACCATATGATCAGATCCACATATTCCACAGCACAAGACTGTAGGCGAGCATGGGTCAGAGCGAATAGGAAGCCTTTAAGACCAACGTTCGAACCTTTCAAGAGGACTTGTTCATCTCCTGGCTCGGGGGTGGGAAACGACCGTAGTTCGTGTTGGTTTGGCTAGTTGAATCACCATGAATGACGTGCAGACGTTGATCAGGAGGGCTCCTTACAACAGGATAGTATACAGCTTGCATGACGAAGGTCGAGCTTGCGATGTGGAGAGGGTGGGCCCAATCGAGTTGATAATTTTGGTATATGCATAGCGCTGGGGTTTTTAAGGGCTTCTCGAATTATTTATAAAGGCGTCCGAGGCCCCGGACACTCCTGATATCACCAGCAATGGCATCGTTTACTATGCTCCGTTGTCCTGGGTGTAATTCGTATGTTCGTTCATATTGACGGTGTAGGGGTTCCAGGGTGGTATACATGTCCCGGGCCTTCCTGGCTCCAAAATCCGATTCAGAGCGAGCCTGCTAACTGAGTTTACAGCAAAGCCAAGATCTTAATAAGGCAGAGTTTAGACTTACCTCCGAAGTGTGTAGATGGTTGTCTCTTGCGAGACATGTAGTATATATAATCCATATTAATGGTGAATATACATAGATGATAGGAAGGTCAACTTCGACATGGACGACGACCGCACGTCCCCGCGTAAGAAACTGGCACAGTCACAAGTACGCAGGAGACAGAGGACTTTGAACGTTGAATCAGGTGGAACCGTGATTCCCTTCAGGCTTCGAAAGTTGCTCGAGGCTCGAGATAAGTCAGAAATGCCGACGGGTTCTTCGGTTTCGTTCAAATGCGAGATAGCGCGACGTGTCAGTCGCCTCCACTGTCCAGATAATAGATTGAGATTGAATGGCATGATGTCTTCGATTACAGGGTGAGCTTTCGGTGACGCTTTGAGGCGGAGAGCAGAGCAACAAAGCAAGGGTCAGCAGAAGCCATCCGTTGCGGAGTTCAAACTCCGAAGAGCTCGGATAAGATAATCTATGAGATGAGATCACACGGTGACTATGTTAGCCGACGCTACCGCCGTACCGGACACTACGACCTCGCTTGGACCACCGTCACTACTTACCCCAGGACCCCTCACTGAAATTCTCGAATCTCAGCTGCTTTACTGGAAATTTCTTCTGGAATTTATGTAAAGGAACGCAGGGCTGCAACGATCCGAGCCACACCAGAAAACCATGTCTTCCAAGAATCAGCCCGACGATAAGCCCGGAAACCTTTTGCAATATCACAAACGGAGACGACAGGTTCCTCTTGATCCAAAGAGAGCAGGGCGTGAATTAGCTAGGGCGGGGAATCTAGGTGTTCTCACTGTTGAATCTCGACGGTGAGTCGGTCACTTTACTGTGTTTATTCAGCTTATCAGAAAAGGATACTTTAGCTGTCTTCAAACACTTGCAGCTTACCGAGCACCAAAGTCATCAATGCCGTTCCCGCGCTCTCGTTGCGCTGCAGTGCTTGTGGCGCTATTTGTGGGAAGAAAAGGCGATTTGTATGTCTTGCTAAGTAGGTAAGCTCAAACCTAATCCTCCCAGAGACGGGGCCTCTCTCTTATACAATCCTCCGACAGGCGATCTGCGACGTTGAGGACGTACGCTGGAGACACATCCTTACCTGGGGGAAAAGTCGACCCGACAGACAAAAGTCTAGAGGACACTGCTGTGAGTCCGTGCACTCGTTCGAGGGCCCGTCCATTCTGACACTGAAAAATGCCTCTTAGCGTCGCGAAGCGTTTGAAGAGGTCACTCGCGCTCAGTCGATCTTTTGTTCTTCACTGTGATTTACTGTGCCACCTGCAGATTGGACTGCCGAGGGACAGAAGGAAGGTGCCGTTTCTTTGCACTCTGGAGCCTTTCTTGGCCGGGAATCAACTCATCGTTACTCCGTGAGTGCGCCCTCTCAGGATCTCAACCCTCGGGCGGCACCAACTCACTTCTCTATTTCCTTTCAGGATAGTTGTTCTCATACTCGATAACACCCTTCAGGTGTATTTGATGCCGTATTCTCGTCCAGGGATATGCGCTGACACGCCCTTCCGATCTCTTCAGCCCATCTTGAACCATTCGGAAGTGACGTCCTTGTTTTCGCACCCTCTCGCTTCTTTCATTTCGTCGACACCGCCGTTCCCCGCAGAACCTGAAATGATAGAGGTGGAGTATCACACATACTACGACTACGATTGGGATGGACCTTCAATACGTATCTCGAACGGAGAGGGCGAGACTGAGGTGTTGCAGAATAGACAAGTTCGAATGCACCGGTTCATGACTGGAAGGGAGGCAGGTGGAATAAAGCCGGTCTTTGGTCTTACAGCGTGAGTAAACCATTTCATACACGTTGTTGCGGTGTGTGTTCTGAAATCGTAACAGAGGAATGCTCATACATGCCGCGCGGATTGGATACGGGAAAGAACCAGAATTTGAAGTCAACCCACCGACAGCACCAACCATGGAGCAACGACTGGCCTGGGGGGCGGTAAAGCCGGGATCCCTGATCAAGGACGCTTTGTTAGAGGAGAATATTGACGTTGATTGGAATAAGCTCAGAAAGCTCGCCGGTATCGAGGAGAACAGCCGTTCCAAGAACATTCTTCACCTAAAACCCGTTGGGTCCGGTTCGTCGTGGAGGAATGTAATCTGGCGATCGGCCGACCATGGGAGAGGCAAACGATATGAAAGCAAACTTTAGCTACCCGTAAGACCTTGTTGGACCATGTATGACTGTACATTAGAGATGTAGACCCAAAGTATACCCAGAGTCAAGTAACGTAGAGAAATTTGTTGTTCTGTTACTGATCGACTCCCAATTGACACCACAGCAGCACTGCCCCCGGTTGCCGGCCGCTCCTTGAGTCTATATGTAATGCCTGCATCAGCGACCGCAGTGATTTCCACTCTTCCTTTACCTTCTTCTTCATGCCTGCAGTCTACATTGTTGTCGCGGTGGTCGGAACTGTCGCTGCTGGGTTCGCCTTCAAGCATGTGCGTATCATTTAGCTCTTGGATTGGCAGGATATTGACATACACGGCCGGTCGTATAGTTCGTCTATGATCCCCACATTGCTCCAAAGGTTGATGTATGGACGCACGAACTCAGAGTAAGGCGTGAAGCCAGACGCAGAAGACGGCATGGGCCTATGCCTGTGTCAGTAGACCTGAACAACGCTCACGATGACCGGCGCTCGGATACATCGGGCAGTGACGACGACGACGACGCTCGTGACGGCAAAGAGTCATATGAACTGGAGGACATGGTCTCCAAGGAGGTCCTGGACTGGCGGAATGGCGTTGACAGAGCGGCGACGCTGAGGCAAAGGAAAGGACACAATGTCGATTCTCAGTCGATCGCTAGTGGGAGCTCCACGTCCTGGTCGCTGCCTCAGGTGAGCTAGTCCTCTTCCCGCTCAGGTCCTGGCGAGAAATTAATGACATCCATATCCAGAATGCATCTCCAGTTTCGATACCTACCCACATTCTAGCAGATTCGAGTTCCGAGGCGACCTCTACTGTGCCCACTCGTATCTCCACTCCACTCAGCCCGCAGGTTTCAACGTTACGGTCGTCTGCCTCACGCTCGACACTTCGCTCACTGCCGCCGTCCACCGAAATCAGAAGCGAGCAGTTGGTTGCGATGGAAGTTTCACCACCAACTCCTGCACCTTCAACATTTTCCCTGACAGGATCGGATGAGCGCTCCCGAAACGTCGCTTCGCCATCCACTCCATCTCCTGCCGCAACGTTCAGCTCTCCGAACCTCGTCCCGAGCCTGTCTCTGTTACACCCTGTCGACCTTGACCGCGAGCACGATGTTGAGTTACTGTCAGCTCCGTCTTCCCGGCCGGATTCACCGTTCTCCAATTTCTCGCAACCCTCGTCGATTGGAGAATTCAGCGCTACCAGCAGTAACGAGGAACGTACAAACCCGGCTCACTCGGCAGGTTCCCCGCTTGTGCCTCCGCCGGGAATTACACAGGTGCTATCACCTCCAACTCTCCTCCAGATGTCTCCTCCATCCCCACAGTCATTTTCAGAGATGGCATCGTTCTATCAGACACCTACCACAACGATTCCAGGCTCCGCTATCTCCAGAACTCATTCGGAGTTGGAATTCCTGTCGTTTGATGGCGACGGCAACAGCACAAGGAGTTTAAGCCCTGACGATATCTCCTCCATGTCTTCGCACGACCATGAATCGGTAGGATCGTTTGACGACACCGACGAGGAAGCGTACGACGATGCAAGGGACGTGAGAAGCGAGTTTGGCGGAAGTGAATTGTCGATGGCTTCCAGTTGGGGCGGGCTCAGTGACTCCGTTCCTGGTTCCCCCCGTGTTGCTCGGCGGTAGCTCAGCCTCTCAGAGTGGAACGTTGAATAAAAAGGGATTACAGAGCTTACACATCACCGGCACGCTTGGGATGTGATTCCCTTGATTTGCTTCATCTTTCCGATATATCAAGGACAGCATACGTATTGTTGTCGGCCAGCAAGCTCTTGTACTTAGTAATATCGCGTAGTTTATTGTGGTTGGTTTCTCAGAAACACGATACGGAAATTCGTTGTATCTACTTTGAAAGAATGTAAAATATGTTGATGCCGACCGTACTGTCCCCCTCGAACTTTGTCGGAATCCACTCGCTTTCGGCGCGGTAAGATAGGCCCGTGTGTAGCTGTCCGTCTTCTTTTCGCCGGGATGCTATGTTACCAAGTCCATTCAGGTCCATGCGTTTTACTTTGAAGACATGTTACTCTGAACCTTGATTCACCCTCCCGGCAGTCGCTTCTGAATCGAAGCTCCTGAGAAATTTACACAGAAGCGTCGCGAAAGAGATTCGCTGGGTACTACACATCACAGTATTTCGTATAGTATTTCTTGAAGGATTTTAAACATGCAAATCGCTCTAGGAGTTGCAGTTGCAGCCATCGGGCAGACAACGGCGGTCGTGCGGTAACGAAGGAAGTTTCCC
Organism: Marasmius tenuissimus; assembly: GCA_029532415.1. Taxonomy (NCBI): domain Eukaryota; kingdom Fungi; phylum Basidiomycota; class Agaricomycetes; order Agaricales; family Marasmiaceae; genus Marasmius; species Marasmius tenuissimus. The sequence goes on along the minus strand of JAQOTA010000050.1, from coordinate 4,773,957 downwards.
ACGTTTCGTCATTGGTGTGGGCATCTGAAGGCCATCAGTGACCGTAACTGTAGTGCCAATTTTCCCTTCTCTTCCAACCACCACCTTCCTCTCGCCGTGCAGCTCGACGACGAGCTTGCTCTATTCGTCGTAGGCTATGGCCTCACATAACACCCAGGCAATTGCCTCTGGCGACCTGGTCGACCTCGTTTCTTCATCTGGCGCAGCAACCGTGTATCCTTCTGACGATGCCATACTCTCAGTCCTCCAGGCTCGGTTCAGAGCTGACCTACCTTACACACGAGTTGGGGCAACCAATTTAGTCATCGTCAATCCTTACAAGACACTCGCGAACGTCAATAATGTCAGTGCGAAGGAGTATGAGGAGAGGTGTTATAGAGATACGAGCTTACCCATGGTGGACTCGCCAAAACCGCTGCAACCTCATTTGTACGATCTGGCTGCAAGGATGTATCTAGTGATGAGACGTCGGAATGAGAGTCAGGCCATTCTGTCGATGTGAGTCCTTTTTTGCCTTTCTGCCTCTCTTTCTAATGATGCCTTTTTTGTCTTCTGTAGGGGCATCACGGGCTCGGGCAAGACATCCAGCTTGCGTCTTTTGACCAACCAGATTCTACGGCTTTCATCACATTCCAAGCCAGAGCTCAGGATTGCCGAGCAGGTCAAGGCTCTTAGTGTCGTCCTCGACTCTTTCGGCAATTCCAAGACCCTCATGAACCCGAATGCCTCCCGCCACGCTCGCTACGTTGAACTTCATTTCAACAACAAAGGGCGAATCAGCTCCGCCAAGGCCCTCACGTTTGGTCTCGATAAATCCCGAGTCAATCGGCTCACTCACGAAGAACGCTCTTTCCACGTATTTTACCAGTTTATCGCCGGCTGTACTCCTGCCGAACGGGATGCGCTGAATATCGAAGACGTATCGGACTACGCATTGCTTGCCTCTTCGGGCACCTATCGCCTGCCAGCTGGGCCATTCAGTGATGACTCAATTGCGATGGGTGAGCTGCGTGGCGCGATGCGCATGCTAGGTTTCAAGCCCAAGGCGACCCAATCCATATTCTCGCTCCTCATCACCATTCTTCTCTTGGGTAACCTCCAATTCGTCGATGGCGATATGCACGATTCCTCTGCCTATGTTTCGAATACCCAGGTACTCGATCAGGTAGCGCGGATGTTGGGTGTGGCACCGGAAGAGCTTAGTCAGGTGTTGACCAACAAGACGAGCTACGTCCGGAAAGAGCTCTATACGGTTCTGCTGAATGCACGGCAAAGTGCGGCTCAGCGGGACTCGTTTGTTCGAGACCTCTATGCGATCCTGTTTGCCTTTGTCGTAGAGACCGCCAACCACCGGATTGCACCTTCCTCCAAAGACGCTCCCCCTCATTCCCAAATCATCCTTTTCGACCAAGCTGGATACCAAACCCGTGGTGCCCAAGGCCTCTCTTCAATTGCTCTCACCGGCAATCAACCCCTCGTTTCTGCTTATGGACAGAACCATTTCGACGAGTTCGTGATTAATGTCGCGGACGAGATGCTCCACAACTTCGTTCTTCGTCACACCTTCGAGGATGGTGTTGGATACAACGCCAACATGACCTCTGACGGTATCTCACTTCCCGCAATCGCTACCATGGACAACTCCGCCTGTGTGGAGCTTCTCCGTGGCTCCAACGTTGTGGAGAAGCCGCTTCGCAAACCCGGAGGGCTCTTGGGCACGATGAGCCGGGCTGCTAGCGCTCACAAGGCGGGCAAAGGCAGTGATCATCGTAACGAGGATTTGCATCAAGAATTAGTAACCAAGTACGGCGTTCACGCATCCTTTGTCGCCTCTCCCTCCCAAGGAGGTGCTGCTGATCGCGGCCTCTTTGGAATCAACCACTACGCTGGAACATGTGTTTACGACGTTCGAGACTTTGTGGAACGCGACACTGATCTCGTCGATGCGGCGTTCGTTACCTTACTCCGTGGCTCGACTGAGGCGTTCGTGGCGAAGCTATTCTCGGGACCGGGAGTTGCGGCGGAGAGGCACGTTATGGACGAGAACATCGTAGTCCAAGCCCAGGTCATGAGCCGGCCAATGAGGGCAGCCACGTCTGTCAGCGATCACACGGCGGTAGTTAGGGATAGCTTGGATGCAGGAAGGACGTCAGCAGATTTGGAACACGTAGAAGAGAAGCCAGAACTAGGTCGAGGCAAGACATACCCCGTCAGCACACAGGTCACCTTCACGCTTTCCGACTTGTTGTCCAACGTTCACAGGGCCAGGTTATGGACATTGTCGTGCATACGCCCCAATGATTCTGGTTCCCCCAATTCGTTCGACAAGCGCCGAGTCAAAGCCCAGATTCGGTCTCTTCTTCTTCCCGATTTGGCGTCGCGGAGGAGTGTCGAGTTCATGGCTGATTATGATCTCCATAGCTTCTGTGAGCGCTATGTGCCGACTATGCAAGGGAGCGATGGGGAGAGGATAACGCAGTTCGTGAGAGCGAATGGGTGGACAGATGGCATCGACTACCACGTAGGTTACAGGAGTGTTTGGCTGGCGTACGATGCATGGAAATTGGCTGAAGATGGAGTCAGGAGATCCGAGAAGGAGGGAAAGAGATTACTTGGGGAAGCCGGGATGGTGGACGACGATGTGGCCAGCGATGCTGGAGGCCACGATGAGCTGGATAGGGCAGACGATGCCACGGATTACACGCATGATACTGGTTATCATGATGCGGGACGAGGACTGGCTCCTCCGCGAAGGCTGGAGGGCGAAAGCCAGGACGACCTGTTGCTACATCGTACAGGTACCAATGGTACCCAGTATCGCGACCCCAATGCCTCTGGGTACGGTCAAGGCGGCTTGCAAACTCCGGGCGTTGCTGCTCCTGCGTATAGTGATGGCGACGAAGGGGGTGCTTGGGGAGGTTCTGAATGGGAAAGGAAGGATCGTTCGGCAGGCGGCATGGGCAACATACCACCTTCCAACGACAATGCGGACGGAATGGTCGTCAAGGAGGCTGCCAATGCCGTCGAGGAAGTTCCCACAACGAAGATTCGGAGAGTCTGGCTTTGGATCGTCTGGGGTTGTACTTGGCTGATTCCATCCTTCCTCCTGAAACTCATTGGTCGGATGAAGCGGCCGGATATTCGATTGGCGTGGCGAGAAAAAGTCACAATTTGTTGGTTAATATTCCTCCTCAACGGCTCGGTTGTCTTCTATATCGCAGTGTTCCCCAAGTTGCTTTGTCCCGATTTCGACCACGCTTGGAACCCCTCAGAGGTCTCTCAACATGCCTCGGATCACGACATCTATGTGTCCATTCAGGGCTCCGTTTATGACGTCTCCAACTACATCTACGGGCAGCACAGCGACATCAACGGGCTAGCCAGTAACGGTGTCGACACGATCGAAGCAGTCTCTGGCCAGGACCTGACTCCCTACTTCCCTTATCCTCTCAACCAAGCATGCGAGGGGTTGGTCAGCTCTGGTTCTATCTTCATCACTCCCAAGAACTTCTCAGACCCAGCACCAACTGCAGACCATCGATCCGGAGAGGACAGAGCACGGGATCCTAACAGCCTGCTCCATAATAACGACTGGTACACCGCGCATTTCCTCCCAACGATTCGAGAGCATTACAAGGGCCCTCTCGTGTATGATAAGAAGAAACATATTGAAGCGTATGCTAGGGACGAGTCAATGAAGAAGTAAGCTTCTCGGCTTGTATCCCTCTTTCTTTCCCGTACTCATCCGATGCTAGGATTTGGGGGATCTATCGCGAAAACGTGATTGACCTGACAGATTACTTCAACTCGCAGGACGTGAACCTGAACAACAACGACTACAAGTTCTTGAGCCGCGACGTTGAAGACGTTTTCCAGCAGCGGTTGGGATTGGACGTCACCGAGGAGTTGGATAAAGCTTTTGCAAAGATGGACCCCATCGTCAAGCAGCAAAACTACAACTGTCTCTTCAACGCGTTCTATGCAGGCAAGGTAGACTTCAGGAACTCAGCGAGATGCACAGCATCTAACATCTCGCTGCTGGTTGCTGCCGGTTTTATCATGACGTCCATGGCCCTGAAATGTACGTCTGTTCCAGATTCTCTTTTTAGACGTCGCTCTAACTGTGATCTTCAGTCCTTGCTGCTCTGCAACTTGGTGGTCGCCGGACACCTGAACTGCAAGACAAGTTCGTTATCGCTCAGGTGCCATGTTACACGGAAGGCGAGGACTCTCTTCGTCGAACCATCGACTCCCTTGCGGCTTTGAATTATGACGACAAGAGGAAGCTCATCTTCATCATCTGTGATGGAAATATCACTGGTAGTGGAAACGACCGAACTACACCTCGTATCGTCACCGACATCCTTGGCGTTGACCCCAAACTCGATCCTGAGCCTTTGCTATTCAAGTCTATTGGTGAAGGTTCTAAAGCCATCAACTACGGCAAGGTTTATTCTGGATTGTACGAATTTGAGGGCCATGTTGTTCCGTATGTCTCGCTACCGTCTGTCACTCCACTCCTGGTCGCTTAACTGTTTGCACAGATACATGGTTATCGTGAAAGTAGGCAAACCTACGGAACGTTCAAAACCAGGGAATCGTGGCAAGCGAGACAGTCAGATCTTGCTGATGCACTACCTCAACCGAGTTCACTTCGATGCCCCCATGTCACCGCTGGAACTGGAAATATATCACCAGATGCGAAATGTCATTGGTATCGACCCGGCCTTCTACGAGTACATCTTTACTGTCGATGCGGATACTGTGAGTGGTGTTGATTCTGCCTTTTGCACATGTTTCGCTCATCTCAGGTTCTAGTCCGTCACTCCCGAATCGCTAAACCGACTTGTTGCGTGTTGCGCCGACGACTCCGCCGTCATCGGTATTTGTGGCGAAACGAAGCTGGATAACGAAGAACAATCGTGGTGGACGATGATCCAGGTCTACGAGTACTACATTTCCCACCATCTGTCCAAGGCCTTCGAGAGTCTCTTCGGTTCAGTTACTTGTCTTCCCGGTTGTTTCTCGCTCTACCGGATACGTACTTCGGACAAGGGTCGACCCATCATCATTTCGAACCGCATCATCGACGAGTACGCCGAGCCCAACGTCGACACGCTTCACAAGAAAAACTTGTTCTCCCTCGGTGAAGATCGTTTCTTGACGACCCTCTTGATGAAGCACTTCCCCACTTATAAGACCAAGTTCACTCCCGATGCCATTGCCCGTACGATTGCACCCGAGTCGTGGCGAGTCTTGTTCTCTCAAAGACGTCGTTGGATCAACTCGACTGTCCACAACCTTTGCGAGTTGGTCATGCTACCAGAGTTGTTTGGCTTCTGTTGTTTCTCGATGAGAATCTTTGTCTTCATCGATTTGCTGAGTACCATCGTGAGCCACATTTCGAGCTCCAAACGCTGCATTGATACTGATTCACTCAACTCCCATGTAGATTCTACCCGCCACTGTCGTCTACGTGAGTCGTTCTCAAAAAGATATTGAGATAGCCATGACTTACGCGCGTTCTTGTAGCTTGTATACCTTATTATTGTCGTCGCGACGGGCACCGCTCCTTTGCCTATGATTGCCATCATCATGATTGCTGCCGTGTACGGTCTGCAGGTACGTCTTATAGTTACATCTTAGCTGTCTTCCAGACGTTTATCAACTTCCACAGGCAATCATCTTCATCCTGAAACGTGAATTCATGCTCGTCGGTTGGATGGTGGTTTATATTGCATCGTACGTTTTCATGAGTGCTCGCTCTTGGTGAGAATTGGCTCACACGCTCGTAAACAGGTATCCGGTATACAGTTTCTTCCTACCGATCTACTCCTTCTGGTGCATGGACGAATTCGGTTGGGGTAACACTCGTCTCGTGATTGGAGAAGGCAAGGACAAGAAGGTCATTATCAACGAGGATGAGAAGTTCGATGAATCAATGATTCCGCTGAAGAAGTTCAGTGGTACGTATCCCACTTTCGGTCTGGTGGAAGATACCTTATATGTTGTATCACAGAATACGAAGCTGAGGCCTGGGAGAACGCGTCTCGCCGCTCCGAGGAAACTGGATACAGCAAGCCTCATTCTCGTGCACCACGGTCTCATCAGTCGCATGAGGACTTCCACAACGCTTCTCAAGCCGGTGACTACTACCGTGACACGAACTTGACGATGAACAACTCCTCCAACCCCAACCTTCGTAGCAAGGCCTCTAATAGCAATTTGTCCCATCGTGGCGGTCAACAGCCATCTATGTCGCAGTACGGCGGAGGGCCATTCATGGGTGGTTACGGAGGTGGCGGCTCTGTGCATGGTTCCGATTATGGAGCACCCGCCTTGCCCATGATGCCCCAAATGATGCCCTACCAGAACACCGGTAGCATGTATGGAATGATGCCTCCAGGTCCGATGAACCCGCAGAGCATGATGTTGGGTAACTTTGGGATGATGCCGACAGGCGGAAGCTTCGGTGGATCTCAGTCTGGACACTCGATGACTGGTGGCTTCGCACCCCCAGCGATGCCAGCGGCACAACAGCGGATGTCAACCTTTTCGCTTGCGACAACAGTCAACCCGTTCGCTGGCGGGCCCAGTACACCAAGCTCGAATTCAAACCCTAGCGACGATGAGCTGTTCACCGCTCTTCGGCAATATCTGGCCACCCAGGATCTGATGACAGTCACGAAGAAGTGAGTGATCGTTTCTCCAGAGTTGAGCACCTGAACTGACGATGTACTTTTCACAGAACCGCGCGTGAAGCTATAGCGGCACGCTTCCCTCAAGCGGACCTCACTTCTAGAAAAGACTTCCTCAACAAATCCATTGACTCCATCCTCGCAGAAACATAGAAGTCTCACTCATGTCCTCATTATTGTTTGGTTTTTCCTTCTTTGGCATTTGTTGGACTCGTCTAGTGGTGATTAGTTAGGCGGACGTTCGTTGACACTCTTTCCCCTCTCGCTCATTTTCTTTATCCACCATGCTTTGCATCGCACTCACTAGGTTACGGACTTTCCTCGTCATATAAATACATTTATCATGTGTAGTAACTCGAACAACTTTTCTTTGTTGTCATGGACTTCTTTACTATGGTTCTAATCACAGCCCTTTTACGGAGCAGGAAATCGAGAAGTGTGAATAGCGGTCCTACAGTACCACCGGCCCGGAGGAATGATGGGATGAGCGACGACCTTTCAACTTTCTCACGCGTACCTTGTTCTCTGCGCTCTCCCAGTCCCAGATTACACCAAGAACCAACGGAGACGCCTCAATATTCAATCTTTACCTTCGCATCCACAGAGAGAAGAGCTCCGCATGCTCGCGCTACAGCCTACAGGCAAGAAAAGGTGCGTCATGATCTTAGTCGTCATTATCTCTGATAGCGGCTTGTCAGCCGTCCAGGAAGTCCCCGAATTCCCCTGGTACGCTCGATCTTCGACGAAATGCAGCTAAGAATCGAGTCATCGTTGACCGTGCGCTGACCTCATCGACCTCGCAATGTCGAAAATGGTGGTTGGAACGAATAACTGCTGTTCCTTAATCATTCTGTCTGGAGTTAGACAATGCAACAGCCTCGGACCTCATGGTTTTCGCCGTCTCTTCGCGTCTAGACTGACCTGTTTTACCGGAAACGGAACGTTTTGGTGAATCTATCAACCAGAGTACCTGCTAGCTGAAGATCACAACAGTCTTAGCTCAGCGGAAGCAGTATTCGAAACTGAGGCGACAAGCGAACTCTACGAGACAACTGGGGACTCACTTGAAGTATTCGGAACCTAAGTCGTTTCCAACTAAACCCGAAATGAATCTCTATCTCGGACACTGTGTCTCCGTTTGTCCGTGAGTAAGCTGTACTAATCGACACCTTGCCTGTGGCCTGTTTCTAGCACTCTTACCATGGCCATCACCATCTCAGTACTTAGTGCAGTGAATTTCACCTCCTTCCCTTTGTTCCTTGTCTCGCTTTGCTGGATTGCATGGGTTTCTTACGCAAGTAGGAGGACATATCCACCGGGACCTGCGAAATTACCGTTTATCGGCAACTTGTTTCAAGTGCCAACGTTACGCCAATGGGTCAAGGTGAGTATGATAATGAACAACCCCTTTTCATAAACAAGAGCTCATCGAACTTCAAGTTTCTTGAATGGGCCCAAAAATATGGACCTGTGTTCCATCTTACCGTCGGACCCCAACACATCATCGTACTGAACAGTTTGGAAGCCATCGAAGACTTGTTCGTCCGGCAAAGCAGGATGTTTTCAGAGCGATATGCCCCTCATGTAGCCTCCGACATCATGAGTGCTGGCCAGCGAATGATATTTATCGGGGGTTCGACGGAAGAATTCAAGGTGAGCAGCCAGAGTGCCCGCGAATTTGCAACACCCTTATGATTTACCCGATTTCAGACTATCCGAAAGGCTCTACATTCTGCTATGAGTGCAAGTTCGTCTTGTCAATACCGACCTTTCCAGGACTTGGAGTCCTCCATGATTCTACACCATCTTCTGGTGCTTGGGAGAGAGGCCAACGTGGATACGAAAATACCGGACAATAGAGAAGTCCCTGGTCGCCACTGGTACTCCCTGGTGAATAGGCTTGTGAGTTTCTGCATTTCAGATCTCTACTGCGTTCGTCCGGTCCTGATATCCATAAATGCAACCAGACCACTAATATTGTCGTGATGACCATGTACGGACTGAGGCTCTCCGATGCCTTTGGGAGCAAAAGAATGTGCGTTCGATTATTCGTCGTTGGGTCCAGACATTGAAAGGGAGATTTAGGATGTCGATCCACGAAGTATCGGTGAATGTCACACACATGGCCTTACCGGGGGCCTTTCTGTGAGTTGGTCTTTCACTCTATGATGTCTGAACCAATGTATTCATAAAAGACACTTCAGCGCGGACGTCTTTCCAGTACTGAGGTGGCTTCCCGACTTTTTGGCGCCTTGGAGGGTGAAAGCCAAACGACTACACGAATGGTATGCCTCAGTAAACCTTTGTCCTCCGTCGTTCGCTGTTCTAACGTTTCACACTTTGCAGGGAGTATGGCGTTTATAGCGGCTTCCTTAACGATATCATTTCCGATCACAAGAATGGAACCGACCGACCTGAGTGCTTCGTGGGAAACTATATCAAGGCGCGCTCAGAACATGGCTTAGAGGATGCACCAGGCAAAGGTGTAACCAGCGATGGTTGGATTCGTGACACGCTCTTGGCCTATTCTGCTGGGAACGTACTCGAGGCAGGATCAGACACTACAGCCTGTACCATCAAGACAGTTCTCCTATTTCTTCTCAGTTATCCCCTAGTCCTGGAGAAGGTACTCATTTCTTGTAAACCATAGGTCACTTCCTGAGGTCTGACGCCTTTTTTCTTCAAGGTCAGGAACGAGATTGACGATGTTGTCGGGTCAAATCGTTTACCAATGTTCGAGGACGAACCCAGCCTCCCATACTTGATAGCCACAATCAAAGAAGTGATGCGATGTCGTCCCGCCATACCCTTGGGTTTGTATTCTTCTCTCGCATACTTCATTCGAGCCTCTGGTATCTAATCTCACACCCCAGGGCTTCCCCACTCACCAGGCGAAGACACGATCTACAAAGGTCATCTCATTCCCAAAGGGTCGATCGTCATAGCCAATGCTTATGCACTACATATGGACTCCGTACGCTTCCCCGACCCCAGGGCCTTCAAGCCAGAGAGATGGTTCGTGCGCGACGACAAGACGACGCCCATGAGATGGGGAAGTGGACCTGAGCAAGACCGAGACCAGTCAGTACCCTCAACTCGATTTTACGGCACACAAATTGATGTCTTATGGTCCAAACTCTCATAGCTACCTGTTCGGATGGGGCCGACGTTTTTGTCCAGGCAGTCACATCGCAGAGGCTACTCTGTTTATAACTCTGTCGCGCTTGATCTGGGCATTCAGATTCCAGGTTGCAGGCACGCCACCTGATCCATGGGACGAGGAAAGCTATACGGCTGGATTTGTGACGAACCCGCATAAGTTCGACATCAAATTCGAACCAAGGACTGCAACACATGCTGATGTCGTACGGAGGGCCTTTGAAGAAGCGCAGGAACAATGGGAAACATTGGGAATGGAGAGGGACGGCGGCGTCGAATGACCGTGATCACTGATGGCTCCTCGACTGGAGCCGTATCAACCTAGACTCTAGAGGGATGACCACCTGGTGGAAGGACCACGCAGGTATTACTTCCGAGAATCCCCATTACCGTGTCAACCGAGAGTCGATGTTCACCGTGCACGCCGATAGTGACCGTTAAATGCTTTGATCGCTGGGCAAAACCTCGACTCCAAGTAGAACGCGAGCGAGTCCGTGTGAGATAGTCAATTGTTCAACCCTGGACCTGGGCACTGATAGTAAATCATCCCGCCGAACTTCTTAATTGACGCCCACCCTAGTCATTCAATACTGAGTTCATCAGTGCGAACTGTTGTTAACCAGGACTTCGTGCGTATGGCAGTTATGCCTCATGATATTCCATACCATTTGCGACGAACAGCGGATTTAATTAGGTTGGAAGGGGTGGCGAGTCTCGAACGGAGGTATTGAGTATAAAGGACTGGAGGTTCGAGTAATTGTTGGCTGGGACATCCGCTGCATCTCATCCGGTCGTCGTCTGTCTCTACCTCTGATATGTCCCTTTCTCGCTTCTCTGTTATGCTATTCTGGGTCTTAGGGTTCTTATTCCTGGGCTCTCAATGTGTACCAGTCGTCCACACAGGGAATCGTCCCGCTGGAACGGCTGTGGTGAAATCGGATGAGGCTCTCATTGTCCTCGAGCATATTCATATCGTGATAAAGGTGAGCAACTTGATGACAGAATCTCCCCTGCGATTCCCAATCGTGACCTGATAACTTGAAGCTCGATTCCCTCGTCACAGACATGGTGAAGTAAGCGGCTTGAATTGCTCTCTTGCACGGATTCAGATTCTCACCAATCCCTTTGGTACGCTGAAAAGTGCCGATTTCTCTGGTATGCTTGACTCGCCTCTTCTAACTTGAACTTGCAACCATATTTGACCGTCCAACTGTCATACCTTTTCCCGAAGCCACCAACCCGACTGATCAAGAGATCACCATCGAGCAGCTCGTGTGCACAGCTGGAGTCAATGAAAAAACATATATGGCGTTCAACCACACCTTCAGCCAACCTTTCGTGATTCCCGCGGCTGGCAATGGACAGAGCGGAATCATTCCCGATGTGTTATTGACCCAAGGTGCCATCGCATCTTTGGACATCATCCCCCTTGGCTACCTTGATTTATTGAACGCAACTCTTGCAATTCGGTAAGCATATCTCGATCGGAGTCCGTCAGCTCTGATGAACTCGCCCGGTGCTCATCGATTGTCTAGGACCGGCTCTGTCGCTGGTCAGGGAGGTGTACCAGGTTCGATTGATGATCTCGAACAGAGCGGTATTCCAACGACGTGAGTACATGTGGCTGCCTTATACTGTCAGTGTTGTTCAAACGTTCACTGACTGGCTGTGAAGGTACGACCTCGACCTTGGTTCACCGTGATTAGAAAATATTATGGTTGTATCCGTACATACTTAGTCTTTCCATCGTTAAAGTACGATAAATTGCCCTGCAAGAGACGAATATGAAATTTTTAAAAAACAAAGCACAAGTGCGATCGCACGGCATTTAAAAGCCTCCCCCGCTCGGCCACCCTCCCTCGGGTTTGTGCAACTCACAAATATAACGATGTAACATATATGTAGTCGCTACCAACGTCTATGGCGGTTACTCCCAGTTATACGACCCCAGTCGTGGCAATTTATTGACCGCGGAGGTAGTGCCAAAGTCCGAAGCGTCCCATACGGGCCGGCGGCGGACTCGCGCACGCGTATTCTCCCACACCCAAATCCCTTCCACTCTCAGATCTCTGCAAGCTCGGGTATTAGCATCGACCCCGCAAGTATAAGGCAGAGAAATATCTAATGTAATGATACTTTTTTGCCATTCATCTTTTATCAGCCGGCCTCCAAACCTATTTGTTCCTCTTCTTCATGAATCATGTTCATCCAACATCTCACTCCTTCTCCCTCTACCTTCTACATCAGTCATTAATAATCTCTCAGCATCTAGGAAATCATACAACGTCATAAATTCAAGAAATTCCGGCGTAACATAGGAAGGAAACCGATGGGAAAGCTACGACATTTCGCTCATCCATCATGCAAATTTGTCTGCTGTATCAATCCCAACGCGACCCCAAGACCTACCTCAAACAAGAGACTACACGCTCAGACGGCGGGTAGAGAAACAAATCAAGAAAGAATGGCAAGGTGAGGAGAGGCTGAGTTGGGTTTAGGCGGATGAGTCAGTCGACACACGGTCACCCACTATGGCCAACCCTGAAGGGCTCAGGGAGCATCCACCTCCAAAGTCGTGTCAGCAAGCAACGACACGGTCAAGGGGGTATTATCGTGAGTACGAGTTGTTCTGAACAGACCAGAACTTAACATATCTTCAGTGCAAACGATGCGCGAGGATAGGCGGCACAGAAAATTATAGTATTGGGACTGATTAGGGACATTGGGTAGAGGCGGAATGCACGGATTTGGACCCTGGGCCTCGCGGTCGAGAGATTCGGCTGAGCATGAGCAAACCACACCGGGTGAGCCAAGGAGCTACAGTCGTGGCATGGGTCAATCTATCAAGGTTGTTCTGCCTCAAAAGCACACGCAAACTGAATAGAAATCATTCAATATTGACCTTGATTGGAGGAACGGTTCGCCTACCATATATCCTCTCCCAGCCGCTTCCCCACTCTCACCAGAACCCATGTTTGACACAAGACCTGACACCGTAACTCCAAGTTCGACATCATTGAACAATACATTACCCATCCACCCATCGACCTGACAGAGAACGGTGTTCCTGGCCCCCCAAAATGATGCCCGAAAGAGAAGTTTTCTAGCGTCCAGTCGGTTGGGAGAACGTTTTGGGGGTCTGGAGGAGCGCCAGAAGATTGCCAGAAGATCGCGGACTCGCGGATTTGGAGGAGTATTGGGTCGGGGGCATGGAATAAGACTTGAACAGGGGTCATTTAGAGTCGTTACCATTGCGAAAACAAGCCTGTTGCAGTCTGTTGCCTGATTCAAACCGGCAAAGTCTGAACAAGACACACGTGCGGCGTGTCCTGAGCGGAAGCCCCTTTTTGACGCGTGAATCTCTTTCAAACCCAACCATCATCGTCTCCGGCCTCAAACTCGCGACCGCATTCTCTTGAGCCTGTGTGTGCTCGATATGTGTACCAAAACTCAACTCAAATAGGTACGCTGAACGTGTCCTGTCTTTCGTTTGGCTTACCTTATTGACTTTCTGTTAGCGACCAAGCTTGGAACCGTTGGAACCATCCACCTATCCCCCTAAATTTCTGTTCTGGTAAGGAGAAACTAGCCCTCGAAAGAATCAAATTGTATCCACAGTACCCTGTCATAGGTTATCGACTTAGACAATGAGGGATTGTGTATGGGAAAGGGTTCGAGAGCAGTTCGTTGTGTTCTGCCGAGCTGACAAGTGCTTCAATCACAGTGCCGGCTATGAAGAAGGGTGGAACCAGATCGAAGAAAGGAACAAAAAACAAGAAGACTGGTTGATAGGTATGTTTGACCCTCAAGGCTCACACTCGTCGTTACGAGCGACTGACACTACACCAGTAGGCCGCCTATTTCAAATGCCTCTTTCAAACGCTCATTTAAACGCCCCTTTTAAACGCCCCTTTAAACGCTCTTCTAAACGCTCTTCCAAACGCTCTTTCAAACGCCCTTTTAAAGGCCCATTTAAACGCCTGTTTGTTCCCCGTTCTCACCTACTGCCTGCGAAGACCTCTATGGAGACCATGACCTGCTTCTTCGTGACTTCTGCCTTGTTTCTATCCCGTACTTGGCTAATGTATCTCTGTGAATGCGAATTCTGTTCGCCATTGAGAGCTGGAAACGGTATCCTGATGTTTAGGCGCCGGGCTTTTAAAAGGAGTGCTATAGCAAAAGTGCTTTATTATTTAAAATTTTTATATTATATCCCTGTGCCCTGATCCGAAGCCAAGAAAACTATAAAGCAGGCAGATACATAAAAGTTATGGTAACTATACAGTGATGATATGCGGAAGGTATAACAATATGATGTTGCAGAAGGTACAGATACAATCAGGTCTTATTAGATGAGGCAGCGCTAGAAATAACGACGACAGGGTCCTTCGTCTCCATCTCAACGTCTGGATCTGCGTCCCCATCCGCATCAATATCACCGTCTACGTCTGATGATCGTTTATCTTTCGATGTCGGTTCAAGGATAGTGTGTATGGGAGGTTCCTTAGGCAAAGGACGCCGGGTGGTGTTCTCGGTTGTCTGGCTTGGAGCTTCCGGCTCCTTCGCGTGATCCGTCGCAGGAATGGGACTCTGAGGTGCCCTAGGGGAAGCCATAGAAACATCTTCTCGGTGACCATTGACAGTCCCTGAAGGCGACAGCTCCTCCTGCTCATTCCCGTTAAGCGAACCTCCGTCGTTAGCAACATGGGGGGTCACAATATCCCCAACTTGGTCAACATCCAAAGGGTCGGCTGGGTCGTCCTTGGTCAAAACTGGAGGAGCAGGGGCGGAAGAACCCGTCGGTGTGATAATGGGAGGAGGTAACAGGCCGGTGATAGACGATACTGTATTGCGCTGACGGTCTGGTGGAGCAATCATCCGAGGCGTCGATTCTCTCTGGCTAATCGCGGGAGATATCATCCTAGGAGCAGCAGCATTGGCCAATGCTTCCTTTCTCTTCCCTCTATTCGACCGTGATGACCTTCTCGCCGGAGGTGAACCTTCCTTTGTTGCTGAAGCATCCTCTGTGTCTGCTGACGCGTCGGCTTCTGCCGATTTCGCCTTGGCCTTGGCCCTCCCCTTGCCAGTACCTGCTTGATCATCCTGATTGTGCGCTGCAGCCTGATCAGCCAGGACATCCAATGCACTCCGAACCCTTTTCCCCGAATTCCGAGCGCTACCACTCGCGGCGGCTCCACTCGAGGAATTCACCCTCCTCCTCTTTGAATTCGGACTTTCAGGCTGGCTGGTCGTGCCTGAAGCTTTCCTCTTCCCGCCTTTACCGTTCGGCTGATCCTTATCCTTGGAAGACCCAGCTCCTCCACCTTGCTCCATCATACTCTGCGCGGCACTCAGCAAGGAAGCAAGGGGAGTCTTCGCTTGGGAGGGGCCGCTACTACCATTGGTATCCATCGATTGGTTGATAGCAGCCGCAAGTGAATTAGACGAGGAATCGTGTTCCAGATTCTTCCGATTTTGTCGTCGGGATGGAACAGATTCCCGAGCTTGTGGAGAGGAAGTTCGAGTTGTCCCAGCAGGGGGCGGAGGAGCAGAAGTCGAAGCAGGGGACGGTGAAGGAGGAACTGAGGGTTTGTGTGCAGATCCCGTGGACGTGACCGATGGCTGATTCATGGGATTGACGACAGTGGGTATCCTAACCGCTCCAGGTGGTGTCTGCATGTGCGGGTACCCAATTATACCGGTGTTTGGGACAAACATATAAGCATGAGCGTTCCCCGGATGCTGGAAGAGCTGGACGCTCGGCAAAGAGCCTATGGATGCCCTCTTTGGCGTTGAAGGGCTACCACGAGCACCAGGGGTGGGAGTCGTAGGATCAGGAATGACATATGAGACCGGTCCCGCCCTAGCAGGGGTAGATGTAGATGGTGCTTTTCCTTTTCCTTTCCTTCCAGTGCTGGGGATAGACTGTGGGTTCCGATAGTAGCCGGTGAAACCCGCCGCTTGCCTCTCCCGCTCCATCTCCTCTTTAGCTTGCTTATGTTTCTCCTGGTCGCGTTCTGTCTTCGCGTTGATCAGGCCAGAAACGACGTTAGCCCTTTCGCGACCAAGTCTACGAGCGGCAAGAAGAAAGTGCTCCGACCGCGCATCGGAGGTGATGGTAGTGTACCGCTTTGGGGATTTGGAACGCTTCGACTTCTGAGCGTTTGAGGTGCTGGTGGATCCGTCTGGTTGATTGGAAGGCTTGCGAAGTAAATGCTGGTATATGGATGGAGCGGACGACCGTTGGGTATCCTGGAAAAGACTCGATCCCGACTGGGGTATAGTACTGGTAGGCGCAACAGAAGAGGGCCCCGGAGCAGGCAGTTGACTTGCACTGTCTGTCCCAGGTCCATCACTGGCGCTAATGCCTAGTGTAGTATTACCGTCACTCGCTTCCTCAGCCCTCGCTGCTTTCGCTTCCTTATTTCGCTTTCTCTTCTTGGCTGTCTTGTCCCGCGACTCCTTCAGGGCAACTGCACCCGTCGCAGAAGGATACGGTAGTGCTCCCAGGAAGGAGGAATTTGGGGCAAGGGCGTTGTATGAAGGTTGAGGATGCATAATGAGCATCGGCTTCAGTCGGTAGAGTTCGCCTTCAAGAGCTGATAGCCGCGCGCGTGTTTCGTGCTCCTGTGATGACACAGGGCCAGGTTATTCGCGACATCTAAAGTTAAAGTAGCGTGGTACTCACTCTACTTCGAAGTTCCGCATTATCCTGCACGTAAAGCAAGCATTGACGTTCCAGCTCCTGCACAACCCCAAAAAGTCACGTCGATTCGATCAATGAAGAAAGGAGAACTCACATCCTGCCTCGAGGGGTAAACATTCTTCCCACTTCGCTGGTGTTGTGCAATGAGAGCTTCTGCAGCCCTCTCCCACCCGTCTCTCTCAGATTCCATCCGTGCCCTCTCGTCCGCAATGATTTGTGTCAAGAAGTCCCGTTGCGCCGTCAGTTGCGATATCAATGTTGCTTGTCTTTCGAGCTGAGTAGAGTCAGCTCTCGGCGCTTCAATCAGCCTCAAAACCTGTGAGCCCAGATCGGCGTCACTTGCAACATCAAACATTCTATCGAATGAAAGCGCACCATTTCCGACAGCTCCTTCTCCCGAGGAGACACCATATCACTAGCCCCAGACAAAAGTCCCATTTCACGTATCCTATTACGATAACTGTTCAACTCCTCTTCTTGAAGTGGCTCTGGGGAACCAGATCTCTCCGAGGACGATTGAACACTTCGTGTTGCTTCCGAGGCTCGAGGTTTGAGTGCGGTGGGAGGTCCTGGAGAGAGGGTACTAGTATGAATAATGTCAGACAGTGCCAGACTGGAAGTTGAACTCTCTTGAGACAGAGCCATGGCCGTTCAGCGGCCTGTTTGCTCTTCGAAGCAAACTCGACACTCAAGCGTGCATCGGAAAACACGTCAAAACAACTGCCACATCGCGCCTCTCACGTGAGCAGATTATGATCTCAATTAGGAAGGTTCCCACGTCGTTCTGCCGTTCAGGCGTCTGTTGCATCAGCATCAGTTCTTTTCTGTTCTATCACTGCACTCAGGAACTTCAAATCAGAGAAGGGCGTTCTGAGCCGATCTCAAGCTCTCTGCCGTCAGAGCTACCCGTCGGAATAGGAACGAGCTGGAGGGGGGTGGGTTGGAACTGGGTTCTCCCGCGGCCCCTCGCGTCTCGAGATGGCATTTCCCCTCACTTCCCAGGACCTCTCCCAGCCTATCGAAGCTCATCTTCACATTTGGTTGAGTATATCGAGACCCTGCCACGGAATAATTGCATCACAACTTCTAGGAGCATATCGATGCCTGTTGGGACTCGCTGTGTTCCCTCGGGCCTGAGGCCTTAGCTTCCGTCCTTTTGCGCCAACCATTGCCAATCGACAGATAAAAGTTTTCTTCAAGTACAAACCCAAATCGGTTGGGAAAAGTGGTGATCAATAGCTTTCAGAATCCCCGGACCTGGCTGTTAGTTCTCGGTGTCACCCCCAAGAAGCGCGTTTCCAGATTCTGACACCTGTATGGCCCCATGATGATGTTATTCAACTTGAATCTTCTAGTTCGTGGCTTACGGTCGAATGCAATTGCCGAGGATATCTTTGTTTTTCACCGCAATACTTAATTCTTTTAGTTTCCTACTACAATGCCCAAAACCACGAAAATTAAGAACGCCCACGAGGTCCCGAATCCGACTACCTTTCCTGCACCGTTCTTGTCGTCTTGTTTGCCATTGCCATTGTTGCTACCATCAGTTGAGGAGGAGCCAGTTAACGGAGCCTGGGAACCAGTGGTATCGACACCTCCAAGGCGAGCATTGACAAAATCGCGATGCGCAGCCGTCTTGTCGACAGTCGATAGCAGTTGGATGTAAGGGTCAGCGACGTTAGCTCCAGATCCGCCGACGAAGTTGCCAAAGTCGATGAGCATGTAGGTATTTCTCACTTGGGAGCAAAGGTCGGGAAATAATACTCAATTGGACAAGCTCGTTTACTCACAAAAAGCCATTCCCAATATCGCATCTAATGAGCCAAGGTCCCTGATGTTGTCCGGTGCCTTTTGGAACTGTGGGGCATGGGGGGTTAACGGACCAGACGTCTCGCGAGACCAAAACAGACGACTTACATGGGAGAAACATCCCTTGGTACCGTCATCTAGTGTCGCGTTGATAGACAGGTCAAGCGGGGCGATTGGATACTCTTTGCCTCCCAACAAGAAGGTGACGTTCAGTTCGTATTCACACGGGAGACTGTAGAGTCCTTCCGTGTCAATATACTTTGCTCCTGGAACTCTGCCGTAAATAGAGTCAAGAATGGGTTTCGGAAGCTGGAGCGAACAAAATGAGTGCTATAGGTGACAAGAGGATATGCCACGAACCTGGGGGATCGAAAAACCTGAATCGAACACGACATGAAGTTGGTCTGCTTTTCCTTCTCGAGGTTCAGGAACACCGGTCGTAGTTTGGATTGGCTTGCCATCAGGCCCGATTATACCGTTTGAGTCGAGCAGCGTTTGCCAGTGCTGCTGGCCGAGTGGGTCAATAGGAACTGTTGGGTTTTGATGAAGATCAGCGGATGTATCGACAATGATCACGGAAAGGACCCCTTGCCGTTCAACTTTGGCATATTCCGGATTTCCTTGTACTCGGGGACGGTTTCTCCGATAGTCAAAAGCCCAGGGTGATTATCAAGTAGTGGAACCCTCGACACCGTCTCATCTTGAGATCGCGAAAGAAGAAGTGTCATGAAATTCGGAGTATTCATGTTCTGTCGAAAGATACGATCCATCAACGGTAGTCCATCCACGGTCGTGTTTCTCGAGTCCTTCAATTTGTTGAGGATGTTGGATGAGTTACTGGGACCGATGCCCAGTATCCCGTTTCCGTTTGTGATGCCAACATCTCTGGACTGACTTGCGAGGACTACAGATTCCGAGAGTTAGCGACGGGAATCAATCTTGAGTGAAACAAGGGCGCGCACGGTAAGCTTGCTTGGTAACCTTGAAGTTATCGAATGCGATGTCTGCAGTGTTGATTCCACCATTCACGACGCCTCGGCTGTACGCAAGACTCGCAGAAATCCCGGTCGTCTCGGTGGTTGGTGGTGTGCTATTGGACCAGCATAAGGAAACAGTTCGATACCAACCGAGCCCGAGAAACCCACTAACCCCATCACCCAGAGATCGTTACTACGTGAGAGGGAGATGCATGAGTATGAAACTGCATTTCATGAAAAAAAGGCAAAGTCGCCACGTACCTGCCAGTGTCGACAATCACATTATACTCGCGACCTCCAATCGTCAGATTACAGGAATACTGCAAGTTTCCCTGATTGAACACTGCAACACTACCATTGCCAAAAGCCCTTCCTTCCAAAAGTTGTCTTCTAGAGTGAGTTGCGTAGACTGGAGATCTTCCTACCAGAGGAATTATCTCTGCCAATGTCACTGAGGATAAGACGAGAAAGAGAAGAGAACGGAAAAGAGTGTTCGAGAGCGACATTGTCATGAATGGGGGGGAGGTCCAAGCCTACCGGTTCAAATCATTGCCCTCGCCACTTATATATGCAGGAGTGTGTTGTCACTGTAGAACGATCAAAAGAGACGGTCATCAATGTGCACGTCGACGGCTGGGCATGATGGATGATGCCAGATTTGTTTAGATGCGCCGAGTGAAAAATATGCATTTTGATCGAAGTAAATCAGAGGACTTGTCACTGAAAAGTTTGTCGATGATCTCTGTTAGCCGTTTTCAAGTCGCAAATTATGGAGCGCCGTCTGCTTAACCTCCTGAAATTCAGGCTGAAGGGATTACAAGGAGATGATAAGTGAAATCCCCGTAAGGCCCTCGAATATGCGTTTTCTCTATCAATGTAAAGCCAAGCTTGTTGTAGAACCGGACCTACAAGAGGCGGATGAGCAACATTCAAACAAGTTACGGTTGATCTGGTCCCCATACATTCTGCTCATTGGAGGCATGCAGGGAGATTTCGGCTCCGTTGGACTGTGAGGCCTATCATGAATTCCTCGACGCGATATCTACTCAACGCCGTGAGATATCCTCACCTTTCTCCGAGCATCTTCAATAAGGGCCCTGCCGATACCGAGACCTTGGTATTCCGGGTGGACAGCGATCATGTTGAGATACCAAGGGACAACGCGGTCACCCTAGAAAATATGTATGTTCAGTTCACAACGCGGTCATCGGAGATCTGTTTCACGTTTGGACCGATCGACTCCTTCTCTTTCAGTAGGTTTGCCTGTGTCGGAGAGTGAGCTGAATATTCTGACACCACGGGAAAAATGTAGATAGTTTACCGCACTCTCTTTCCATTTCACTAGATCGGGCCATGGCGTGTCGTGGGGATCGGGTTCTAAACTGCATGGAGTTAGTCTTTGGAAATACGGTGATGAAAAGCAAAGTTGGAATTCAAGCTCAAGGTTTGGACACACCCCTCGTTCACTTGTTCCTCGTTTTCTTTGGGCTTGTACCAAATAGCGCATCCGATGATCTGATTACTCTCGTCTTTCATCGCAACTACAATTCTTCCAGCCGCTATGACAGATCTGTGAAACTTCCCTTCCTTCCCGGGGCCACCTGCTAAAGTTGCGATCACACTGCGGTCTGAGGGTCGTACGAAACCAGTCAGCACTAGAACTGTAGAGAGATTATGTACGTACGCACCATCCTCGGAATGGAATGCCGTTTGGAGGAGAGACGCGAGTTCATTGAGTTGCTCATCTGAGATAGGGTGAATCAGTGCAACATGAATCAGTGAGGTATTCAGCAGTCTGAGAGTTACCAGTCGGTTTGTCGAGTTCAACCAGGGTGTAGGAAACCTTGGTCATCGTGGCAGAGAGTGGCGATCAGCAGGCGCCGTTGACCTTATCAACCTCCCATACTGAATTGTGGGTTCTTCAATCTATCGGAGTTAGCCATTTTGAAGCCTCCATGAGGTATCTCTTGGTATTTAGAAGAAACGAAAGGAGATAGAAATTGTCATGGGAGATGGTGTTGGTGGTTGTGGTCTAAATCAAGGACTTCGGACCGCATTTCGGCTTCACTACACACTAACTATGAGGATGACTGAGCAGGAGAAACGTCCTTTCTATCGATACATACAACAATTTAGAAACCCCATCCTTGCATTAATAATATCTGTACTCATAGCGATAATCCCCAATCAACTCCACCGCATTTTGTCTCCCCTGCGCCATAAGACTCGTCATAGTACGCGCCGCATCAAGCTCGTTCTTGGCCTTTGCGTTCGCAAACTGCGTGACCCTCTTCACCCTGTCCAGCATCCTCGAATCAGGCATCTCAGGCAACACGATCCTCGGTAATTCAGCGCGCTCCTGATACTTTGTCATCGGTCCAGCGTCGGCAGCATTCGAATAGAGTTTTACCACCCTGCGCAGGTTCCCCCACTCTTTTGAAGGATCACACAGCACCTCGACGGAAGTGATATCTATGAATCCTTTACGCGTCAGGAGCGGCATGAGCCCGTTCGAACCGACCATGGATGCCGCCGGAGAAGGGGATGGGTCGTAGTTGAGACCGAGCCCTTGGAATTGGGCAGCAAGCGGGTTGACACAAGTCGTCGTGGTCTCCTTCGGACGTTCTTTGATGATATGGTCGATGGAGAAGAGATCATAGGCGTTTTTGAGTGCTTTATCTGCCATATATTCTTGTGGAATTCCGAGCATTGGTTGAGGTTCAAGTGCGTTTTTCCCTGTGGAACGATCCGAGATCGAATGAGGAGCTGGATACGAAAACAAATATAGAAACGTACAAGCATTCTCGTGCTTCAAGTAACCTTGATCATCGAGGAACTTGGAATATACCTCAGGCAATAGATACCCGGTATCCCTGGAATCCAAGTACGTGAATAAGTCGTCCATCAATTCGCTGAAAACCGCGGTCGGTGTCATATCGTCGTTGAAAAACGGTCCCCACGATGTCGCTGCCTGTTCGAATGTTGGTAATAATGTTGCCTCACGTCGCGGAGCGGGTCTAGGCTGGGATGGCGGTGGGGTTGGCATGGTATAAGAGTGAGTTGGGTGGGGGTGGGGAGGTGAACGCGGGGCGGGAACTTGGGGCGAAGTGTGGGTCGAAGAGGACGGTGACGGATTAGCACTCGCATCGGAATTGTTGCTTGGCCGCGGTGAGGGTGGCAACGAGTTTCGGGATGAACCACTTGCTTGCCTTGGTGGAAGAGGTGGTGGTCGGGAGGTCACTGGGGGAGTGATAATAGCCGATCGCCGTCGGGGTAAGGGAGGCGGATTGAGCGTCGGGCGTGAAGCAGAGGTTGGCGATGATGATATGGCAGACGAGGATGCTGCATATCCTTGGTCGAAGGTCAATGATGCCCTTTCCGCTAATAACGGCCGCTCATCTCCCCCTCCACTCTGCTTGAACACGCTGACTCCGTGTTCCAATGTATGCGTCCCCGAGAATCGTTCTCCAAGTGTGCAGTTTGCACAAAGATCGTAATCATCGCACACCAAACAGTGAGCTCGAGGATTGGTTGAAAGTATCTGTTGAGAGCAAGAATCGCATCTATATGTCATGGGAGCCATGATGGAAGAAGGGGGATAGACACTGGCAAGGACTGTTTTAGATAAATACCATGTCCATGCCCACGGTTAAAAGTAGGGGTGACTCTTTGACAGATGTGCCTGTCTAAACGAGTAATCTGACAGGAATACAGATATGAACGTGCGATCCAGTTGTATATGAGCGCTCCGGTAGGTCGGTCGAGACAGCATGTCAGGCCTGAACTTGGAGGAAAGCGAGAACGGAGGGGAGAGGAGAGAATATGCAAGTGGTATCGGGTTTGCCGCGAACGCAACTTGAGATCCTTCCCATAATCTGAGTAACCACAAAAAATAAAAATAAGTTAGTAATCTACACCCACACATACAAAACGTCAACAGATCATGACAGCGGTGATAATGATACAACGTCCTCTGAGTCTCCAACTCTCTCGTCATATCCGTACACCCTGGAATGCATCCCGGAAAATCTCATAGTTTCCAGATCCTAAATGAGAGGTGCTCAAGACTGCAAAGACAATCTTCTTGAACCACCCTCGAAACTCGGGTTCCAGAAGGATGTCTCGCATCTCGCTCGCAATCTGTGTCGGCGGACAACCATAACTGCCGCACCCCATAGCCCCTAAGTCACAGCAACACGAAGAATCAATACCGCGGGAACAATACAAACTGAGAATGGATCACACGTACCGAGTACCAGGTGAGTCTTTCCATAATGCGCAGCCATCCTGTACACCAATCGGATCTTCTCCCTCAGGTCTTCCAGGTCGGTTCTTCTTCTCAGCGACATGCCGTCGTCTGATAATGCTGGCCACCGTGGCGCAGCGACTGATATGACGGAGACAACACGCCGTTGTTCAACAGGTAGGTCTGTACAAGCGTTGTCAAGTTGATCACGGAAGATGACTACACCCGGTGAGAAGATCCCGGCAGTTGACCCAAAGCCGACGTTAGGTATGGGATAATAGTTGTCCTTTAGCGTCATATATAGCGTTGAGGAATAGCAGAGGCTATCTTCCTATAGCAACACGCATGTGATGGTCAGACCAAACAAAGCTAGCACCCAAAGCCTATGTTTGCACACCTGTCGGATCTCCATGTCGTGCTCATGCCACAGCCCACCTGGTCTGATATCGCTGGCAAGATTCAAAACCGCAACGTTCCCACTGGCCTCTTCCTCATCAAGACTCATGATCTTCCTGGCGGTGACCAATGCATCCGCGTTGACCACTTCCACCGGTACAGGGCAACCAAAAGGGTCCGGACAGTCAACCTGGTCGAGAGGGGGTAGTTGCTCTGGGATGAACGTCGAGAATGCACTGGCTCCGTCTTTGGAGTGCTCGTAGACCAGCCCTAACGACCGTCGAACTGTTTCCCGGGCAATATAGTCACGACGTCTGCGGGAGATGAACGGCATTCGGGTCTGGGGGGTGTAGGAGGTAGAGGTCCCTTGACAAGAGAGAATCGGGGGCTATGTTAGTTAAATGGACTATAAGTGCTAATCAGGGGTATATAACTCACTTGGGTTACAGTACACGTACCGTATATGGCTTCGAAGGATCCGCTCTCTCAGCCAACTGTAACTGTCGCGAGTGGGATTACGAAGCTTGTGATTGTTTCCATCATGCTCTTTCCAGTGTCCTATCCATCATCCATGATTTCACCGTCTTTATCTCCCAAGCCGACCAGTCCCATCATGTGCCTCGAGGATAAACCATGCAGGTCCAAAGAGTGGCGATTGGTATTTCAAATGATAGGAGGAACACAGAAACCGAAAACCGAGAAACCCAGAGCTCGAAACCAGTTCGAGAGGCTTGCTGGCGTAGTGGGATGACGGGTCACGCTCGTCCGAGTACGGAGTTCTGAGTGGGAATGGTTACAATATCTACAAAGCGGAGTAACTGAATGTAGTTAGCACTGAAGTGGACGCGCTCATCATATGGTATACCCGCACAGTCTATATGTCAGGACGTCCAGTTATCTCCCGCATCTTCTCCAGACTTGTCAATGTCAAGCGGTTTGCGCGGATTTCATGCGAAACATATGTCGGTCGAAAAGTGCGGGCAGAACGATGGGAGAGCGGTATTATTGAGAGTCGGAAGCACCGTTGAAGGTTGTGGTGAGAGGATGGTGGTGGTCCAGAGCAAAGATTCATCGATATTCGATTCGGACTTCGAAATTTTCTTCGATGGCTGTGGCCGCTCACGGTTCCGGTGGCGAAGCACTTTTACAGTCCACACTCGTCATAGAAGTCACTGGAAGGGCTACAGTACAGTATGATAAGGAAGATATGGAAGAGAGTCCTATGGCCAAGTACCGAATCTTTATTCACCTTGTATCAAGTACGTTCCGACAGCACATTCCCCGACCAATGCATCAATTTACTACCCTAGGAAGCAAGCTAGTTATGAGTGGAGTATGCTTCAAATATTTTATTGCGAGTCACGGAAAATAAAAGGCAGTACGAATCGATATCACTTCGCGGGCATACACGATGATGAGTGCATGGCAAGAGTGGACAGGTTGGGCGCTCGGTAATTGCCGGTATCCCCGCCTCGGTGCCTCCAGCACAGCTTTGACGTAGCACAACGTTTTGACTCAAAACGGTATTTAGAGCGCCCAAACGACGGTACAGCACCCACCTTGAACAAAAAACACCATGGCTCCAGATCGTCGTGCTCGTTACTTTATCTCCAAGGACACAATTTCACGCTCAGAGGCAATAGCTGCTCAGCACAATGCCAAAGGAGCTACTCTTGACTCGACCTTCATCGGTGATCAGCTACCCGCTCTCGATCCGGCATCGTGTCCAAACCATCCACCCAGTCCGGTCGAGCTTGTCAATTCGGATTCATATACAGCAGCCAGAAACATTATCAAGCGTTTCCCAGATGCTGCAGACGGAAAGGTCGCTGTTTTGAATTTAGCAAGTGACGAATTGCCAGGCGGAGGCTGGGATCAATCGTTATGCAAAACTCAGGTATGGGTGCTATCGAATCAGTCGTCCTTCTGCTCTGATATTCCTCTAGGAAGAAGCTCTATGCTATTCGTCGACTCTTTTTGCGACACTCAAGCCAAGTTATTATCCATGGCCGAATACCGGTCCAGGAAGCATCGCTGGGTTGTCCTCACCCGGCGTAGTCGTGTTCAAGGACGACTTGGACCACGACTGTGTCGATTTGTCGGAAGAAGAACGATGCGTAGTCGGAGTCATCACCGTCGCAGCCCCACGAGGCCCGAAACTGTCTTCAGACTGGAAACGTTTCGCTGATAAGGGTCAACTGAACGACTTGAGAGGGAAGATTAGGTTGGTATACAGGATGGCCGCGCACAACGGGAGGGACTGTGTCGTTCTTGGTATGAAGTTTCTGTTCATTTTCACGTCGGAATTTGTGCTAAGCCATCGTCGTCTGAAGGTGCAATGGGGTGTGGTGCCTATGCGTGCCCCTCTCAACAAGTAGCTGAAGAAATGCGCTCCATTCTGCTAGAGGACGAATTTAAGGGATGGTTCCGCAATGTTACATTTGCGATCTATAGTGTTCCGGGCAACGAGAACTTTGGCATCTTCAGCAAGGTTTTTGCAGATACTCAGGTGTAAGTGCCAGACCAACATACTGGCCCCGGACGGTTATCAATGTATAGTAGCTCTATAATAGGATATTTTCTCAATACTTTGAGAAGTTACATTGGTGAGTTTGAACGTATCCCTCAAGATCGGGAATTTGAACTCATATAAACGTCTTTTACGTGTTGTAAGGCCTCTAGCTCCCATTTGGTAGAGCGGAAGGACAGGATATGGAGGAGGAGGAGGAAGATAATGCAAGAGATGAATGTAAACGTACAGGAAGAATAATCGAGTTCGGACTTCAAGTTGATCTGAAGGGCGATCGTGTGAATAAATTTCTACTTTCATCGCGTTGGAGGTCCAGCGTTGTCCAGCGTGCCGTCCGCGACGTGTCCACAGTCTACCACGATGAGCAAGTCTGGAGAAAGCTTCACCTTCACTGTTGGCAAGCTCGGTACGTGAAAAATTGCTCTGGCCTGACCTCTACTTATCGCTCTCTTAGATGCGGGCATGGCTGTATGATTTCTCGACTGAAATGAATTACCTTAGGCTCATCCATGCACCTGCCAGATATTGCTCGGGGAACGCGCCCATCTCATAGAATTTCCTTCGATACTATTGCCTCCTGGAGCGACAACAGGATCTATCGTCAACATTGCAGTTCACCAAAATCATGCGGAGGAGAAACGCCGCGACGCAGACTTTTGGGCTCTTCAAAACGATATTGTCGATGCATTTGGTGTAGAAACACCCGAGACTCCGAATCTTCAGGTGAGTTGTATACAGATAACACCCCAATGGATATACTGATATCTTTTGGGATCTAGCTTCGAAATGTCACCCAAACCTCAGTCACCCTCGAATGGCCTCCATTGAAGCTCGCCACGGCGAAACTGCGCTCGCTGGACATTTATAGAAATGGTCAACGTCTGGCAGCTATCCCTTCACCCATGACCAATACATCGACGAAACTCTCCGGCCTCGACATAAATTCCGAATACACTTTCCAACTTATCCTCAGAACCACAGCCGGTACCTACCCTTCCAACGTTATTCGCGTTAGAACACACACCATGACAGATACCTCCGGTATCTCTGTATGCTTCGGTACCGTTCAGGATGAAGTGCTTTTGGAGAATGCGAAGATGGCGCTACAAGAGATGGGAGCAAAATGGAGTGAAAAGATTCAGATCGACACCACACATTTCATCTGTACAACTCCAGCAGCGACACCGAATGGTGCTCAAGCCAGTGGAAATCTCGGTAACGCACCTGGAGTGGAATATCAGAGAGCTCTACAGCTGAGTATCCCGGTCGCGACACCACATTGGATACTCGCTTGTCATGCGGAAAAGAAGTGCGTTTCCTTCGTTTACTCTACTTTCTCTTGCGTTTCAATCTGACTCGGCTTTGTAGGATGGTTGCAATAGCCCAATACTACCTCGGCGCAGAGCCCCCTGCCAATGCCTCTACCCATTCATTCCGACCACAATCTATGTCCTCACGTTCGCCGAACTCCCCCACACCCCAAGCATCGACAAGCCCTCGCAGTCCAACTCAGCGTCAATCAATGCCCGCGCCGGCCCGGACAACAACCTCATCGCCCCCGGGCTCGACATTTGTAGGCCAATCGGGAAGTCCCAGCTCGACACCTCGCGCCAGTCAAAGCGACGCGTCCAGAGGTCGCCCGCTCACGGGCCAAGCCATCCAGGAAGATGCAAGGGAAACAAAAGCTTCGAATGAAGCCGAGGAGATCGATCTAACCGCCTCGGAAGATGGTCTCACGTCCAATGGGAACAAGAGGAAGTCGAGAAGTGGAACGATGAACCGCGATTTCAAGTTCCCTTCACCCGCTTCTTCGCCCGTGATTAGTCAAGATGAAAGTGTACCCCAGTCGTTGAGGGAGGCTGCTATTAAAGCTTCGGCTTCACCACCGTTGGATCCGGTGCAGAGGGTTGTTACTCCGTCGAATATTGAGGTGCCTCCTCCGCCTCCAGTGGAGAAGGAGAGGCCAAGTGGGCAGGATGATGGGGACGATGGGGACGATGACGATCTGGGGCCGACAGTTGATATTCCTTTGAACTAGAGGTCCATAGAGCTAATTATCGTCACTGGGTTCACGTTGGATAGTTTGTGTTACTGTGTGTGTTATGGAGGTTTCCCCGAATATACATATGGTTGTTATCAACCATCGAAGTTGCGCTTGTCTGAAGGGTGCACGAATCCATTTCCCCAATTTGGACATTACAAATCCACTAAATACTGATTTATACATTTGCATCGCATAAATAATCTGTTCTTCCAAGATCATCATTACTGTACATCAGTGGCTTCTTCGTATTCTGGCGACTTCTTTAGCATCGAGCAGCGAAGACCTCAGTGGCGAAACACTGGATATGAAAGAACGAGTTCATCAGGATGAGTTGTAAGCTGTGAGTACCAGTTCTGTCACTTACGTTGTAATTGTCTGCGTTAATCTTCTTCTGAGCGTCAGGAAGTGCTTTATCGTTGGAGCACCCGTACGTGACATCGTCGGTATTGTCCAATGCGTGGGTCAACTACACAGTATGATTAGACATTAGGGACGATCGCGTCGAAGAAAAGTTAAATAGACCCACCTCATGGAGTGTGGTGCCGCCACGGACGTTACGAGCAGCAGGAGTGGTACCGCCGCAGAGCTGGCTTTGAGGAACCTCGTCGAAGAAGATGTCACAGTAGTAAATCTGTTGAAGTCACGAATATTCAATACTCAGAAGACGCACGCCCGCGTATCTGAACACATACATCGGTGGTCGAGATGATAGTGTAGGCGATGACATTGCCATCGCAAGCATTGGCTGGGTCCGAACAGCTCAGACTAGACAGGTTTCAAGATGAAGACGATCAGTCACCTGAAGGGAGCGGCATAATGTGAAGGACTTACAGCCTATTACCGGTCTCGCCCGCAACGTCGTTGTAGACACTGGCAATTGAGCTGGGGCTGTTACTTCCAAAGTAGCTGGTGAATAGTTGATCATTTGCACCGGCCGATCCGATGTACTGAGAAGTGATGCTGGCGAGTTCTTTGCCTTCGGTGTAACTGTAAAATCAATTGGTTCGTTGGTGGCTCTTGATAGTATCCTAATCATGGGGCATACCTAGCCTCGATGAACGATTTCTTCGAAGAGTCAGCACATTCAGTGACTGCACGCCTGACCTCCCTCTTTACTACGTTCTTGACCTCGACTTCAATGACATTGGAAGACGAGGAGACTTCGGCCATCAGAGCGGGATGTGAGGCTTTCTGATCGCCAGCCACTCGGAAGTCAGAAATGGGTGTGAAGGAGAAAGTACCCGGTCCGGCAGTTGCAAAGTCGAAAAGGGAGGAGACTATTGGAATCTGTCAGTCCTCGGACCCGGTAGGTTGTGAAGTAATTAACCTTCGTGCGATATCGTGACCGTCTTGCCGCTTTCGATAGTGGTGTAGGCATTGTCGTTGTTCAGAGCAACCGAAAGCTATACGGCGTGATACCGGATGCTGAACATGAGGCGGAGAGATGATTGAATCTGTGGCGCCCACTCACCTTGGCACCAACGAATGGAATGTTAGTTCCATTCTGGGTGATAGTGAACGAGCGAGTTGGCAACGCATCGAGGATGGTTCCGTATTTGAGGACTTTGACTGCTTCCGCGCCGTTATTGGTGACTTCGGCCGTGAACTTGAGATCGTCGGTAGACTCAACAGCTCCAGAGGAAGGGCCGGTGACCTTGACCGTCAGCTGGTCAGCTGCACGTTTTACCGGGTTGGCAAGGGCGGCGGTGGCAAAAGCGCCTGCGAGTGCAGCGGAGAACAGCATTTTGGTGGAGAGGTGAAGACTGACGAAGAGCAACGAACGAATACCTAGCTTGAGAGCGAAGGGAGGCAGGTACTTGTGGTGTTCGAAACGTGGATGCGCTCCTTTATACCCTTGCTACACGCCGCTTCGACGCGGTCATCAGTTCATGTATGTTGTGTTCTGTTGCGAGTATTCCGATAACGAGGTGAAATAATAAATTCGTCTAATCACCACTTCGATGCACGGGGAGATAACATGGATACAACCTGATGCAACGCCGAAAGGGTGGGCTTGTGTGTCTCTACTGAGCCCGCATTCCCCCGAGGTCGTGAGGGTCGCGCCACTCTACTCCACATCAATCATGTGTGCAGCAAGATTGTGGCTCACCTTAGGCCACTTACCTCCAAGTGGCCAGTTCAGCGTCGACACCGCGACTAAGCCGAAGAGAGGTATGATAAATATGTATCTATCGTAAACCTCGACAGCCTGAGCACATGGTGTGCGAGTCCCGGGGTTTGGAAAGGACGGTCAACACTGGACGTTCAACGTTCAACTCCAGTTTGCATTTGAGAAACCCAGACACTTTGTCCACGCGAAACCAGGCAAACCTGTCGATAGGAGAGTGTGATGCTCCACAGGATACCGCAGGGAACTTGGCACCTCAGACCATTACGCAGTTCTCTGAAACCCTAATCATGGCATCAGGTTGCTAGAGCCTAGAATGCAGTCAAATCAGTTTCAAGCAAATCGGGGGGAATTGACGGACAGTGCGCGCGCCTTGCTTACTAGGTGCAGTGAGGTAGTCTCCACGAACTTGTGAACACTACTGTTGTCGAATGAGGATGCACGTGGATGCTAAAAGTTCAAGTCGGTCGAGAGCCACTGCAACGTTGTATCTTGCTGTAATCCTTACCACGACAGACACCCAACACCACTTACACACGAGGAGGTGAAAAGTTTGCAACAGACTCTAGGAGGTTTGAGTTTGCCGATCATTTGATGAAGAGAAGCTAGATAGAAATGGTGCACACGAATCGTATGTAGCTCAAGTGAGGTTGATGCGTGTGACAAACCGAGTACAATGGCCCTAATTGTGTCTCGGTTTCTTTCGGGCACCCTGGCCCCGTCCCGTGCTTCCTGCAGGCTGTTGACCGACGTAGACTCCACCACCACCACCACTGACACTAGCGAAGCTGTTAGAGCTTCCGGGTTTGGAGGTTTGCGCCTGAGCAAAAGGTGCGCCTGGTCCTGCGATTCCTCCACCTCCCAGCAGGTGAGGATGAGAATTGTTTTGTGCTGGAACCGGCATCATCGAAGGTGCATCGTCCTGGGTTATCCGGCGGTGAGGCGGTATTTGATGAGCGCCGGCGGACTCAAAGGCACTACAGTTCACATGAGATCATGAAGAAAGAAGAATGACGACGATCATACTTCCAAGTAGGTAGCGGGTCCTCTTTGAACCATGGATGTTGCAGAGCCGCTTTAGCGGTGAGCCGAGTCTTTGGATCGTACAAAAAGAGCTGGCGCAGGAGGTCATAACCGGTGGCTGACCGGATGCGAGTTTGGCACCATTCTTGTAGTCGGTCAGAGTACCTATAGCACATTTCAATAGACTGAAGTTCGAACTCGGGAAGGGTCCTACCTATCCAACCTCTTCATGCTGTTGTATTCTGGCATGTCCACAATACTAGGCCAACCTGCCTCGTCAGGCGTACCAAGGACCTCAAAAATCCTTAATAATTGATCCCGTTGGAAAGGAACATTCTTTTTCGAATCGAGCTTCGCCTCTTCCCCTTTGAAGATTGGACGCAAACTTGCAAGTTCGGCAATGACGCAACCGACAGCCCAACAGTCAATGGCCTTGTTGTAATGTTTGGCACCAAGAAGAAGCTCGGGTGCACGATACCAAATCGTTACAACAACCTTGTCGCCTATGAAGAGAGGTTGCAATGGTTCGTATATGAGTCGTGCAAGACCAAGATCTCCAATCTTCACTACCCCTTTGGAAGTAATGAGAATGTTTGCTGGCTTCAAATCTCGATGAAGTATGTGACAAGAATGGAGATAGATGAGGCCGTTTATGAGCTGGTAGATAAGGGATTTCAGAACTGGTGTCGAGATCGGGTGTCGAAGCGTCTGGGAATGATGATGAATGACTTGCTATTATTCAGCTGCGTAAATATCTGGATCGAGAACGAGAACGCCGTGTACGCACCAGGAAGTCGTGCTCAGCATAGTCGAATACCATGTAGATCGACTTGTCTTCCAGAATCACTTCCTTCAATGCAACAACGTTGTCATGGTTTATTTCCCTGTTCAGCTGTATGCGATCAGAGACGAGGGGTGAAAAGCAGACAATGACTCACTGCGATTTCTCGAATAGCACTCTGGCTTATTCCAGTATAAGTGATAACATCTCCTTCTTTGTCCGGTTTGAACTTCTTTATTGCGTGTATCTTTCCCTCTTGGTCGAGGCTCTGAGCCTTGTAAACACGTCCATAAGTTCCTGAGGATATGAACCCAAGAATGTTGTATTTCGACTGAACGGTGCCGCGAGCTGCATCTCGTTTCGAGCGATAGATACGCATAATGTCATTTTGAGCAGTTGACCAGTCGTCTAGCATGGTGGCCTGTATCGGTTCATTGTCGAGAGGGAAGGAGTTTGTGAGGCTGACGTTGACGGTCAACGAGCAAGGCACCGTGAGAAAGTTGACTGGCGGGCCGCCCGGCTGACGGTAGCGACGTTTTGCACAGTGAACCTTGTTCGTCGTCCGACTCACAGCTCGCGTCCCAATAACACCTGCTACTGTTCCCCAGCCATTACAATCCTTCTCAACCGAGACGAGCTTTGGACACTTTTCGATCTATGGCATCAACAGAAGGCCGACCGCTCAGCCGTAGTGAGTCATAGTACCAAGCGGTCTAACATAGGAAGTTAATGGGAACACAAATAATAGGCCCAGTGGGATTTTGTCCATCTGCTTTGGCTCTGGGGCAGTTTATTCACACTATCTGTGGCTTGACTGGGAGGACTTCTCGGTTTCGGCGATCTCTTATCTCTCCTCTGATTCCTTTTAGTGACGCTTTTCTCACAACATCGCCCGCGTCTGCAGATCTGGAAACCTCCCAAAACTTGTCCATACAATCCTACTAGGCGCTCGGGTAAATGGAATCGAGAACGGAGGCCGAAATGCCTGTGCGGAGCCTGGCCCTTACCTTTCTGGCTTAGTGAAATTCTGTGGAACTCAAGAATCAAGATTGGGCTCGGAGATTTGTTTCATTGTAGTACACGCAGTAAGCTGCTGTCGACGGAATTTTGGATGTTCCATACACAAGTGTTCTCACGAACCCGACGCGGCACGGGTAACTCAAGGCCATGATCGACGGGGGACTCGATGCCCGTGGAAGGAGGCTGGCCTCGCGACACAAGAACAAATCGTTGCGTTAGGATACAATGAATGCCGATGAGGGACGACTTCTTGCAAGCTCAGCGAATGGGGTCCAGCCCCTTTAAGCCTGAGCCCAAACTCCCTTCTCACTATCTTCTTAAGGTCCTGGAGCCAGTGTACTCTACAGTCCCACCAGCGTAAACCCTCCTCGACTGGCTGCAATCTGTTCGACATACCGATAGAATTTTCGCTGGAATCCATAGCTAACTTGTCACGACTTCATGTAAAAGTCCTCCACGAACCTTGGTCTCTTTAATGCCCAACATCGATGCAACCTTACCTCACAGGGCGGAGGGCTCCGTAGATGACTAGGCCCTGGTACGACGGTTTTTCGGGCCGCCACCCTGTTAGGAGTGGAAAGTTCGTCAAGCCCGGCCATCATACTTCTGTCCCTGTCTTCATCTCGCTGGTCCCAATGGGTTTGCACCAATGCAAATGCTACGTTCCTCAACACGAGTTTTTCACATATGGTCTCTCACATCCCACGGTTCTTTAGCGCCTTCGTTCATCCCCATTCCGCATTGAATCTGTTGAGATGAGACCTCGGGAAACCCGCCCTACGCTCCACCAAGTTTAGAATCCAAGGCTTACCCAAGCGATCTCAGCTTGGTCCGGTGTTCTGGTTTCCATACGACTTGTTAACTTGTCTGTGAACTTGGGTAGCGCTACTAGCTAGGATTGGCCCGAGCATGCACCTGAATGCACTCGCCATCGGTAAAGGACTCACGGTCCTCGCGCAGCGGCCGAAAGTTTCACCGTATGGGCCTATGAGGGGCGAGTGGCTACCGTTTTGATTATGTACAATCAAGTACGACGTCCCTTTAGTAGTTCTGCTGTTCCCACTGCTTGCAAAGTATGGTCCTTCATGGAGTTTGGACTCGCGTACTCCGAAGACCAGGTTACGTCTATTCATTTGCGTTGAAGACCAATCCAACGTATCCAGATCCCAGGGATGGATAATGAATATGCTTGGATATATCCTGATTGGGAACGAATGTGGTTTTGTTTCCCGGTGTTGCGCGGACTAATATCTCAGCCCATCGGCAAGGTTTGACGAACTTCGTATGTACAACCATGTCCGACGTAAGTAAGGCACCTCTCAGCCACGCGTTTCGCCACGCAGACGAGGTCACCCCGAGGATGTACCGGGGTGATGACAGTGATCAAAACTGTCAACGCCACGAGAACTGTCAAAATTTGACTTTTGCCATTCACCAAATTGTGCAGCTTTGCCCACTGCGTTTGTTCAATGCTTCTGGATAGTACAAACATAACTGATAGGAGGTCATCATTTGGGCACGAATTATCGTTGGACTCGTACGCTAAGCAAGTACCTGCGTCGTGGCATCCATCTGATATGGAATCTATACTCTTACCCAATCCCCACTTTACCCACCCTAGTCCTTGGGTACAGGACCAATGGGATGGATGGGACAGCTCAAATGACCGCCTGGTGACCTCACCAAGACCTCAACGGATGAGCCATTCTGAGATCAGGGGGCTACAAGATATCATGGAATCAGCGAGACTCTTCCTTCTTTGAGACAGTCATGGGCTGCGCTATTGAGAACGACTGGTTTCCAAAAGCCGTAAGTTAGATCCGGCCTTCATGCGTGACGATGAAGGTTCTGGAAGACTCGAAGGGTTCGATTCCACGTTGCAAGGGAAAGAAATCCGCTAGACCTATCGGAGAGACCCAACATCTTTACCATGGAGACAGAAACCTCGTATCGGTGTGTGATTTGTCGTCCCTCACGCCCTGTTGGCTTAGCTATATCGACGAGGCTCGGGCTGAGAAGGAATAGTCAGCCAGGTCATCCTTTGGAGCCTAGCACCGGCGGGCTGCAAGTCGACGCTTGGAGGAAGGAGTTGAGGTCGGATCGCACTATGACAGGATGAATACAGGTGGACGCGGCCTTCTCCTGATACGGTCGATTCGTGGGTTCTGCATGGGTTAACCAGTACTACCTCTACCTGATTACTTAGCGGGTGGGTGGTGATGGGACCAGCTGCGTGGGTATGATTTGAAACCGGGATTTCAATTCAGGGAACCATAAGGCACTCGGAGAGTGCAATACCGTATCGCAACAACGCCATTGGGACTGAGATGAATTTGATCGCGCACCAATCACGTCGCTACATAGAGTACTACATAGCAAGGATGAACGCCTACTCATGTTCAAGTCGGCCACTTTTCCAGTTAGATGAAGCTAATTGTAGGCAAATCGAATCGCCTGGCCGGGTGACACGGAGTCGGCTAAAGCCGAGCGCCCAGCGCACTGACCTGATCTGCGGAATCTACTACCACGTTTTTGACCCACGTGGCGTCGCGTGCCATAATTTCATGAAGGAATGCTTCCGAGCGGCACGTGGATGAAACGCTGTTGTTAAATGTTTCCGGTCTTGTCTGCCGTTCCGGAGTTCTTCTTCATCAGCAGGCTGAGCCCATATTTATTCATCGACCGCTATCATGAGCCATGTCCAGACCCCCCCAAGTTCCTCTCCTTCATGGCCGCTCAGGCATCCCCGGCGTACGTTCTTCTTCAGACTGGCATGGATCCTTTCAACTCCAATTATGAGGATCCAGAAGGCAGATTGGCATTCACGATGTGAGTCCCCTTGCACTCCGTTCGTTTTGAAGAACCTTACACATCAATCTCATAGGTCTCTGGTCGGTGCCCAGACACAACGCTCGCCCTCTACTGCTGACTGACTATCTCATTGCGATAGGCTTCGCACGTACCCAATCTCGTCGTACGACTTACGCGGGAAACCCCATGGGCTTCCCAACATTCTGGTATCATGGGTCCTGAACGATCATACTTCTACTTTGGACCTCAAGTGACGCCTGGCTACATAATGTACGGCAACAACCACATAACATTGCCCATGTCGCACCTGTGTCGGCTACAAAGACCAGGGAGCAAGTGAGTCTCTCGTTGCCATTCCTACGAACCTGCATCCATTAAAAACGCGTCGAACGACCTTCCGCGTCGATCGTTGTATCTCCTTGGCTATGAACATTGTTTGAAACATATGCTCATTTGACATTCCGCCTCAGTTCCAGGTACTTCACGGCGCAATCCGGTCGGGTCTACAAATGGAGAATCTCTCCGCAGCGAATGGAGGTACGTTAGTTCCTACCACATCGTTTTATACACGAGCCAGTAACCCTGGAGTGGCGACGGTCACGAGTACGAGGCTTGAGATCCTTTCGAGCCAGAGTTGGTGACATTTCTCCACCTTTACCCCTTCGTTGAATCGCTTGCCAACGTCGTTGTCTGACTACTTGTTGTCCAGTGTATCGACGGAAATGTGTGCCTTGCTGCTTGGGACCGCTTGCCATCTTCACCGGATAGCGACTATCAGGCTCGCGTGACTCTCAACCCACTGGCACTGAGTTTCATCACAGAAATAATGACTACGCTCATTCTAAACCGAATGTATATGTGGTCTAACTGGCCTAACTGATGAACTCATCCCCCACCTCCGACGGGTCATCTCCCGAACCCCCACTCTTTCAGCGACGATAGTACGGCATCCCTATCGCTATTTGACGGAGGAGAACGGGCAAGCCTAAATCGAAGCTGTTTTCATCAACCCACTCGTCCACCCTCCCGCATATCTGGGTCACCATCCCTGATTCCCCATACGTCACACGACGCCTCCGGGGTCATCCTAGTGGGTTGTAGCTGTGCCACTTCTCACCCTCATTCCTTCCACAAATCGACAGCAATGGCGCCTAGACCTACACGCCACATCACGCTCCCCAGCTCCATCACGACAGCAGGATGCATACTTGTGATGATTATCCGTGCTTTCCAACAGAAGTATAGCCTTACTGCTGTTGTTTCTGTTACCGTGTATTTTTGAGACTCGTCCATGATGATATACGAACTTCGTGCTCACATGAAAATACTTCCCCGTAATTATACAATACCGTATTCCCTGCCCCACCCATGTATCTATTTATGTTAGGCTACCCTCGTTGTATTACCCCAATCTAAAACGACTGCGAACACGAAACCGAACCTATGGCTTCCTGAAAAGGGGCGAACAGCACATTTTCGAAACCGACAAACCCCTGCCTGCGGCGCTTTCTTCCACTATTACGTTCTAGTCAGCGAAATTCCTTACCTCTGCGGGAAATGGGTTCTAGAAACTTCACGATCGATACTTACGATGATCACTGAGAGTCACTGGCCATGTAAAGGGCCATGTAAAAGACCATGTAATGATCCCTCGAGATGCCGTCAATGGAAGAATCCTTCTTTCTGCGCCACTCTCTCCCGAACGCATGGCTGACTCGTGGTCGACTCGTGGCAGTCCGCGTGGAGAAAAGCGCGAGCCTCGGATCAAGCGCCTTGATCCCCCCAAGTTTTCCCTCAAGTGCACCCAGTGTCCTATGTAGAGGGGTCCATCGGGAGTCCTAGGGGTAATCACAAAGATACTGGATTGTATCAATGATAATTCACAAGTATAAGAAAAGTTACACGTGAGGATGCATCAAGACGAATGTTCAGCGGCCCTCAACAATGCAGACGCGTGCTCGAGTATAGAGATCGTGGACGGTCCCAAGGGGTCCAGGGACGTCGAGGGAGTAATTCCGACGGTGGCACTAATGTTGACACGACTTTCTGATGCCATTTGTTCTTCTACGTTCAACTGCATAGTTGAAAGGATAGGTCCACTCCCCACGGCCCCACGGCCCAACTCTCTCACTCCCGGGTTTGGACGTTCCTGGGAATAGGAGATACATAGTTGAGAACATTGAAGGAACCAGGACGTGTACCAATCATTGAGATGGCGAACTTGACGCGTGGAGCAGAAGCCTTGCCTAGATGAAACATCTTAATTAAGACGGAAACGGGGATATCGGTGGCCTCAAGATTGCTTCCTTTTCTTCCCGAAATATCTACTCCAGGACTTACGGAGTTTCTGATATTTGCGTCGGGGCGTCGGCGTGAACGACCCTTTCTGCATTCATCGTAGGGAGCGGCGGACGGTATGCAATAGTCAGCCCTATCATCTCTTGTGAATCTTGCATTGAGGTGTAACATCCAAGCGGCGTACCTTCGGAACAACGAAAATGTCGACAAAGTGCAATGGTTGATGAGGGCCGAACAGTACACCAAGTCAACGAAACCAGTAGAACGAGAGTATATTATAGCCAAGAAATAGCGTAGGGGGTGATGATCCTATAAGTGACTCTGCTGGAAACATGACT
This sequence comes from Marasmius tenuissimus, assembly GCA_029532415.1. Taxonomy (NCBI): domain Eukaryota; kingdom Fungi; phylum Basidiomycota; class Agaricomycetes; order Agaricales; family Marasmiaceae; genus Marasmius; species Marasmius tenuissimus. Next base: position 4,734,993 of record JAQOTA010000050.1, on the reverse strand, counting down.
TGTCTATGGTCTAAGGACGCTCACGAAACCGTCATGTGCTTGGTTGTGTCTTGCAGCTTCGCGGGCAATATCCTCTGGCTTTCTTTCACTAACTTGGTGGGGTCCCAGTCCTGTGGTAGTGTTCCATCATGCCAACTGCGCATCACATTCGCTCCAAGAATACCGGTTTCGTTGCCGGGGAATATCCGGAGTCGCTCTAGTCGTCGGTCACGAAGTTTGTTTTTGGGAAGCATTCCAGATACTGCATGGCGTATGATCTTCGTTTGACGTCCTTCAGCCAATATTCAGGCGAGAAAAACAATCATACGCACCTCTTCCGGCTTTTTTCTCATCATATCCTCGTACGGAGTTTCCTTCAGGCCACCAGGGTACATTGTGTGTCGGCGGTATAAGAGCGACTGTTCTTTTCTTCCTGAAACCCGTATTTTGGTGCAATTAGTGATAACGACATAGTCGCCGCAGTCAACTGGCTCTTAAAGTCAGTGCAGTGTCCATTATGAAGTATAGAGAGCTCACCGCTGGGATCGTAGATGGGCTTGTGCTTGCCCATCAAAACCAACGCGATGCGTTCCGCCAATTTTCCAAGAACGCGGTTCGAGGCGTCAACTTGGTGCCATACCCTTGCATATGCAAGAGCAGTCTACACGAAATAGTAAGCCTATGAGGTATCTGCAATCCAAGAATAGGAGGACGAACATTTCCGACTGCTTGAGACATGGAGGGAGAAAAGTGTGATGGTGTGTGTGACGAGTCACATTCTCCTCCGTTGTACCAGGTTGTACCCTTCACCACCACAGCTGTGTATATCCGAGACAGGCGACACTTAGCAAGTATACAGACTTTGCTCATCTTCCTCTCATTCGTTCCTTCTTCTTGATACTCCCTCGATGGTGAATAAATACCCTCGGCTCCTGTTCCTTCAATCACTCACGTCTGCGCGTAGGCAATATGTACATTCTTCCTGAAAGGACAGTGCCGCTTCGGTGATAAGTGTCGAAATGAGCACCCAGCAGGAGGACAGGTACAAGGGAGTTTTGGAAGTGCGTATCCTATTATCTCTACTTTAACCGACTTTAATGAGACTGTAGATCAATCCTGGAATAGAGCCGCAAGCAGTACGAACAATAATGCTGCTAATACCACAACTACGCTCTTTACGTGCGTCGAGATATCCTCTTCCCTTTTTTAAGTCTAAAATCGCTGCTCGTAGTGTCGACTCTATGAGAAGCGATCTTACCCCGCAACAGGACAAACCTCTATGGCCTCTGTCCTCATACGGTGCAGCGAAATATGAGACCAATCTCATATCCGGGCTGGATGAATCTTACGAAGAGATGCGATGCAAAGCTGCGAGTGCGATTAAAGCAGGGAATGCGAATCAGTATGCAAGTGCCGTGTTTCTTTTTTCAGGATTGGGGCACGACGCTAATACAGAAAACTGACAATGAGACGTGCTTAGATGCAATATGAATCCGAAAGAATATCCAATGCCGATAAGGTCATTTCGGTGCGTAAATTTGGTTGTGTTCATTATCGCCAGCTCATACTGGCTTTAGGATGCGCGAAATAACATTCAACAAGCCTATGATCAAGCATTGAAGCAAAGTAGTGTTACTTCAATGCTGAACAACTCGATCAGTGGGCCCGCTGCAAGTGGTGGGGCTTTTGGATCCAATAACTCAGCCCTTGGATCGACAAGTAGTCCTTTCGGTGCAAATAACTCAACGAGCGCTTTTGGCAACACTAGTTCCTCTGCATTTGGCGCCGCAGCTGGCAGTGCCTTTGGCAAGCCGTCGTTGGGGCAACCGCAGTCGGGATTCGGCCAAGCTTCTCAGCCCTCTACCTCCGTCTTTGGGCAAGGGTCGCAGCCCAATTCCACGTTTGGTCAGCCGGCAACGTCTGCTTTTGGACAACCGACCCAAACCAACTCCGCATTTGGTCAGCCCTCTCAGCCCACCTCCGTTTTTGGGCAGTCATCTCAACCCACCAACTCTCTCATTAAACCGGCCACCACAGGAGCGTTTGGGGCTTTCGCCAGTGGTGGCCCAAGTGCGTTTGGTGCGAGCTCCACACCCGCGGCGAATTCATCCGGTGGGGGTGGTTTCGCTGGTTTCGCCAATACCAGTGGACAAGCGAACGCTTTCGGAGGTGCTGCCCCCTCCGCATTTGGGACACCGTCCAACTCCACCCCCACTGCCACGTTCGGGGGCGGTGGAACTTTTGGTACGGTCACGACCAATACCACATCGACGCCTTCAGCATTCGGTGCTCAGGCGTCGGGAACTGGAAGTTTTGGTTCCTCAGCGCCTTCTGGAGGAGTCTTCGGTTCTACAGCACCCGTCACCACATCTGCATTTGGCTCAGCACCCCCGGCTGCCTCAGCTTTTGGTTCGGGGTCTACCCCAGCGGCGCCCACACAACCAACCTCCGTCTTCGGATCGGCGCCTCCCGTGTCTGCCTTCGGCAACAATACCTCGTCTGCCCCTTCAGCCTTCGGGTCGTCTAATACGACCAGCGCTTTTGGATCCTCATCTTTTGGAGGTGGAGGCGGCTTTGCGAACCCACCTGCCCCTCAGAAGAGTACCAACTCCGCGCCAGACTTTAAAGCGGCCATGGCCAAGTCTTACGTTGCTGGGAAGTGTCCATACGATGCCCAGCTACCAGGGAATTACCTCTCTGAGGTGGTTCCGAAGGACGTGATCGAAGTATTCAAGGCAGAGAAGTTTGAGTGGGGGAAAGTCCCAGATTGGATTCCGCCTCTGGAACTGAGGTAGGACCTCAATTTCCAATGGAATTCTTCCCCTTTCCCCCACGTCTCCATGACTTCATGTGTTGTATTGTACCAGTAGTCTAGCTAACGACAAGACCAGATCATAATCAGATCAACCCCCGACGCATCAGAGATATTCGGGGCCCGCCCTTTCTGGGTAAGTAGGGAAGTATGATTTGTTCAGTAGGCTACAGCTAGAGAAGGACAGGAATACACAATGAACCTCCTAAAAAGCTGCAAATAATTCTTCTGGCCCACAGTATGTATGACCCTCGTCTTTTGTCTAAGAAATCTCAAGCTGGATCTTGATGCCCTACCATGTAATTGACCTGCCGCAAAGAAACCTATCCGGAAGATGGGCGGAAGGGTGCGAGCGGGAGAACATCCCCATATATAGAAATTGTCTGCCGGATCGCTGCGTCTCAAGGTTGATGCCATTCTTTCACCTCCCTCGAGCTTTTGCCGCAGCCAAGCGCGTCACCTCTTCCCTCAAAACGCGGGCCTCTCAACATCATACTTTGACTTTCAATCTCCCTAAACGATGCTTCACGAGTTTTTCACAATCCGGACGCGAAGCAGAGGAAGATGATACTCACAACTTCGGCACGTACAGCGTAATCTTACCAGAGGAACCTTTCGTTTTCGGTGTATCCCATTTGACGCATCGACACGTTCCAAACTCAATCCATAAACCTCCATACGTGACGTCTGGGCATGTCACATCGGCCAAACAAGAGAAATTGATACGTCTTGGTGGATTAGAAGAGGAGAATTTGCGACGGTCAGCAAGATTGGCAAGCAATGTTCGGGAGTTTTCTGGTTCTCTGGTCAAGGTGAGTCGATGCTTACAGAGCTCGGAGGTCCATAACATGATTGCTCTGTAGGCTGGTGTAACGACGAACGAAATCGACCAGGCTATACATGAATACATCCTTTCTCGTGGCGCGTATCCGTCTCCTCTGCACTACAAAGGGTTCCCCAGGTCGTGTTGTACCAGGTAGCTGCAAGTAATCTCTCTAGCTCAATCTCACTAACGATAATCAGCGTCAACAACATAATCGTTCACGGAATACCGGACGGGTGAGTCGACCGAATTCAGTCGTTCGCGATGAATCCAGCCCATTGAGCTTCATAGTCGCCCATTAGAAGACGGAGACATTGTTAACATTGATATTACCGTGTATCTCGACGGATACCATGGGGACACCTCCCAGACATGGCTTGTTGGAGACGTGGTAAGCTCTTGTCGCGTCGTTGCGTTCGGCCGCCGCTAAACAACTTCCTTGGATAGGATCAACCTGGCCGCAACTTGTGTGAGATAACAAACAAAACCTTACAAACAGGCATCGATGCTTGTGGTCCCGGCCAGCCTTTCAAAAACATCGGACGCGCTATTCATGACCTCGTCAAAAAGCCCTATCGGGGGATGGATTTCTGCATATCACAGCAGTTTAGCGGGCATGGAATCGGGACAGAGTTTCATCAACCCCCCTGGATTTGGCATCACTGTGAGTCGAAAGTACGTGTACAAATGAAGGTACTGAATGCAGGTTCTCTAGTGAATGACGAGCCGGGTGTCATGCAGCCCGGGCATTGTTTCACGATAGAGGTCGGTGCCAGTTATTTACGATACGATGAAAGAAGGTTTAATCTTCTTTCAGCCAATCATCATACAGGGGAGAGACCCAAGTGGGTGGCTGTTTCCTGACGGGTGGACTGCCAGCACAGAGGTGTGTTCTGCATTAACACATTCCTTGCCTGAAGCCGTTCAATTTCTGATACGACTGGTTCAGAACTGTGCTAGGGCTGCTCAAGCAGAACATATGATTCTCATAACGGAGACTGGCGTAGATATTCTGACACAGTGATGTTGGTCAGGGGTCATAATAAATAGGAATCATGATTGGAAGATTGTACAACAAGTTTAGAGTTTCGCCCCCTTGACCAACGCAGCTTTGGATCTCAACAGATCAGCTGCCTCGTTCACCATGTTCTCAACGATAGTCTAAAGTGGATCCAATGAGGACGCAGTGGAGATGAATTCGTGAGCTTTAGACGCACCTTTGCAGGAAGGACTTCTGTGATAAGTGCTGCAACTCTTCCCATGAGCCAGCCGCGGGCTTCCATACTTCTTTCAGGGTGATTCTTGAGGTCATGCTCGACGGGGATGATACCCTGGCTTGTAAGTTTCTCAATCTCATCCTGCCGTTTGGTTTCCCTGGGAAGATGTGATACTCAATCAGATTGGGTCTGAGGTACAAAGATAGCAACAGACCATTCTTCAACGTATGGTGTCTTGTAAACTCGCAACGGCCTGCCGGAGAAAATGACAGTACGGGCGTTATCCTCGTGGGTACTTTTGACGAGGCTATCTTTGTGAATTTTCGGAGCACCGGCTTCTACCGACGCGACGAATCTCGTGCCCACCCCTACGGAAGTAGATTGTAAGTAAACGGCCGCCACTGGTTGGACCGTGACTCACAGACTGCTTGAGCACCCCACATCAGGTTTGCAGCCAAACTACGACCGTCGTAGACAGCACCGGCACCAACAACATATACAGGCCCACCAGTCAGCTCGCTTTTCTTTCCTTTTGCGGCATCGACGCAAGCAGGAATGAGGACACTGGCCGGCAGATCGCCAGTGTGCCCTCCTCCCTCTCCAGCTTGCGCACAGATGATGTCCACGCCAACTGAGAGGGCTTTTCCGACGTGCTTCGGGTGACCAACCATGTTCATGACGGGTATACCGGCCTTGTGCAATTTCTCCACGGCCCATCGTGGGGGGATACCGATAGCACAGACGAAGAGCTTAGAGCCTTCCTCGATGATAACGTCAATGAGCTCGGGGAGCTGCCCCTTGGTGTAATCGTACTATGCAACAGCCCCGCCTCAGTCGAGAGACAAAGGAGACCAGCAACAGGATACGCACATTAGTTTTCCTGGCACTTCCACCGACCTGAGGAAGGGCAAGATCCACGCCAAACGGCGCGTTCTTGTCCTTCAAATAGCCTTTGATTTCGTGTATCTGTTGGCGCAGCTGTTTGGGGGTGTATCCCAATCCACCAAGGACACCAAGTCCTCCTGCATTAGTTACAGCTGCGACGAGCTCAGGACCTGGTATTACTTCAGTTCATTTGTTTCCCCATCCATTTAGGAGAGGAACTGACCCGAAGCGACATTCATCCCGGCTAGGATGACTGGGTGAGCGATGTTGAACATCTTCGTTATGGGCGTCGAGATTACTGCCATGGTGGATGAGAATGGAGAGTTTCAGGTTGAGGAGGAGTTGAATAGAAATCGTGAATATAAAAGGTCTTGCGGGTACTGGACATAACCGGAATCCGTGTCATGGTTGTGCTTGAACGACGCGGGGAAGGTCAGGCGACTCGTCCGAATCGGGTAACTTGTTTGAATCAATTTTGAAATTGAATTTCTCCTTCCCCACAGTGGGGCACGTGATACTACTACCCTGTCCCCCTCACTCCTCACTCCCTCTCCAAACAACATAAGCAGCCAAGGTATCGAATGCTAGCCAGATAGAATGGGGGGCTAAAAGCCACAGTGTCACTCTCTCGGGTCCTCACTCACACCCAGAATCAAAGAATAGGTCGAAAGTTCGAACTTCGGCTTTGATCGCACACCGAAGACCGTCCATATCCGATTGGTTCAGATGGTGCAGTGGACGAGTGTCTAGAGACTTGCTGGAGAGCTTACCTGTGAACACTAGAGGAGTATAGAGCTATGGATGCGAGCCTCCTGAGAGCGTTTGCATCATACGAGCAACAATCTCAAATATGTTAAACCACCGCATACTTGTGTGGTCCCAACTTCAGAGAATCCCTTGTCTAATTCCCACCAACCTCAAATCCCAATCACTCTTTCAACTGTAGCTTCAAGCCGCTCATATATCCCGGAACATGCCTCGAAATGTCTGCCAGCGACCATATCTCGACTCTCGGGGACGATCTCGCACCCTCCAGGAGCCTACTGTTCTCTCACTCCTGTACGAGATGTTTATCGCATGTGTATATTTGCTTTCCAAGCACAATGGCGTACAACGGGGTTGGATTCAGTCAAGCGGCCCCATCTTCTTTCATTCGAGTTTTACTCGGACTTGCAGGCTGGGTTACAACGCAGCACCACTGCACGGGACCCTGGAATTCACGTAGTACGCAAGAGTTCCAATGACCGCAGCCACTCCAGTTGAATCTCTGTGGGAATTGCGTCAATTGAGAAGGGTAAAGTGTTCGTCAGACTGGGGTTATGCACAACGTGACTTCTCACAGCTTAACACGTCGCTCGTTCTTGATTCAACTTCGAGATTTTAAACCCATTGGTTCATAATTGCGTCTCCGGGCGGAGTCGCCATGGTCGCCGTGTTGCTTGCGGCGCAAACATCATTGAGGAGGACTAAGGTGACTCTGTGGGTAAGCATGATCAAAGAAAATGAGGATGCCTTGACCAAATACTGGACTCGCTATTTATCCATGGGGCAAAGCCCATCCGGAACTGAGCGGGGAAACACAATAGAAGTGAATGAACACACTAGAGTCATCAATACTATCTACGGATGAAGGGCACGACTTACTACCCTCAAGGCCACTTCTTTTTGGGCGTTTGAACTCAAGCAGAAGTGAGCATATTCTTCTTCTCGGTGAACCAGGTTCGGCGCAATAGAGAAGTCTGTATCTATGTATCGAAATGGCGAGACATCCCTAGCAATTGTCTCGACCCTATGGCTCAATCAAACGCTCTAATTTTCTCTCTTGAACTCTGGAAGGAGGCCCCAGTGTGCCCCATGTCCATGATGTACCGTGAAGACTAAGATTGAACTCTCGTATCAACTAGTCTACTTTGCGCCAACTCGCTCGATGAGATGCCCATTCTTGACGACAGTTATGGACTCTAGATTTGTGCGGTACGGCGCCTCCACGGTAAACAACACAACGTCCTTGGACCCACTACGATGAAGAAAGTCGAAGCGAGCAGGCGATCTCAAGATCTCAACCTTGCTGTGGTACGCATTTGGGACGCAGTCGAGAGATAAGAATATCTGGTTATGTTCGGGTTGATGTGCCCTCAGGAGTCGACCACGCGTTGTAACCCCTAGTCTGAGTTATCAGCCACCAGCCTTCCACAATTCGGATGTGTCTATTAGGGATGCTTAGTCTTCGAGGAGCTCGTTTGTGAGTCCTCGGAGTCGACAGGCCCCATCTTCAATTAGTCCTTAATAACATACAGGAGATCATGCGTATTGTCTGTCCCATAAATTTCGTGTCAGCAGATGGATGGACACTTCCCGAAGGTGTATCAGAAGAATAACCCAGCGGCCGACAGAATGCCGACAACCACTAGGAACGTATACGTAGAGTCTGTCGTAAACCAATTCCTACAACCTCCTCCAGCGCCGTTCGCGCGCGGTCGACCTGTCATGTTTTGTCGATCACGGTCCTCATCCCCGCCGGACAAAGGTTGATTCCAAAAGAAGTAAGGCTGGCGCACATAACCAGGATCTGCCTTAGATAGAAAAGCTTCGTACTTCCCGTCCGGGTCCCCGAAGGTAGACGCGACCGCAGCCACAGAATTCGCAAGATCGCGCGTGTCATTAGCTACCTGCGATCTCTCTGCCGTTCCCATAGCGAAGCGGAGAGCGGACTGAATAGACCCTCCCTGGGTGGTGGTCTTATTCCAGTAGGTGGAAGAGGGGTCTATGAATTTCGCAAGCCGAGCGAGAGCCTGATTGATCTACCTGAATTTGGGACCATGGGTGTATTGTGGGAGGACTCACAATGAGGGCTGCAATATTTTGCGTACGGTGATGCTGCGCCTCTGGCCCGCTGTCTCGTTCCAAAGGCTGGAAAGGTCTCATAAGCCCGAGAGTCGAGCAGCCTGCGACGCCTCACCCACCTGTTCGCCACTGTTGTCGATTTGATTCATGAATTTGCCGTTGAAAAAAACGTCAATGGACTGAAGGGCACCGCTCTGGTCGTTTGCAATCAATTTGAGGGCCGCAAGCTGTGCATGAAAGGCCGAGCCATGATAACTGGCGTGGATAAGGTCTCTGGGGGCGGCGGTAGATGGTATGACTTACTTGATTGCAAGGCTTTCCCGTACGCCTTGAATATTGTTACCCAACCACTGAATATACTGATTACACCATGTCGCCATGCCTTGGTCTATGGCGGGCGTGTAGTGATCGTTCTTGCTCACTCGAAGGATCGATATTCCTGAGGCGATTTTCACGATACCCCTCAGCTCCCTGCAACGTCGAGATTAGAGTTTGCGCTTCAAGAATTGGCGTAGACAAACATGACTCCGCCGTATTGACCCAGAAGACCTTTAGGTCCCCGTTTCATTTGAGCATAGTTGAGGTTGGGATTCATTCTCTTCTCTGGATCTAGAAACCACATATTGAGATGGGAAACTGTTACGTTGGAAGAATCAGTGACCTGTACAGCGTACCCAAAGGCTTGAATCACTTACCTGCACGATTCGAATAAACATCACGATTGGCCCTGGAGATTGCAGAGGCAATGGAATTGTAGAGGACCGCATCGGCGAGATCGTTGAATGAAGAGATGCTGGCGATATTGACTTTCACCGCGTCTGGATTTTCTTCGGGGCGGTCGACGTGAGGACAGAATTGCCACTCTGTGAGCATGGTGTCGATAAATAGTACGCTCAGAGGTCGAGTAAAGTCCTACCGTTGTCCGCCGTCAGGGTAACATTGGTCACCCCAGTGCAATTTGGCCAAGAGCTATAGAACCAAACCGTGTAAGGTACCCTTGAACCTCTTTCTAAAAAACTTACTGTGTTATCCAACTCATGTAATCATGTTTGTCCCCAGATGGAGGAGTTACAGTTGTATTGGTGACAGCTAGAGGACAGTCAGTCGCCCTGTTTTCTATCGTGAAGGTATAAAACATACACCATGGTCCTCTGCCCGAAAACTCAAGAGCCCAACGCTCGATCGTCGTTCCAGCCCGATGGGTACTAATGTCGAATTGCCTACTTGCAATGTAATTTGGATCGACAAACTCGAGGGGATAACTAGAGGCGGCTCGGGCCTGAAGATGGGAATGGGCGAATACGACGAGGAGAATGAAGTATGAGGCCGCACAGAGCATTGCGGCTGAAACAGAGGGGTGTGGATGGAGAACAGGTGCATTCAAGCATCTTATAGGGAATAATAGCGGGATGTCGGTACGCAGCGAGTTGTGTGAGATGAAGGAGTTCAGGAGAGTCCCCTACACATCGGATCCGGTCCCTCGATTTTATTCAAGGTGCAAGTGATATCTACACCATAGCGAATACCATGGGTTCGAAGACAGAATTCTTGACGCCTGAGACCGCCTATTGCCGATACGGTTATCGTCAAGGCGGGAAAACGTTAGAAACCCACTGGTTCGGGAACTAGACAGGAGTATCAAATCTCGAGAGCCTATACAGAGCTTGCAGCCCTGAGGTAAGATATACAGCACATACCCTCTCTGCTTTCAGCCCCCTGCACATCGGGAACTCGAACCTTCGATTCAACTTGGTGGTGTAAAGTCAAGATAGACGCGATCATGTGACCTGGGAAATTTCCATAAGCTGGGTCCATATTTGGGGTAGTTTGGTGTCCAAACTCTGATGACATAATTAACAATTTCCTCCACCACACCAACTCGTCCAAATCCCGAGCGCTGCCCAGCTCAGTACGAAGGTAAGTACAGTACTTGTGCGAAATGATGTCAATCTGAAGGCGCATCACTCTCTCCAGTACGCGATGGCACTAAATTTCGTCCCTCGAAAAGTAGCTAAACCGAAAACTACCTCCATTTCTCAGACTGGGTCTGCTCATACTTCAAATGTATCTCAACCACACGTTAACGAAGATGTAAAAGGCAAAGGAAAGGAAACCTCTCACATGAAAACCCGGGATAAACCCCCATATTCTGACGAAGACGTGTGTACCGTGATATCGCTTGCTTTGGCCGACCATGCCATATGGTTGAATTCTGAAGTGAGAAGGAAGCTAGTCGACAGCGTGAATGGCGGTAATGAAGGATGTGAGTTATCTTCTTTCAATGTCGTGTATTGAAAAACTTGACGGGTTCTACAACTAGTCATCAGTTTCAGTTATCTCCTGGATCATGCTCCTCCCCTGAAGAATCTGCGCTCAAGCTCCATATCCGAGACGGCGATGGTGAGATCCCTGAGAAGTAGAGACACTCAACTAGACGTGAGAATGATGTTCGTCAAACCAGAGTGGCACAGCTGGGGGAAAGCCAAAGATCAAAAGGATGCTGGGATGTATGAGATTCGCAGGAAGGATTGGCAAACCTTAGACACTCAGCTGGGAAAATACAGCAAGGACTATTGGGACAATAGAACAATCTACGTGGTGCGTGCGTGTTACTCTGAGGAACCACCCCATTCCCGCTCATGAGGTCTATTGATAGGAAAATCTTCCCGTGCAATGCAAATCCGTTGAGACCATTTCCCGATTTGCTAGTGCCTTGTTGGCATCCTCATACGGCCAAATTGCGGAACCTTCTTCACCCTCGCCATTCAAATCACCAGTGTTCTCTCCGACAATCCAAGCTGTCACTTTACCGCCACACCACCTTGCCAAAGACGGGGATGAACCTAAATGCAAAGGGTTTGCCTTTGTGATACTCACAACCACCGAGGATCTGGAGTTCCTACTTGAAAAATGGCCGTGGAAACGCAATACACACGATACCTCCGCCGCCTCCAGCGACATCAAGGAAGCCCATAGATTTGGATTTCGTTGCCTTACGAGGGGCCGGTGGGAGGCACTGAAAGAAGAATACTTGGAATATCGCAGGAAGCTAGTGAAGGAGCTTGTCAGTTTCGAGGAGGAGCAGCAAGAAACATCCGGGGGCAAGCACGAACCGGTTCGCCAGAGAGATGAATATCACCAATACCAAGCGACTGTCACGGACGAGCAGGCACACCCTCTCGGATCGTCACTGACCTCTTCGTCCCCATTCCCTCCCTCTTGTCTAGTGTTTGTGCGCAACGTGCATCCCGAGACCAACAAGACGACTCTGAAAAGCTTGTTCGCGAGATCGTTCTCGACAGTTCCTCAACCCGGCACGCAGTTGAATGGATTGGATTACGTCGACTACAACAAAGGGATGAATACTGTACGTTCTGCCGGCCTTATACTTTATCCTCCCGCCTAATCAGACGTTGAAAGTGCTACCTACGGCTTTCTACTCCAGGGCACGCCACCGCCCTCGTTGATTATTTCAAGTGTAACAACATCGTTCAGGGCTCAGGCCTAGACGGATGCGGCTCCCCCCTACCGTTGGAATCGGCTGAGGATATGCACGCTATCATCATGGAGCTTGTTCTGGGCAGAAGAGAGGAGCTGTACTGGGAGAAGGTTCCCACGAAAGTCAAACACGCGGCGGTACAGAAGTGCCTCAAGGAAATGGGAATCCCACCAGCTGGTCGAATCGACAACGATATGGAGAATATTAGCCGTATCGGGGGGAACGGCGGCTGCGAGGGGTACGGTCGAAAGAGGAGGAGGGAATGAGCAATAAGGTGAACATGTGGCTAGTCCTTGCTCGGATCGGTTGTTCATCATACATATACAGGCTACGCAATAGATTAGGGTATACAAAATCCGTTTTATTCCAATTACAGGCTATAATTTTGGTGTGCCTCTCGTATTTGGTGGTCCCGGCTTCTTGTTTTGAACTGTCGAATGAGTTGCTGAAACGTAGAGGGCGTTGTCGACGCGGTCCCGCAACTGTCATTTGGAATACAATGTGAGTCGTTCGTATACTTGTTTGATCCCACGGAATCTCACCTCTGAACGAGCAGTTCTGATATGTCCATCTAAACATACCGTCGTGGAGATTATGCTGAGCTTCGTTCCCCTGCGTTATGTTTTGAGCATTTCGTTTGGCACGAACTATCCTGTTTGCTTACACAGTGGCAGATCGATGCCATTGCAATGACATCGACTGAGAAACTCCCGTTCCATCGACACCTGTGACGATACCTAGCGACACCAATGCGGACACAGAGCATCTGCCAATCAATGAAGCATTCCGTCCAAGGAGATTGTGCGAAGCTCTACCCACGGATCAATCATATAAGCAGCACACCCTCCGTGTAAAGTTCCATAGATATTGCACATGTCTGTCATGTCATGGTAAAGATCAGCTCCCGCAAGTAGCAGACGTTTTCCGTCGGAGCACATACTTCGTGTAACGTCAATCTCGCAAACAGTACGCGCTACCGCATCCTTCGCGGATATACTGGTGGCTGCTCGAGTTTCGTCCCTCTTCCTCTGGTTGCCAAAGCTTCGATACGCTCTCTGTTCCTCATCCCAAGCGAATCCTTCGTCCTCGTCAATATGGAACTCCTCGCCCCTCGAATCCCCAACGCTAATCTCGACAATCCTCAGGTTTCGTCCGATCTCTGCACCGAAAGAGGTATCCGGCGTCCCGATAAAGTGTTGGAATATCTTCGTCGCTGTCCTCTTTTGGGAGACTGTCAGATTCCCTTTGATTTCCGAAACGTCGAAGGAAGAGGAGCTAGACATGGAGCAATCCTTTGGGTAGTGGGGTGTCGGTACGGACGGGGAGAAAGAATGGTGGCCATGGGCAACGAAGCTACTTTAAATGGAGCAGGGAGGTACGGACGTAACCTTCTTTCATCCGGGTTTTTACCAATGATCCTTCAGGACCTATAGGGAGGAAAGCTTCTTTGCATCGCAATACATTCCAGTTTCTGTCATCGCTTGCACAGCCTTATTGAATGACAAGTTCCACGGATTTAGCGTCATGGAATGTTTGGAAGAAGCAAAGCCTGGATGATCCTCCGGTCCGTGTTTCTGTTTTCGGACGTGAGGTCCTCGGACGACCGGAGGTTCCAGATTTACAGTCGTTCGTAGGTCATTGGTACGATGGTTGCCAAATGGTCCCTCTCTGCTTCGTTTTAGTGGTTTGGAATCCCATGGAAATATCACGGCGGGAAGAGACACGTCAGGAGACAAATGTAGCTGCCATTCGGCAAGTGCTTTAGTGTATTTTCTGACATTCATTCCCTCTATCTACCATTTTAGGTGGCATCCACAGGTCTCCTCAAGTCTCTCGTGACTCATTTCATACAAGATGTTTGGTGATTCCCCCCCGATTCGTCAATGGTTTTGACTTGGACTGCCAAGACCCTGTCCATTTCCGAGCTAAACAAAACATACACATGCGGATGACATTTGATACGATTGGGCCCTGAAGCTGAAGGCCTGTCTCTACAGACTCAGTGGACCTGGGCTAGCTTTCAGATGAAAAGATAACGGAATCCTTCCAAGACAGAATACTCGTCAGTAACACCGCCTGTTCGAATGCAAACAAGCTACGAATGGGATATTGTGAGGCGGGCGGCGAGACGCAATAGCCTAGCTTCGGTGGAGGCTGATCCTCAGAGAAGAGCAGAACAGCAACAGATGGAAACGATTCGTCTGAGGTACCAGATACAAAGAGTGGACTATTACTATACTGAGAGGGAGGATGAAAGAACCAGGAAATCCGTGGGATTGGAGGACGGAAGTTTCGGATGACTCGAGACTACGGAAGTGTGAGGACTCGGGAGCCTCGAGGGGGGCTCTCAGAACCCGGCGGAAACCAAGTGTAGCAATCTTATCACAAGAAACTAGAGGTCCGAATTAGAAAACTGACATGGCCTCGCAGCGTGGATAACGTCCTTAACGCCGTATGTGCACGAGTTCCCGAAGTTTTTCGTCCACGGTCCTCATGTATCCGGCGCGCTTTCAATACATCGGAGTCGGGTTCGGGACTTTTGCGTGATAATCGTAACACACAGAGATTCGAGAACACAAAAAGATACCCAGTGCTCAGGGCACTGGATCCATCAGTGATTGGGATGGATCTTGCACGACCACGGAGATCTGGGGCACAGTCGAAAGGAATCTAACCCACGAAGCTGGCAGATCTCGGCTTGAATCAGTCACAACAAAAAAAATTGAAAGTCGCATATGACCAAGGGATAAAACATATTCCAACGAATGGAAGGGAGTGAGGAGCTAGTTGTACAATGAATTCGGCGTCATTAAGTAGGAGCGGTAGAGTACAAGAACAACGGAGGATGTTAGGATATCAGGGTGGAGGTGTAATCGCGGGGTGAATGTTAGTACACTGATTTTGGAGGGGAATGTAGGGGAATGTAGAACGGAGGCAGTGAGGTGAATAATGATAAAGGCGGCAGAATGTAGGATGAAGCAGGACCATTACATCTTGGAACGATCAGACGAAGAACGAAAGGTGTTCACAGTTGAATGAACAGCAGACGCGTAGAGAGTTCTTTGGTCTTTGTCCCAAATCTACAGGGTAGGCCGTTTTAGTCGAGGGATCAACGAATGGAGCACAATACTTACCTCACACTGCGATGTTCGGATACGTCCCGTGATGAAGACGGAGGTTGAGACAATATGCAGGATTGTTCCCCTGGATGATAGAAACAGAAAAGAAGCGTCAGCGAAGGGGAAGGGTGCGAAAAATCGAAGCCGATCGCTAAAGAAGAGGCATGACTTACACGGCGGCAGGCTGGTGCCAATTTATGTTCACGGACTGGGAGACACCTGTTCCGTCAATTCCTAGCGCTGCCCCAAGCATGCCCATCGCGGACATAGTACACCTAGTACAAGTCAATGACCGTAAACTGCATGTCGACCACGAAGACTTACGGTCCAACGAAGTATGTTGCACACGCCCCGTGAAGTGTACCGAACGAGTTACACATGTCTATCGTTAGAATAGTGAGTACTAGACATTGCAGACACGAGGAGGACCGACCTTTGTCTATGGTGATTTCAAACACCGTCTTGCCCTGAGATGCCTCGCCGTCTTTGGCAAAGACGTTCGCTTCAATGAGCCTGAGACGCTCGCCGATAGAAAAGCCAAAGCATCCCTCTTTCGAGCCAATGAAGTAAGAGACGATCCCGAGAACGAGACGTTTCCCTTCATCTGATATGTTTCCCTTCACCCACGACACATCAGTGTTGGGATGCGCAGGCAGTTGAGGGTGCCGTTCAAAGTTTGAGTACGATCCCGGAGGCAGCATATTGATGGATGAAGAAACACAAGAAGGGAGAATAAAAGGTTGGGGAGAAGACTTCCTGCCAATCAGCGGCATGTCGTGGTATTTATGAAGCAAACGCGTACGCAATCCCCCAACTTTCAAAATGACCGTGGAACTGGCAATCACAAGGCTATTTACTTCCCTTTTTGGCCGAATAGAACTTGGGGAGGCAGATTTTGGGATAATCAGGGAAGCGGTAATATTATGACTCGCTCGAAGTGAAGAGAAGGTTTCGAGCTGGCAATAAATTCGATCAGTGACAACGTCTCGGCGTTCGGTGTCAGCAATCTTACCATTTGGCATGGCATAGTCTATACTTGATATTCTAGATTGCACACCTTCGTCGGAGGCGCTAAGCTCTACCGGTATCCAGTGAATGGGCTGTGGCGCGCCTACGACGTTGTATCGCGACAGTAGGAAATCCCCGTGCCTGATACGGTTATTTTCGGCGCAATCCCGGTCAACAGATGGAACAAATAATCAGGTAAAAGGAATCGATTGCAGGGACTTATCATGTGTCTCGGTGGTAGATTCGGTGTAAGCAAAGCCGTAGACTTGATATGGAGTCGCCCAAAAGATGGCCGAGATGCTGTTCCGTGTGAGAATGGTTCAAAAGCTAGTTCGAGATCTAGTCAATCTGGCGAGACATATACTCACAGTGCTCCTCGAGGCAGATATTAACTGCATATGGCGCAAAACAAGAAAGAACATTCCGAGAAAATCCAAAGGGGGAAATGATCCCCCTTTCAACCGCAACAATCATATTTGGTGACCTATGATTCGCCCTTCTCGTCGCTGAGAGATTTGACGCGGAATCTACAAGAATGTTCTTTGCTAAAAGGTCCCACCTGCTGACGCCACATTAAATCTCGCTCACCTTCAAGATGGCCCTCAGATCTGAGGCCAAACCTTGTCGGAGTCAAGATGTTTGCCAGCTGATAACATCGGCGTATTGATGATATGAAAATGACGACGAAATCACGGAGCGCGCCCATTCTCCTTGAAAATCAGTCGAGGAGAGATACAAGAGAAGAGGGGTTGGAAGAGACAGAAGAGGGGGTTGGCTCACTCGATAGGCAACTTGAAGATAGAGGTTCGAGAGGTTCCAGCGTACGGCGTTGTCTGCGGCCATTCACAAATTTGTGATAGACCCATCCATTGTCTGAGTGCGCGTCGCACGTCGCACGACACGGTAGAGGCTGACGGGTCCTCGCCGGACGGTTTCGAGATAAGAACGCGTTTATGCACGACATTGACCATGTAGCAAGGGTTCGTCAAGAGATCTCACTCGGAGGACAACGACTGAAAGGCGGAAGACGGCCTCTGGCCCGTGCCATCACAAGAAGAGAATATTCATCATGTGCAGCGTACAGCGCCATAAATTAATGTGCCTTCGTGTTGATGGTACGATGGAGTCTGGACGAGCAGAAGATCCGGGAGCCTAGGCAAAATCGCGGTGGATGACTCCACCGACAAATCTCGATGTGGGTCGCGAGAGTTGAAGGTTTACTGGCACAAGGAGAACATGCGACTCGTCTTCCACGAATGCCAATGTCCCGTTCATCAGGGAAGGAGGTGGAGTCATTCACATCTCCCGCAGATCTCGCAGGTAGTAGAACCACGACCGAAATCCGTCCAGGATAATAGGCAGACGGTTGACTCGGTTTCGGACAAAGGTGTTGGGCGAACTGGTTCAGATTCCAAGGAGAACCAGGGACAGCTCCCCGACCGGAGTCTCCGGATCTTTGTGGCGGGAGCCAATTGTACGGCGAGACTCTGAGAAGGGCCAGAGAAGGAAAATGATATGTCGTGAACACGAGCTTTTCGGATTTGGATGCATTCGGCTACAGATAACGAACTATGGCATTCCCAGAGGTATATTAATCATACACTAAGGTGAAGAGGGTCAGAAGTTTGGGTCGCAGATGTTAATTGTAGAAACGTACCATGTACTATTCCTGTATTAAGAGAAACCACCCGTTAGAAGGCTTGAAGGGGGCCGGAAGACACAACTCACCATAAAATAGAGTCCATACCAAAACAAAGGTAAAGGCATTATCCTGTCCCGGATTCACAAGATCTTTCCATCCACCTTGCACATATTTCTGCGGCTTTCCTCGACAGTTGACGAGATACATGCATAACGCGCTCCAAAGGGTAGATACGATGAAAAGCGCAAATCCCGCGTAGTTCTGTAGTCCAAGTATCCCTGCAACTGCCCCCGAGAACGCGGCGGAAAGAAACTTGACAGTTGTAAGGTTCAACAGGTTATGGGCGGCATTTGGTGTAAAGAGGTATTGAGCAGACACATCTGTTTCTGGAGTTGACATCCTTCAAGGGAACAGACAGAGTCAGGAGAGTATTTCAAGGCTGATCAACGAATATGCACCCTTACCTCCACGTCGCGTATGCCAACGATGAAGGGAGCTCGACGACGTCTGACAGGGAAGGTGTATAGTTTTGACCAGACCCTCACCAGACAGTCACACAGTCACGAAAGGTCTATTTCAGACTCCGCTATAATCTGCTTAGCGCCGTTATTGCTCAGGAGTGCAGAAGTGCAACTGCACTCCTCTGCGCTTCCCTGTGCCATTCCGAATCCCTTATCTCATATATCGATGGTCCGCAGAGCCTTCGCTCGGAAGGGCCAGAAGCTATCTACTGAGAATATCGGCGTGCAGAACTGTAGGAACTAGATTGAGCCGCATCGGCTAATGCACATGCGGTGGAGACTTAGGGACGCGCCTTCCTTTTTTTTCTCAATATTGCTTTCGATGGGTGCCTTCCTCTCAAGAGTCGACGAATGGTATCCACCAAAACCGAAATGGACACCCGAAGATATGCCAGACTTGACAGGGAAAGTCGCGCTCGTCACTGGTGGTAACGCAGGTCAGCCAAATCTTCTCGGGAATTGAGCAGTGGTGACAATATATTGGGGACAAACGTCCGCTCAGGGCTGGGGAAACTCACTGTGCAGGTATGTATGAAACTCCCGTAACCAGCCCCAAAGCGCCGAAGTTGTCCACAGGAACTTCTCAAACACAATGCAAAAGTTTACATTGCTGCACGAAACAGAACTTCAGCTGAAGAGGCCATCAACGAGTTACTTGCCCAAACGGGGAAGGAAGCACTCTTCGTGGAGTTAGACCTAGCGGACCTGAAGTCGGTCAAGACCTGTGCAGAAGAGTTCTTGAGGTATGTATATTTTGCATTGCGTCGACCTCAGAGGTTCTGAGCACATCGTAGGACGGAAAAGGAGCTACATATCCTGTACAACAATGCGTACGCTGCTATATCTCTCATCCCATATACAACAGCCGACGCGTTATAAGTGGTATCATGCAACCTCCGTTTGAGAAGATTACGGCGCAGGGATTCGACTTGCAGTTCGGTGTCAATGTTCTTGGTACGTGGTTTATTCTCTCGTCGTTTAGTCGACTTACCCCGTTTCAGGGCATTTCTATCTCACCAAGCTCCTGTTGCCTATATTACTGAACGCTGCGAAAAGCTGTCCAGAGCAGGAAGTTCGAGTGGTCAATGTATCCTCAATGGCCCATTGCCAATTCCCCCTCCTGAGCTTCGATACCTTCAAAGACGGCCCAGCCAGGAATAGATTAGGTTACCTTCCCGGTACCCTCTATGCCCAGAGCAAATTTGTGGGTGAAACACCCTCAGTTACCCTTGTGGATGCGCTAATAATATCGTGCCAACAGGGCAACGTCATATTCGCGAAGGAGCTTGCGCGCCGATATGGAGATGAGGGGATAATATCGACTGCCGTGCATCCTGGTGCTATTGATACTGGCCTCTGGACAGCTGGCTCGATGCCCTGGATCATTGTATTCCTTGCGGTACGTTCACTTGGCTTTGCTCATCTTGAAATAAGAGGCAATGACGTCGCCTGGAAACAGCGGTTGCTGGTACTTCATCCACTCATGTATGGAGCCTACACTCAGCTCTACGCTGGCACAGCGCCAGAAGTAGCGAAACTGAACGGAGAAGTGAGTTACAGTCCATTTGAATGATCATTCTTCTGTTTCTCATCGAATATCAAGTACTTCGTTCCCTGGGCTCGACACGGAAAGCCGCATCGAAATACCGAAGATGCTGCTCTTGGAAAGAAGCTGTGGGAATACATGGAAGGAGAGATTCACGACATTTAAATGTCTTTGCTCAACTTGTAGACAGGCACGGGGTAGACCTTGATAAGGAATGTTACGGTTCTGCATACTACATGAGCGTTTATGTATGCTGAAAAGCGATCATCACATACATGATTCTTCATAATAGCAAGTAGGGAGGCGCGATTTGGGAGGCGCGACGCACTGAGACATTTTGTGTGACAGAGCCATGTTTGTCACGCGTTTCGTGACAATCGGAAATGTGCAAACAGGTCCAAACGCGTCCTTCCTTGACTCCCACCTTCATCTTCGACTCCGAGCGCGTGGCCATGGCGCGTCGAGCACGCTCTCCAACCGCGTCTGACAACGATTCTCTGAAAGAAAACAAGGATGTTAATCGAAATGCTACGAAAGTGAAAACTGAGGGGGAGAAGACCAAGAGTGGCAAGGGCAAGAGGACGCTTCGTGTAGATGACGAGGAAGAGAATGAAGAACACAATGAAACGCGAGGAGATGTTCATGAAGACGATGAGGACGCAGAGGGTGACGATGACGAGGGTGAAGGCTCACCCAAAGGACGAAAGCGTAGTCGGCTCAACATAGACGGCGACTCGCGCGCATCGTTGGCAGAGCCTGAGGTGAAGACCCTGCCACGAGACACTGACGGGTAAGTGCTCGCAAATAGCTGTTCATGGCTCATGTTGGAACTCACTATCATACGAAGATACATTCCTGGGCAAATCGTTCGTATCCAGCTCATGAACTTCTTGACATACGACTATGCGGACTTCAGCTGTGGGCCGTACCTGAATATGATTATCGGCCCCAATGGAACGGGGAAAAGTAGTATCGCATGTGCGATAGCTCTTGGTTTGAACTGGCCACCCTCTGTTTGTATCTTACAACGCGTTGCCTATCATCTGTCTAACTTACCATCTTCTAGATCTTGGGTCGTGCGGAAAACATCTTCTCCTTCGTAAAGAACGATAAAGATTCAGGTTACGTCGAAATCGAGCTTAAAGGACCGAAAGGAAGATCAAACCTTGTCATTCGTCGGCACTTGACGTCTCAGTCCAAGAGCAACTCATTTACCCTGAACGGCAAACCGGTCACAGGAAGGGAGGTCACCACCAAAATGGCCGAGCTCAATGTCCAGGTCAGCAACCTGTGGTATGTTCAACACTCACTGCTTTTGGCTTCTCGATACTGACTAGTGGCTTCTTAGTACTTTCCTGCCACAAGACAAAGTCTCCTCGTTTGCAATGATGTCGCCTCATCAACTCCTGAAAGAGACGCAGCTGGCCGCGGGCAATCGCAACCTCACGACGTGGCATGAGACTTTGATGAAAGCCGGTAAAGAACACCGGACTATGCTTCAGGTGCGGCCCTGTCCTTTCATCGCTATCTTTGTACTGACAACCTTTCCACTGTAGACGATCAAAGAGGAGGAAGATCGGCTTAAGCAGATGCGCGATCGTAACGAGGCCATTGAAAAGGAGGTTGAACGTTATCAAGAACGCAAGCGCATTGAGGAGCAGGTCTATCGTTTTTCTCGGCCGCTTTTTCTCTTGGTTACTCACAATGATATCGCAGATCGAGGTGCTCAAGATATTCATACCGAGTGTCTACTACAGTGAACTGCGAGAGCAGTACGCCGTTGCGAAGGAGAAGCAACGAAAGTTACATCACAGAGTCACCAAGCTTAAGGAGAAAAATGCTCCGGCACACCAGTTGCTCAGGTAAGATCCTCACGAAACCCCACACTCGTGTATTGACCAGCATTTCCCCAGCACCATGAAAGAGAGACTCTCTCGTCAGGAGAAGGACAGGAAGCGAGCGAAAGACACGGTAACGGACAAGTTCAGCAAAATGCGCTCCAAATGGACCGAAAACAATCGATTGGTTGGTAGTTACTGCACACTGGTTTGACTTCACTCGCTGAACACAATTTCGGCAACAGGAGACGGAAGCCGAAAATTTCAACTCCCAGATCGAAGAACTCGAAGTCCGGGAGCTGCGTCGCGCTGAAAAGATCAAGTCCCTGGAAGCTGACATCACGGACTTGGAAAAGCAGTTCAACACGGAGGTGAAGACGGAGAGTCCGGCCGCTCTCACAGAAGAGATGGTAATTGCTCATGTGAACTTGAACTCCTTGTCGTCCTTTTTTCTGATCACATTCTTGTCTTGAACTCAGAGGCAACAATTGAGTGTACGCCGTGAAATTGACGCCCGGATGAACGAGGTCAACGGTCAACGCGAGACAGTGATGTCCGACAAAAGACTGGTGGAAATGAACATGGAGCAACTTCGAAAAGAGTATGTATCAATACAGGCTTCCCGGAGATATATTACTCACTCAATCCAGTCTCCAGAGTTTGGATAGCGAAGATGGTCGAAAACTGGCTTCCCTTAAGAATTGGGATCGTGATACTCACGACACGATTTTGTGGTTAAGACAGAACAAAGACCGGTTCAGGATGGATATAATAGAGCCTTCCTACCTGTCTCTCACCGTGAAAGACCAGAAGTATGCGAATGCTGTTGAAGCGTGTTTCGGGAGCTTGCAACTTCGGGTGGGTGTCTCCTTTCTACCATGATCATCCGGATCATTGACGGATCCTGCTAGACCTTCGTTGCTCAATGCCGCGAGGACTACGACCTACTCAATGACACTATCAACGAGGCAAACAATCCTTTTGGCCGCCGAGTCAGAGTCGCGACGTGGTACCGTGATCCAAGGCAATGCAACATCATTCCCCAGCCGATGACCACAGAGGAGGTTAGTGAGCACTTCAAAGCCTTCCACAAAACATTCAACTTGGTCATAGATGCGAGAACTGGGTTTTGAAGGATATGCCATCGATCTGGTGGAGTGTCCAGAGGGCCTTAAAACTTACCTCAGAGCGGAACTTCAGATGCATCGCGTGGTATATCATCTATAGCGATTCTATGAACCCTTCGTCATTCACACGTTACTTCTAGGCGGTCTCATTGCGTCCCAACATTGACATCCAAAAGGCTATGGATTATGTTTCTCGCCCGATCGGAAGTTTCCCAGGAGGCGCAAACTTCATCGCAGGCATGGTGCAGCATTCAGTAACTCGTTCGCGTTACGGACGTAACGCACGCTCCAATGCTACGAACAATATTGCCCCAGCAAGAAATCTCACCGCGCAAACTGGTATGTCCCACCGTTCTTCATCTTTTTCGGTAATAACTTCCACTCAGTCGACCTCGAGCAAAAAAGACGGTTGGAAAGCGAACTTCAGCAATTACAAGTTGAACTTGAGGGACACAACGAGGAGGAACAAAAGTTAAATGAACGAGCTCGTGCCACTCGAGAGGAAATCAATGATTTCCAGCGCAAGAAGGTGGGAGCATGTTCTGTCGCGTTTAGTAAATTATCACTGACTTTGGTAGTGCAGGAAGACATCGATAAACGTAAGGAGGCGATTCGCCAAGAGGTGAAGCGCAAGCAGACCCTCAAAACCAGGATTGGTAATGCCACATCATTGTACATCATCTAGACATCGCTGAGAGTTTGTGCAGACCGCCAGAAAGCGACGCTGAAAAATGAGAGAAACGCACCTTCCGCGGAGGCAGAACGGAAGCGAATTCGTCGCAAGATGGCTGAGATCGCACGAAAGAGGACCACCATCGCTAAGGAATATCTAGTTCGTCCACTCGCCGCCACGAGGGCTTCCATGCTAACGTTTGACCAGAATCTGTCTCGCGCCGCGGTTGAAGAGATGACCAATTCGACCCGTATTGGTCTTGAATATCTCCAGATGAGCGCCAATCAGGCGGCTTTAGCGGACCTCGTGGATAAGAAAGATGCCAAGCACGCAAAAGCTTTGGAGGTTTTCAACATAGGTGTGTTTGTGTGGCTCGTATGCGTCAAGTTTTACATTGATCTCTACTTTGCAGCCGATGCTGAATACACCAAGATCAAGCACGATTCCAAAGCTGCTCTTCAAGCTGCCCAAAATGCCTTCGGAGAGGCTTCTGAAGAGCATCAGGCAGTTTTTAAAGAGATGGACAAGAAACGAAACCAGTACAAAGCGCGCCTTAAAGTGGCACATGAGAAGGGGCTAGAACTTCCTTCGGACGAGGGCGTGGACCTTCGGTCATCGGGTGAACTCGAGGCAGTCATGGAAGAGCAGCATGCGCAACTTGAGCTTATAACCAAGACCAATCCCGGTGTCATCGAACAGTACGAGAAACGCAAGAGAGATGTATGTCCTATCTTCGCTGTTTCTCCCTACTCCTAACCTTTGCCCGTATCCACTTCCTAGATCGAGAGTCTCGAACAGGTTCTGGAGAGGAAGAACCGGGACGCTCAAAATGTAGAGAAGGCTATTAACTCTGCCAAGGTATGTGACTACCTCAGATTTGCGACTTCAGGGCTGACGCTTCTTGAAGTCGAAGTGGCTGCCCGCTTTGCAAGAACTTGTCGAGAACATTGGCGAGAAGTTCTCCGCAGCCTTCGAACGTGCGTGTCTGGCATCGGGATCCTCTTTTTTTCATTGACTCGCGTTTAGGCATTGGCTGTGCCGGCGAAATTCGTATTCGTGAGGACGAAGATTACGACAAGTGGGCGATCGATATCTACGTCAAATTCCGCGACTCCGAAAACCTCCAGCTTCTCACGGGTCAGCGTCAGTCTGGAGGAGAACGATCGCTCACGACTATTCTGTACCTTATGAGTTTGACCGAGGAAGCCAGGACGCCGTTCTCTCTCGTGGACGAGATCAATCAGGTATGTACCCTCAACGATCAATCGTTCGATTTGAGATAGAATTTTGCTCTAGGGAATGGATCAGCGAGCCGAACGTGTCGTTCACAACAGTATGGTCGAGGTTACCTGCAAGGATACTGCCGGCCAATATTTCTTGATCACGCCAAAGCTGTTGCCCGACCTCAACTACCACGAGCGAATGAAGGTTCTGTGCGTTGCAAACGGCGAATGGTTACCGGAGTCGACTACGATGGGTAACCTGAAGTCTCTGCTCGATGGATACAAAGGAAGCAAGTCCTCCAAGAGCCACTGAAGAATGTACTGCGTCGCTATTCCAACATTATCAATATCATTATTTCTTGACACTTATTCATAGAGGTGCCTACCTCTGCATACTATACCATTGTACCACTTGGTTATTCTTTGTGTAGATGCTACATATTTTACATTACTTGGCTCCCTTAGTATGGTTTCTTTTGTGTATTCAGAATGTCTTGAACTCGAATCAAAGGCAGCAACGTCTGTCTATCTTGCTACGTTGAGTCCAATGTCCACGTAATACTCAATGGCACATAAGCGCTTACCCCTCGACCGTCACCTCCCTGCACCACACTGGCTTTTATCTTCGATTTGCATTCACGCCGTCCGGAAACGGTCTTCCCGGTGAATCAATCCATGCAGGGGGCGTAAATGGGGAATCAGTTCTAGCAATGTGAGAAGATAAACTGTCGATTGACAGTTGATGTTGTCAGAGGAAAGGATCGAAGTTAGCCTGCCAACTCGGGAAGTTGTAAGTACTTGACATTGTTCCCACTGGTGAGGTCGACTTTAGTGTTACTGCTGGTCCGCGCTAACAAGCACTTCACACTTACATGGAACGAAGAAACAAGTCGATAATTAGAGACGGTCTTCACCAGAATGTAAATTAGAATTGAAACATCCCAACCCTTGATCAGTACCAGTTTCGATACTTCAGGATACTTCTCCCATCTAGGCCTTGCTTCCACTGGTGTGTTGAAAAAGAGATAGATGGTACGGCTTTTCTCCCGAGAGCGTCGACTTCCCCTACTAAACTTCGACGCGACTCGAGGATAATATGGATCCAGGCGGCCTCCCTGAGCTTGGCATGTGGGTGTCTTCTCTAGATTGAAGTTGGCAACATACATGGATTTTAACACTGCATTCAGACAAGGACCCATGATCGTCGGGCTCCTACTCAACGTGTGCTTGCCAGGTGTTGTCACTACACAGTGCTATATCTATGCTACCACCTATATACAAAAGGCCGTTAAATGGCTTCTTCATACTTTGTGCTTGAGGTCTTAACGTTAACACCAGCGGCCACTTCTTATAACTACGGACAAACTTTGGATTAAATCCTACGTGAATCTCGTCGTCTGCCTGGCATCCGCCGACACATCTAACAGACTACAATTGAATAGGGTCAGCATTCTATACCTCCTCAACGTACTCAACGAAACCTTCATCCCGGTCCACCTTTATGGGGCATTGGTCAAGAAGCTTGGTACACGTTTCAATCGACCTCCTTGTCCTACAATCGTCTTATGGCCTGCAACCCAGGTAACATTCGCACCTTGATACGAGTCAACTGGTGCAAGCCTTCGATCTGTCTCGGTCTCCCCTCTTATACCGACAAGATGTTTTCATTCATTGTGTTTGCGACGGACCCCGTCTTCACTGTGAGTTTCTAGATGAGATTCTAGATGAGGCGTCCTATATGCCAATGACGCTCCACTGACCTTCACGTCGTTGCGCAAGGGATCATCGCCACACAGGTTCCACTATTTTTTGCATGGCGCTTCAAGGTGTTGATGTGAAGTGTTTGGCTGGACTCATCGTCACCGCGTCCGGCCTGGCTGGGTTGGCTGGCTCGGTGGCATCGACGAGTGTTACCATTCAGTCTAATGCGACATTTGCCGATCTCCAGACCTCTAAATGATTCTCAACACCCGACTCGTTGCTACGACGAGATTGGGATGCAGGATGCGCTGATTTCGGGTATTACTCTTGCAGGGTGAGCAATTCCCCAAGAACGATCAAGATCATCAAGGTTGCTTCATCACAATTGCAGTGACTCGTGAGATGTTGAGATAGAGTATCATTAGGGGCCGGCGGCAACGATTAACAGTCGCGCCAAGGAAGCAGGCTGCCGCCGGGTACATAGTGTCATGGCCCTTATTTGATGGTCGCCACATGGTTATCATATCTCTTTCCGAATTCCCCCACGCTTTCAACTCCCTCTCCCTTTGCTGGCGCTGTTAATCTTGTGACATTCACGAATTCCGCCGCGTAAAGTTGTTAGGTTGAACCTTGTGATCAACAAACTTCCCTCACTCACCGAGAAACCGAGCTTCCAGCCAAAGTCAAGGAGCTGATTTGTCCCGAACGGCGGCCTACTTTACGTTCTTTTGGCGGCCCCGACTTGTACGAAAGAGAAATAGGAGGAGGGAGCTGGAGGGAGCCGCAACTGGTTTAACTTGAAGCATATATACTTGCCAGTGCAGCGTGGTTATTCCCATCCGGACTAGCTCCTGCTCGTCGCTCCATACGATTGCAGAAAACAAATTCCCAGATCCAAGTAAAGACCCGCACTGGAGATGGTCGAAAGCCATTCTGACATGGGTGAACGGCGTCGTTCCCTACTACGCAGTAGGTCGTTGCTTGTCATCCGACCTTTTCACTGGCATAAACCTTTCCACTACGACAAGAGCTGTGGGAACTTTGGTTTGAGCACGGCGCGGCCGTACAAGGATCCATGCTCAGCGGTGTATGAAAATTGAAGTCCTATTCATTGGAACTAATTTTTTCCAAGTAATAGCTCACATTTGAACTTACTTGCTCCCCTGACCGGCTGGTATGCCCCTAACTCTGGATGAGTTTTGATACTTCTCCTATGTCTCCTATTTCTCCACATCCTGGGATGTTGAAAAGGAAAGAAGTGTATGGTTTTCCTGAGGTGTTCCTCCCCGGTCGTCAACCTCCCCATCAGGACTTTAACACAACTCAAGGACAATATGGCGCAGAGCGGTGCCGCCGAGACTACGTGCGTGCATTTTCCAGGTTCGAGTAAGAAACGTTGACTGATTTCTTGCATCATTCAGACAAGGACCGATGGTCGTCGGATTCATCTTCAACGTGTTCTTGCTAGGCGTTGTCACTACACAGTGCTACATCTATGCTACCACCTACAAAAGGTAGGCCCTGCATTGTTTTTTCATAGTCTGTGCTCAAGATCTTGTCATTCCTTCCACTATCTAGGGATAAACTGTGGATTAAATGCTACGTACATCTTGCCTTCCGTCTACCACCCGATGTGACATCGACTGACATACGGCAATAGGTTAGCGTTCTATACCTCCTCAACATCCTCAACACGGTCTTTATCACGATATACCTCTACACATCTTTAATCAAAAACTTCGGTACGTGTCCGATGGGTTATTTCATCCTTCAACTACGTGCTTAGTATGATCTCCAACACAGGCGATGCTGAATACTTAACACACGCCAACTGGGGTAAGCTGTTCGTCTTTGTGTTTTTCTTCCGATTGGTAACCACCTTTCTTTGTAGTCTTTGCGACGGATCCCGTCCTTACCGTGAGTTTTTCCTGTTGAATTATGTGCCCTGTTCGGTAGCGGTTGCCTGACTATTATATTGCTGCACAGGGTATCATTGCGACACAAGTTCAAATTTTTTTTGCCTGGCGTGTCAAGGTTTTGACGCGGAACGTTTGGATGGGACTCATCGTCGCCGCCCTCGGTCTAGCTGGGTTAGGCGGCTCGGTGGCGTCGACGGCTGGTGTCTTGGCTCATCCGGCATTTGCCGAGTTCCAGGTTTTCAAGGTCTGTTCTTCGTTCCTCGATGTGATGACGGCCGATGCCAAACCTCTCAAATTTTTGCTTAGTCTGCTGTTCTTGTGTGGCTAATCGGGCAATCTCTTGCGGACGTGGCAATCACTGCGATATTGGTGGCGTACCTGTGAGTATTTTTCACTTCTCAGGCTCATCGCCACATTCAAAAAGCAGTGAACTGACTCTGAGTATTGCTCCAGGGTGAGGATTTCCTTGGAAAACATAGCGGGAATGCAATTGATGGTCCACCTAGAGCAAACACAAGACTGGGTTCGAAGCGTCTGACTTGCTCGTCGACCGCATCATCCGTTGTGAGCTGCTCTGACTCTTCTATCTTTCGATCTGGTTTAAGTCTTATCGAATCACCGCAGTGACCGTTCAGACTGGAGCAGTAACATCCCTTTGTGCAATCATCGACCTCATACTTTTCCTTGTTGACGTGAGTGATCTTTAGACTCCATATATCGCCACCCAGCTGTCGATTATCGACCCGTCGCTCAAAATACTCTCGCAATATAGCCTAGTGGTCTCCATCTGATCTTCAACTTTGCTTTGGCCAAGCTGTATACCAACACACTGATGAGCAGTCTCAACTCACGGCAAGGATGGGCATTCGACTCCATGACCAACTCCAACTCACAAAAGACCGGGCCCACAAGCGGTGGATTGGCCACGCAGACGATCGGGGGGACTTCTAGCAACAAGAAGAGCGTGAGTGGTCCCCTTTCCTTTGAATGCCCGCTGATTCGAAACATCCCCACCACCTTTCAGAATAATGTCGTACGTGTGGCACTCCAACGACCGGAGGTGTTCGTGCACGTCGAGTCCCACGAGCTGCAGGACGTTATGACAAGTCGAACCATTCCCGGCGATTTGGAAGCTGGAAGCGAGACTGAAATCGACTCGAAGACCGTTGGCGCCGAGTATGATGGAAACAGTTGGCATGACTCGGAGAGGAAGGCTTGATTTCTGATTTCGCGAAAGAAGTTCAAATTTCAACTTGTTCTAGTCCCAAATCTCGCTGGGCGGGAAAGCGTATAATTGCAAACCTGCCTATGGTACCTTCATAATTGGAATGTAAATTATCTAGTTAGTATCTTTAGCTAGGTCATATTCACAAGATCGTTATACACAAAGTAACAGTAAACGAAGATCCTGTCACTTGCCACTGAATCGCTTCACTTCTCACAAGGGTAGGATGCAAGCTCAATGGATAGGTAATGTGTTGCAGAGGTAGCACAAATCAGTAGGTAGGGTCTATAGAAGCGAGCAACGAAGGGAGCTATATCCTAGAGTATGTAACAAGTGTATGATCATCACTGAAAGCACGCAATCAAAGCATAAGAAATTCGTAAGTAAATGTAGATGTGTAGGTAGGTATCGCAGCGTAATAGAGAAAACAAAAACACAATCTCACCCAGTGAGATTCGCGACATAACCCTCCGTTATCAACCTCTCCCTCACCCTCATCAACGCCTTCCCAAGTTCATTCCTCCCGACACCATCCAAGCCTCTACCCCAAAACTTATCTCGATCGTCTTCGTAAACCAATTCCCTCCCTTTCCGATCGTCTGGTCCAACGGACCCGGTAACGCCAGTGCTGAACAGGAGTAGTCGGAGTTGATGGTGCTGCCGGAACTTGGCCATCAACACCTCCTCCATCTGACCTAAAAACACGCTACCCCAATCTGGCCGAATATCTGCCCCCCATTGTGAACTCATCCGGTACACATCAGCAATGTTGGGAGTCTGCGAGATAGCGTAGGCGTGTTCGGGGTGACGGGGGAGAAACTTCAGAGCTTCGAAAAGATGTGCGGCGGTAGAATAGGTGAGTGCGGTGGGAGGGTGACCAGGCGCTATAGGGTTCGTGTGGATGACCCGAAATTGGGAATGGTTGAGGAAGGCATTGAGCGGTGGTTGAGACTGTGTGAATACAACTGGGGGCGCGGCCGTAGAATATTGAGGTTGAGATGAAGGAGGGGGAGGTGGTTGAGGGGGCTGGGGGGCATATGATGTTGGACGGGTGACGGTATCGTAGGCAGAGTGGGCCGGAGCGTATGTAGACGAGGCAGCGGTCGGAGGGCGGTAATGCTCGGGCGGGGGCTGAGTCAACCCTAAAGCTGGAGTTGCTATTCCTGGCGTTGCAGTTCCTGAAATGCCGATAGGGGTGACTGGCCGACTTGATTGGCTCAGTCCAAGGGCAATTGGGCCGGGAGCCGTAGCCCGAATGCTTCCAGGAGTCATACTGGCAGGAGGTATCACCGGCGGTGGATCCAAGTCTCCAGGCGGTGGAACGCCAAAACCCGAATAAGGATCAACACCAACAGGATCGAGTACTGGTGGAGGAGGAGCAGGTGTAACTGGCCGTGATGTCGCAGGCCGCAGGTCCGCCTCCGTAAGGGTGAATGGGGTGATGGTCCCCTCCGGTGGTGCGGGTGCGGGTGCGGGTGCGGGCGGTGGTACAGGTGTCGGAGGTTCGACTTGAACGAATTCTTCATCTAGATCCACACGTGGTTGATCCGGATGCCTCTTTCGCTGGCTTACCCTCCTCCAGATACCACCCCCCACGTTACTGACTCCCGCGCCAATACCCCCTCGACGGAAGAAGCTTCCGACGGTCTTGGATCGGTGGTGGTCCGAAGTCTGAGGCGGTTGAGCAGGAGGCTGAACAGCAACACGTGCGGGTTGATGAGTGTCGATGCTACGTACTCTACTATGCCCATGGCTGCTTGCGGGTACATTAGCATGGCTGATCGCAGTGTTATGGCCATGGCTGGTACTCGCTGATCCATGCCCGTGACTGCTGGCACCAGCTTCATGTCCTATGCTGCTCATGTCCAATTGTCTTAATTTCCGCCACGGGGTGGACTGTGTCAGATTGTCCGGCGGACGAGGTAGAGGATGCCTTTGAAATAATTCGTCGGGGACAGTTCCGGTTGTAGCTCTCCTGGCCAGGGCAATTCCAGGTGTGGCGGTTCGTCGAATATCACCCCCGTGTCCGTGACCACTAACGCTACCTGCTTGACTTCGACCATGAGAACGTGCCCGTAAATGCGTGGGGATCACGGGTGGCGGCTCGTCGTCGTCGTCGTCTTCATCTGAATCTACGGGGAAGTTTCTCAGGTTTTGCGTATGCGGGGTGAAGGGAATCGATGAGGGTGCTGCATGCGGGTATGGCGTACGTGAGCCTGGTGGACGAGGTTGAATAGGTTGAGCTTCGTCGAACGGAGGGTACGGTCCTGATGGTACCACTGGAGGATCCGCGTCCGGATCAGGAGGGTTGTAGCGTCCTGGTCCTGGTGTAAGATGACCCATTGGTTGCACACTTGGCCCTAAAAATGACAAAGTGAAGAAAATGAGACCAAAACAGAATAGTGAATGTGATGGAACGAAAACAAAGGGAGTATGAAAAACACGAAACCCTGGAACGTGCCCTCCGCTCAGGGGTCTCAAGTGGCGAAAACGTACCTGCATCTGGCGTTTCATCTTCCTGGTCCCCAGCTGTGCTATTCGTGACCCTCAACATCGTCGTTCCCCCGGCTCTACTGGACGGTCGCCCTGGGTTCAAAGGCACAGGCTTTCTCGTTGGCCTCCTCCTTGTTCCACCGCTCTTCCGTCGCGTTTTTCGCCGTTTGGTTTGATTACCGTCAACCATCATCATTGGGTACGGTGTGATTACATGGTGACCCAGCGTTGGTTGTGGATACGCATAGTGTTGAGATTGGTAAGGCAGAACAGGTGGTGGTGGATAGAAGCCCGAATTGGGCAATGAATAACCTTGGTGTTTGCTGCCTTTAGATGGATTTTGACCCATACTTGTCAGGGAAACCAGTCAGATCCTTTTGTTTTAGCTGTCGTCGCGTATCGTGCGAGTTGAACCTATCGTTCAACTCGATCTTGGTGGTCGAAGGGAGAAGGAAATAAACAGTCGATTCTAAATGATATGCTTCTGCGAAGACAAACTGAAGGAACGCCTCGAGGCGCGGGCCAGCCAGAACCAGATTGGTTGGAGGTAAAGTGCAACGTATAAAAAAGTTCAACACGCGGTCACGACATTTCAATTGTACGGTATGTACCAGTTACTGCATTGGACTTTCAGCGCACAGAATGTTCCTTCACTGCTACCCTAACTCATCACCAGTACTTTTCTAGCCTTCGAAACGTTGTTATCCTCAAGGTCCACATATCCCACAAGCCCCGATAAATCACAGGTGGAAACCTCCGATAGGAAGCCAGCAATGGTATCGCGCTCGGGTATCGGTCCGGGCACGCGTCGCCGAATATCAGAAGGTGTCTTGAACCCGGCCATAATGTTCTCACCTTTGCAGCGTGCTCCCAGCAAAGCTCTCATTAGCCGAAGAGGACCTCGCAAAGCCTCGAAACTATCCTGAACTGCTCGTTTTGGCTCAACGTTTTTCGAGCGAGCACGGCGCCATATAAGCACAACTGCGGAGATTGCTGGTATCGGGGATGTGGTGGTTCATTGCCTTTTCACTCGTCTTTTCTCGATGCAGTTGCATTGAATCCCTCCGAACCTTGGAATCTAGCATGCTGGGAGATATAGTAGAAGTCGATGGGAAGCCATATTTCATCCAAGACCCGAGAGAGTTGGATGGGACCATTCGTCAGAAACACGGCACGGTTGACTACCTCCTGGTCACTTCCGTGCCTTCACCAGCACAAGGGCAACCACTCTCAGCCACGTTTTTGTCTGAAATGTTGACAGAATTTGAAGAGATTGACGATGTCTGGGAAACAGGATTTCTACAAGGGCTAGCCTTGAGCACAACTTTCTTCGACGACTCGTTACCTCAGTGGCTACGAGAACGGGGAGTAGCGCATCTGTTCATTCCCGATTCCTTCGACATAGACCCTCGATTACGTGACTTTGAGGTGGTACACTCATCAAAGGCCCTCCCAGCTGGACCATACGTGTATTCAAAGTCCAATCGTTCATTCCACAACATCTATCGTCTATTTCCGGACTTATATGAAAGCTTCATGTGCGGATGTATACCTCGACCCCGCAATGACGGGCCCGCATGGATTCCCACCAACTTCACTCTTCCAACTCAGTTCCGCACAGATGATGGAAACGAGGTGTATTATCACCAGTACATCCCGGTACCGTCGAGGCTTCATCATGTTTCATTCTCCCTTGAGGGGAGACCATTACATTCTTCGTCGGCCTCACTTGCTGGGAAACGAATGGCAGTCAAGGACATCTTTGACATGCGTGGTTTACCGACCAGTGCTGGATCCAAAGCATTTCTCGACATGACAGGTCCATCTAGCCCGATCACAGCCCACTCTCTCGAAAACTTGCTTTCGATGGGTATCCTCCCCATTGGGAAAACACGTACCTCCCAATTTGCCCACGGCGCGAGCCCCTGGGAGTTCCAGGACTTCGGATATTCTTGGAATCCCCGTGGCGATGGGATGCTCACTGTTGTTGCGTCTAGCTCGGGGAGTGCCAGTGCGATTGCTGGGTACGAGTGGTTGGATTTGGCTGTCGGAAGCGATACGAGAGGGAGCGTTAGGAAGCCGGCATCGATGATTGGGGTGTATGGGATTAGGCCTACGCTTGGGAGTACGAGTCTTGAGGGTGTTGTTCCCCTGTCGGTAGAGATGGATACGGCGGGACTCTTTCTGAGAGATCCGTGGAGTTTCTATTCAGTGGTAAAAGAGTTGTAAGTCGCTCACCGCGTTTTACTATAGTATGCTAATTTTCATTCTTCAGCTATCGAGGCTCTCTAGTATCGAGAGGCGAGCAATTCTCTCGCCTTCCATCTCGATTACTATATCCAACCGACCACTTTC
Organism: Marasmius tenuissimus; assembly: GCA_029532415.1. Taxonomy (NCBI): domain Eukaryota; kingdom Fungi; phylum Basidiomycota; class Agaricomycetes; order Agaricales; family Marasmiaceae; genus Marasmius; species Marasmius tenuissimus. The sequence continues at coordinate 4,700,544 of JAQOTA010000050.1, read as the reverse complement.
CTGCTCAATCCCCTGAGGCGCAGAACCTTTACGATACCTTCCTCGGAGCTTTGACTGAGCTTAACATAACCAAGCATCCCATTAACCTGACACATGAACTCTCCCCCCTCTTCCCTGATCAACAATTTACCCACTTTCAGTCTTTTTCTAACAGACTGACCGAATACTATTCATGGAACCAGGTTGGCAAGCCGCTGACAGAATGGTATCAACAACGGTACGGATACGTTCCTCGGCTTGATCCCATGCCCAACATCATGTTTGTCAGAGGAGAGCAGCATTCGAAGGAGGCTTACCTTGAGGCAGTCGCTTATAAGCGACGATTTGCATCCACCTTGGAGAAAACATTATTCAAGTACGACGCCGACTCCTGTTCAGACTCCATTCTTGTTTACGACACGGGTACTGGTGGAAGGCCTTCATATCGGGTGGAAGATTTCAATTCCCTCGAGGGCGCTACGGAGGTGACCCTTGTGAAGGCGAAGAAGAACGCCACGCTGCCGGAGAACCTTCATTACTTGGCTTCGATGGGTGGCCTCGTTGATGTCACCGTGCCTCTTGGTGAGGTCGAGTACTTCAGTGCGGTGAGCAGGCGATGGGAACCTATCCCCGTAACGATCCAACTTGTTACCCGTGGAGGATGTGATGCAGTGATTATGGATCTCATAAGGATCCTAGCTGAGAAGGGGGTTCTGAGGAGTGTCAAGACGGGCCGCTCGTTATATTGGGATGAGTAGGAGGATGTCAAGGACAGGAGCCCGAGGACGCTGTCGGACAGTCGCTAGTTTCCTTTTAGCATTTACTCCCAACTCCGACTCCATGTCGGAAAACTGCTCGGACATATTTTTGGTACCAATTAGTCACGAGCGCAATTCTCAAGGGACACATCAAAGCGCACACGCAGGTTCCTGGTGGCCGACAATGCGTTCAGTGCTGCCCGCCATGTGTGTTGATTGTATGGGGTCATTCTAAGCGATTCCACAAGTCCAACTCCGATTTGAACAAGTATTTCGAGTTGAGACTGTTCAGGGTGCTCGGACCTGAATTTAGCTCACTTTATCGTAATTATATTGTGCAGAGTAACGGTTTACCAGAGCTCGGGAAGAGATGACAATTGGTGGACTTGATAGAGTGAGAACTTGGCCCAGTGGTCCAGGAACGGCTTCTCAATCGCGAAATGGGCTGACATGTCGGTCGAAAATATGCTGACATAATCTTCCACCTGCTCTCAGAGCACCAACCTGTCCCCCTTCCTCCCCATTTCCCGCAGCTTGCTAATTCCACCCCTTCGCTCGCAGCACGAGCCCTTCAAAGACGACGAAGAGGGTGGTATAGCTCATCCTAACATCTTTCGTCTCTACCTCTTCAATCACTATTCCTCACCTGGAGACACCCGACGATCAGGTTCGCAATGACGATTGAGTACGTGTATGCCTTACACGACTTCCAGCCGGAGAAGGACGATGAGGTGTCGTTCAAGGCGGGCGATCGTATTGAGGTCATCGAGAAGGACGACCTCTATGGTGACGGATGGTGGCAGGTATGTTCTACGAGCTCTGTTGTTTTCGACCCCCCATTCGCTTTCAACTTTTTCTCATTTTCTCTGGATTGCATTGTCCCCTAAAATACTAATACGCAACTCGTCACTTCTCAAGGGAAAAAATCTAGCCGGAGAATTCGGCTTGTTTCCAGCCAGTTACACGACCGCAGTCCCACCAGTTCCTCCCATACCGCCTCATATCCTTGAAGCTCAGCTTCCCGGAGCAACATCAACGACCGTTTCTAACGGAACGACAAATGGGAATAACTCATCAGCAAGTGATACATCCAAGCCTGTGAATGAGCAATCCAGTACGGGAACAGAACCACCTTCCATCTATATCAATGGGAAAGACAACACCAACAATCATTCTCAGGAGATGCAAGCTACCATGACTGACGTCCAACAAGCTATCGAACAACTTGGGAGAACTTCGAACGCACCGTCTATCGATGACCGAGATGGGGGACGCTCGTTCAGCTTCGCCAGCTCAAGAGGTGATGGTGACACGGACCGGGAGACCGACACTGATTTTGATATGAGTGATGTGGATCAGAACACCGAGGACGGCGAAGGATGGCACAAAGGAGCTAGAACTAGGTTGGCTGAGAAGGCGAGGCGCGCTGTAGAGGAGGCAGAGAAGTTAGAGATGATGATGGGCGGTTCGAGTCCAAATAGGCTCTCTGCACCCCCCATTGAAGTCGAGATGAGTGATGAGAGCGAAGGCGAAGCTGATGAGGAGGAGTATACGCATTCTTCGTCATTCTTCCGACGTCATTCTCGTATACCGGAGGTTGATGAAGAGGAAGAAGAGGCAGCAGAGAAGGCAGCAACCGTTCAGGAAACACAGTCCGATGCTACAGAACAAGAGGACGCAGAGCCAGCGACAGCAACAGCCGCCAAGACGACATTCACACCCGTGGGGCTGTCCCCACCTCAGAGCACCAGCACGACTCCGCCAACCTCCCACACTCCCGTCAGAGAACCAGCGACCCCAGATATCTTGGAGAACGTCAAGCGCTCTGCAACCAGAGACTCTGTTGCGACGCCGTCGCCCACAACCGCTTCACACATCCTCAGTGCGGCTGGTCTCCCGCCTCCAGGGCTTGGGGGTGACGATTCTCAGGATGCTCCATCTTCCACACCTGTCCCTTCATTCGAGCCACGGGAAGCATCACCACGGCCCCTTCCCACTCCCACGACTCCTGGGTTTGTTTCAACGGGGATGGCAATTTCCTCCCCAACCTCCCCAGCATTCGCCTCTGATGCCACCACATCACCCTCGAGTCCTCGTCATTCGGCTACTACCACCGCTTCCGTTTCTACGGCTCCCACATCTGCAGCACTCTCCACTTCGCAAACACCCGGTCTTCCCCTCCCAGCCGATCCGACGACATGGTCACTCGAAAACGTCCTTGCATGGCTTAAGCAGCGCGGGTTCGACGAAACTGTCGCCGAAAAGTTCACCGAGCAGGAAATCACGGGCGACGTCCTTCTCGATCTCGACGTTCAGGTGCTCAAGAACGAGATTGGTATAATGGCTTTCGGCAAGCGTGCCAGACTTGTGACAGCAATTACAGAACTGAAGAGGAGTATTGGCATGGGAAGCGATTTGGGTAGTCCTGCCGCTGGACAGTCTCCTTTACAACAGTCCCCGTCGTTCCTGCCTGGAGCTTTACCTACCTCGCCGCACTCGGTACATTCGGCTGGTCACTCGAGGTCACAGAGTCAGAGCCAACAAAGCGCGAGGTCTTTCCCTGGTTCCATTGACGCAGGTGATCTAAGTGGCCTTGGAATCTTCCAGAATGGGAATGGGAGCTTCAATGGTACTGCTAACGGAAAGAGCAGACCGCCACACTTGACACTTTCACCGACTGATGTGAACGAAGACCGAGAAAGGGAGGCTTTGAGTGAGGTGAGTTTTCCTTCCTTTGGCGTATCTTGCCTAGCTCTGTGGACGCGTTGGGGACATGTTACATTCCGACTGTCTAGTTCAACGTTATCCTCGATACTTATGGTTCCCCTTTCCCTTTCAGAACGAAGCTGCTCCCACGACTTCAAGCTCGCGTCGGAGGTTCTTTGGTCGCTCTATTGACTCTAGTCGCTCCCTCGGTTCTGGCTCTCGTTCGCCCATCATTGGCGACAGAGAAAGTATGGTCGAAAGCCTGAAGGGAGACAAAGACAAGGAGAAAGACAAGGACAAGGAGAAGGACAAGGATGCCTCAAGCATAGCCACCAGCAGTAGCACGCGGCATGCTAGGCAAAAGAAGAGCGTGGACAACGGGAGGCCCGGTGGTGGCGAGAGGCTCAGTATCTTTGGCTCTGCTTTCAGCGGTTCGCTAGGCAAGAGTCGCAAACCCCCTCCCCGGTACAGGTGAGTTGCCAGAGAACGATAGTAGCTCCTTTTTCTCATCTGATTCTTTAGTGGCGACGACGTCGGAGCGCTTTCTGGCTCGGAGAAGGACAAAGAAAAGAGTGGTTCGGCTTTCCACTTGCCGCGGCTGAAGCCATCTGGACGACCTGGATCATCTGCAGGGAAACCGGGTAGTTCCGCTGGTCTCAAGGAGAAGGAGAAGCATGACAAGCAAGAAAAGTCCGACAAGCGCAAGGAAGACAAGCGGGGAAGCGGAGAAATAAAGGAGAAGGAGGAGCGTCCGACCTCCGCTGGTTCCAGTCCACAACTGTTGCGCAAGAGGACTTCCTCTTATCCCGGAAATGCCAAGGACAAGATGGGTGCCTTAGCAGCCCATGATGGCAGCAAAGACAAAGGCGCAGAGGGTGACGTGCATAAGAGCCCTCTGAAGCCCGGGCAGAGCGTGCTGGAACAGATTGGCGAGCCAGACCATGCAGGTTGGATGCGGAAGAAGGGTGATCGGTATAACAGCTGGAAGTTGAGATACTTCGTACTGAAGGGTTCGCATCTATACTACTTAAGGAGTGACAGTACCTCGGTAGGTTTTCTTCGGTCTGCACTGCTTCTTTCATGGGTCGATGACGCTGACTACTTGGATGTAGGAAACCAAGATCAAAGGGTACATTAACATCGATGGGTACAAAGTCACTGTTGATGAGAATGTCAATCCTGGAAAATATGGATTCCGGATAGACCACGACCACGACAAGACTCACTTTTTCTCCTCCGATGAGAAGGGTTCAGTACGGGAGTGGATGAAGGCAATCATGAAGGCCACGATAGGAAGGGATTACACCCGTACGTTTTCGTGTTATGTTGGTGTTAGATACAACCGCTCACTGAACATGACAGGCCCTGTCGTCTCATCGTGTAACATTCCGACCATCCCTCTCATGGTGGCACAAGCCATGAACCCTGCTCCGCGACCCCCTTCGCCAACCTCCCGTGAAGCTACGCAGAAGGCGGTCCGTCGAGAGAACCCGAACCAACTTTCGAGTCGTGACGCTCGCGTTCTGATGGGTCTACCCAATCCAGAGTCGAAAGATCATCGTGAGCGATTAGATACTTTCTTCTACCAAGACGCTGTCCCTCCGGAATCAATCGGAACTGTAAAAGAGAGGGCCACTACAACCCCCGCTCCACCAAGGCCGTCCCGAGAGGCGCGGAGGGCGAGCGTTTCGACCGCGGCGGTATGTTCAAAGACATTCAAGTTCTGTATGGAAAGCTGACTGATCCCTCGAATCCGTTAGAATGTTCCTATCGACGACGGTCTGGTCGATTGGGCAAACAATTATCTACCCTCGTATCTCCAAATCACCGACACGACTGGGCCAATTTGCGATGGACTCACCCTCCTCCGACTTGCGGAAGCCATCAAAGGACGACCTTCCTCGCCACCAGTGCCCGACTCCGCGTTCCCTAGCGGTCCTGACGATGACAAGCTCGAAGGCCTATTCAGGCTTTTCGATTTCCTCCTTGACAACGATGTGAAGATGGGAAGTGTCAGCATCAATGATGTTCGGTCGGGCAAGCGAGAGAAGATTATTCAGCTTCTGAAAGCTCTCAAAGCATGGGAAGAGAAGAGGAAGGCGATTGTAAATACGATCGGGAAGGGATCGGTGCATGCTGGTGGGTTCATGGCAAACGCGACTGCGCCGATGATTGGATTGCATTGAACATCTTATTCACCTGTTTTCTTTCTTATTTTTCCCCGCTCTCTCTCTCTTCCCTTCCATCTACGCCGTGCGGGCAAATTGCTTGTTTTGCTTTGATGGTTTCCCTGCAACAGTGTAACAATAACAATGACAATACCCAACTTTCAAGCCTCTCGTTTCAACATTTATCTCAATTTGCGCCTCGGCTACCCAACAACACCACAGCACTCGTTTCCGTTTCCACATCCCGACATTTTTCATAACCTCCACACATACACATGGTCATCCATCGCACTCACACACTCGTTCGTTGTTTTGTTTTCTTTGATCCTCGCGTTCACTGTATCGTTTTACCGCGCCTTGGTTTCCCCCTGCTATGGACAGTACAATCTTGCAGATATCGGTGTCATTCCTATTTGTCGACTGTTGATAACACTCCTTCCAGACATCTCTCGCCTACAGTATCATACTCGACGTCCCCGCAACTACTAGAAGTTCCTCTCCTAATTATTTCCGGACTTTCTTCTTTTTTCCCTCTTCTTCTCTTGCTCAACTGCTGGTTGTATGTATTTTTCGTAAGGTATAAAGGTTGAACTTTCCTTTGCACGTCTGATGCCTTTCGTTCGACTGCACACTAAACATGACTCACGTGGCGGGCTGAACTCAGCCCTTGCGATGTTTTTTGGATAGTAGCAAAATCATTGTATTCCAGACTAAACAAGAGTACAAATGACTACAAAAACGATAGAAATTGAAGAAATCCATCAGACTGACACTCCTCTCGCCGGCAACGACTTCGAGTACCCAAAGGGTACCCAAAGTACGAAGCCAAACGTCCTCGAGACTTCAATAAAGAAGCCATGTTCTCAGTATGAACGAGGGAGCGCGATTGTCATCGACTGGATTTGAAGAAGTGGCATTTGTAAAAATGCGAGACTCGGTCAGTTTCTATAAAAAGATCCTGATGAGTATGTTCTAAGGAAACAGGGATGTTGGGACAGGGATTTTATACTTTCGTGACATGGTCCGTGCGTCGAGAAAATTTTCCTGCTGGTCATGTGAGGTGAGGTGCACGCGCGCACGGACCACCGGGTCCGAGATGCCGGAACTGCGAAAGCCGAAGATATCCATTGGTCTTGGCTGCTTGGTTTACCACCATGTTCTTTCCAACTTCGTCACAGAATGACCTCCTCAACGCTCCCGTTTCGACTTGATGGAGACGTCGCCATTGTTTCTGGAGCGGGATCGGCTCTATCGGGTAGGTCGATAACGTTCCACTTTGTTCAGAGCGCTGAGAGGAACTCAGGTCAAGTGGGAAATGGAAGAGCAACTGCAATCACTCTGGCGCGTCAAGGAGCAAAGGTCGCGCTATTGGATTACGACCTTCAGGCTGCAGAAGAGACAAAACGAATGATAGACGAAGAAGGCGGTATTTCTCAGGTCATTCAATGCGACGTCTCGGACGAGGATGCATGCAGGACAGCAGTCGAGAAAACTGTTGAGCTGTTCGGAAAGGTGAATATTCTCGTGAACGTAGTTGGGATCTTTGGGGCCCCCGGGAACGCGATAGAGGTCGATTTGGATGGATGGGATAGAGTTATGAAGGTCAATGTGAGTATGACGGCGATACTCAAGTTTGACAGGGTATCTAATGACTTGGATAGGTCAAGAGCATGGTTATGATGTCGCGTTTTGCGATACCTGAGATGATTAAACAAGGAGGGGGGTCGATAGTCAACCTTTCGAGTGTCAGCGGGCGTACGTCGAACATGACTCTTGCAGCCCATCCCGAGATACTGATTGTATGAATCATAGTTGTGGGTGGTACTGCTGGACTCTTGTACTCAACGAGCAAGGGTACCATTGTGCAATTGACTCGAGCCATGGCAGCCGATCATGGATCCGACAGGATCAGGTCAGTTCAGTTCAAGCATCATTTCTTTTCGACGGCATTTACCGTTAGCAGAGTAAATTGTGTTGCGCCTGGGGCGGTCTATACTCCGATGGTAAGCTTCGACGTTCTTATACTGAATGGCTGCTCAATCGTATTCAAGGTTCAAGGTCCTCAAGGAATGTCGAATGAGACTCGTAAAGCCCGGGCAGAGGCCAGCCTTCTCAAGATCGAAGGAACAGCCTGGGATGTCGCTCATGGTGAGTACTCGCGGATCGCTAATGATATTTTTCTCAATGCCACTTTTGACTCTCCAGCCATCCTGTATCTTGCGAGCCATGAAGCCAGATACATTACTGGCGTGGTGCTCCCCGTCGATGGCGGAGTGATGGCAGGCAGCAGCTTCAAGCCGGGAACAATTGGGAATAGTACGACTTCAGAATCATAGATGGGAAACATTAGGCGAGCAGATAAAGTTGTGGTGAAACTAGATTCGTCATATCCTAGTATTAAGCAAGCGCTGTTATGCAGCGCGACTCACCTTGGACCGTAACCAATGCCAATGTGATTCCGTCTACCTTTCAAGTTCCAGCTGAAGACCCGCCTCTTCGAATGGGACCACCGTTGACCACTGCAGGTTAACCTCTTGAACTTATTTTTTCGTGTTCTTTTTGTCGTGTTCTTTTCTTTTCTTTGTCGAGTACGCCACATGGCGGGGGTATGGTGAAAGATGACATTGAGTGAATCAGTGATGTCAATGATCAGCTGGGCGCTTGTTAACTCTAGCCTTTCGTCATGACCACCACCGACTCAGGCAAGAAATATCACCTCGAGTGCACCGGGCCTGCTCTCGAGACCGCGAAAGCTCATAGCTCTCCCCAAGATATCACTCTCTTTGGGAGCTGTTTCTGCCCATTCGTTCAACGCGTTTGGGCAGCCTTCGAATTTCTTGAAATCCCGTACAAAGTGCGTATCGTCTATCTGCATTGACCTCACTGGTGTTATTACTGATAAGTCACACTCCCACAACTCTAGTATTGTATGGCGTTCTCTTGCAGAGCAGGATGAACCTGATCGACGAATATTATTATAGATGAGGTTGATCCGTACAAGAAGCCACAAGATCTCCTCGAAGTTTCTCCAAAGGGCCTCGTTCCAGGATTGAAATTCAACAACTTCACCCCACCCAAGGCATTGAACGAGAGTACTGTGATTCTGGAGTATTTGAATGAGTGAGTTACGCGTCCTCAAACACCCCAGTGCAGTTGATCAGAGCGAATCCAGTGCAGGAACAACGTCAAATGGACGAAGCCTTCTTCCCCCAGTTTCTAACCCATGTATGATGACTCTTCGTTTCCTTTCCGCGGTAACCCTGCAAAAGTAACCCTACCTGGTTATCAGATGCACGAGCCCTCGTTCGTCTTCAATGCGATCACATCAGCCGTTCTCTCGTTCCTGCATTCTACCGTTACCTCCAAGCGCAAGATCCAGAGGCTCAAATCAAAGGTGGCAAAGATTTTCTTGATTCGATAGAAACCTTGGTATCTCTTTTCGAACGAACTGAAAAGGAAGTGTACCTCGACCACAAATCCGGAGCTGCTGGGGAGGGAGAACGACAATCGCTCAGGGCTGGGCTCGGCCTATGGGTTGAAGACAATCAGGATCTGGGTATGGCAGATGTTATGGCCGGGCCTTGTACGTCTCGATTCAGTCTTGCTACGACTCCTCTTCTGACCGTCCTTCTCTGAAGGGCTATTCCGTGCTACCAACGTTTTGAAGCATTACCGCGGTTTTGAGTTACCGTCGGGAACAAAGTTCAATGTGTATATCAAACGTTTATTCGAAAATCCAGCGTTCAAGAGCACTTGTTCAACTGAGGAACTATATCTTGATAGTTACGAACGGTATGGGGACGCCTCTCACCGTCATCTTCTGTATGTCGTCATCGAAGACCTCATGATTTCCCGTTGCTCGCAGATACGCCTTCAATCGTCCAAATACAAGTCAAGTCGCGAATGCTATCAACTCGGGTAGAGGTCTTCCTTAAAAGCACACTACAATCTCAAAGCAAGCACACTGAAATTTGTACCAATATGCCCCGAACATGTGTAAATCTATGCGCCTGTAAAACCTTCTATTCAAGGCTTCCCATGTTCCCGGACTTGTGCACCATCTTATGATGGTTCATGGGAAGCCTAACGAAACAATCATCAGTCACTCACACGGAGCCAGAATCGTTCTCATGTGAACGGTGACGGCGACGGCGATCGACTACACTTTCTCCTTCTCGCATTCATGACGTCCCCACCAGTGCCCTTTCAACTTCACGGAGCCGTCGCCATTGTGTCTGGTGCCGGCTCGTCTTTGCCAGGTGAGTAGACAAGGATACGTAGCTCGATAATGGGTACTGAAGGATAGTTTCTGTTAGGTGAAATCGGAAATGGACGAGCCACTGCAATCGTTCTAGCACGTCAAGGTGCAAAAGTCGCATTGCTCGACTTCAACCTTGAAGCTGCACAAGAGACTAAGAAGATGATTGACGCTGAGGGCGGAGTTTCTGAAGTGATTCAATGCGACGTTTCGGATGAAGCTGCCTGTAAAGCTGCAGTTGAGAAGACTGTTGAGTTCTTTGGGAGAGTTGATATTTTGATCAATGTAGTTGGGATTTTTGGGCCTCCGGGAAACGCGGTTGACGTTGATTTGGAGAAATGGGATGTGGCGATGGGGGTGAATGTGAGTGTCTTCGAAGATCTTTTCCGCTGTATGAAGTTGAAGGGGTTTTGCACAGGTCAAGAGCATAGTGATGATGTCTCGCTTTGCGATACCCGAAATGCGTAAACAAGAGGGTGGGGCGATCGTGAATATCTCGAGCGTCAGTGGACGTGCGTCCGAGTTTTGACTCTCAATGCATGGTGAAATTGCTGACTTATCCAACGTTTGTTTAGTTATTGGTGGGACCCCTTCACTCTTCTATGCCGCCAGCAAAGGAACCATCCCTCAACTGACTCGAGCGATGGCGGCCCAACATGGTCCTGAAAAGATTCGGCGAGTAGAGGGCCTCTCCGTGGTATGCTCAATCTGACGAGTCGGCGAGTAGTGTCAATTGTGTAGCGCCCGGAATGGTATATACACCGATGGTAAGCAATTCTCGTAACATTGACTGGGGAGCAGGCTTCACTCACGTTCTGCATTGAAGGTTCGAGGACCCAGCGGGATGTCAGATGAAACTCGTCGAGCTAGGGTGGAGCAAAGCCTTCTCCGGGTTGAAGGGACGGCTTGGGACGTCGCACATGGTAAGCTCTTGATGGACTTGAACGACTGGAATCTTGCTGATACGCCGGCAGCGATCCTGTATCTTGCAAGTCGCGAAGCTAGGTATACCACTGGCGTTACACTATCCGTCGATGGAGGCACGATCGCGGGTAACAACAGTCGACCCCATCCGGGTGGGAGTGCGGGCAACAAATGAAGAATACACAAATATAGCCTCCTGGTATGAGTACAGTACGGAACGCTTTTGAATGGACACCAATGTACTGATCGTTAATACATGAGCGAAAGCTTCTTTTACGAATATGACAGGGCTAGCGTGCTGTTCAAAACGTGACAAGAAGACGTACAACAGCGCCGGTGGCCACCCGTTCTGAGGCGGTATTCACACTTAGCAGCTCTCATCGGTCCCCTCGAACCACTATCGCCGCAAGCATGTCACAAGAAGCCGCGGTAAACCGTCTCCCCTGCGATGTCGCAGAGTGGGAGTAGTACTCGGGAGTAATTCGTCGGTACTCACAGATAGGCTGCCTGTTTCAAATCAAGCTTCCTGCCCTCGTTCCAGCCGTAGTGCTATCAGATGCTTCTCTTCAAATTCGACGTCTCTAATCTTACTCCACCACACCCGACTCCACCTCCACCCTGCATTCGTTGTTGTCTTGCGTCGCGCCCGAAAGATACAAGAGCTCGGCCGTTCCCCGCCCTGCATGGACAACAATGTTTCACTTTATCGATGCATCCAACGTGCTCAACAGTCGAGGTCTTACGCTCGGACTGGACGTAATGAGCGGTGTAGGCTCCCATAGACTGAATCCCGCCCTTCCAGGACTCGATGAACGATCATTGCTTTTCGGGGCTCCGACCACTCGGCACTCGACTTCTGCGACTGGATATTTCGATTGACTATCTGGCTACGGGGATCCTGCAATCACGTAAAAGTGAGCGCATATGATAGAGTGTTTGCGCTTTGATTCATCGATCCTGAACCTCCTTACTCAGAAGTTCTCGTCCGAATTTTCGCTCGACCATATCCTCGGATTTCCCTCTGTAAGTTCGGGAAGGCCTAGGAAAGACGACACTCCTTCATTGAATTCGTACTGCGCGGATTGGATGTAACAGATTGCGGCGTCATACCCTGTGAGCACGCAACTTTCTCAGATGGTCGTAGCGGAAACTGATCCTATGACAAGTGACAAGTGTATACTCGGGATCTCCCAATCGTCATTCTTCCCACGAGAACGAGGACATCTGGTGCTGAGTCAGGGAGCCACACCGCGGCCGTCACTGGCGAGCAACAGATTATCCATCAGCAATGAGCACTCTGCACTACGCCGATCCACCCGACGCGCCCAGAGGCGGGGCTCATGGAGGGGTCATCAGTAAGGAAGAAGAGTTGATCGAACAAATTGATACCGTCGAAAAGGAACTCGAAGACCGGAGATACGATTGGTGGGGGATTTATAAGGACCTTGCGAAGTGAGGTATATATCGAATTCCCTTTCTACTCTATTCTTCAGCTTCAGCCCTCACACTTGTACAATGCCCCCCACAGTCGACACTGGCAAGCCTTACAGCCCCCAATGTACCGGAATTGCACTTGAGACCGTCAAGGAACACACAGCGGCTCAAGACGTCACCCTATATGGCCAGTGTTTCTGTCCATTCACTCAACGTGTCTGGACCGCCTTCGAGGCCCTCAACATTCCATACAAAGTATGTCCACCGAAATTTTAGCGATCGATAATGATCTAACAGTTTCCATTGTAGTACCGTAGGTCGTAGCCCGCGTGAGGGGGATTAACCTGACTGATAGTATTTCGTTCCAGATGAGGTCGACCATACCAACAGACCAGCAGATTTCCTAGAAGTCTCGCCTAAGGGCCTCGTCCCGGGGTTGAGTTTCAACAACCCCAGCTCATGGAAAGGGCTGAGTGAAAGCTCGGTGATGCTGGAGTATTTGAATGAGTGAGTTTATCGTTGCCCGGTGTTTTGACCTCACTCAAGGACGTCGTCGTTATAGTGAAGGCGCCAGAGTTACAGGGCGAAGTCTCCTCCCCCCGCCCTCCAATCCATGTAAGGCTAGTTTCACACTGACATGACTCGGCGTTACTAACTCTGATTCGGTACCAGACGCCCGATCTCTCGTTCGCCTTCAAGCTGACCATGTCAGCCGTACCCTTGTCCCAGCATTCTTCCGATACGTCTTCACACAAGACCCTGAAGCCCAACTGCAAGCCGGAAAGGAATGGACAGACTCATTAGAAACCCTTGTCTCGCTCTTCGAACGGGCTGAAAAGGAAGTTTATCTTAACAACGAATCTGGAGCCGCTGGTAAAGGAGACAAAGAAGCCCTACGTGCTGGTCTTGGTCTGTGGGTCGAAGGCAACGAAGATTTGAGCTTGGCAGATGTTCTTGTCGCTCCCTGTACGCCAATTCACCTTCCTCATGATCGGCCGAGCTCGTTGTTGACTTATGATCAATTCTCACTTCTGGCAGTTATATTCCGGGCTCTGAACGTGCTCAAGTACTATCGAGACTACGATCTGCCATCAGGACCGAAGTTCAGCGCATACGTTACACGTCTCACCAACCACCCCTCGTTCAAGAAGACATGTTCCAACGAGGACGTGTACATCGACAGCTACGAACGGTGCGCAGTATTACCACGGTTCCACACAGCTTCAACTGAATGTGTTGATCTATCTCTAGATACGCTTTCAACCGTCCAAACCCCAACAATCAGCTGCAAAATGCTGTCAACTCTGGAAAAGGCATCCCATAAATCCCCTGTATTCACTGCACTGCGAATGTATCATAGAGTTCTACTTGCATAATGGACTACCATTTTCAAGCTTTGATATCGCATCCTAGGTTCTGCGTTTACGTTTCAAACCGCTGTTACTGCGAAGAGGAGCTGCGCCCGCCGCTCGTCAGTATGTAAGCGCTCGAAAGCTGCCGTAGTGCCTTTGCCAATTCAAAAGAAGCAAGCTCATTCCCAAACTTTAACTCCATCATGACTGAGTTCATGAGGGCCAGAAGCCGCAGCGAAATGCTTCTGCACGCAGCATCAGACTCGATTCACGTTCCTCGAACCTTATCCTCGAACTGGGAGGTTATAAAACGGATACATATCATCAGATAACAACTTTGTCTCTCAACCATGGCAGAAACAACAACCAAGAAGGCGCACGATATCACATACCCCCCTTTCCCAACCGCGCCTCCTGGTACGATCGTAACATCTTTCAAGGACTTTGAACAGCGCGGTATCGCAAAAATCCCGGTCTCTGGCAAGGAGGTGGATTCATTGGGAATACCAACAGTGGCCCTGAAATCTGCTCACTCGTCGGATAAATGCAAGACTGATGCTCGGCCTCGCATCATAAACAGATACACCAAGTCGAAGTCAGCCAGTCGCGTTTTGAACGGGAATGGAACGAAAAAGATGGAGTGGTGGGAGGAATGGGAGCTGTCAGATGAGTCCGCAGCGATTCTAGGTTATAATCCGTGCGTGTATCCGAACCTCGAGCGCGATGATAGCTGATAAACAGTGGAAATTAGGACCATCTCGAGGACAGAACGTTTTCAAAAGGCAGTTTCTGATTTCAACAAGAGCCGGACATGGCCCTCACCTCAGCACGGAGTCCGAGCACTTTGGGACCAGGTAATAAACGGTTTGGCTTCAAAAAGTGATGTTGCTCAATGTTTTTGCGATCTTCTAGTTCCAAACGTTTATTGGGCAGATCGACTCGACGCAACCGAAAAGCACAAAAAAGCAAGGAGATGATGAAGAACTCCAAGACGATGAAGATGATTTCGATGATGAAAATAAATCTGATGGTGCTATTCAGGGCCCAGGACAAGAGCAGCGCGAAGCAGAGGAAGACGCCATGACCGCCCACAGCGAAGCCAACGAGAAGATGATGGCCTTTTTGAACAATCCAGCAACCAGAGTCCGTATATTTCTTTCCACCTTCATACGTAGGCAAGGCTTACACTTGTGAGTCATTTCCCCTGACTTCGGACATTGCGTTGAACTTGTGTGCGTGACCCTACAGCACCGAACGCAATCTCTTCATAGTCCCGACACTCCTGTCTTCGTTCGTTGATTATCTCCTTCGCAATGGGGTATTCGCGGACAAGAAAGGTGACGAGGCGTTCAAGGACGCGCAGAAGATTGTCGAGATCGCTCTGGTCGAGCTCCCTTTAACTGCAAAGCTCGCCAAACTGCTTCCGGACGACCTTAATGGCGCACTCAAAGAAACCTACGCCGTCAGGACTCCCAGCCAGTGTTTGCCAGTCCTTGATGACGGTCCTGAACCTATCGAAACTCCACCACAAGTTGATACGACCAAAGGCGAGAATCAGGCCGACTCCTGGGGGTCTGGTGGCAATTCGTGGGACACCGGCTTCACTCTTGACTCTGTAGATTCGTGGAATACATCAGATGCCGATATTTGGGGCGTCGACGAGGCAAACGACGACACGGTTACCTCATGGCTTCCACCTGAACCTCCGTCAGCTCTCCCTTTCCTTGGACCCACCACCCTTCCGATGACCCATCAAACTGGTATCCGAGAATGGAGCGTCAGGAGAATCAAGTCTCTCTCTCAGCCTGCTGCTCCACTTCAAAAAACAGCAGGGACCCTCTTCGCCACTCCCGACGTGTATGGCGATCCCCAAGCCGTTGAATCTGAATTGGTCCAGAAGCTCTGGAAAGTCGAACTGGAGCCCTGGCTCGGATGGGAGGACGGCTTCCAAGAGCCGGAGGCCGTACTGCCAAGAATCCTTCCCTCTTCCAGAGGCGCTGTAGTCATCCAGGAAGGCGTCGTGTTCGAGGATGACTCCAAAGAAAAGGTCGGCGTCGAGGAGGGCAAGGAAACCCAGAGGGGTGTATATTCTTCCACTTCTGGAGTGAAGCCCTTCAAACCTACCTTCGACACGATCTCTATTCTCGTGCTGCCATCTGTAGGAGAACAGTTGCGCGTTGGCATGGGTCTTGGAGGGACTTGGACTCAGCTTTTGAGACAAGGTGATTTTGTCGGCGACAGTGTTCAACAGACGAAGAAGAGTAAAGCAAAGGCTGCTGGGCAAAGGCTTTGGTATATGGAGGAGTTAATGGTTACGTTGACTAGCTACCATACTGTCTGAGCTCGTCTTCTTTGTTTTCGCAACGTAAATGTAGACGTTACCTTCCCTGGAATGCAAATCACACCTTCCTTTTTGGCCAGGACGAGTGCGGGAGAGTCCGGCCCGGACGTGCACGTCGCCAGAGGTCGCAACTCATTGACATCAGTGTCTGGCTACCACGACCATCTTGATATCTCCACGCGCTCGCGGAAGTGAGCTTGTTGTTACTCATAACCACTGCTCACACTGATTGGTACAGCCTCATTGCACAGATGGAGTCATTCTCGACAGAGAAATGTCCCGTTCAGGAACTTTGTGCCGACGAAAGTTTGCCAAATCGCACTTCAGTCATCGATCAAGCAGAGCCGGGAGTAGACACGATTGAACGTATACGTACAGAACGAGAGGCACTCCATGAGACTCGTGAACAGGACGAACTCCGAAGGGAATGGCCTACACGAAATTTCATCTCTCCATTCACAAAGTTGCCCCCCGAGATATGGATGCTTATCTTCATCGAGCTATGTCGTTCCGAATTCTCTCTTCGTGTATTTCAAGATGAGGACGGAGATGGGACACACATAGTGGCCAACGCGTACTCACTGTCATCAGTTTGCCGCCAGTGGAGGGAGATCGCCATCGATTGTCCAAACCTCTGGTCTTACATTTCCTTGGACATTCACTCGATAATGCTCAACATTCAAGGCCTCCTTTCATTCTATCTCGAACACTCGCGAGATTACCCGCTCACGGTCCAGATAAAGAGGACTAGGCCCAGTACCGGGAGACAAAACAACGTCTACGTGTTCAATGCACTGGTCCGGCTTCTTATCCTAAATAACCAGCAGATCGAAGAGCTGGATGTACAATACACTTCTCAGTTCCTTGGACTCTACACGGCGTCGTCCCACCTCGGGCTGTATGCAGCTTATTCGAGCGACAGCGAAAAAGATTTTCCGTGTTTGCGCAGATTGCACGCTCATTGGGACTCGCGGTTCACATGGGACGACACTCCTCCTTCATTATTCCTACGATATATAGGTGTCGCCCCAGCATTGACAGAAGTCCATGTCTCAGACTTGCAGTTAACTTCAAGTACTGACCCGACATCCACACTTTCACTCCCCTATTGTCAGCTGACGGCTCTCACTATTGACTCTGTGAAGGACGTCCGTCCCCTTCTTCGAGTACTATCGGAGTGTATGCAATTGGATACCCTAGCTATACTCGATTTGAGCGGGACACCAGCCCCAAATATCCCATCTTCCTTCCGAATTCCCGTCCTGAGTAAATTCGAACTGGCGACTTCATCGTTAGGACAATTTGTCGCTTCCTTACTAGATCCCATCTCCGTCCCGTCCCTCCATGACCTCAAGCTTAGTTTCAGGACAGATCACTCGACCTACCCCGGACGCTTCCAATGGCCTTGGTCCTCCATCCTCGGCATGCTTCAGCGGTCTACGTGCCCTCTGCAAGTGCTCACGTTGAACGTGGATACTGCACTCTTCCCTGTGGACCCTTCAATGTTCACCGATATCTTTCACGCCTGTCCTTCAATAACTCGCCTTCGTTTCAGTATTGGAGGACCGGAGGAGAACATCCTGGAAGAGGCTGCTCGTGTACTTACGGACCTTACTGTTGGTATCAGTACCGAGTCCGAACCAAAGTCGAACTCGACGGTGGTACCGAGGATGATGTCGTTCGATTTGCTACTTGAGCTGCGCAAACCGAGTTCGGCGGTGGAATCATTGAACGTCGTGGTGGAAAGGTTCCTGCGAATGCTAGAATTTCGGGCGACAGAGCCAGGCCTTCGATTGGCGCTCGACACCGTAGGCAGTGGCGAGGTGTTTTCGCTAGTCTATGCCTCTTTAAAGATCCCGATGGATGTTGGTTTGGAACCATCGGTACTCGACCGATTGCGAAAACCTACGGTTCAGGGTGCTGGGCTGTATGACATTGACAGACAGTGGCGACCCGAGGACAAGCGCCACAAGTAGGTCGTCGTTGTCAGTGTGGTTTTCAACTTGACCGAATGCAGACATCGTAGCGCGGGCCGGGTATAGATGGTATTTCTTCCTTAAAACTAAGTATTAGTTAGTATGTACATACATAAGAGCTATTCGTAATTCCATGAAGGGTAAATAACCTGATAAAAAACAATCCACTGGTGCGTCATTGACGGGTATGTACAACTTACACGCGATTAGATGCAAAACGCGAAAGTAGATGCGGTGGCTGCAAGAACGAGTATCGTCTGCCAAGACCCGCTATGCCCTATTGAAAGAGCGCCGTTGTCATCGTTTCCGGCATTGGCAGTTGTGTTGTTGATATTGGTGTTCCCTGCAGGAGCGCCAGTGCCAGTATTCTCAGGCAAACGTGAGGTAACTATCTTTGAGGGAACCTGGGAGGACGACGGCAAGGACGAGGACGCGGAAGTCGACGACGATCGAGCGCTGCTGCTGCTGGAACTCCTACTTGCGCTAGAGCTAGCACTGGCACTTGATGAAGCGGAAGTCGTGTCGTCTCCTCCGTTTTGGAAGGAAGGAGGAGGCTTGGCTTTCGAGTCGTCTACGAGCTTTCCAATACCCCAAGGAATCTTGGCACCGTCGGGCTGCGTATCTTCAGGTGGATCGACTGTTTTTCCGTCCTTGTCTGCGATCGCGAATCGTGTGGCCCATTGGAACCCATCAGCTTTAGGGGCTGAATATTGAAAGAAGTAGATGGCCGAGAACGGGTCGACCTGGGGATATCAAGGTCAGAAGACCAGCAGGCAACGAAATCTACCAGAACCATACCTCCGGGCAGTCGAATTCGAATTTTCCATCCTTGTTGCCATCGAGTCCAGTTGCGACAGCTAGATAAAACGAGGCAAAATGGTATGAGCCATCAACAAATCATCAACGGAATCGAATACACACTTGTCAAGTGGACCATCTTGAAGTTATCACCAGTCATGAGCTGAATAGCCATATCTCCCCATTTTCCGCCCTTGTCTCCCGTCCAAGCGGTACGACATTTCTGTCCCTGTCGGAATACAGATCCTGGGCCCGGTGCGTTAGGCGTGACATCAGCTCGCACAGCGAGAGCAGTCAGAGTTGTGAAGATGAACGCAAGTGATGCTGAAGAAACCATTGCAGAGGATCTGAAAGGGGTGGTGGTGAACGAAAAAAAAAGGGAAAATGTAGGATGGGTGCTTCCAAAGAACCAAGGGGAATAAATATAGAGTGGACACCTTTTATATATTAGGGACTTCTCGGTGGAAGGCGGTGTATGTGAAGTGTATGTCAGGGGAGACGAATGTATGGAATTTCCGTGGGCGGTGATGATAACGGGCTTAGGTAGGACCCCTGATAATTAGGCCAAATGATGGGTCCAAAATGACCAAAATTTAGGGTGTTTGTGCCGAACCAAATTTGTCCCAAAGACGTCCTATTTATGCCGAATTGCGGTTCGGCCTCGCTAAGCGCCCAGAATCTGGCCTGCGGCGCTTAGGTCATTTTTCGGACTCTCCAACCTGTGCGTTGTCTCCGCCGTAGTCCTGAGTTGTTATTACTTACAATTTTCCAGTCTTTATTGTCAATTTCAGAGGAGTTGTGGGTCGCTGGCGGCCCCTGCTCAACGCGACCATTGGGGAGGTGGTTTGAGACCTTTTATGCCGAACCTAGGCCGTGGGCTTCCGCCTTCGGTGGGCTTTTATGCCGAACCTGAACCCATCATTTCGCGATTTTGGACCCCATTTTATGCCGAACCAGGATCCATCATTTGGCCTAATTATCAGGGGTCCTGCTTAGGTCCAGCATGGACAGGCGTGGTGAAACACCCGGGTGCCCCTGGGTGCCGAGTTGATCATCAACGATCGCAGTGAATTTCCTCGAACATGAGAGCGCTGTAACGTTTGGTAATATACGTTCGGCGTATTGAACCATACTACCCATTACTTTATGCGAATCGGAAAGGTCTCTGGGGAGTCTCAGGTCACAAAAGTTTTGCTCGGGATGAGAGTCCCGCACAAGTATCACTGCATTGCTGAGTTAAAGTTCGAGATCACAGACACAGCCATGTCGTGATACCCCAGAGTCCGGATTACAGTATCAGCGCACATAGGATAGAGTTGAGATTTCCGGATGCGGTGTAGGGTGGGTGAACACAGAATTTAGAAACGCTCACTACCAACCAAGGATCCCGAAGTTCCGAATACATATTGAATAAACTTTGCGGCCAAGACGTCCCGGCCGATATGAGTAGGCATTGCATCGAGGTATGAAGTACAACCGGAAACAACGCCTCAAGCGTACGACCGAGAGAGAAGGCCTTCAGTTACGATACCAGAGCTCGGACTTCGGAGGGACCAGAAGATAACGACATGCACTCCGACGAGTATGGACATGCTTCGGACGCGACGCGACCACGTAAGTAGCGAAGGAAGAACCGTCGACGATCAAGAACAAAGTCGAACAGAAAGTGGTTGCGATTGCGAATGCGGGAATCCGAGCCCGCAAGGCCGCTCCCCACATGCTGGCGTGGCTGAGCGCTAAGATGAGACGTTTTGTGACCCGAACTGTCCAGTCACTGCAGAAACCATATGTAAGAATCCGGAATCTGAGGTCACCGAAGAGAGCAATGGTGGTTGAGGTTGAACGTTGAATTTGTCTGAAGTCCGACCGGCAGGCATTTCCCCAGACCAGCCAGCCCACCTCGACTCGGATCACGATTCAACGTTCAATCACCACCCACTCAGCAATGTCCAAATCTTGGTTGCTCAAGGCTGAACCAGATTCACGCATCGTCAAGGGGAAGGACGTCAAGGTTAGAAAACTACCCTCTTGTGCTTCGAATACCTCCATGGTTCTCAACTACCAAACACGTTTCGTTTCCCCACACCACACAGTTCAGCGTGGATGATTTTGAATCTGTCAAAACGTCTCCATGGGAAGGTGTAAGAAACTATGAAGCACGGAACCTCATGAAGGAAATGAAAACTGGGGACAAGGTGCGTTGTTCTCCTACGACTGGACTCGGGGAGCAATCTTCAGATTTCTGACGCTCTCCAACACTATTTAGGCCCTGTTCTATCATTCGAACTGCAAGAACCCTGGTTCGTCTCAGTTTTGCGGTTGAATTGTGATTGGAAAGAAAGAGCAAACGAGGTTTATTGCTATACAGGGATAGCGGCATTTGCTGAGGTGCGTAGATGTTGACTGCTTATTGCCTTTGATTCAACGCGAATTCCTGACATTTTCGTATATAGGTATCGAAGGAAGCATATCCGGATTGTCAGTGAAACGGTCTTTATGCTGTTCTAATTCGCTCATTCTGCCACGCGCCTACAGATACAGCCTGGGACGAGTGAGTTTCCGTTGGCTTCTATCAGTGAAATTATCAATTCAATCGCCCCTTCGTAGATCTCACCCTTACTACGACGCGGTACGAAGCACTTTTGCCCATAGTCCCTTCGTCCATTTTCTCATGGACTTAACCCCAGAAATCGAACAAGGAATCGCCCAAATGGTTCATGGTCGACCTCACATTCACATCCCGAGCCAACCACTTCATCCCACTCTCTCTATTGAGATACATAGCAAACATTGGATCCGGCAGTGGTCTCCCTGAGCAATTAGCTTATATCGGAGATGAGGGCGTGAAAGCAATCAAAGGTCTGTGCATGAATTCCTCCAGTGAATAGCCAATGACACCCTTTCGTAGCCATGGATCTCGTTACAAGAGGCCGACTAAGCGTTCAACGGGTGGATGACCATGCTTGGAAGATTATAGGTCTACTGGCTGATAAAGGTGGCTGGGATGGTTTACCCCTGGACAAAAAACCTTCGACCTCCACTCCGAAAGCCAGTGCTTCAGCGGGCTCACAAGGCGCGACGCCGGCCAAGCGCACGGCCACCCCGAGAACCAAACGGGCTGCTGCGCCCGCCTCTGGTAAGGCGGCGAAGAATAAGAAGAAAGCCAAGGATGAAAGTGACAACGAGGACGCGGGCGATGCTTACCAGGCATCGGAACCTTCCTCTGAAGACAACTATGAGAGTGATGAGGGGTCAGACTACGGGAAATCCAAGTCAAAACGAGGCGCTTCCTTGCGTGGTACGAAGCGAAAGACTAGAGGGAAAGCGGATGATGACGACGACGACTACACCGGAAGGTCGTCGAGGAGGAAGAATCAGAGGAAGAATTGACCGTAAATGGTTTCCATGTTCGTCGATTGTGTTTTGCCTTGCTCTCGGAAAAGTTTTGTATGTAAATATGACATCCATGTACCTATATCTATCAAAATCTAGCCATACAGAATGTTCCCTTAGTCAAAGTGATCCAGACATGCAAGTAAAACCGTCCTTTCTATCGTTTTTTCGGTTTGGTACGAGCACCACGCCTCTGACCTCCCCTCTGACCTCCCCTCGACTGACCCCGTTCCTCCCCGCTCGAATAGATGTCTGAAGAATCAGTCGAACCAGTGATGGTCTCCTCCGGATATAGAGACAGAGACATCTCATCGAGACGAGTACACTGGTGCCTCTGCAATCGATACTCATCCCTACGTGACTCTAACATCGCAACTCCCATCTCCGCCGCATCTGGCTGGTCCCAGGCCTTCATCCAACGCACTAAAAGTCTGGAAAGCTTCGGAAGGAGAGGAGGATCTTGGGGGTCATCTTCCAACCCTTCGGCCGGTAGGGTGAGGCTCGAAAGTAGATGCGGCGTAAAGCAAGTCATCCAGCTCACTTCTTCAAATTCAAAATCCTCCAGTTCGGGTGAGATCTTAAATAGATCTAGGAGATGTGTATCAGAGAGTGGGCAGCAATGAAGCTTTAGCCGACGTAACGAGCATTGAGAACGCCGAAGCATCTCAATGAAGTCGAGCGATGGCCATGCTGATTTATCGAACTCATAAGACAGCCTGAGTTCTATCTCTGCGACAGCCGGAAGGTTTATGGAGGCGAACAACGTGGATAGTCGTTCCCAGTGTGTGAGAGACAAGGATAGTCGTCCCAGGTGGTCGCAGGTTATGGGAAGTGATGGACTGGCAGAGGAAAGGGTTCCGTGGTTTCGCGTAGCCCAGAACCTATCTACTTGTAGGCTCTTCAGATTGTTGCAGAGAGGTAGTATCCGAAGAAAGAGTTGACACGATTTGATTTCCCCTACGACCAGCTCCTGGACAGTGTGATAGGGGAAAGCAATCCCATAATATGTGAAATTGTCCACTTTCAAGATTCGTAGAGTAAGCGTTTTCGAGCATGCCGCTCGAATCGAGGTCGTGAGCTGAAGTGACTGTATGGTCAGCTCCTCCAGCCGTGGCAAATGGAATGATCCCGTCTCCAGCGCCATCCTGAAGATATCCTGCCTGAACCGTAAATCCACCTTCGTCCATCGCCCTGAATGGCTGACCAATGCCCTGAAGACATCTAGCCCAGTATTCCCTATGGAATCGAAATAATGGTCATCCTCTGGAGAAAAGTCGTCATCTGTGATCTGGACAATCAATGGTGACTGCCCTGAATTCTGGAGATACGCATTCACCAAGTGAAGCAGTCTACGCTTGGAGTCAATGCCGATGATATCCACGCTGATAGACCGCCATAGTTCTGGTATCGAATACACGATCCTTCGCCAGTACGTGCTGGTACGAGAGACGTTGAAGATTGGAGAATGTATGACAGTTCCGGATTGCGAAATTGCGAGCGAGTAGCACTCTGATTCGGAAAGGAACGTGAAAATGGAATGTAGGAGTTCTGAAGGAAGCCTCCGCACGGATGAGAGCAGCCCTCGGTTACCATCCATCTCCCTTTGCAACCGTTCCCTTCCTTGTTGCAGCCTCTCCAGCGTTCCTCGCACCCTCTCAATTTCCTCGTCGTATCTCTCCAGCTCAAGCCCAGCATCGTCCAAAGAATCATGTATTCGTGACATCTCGGAAGGAGAAGGGTAGTAATTCGTCCTTAGATTGTCCCATGAGAAGGGGAAACTCGAGGAACGAGGCTCGAATTCGGCATTGCATCGAGAGCACAGCAAAATCCGAGGGCCAGCCATGGACTGCATGAGCTGAGTCCCATCAACAATTGCTACGGTGGGGGGAACGGATACGGAGAGCGAGACAGTGAAGTGGAATTCATGGTCACCAGTTCAAGTTGCACACCGGTATGCATTAGAAATCACAACCCCGTTTCGACCCCGTTTGCAATTGTTGGACTTGGCGCGCGTGGACCTTTTCAAATTCAATCCCAGCTCCAACTACAGCCACTGCAATTTAATTTGGAGAAATTCAATTTTCACTACAACCACACGGTCTTGTGTTCCTCTACAAACTTATCAAAAGACTGGGGACGATCACCGGTAACTTTCTCAAAGTCATTGACATTTTCCAGCTCCCCCAGCCCAGCGCCGGTGGCCTCCATGTTGGCCAGAAACCTTGCGAGAGGCTCGGGGGTACCATGTTCCACCATTTGCTTCGCTCTCTCCTCTTTGCCAAGCTTGACGTGTTCTATCTTTACTTCGAGGTGGCGCGTCAATTTCTCTGCAATCTAGACATTGGCCCAGTGAGTGTATGATAGCCAATCTTCCAAAAGCAGGAGTTTGCAAACCTCATCATAGGTCAACGACTCAGCGCCACAAATTTTGTGGTCAGTATTGTGCGTCTTCTCGTCGACTAGCCCGTGGAATGCTACGCGTGCAACGTCTTTCGCACTGATAAACGGAATTTTGTGTTCACCAGCAGCGGTGTATATCTTCCTCTCGTCCTTGATGACAGGCAAGAACTGGCCAAAGTACGGCTCCGCCAGGTTGTCTACCAACGAATATAGACTGTCGTCCGGCTTTGAGCTATTTAAAGGGACTTACCCATGAACCAAGCTGGACGAAGGACGCAATACTCAACACCGAGGTCCAAAAGCTTTTGCCAGACCTTCCCAACATGCCTACCCTCCCCCGGACCATCAATCCCGCCCATGAGTACGAACCTCTTCACGCCATGCTCCTTGTGAGCCAGCTCAACGAACTCGTTCATGGGTTTGAAAGGATCCATGATCGTTGGCGCAATCATGTAAATGGCCGTTATCCTCTCCTCGCTTTTGAAAGGGTTCGCGTATGTGGACGAGTCGGTCCAATCAAAGTAAACATGTAGACCTGTGGGCGTGGCCTCACTTTGCCGAGAGGTGAGGAGGAAGGAGATCTTCGCGTCTGTTAAAAGACTCGCGATTCGAGTTGAGGTTTTCCCTGTTCCGCCTGTGAGTAGGATAGTCATAGTCGTGGGACAAGAGCTCTCGCCGTGTGGGTTATAGAATCTATATTTTAAGGCGCTCCAACAGACTCTCAATGGCCCCACGTTTACGCTCCCGAGTCCCTGTGTTGTCAATAACTGTGTCACAGGAATAACTGTGTCAACAACTGTGTCACCTTCGCGTCACTTTCAAAGTTTTGGAAACCTTGAAGGCCGAGGCCATTGATATTACTGACAACCAATCCAGAGTGAAAGCTTTGTGTAGTATGATTGAGTATTCTGCCATGTACATGGGCTGGAAACGCGTGGAAATTTAGATGAGGCTATTACGCCGCGCCGAACATCGCTTCGACGGCGTTTCTTCACATTATACAATTACACGAGATAGGCAAGTGAGAACAGGACATACGATTGGTGATATAAAACTAGGCAGGCATTAGATTCGGTGCACGAAGCTTGATTGCGCAAGGGAAGGTTTTGAGGTGGCTATATTCATCGATCAGTTCCGTACGTATACTCCTTGAGCGACCAAAAACTCACGAAGTAGTCCCACCATGGAAATCCATCGGTGGCTCCACAACATTTCCGTCCTTGTCAACCTCCTTTTCAAGCGAGAACACCGCGAGAATATTGGCGATGTTGAGGAATAATGAACGTTCAGCGAGATGAGACCCCGGGCAGACTCTCCTCCCAAACCCAAAGACGAACTTGAATGGATCCATCTGGGGCTGTTCACCGAGATGACGGTCGGGATCGAACTCGTCAGGATTCGGGTAGAGATCGGGGTCATGGGTGATAGCCCTGGTGCCACCATACTCGTCTCAGAGAATGAAAGCTTACGACAGTTAATAGAGTCACTAACCAGATATTCGCTATCACTGTGGCTCCTTGAGGAATGCGGTACCCTTCATACATGTCTTCTTCGGTGACCCTGTGTTGTAAACCTTGAGGAAACGTCATTTTATGCATCAGACTCTGAAGGCAACTGATACACACCCAATGGGGCCACGGGAGCCCATCGAATGACCTCTTTAATGATCGCGGCAATGTAAGGGAGGGAAGACTCGTCGTCTGGGACTGGTAGTCGAGCACCTCCGGTAACCTTGTCTATATCGGCCTGAGCCCGTTTCTGAACCTCCGGATTTGTCGCCATGAGATAGAAGAAGGAGGTCATCGCGGACACGGTCTGTGATATTTATTGAGGGAAGTTCGTTGAGAACGTTTAGAAGGATCCGGAAGGGATGACGCACAGTATCGGCACCACCGACATACAGGCCTGCAGCCACCCATTTGAGGATATCCTCATCTTCCTCTCCTGGCTTACTTCCGTTATCGGGGCGGAGGAAGCGGGATACAAATGAGTCGACGTAGTTATCCGAGTCCTGTTGTTGTGAGGTTCAAAAGAGTACTCCATGGCGAGTCTGCTAACGTACAATGATACGTTTCGACCAGGTGAACGGCACCTCCTCTATTCGCGCCTCGCTGAATTCTCTCGCGACTTGCTTGAACTCGGTGAACGGAAACCAAGAGGGGAAGAACCGGACTTGTCGAGGATTTTGAGCTTGTATGGGATCAGATAGTGTGATCATGAACTCACGGAATGGGAAAAATTCCACAGGGAAGGGCCGATTGATTCTGCTTGATGCAATTAAGAATACACGTTCGACGAGTTGGACGAAATCATCCGAGTCATCGTTCACTTCGTATCCATAGGTTACTTTCAGGATAAGCGATCCGGCGTTCCTGAGTGCAAATAGTTAGCGAATATTAGACAAGGGAAAGAACAACACACACCTTCTTAGATGAGGAACAAACTCCTTGGGGGTTTCTGCCAACCCCTTTAGCAGAATGTTCGTTTCTCGAGTCTGAATTGGTCTGTAATCCTGGACCGCTCGCGGAGAGAGACCAGAGTGCATCATCCTGCGATAGAGGCGGAATCGAGGGCTTAGATACGACATCCTGAAGACGGAGTAATTCCTCTTGAGGACCTTGTCGTTGAAGACAGAACGAGGGCGATCGGAGTAGATACTCGAACGAGATTCGAGTAGGTCGAGTGCAGCTTTGCCTGTGCTCAAGAAGATGAAGTACTTGTTGAAAAGACGGAGGTGATAGATGGGTCCTTGGTAGATTGATTGGAATGAGACAGCAACTTGGGACGCAATGTGGCTCAATGTTCCATACCATATTCTTTTGCCCATTGAGTATGGGTACGAAAAGCCTGGTGTTTCGGGAAAATACTGTAGTGTCCACCTATGAGGGTTTGAGGGGGAGATGGCGGGAGGGATGCTATCGTTCTTCGATCCAGGAGACGAAGGATCCACACAGTGGTGGCAAAAGCCAGGATACTAGTAGCAAGAATCAAACCGTTCATGTCGATGTCGACTTGGAAGAGCTGGGTAAAGAGATTCGCTTTCCTAGTTTCTTGGAGAAGAGAGTTGAGACAGAAGTGCTGTCTTATAACTGCCCTCCCTAATTCATGGTGAAAGGCAAGATGCCGATGCGAACAATGATAATTAATGTGAATGAGTCACAAGCCTTGACATAGCTTGACATTGACGGTTGGTGTCCGTGACCGGATATTTACTACTAACTTGCTATTAGCCGGTTAGTCAAAGTCAAGCAGTTTGCCAATGGTCAGTCAATTGAGCCTCTAAACTTAGCCCAAAGCCAGTAGCCCATATTGGAGTCTTTGCAAGGGTCGATGATGCTGGTACTTGGCTGCGCACGATCCGCTAGGATCCGTCGATATTACTATAAGGGCCTGTTCGGTAAAAAGTTACCGGTAAAAGATATCGTGATAATCTTCCTTATATGGAAGGAGAACATTGATTTTGGCGTGTTTTGTGGCTCGCTGATGAGGAATTTTGCGACTTCTCCTTCCAAATAAGGGAATATATCACGATGTCTTTTACCGGTAACTTTTTACCGAACAGGCCCTAATATTAGATCAAAAAAATCACCCGGTCATGCACTCTATACTCACGTGATACGCAGACGGTGAGTCGGCCCGCAGCCCGGCCACTCTAAACTTGACCAGTGACCACTGACCACCATCTCCTGAGTCCTCACCCTGCCACCCTCGATGGAGGTCCAAATCCACTTCATAGTTACACATGACACGCCGACACAAGAGGGTATTGCTGGCATGCGTCCCAATAGCTGGATAGCAAGTCAATGTGCTAACTCTGCCAAATCTAATTATGAGCTCGTGGTTGAGTACTTACTCGCTAAAGCCTGTCTCCACGTGCTTGACCGTGGAGGTACATGTTTGAAGGGAGCACTCGTGCAGCATGGACGTACTCGAGTATGTTTTTAACCCATTCACAGGCCCTAAAGGATTTCCGCACCCACTCACCCACCTCCGCGAGATGCTGAGCGGGCGGTCCGTGCTGGACTACCTCAGTCGGCGATGGCCCTGCGTTGCCGAATGAAAAGAGAAAAGATTTCTCAGAAGAAGTAGCCACTGCGAGACTCAAAAAGGTCACAGGTTTCTTGAACTTGAGAAACTACCGGTAATTATTCTTGCGGCGGCTTTGCGGCAATCGTGATGAACATTGAAGCTGAAGACCGGTCTGCTCCATCACGATCGCAGCCAGCAAATTCGATTCTCGATCGGCAGCGCACACCGAGGTCCCTGCTCAGGAAATACCATCTTACCTCATTCTTTGCAACAGGGTGTAGTCCAGTCTTCCTCATTTCATTCGGCACTATACGTCCCTTCACCGGGGCGAAATCTTCTAAGCGTATCTGTTATACCTCGTTCTTTGTTGGCCGGGGCAGATCGCAGTCGGTCCTGGTCTAGATTTTCACCTGTGGTCCCATTTTTCAGCGAATTTTTCTTCGACCAGACGTCAGTCGCATGATGGACACCGCTCAAGCTCACCGGCTGCTCACTGCTCGATGCCCTTATGCCTTCAAGGCCTAGAGCCTGGGATGTAGGATATTCAGATCCACTGCATCAATGCATCATCCTTCGGTTCCCCAGATCTGTCCATTCATTAGACCGGTGTATCTTTAATTCATCCGGTCCGTCGCCTCTTTTTTATCTTGCTCAATGATATACTTACAACACCAGCTCGAGCATCTTCAACAGGTCAACGCCGTCCATACCTGCGCCACACTCAGGCCCAGTAGGCTGAGGGACATATTGAACGAGG
Source organism: Marasmius tenuissimus (assembly GCA_029532415.1). NCBI lineage: Eukaryota > Fungi > Basidiomycota > Agaricomycetes > Agaricales > Marasmiaceae > Marasmius > Marasmius tenuissimus. Next base: position 4,671,271 of record JAQOTA010000050.1, on the reverse strand, counting down.
TTGTCATGGGATTTATCGACACTCCCCCGCGGATGCAGATCGTACTATGGGAGACGCACCTAGTTCAATACTCTACGGACCTGTGGGGCCGCACTGTAGTAACCTCCGCATGGTGCTCATGGAACACGTCTAAGGCCAGACCGTTTACACCCGTCCCGGCTGCGTTGTACTTCGGAGTGAGGTCAAGTGGGGATGTCGAGCATGCGCTTGGCACGCTCAATGAGTTTGGCTATTTTTTCTGTATCTACGAAGACCAGATGTGATGCTCCGAGCCCTTGACGGCCACGTACGTCTTGCTGATTCCGATTGGGTTTACAAGGGACAGTGGGACGAGATACCGTTTCTGAGAGGTGCGGAGAAGCGCCCGAGCGAAGGACTATGAAGGGGCAGAGGAAGAATAGTAGCGACGTGCATCTGACGTTCTGTGAGCATGTACGGGGGTCGTTGGACTTTGGTTGGACGGTTTGATATTATTGCATTGACGACATTCATCGATTTCCTTACGCCACTTCTTCCTATTCGTACCCTTACGCATGTGGTCAATGCCTCAACGCGTCCGTGCGCTCGGAGCACCGCGATACCGAAACTCGCTGGACTGTGCTCCGTGTAATTCTCGGAAGCACTAGCAGGAGGTGTTTCTATTGCTCTGTAATCATGAGCCTCATAGGTTCGTGGCGAGGAAGCACTCAGCACCCGATTTTTGGCCCGTGTGAGGCCGGGTTGTTTCCAGTCGGTGACACGCGCATCTTATAACTAGCTAATGGGTGTAGGTTCCTGCATTTCAGCAATAAACTGCAGAATAAATCCCGATCGCCTCACACATCGGACATATCCTTGACCAAATTCTCGGACCCTTCACGTATCATGTCTGTGTTAGTGAGCCTCTACTTGATCGGGGCCCGCGTCCCGTTGCATAGAGGTGAGTACGAGTCTAGTCAGTACGACCCTTCAAAGCCCTTCAACCACGACTAGCGTAACGTGGCGTATTCTCCGAGTTTGATCCCCCGCACTTTGGTACTGCGGCACCTTTCGGCGCCCGTATTTCTATTGAAATGCACCCAGAACTTCGCACCTGCAGCCCCAATGAAGGGCTCGTGGAGAGCGCTTGATGGAGATTGATGTGTTGAAGGCATTTGGAAGGTGAGACCACAAGGCAAAGGCTTGCATTGTATACGGATACATATGGTGATATTCATACATTAAGATGATAACTCATTGAGAGGGCTTGACCTTCCCACTCAGCTCCCGCTCCAGTTTGACAAGGTCCTGAGTGTGGGGATGCTCCCACAGTGTCTCACCGGCACTCTTCTCCAAGGGTGGAAGAGGTCGACGGGGGGCTCCACCGTATCCGTAGAGTTTCTCAAGCAGATACTTGGTACCCGCAATTGAAGCTTTAGCGATGGTGTAGTCACCACGCGCTATAACTCCTTGCAGACGTTGGGCCTCCGCCAACTGTGATAGGTCCTTCTTCGCTGCTTCAGTTAGACGGAAAAGCTCTGCGATAGCGAACTAGATTTCTAATGAGCCGTCTGAGTATTGAGCTCGGAGGAAAGGGGAACTTACTGGGGCGACGTTCGCGAGACCAGTTATTGCGCCGTGAGCTTCGGCGTAAGCGGAGGGCGTCAAGAAGTCAATAAAGCCGCCGAGAATGAGGAACGGAGCCTCAGGATTCTTGCGCGGGTACTTCGTATCAAAATCGGATTCTGCTACAGCACTCGCGATCCGAGTTAGCTTTCCAACATTTCCACATCTGTGAATAAAAGTTAGAAAATCGGGTATGCGATACCGAGAGACGGATGACTTGCGTGAGCTTGACACCGCAGAGGTTGGGGCATTCCCTGGCCAGATCTGTGATAAGGTCAGAGTCCAAATCGATTCCGCCACTGGCGCCGGGGTCTGTGGGTACCAATTCTCAGCACATCCGTCGTGACGAGAAGAGGTGAGGATAGAACTTACAGTTGTACACCATTACGGGTATAGGACTCTTATCTGACACCTCTTTCCAAAACGTCTTCAAAGCCTGCCTATTTCCAGCAAGGGCTCCAGCAAAATATCCGCTGGCGATCACGATGGCGAAGTCTGCTCCGGCTTTGGCTGCCTCCACAGTCAATTCCACAGTCTCCCTTGTACTCCCGGCACCTGTGCCTACAATCAGGGGCACATCCGAGAAGCCGTTCGAATCGAGTGCCTTCCTGGCAGCTGTAATGAGGGTGATCCGCTCGGAATGCGATAGATGGTGTGCCTCTCCCATAGAACCAGCAATTAGGGGGCCAACCCCGGCTTTGGCGACTCTGACAATATGAGCGGCAAAGGACTCGAGATCTAGAGGACAGTGAGTATTACATCTGACTGGGCACGGAATGTGTCCTGACCGAGGTCCTCGTTTTCTAAGAAGAACGTTGGTATGGGCGCCTAGAGAACGTAAGCGAGTTTCTTTAGTAAATGGCATTCGACAACACACATATATTCCAGCCTTCAAGGAGCGAGAGGAGGCTTTCACACCGTTGGTAGCCATTGAGAGAGTCCGAGGGAGAAAAGGGATAGTTTCCTATCTTGCCTTCCATCGGCCTTATATATAGAGATTGGAAGCAGGGCTACGTTCGGTCCGGGCTGAGACGGCCCGCTTTAGGCCGTCGATCCGCAACTCCGTCGCGTGAATGCAATGTGAACATTACTTCCGACAAAAATGTCAAAAGCTATCGTCGGGATGGTTTGTGCGATAATCCGAGGGGATTGCAACTGATACGTCCTCTATGATTCAATAACTCTGCGTTGGCATAGCTTTACGCTCGAGTTCCAGAGATCTGGCCCACCTACGCTTTTAGATGTCATTCTCATGGCTGAGACCGATTGTCAACATTAGGCTCTGGATTGTACCAGTTTGCCGAGGCTTGACTAAGTACAAATTGGCGATTGAATTCGAAAACAGGTAAGTATATAAGCGAGGGTGGTGAATCGTGATGTGAAATCAGCGCATGAACGTTTGATCCTCTCGAGGGTGGCCCCCGTCACTCGGTGCATCCAGCCTAGCCCTCAAGAGGCTCTTTCACTTACACAATTCCCAAGGTCGTCATCTGTCGTTATGTATTATCTACGTGTATACATCGTACTTCGACTAAGGGCAATCAATCATCAATCAAAGCGCAAGTCAACAGGGCTCAAGCTCATAGAAACGAGGAGTGTTGAAGCTGCCGGCGGCCCGAGAGTACACCAGTGTCCGCAGAATGCCATCCAGAACTTGTGAATGCAATACATACAAGTTAATTTACATATGTCATAGAGTCAAAGTGAGCGTAGTGATAGCGAAAAGCTAGTAGAAAGCGTCCTCTCCAGTCCTCGATCCTATAGCACGTCCGAAGAGATCGTCCCTAGGAGGGCTCCCAACCAATAGCGAGCCCTGTCGTTGTAAAGTGGGATCCGTCGGAGGCGCCGAAGTGGCCCACGAAGTTATGAAACTACTCAAACCCGGGACTGACTTGATCCCGACATCCCTCTCCTTCTCCTGACGCCGACCAGCGGCTATCGGAGAACTCTCCTTATACGATGACGACGTCCCGGGTGTGCCCATCCTCAGGTTCTGCACTTTCTTGCTGAGAGCCTGGAGAACAGATTCCCGCGATGGTCCGCCGAGCTCGACTCCCCAGACATGACTGCGCCGTCGCTGTTCACCGAGGTATCTCCAAGGAACGTAGAATGGATGGAAGAGTCGGATAGGCCACGACGACGAAGTGTTCGTTCAAGTAGAGGTGGCACGAAGTCCGTTGCTTCGTCATCTTCGTCGCCTCCACGGCGAGGAGAAAGAGGCTGATCGGAATCAATCATGGCGTCAACATTGCGAGAAACACGTTTACTCCTGGCGGGTTCGGCTTCGGATCGGAGCTGTTTAACACGAATGGTATTCGCCGGCGTTCCTATCATAGACGGGTGGAGGGTGGATTGCACTCGACGAGGCTGTCTGGGAAGGACAACCCAAGGGTCCTGATCGGGTGTGGTGGGCCTCGGTGCACCAGCAAAGATACCCATCACATTAGAGGAGGGTCCCTGTGCAGGTACATTTAATGGCGACACCGATCGTTTCAGTGTCTCTTGGCTGTCACCTGTGGGCTGCGCCAAAGTAGTAGTGGCACGCCCAACGCCTCCGCCAGAGAATTCGATGTTGACCGTGGTCGCCGACGCCGACGTGGCGGCTCCAATCTTGGGGATAAACCGGGGAGCGCGAGCCGTCCCTTTGGAACTTGGCGTACGCATAAGGCCCGAAACGCCACTCGTGATAGTTGCTGTGTCGACCTTTGCGGCAGGTGAGCCAAAGAATTTCGAGATCGGTGCTATCCATCCACTTGTAACGCCACTTCCTTCTGGAGGGAGATTCGCAGCCTCAGCCTTCTTTGGGTCCAATGCCAACTCGCTGACCTTGGGTGCAATGGAAGGATCGAGAATAATATCATTGAGAGCGATACGCATCTGGCCCATTTCGACAAAGATCTCCCTGAAAAGCTTGAATACCGCCCTGAGATCTTTCCTCGAGCATGTCGTGACTAGCTTCTCGTCCTCCAACAGGTGCCGGAATTGAGCACGAAGCCCAGTCACTTCATTCAAGATGTTGCTGACAGTGCTGCGCGAGAGATGTCCCACATCAGCTCCACGAAGATGTTGGCGTTTGAGACGATTGGTGAGAGTGAGGGCGTCTGTCTCAGTCATACGATGCAACAGTGAATTTACGCGGTCAACCACCGTCGACATAGTGGAAGCGGAGGACTCGGAATAAGAGGAGGATTCGGATCGCAAATCAAGGGGAGATGGAGTTGGAGCTGGAGACGGTGCAAGCAACGTTGGCCATGGATCTGTTTGCACACTTCGAGAACGAGTAAGGAGGAATAGAGGCTTATGGGCTCGCTGCTTCTCTGGCCATGGAGACGAGTCGTCCCCATCTTGGCTCTCAACAACATAAGGTGATGGGGGTTGCCGAGGGAAAGTAGATTCGGCCGGAGAAAGCGGAGGATTAGACGTTTCCGGAGTGAGAGGTTCCTACAAATAACTTAGATGGGTGTTTGGGCATCCTTCAGGAGATCGACTCACGAATGAACGGTAACTCTTGCGTTCCAGGCTGGACTCCCGTTTGGACGGCATGGGGCTCTAGAATTGCAAGTGGGTAGGGCTCTCACGACTGGAATTCGGATCGCACTCACTAGCTGCTCTCTGAACGTGGACGAGGGCATACTCCCCGTGTGTGCATGTCTAATGTGGGGGGATAGAGGAGTGGCAGCTACGTGTAAAGTATGAGCAGCAGAACGGTATATCAGAAAGGGGGTCCTTACCGCGAGAACGAGGAGCAATGAAAGCGCGCTGTTCGTCTACCTCCAGTTGCAACGCATGTGTATCATCCCGTGACTGAGCTAGTAGAGCTTGGAGTTCCGTATTGTCCTTCTTGAGCGTCTCGTTGTCGTCAATGAGCGACTCAACCATTCGGGTGAGTTCACTGTAGTCAGCGGTGGGGGTGTTGGTCTTTACCAGCTAAGGCCATGTGAACAGGCTATTCCGGATAAAGAAATGGCTAACATACCGACTGATGGAGCATTTGCATTTGGGATCGAGCGTCTTGTATCATCGACTCAGATGATTCTAATCTGTGAAGACGTTTCTCGTGCAACTCTTCCTGTAATCTCTGTACATCTCCCTGTAGTTTCGCTAGAGTAGCTTCAGTGCGCAGTCTAATGGAAGAGGCTTCGGCGACATACAAGTCTTTTCCTTCAAAGCAGCGAATCGAGACTCCGCTAATCTAGCCCTCTGCGACTCAAAATCCCGCTCTTGTTGCATATCATCTCGCTCCTTCGTTGCTACTGACAATCGAGTTTCCCAACCCACCGAACGTGCATGATGAGACGAAAGTCGTGATATCGTGAGCTTTGCTTCTTGTAGCTCTTGCAATATGGTTTTGCTAGAGACTTCAGTTACTTCAGTATTGACAAGAGCTTGAGTGAGACGCTATGAAGAAACTCGAGATGAGCTTGAATAACGGGATAAGGAGGGTGGCTACGCACTCGTTCCAATTCGTTCTTCTCCTTCGTGAGCTGTCGTATGCGCGATTCATCATCTTGCGATGCATTGTCATCTTCTGAGGTTTCGTCTTCAGGCTTCCCTATCTTCTCACTTTGGCGACTCAGAAGATCCTGTCGCAGCGTGAGTAGACGAACACGACCAAAACGAAACAGCCGTTGAGTACCTGATTTCTTCGCGAGAAAGCCTCGCTTCTCTGTAGAAGGGCCTGCCCGACCTCTATTTCAAAAATGGGATTTAGTGAGCCACCGCCGTGAACAGAACCACGACGAACGGCATGCACGCACCAGCACTCAATGTCAGCCTGCTCTCTAACCTCGACTTCAACGCATGCCATGCCTGAACATTCTCGCAATCATCCCGTTTGCAGCAACATGTTACACTTGAAAGAGGGTCGGGGGATGGAAGTCTCGAAAAGTTGGCCAACGCGAGCGTTAGATCGTCGATGGTACTCGTTGCATGCTCCAGGCTGCTTGTCATCGTCAACGGAGAGTCTGGGGTGGAGTCCATACCCCTCATGGAGAAAAAAGAAGAAAGGGAGGGAGGAAGTGGTAAGTTGAGTCGTAAGGTGACTTGGAAGTAACCAAGAAAGCGTCAATTGCAACATGTAAGTCGCTTGTGCCGCTGTTACTGAACCGCTCCCGCGTGTGTAAGTCCCCCCCCTATCACATTATGAACTTGGATGGTTGCGCGGCAAGATATACAGTCGAGTAGCATTGATAGTGATACTAGAATACAATTTGCGTGATATAGAATGTGGACTAGATTAATGATCCCTGAGGATCCAAAACCCAAAAAAGCAAGAACAGAGCGGTATGGTATGTAGAAGCTGTAATGACTGTCATGAAACTATCAAGGCGACGAGGTCAGCAATGAGATTGAGCATCTTCGTCGTCGCTGCCGTATTATGGGGTGCAACAAATTGCAGGGCTTTAGCAACACCCTGCATTCCCTGTTCTTCGAGGGCTTTCAGATGGTTCATCCCTGGCCCGTGAACTGACGAGGTTTCATCCAAAGTGTTCAATGTCGACGTAGAGCCGCGCATCTGTCCGCCACGTGAACTGTCTCCTCTGAAGGACAACCCATCATCGAGCAATGCGGTTCGTATCATTGAGGAGGCGTAGTGTATTATCGAGGGATTCGAAGCGTTGGCAAATGTGTCCTCAATTCGATCCCGCAGACTGTCGTAACTATGAAGCAATTGCGTCAGAGGCGTTAACGCACGAACGAACTCAAGCCACTTACGCCATTCGAATGGTTTCAGGGAAGACGTTGGCAATCTCTGCAAGCAGCCCGTAAAGCATCTCCGTCTCCGCGTCATCCCCCTGTGCCGTGGTGAGCATGACCCCAACGAAAGACGCCGTCAGGAGTGCAGTGTTGGTGTCATTGATCCCGAGAAATTCGATGGAAACATGAGGTGCGCCAGGTGCATCCTCGAGTGGCATCAACTCCGTCTCGACGAGTTGTTCATCCCTCGCCCCACAGGCCTTGAGCAATTGGTTAAAGTCGGCGGTGGTCGTAGAAAGGGGTAGCAGCGCCAGAACATAACCCAGAACATCTGCGCTCAAAACGTCATCGCGGGCACCATTTGCTCTATTGTGTTCCTCAGCAACTTGGATCGACATGCTTAGGAGGCATCGGAGAGCTTCCTCCGTGCATTCCCTGAGACCGCTGTGACGAATGCCCTTGAAAAGAATGGCGGCGAGGGAGAATGAAAAGTTGGAATCAAAGGAGAGTTGAAGCATATTGTCGAATTGTAAAGCTGGCTCCTCCATCGGTGATCGGGCCTCCAGAAGTCTGGCTGAAAGGGTAATCTGATCAAACATTCCTCTCTTCTTCATTTCCCGCAGCGTCAACGTCAAGAGCTGCGCACCCTCCTCGAAGAAGGCGACATGGCTGAACTGAAGGAAGACCACGCCCAGCCAGAATAGCTGAGGGATATGACGAGAGTCCTGAGGGAGTCCTGGAATGACCCTAGAAACGCATCGCAACATGCTGACGAGGGCCACGATATCAGCAACATCGGGTTGTCTCAATGCTGTGCGGAAAGCCATTAGCATCTGGTACATAAAGTCATCGTCCACGTCCGAGCCAGCCAGCGTTCCCAAAACGATGAAGGACCTCATTTGGATCATCGAGGAATATTGGAAGGCGCATGAGGTTGCAAGGCTCATCCAACGCGCTCTCCATGCGTTCAATTGTCCTGAAAAGTAGGTCTTAGCCACACCCGTTGCGCATTACTTCTGTGTAAGTCATACCTTTGGAACCTGCACAGACCACCATTATCCGCAACAAGAAAGCAGTAAGCCTTTCCTGAACTTCGATAGACTCTTTCACATTCTCGAGAGGGACGTCTGACGCGGAATATTCACTGGTTGTTGTAGCTCGGAACAGTCCAAACAGCTGAAGAACATCGGACTGAGAGCAATCTGCGACAAGTTGTGCGAGCTCGGGGGCAGTTGATTCCTCGGTACGGGCGAGACACAAGCACTGGACGAGGTTCACGACGATCCCGTAAACTGATTTCCGAACAATCGTGGCGCCTATCCCAGCAACTAGCGTGACGATATGAATGACCTCTGGGACATAGAGCTGGTTGTGCACCGGTTGATTGGCTTCAAAGCCAGCGACCAAAGCTATCCGGATGAGAGTGGCAACCTCGGTCCATGCGGGGTTGATCGATGGATTTTTGGAAAGTCGAGGCGATGCTTTGATGATTGCCTGCCAACCATTGAGTACACGTAGCTAACATGCTAAGAGTAATGCGATCGAGACGTACCTTTCTCAATTTAGAAAATAGACGACCACGAACACTAATGGATGAGAGTGCCGCGATAGCATGAGCTATCACCTCACAGCGGCGTGTCCCAATCCCACCGTCTGTTGCCGTGCGAACCAATTCATCGAAGACTATGTCCACGACCCCGTTGTCCAGTTTAGCTATTTCTCCCCAGACGTGGACTTGTACTGCATTGGCAGAAAGCTGTGGATCGGGGTGCGAGCATGAATACTGTGATCCCTCATAAGTAAGATATTCATACCTCTGGCAGGGTAATTGTAAGATCGATCAACACTCGTATACAATCGCGAAGTCTTGCACCCGAGCGCTCATACAAAGGATTTGTCGGGGAAGCGAATGATTCTAAATTCCTGATCCAAGGGTTCATGTAGCGGAGGCAATTGATCCTTTGCAGAATTTGCACGACCGCCTTCCTTTCCATAGCAGTCATCGCAGCGGCTACCTCGGAAATGAAGTCCAAGGTCAACTGCGGAGCGAACTGGGCAAGCCGTGCACTCAGGTTGATCACAAAGGCATTCATGTCGCCCGGAATGAACCCAGCTGGAAGGCAGGTCAGAAGGATCCCAAATGTTGTGCTAAATGTTACCTTTGGCTGCCACGATCGGGCTCTTATCGAAGTTCAGGTAAGTGCAAACAGCCCCGAGCAGGTCGTAGGCAGCACAACGCAGTTCCTCGTCTTGAGGATCAACGCTGAGCATGCCGATATGAAGCAATGTTGCGGGAACGTTGGAGAAACGCATGAAGCGTTCACTCATAGGAGCGAGGCTATCCTTCAAGCGGCCTTTGGCGGAGCGTATTGTCTACGAGAGGTGTTACAGGGTGTGTCCAAAATATAGGACACATCGTACCTTGATGATCATGTCCCTAGCGGGAGAGCTGAAATACAGCGTGTCGCCTTGTCGACTACGACGTATGATGAATTCGTTGACCTCTTGGCCGGTTTGAACGTTGTAAACATCGCTAATCTCCGCTAACAACACGATCTCTGTAGGGCGACAGACCAGGCCCGTGCAGACGGGCATAGCTCGAGCCTATAAGGAAGGTCAGTTCTGGTTCGGACAGCTATGTTTGGGCTCACCGAGGTAATCCTAACATGTGTCACGCCAACGGCGAGCTCGACCGCAACCCTTGCCTGATCGTTGCTCTTCCAAGTGACGTCCGTGAACATATCGCTCCCCTCTTGCTCTAAGGATACTGGCAAAGTGGTTCAGCATTTTGTAATGGTATATCCTGTCCAACTCACAGGGATCGCTTAACGCTCCTGAATCGATCACCGCAGCTGGAACAGTATTGTTTAATAACTCCTGTAGCGAACATGAGGCTTTGATGTCGCTGCAGAAGCTCGTCCCTTTGCAATATTTAGCCAAGCGCTCTACTGAAAAGTCGGATTGGAGTTACCAGCAAACACATTGTAGAGCCGACGGAGGTATTTTTGCGTCGTGGTGTTGGCGTTCAAGATGTGGGCTCTCGAGAACCGCATTCGAATATCGATTGGCACCAATTCGGCACAGTACTTAAGCCATCGTAACGGCAACTCCGAAAGCGCAGTGAGATCTGTGCAGTCCAGAATGATCTCGAAGTCGTTTTCCTTGTACCCCGGCGATTGAAGCGTCTGCATAAAGGGGTATCACTGTCAATGCTGTCCCCCCGAACTGTACCATCGTACATACTTTGAAGATGTGATACATCAAAAGTTCCAGGTCCAGAGCCTCTACGTCGATCTTGTTGAATCTCAAGACGAAGAAGGCGGGCTCGCTGGGTTTCTAAGTAATCAAGGAGAGACTATGTCAGAAGTCTGGACCAGAACAGAAAGGGTGCACCCGACCATCGGGGGTACTGTCTCGAGGAACACCTCTTGGACAGAATTTGTCGCCTTATTGGCATACCGCTCTATCAAATTGAGATAATCAAGGTGGTCACTACTGTTCATGGTCGACATCCTCGGAACCTCAAGCGGCGGGCCGAGGTCGACCAGAAGAGTACACAGGTTGTCCCACGCGTTCTTTCCGTTCGTAGCTAAATTGTCGCCCTCCCCGACAGGTTTAGAGATACTGAGTAGCTCCTTGCCGATCTTATCAGCGTGTTTGTCGAAGAAACGGTGCAGGACGATGATATCGGTATCGTCTGTCGACGTGCCCAGCCACTCATCTTCTTCCGTCTCTGGGGGTGTATAACGCTAACGAGACTTTGAGCGAAAGGAACAAGGACATAACCAGATACGGACGCACATTAAGTTCGCTGAGGTACCGGGTAACATGGGTGATATGCTCTCGCAAGAAGTCGTTTAACCCGATCATGTGCGCCTCTTTGCCGAAAAAGATATTGTTTGCCAAGTTCTGAATTATTTTTGCGATTAGCATGAGACCACGTCGGAGGGAATCGCTTGGAGGTTCGAGGTCAATTATTTCAGGGGCCACGACGGCGGGAGAGATGAATCTAGGGAACGTGAGGGAACAATCGCATGATGAGGATTGGCTGATGTTTACCTCAAGAAAACGAAGGCACCGAGAGCCGCAAACTTGGCCTCTGGCCATCTCTGGTATCTAAATCTTACTCAGCTCGAATAGGAAGGAATTCGAGGAGGGCGACATACACAGTCTTCCCGATGTGGACACATATCTCGCGGAACATGCTATGATGTGGTGAGGATTTGTTGTTGCGCACATGCTGAAGAACTCACGAAGGTATTTTCGATGTCGACGACCCTATTATTTCCAGGAATGATTGGGCAACGTACTCGATATTCTTTCGATTTTGAACAACGTCTTGTTCGCCAGCCTTTTTTGGATCTAGTTCGTATCCTTGTCCAGGAGGTAGGGATTCCATACTCTTCACCAGTGGGCCAACAAGACTTCTGAGATAGTTGTATCCGTGAATGCGCGCAAACGCAGACAAGAAGCGCGTGCAGGTACTGTTACCACGGAACAACGCAGCTTCGTTCTCTATGGGGCAAAATGAATAACTGATCACGTGGTTGTGTGAAGCTCATACCTGTATGAGCCACTTCGCGGTCAATCATTAGCTTGAGAAGCTTGATTATGGACGCTCTGGTGTCGAACAGATTCAAGAGAACGGATATCATCCCGTCGACTTCACCAGGTGGACAGGTCTCGCAGATCGCGATGGCGAGAGCCAGCTGTAGGCCAAGTTAGTTTCAAAAGGACCTCTCAGCCGTAGGGACTCACATCAGACTCTTTGACTAGCTGTGAATATTATACGAGTCAGTTCTCCGTGCGGGAAAGCATCCAGAGAAGTACACACCTCGGCTAATCGCGATTGACGAGTCATGGACGGGGAGCGATCTTCCGGATCGAACTTCGTCCCTTGCCCAATGACGCGGGCAAAAACATGAGCGAAGATAGTTCGCTTTCGATTGTCCTCATGATAAGCCAAGGGGAGACACTGTTTGAAACCACTCTCCGTATTCGCGCTAACCAGATGTGATAAGCCTGTGATGACCAGTTCACGAACTTCGGTCTCTCGATTTGAGGCGCGCATCCTCTATGATCTGACGTTAAGGATTGGGATAGACGAGGTGCTATGCGGACTTACAGACTGAATGGATCCGATATCTGAGGTGCTGTCGGATGTCTGAATTACGCCGAGGGTTGAGCGCGGACAGACAACGCAGGGGTATACCACTTACGGGCGGATCAAACTGACACAGTTCCATACCGTTCAGCAAGACAGTCTCGTACTTGATGAAAAGCCTCGAGACAAAGTGAAGACTATCATCACCGGTAGTAGACGGATCAAGCTGCCTCAACTGAAGGCGGTCGAGTAGTTTGACACACGTCCGCAAACATGCCATGTTCAACTCGTACTGCTGCATATGAGTCTCCGACGATGGCTGTCAAGACATGAAATGAGAATGAGAATAGCGACAGAATTGCGTAAGGCTCACATCTGGGGAGCTGACCCACTGCACAACGGTGTCTAATATGTTCTGGCGAGCATTGCTGTCCTTCCGTAACGTCAAGGTATCTGACCTCTCATACACACTGTCGCATAGTGAGCAGAACTTGATCTTTTCCCGGAAAGTATCTTCCGAGTCGTAACGTGTGATGACATTGGTGAGACCGGTCAAAGTTCCACTGATGTCTATATTCATCACTTCTTCCAACCGGGATTGGGTGTTCTCGACGATTAGTTTGAGAACGGCGATAAACTGAAGGGCGACGATTAGTGTGAGGCTTCTCATCGAATTTTTTAACTCCACCTGGTCAACGAATCTCAGCATCAGGTGACGCTCCTGTTCCTTCTCTTGCACGGCTTGTACAACGCTACATGACAGTAACTAGATAAGCAACAAGGATGGTCAATGTGGTGCGGACTTACACATCAAAATAAGTCAGAACCTTTGTATACAGCCTAGGGCTCAGTTCGGAGCCAAGGGCTTCCCTCGCGGTGTCACGGATCTGTGGGTCGTCTGCTAACAGGAACGCAGTGGCATTGTTGACGAAATTGTAGACATGGTGGCCGGGGTTTTCCAGAGTGCGCAATTGGTCGGGCAGATATTTCATCGGAATCAGGCTGTTGAGGGAGACGGGGGGAGTGCTTTTGTCATCGATACAAGCTCCTCCAGTAGCAGCAAGAAACAGGGTCAAATTCTGCCATTGATGCAGTGTCTCCTGGATATGATGGATAATGTCAAAGAGGTCATCGAGAGACCGAATCGTTCACTCACCTGAGAGGCAGCGGACCTCCTTGTCGAGGGGTTCTCATAAGTCTCGTCGTTAATGGTGTCTGTAAGGGCTTTCCACCGATTGTAGCACTCCATCCACATGGCCATGTGTATCACGCATGAACTGGGCATCAACCTGAGAAGCTTCCTTATCCTCTTTTGATGACCAACACGACCAACGAAGGAAACTTTTGGGTCTCCGAGCCTCTCATAGACAGGATATCGTTTTGAGAGCTCATCTTGAGTAGAAAGAGGGTTCTCTGGTGATTCGAGCTGTCTTTCGGCGAATGCCAATATACGTAGACCTTGAGTGGCAAGGAGGGAAACCTGGCTGTCGGTCGAGGCGAGTGATACGAGGAAGGCCAGTTCAGCCAGAAGTAGCGCGGGGGTCCTGGTCGGGTTGTTCTGGAACTCCTTAACGTGGGGAGCCTACGAGCGTTTCAGCCATGCAGGAGGAAGAAACGGGGATGAGCAGCACTTACGTCAGTCTTACGAACGAACATTTCCAAGAGCTGGAGAGCAAGTCTAGTCCAGAGACGTTGCGTCGCAACATCGGTGCGACTATGGAGAAGATTAGTGACGACGCTGATGAGTGTCTGAGGTCTATAACAAATACTGGTCAGTCACCCATTGGAGCTAAAACAACAAGCAACTAACAAGGAATCTTTCAACCATCGGGCATAATCATCGTACAACGGGTCTTGAGGCGAGAGCATAAATCCCACTTCAGCCTTCAGCAAAACCGTTGCAGCAGTGGACATCTTGACCGAATTGTCGACGTTGGCTTCCCACAATTTTGCAGTGGAGAAGATGATATTCCATGAACCGTTGTCTTGATCTTCCATGCTCGTCAAGAAGAAAGTGGGTCGCGCCCTCCACAGCGAAAGAATGGCCAATAAGAGGACTTCTCGATCCGCGAGACTCTGACGCTGTATCCGCTTTGTTCGAGGTAGGTTGGCACTACGCTTCATGTTACCGAAGGCGTCCGTCTCCGGACGCTTGGTGCTGGCGGCCTGATCAGCCAAAGAGAACGGGTCAGCTCGAGATGTCACGGCAAATGCATTGGGTATTACCTTGAAGATATCTCGTAGTCGGGGGGCCGTGAGCCTCTCGAGCTCCTTCAAGGAGCGTTGCCATGGAAAGCGAGAGGACTTATAAATGAGGTGAGTACATTGCCAACTGAAACATGTCCGAGCTCACCTCCTGTACAAGCGTTAGACACGCGCGAATTGTGGCCGTCTTGACGACATCAGCGCGTTCTGGCTCGAGACATGCGGCGAATAGCTCCAACGCATCTTGTTCTGAGACAAAGCGAAAAACGGATACTAAGCTCTCTGCGAACAGAGCGATGTCCACCTCTTCTACGTTGTCCCAAAGATGCTTCTGTGTCGGGTTCCACATGTACCCCTGGGGATCTACTTCAGCCTAGACCACACTGGATAAAAGGAGTTTACGCACCTTTGTCTCATGGGCAACGTCGTACGCTAACATACACAATGAAACTTCCTCGTCCGGCCTTCCAGGCTTGACATTTATCGCTGCGCGACATATGTCATTCGCACACTGCAGACTAACTTCGGACAACTTGGGGTTGCCATCCCTGCTCTTTCGTACTTCTTCAGCCCACTTGAACTTGTTACTCCTCCCATAATTAAAATGTGGGTGCAGATCCCAAGCCGTCCTATCTGTGATGCAATGGAGGATTCCCAGAGTCGGCCAGAAGATTGTTTCGTACCCGGAGGCTTTCTTGTACAAGAGATCAAAAACAGTAGTGGCACCTTCTATCTTCCGAGCACGGGCAGCCTCGTTGAATTCAGCAGGAAAATATTCGATCCACGACCAAACAGCAGACCGGAGCGGGACTACGATGGCTTTGACCGTCTCCCCAGACATGTTGACCAACAACGAGGAGAGTTCTAAAAGGGCAAGTTAGGAGGTTGCAGGGGTGACCATGAGACGAACATACCATTTAAGACCTGAACCAATCGCTGGCGGTCCAGCAAACTGTGGCCCAATATATGCAGGTCAACTGTATCCATTCCTTCCTCAGTGTGTTGAGCCAGATATCGAATCTTCGTGCTAAGGCGTTGGAACACCACTCTCCAATTCGAAGCGGAAATATGAAAAATAACTCTTCCGGCAAATTTGGCAATGAGATTGTTGAGATTCAACTCGGAGTTGACCGCAGACATATTCGTCTTCTCGTAAGCACCCGGTTCGCCCAGGAGAAACGAGCTCCCAGCGAGGCTCAACTTTCCGGACCCTGACATGACCGAACTCGCTGACGTTTGGCTGCGAAGTTCATGTTCGTGAGGGGCTGGACTGGGCGTGGAAGGTAGGCCACCCGAGCCATTGAATGGCCCGTCTTGGAACTCGAGTGTGGACGCCACCGAAGCTGCCCCGCCATGCTCGTAATCCCTGAACGAGACATCCGCATACTGGGCCGAAGATAGCACGAGCGGGGGATCAGACAGGGCTGTCTGGCGCAAGAACAACACCATCACGCTCAAAACGTATTTAGCGCAACTCTCGTCCAACGGGGGAGGTTCAGTCCAGGGAATCGGCGTAGAGGAATGGTCTGAGAACACTCGTCCTCCACGTTTGAATTGAGATGATATATCCGTTTCAGAGCCATGTAGAGGTCGATTGCTCGTGCGAGAGCTGGAGCGAGCATTGCTCTGCTGCCATCTTGATCCCATGGCTACGGACAGGACCTTGAGAATGAACAGCTGAGATTGAAGGACTTCAATGGTGTGATGACCACTAGAATCGACTTGCTGGACGCGCACAAGTTCGTCAGTTGGGATTGGTAACTCATAGACAGGCCGCACACCTTCGACAACTTCTCCAATACTTCGCCCAATGCCAACGCAATGGTATCTAAGGTCTCGTGCGAAAGATTGATTAACGCATCAATGGTCTGTCCGGTAGCAGTTTCCGCCTCTAAACGATCCAAAGAAACTCCAGAATTGCACGGAAGCTAAGTCGCGCACGAAGCAGTTGAGAAGGGGAGAAGATTCCAAGTAGTGCTTGTACGTACCTTGTTCTTTAACCTTCCTACAAGAACCTGCACTATCTTCTGCAATGGCGTCGCAGACGCACTCAAACTGCTGCTCATCAAAGAACCTGGCCCAAATGGATATGAATCGCTGCTCTTGTGAACAGCTCGAGGGCCCGACACGCCACCACCGCCATGTATCGCTGTATTTGCGGCGGATGGCCTACGCGAAGGCATGTCTGGGTCCAGCAATCAACTCGATACTTTACTTCAACTTGTTAACTGAGACCCCTGCCCGATGTTGGTGGGTTGCGAGGGGAGATCGATACAGGGTATGATGAGCGTAAGACTGAATCTGAGAAAGAACAGGAGTAAAACCGGTGTAGAGGGCAGGAAAACGACCCCAGTGAGCTAGTTGCTCGCAATGAGCAGCCCACGGATATGGGGAAAAGAAATGAAGATTCGATTACGTAATACAAGTCGCGTTTCTGTAAATTCCCGTCAACTCAAACCACGCTTAGACTACGCCCAGGCTCGCGGTCAAGCCCGAGCGTACACAAAGCGTACAGCTGTAATCTTCGCTCCATCCAGCCCCCGTCATCAAACACGCCAGATTCTGAGCTCAATACTGCTGTGTTTCACAGTCATATTTGTGTCTATTTTCGTCCTTCTTTCTGGTCATCATCGACGTCTGAGTCTCCTTCGAGTCTTGGATGTTACTACATTGAATCGTGTAAGATGCTATCCTTCTCCCAAATCTTCCAGTTGTCGAACTTGTAATTGAGCTCGCGTCTTACAGTGAGAGTCCGTATGGCAGGCGTAGGACTTGTGAGGCATCTCTGTGGGGTTAGTCGGGCTCGGTAATTGGGGACTTACATACTCTTGCACGCCACAGGGTATGCGCAACCCTGAGACTGCCCTGGCAGTCTGGCACTGACTCGAGCTTTCAGGGAAGTCAGTGGCGCCAAAACACGCTCGTCGCTACAAGTACGCGTCCTCGACCGACGAAGTTCGACTCCGTATACTGAAATCAGACCGTCTTCACGATGCATCGCTTCGATAGACACTTCACTCTCGGGCTTTTTGGCCCGCCTGATAATATGTGCACCTTTACAGTGAAGGTGGAGCTGCGAGTTTGATAGAATGGATGGCAGGCGCGGGCGGAGGTTCTACCATTTACCAAGAATCGAGGCACTGTCCTGCATGCAGAAATTGGCTCCTACTCCAATTTCCGGTGCTGTTTGTGTGTGGATGGAAACTCCAGATGAATTTTAGTGCTACTATTCACCGACCATTGGCCACTGGTGCTGAGCGCTGCGTACTGTGCAGCGAGCAGGGTCAAAGTAGCGTAGCACAATTTCTTCCAAATTGAAAAAGGCTCGGCAGTCCTTGTACTTTTAGCGCGCAAAACTTCCGCTTTCCGCTTGTAGACGCCTGTCCCTGATGCTGCTGAATACTCAAGGAAGAGTCGAAGTAAACCAGGAGCACCGCCCAAGGTGACTAGTGGAAGGAAAGTTGAGCGCGAGCCTTCAATTTCACAGCTAGAAGGGCTACAAAGTCGGAAAACCAAACTTTTGGGACTCCGAATATTTTCTTCCGGTCCCTCATCACTCCGGGGACGGCTCGGTTCAAGGACCCCCTTCAAACCTTCCTCTTTTGTCGGACAATGAGATCCAGAATCTACGCACCGTCGCATCGGCGTCAATGATCCAAATCCGTTGAACAATGGTTGCCACATACATACCTTGTACCGAACTGACGCGACAACTCGACAGACTATCCTCTCGGGGCTAGTGACTGATAGACCTTCGTGGCCTTCCAGCTCAGAATAGGCATAAGCTCAGTGAAGACTTGAGATGGATTATCCGGTTGTACAGTTGGAGCTTGAGCGTTGAGGCATATGTCAGGCAGAAGTAGACACCACCTTGTCAGGTAATCTATCGCAATCCCATGTGTACGAGACTCGCTGACCAGGGTCCCAACGGTCCACCGCTGGCCCTCAATCTCCTCGATTGGAATTGGAGAAATGGGAGCAAATGGTTATGGAGTGGGACGATCGACGCCCCGGAGACAATTGGGCCTCTCCCACTGGTAAAAGTAACCGCCCCATCGAATCGACGGGAATTCGGTTATTGTTGTCTCGCAGGAACGTGTCAGTGAACCTATCCAAGTCCGCAAGAGCCGGACAACGATTGATGGAAGTGTAAAGTGAAAGACCGCATGTAAGAGAATGGAGTCGGAGGATTACAGCCGGATTTGCTGCGAGAACCAAAGCTACTAAGCCGTGTAATCGTTGTACTTAGTGAAGGGAAGAGCGAAAACCGAAGATACCCTCGAATGTGATGTTACTCCAGGCTGGTACTGCGTAGGAGTCCAAAGTCAGTCAGATCCAGCATGTCCTCTGGAGATCAGTATTGAGAAAAGAGCATGATGTGGTCGACGTGAGCGGTTGGCGTTCATTATCCTTATGAAAGCCATTGTTCTTGCCGCCTATTGTCCTTGTCGATCTGTGGGCATCGTGGGTGGGTTGAGACACTGCCAGCTCACCTGAGAATGCTCAGTTAAGCAAGTGTGAATGAATACGACAAGATGAAAGAGATTGAGTCCCAAGACCAAGACTGAGAAGACTGAACACAGTGAGATCACTACGTTGTAAGAAGAACAGAGTTTGGGACGGAAACTCTCGTGGTGAGCGTGAGGAAACGAGGTCAATCAACGTCACCTTTTTGAGTATAGTTGCACAGCATTGGACCCACATGGACCTATTCCATTCCAGGTTACCTTTTCATAACCTCCTCCCTTTGCAGAAATAAGCCAACTCTCTCCTCAGCCCAGTTG
This sequence comes from Marasmius tenuissimus, assembly GCA_029532415.1. Classification (NCBI taxonomy): domain Eukaryota; kingdom Fungi; phylum Basidiomycota; class Agaricomycetes; order Agaricales; family Marasmiaceae; genus Marasmius; species Marasmius tenuissimus. Next base: position 4,651,897 of record JAQOTA010000050.1, on the reverse strand, counting down.
TGAATTCGAATTCTCTGAGCGAGGTCGTTACCACAAAAGATGATATGTACGTTGGCTCTTTCGACGATTCGCCAGGCCCCTCAAATTGATTATGGCTTCAAGGATTTATGGAATTTTCAGCTTCAAAGGAGGGCAATGCGGAGTCTGAGTATTTGGATGTTTGCCACATATAGCTCGGAAAAGAAAGGGTCTATTTGTTCGTCTCTGCTGGCGGTGGTGATCAATCTTGGGAATGCTCCAGCCGTTCCTCAGAAGGATCCAAGTGCCCATTCGGCAGTTCTCCCCGATCTCAAGAGGCTGGAGGCTACTCATCAATTGCTCAAGGAGAAAATCTGGAGAATCTGAATAGTCATCAATCTCAGGTAGGAGGTTCGAAATTGAACTCCTATTTCCGTTTCTGATAATTTCTTCGGCAAACAATTTGAAATCGAGAAGGGGGTCCGGGCTGTGTACCTCTTGACCCTCTTCCTTCGCACTCTTAACCCCTCCAAGGTTTCCCCTGATGCAAAGTAATTCTGCGCCCTCATTCACATGGGCTGGGAGCCTCGATTCATTAAGGTCCCTCATCCTGGTTGTTCATTCCATTTCTCCGTACAGACGGATGCCTCCATGATCGCTCAGTTCAGCTCCTCAGCAACCCCTCCTACCAATCCGGCGACAGCATTGCACATCAACCGGGCTTCAGCGGTTCAACCCCCCGCAACAACACCGTCTCTATTTTCGTCCAACGATATTCGGCCACAGTCACACACGCAGCTGCTGCAACAGTATGAAACAGAGTACAGCATATTTGTTGGTGACCTTGCTCCAGAAACAAGCAATTCTGATCTTGTCGCTGTCTTTCGCAATCCGGTCCTTGGTTTACGCGATGATCGCGAGCCCAAGTTCATTCGCCCTTTCCTCACCTGTAAGAACGCGAAAATTATGCTGGATCCCGTCACTGGCGTCTCCAGAGGGTTTGGCTTCGTAAGGTGAGTCGGTTCCTATTCTGCATTGCAATCCGCTGACAATGTCAACAGGTTCACTAACGAAGCAGACCAACAACGTGCTCTCATCGAAATGCACGGTCTCTATTGCTTGTCTAGGCCCAGTACGTGACCTAGATACAAAATGACCGCGTACTCCGTGCTTACTATTTCGTGCCTCACAGTGCGTATCTCACCAGCCACCGCGAAGGTCAGGCCTCCTGGGTCTGGTATTCCTGCACAGCCTGGTCCTCCTTTCCAGATCGTTTCACGAGAGCCTAATCACGTCGCCCAACCAGTACCTCCCTCCGGCAATGCACCAGGTATTCCTAAGCCACATGGTATCGACACGGCCGATTCCTATCCGCCGAGATATCTCTCGCCCATCGCAGCCGCGACCCCGATAGATGGTCCTCCCCCAATCTCAACGAACAACAATATCAGCTCCGCTGGTAGCGATGGTCTTCGGTCCGATACCTCCTCTCCAGTTTCACTTGGTGGCCTTACTTCGACAGTCACTCTATTCAGTAATGAAGGCTCAGATCCAGTTGCGAAGCCCTTCTCGCAACAGATGCAGACTCAGCATCACATTGGGATCGACACCATTACCACCACAGAAACCTCCACGACGACTCAAACCGTCCAAGATCATCGTCCCTCTTCAACAGACCTCAGCCCTCCCAGCTCCACGACGTACCTCCTGACAGAGGAGTCGCGGAAGCACCACGCTCAAGCCCGAGCCATCCTCAGTAATCTGATTGGGCCCAATGGAGAGCAATTGACAATCACTGACCCGTACAACACTACGGTGTTTGTTGGAGGACTGTCACCGCTGATCAACGAAGACACTCTGCGGACTTTCTTCGCACCTTTTGGAGATATCCATTATGTGCGTGTTATCAATAGTTTGACGTGTCGAGTGCTGAACGAGCTGCTTGCTTCTACAGGTTAAAGTCCCTGTCGGAAAGAACTGCGGATTTGTTCAGTTCGTTAGGAAAGCTGACGCGGAGAACGCAATCGAGAAAATGCAGGCTTTCCCCATCGGCGGAAGTCGTATACGGTTGAGCTGGGGAAGGAGCCAATGTAAGTTGTAACCCAATGTCTGGTTTTCGCATCACTCACCCTCACGACCGTGTGTAGATAAAGCCGCACAAGCTGTTGCTCAGGCTGCACAAGCTGCCGCTATGCGACGATACGAAGTTCCATCCAACCACATGCCCAGTGCTCTGAGAGCTCCGACAGCACCCCCATCCCTTGCACCTATCCATCCGCCGCTCCACTCCACGCCTGATCAAGTATCGAACGTCCCTTCAACTGTCCCTAGTCGATTACCACCTCAGAACCAACAACATACACCAACCCACACATTGCTCTCTGGTATCGATATCAATGCTTTAACACAAGACCAAGCCATTCAGCTCCTACGAACTTTGAGTGCTGACGGCCACTTGGGCATTCTACCCGCCGCAACCGAAGGGCATGACAGACAGATGGAACCGAGCGGACATGAATTCAACAGCAGCGTCGAGCCCCAACACTCCTTCGCCCCTCACCCAATTCACTTGTCTAAACAGCCACAAAACGGGCAGATGAGCACGACTCCCTTGCATAGCCACTACCACTCTCCAGGTGCGGGTCTATACGCAGAAGAGCAGCTTCGTGCAGCTCATCTCGCTTCAAGGGAGGACACAATCGGACTCCGCCCTCATCATCGCCATCATTCAAATCACCTGCAAAGCCAGCCTAGATTCGGAATTTTTGATCATCCACCGTACAATCTCAGCCATTCCACAGCTACCCGAGATCGAAGGCCTAGCGTAGTAGGAGCGCCCCTTTTCTCTCCCTTCTCGCCCGCACCCAATCATTCCTCGACTCCGCCCAACGACGCCCTCGTATATGGCTCGCTGCCGCGACGCCAATCAGTTCTCTCTCCAGGATTGATCAGTGACATGAATGAATACCATGCACACGGGTCGCGCGCGAGCTTCAGTGGACAAGGCAGTTGCATTAACAGCCCAACACCGTCGGACAGCTCCCTTTCTCCCAAGGCATCACCAACAACCACTGGATCCACCCTCAGCGAGAGTGTCAGCGCGTCGTCTCAAGAGATCGGCGGTTCAATCGTATCGCCCGTGTTAGCGATGACCAGTGGTGACGGAAGTGGAAGAGCCATTGTGAACAGGACTGTTATATCGAGACCCGGCCCCGGACAGCAAGATCAGCGCCTGTACCACCCCCAAAAGAGCGAGCCACTCGAGGCAATATGTGATCTCAACGGTACGCTGGCCAGCTTAGATTTGGATTCGTCCCCGAACCCACAAGTTGCCGGACCATCCGCAAATGTCTCGTTGGTTTCTACAAGGCCACTGTCGCAGTTTGGCGGAGGTACTTGGGGGATGAGTGTTGGCTCCCATTATCGAAGCGGAATAGAAGATCCCGCTACTAATTGGCCACCTGGACGTGAAGCCATACCTGTCGTCACTCAGCAATAAGAGAGGCTTGTCGAGCGTCGTGTTAGCACGAATCTGTTCACTGAACTACCCTTCGCCTTCACCCGAGATCTCAACACTTCTTATGACTTTCGTCTCTTTGTTTAGATATTTATTCCATCCTCTTTCGGCTGCCTTCGCCTCGAAGGTCATGTCACCACCACCGTCTCATCTTTCGACCTTCGTGTCCCTAAGTCGCTTGCGCTCTCTATCGCTTTCCAAACACGTCCTGTTCACCATTTTCCATGTGATACGACTTTTTTACTCCATGGTTCCGCTCATTCTTCGCTTCGTATAGCAAATCATCGCTTGTACTTTGTTTTCCTCCCACATGGGGTGTATCTATGCTCTCGATCTGTCCTAGCTAATTCTCTCTCATTGTTATGCTTTATGCTCATCAAGTCGTCCTTTAGACCTTCCTTTAGTGATTCGGATCAGTATCTACGCGACCCCAATGTAACTTCGTCGTCCTGTACTAATTGGCAACCCGGGCGTGTCTCTACGTCAGTATTTGGCTTTCGGAGCTTCATCCTGAAGTCCGAAGAAATCTATCGATTGCGAAGAGCGTTTAGTACACTGAGTCTCAGGATTGGTGAACTTTGAAGGCAAGCTTTTAGACGCCCAGAAGCCACGCGAGCCGTCTAACTTTGAGCGCCAAATATTTTCTTCTGCCGTTTTGATCTCGACGGTCAAGATGTCCTCCCCGGTCACCATCAATGGATTCGTCGTGATACCTATCCTCTATAGCAGGCTCTCATCGGAGCCTTCTACGTCCAAAAAGGTCCAGCCAACAAACCATTACATTTATGCTCGCGCTCATGTCGGACCGAAAAATGCTGCCCAAAGTACATGGCCTAATGGACGGACGCTCTTCTTGGTGAATATACCACCGGATGCCACAGAGAGAGAGCTCATGTCGCTGTTCAAGTCGTACGGTACCATAGAAAAGATCGTCTTCGATTTGAATGGAGAGAAGGAAGAGGAGGAAGACGCAGAACAGAGCGACGAAGATGAGGAAATGGAGGATGAGAACGATGGATTGGTGGACGGACAGCATGCTCCTACAAATGATGAAGATGACGATGAAGACGAGGATGGTGGCCATCGAAAAAAGCGGAGAAAAGTTACCAAACCGCAACCACCGAAGGTTGTACCGTTACCCTCAAAAACGCGCCGGAGAATACGGAAGACAGGACAAACGGCACACGTTATTTTCCTAGATGCCTCCTCACTCGAACGCACTCTCTCGAGCGCACCTCAGAAATCTCGGCCTTGGCCTATATCTGACGAAGAACCTCGAGGATTAGCTCACTACGCTGCGATGTACGACTCGGCGCGACCGCCGTTGGATGCAATCCGTGAACATGCGGACACGTACATGCAGTTGTTTGACTTCGAGGCTGCCCAGGCCAAACGCAAGTCAAAGTTCCGGAAAGGAGAGGCCATCGTAGACGAGGATGGGTTCACACTCGTTACTCGAGGAGGGGCTTACGGTCAGACGCTAGGAGGAGGTGTCACTGTCGCGACGAAGATGTTCCAGGAAACGGGCGAAACGAGTGAGCGAAATGCGGGAAGGCAGAAGAAGAAGAAGGAAAAAACAAATTTCTATGCCTTTCAAAAGGCAGAGAAACAGCGAAATGGTATAATCTTCAGTCTTCTTATATAGCCTCAAGCTAACGAGTTGTATAGATCTTATCGAACTGAAGAGGAGATGGGAACAGGACAAGGCCAAAGTGGAAAAGTTGAAGGCTTCTCGACACTTCAAACCCTACTGATCTTACTACCCGCCGGTAATAGCAGTCACCGAGTCCCGTAGTTTGCTTGTATGTTGTGTCAATGTACGGCTCATTGTTTCTCAAACTGTATACTAATAGGGCTGCTCCTGGGTGCAAATTCCGTCAGATCTTAGATGGCGCCTTGCTAGGCCTTGCTCTGGTCGCTATTTGAAATAGATCGAGTTACGGCTCGACGTCATTGAATATCTCTACTCCGATATCTCATGAGGCCGTATTTCTCAGCGTTTCTTAGCATTTCTCCCGCAAGGTCCTAACTCCTGGTCGGAGAGATCGACAAGATTATTACGAAGACCATGACGACCCGCATGATAGATAAACCGTGTTGAGGTGGAAGCAGTATAAAAGGTACCTTTGTGATCTTGGAGAAATATTAGTATCGAACACCAACTTTTGCAATGGCACCTGTACGAAACGGTCGTGTTATCTTCAAGGAAATTCCGACTGGTAAGTCTTGCTGCTACGTGTCTTCTTGAGAGCGACTCATTGGTAGCAAACTTGCAGGGTATCCCGAACCTGGAAAGCATACCGTCTATGAGGACAGCAACACCATCGACCTTGATAATGTTCCTCTAAACGGCAACGTTCTCGTCAAGTCTCTTGTGCTGTCAGTCGATCCGTATCTACGCTCGAAGATGAGGGACCCGAAGGAGCCGTCGTATCAGGAAGCATTCACTCTCGGCGAACCGTCAGTGCAAACCAAACCCCTTGTGGTCCCTATGACTTCTCACCTTGCGATGTTTATTCAGTCTGTACACCCTCGGCATCGGAAAGGTCGTGCGATCGGAAAACAAGGATTACAAGCCCGGAGATTATGTTCACGGATTGATGAGTACGTTGCGATCGATTCCCCCGCACCTCGCTCAGTACTGAACATATTGTAGACTTCGAGGAGTACACCATACCGAAGCATATCCTCATGAAAGTAACGAAGGAGGCCGGATTGTTGTGGCCTGTGTACATTGGCGCAGCCGGTATGCCCGGTAAGTCGAATTTCAATCCCGAGTCTTCCGATCCAACTGACCATCTCCACACAAGGCCAAACCGCGTACTATGCGTGGAAGGAATACTCGCAAGCAAAGAAGGTGGCTGACTATTCTGAGTTTTCCCGGAGTGCCTGCTCATAGTATTACAGGGAGAGGTCACATTCGTGTCGGGTGGTGCAGGACCCGTCGGACAGTAAGCATCCCTTCTCGTTGTCAGTGTCCTTGAGTGATTCTCACCAAACGTCTCAGGATGGTCATTCAGCTTGCCAAGCTAGACGGAATGAAGGTCATCGCCTCCGCAGGATCAGAAGACAAGGTCAGAGAGTGCAAGGAAGCGGGTGCCGACATTGCATTTAACTACAAGGACGTCAGTACTGAAGAGGTGCTGAAAAAGGAGGGACCCCTTAACGTGTAAGGCATTCCCAGCAACGATTTATCTTGTCCTCACGGTAGTACTTCAGATACTGGGACAACGTCGGAGGACCTACTCTCGACGCGGCATTGGGTGCGACGGCAACGCACGCGCGGGTTATCGTATGTGGTATGATTAGCGAGTACAACAACAAGAACGGCACAAATCTCAAGGTTTGCACCAACCGTTTAGTCCTTGTAATTTTTGGCTCACCTCAACAATCTATCCAGAATTTGTGGACGGTATTTGGTCGCTCACTCCATATTCACGGCTTCCTGGTATTCGACCTTGCACCCAAATGGCAGGAGGACTTCTACAAGGTCGTCCCTCAAAAAATCGCCAGCGGGGAGTTGAAGCACCGTGAAGACATCACGAAGGGCCTGGAGAACGTGGGCCAGGCACTCGTGGATGTTCAACGTGGAAACAACTTTGGCAAGAAGGTCATCCTCGTCGCCGACGATTGAAAACCCTCGAATAATAAAAGTAGAGTGTAGAACGCCGTATGTACTTATACCATGTACCACCATACCTTACATCAATATTCATCCCGGCGTATCTAATCGTGCAACCACAGAAAGAGATCCTCATTAAGGTATAATTGAACTATAACTACAGACAATGCAGGGAAAAGTGAGAAAAAAATAGCGAAGCACTGGTACGGGGTTAATACAACGTATCATTATAAGTCTACATCATATCCAACTCATACCCTACTCGATGGAACTCGCACGGCTGCCTCCCGATGGCCACACCCTCCCCACTTTCTAACCTCAAGACCTCCATTCGTGAGTTCTCCCCGCCCCGAGCATCGTCCGCAAATACTCGAACAAATGGCTCCTCGGTGACACCATCCTTGAAATGGTACTTGCGACAAACACCTTCTCCAAAAGGATGAGGGAAAAATTCGTCGTCTGAAGGTTCTGATTCATCATCTTGCAGAAGGTCATCACCAGCACCCAGGGAGTACACCGTCCCCCGAGTTCCATCCCCATCCGCGTCAACATCCTCCATGGCGTCATCTTCCTTCCTTCCATTACCACCTGTGCTCCTACGCTGTCCGCTCTTTCTACGAGTCTTATGACTATTATGCAGGAAAGGGTGGTATAACGCCTTCTTTGGCGTAATCCGGGAGGTGCAGTTCGGGTTCATCAACAATTCCACCATTTGGATAGCGTTGTCCACGTCGCGGTTGTGAGATACCTCTGAAGGTGGACGGGGGGTATATTCCAGACCAGAGTTCGGAAGTTGAGGTTTTCTACGTCGAGGAGGCGTAGCAATAGTGGATTCAGGCTCGGGCGAAGACATGGTTTTCGGAGGGGATGAAGGAAAACTGATAGTGGACGTTCCGGCCGTAGACGAGGAACGCAGTCGCGTGTGGAATCCTAAGGGACTGGGAGGGGATGAAAGTGGCGAACCGAGATCATGCTCAGGGTCTACGTCTCCCTCTGCATCCTCGTCCAAGTCTACATCAGCGTCCAGCTTCTCGAGCCGACGTTGTTGGTGTGCTTCCAGTTGCTTAGAGTAGGGATAATAACGAGCGTCGGGTTCTGGTGGAGTGCGTATATCAGGGTTCTGTTTCTCGATGAAGTCTTTCCAGGGCATGCCGTCTGGTGTTACTGTTGGGACGTTTGTAGCAAAGGTCCTGTCTGGAAACGGGAACAAGATTCGTGAGAGGTTGTACTACATGAAGGAGGGAAGATATTCGCGTACTATGTAGCATTGCTACCTTGTCCATGCGCCGTTTCCCTATTATGGCTGCGATTTCCATAAGGGCCTCTACATCATCGTTGGACTGAAATATGGGAAACTTTCGGGTCAAGAAAAAGAGGAGTATAACCCCAGCAGACCACATGTCAATGGCTAAAGTACATTGATTCAGTGTAGGAAGGAGAGAAGCGATCGAGTAACGAACCACCAGTCTGATCACCGCACTTAAATAGAACTTCCGGAGCGCGAAAACCTCTTGTACCAGCACGATTTGCTTTGGATACTGGCCTGCATATAGTGTTCGGTATGAAAAAGAAAAAGAAAATATGTGAGGCTAACCTAGTATCCTTCTCCGGATAGCCAACCTTTTCCGAGGGTTGGCCGCACTTGTGCTTCGCTTGCCTCGACGCATTCCTGCACTGATCTGCATTGTAGTCCTTTTGGTCAAGTATCTTTCCGTGTGGATGTTCTGGTGTTCCTGGTGTATGAAGACATGTTCCATGATGTGGACCGGTTTCCATGCGCTGTAAGACGGGCTAAATCAATAGTTCTGATACTCGGGATTAGCCACTCACACACGCCAGTCCAAAGTCGCACAATGTTCCGATCCCAGTTCGTGGGTCGAACAGAAAGTTGGCAGGTTTTACGTCGCGATGAATGATTTCCCGTGAGTGTATGTCGCGTAAAGCGCGAAATAGGCAGCGAAAGTAGGACTTGATCCCTGCCATAGGAAGTGAAGTGAAATATTCCTATTGGGATAGATCAGTCTTCTGACACAGTGCATACAACAAGGAAGCGCACTCTGAAATCATCATTTCGTTGATATGGCATCACTACGACCACCTGGTCTCGCTCCCTAAAAGCGGTGATCAACTGAGAAACGTGTCTGCAGGAACGACACTCCTCTAAGATGGAAATTTCGTTCCGGATTCTCTCTGGACTGCTGGTAACGTATATCCGTTTGATCGCAACGAAGACCCTGCTATGGGTTGAGCGAGGTGCTGATTGATAGTACGCGGATGATGAAGGGGGATGATGCCCGCGCCATGGATTGTTGTCCCACTTGGAATAATGAAGGTCGACGGCTTTGTACACGGACGAGAAAGTACCAGTTCCAAGTCTGTCAACGAGCTTGTAGTCGTCCGTTAGTTGAAACCCGACGGCCTTTTCGAGTTCTTTGATTTCAGCGAGAATTTCCTGTTGTTCCTCAGGAGGTTTGGTGAGAAGAGAGCTTTCTTCATCGTCAGAGTCGGCTTCCTCGTCATCCACTTCTTCCTGCTCCTTCCCCTGCTCGTCACCGTCCTCGTCGTTCTTGCCCTCTTCAGCTTCGTTGCCCGCTGTATCATCTCCTTGTTCCAGTTCGACACCGACATCGCCAGTGATATCGTCTGAAAAGCGAATGTGTTCGTCAGCCTGGCGCGCTATCGTAGTCTTTATGCCCGTCAGTGGCTTCGGTGTCTGTTCTGCTGGACCGTCGATTATGATCAAATCATCGCTCTGATCCATAGCATCATCCATATCCACGCATAGTGCGTTCTTGGTAGCCACTGGGCTTCCTCCATATTTGACTGAAGGCCGGACTTTCGATATGTGTTTGATGTATTTTTCTTGGTCCATAGGATCAGAGGATGATGCTGATCGGTTCAAAAGGTCATTGAACATTGTAGGTCGAGCATCTGATGAGTGACGCTCTAGTGGGTTCGAGGAGTGTTGAGATAGGAAAAGTGTGGCCATACCATCACCGCAGAAACAAGACCTCGAACGCGCTCAACCATTGGCGTATTTTCACGCGTGTACATCACGTGTTGGTATTATCAACGCACGGACCACCTAACATGACGGCTGTCCACCAGCTTACTCGAGGCGGGCTCTCCCCTATGCAGCGCCGGTGGTCAAAAGTGAATTGCTCATAATTGGCTTCCTGGACTTATAAACAGACCTTGAAGCTTCGATGAGAGTAGTTCTCGAACTTTGACTTGGGCCTTTCTAAATGAAGGCAATTCGCACGCTCCTTATGTAATCTGAGCAAGCCTTTGGCCGACACGGTAACGATCCTGCTCAATGTCGCTCCCATGAACGAACTTTTCGTTCGAATAATCACCTCGACCACCTTCCAACAATTCTTCCCGTTTATCGTCCTCTTTGTCGTACCCTTCACCGCAATATTCCTTGTCAAGACAGGGCCAAGCCTGGTAGCCTCAGTCAACAGTCTCGTCATGGTACTTGAGAGCCTCCTACCCTGGAATTGGGGAAGCTCGGGGACATCCGGAGTAGGTAGGACTAGTCACCACGAGAAAAAGAGAAGCCGGAAGAAGAGTAGCAGGGCTTCGGAAGAAGTTGAAATTGGTGCAGGAAACGGTATGCTTCTTGGACTCCATCATCCATCACTTTGCCTAACTTTTCCTCGTTTCAGGGGGATCATATGATGGATATTATCCAGGGCTGGTTAATATCTCTGGGACGTACTGCTTTATGAACTCGACTGTGCAAGTGTGTTGTATTCTCTTCACAATCTTTCGTGTTCTTACCAATTTTCAGGCGCTGTCTTCATTGTCATATCTGCAACCACACTTGGACGCTATACACGGGAAAGCAGAACTTCTGGATGTACCTTCACCTGTCGTGGACACTCTCAGGGACTTGTGTCGTCGTTGAGTTTCCAACCTTCACAAACAATTCCAATGTTGCTAACAAAAGTGGCAGGGCTCAACACACCACATTCAAGATATTCTTCGATTCGACCTGTCGACCTAATATCCGTCCTTACCTCTCAGTCAGAGGCTTCAGGCAGATCCAACTCTCTATTCAATTCTCGTGAACATCAGGATGCTCAAGAGCTCTTCCAGTTACTCTCAGAGTGCATCAAGTCCGAGATATCCGCTATTGACAGGGAGAGTGCGCGAGATAGAGGTCTCGGTGGGCTCTCGCAAGCAACTGAAGTGAAGGAACTGGGAAAAAGCGTTTTTGACGGATTGACTGCCAACCGAAGAAGTTGCGTGGTCTGTGGGTATACCGAAGCCGTAATGCATTTCCCGCTCGACAACTGGCAATTAGCAGTTCCCCAAATGACCGTACGTCCTAGGTTAGCATCAGGTGAAACATGACTAACGCGGCTTGTGGCCCCAGTCGGCGTGTCTGTTGGAGGACTGCTTCTCTGATTATACGAGGCTAGAAGTTCTCCGGGATTGCATATGCCGCAAATGCTCGATGCTGGCCACCCACCGGCGGCTGTTAGGGGATATTGAGACTTTGTCGAAGGTCGAGAATCCGTCGACGTCGAAAAGGAAGCGGTTGAGGGAGATCAAGAGGACGGAAGCCAAAGTTAAGGCTGCCATAGAGGAGGGTAGGATAGAGGACGAGATACCGGAGGTTAGAATGGAGAAGGTCTTCAGTGCGATGTCCACCAAGCAGGCTATGATAGCACGGGTATGTCTGTCGGCTTCAAGGTGACCCTCGCTAACTCCATCGACAGCCTCCACCGGTGCTTGCACTCCATATCAACCGCTCCATGCATTTCACGCACTATGCTGCGAAGAACAACGTCCGCGTTCTGTTCCCCGAAGTTCTTGACCTGACGCCCTTCACAACATCCGGAAATCTCTCTATTATCCCTACATCCTCGATGTCCACGCCAACACCTGTCCCCCAGAGATCCTCCTTCTCCCCATCCGCCTCTGTGTCCACATCTAAATCACGATCGGAAACTCCTATCCCTGAAACACAAAAGGACGCGTTGTCACGTACAATTTATCGCCTGAGTGCGGTGGTATGTCACTATGGGGCACACTCTTACGGTCATTATGTGTGCTACAGGAGGAAGCCGAGAAACTCTGCCGGGGGCGAGCGATGGAGGCCTCCGAAATTGGTCATGGAAACCGCACCATCGGTAAAACAAGAGCCCACAGATCCCGATCTCGATGCAGACAACAGCGTTGCAGAAGAAAATCCTGAAGGATTTGAGGACTATGTATGGGACGATTTCGACCCTTCGACTGCACCCGGAACGGGAAAGGGGTGGCTGAGAGTTTCCGACGACTCTGTCAGCGAATGCGGGATTGAAACCGTGTTGCAGGAGGGATCGGGCGCGTTCATGCTCTACTACGAGCATGCAATCATATCCCCATACCCATTGGACGAAGTTACGGCTCCTACTAACGGCAGTGCGCAATATGACAGTCCTTACCCTGTCAGAAACGGGGTCAATGGAGGGTATCAAGGTGTCGGTATTGGCGTAGGAACTCCTCTGGACTCGGAGGAGACGCTGAAGCCGGAGACGACTACTACACTTTCTTCCATCAGTATCAATCCTGACGCAAGCGTTTCTTCCTTACCGGGCTCCGTTGGCAGTGTAAAGGAAAAAATGCTCTCTTCGCATATGAATGGCTCGTGGGGCAGTAGTAGTGTCAGTGGGTCGCCTCCAGTCTTTGGACCGAGAGTGATACGGAGTGTTGCAGCCGGCAGAACAAAACGGAGCTCAAGCGCTGGACCCTCCTTGAATGGTTCGATAGCCCTCTCCACTAATCTAAGCTCCGCGGGCGATTCTGGGCTACTCTCGTCCTCATTGCCGTCAGAGTCTCCGCCTGGCCCCTCTTTGACCACGAAACCCATACCAGTACCCCTTCCAAATGGAAATTCGCGTCAACATAACGACCTCGACGGTTTCGAGTCCATTGATGCACTATCAGTATCCGGCTCTCCGGCCCGGGCATCCTCCCTCCCAACACAACTCGGCTCGTCCCTTTCCACCTCCTCGTTAACCTCAACTTCCCCGTTGTCTTCAAATCCATCACATACAACCGCTACTTCCGTCTCTCCTTCCCCCTCCGCCAAGAAACGAAAGCACAAATCCAAAGGGCACTCACATACGCCCCAACACCCTCCGCAGTCTCCGATAGTCGACTTGAAAGCGTAATTATAACTTATGAAATGTCAACTATAGCATGGCTTCCGCAAACCTTCGTCTCCCTAGAGGAATAACCGATACTATTCATGTACGGTGGTTTCCATGCTCACTATTTGATTCACCGAATGTATCTCTAGCATTAGTATAGCTCGTGTAATATTAACAGGTGGACCCTAACGGAACAATTCCGTCTCTGCACTTGCTCACTCCAATTTTGCTCGTCCATAGCTCTGCGCTAATCGATAAATACGGGACTAAAAGATACATGCGAAGGGAAATACAATATATGTCCGACAATACTGGGGTAGCTCTGGTACTAACACCTAAGCGATAGGTAGAAGATGGGGAGCACGGACGACCATCTTCACGGGGAAGTTCTTCAGGTGAGAGGTGATACCTCCGTGAAATTCGACAGGGGGCTCTATTGGCTTGCCCTGCGCGTCAAGTTTCTTTTCGATGGTAAACACTGCGAGGATATTTGCTGTGTTTTGGAACAGAGAGCGCTCTGCTAGATGGGACCCTGGTGAAGAATTTAGCGACCGGAGACAAGATATGCGGTCATGAATATAGTTACCTGGGCATGAACGGCGACCAAACCCGAACACGAAATCGAACGGATCTTGCTGGGGATTCTCTCCCAGGTGGCGCTCTGGGTCAAACACTTCTGGATTAGGGTATGTGTCCGCGTCATGTGTGATTGCCCTGTACGCGTGTTTAGTCTTATTCGTGCACAGAAGGGTTTCACGGTAAGAGTAACCACGCACCAGATATTCGCGATAACCTGGGATCCCTTAGGAATCAGGTAGCCCTCGTATATATCATCCTGTTTCACACTGTGGAATAACCCTGTAGTTTGGGACGACGAGACTCAGCCACCAGAGGATTGAGCCTCTGTGCGCGCCACTTACCCAAAGGTGCAACAGGCGACCAACGAATCGTTTCCTTAATAACAGCAGCGAGATATGGCATGCTGCCTTCGTCATCAGGCTGAGGTAGTCGGTCGCCTCCTGTTGCGGCGTCAATTTCCGCTTGGACGCGTTTCTGGACCTCAGGGTGAGTTTCCATGAGGTAGACAAATGAAGTCAACACGGCGACAGTCTGGGGGCCCGCTGTTAGTGAATCCGGTAGCCTCTATGCGATCAACCACTTGACTAACCGTATCTGCTCCACCGATGTAGAGCGCACCGCAGACCCTCATCAAGACCTTTTGATCTGCTTCGGAGATCACAGAGCCGTCCTCCTTCTGGAAGAAACGAGCAAAGAAAGAGTCCAAGTAGTTTCCGGAATTCTGAAAGATCCATGAGCGCCCGCTCTGTTCCTTATGTTTTATACTTACGAGCTGTTTCTTCGCCCACTCGAACGGAACATGATCAATCTTGTTGTCATTCAAGGTTTTCTCGGCCCTCCTAAATCCAAGACCAGGGAACCAAGACGGGAGATATTGCACTAATTTTAAGGGTTCCAAGTTAACTGGACGCGTCTAAAGGAGTGAACTGGGCGAAAACTCACGAATTGGGAAGAATTCGATCATGTAAGGCAGAGAGAGCGTTTCTTCGAGGATCTCGAAATGCCTTTCCACAAGGCGAATGTAGTAATCTTCCTTGTCCGTGACGGTATAACCGTAGGCAACCTTCATGATGAGTGCACCAGCGTTCCTGATGTCAAACGAAGTTGGTGGCGAGATTAACACGGCCTTCGCGATAGACTTACCTTCTGATATGAGCTATGAAGTCGTCCGGTTGATCTGCCAAACTTCGCAGCATCGTGTTCGTTTCCTGGATCTGAAGCGGCTGGTAATCGCGAACTGCCCGGGGACCAAGCCCAGAGTGCATCATCTTTCGGTGAGCCTTGAAGTTAGGGTCATCGGATTGTGTCCTGAACACATCGTCACTGAAATCCATCAAGTCATCCAATAGAACCGAATGAGGTCGATTCGAGTAGATGTTGGATCGGCCCTCCAGAAGATCGAGAGCGGCTTTCTTGCTGTTGAGAATGATCCAATGCTTATTCACAAGTTGTAAGTGAATAATATCGCCTAAGTTTCAGAGATGAAGTGTGTGAGATGACCGGGTGTTAGGGGAAGGATGACTTGAACTAACCATATATCTGCCTCCATGCAGTGAACTCGAGCCAGGGTTGGCGAGCAGGGATTTGCCTGACGTTTCCCAAGAACCATTCTTTGGGAGGTGAGGGTGGCAGAGGTAGTTTATTTCGCCGCCCCGCATTCTTCAATGCCCAAGACGTGCACGCGAGTACAACCACAACTACCAGGGGTTCCCAAGGGGAAGAAGTGAGTTTGCCAGAAGTGAGGATAGACATAATTATGTGAATCAGACACGAACGATGGCTCAGGTATTTATGTCGTTCCCGCATCGCCACACTTGGCCCCGTGTGACTGAATTGGAACCAGTTGGAATCAGTATGAACAAATTGTGGGATGGTGCCATGGTGTTCACGGAAGTCCTGAACCCGGGAAAAGCCGACCCTAACCAACAGAGTGCGTCCGGGGATAGACGGTAGGACGTGAAAACTTCAGCAATGCCGAAGGGAGTGCGCAACAGCACTCAGTGACAGAGTCATAGATTGTTTCCGATGGATCAAGTCCGGAGTTGACGCTGACGAATCGTACGGAAGCTCTCCGAGTGTTGGGTGGATGCTGGCCTTCGAATTTACGAGTCTCAGTAAGGCTTGCTTAGATATGAAACAAGTCGCTTCGAATGCGTACAGGAGCCCAGTGGTCCGGAGTAGTCGACGTTTCACAGGTCGGGCATTCTAATTCAAGCTCAAGTTTCACCGGTATGACGGTTCTCGTGGAGTGTTGTCCTGGCTTGAACGGCAATAGTGGAGAGCCAAGATTGCACAGGCCTGTGCCGCAGGATCTTGAGCCATGGAATTCGGTGCAACATTGTTATGAGAAATCTTACTTGATCTTAAACAGATCCCCCTAATCCAGCTTTGGGGCCATTGCAGGCTCAAGGCCGAGGGGACAGTATATTTCTCCGAGAGTTGGTCGCCCAAGCTGAAACTGAGGTTTGAGTACTTAGTACTGGGAGCTCGAGCGCTGCGTTACGTTTCTAACCGTACAGGGGTAGCGCCGGATTGTACGGGTACGACCCTACGGTGCAACAAGGCGTACAGCACGGTTGCGACCTTCGAGTCACAGTCGACGGTCAAATTTGCCCGGTGGAGGGAATGAGAGGGGTCTACTAGTGTCAGTGAACGGAAGAGCACGGAGGGTTGTTGCTGACTTGTTGTGTCCAGGAACCTGTCGAATAACACAATGCTGTGAGACTTGTGCCACAAATTAGTTGAATGACAGTAAGGAAATGCGGACCGTTCCATGGTGAGAGCGCTTTAGGATACCTGTATGATATCATGCGGGCCAGATGTAGAGAAAAAGGTTCCTTAGTTTCGATGCGCCGGCCTTAGCACACCGTGACTCGCGAGCTGTCAGTGTCAATTTCCCGCCCATCCATTCTGTCCGATATAGACCGGAACGTAGAACCCTCAAACAAACTAGGTGTTAGAACGAGCAAGGAGAAATGCGGACGGGGTTCGAGAGACTCCGAACAAGGCCCCATGAACCTTCGGACAGACAATACCGGGTGTGGCACTTCGAAATTGAACGTAAAAAAAGCTGCTGCAGGTAGGGCGGCATGGGGTTCACTTACTTTTCGCTCAAGATGGGTATTTCGTGTTCGTTTACACTCAAAGCTGCCCATCATGATTGGAAGAGGAGCAAGCTTTGCACGGCCAGAGTGGTTCAGGAATGAGCTGAATCTCGATCACATGACCTCGAAAAGGCATTACACCCGTTATTACTGGCGCTAATCTGAGCGGCAACCTTCAATTCTAATGATCTAGGGCGACAAAGTCAAATCAATACTTATTCGCGCATCAGACTATTATGGAAGAAGACAGCTATGCTCGCACACATTTGGGGCGAGGTGTGACTTGCATTATTTTTACTTTGTTCTTTGACCTCGACGTTCTTATTCGGTGTCAGGAACAGTTGGTACCAGGAATTCTCGACAAAAAGCTCCAGCTACATCCCCAGCGAGTTCTACGAGCTACAGCGACATGCAACTAAGAAGAAGAACGAATAAACCCTCCTTGCGGGAGATCAGCGATGACGACGAAGGCGAGGAAGAGGTCGAGGAGGAAGAGGAGGAAGCTGAGGGTGACGAGGAGGACGTCGAAGAAGATGGAGATGCTGAACCTGACGTGGACGTTGAAGACGAGGATGCGGAACAAGATGTTGAGGGCGAGGAGGATGAAGAAGATGCCCAGATAGACGTCGAAGGTGAGGAAGAGGATATGGACGAGGATGGCTCGTCCACGGCGCAACCCAGACTCAAAATCAAGCTTAAGCTCCCGGTTGTGGCGAGCTCGACCTCTAACTCGGCGACACCTGTTCCGGAGGAAACACGCACCCGCGCAGCAGCGTCGACCTCGAAGAGGAGCGCAGCTGTTAGGTCTCGCCGAAGAATTCAAGGTGCGTACAGACTTGTTTTATTGTTCAAACTCACTCTGGCTCATTGGGCTATTCGAAGACATGGATTCATCTGAGGACGATGAAGACGACGAAGCAACTGGCCCATCGCGTTCTACACGACCTATGACTACCCGCCAAGCGGTACTCGCAAATGTCGTTGATTCTTCGCACGTCTCACTCGGTGAGAAAGCCATCATCTTCAGGAGTTGGAACCCCCGCTAAAGATCAATTAACAGACGCGGACATGTCGTTAGACACTCCAGACCACAAGCCTAACCCTCGGAAGAAACAGCTAAACGAAACGGAACTCGCCCTCCGCAGAGAAGAGACGGCGCGGAAGCGCAAGAATCTTT
This sequence comes from Marasmius tenuissimus, assembly GCA_029532415.1. Classification (NCBI taxonomy): domain Eukaryota; kingdom Fungi; phylum Basidiomycota; class Agaricomycetes; order Agaricales; family Marasmiaceae; genus Marasmius; species Marasmius tenuissimus. The sequence continues at coordinate 4,633,794 of JAQOTA010000050.1, read as the reverse complement.
CGGAGAAAAAGCTGGAGGATGAAAAACTTGAGACCATCAATCGTCTTCTGAGGAAGCAATCCAAACCAAGGGCAAAGAAAGGTACTGGAACAGCTAGTGGAGGCGTTACACCTGTTCGTGGAGGAAAACGGGGTGGCGCCCGAGGCACCAGAGGTGGAAGAGCCGGACGTTCTGGTCTGGGCACGGCAAAGGCATCGACCGCAGGTTCGGAGGCTGGCGACGAGGAGGGCGCAAATGATAACGAAGGAGAAGGGAACGATGAAGAAGGTGCTGAAGCTGAGGACGAAGAAGTCGAAGACGGTGATCAAGCCAGCGGGAGCGGGAGCGGACTGGTGGAAGAAATTCCTCTGGTACCGATGTTCAGGTGGATCTCATCGTCGAGAGTACAGGAGCTCAAGAAAGAAGAAGCGCCCAATGGTATGGAGGTCGATAGCGAAACTGCTCCCGACAAGGCAGAGGAAAACCACGATATGAATGTGGACACTGAACAACCCAGTGCACCTTCGGAACCAAAAATGACATTGTCATTCTCAATTCCTCCTGCCTTCCTCTCCGAAACGTCGAGTTTAGCTCAAGCACCTGTGGCTCCTCCTCCTCCTCGGGGCCCACAAGTTTGTGCCGTAGCCGAGTGCAGTTCTCCAAGGAAGTATCGACTCGTTAGCGATTGGACGATTGGTGCCTGTGGGATGGGTCATTTGAAGCTGTTGGAGACCCAGGTACAAACTAAGGCCGGTATTGCTTGATTTCTTTGATTGGTTGCTACGTCGCTGTTATGTGTATGTATTGTTTAACGAGATGGCTTGCTTATCCTCTTGCGCGTCATGTGGGTACATATGGGCGGTCATAATACGAAGTTAAGGTTCCCACGCAACCTCTCTCTCTGTTAACTGTTGATCAGCTGTGCCTTTAATTCTCTCGAGGCTAGAAATTCGGGCGTTGATCAGCACAGTCGTTTCCTCACCGTCTTCATCGAGTTCGCCTCTTGTGTCGCCGTTCGCCACTGTCAATTTGCAAGGGAAGAGAAGATCAATTTGAAGCTTTCTTGACACCCGATTTCGAACTGCAATCAATTACTCGCCCTCTCTATTATCGTCACACTCAAACGAGCTCCTGCTTTCTCACCATTTCTTGACCGCTTCTCTGCTTTTGCGTCTCGAACAACCTGAAGATCAGTATCGAAGAATCTCAGTACCTCAATAATGAGAGCCCCTGCCCTTCTGTCCTTATTTCTGATCTTCAAACAAGTTTCTGGTACGCTTCAATCTTTCTCCCAGTGTTTAGAGTGAACAATGTATTCACTACATCCAATAGGTTATTTTCTCATCACGCAACCCTCGCGAGACTCGCACTGGCAGAACGGCGTGGCGAACGCTCTTACCTGGACCAAAGGCAAACTGGATGGAATCTACGCGTTTGACTTTGAAATAGCGCGTCTGAATAGTGATGGGTTGATTCTTGTTGCCAGAGATAGTGAGTCCTTGTGTCACTGTTCCAGCTGGTGACCTTTTTACTGATGCAAAATTCTACCTCGAAACTACTTGTCGATTTTATGGCTCAGTCCCTACTTCTGCCAAGTCTCTGAACACCTACCTCAAAGACGTACCGCCCGCAGACGATTACTTCGTGCTCTTTGTGAACTCGACCTCTGGATACGTGCTTGCCACCTCAGAGAGATTCTCGATCTTGCCCTCGGCCTCCACGACCCCGGGCCTGATAATATGACGAGGATCGATCCCTCTGCACCTACGCTCACTATCTCTGGGCCACCTAACCCTACTCAAGGATGGCTGACAACGTTTCCTGTGATGGCTGGCAAGGCCAATTCGGCGCGCGGATTAGGTGTTCGTTTCGGAGGAGAGAGAAGAGAGCCAGGAGTGCTGCCGATTTTGGTGACGATTCTGGTATGCGCGTTCGGTGTGGCCCTGGTGAATTGAGGGCAGCGGGCTAAATAGATACCCAGCGACCGGACTCTCTGGCTCAGCGTAGATGTATTGCTGGACAGACAAGTTAGACGTACAGAAGAAGTTGTGAAATTGTATCTGTCTGTTTAAGCAGTAACGGTGTTTCGCCTCCCACTTGTTTGTGTTGCGTTTAGCTAACATGGTAAGATGGCCGAGCGGTTAAGGCGTGTGACTCAAGCTGAAAAAGCTTCTCTTCTCATGGGGGAAACCCCGCCAGAGTTCAAATCTCTGTCTTACCATCAATGTTTTTGCCTTGCGAAATACACCCATATGGTTCCACAACTTGACAGCCGGAGATTAATCATTCATAGGCAGTATCCTCAACGGTGTGTCTGAGCCGCCAAACAATTGTGCATTCAGTCGTGAAACTAGAAGGCACAGGAGACGCGACAAAAACATTCATGGTAAGACAGAGATTTGAACTCTGGCGGGGTTTCCCCCATGAGAAGAGAAGCTTTTTCAGCTTGAGTCACACGCCTTAACCGCTCGGCCATCTTACCATGGAAGGAAGGTTGCACTCCTATACAGGAGAGGCGACCTTCGCTTCGCAAGGGCCATGTGCACAGATTGTTGGTGAAAACCCAAGATTGATTCAGAAAGACTACATAAAGTACGACATTACACTTTAGCACCGACACTGTGCACCGACGAAGTTTCTTTTTCCTTAGAATGATCGCCATGGAGGTGTTGTAGTATCCTCTCCATCCTCACCGAATCGGCCTGAGCTTCTCCAGAACCGAACACCAAGTCCTACGGGTCGGCGCCGATGAGCAAAGCGAACCATTTTTGGAAAAGGAACGAGGCCATACCATTTCTTCGAGAGACTTGCCGAATGTCTCCGGGAGGATCCAGATTGCAAACGCGATACCCATCAACATAAACATTAAGAAGAACCTGCGGGACGCCATGAGCGCGAAGAACTAGGTCGATAACAGTAAAACGCACAAGTAGGTTCCATAGGTGATATCCCTTAGCATTATTGGGACGATGATTGACACAACGAACTGCACCAATGGTATCGCATTAGCACAACACGAGAAATCGTCCAGTTGAGAGATCACCCACGTTAGTCATCCAGTTAGCTGATGCGCCGAGGGCGACACCGTGAGCACGAGTCGACAGCGGGAAGACTTCCGAGATGACAGTCCACGAGACAGGACCCCAAGATGCACCGAAGAATCCGACGTAAAGCCAGATGAATGCCGCTGTGGACCATGCAGCGGCTGCGTTGTGCCATTCAGGTTGATAAGTTGCGGTCAGAGCTGCAACCAACACCAGCATCGTGGCCATTCCTGCGCCTCCCCAAATCAAAAGTGGCCGACGACCGATGTGGTCAATGGTTGCAATGGCTGGGAAGGTGGAGATGACAAAAACGACACCGACGACACCAGAGGCCAGTAGTGAAACGGTTCGTCCGGGAAGGGCCAGAGACTCGAAGATAGTTGGGGCGTAATAGACCTAGGTTTGCCAAACGGTGAGGTCGGGGAAGGCTTTCAGGGAATGGACGACGTACGATGCAGTCAATACCAGTCCTAAGAGTAAGATGGTCAGTGTCGATGGAAAAAAGGAAAAGGGCAATGAGCTCACATCTGCTGGAAGAATTGCGTCAAGCAAGCCACTGGTACCCAAACCCGTTAGTCAAAGTCAAGAAGTAGCTACCCCGACTCACCTGCAGTCCTCCGGAACATATGCATGGTAGTAAAGAGTTCGCCGAATTGTGCGAACTGTAGTTTGAATTGCCTAAACGCGCCACCTCCCACAAGGTGCGGGAATTTCTCCGCAGTAGTTTCGCGCTCTGCTCGAAAATTTAGAAGATAGGCTAGGCTTCCAGCAAACGAATCGCACCAAACATAGATTCTGCCTGAATTTCGACAAATTCCAGTTGGATCAGCTCGGAATCTTCAGGCAATTTACGCAGCCATGCAAGGGTTTTCAAAGCTTCCTCATTGCGTCCCTGTCGAACAAGCCATCGAGGAGTATACGGGATCGTGAAGGTCAGGACTGCGAGGAGTATAGCCGGAACTCCTTGGAGAGCTAGGCAAACTCTCCAAGACGCTGAGTTTGTGTCCGAGATGAAATTGGTGCCGTATCCAACCCTTGGAAGAGGATTAAACGAGAGTGTTGGATGTTATGAGGGAACGACCTCACCAGAATGATATGCAAATACCAGTGACGATTGCGAGCTGCTGGATAGAGACGATTGTGCCTCGTAATTCAGGAGGAGAGATTTCGGAATTGTATCTAGTCTCGTGTGAATGCGGATGCTGGAAATCATAGAAGAGCTGATACGTACAACGGAACGACAGCTGAAAGGGATCCGACAGCCCAACCAATGAAGAAACGTCCAACAAACTAGACGTAATAGGGTCGGTGTGGGGGTGGGGCAGAGGACAGTACCAACGTACCATATACGCAGAATTTTGAGCACCTGCAGTCAACGCCGTACCAAGACAACAGATGAGGGCTCCAGTAAGGAGCGTCCATCGTCGGGATATAACATCGCAAAGATAACCGTTAATCAATGCACCAAACCAGCCTCCAATACCCAACGTCCTTCACAGTTCCACATTTTAGCATCAATGCGCTCAGACCAGGATGTTCTACGACTCACGAAACACTCCAGCCTTTATAGGAAGCATCACCACCTATCCTGGCGAATCGATGGTCGCCCGTGAACGCAGGCATGACGAGAACCTGCGAGTAAGCCCCTTGCTCGTATCCTGTGTGTCCCCTCATCAGTCACCCGGCCAGCCGTTTCAAAATAAGAGCTTGAGTACCGTAACATAAAGCTCCTAACCTATCGTAGTGAACTATTTTCAGCCCATGGACGCTGAGAATCTAGGAGGAAAGACCACACTTACGTCGTAATAGCTGCCAATCGTATGAGTCGAGGGTTTGCAGCCAACCCTCGAAGACCTGAAGGACCAGCAAGTTCCGCACGACGCGCAGCATTGATAGCTTGAAGGTTCTGGACGTTCGTCATTTTTAGGTGAACTGAACGCGAAAGAGCGGCAGAAGAAATTTTTTTTACAGCTCCCCCGCTTTTAAATCATCGAAAGGCAAAACGCATGTCGTAAAATCTTCATGTGGACTTTCGCCTCCCCGCATGGGGCAAATGGAAATAGACATTGTGTGGAGAAGAGCTGAGCCGGAAGTACGATGGAGGTCACAAGGTGAGTTTCTGTGAGTACTTTTGAGTTGTGTTCCCGTCCTTTCCCAGGACGTCAGGATATTGCGGGTGTTCGGAGCCAAGTACACCCTCAGGCTTCAGCGAAAGCGAGGTTCTGGATCCTTCACCGGACCTTGCTGGTAAGTGGCGCCCTTCGTCATAAGTACAAAGCCTTATACAGGGCGTCCGGTGCCAAGAGCCCGCCTGTGGTCGTTGCAGAGCGGCTTTGACCATCGCTTAAACCGAGGGCACTACAGAACCCGCCAATTGCAAGAGGGTCCACAGAAGGATCAGTGGATATGTCGCGTTTGTGGTACAAAGGGAAGTTCAAGGAAGTTCAATGACCAATTTAGACCGTAATAAACGTGCAAGTCAACAATTCCCCAAGGTTTCTAGCGGAATTTGGCAATTACACCCTAGCACCCCGCAAATGTCTTCGTGCAATAGCCGGGGTTCGCATACTACAAGACCCCTCGAGACCCTTCCACGGCCCGAATGGATGTGGAATTTGAAGTTCGAGACCAATCTTTGAAAACGCAAGTTTCAAAGGTCAAGTACGTGCAAGAAGTATAGTCCAAAGTTCGCTAGATACGCATCTGTACTAAAATACAACTACATTGGGGAGAAAGACGGAGATAGCAATCCACAACTCGCATTGACCCTTCATTTGTTCCTTTTCTCTATTTGTTCAACCCCCCGAATACGACCAATTTCTCATTCAAATACTCGTCAATGCCATGTGGTCCTCCCTCCCTACCAACCCCACTCTCCTTTATACCGCCGAACGGGATGACGGCTTGACTGATCATCCCTGTATTGGCGCCCACCATGCCCACTTCCAGAGCCTCCGCAACCCTCCAAACCCGACCCACGTCCCGAGAGAAGAAGTATCCGGCAAGTCCAACATCGGTATCGTTCGCTAGCTTGATCACTTCGTCCTCCGTCTCGAACTTGACCAGAGCAGCAAGCGGACCAAAGGTCTCTTCCGAGCAAAGTTGTGACGTGGTAGGCACGTCCGAGAGGATAGTAGGCTGGAAGAAAGAGCTGTTGTCGTCTCCCTCGCGTTTCCCCCCCACAAGAACCTGCGCGCCCTTGGAAACAGCGTCTTCTACGTGTTTGGCAACCTTCTCTACGGCACGGGTGTGGATGAGGGGCCCATGGGTACTAAAACACGACGCGATACGATCAGGTTCCGCTGCATTTATCATGAAGGATAGACCTACGTGTCCTTTTCCAACCCATTGCCGATCTTGAACGCGGCAACCTTCTCTGCAAGACGTGAGGCGAATTCAGCATAGATGGAAGAGTGAACGAAGATCCGGTTGGCGCAGATGCAGGTCTGACCGCTCCCTCGGAATTTGCAAGCGATGGCACCTAGCGTAGGGACAAGCAGTCAAAATCAAATTAATCATAGTCAGGGGGGCGACTAACCTGCAACGGCTTCATCAAGGTTGGCATCGTCAAACACGATGAATGGGGCGTTGCCTCCAGCCTCGATCGACACCCTGTCAAGCGAGCAATGCTTTGTGAGCTGAAGAAGAAAAGGAAGAGGCAGCAATAGATACCCACTTCTTCAAGGTACTCGCCGCCATCCCAGCCAAGAGCTTACCAACGGCTGTGGACCCCGTGAAAGTGACTTTCTTCACAATTTTACTCTCACACATCTCCTTTCCAACTTCCGTGACGTTCTTTTGGGTGGTGACCAGGTTGATGACACCGTCTGGAACACCCGCACGTCGGCTCAACTAATCCATTACGAGGTGATGAGTGAGGGAGAAAGAAAGCAACTCATTTGTAGAGCCATACCTCTGCGAGAGCAAGAGCGGAGAAAGGCGTTTCAGGCGGGGGTTTGATGACTGCAGTACATCCCGCGGCGAGGGCTGCACCCAGCTTGCGAGTGATCATGGCGGATGGGAAGTTCCACGGGGTCATGATAGAACTGAAAGCGTATCCATGAGATGAGCACGAGAGCGAGAACGGGACAGACGTACACAACACCTTAGAGGGAGGAAGAGGGGTAAATGTCATTACAGAGGGTCCACTTACGTGTAGAAGAAGACTCACCAACGGGTTGCTTGATCACAACATTCCGGCAGTTGCTGAACGGTGAGGGAATATGTTCTACAAGAGCACTTTCAGAAGCTGTAATGTTGTGTTGAAAGACCATGCGTACCCCCGTATGTTCGAACGGCTTCCTCAGCTGCGAAGGCGGATGAACACCATCCCCATTGAACAACGTTTCAAAAGACGAACCAAACCACTGAGAGACGGGGGTCAGAAATGTGGATGGAACTCGTGGCGGTGATGGCTCTCACCTCCAAAAATGAAGCACTGTAGACATTCTCTCCCTAAAGCAGAGTCATGAACATTGGTGAGATCGAGAACGATGTCACAACAGACGTTACCTTCGCCTCCGCGAGTGTTTTCCCATTCTCGAGTGTCTACCGAGTCGAGTGGATCAGCAAAACGACGGGGAATCTATTCTGGAGAGAAACTTGCGATGAGTCGAGCCAGATCATCTTCATGCTCTTTCATGAGAGCGTAGAACTTCATGAGAATATCATGCCGTTCCTATCACACACGTCAGAAATGTTGAGAGAAACAAGGTTTGCAACCGGTTACTTTGGCTGTTGTTTTGCTCCATGAGGGAAAGGCCTTCGCAGCTGCATCGATAGCTTCCTTCGTCTCAGCTAGACCCATCTCTGGGATCGTTCCCAGTTCTTCGTTCGTTGCTGGGTCTGTTCAATCGGGAAAGTTTGAGTGCTGAAACAATACCACAGAATTCAAGAACGCACTGGTAACAGCAATCGTCGCTCCGCTCTTCGAGTCGCGCCATTTCCCATCGATGAGGGCTTGAGTCTTGAATAAAGTCGAGTCTTTCAATCCAAGCTGCAAGCAGCTATATCAGACCGAGTTCGTCAAGGTGAACAATACACGAACCTTAGATACTTGAGAGCTGGCCATTCTGTAGCTATAGCAAGAGGTCTGAGATGGTAGCACGTATAGTGGACGCAGTCGCAGTGAAAGGGAGGTGAATCTGAGCAGCATGACCTCCCGGAATTCGGATTACCGTGACGGCAAGAAAAGAAGGTGATGACCTCTCGATTTCCTTTTTGAGATTCGGACTTTCGGTGACATGGCTCACAGGGCCACAGAGTGGCGTGGGGTCGGGATAGGAGCTCCGACGGATTGTCAGGCTGCCAGCTACTGCCAGCTTTGTTACCAACCGTATATATCTGTGGGTCCATGTTCGCTGTGCGTCACTTGTAGGATTAACCTACACCGTGTCGTACACACATCGGTATTTTAAGAAAAAACATTCGCGGCTTCGAGTTCTTTTGACGGAATATGAGCGTTGATAGAGGTTATAGAGTCGTATCAGTATGTATTATCGTCGTACGTAACTCTTTCCCAATCCCCATTTCCAATTCCAACTCACAGCTTCCTGGCTTATCTGTAGAGTGGCCGCGCACGTCGGCAAGAGGACTGTGTACAGTGATCTGAGCTCAGCCGGAAACGACGGGAAAATCGCAGCCTTCTTTGGATCCTTCGTCCAAACTGTAATCGCGACACATCCGAAAGAGGAGGGAAACATTCGATTGAAAACTGGGCGGGATCTTGGAATGAAAAATCACCATACGCCAGATACAACCCCAGATTGCATGGTTGAATTGCCCACTATGCCCCCCTCAACCAGGTCCCGGTGTGGATGGATGGAATTCACAGGAAGTACGGTGACTTTCGAGGTTCCTATGCAGGGTCAAGGACATGGATACCGTCGTTAGTGAGAGGGACGACCTAAGAATGCACGTCAGTGCATGTCCGTTCGGTTCAGTGAAACCAGCTAGCTCACTTTGGAGATATTTTGTGCAACCTTTATTTCTTCCCTGGACACCCAATTGCTCAGTATGGTCTGAGCAGGGTAGGCGGCATTCGGTCGACAATTTGCGATGATATCCAGGTCGCATTCAATTCTGTGCTTTCCAAGAGGTTTCGACATCGACAGATGAACCTCTCCATTCTTGCAATCCTCCGACAGGCCATGTCGTGGAGGGCGCAGATGCGTTTCGTCCAAGTTTATTACCGGCTTTCACTGTTTCTCGCTGGCCGAAATTAGGCATGCCCGTTATTTCATTCGGCCTGACAACAACGTAGAAAGACTGAGAAAGCCAATAGTCAGCTGTTAGGGGGGGCAAGATAAGACCAGGGTCGAAAGGACCTACCTGTTTCGATGAGCTTTTCCCTCATCGCCCATGATTCAACACAATTTGGGGAGTGGTGTGAGGGTTCTTCCTATATGGGAGCGTATCAGTCCATGGTAAAGGGTTTGAATTAACGCTTGAACGAACTGTCTGCGGTGAAGGGGAACAATGCATCGAAAATAGACCGATGTATTCGTACCCCAAAACCTCTTGAAGTCGGATTGAGAGCCTCCAACGGGTCATCCCTGATCCCCAACCCTTTATAAGACACGGTGACTTCGCCAATACTGACAATCCTTGACGAACGCAGGCGTGACAAGGAGCGGGAAACAATCGAGGTATGGAATGGAGGGCAGTACATATACTTGTCGATGTGGCGGCACCTAACTCCTAGATTTAGACCTTCGCTAGCTCCAACTGGAGCGCTGCAACAGACTGGAACCAACCGTTGGAATACAAAATCCGTTGAGCTTGAACCAAATCATTGTAAACAACTCCCTCTACTACATTACTTTCCATAGGATTCCGATTGAGGAACACTGAACAGAACGTCAGGTTGTGAACCGCAGGCGATCGCATTTGTAGAGATCTAGTGGTGCAAGTACCTCAAACTCGCGATTGAATTCAATTTGAATATCGTACTGTCGGCGGGATACGCAAGGATAGAATGCCGTTCCCAGGGGGGGCCTCGTGACCTCTTACCACCACCATCAAAATTGGTAGTGCTCTGGTAAGAGACCCCCCCCTGCTCAAATCTGCAGGAAAGGGCTAAACTGCTTGAGATATCAATCGCGTATCCCACACAGAACGTAGTCACAAGTGAAGGTCTGGAATAAAAGACCAACAAGCGTGCGAGCGGACACTAGGAACTACAGTTACCATAGAGCGGCATTGCGACGTGCTACCTTGTACGCCAGTACCCAATAGAGATAGACACATATCGCTGTGCGATGTTATCGAGATTCTCTCCCACAGAAGAGAAACGTCCACCAACTGCCTAAGCTCAGGCCGAGCGCACTTCCATGCCACACAGGCGAAGTAGGCCACTCCCACATCTGTGTATAGCCCTTTTTTTAAGGTTACCGCCGGCATACATGCCGGGGCCGGCAACGAAGCCACTCGGAAACTCCCGATCCTAAACTGCTCAGTTCAAGCAAACAGACGTAAGCCACAACACGAGGGAAAAAGAAAATAGGAACAACAAGACACACAAACCAAAAACCCTCGCCCACAGACACCCATGTCCGAAGAGAACGAGGACACAGCCCAAAACCTCGGCGCCACTCCGGTGGAGAGCATCACCACGAGGAACCCTCTTGTAGAAGACGAAGGATCCGAACATTCCGCCAGTGATGGTGAGAATGATGACGAAGTAAGTACTCTGTGCACACTGACAGATGTCGTACACGGTACCTGGGTCTAACCTCACCTACAACAGACCGTCAATGTGAACAAGGGAAAGAACAGAGAAACAACCCCCGCCAGAAGCGAGGCTACGGTATGCACGAAACCCACCACAGAAACGGCTCAGGCTGACCCAGAGAACCGTATAGGAACCCCCCAACTCCGTTTTTGGGGAGGACGACGGCCAGGAACCTGACGTCGAGATCAATGACGACGAGGCGCGTGATATTCAAGCCGCCATCCAGGCATCGAAGGAAACCTACCTGGCACAGTCTGCTCGTACCAACGAGCTAAACCCTAACTCCGGCCCCAGTAAACTCCCACGCCTTGCGTCGAACGAAACCATACGCCGCACGTACAAGGATCCTCAGACCCCTCAGAAACGAAAGGGGCAACGTCAACCCGACGATCGTGACGCAACCTCCCCCAGCCCGGATCAACAGTCGGTCACAAGCTCTGATGTCGTTCAAGCGGAGCTCTCTGGTGGCAGTGACACCGATGGCGTGCATGGGACCGTAACGGCTGCTAAGCCCCAGAGGGCAAACGGTAGAGGAAACCCTCGGCGAGGAGGTGTCCAACAACCAGTCGACGAGGACGTTGATATGGAAGATGCTATGGCAGCTGGCGACGATAACGACGCCGACGCCGTGCAACAATCCGCCCTCTTTGATAACTCCCCCGAGATCTTCAACGCCAGAGGCGTACGCTCTGCCAACCGGAACCCCAACCGTTCTCTCCCTCCCCGTGACAACTCCAACTTCCTCCCCGGTTTTCTCAACGCCTTTGGCCACGTAACCCGTAACGATGACGGAGTCATGCCGAAATACGTCGCTGCTATTGAGCACTGGCAGAAGAACATCAGCCCCGACATCTTAGACATGGTGTACGGGGAACGAGGCTGGATCGCCCTACACCTCTTTGATGGAGGTACTCTCCAACGCCTCGCTGACGCGAAGAATGGGAACGAGATCGAGAACTCCGTTCGCCAGTACATCCTCGGCTTCCCCGGTGTCTCCCAGAATGACGTTAAGGTCATGGTCAGCCAACCCAGATGCCAATTCCTCGCTGCCAGCAATAAACACGCCCCTCCCCGCATTGTTTTTGTCTGGGTCAGAGACGGATATGTTCGAGATGCACTCATCCGACAGCAGACCCATGACATCTCCGATGTCTGTACCTTCCACGCCACCACAATCGACCACGATATCCCGAGCTGGTATGTCATGAACCTTACCCCCACCTTCAAGGATGCGCCGCCAACAACTATCAGAGCATATGCACGCTACGCTATCGCCAACGTCATGTACAACGACGAATTCCTTCGTACCCTCGTAATACGGGGAACGCCGTCGGACCCGAGGTCTACCAACGAAAAAGTCTTCGATGCGGTTAGAGGGGTTGACGTTAAGGTCTACAATGACCCGGCCAACGGGGCGAACAACACCGAGCTAGCTGTCTACTTCGCCCCAATTACAGACGACTACCGCCTCTCTCAGGAAATCAAGGAACGTATCCGCATCCTGTATACGAAGTTCAAGTACGGGGCGTTCATTTTTGACCTCTCGTGGGAGCATCACAAGGGCATGACCGTCTCGCTCTTCTGCCCCCTCTGCCTGCTCGATGATCATCCCGTCCATCGGTGCCCTTTCCCCTTCATTCGCGACTGGCAAGGCCCGGGTATAGACCACTCCCTCACGAAGCTCCTCAGCGATAGAGGTCTGAACGTCAACAGTATTTGGGACGAGGCATACCTCAATGCCGTTCCACAAGACTACCCCATCCCGCCCGAAAACGATGGCTACGAGTCGGATGAGAAGATTGCAGCAAACAACCGTCACCCCTGGTACTACACCCCATCCAGCAATGTCAACGCTCGCTCAGCCAACCGCTACTCCCTGCCTACTGCTGGCCCCTCCTATCGCGGAAACGGCAGAGGCTTCGCTATGCACCATGGCACGAACCGTCCGAAAGTTATGCTTAGGGTGCAGGCTGACTCGCAGAACTCCGGCTATGGCTACGGACGCGGCCGAGGTCGCGGAGGTCGAGGACGACGAGGCAGAGGCAGAGGCTACTAAGGCTAGTCGTGAATAAACAACTACTTTACGCTCCACCATAGAATATACTTATACGATGCTCAACCATTGACAGCCATAACTAGAACCAAACGTAATCTACCCTATGATACATCAAATAAAAGCTTTCAACAGGCACAGAATGGACTAGAACCTAAAAGCAAGATGCATGTATACTTAATACCTAGCGCTGGGGCTAGAAGAAGCCGCAACGAACTGTTGCGCACCTTGACTCCGTGATATTTACTGACCAGAGACCGCGAATCTCTGGGACAGGGATCGGAGATCAAGCAACACTACACCTAAGCGGCCCTATTTAGGGAGAGCCCGCTTGTAGCGCCCCTGCGAAGCAAGGTAAGACATCACATACACCCCAGATGTATGTGATTCGTCGAACCTTGGCAGCTCTTTTATTTGGAGCCAAACGCCTCCCGGTCTCGCAAGCCCAGAGGTAGGCCCATTTTCTTTTAGTTCTCTCTATCCCTCCATCTTCACATACGGTACGTCTTCCCGGTTCCCTGGCTCGTATTACTGACGGCAGGGTTGGAGGTGAGGGCGGCAATTCCACCCCCGATTTCCCCCTCACCAATGATAACCCGATTTCAATAGGTGGGGGTAGCGGCTCAGACGCCGACTCTGAGGAGTTACCCACCAACTCCTCACCCGGGACTCAAGCGGAGTCAGGTGCTCGATATAGTGCCAACGTTGTAAGAAACGACGGGCGAGATAAATCATCTACGCCACGTCCTAAACAAGGACATGTCCCCGAACGGGAAGAGAATGACTATACTCACGACGTGAGAGAAGAGAGACTATTCAACATATACAATCAGATTGAACAAAGGAGCGACCAGGTATTAGCAGGCATTGAACAAGAAGATGCGACCCATGAGCTAATGAGAATGATGGATGAAATCATGGATGAGCACGTACGAAACCATGAAGATGTCAGTGACTCGGAGACCCGGACAGAAAGCATAACAGATAGTGATACACCCCCGAGCCCGGAAGGGGTCGATGAAGGTGAGATCGACTATGATGAAATATATGGACTGAATATTATGGAGGAAGACATAACCCTGACCCACAACACAGTCCGAAATCCAGAGGTAACTGGTTCCAGCAGTTTGACTCGGAAGAAATCCAAGAAAGCAGCAATCAAGCTGGGGGCACTGAATATAGGCGGTCTGGGAAATACAACGGACTTCAACGACCCACGACGAAGTAAGTGGTACCACTTGAATCAAGTGATGAGAGACACCGGACTTGCATTGATGGTTATCAGTGAGGCACACTTAAATACGGAACGACAAGACAGACTCCACAGACTCTTTGGGCGGCAGCTTGAGATAATCTTCTCAGAATACCCGGAGAATGTGAATGCAAAAGGGGTAGCAGTTGTAATCAACAAAACTTTCTTTGGTACGAAGAACTTAAAATCATGGGAACTCGTGCCAGGGCATGCGATTCTCGTGGAAATACCATGGGGAGACAACAACAAACTGTCAGTTCTAGGTATCTACGCTCCAAATGATCATACACAAAACAAAGCCATGCACGAGAAGATAACTGAGTTCTTCAGACAACACCCGAACATCAGAAAACCCGACATTATGGCGGGGGACTTCAATCTGGTCGAAGACCACATAGACCGCTTCCCTATGCGCCGGGATCCTCACGGCCCAGTTGATGCACTGGATACTCTGAAATCCGATCTGCTCCTCATTGACGGCTGGAGAGCAACCTACTCGAAGTCAATTGCACACACTTATCGCCAGAAACAAACAGGATCTGCCTCGAGAATTGACAGAATATACATTAAATCAGACCTATTCGAACGTGCCTTTGAATGGAAGATCAAACACTCGGTTGGAGTAGAGACAGACCACAGCATGGTGACGGTGCGACTGACAAATGAAGACTTACCCGAGCAGGGCCACGGACGATGGGTATGGCCAGCCTATATAAACCAAGACAAGGAACTCGCTAAATTCGTTCTAGATACGGGTCTAGAGCTGCTCAGACAGATGGAACTGTGTGAAAACCCAGAGGTACGCACGGATACCTTCAATGCACAAGTCCTATGGGAAGACTGGCAGAAAAAAGTCAGAGATAAGGCCAGAGAAAGAGCGAAGGTACTCATCCCGAGACAAAAGCGTGAGATAGCAGAACTTGAATCAAAACTGGAGTTAATTTCGAAAGATTCGACACTCACGGAGGAAGAGAGAGCACTATCATCAGCACTGCTTGTCGAGAAGATCAAAGCTCTCGAGCTAAAGCGCCATAAACAATCTAGGGACTCAGCTGCAGCCCGCAACCGACTTGAGGGTGAGGTCGTCAGTAAATATTGGTCCCAGCTCAATAGGGAACGAAAGCCTAGAGAGCTTATAGCACGGCTAAACAAGAACGCAACAAGCCAGTCAAACGACGGTACAGAAGACCAGAATGTACCCAGCCCGCCATACATCAAGGACTCGCAAAAAATGGCGGACCTGGCGTGTTCCTACCATAAGGGCATCCAATTCAGGGACAGACCTACATCCCCGCGTGAGCTGCAGGATAGAGACAGCGCAATAAGGGAGGTCCTAGATAAGATAAACACACCCGCGCCGGAACAGAATGTGGCAGACCTCGCTCGTAAACTCCTCCGTGAAGACATAATTGAGGCATTAAGCCTATCAGCCAATGGGAAAGCGCCAGGATTAAACGGTATACCATATGAGGTATACAAGAGCTGGCACTCAAGGCACGAAACTGCAATCCAACAAAAAAAACCGGCATTCGACATTATTGGGGCACTACTGTTCCTATATAACGATATCGAGACCTTTGGGAAAGTCAAGGGATCATCATTCGCAGAAAGCTGGATGGCACCCCTGTACAAGAAAGGAGATAAGGCAGAGATCGCAAACTACAGGCCCATCTCTCTTCTCAACACAGACTATAAGGTCTTCACCAAGGCCCTATCAATCAAGTTAGCACGAGTCGCGCCAAAAATAATACATCCAAACCAGGCAGGATTCATACCTGGCAGACAAATCTACGACCACATCTGGCTGACAAAACGAGTTCTAGAGTACGCGGAAGCCGTGGAAGAGGATGGTGCCATAATTGCACTCGATCAAGAGAAAGCATATGACAGAATCGAACACGGATACCTGTGGGAAACACTAAGAAAATATAACATACCCGAAGACTTTATCACAACAGTGAAATCACTGTACGAAGACGCATACACATATGTAATGGTCAACGGTGTCAGAAGCCAGAAAGCCTTCAAAGTTGTTAGAGGGGTCAGACAAGGTGATCCGCTATCATGCCTCCTCTTTGACATTGCTATAGAGCCTCTAGCGGAAGCTCTGAGACAATCCGAGTTACGGGGATTCCGCATTCCGGGTGCAAAAGATCGACTTATAGCCACCCTTTTTGCCGATGACACAACTGTCTACCTGTCAAAACGCGACGACTGGGGTGATCTCAAGTCTATTCTAGATAAATGGTGCTTGGCATCTGGAGCACGATTCAACATAAACAAAACAGAAGTGATACCAGTGGGATCACAAATCTTCCGAGACTCGGTCCTCCTCCACAGAACGATGGACGGCACAGTTAACAGCACCCCCTTCGACGACCACGTTAAGATGGTCAAAGATGGCGAGGCGACAAGAATCCTAGGTGGCTGGATTGGAAACAAAGTTGACCAAGCGGCAGTGTGGACAAAGACCCTTGAAAAAATAGACAACGCACTCAAAAGATGGGAGAAAGGCCACCCTACTATGGAAGGAAGACGACTCATTATCCAAATGGTGGTAGCAGGGATGACCCAGTACCTCACGAAAGTACAAGGTATGCCGGACGATGTTGAGAAACTACTAGAAAAACGCATTCACTCCTTTATGTGGGGAGGGCGAAGCGCAAGGACAATCAATAAAGAAACAATGTATGCAGACCCAGACAAAGGAGGAAAGAAAGTCCTAGATATATCAGCACGGAACGAAGCAATCATGATCGTATGGATACAATCATACCTACGACTCAATTCTGAGCGCCCAACCTGGGCTTATTTTGCTGACCGGCTGATGGCCCTGGAAACAGTCAGTGAAGACGAATGTGTAGGACCCGCACACAGGGACAACCCATACCTGCAGAGCTGGAGACCAGTGGCGGATAACCTGCCCTCCGATCTAAGGAAACTTGTCAAGACGGCCAAAAAATATGATTTGACGATGACTGGACTGGCCTTCGACAGAAAGATTATACGAGAAATGCCGCTATGGTACCACGATAAATGCACGAAAACAAGGGGAGTGTACAGCGACAGAGTAGAGGCGAACGTGTGTCTAAAGAACACACACCTCATGAAAACCGTAGGGGAAGCGGAAGACCTAGCAAAAATCAGACGCCACAGTAAACATACGGGACGGGTGAACTGTAAATGTAAGCACTGCAAAAGAATCCGGCGGCGCACTGGATGTAAAAACCCCAACAGGTGTGCGCAACGGGCGGAGAGTCTTCTAAATGTGCTACCCCCTAAGTGGAACCCCCTAAGCAGACAACCAGAGGACTACGAACGAAAAGGAATGGCAGAGAACTTGACGAATGGTGAAGCTGCCTTCATACCCAAAATAACGACGGAAGGCACCCTAGCGGATGTTTTCAGAATCTTCTCAGACCCGAGCAAATCAGAGAACACTCCGGATACAGAGTTATACCCTCCAAACGGCATTCCCCGAACGGTCGTGTACACTGACGGGTCGTGTGAGAACAACGGGTCTGATGAGCCGGAAGCAGGCGCGGGAATCCTCATAAAAGATGCGAGCAACGATGGTGAAGACCTGTTGAAAACGATTAAGATCCCGAACGAGCTAGGTCCCTCCAATAACTGTGGGGAACTAATTGCGATCAAGGAGACACTTGAAAGCCTACCTGCACGAGACATATTGATTCAAAGTGACTCCAAGTATGCAATTGAGGGACTCACGAAACATCTGGAAAGCTGGGAAGACAGAGGTTACATAGGAGTGGAGAACGCACATATCATAGAAGTAATAGCGGCTAGACTGCGAGCACGGAAAGCACGAACAGCCTTCAAATGGGTCAAAGGACACGCAGGAGATCCTGGAAATGAGGAAGCGGATAAGTTAGCAAGCCTTGGAAGACAGAAACAACAACCTGACCTGATTGATATGACGATACCGCCAGACCTCGATATTTCGGGGGCAAAGCTGTCAAAAATAACACAAGCATTGGCATATCGAGGAATCAAGAATATCAAGGAGAACACACTCAAATACCAAGAAGCCAGAGACAGGACTTCAACAAGGAAAAACCTAGCTAAGGCTAAACGGGCGACGAAAAATGTCGCGAGAACAGCACCCTCGGAGAAACAACTATGGAACTCACTCAAAAACAAAAATGTGTCGAGGAATATCAGAAATTTCCTCTTCCTACTAATGCACGGAGGGTACAGAACTGGAAGCTTCTGGAAGGAAATCCCCGGATATGAGGACCGAGCGACATGCTCGCATTGTGGTGAGACAGAATCCATCAGCCATATCTTCCTAGAATGCCAAGCACCCGGAAGAAGGCAAGTTTGGAGGCTAGCGAGGGAACTCTGGGCGACAACGGGAAGAGAATGGCCCGAAATCTCGATAGGGGTCATCATGGCGTGTGCACAGATCAAGTTTGCAAACGACGAAGGAAAAACCATACCTGGTGTTTCGAGGCTCTTCCAAATCTTGCTCTCAGAGTCCGCGTTCCTCATATGGAAGCTCAGGAACCAACGAGTGATCAACGACGAGGACCCACAGTCACAGAAAGCGATAGAAAACAAATGGGTATACGCCATAAAGAACCGGATGAACCTCGACTGGCTGATGACGGATAAGAAAAAATACGAAAGAAAGGCCCTATCAGTGAAATTAGTACGCGAAACATGGAAGTCGGTATCAGAAGATACCCTAGAAGATCTCCGCACTGCAAGTAGGCGACGCGGAGCTGGGGTTTTAGTGGGTATAGGGTAGTCATTGATGACGTGCTGGAAGGAAGGGAAGGTGCGCGAGAGCTCACCCAACCTCTGAAAAGCACTGAGATGGCACTCGAGTCCCACACATCGTGCGTTATTGCATTTCTCCAGGTGGTACAAAGTCGCGGGGTCCTGTTTCCCTGCATCCTAGCGGGAGGGAGAGCACCGACGCTGAGGCGTTGGTCGGTGTCGCTGGCGACCCGGAACAGCTATGCGTTTGCTCCCCTCTGCCAACACGGCTAACGCTCCACAAAAAAAAAAAAAAAAAAAAAAAATGCCGTTCCCATGACATGCTGGACCCGAGTTTGCCAGCCCTGACTCAGCATTGCCGCTTCCGGCAGATCTCGTCCCCTACTTCCAAGCCACACAGGTGCTCAGACGTTGTAAAAGGAGTAGAAAAGGCTAGAAAAATAGCCTATTGTGGAGACTATTTTCGCCAAGTCCTACGAAAGTCCCAAATATGAGCCTCAGAAGCGTGGGAATTAGACCTTACTTGCCGACGGTGATGCTGCCGAGAGAGCGGCGTGACGCGGTAAGTAAGATAATCTTGTGCTATTTCGGTACCTGTGTTTAGAAGTGAGGTAGTGTTTAAGTATAAATCTCATCTGGACCCTTGTCCCGCGCAATTCTCTTCAACAAAACAAAATGTTCGGGATAGATATATAGATGTCCATTCGTGATGCCTATGTACTTAGTACTTACTTTAAGGAAATACAATGGGATGATACCCTCGGCATGATTTTGAGCATCAAAACCTCGCAAAAACCGTAGATTTTTGGCATTGTTCCCGTTGGATTTGGGAATGGGGTGTGTGAACCCTGTAAAAAAGATTGGTACGGGTAATTTAACATATTACCTGCATACTGGTAGTACCCCGAGGCCATGGAGTGAGTATGAATGGTACACCTCAAGGATTTCTTCGAAGGGCTCCTAGGAGTGTCATTTGCCAAGGAGATTGATCAAAAGATGTTCCGTTTTGAGGTCAAACTGCTCACTATTGACCTGTCTCTGCGACATTACAGGCGAGTTCTGAGGATCTGAGATGCCGATGACCAGCCGTGTTACGTTCGGTGACAATTTCATTCAGCTTTCATTGTACAATTGACAAACACTCACCCATTTCGAGTCCTCCCAGTGGCACCTCCAGAAAACTACCTACCTCCCAATCGTCACCAAGAGGTATAAGCCATGTACTTGGGATGTATGTACATCCACTGACACAAGCCGAAGGGGATCCCCTCAAGGAACACCCTTTTCCGAAAGCAATGATCTCTTGAGATTTATAAACACCTACCCGAGAATAGAATTACATTCAAAGGTACTGAGTTAGCTAGATAGATGGTGGCCTGCATACTTAGTCTTAGCGGCTTGGATGAGGTCGATACACCTCCATCCGGCCGGGCTACGCAAACACGGAAACCGCCGGCAGCATTATCCGACGGCCGATGCAAAATCTTAAAATTTTGACCTGATATCTGGGCTCTCTGGGAGACTAGGGCATCCATTTCGCTACTATGAGCCTGTTTTCTGCGTTTGCCATCATTTTAGCACCTCTGTGTGGCTCGGATGCAGGGGACAAGACCTACCGGAAGCGGCAATGCTGAGTCAGGTTACGGAACTCGGGTACAGTAAGTCATAGGAACGGCATTTAATCCTTGCGTGTCTCGCCGACATTAAATATCGGCGAGGGCTGGCCGCTGGTACAAACCTGAGAAATGGGGAAGCAGATCTGCATTTAGTATAGATGTACTTACGAGGAATGGTGAGCCCATGGGTGGCCGTAGGTCTCTACAAAGAATGGTGATCATGGCGGTAATTAAGGGAGTCGGATGTCACAGAGCTTGTCACTCGGTCACACTTCATTCTGAGAGATCTCGGCAAATTCAACATCTTGGCAGGCCTGATCTTCAAAGAATTCCTTCCCGTTCCTCCATAACCTATCAGCACTACAAACATGGCAGCCAAGCCGCCGACAATCCTCGAAAAAATTTATGCTCAGCGGCAGAAGGACGTTGAACAGGCAAAATCAATTCCTGGTGCCAGTTTCAACGACTTGAAGACCTATTTATCCATGGGATTGGCACCGACTCAGATCGACCTTGTTTCCCGTCTGAAGCTCAATCCATCGACGAGCACAGATACTCCTTCTCTCTCACTCATGGCAGAAATCAAGCGCGCCAGCCCGTCGAAAGGAGAGATTGCGATGGATATCAATCCAGCACAACAAGCTCTCACCTATGCTGAAGCCGGCGCCTCTGTGATATCAGTGCTCACTGAGCCGACCTGGTTTAAGGGTTCTCTTTTCGACATGAATCTTGCTCGCCGTGCCGTAGATAAAATACCGAATCGTCCCGCGATTCTGAGGAAGGAATTCATATTTGACGAGTGCGTAAAGACCCGTTATTCATTCTGTGAAGTAATGACGGAGAATCCGTTCTTCAGATATCAGATCGCAGAAGCGCGTTTGTCGGGCGCTGATACAGTGCTACTCATCGTCGCCATGTTGTCGGAAGAGAGGTTAGAGGCGCTTTACACGTTTTCCGTCTCCCTCGGCATGGAACCTTTAGTAGAGGTCAACAACGCCACCGAGATGACCAGAGCAATGGGTCTCGGGGCGAAAGTGATAGGCGTCAACAACCGAAATCTGCACGACTTTCAGGTTGACATGGGAACCACGAGTAGGTTGGTGGACATGGTACGGGAAAAGGATATTGTCTTGTGTGCTCTGAGTGGTATTTCTGGTCCACAAGATGTCCGGACGTACAAAGAGCAGGGTGTCCATGCTGTTCTCGTTGGGGAGGCTTTGATGCGTGCGAAGAACACCAGCACATTCATTCGAGAGCTGCTAGAATGGCCTATGTTAGCTTGAAACAAACATCGTGCCTAAAGTACGTTCTATCCGTCTCGACAAAAAATTCCTATTGACTGCTTCTCAGCTACAATTCCAAGATTTTCGGACTCTATGAGAGGATACGATGTTCCGAATCTCCATTTTTGTCTGTCTGTATACATACAGTCTGAATTGGAACTGGGAGGTGGAAGGTACCGATTCGGAACGCAATTGCCACCCAGGGTCGCCGATTTTAAGAAGATATATGTGTACGTACACGGCATCTTGTATGTCGCGAACAAACACTAGAAGTTTAAAATGCCTGCTTACTATTAAGTAGAGTGCTTGAGCCGTTTTCCCCACTTGCCTCCAGCCATGCCAACAATACACAACACGTGCGTTTCCTTGTGTCTGACGATTCGTCATGATCAACGAGCCCATAACAGATTTGGATTGCTTTACATCGGAACTTGCGTTGGGTGTGTGTGAGTGAAATCCACGTTTGTTTCGAAGCGCCCCATCAATTAATACTGCGTAGTTTGTACGGAGGTATCGACCTTTGAACATAGGATTACGGATGAACTATTCTCACACGTTGGGTCATTCTCCAGTTGCTTGTCTTCAGGCTTGGGGGTATTTCAGAGCCTATGCGACCAACGATCACTGGTTAATCAAATCAGCGGTATTTTCTCTAAAATCACCTTGCTGCGACAGGAATCTCACGTTTCTATCCGTAGGTTACCACGGTTATTATTTGCGAAACGGTTCAAATGGCATTATGGTCCGGTATGTTTTCTACAACTCTGGCTCACACAAGCTGCGAAATAACGGCACTATGCTCTTAGCCTCCTTCTATGAGTACTGCGTTGCTGGTACTGCTTTCCTCTAGTTCCCCGTAGCGATCCTTCTTATCTCTTCCCTTTCGCGCAGGACATGGGAGCACGGTACTTGGTCTCGAAACACCCGTGCAGCCGTATGTCATTTCCCACCTCCGTACTTAGTGCAATGTTGTTCTGAGCCATTCCCGCCAGCCTCACGCAGATTCAGTGGTTCTTTGCTGGGGCGATAGGCATCATCGTCCAGATGTGAGTACTTGCCACGCTTCCAGCTTCATCATGGTCTTCGACATCATCATGCAGGTACTATTGTTGGCGTATTTATCAGAGTGAGTGCTTGGGATTCGAATTATGTTGCACCCTCGTATCCGACTGATACTCGTTCCCCAGTCTCCAAATCTACGATTATACCTATCATATTAGCCGCAACCGGATGGATTTCGTGCAGTGAGTGGGTTCCACTTGCTTCAGAATATCGTGAGCCTCATTTTCGGAATGTCGTTCAGTGGGGCTATACGGTACGTTTATAGTTCATCTATCCCCCTGGTGACTTTATCTGAGCGCGCCTCATATTAGCGTACTCTATCGTCGTCCTGTAATATCTTTACAAGCTTTTCGCCTCTTCGTCCATCACTAACGGTGAGCTAGGATGGATCCGTCAGCACAGTTTGTCCTCTTCACGCAGCCGAGGGTAGGTCTCACGATGGTAGTTTCTTATCAGTGGACTAACTCCAGATACTTCCATGAAGATGGTCGTATTGTCGACGGTCATCAATTCCACAGGGGCTCTATGTGACCTTGCCATATCGGGCACGATGATATTCTACCTGCAGCGCTCCAAGACTGGTATAAGGAAATCGACGAATATGATCAATCGAATGGTCAGTTTTTATCTCTGGGGGAATATAACGCTGAAAGTTTTCTGATATAACCCTTTCATCAGATCCTGTTTACTTTCAGTGCTGGTACGTTACGTCCAGCTTCGAAGAGCCTTCCCTTCCGAAACCTCTGTCTAGGTATACCCGCTAGTGTCTTTGCTGTTCTAGCTCTGGTATTTGTGAGTGGGTCCCAATTGATATCATACTATGCGACTAACCTCCGACCAGGAATGGGCACTGTACGTGTGCTTCAGGATCGGTATCTTCCAGATTCTTCCTCCAACTCAATTATATATAATAGCCCGAACACATTGTTATACATGTTCTTCTACCTGTTTTGTGAGTGGATTCACTCTCAATTCCTTCTCCTTTGCTGATGCGCGGCTTCTAGGTGGACGATGTGAGTCCTAGTCCGGCTTGTATCGATACTCGGAATGACTGAATGCGATTCTAGTCTACACCAATTCCCTCCTCGTGACACTCAACGGGAGGATGTACATTGTTGAGGGACCTAATCCCAGAGTGGACTTTCGTATCCCGGGAAGCCACCCAAGGCCTGAACGGCGACGCGTGAGTCAAGTTTCGCTCGTTGTGGTCCCTCTTCGGAGGCAAGATTTGTATTGACTTACATCGAACAGGGCGGAGGGCGCAAACCTCCTTCAATTCCCTTGGTTAGTATAGCACTCGAGAAAACAATGGAGAATGTGAGTAAAGCTTCTCCCTGGAGCCATCCTACGTGTGGCTCACCGGCCTACCGTTACCTCCATAGGCCCCTGAGGGTGAGGTTCAAAAGCCTACTGGTACAGTCGTCCCAACGGCGGACATAGAAATGGGTTCTCGAAATGCCAAGGAGGATTAGGCTCGTATAAGCTACTTGTAGAGTAAATTATTATCGATAGTAGGCCAACGATGTACTTCCACAACCGAGGTTGGCCGTAATTCAACTACATTATGCTTTGCCGCTCTGACCTCCGGCGCGGGAATATTTGCCGGGCCTGAACACGTCTCATTCTCGGACTCGAGCAGAGCTACTCATCCTTCCCTTCTTACTACGCCATCGCCATTTCTTCATCGACAAAGCTCTCTGAGACGACTCTATCTTTGTGTTAGAGAACCGTGTCTTCACCTTTCGTGAGTCCTGGGAAATACGGGTGTGAGTTTGAATATCTCACAGTTGACACGTATTTATAGCGCTCTCATAACATCGAACACGTCGACCGCAGGGTTAACCTGAACACTGAGGCCATGTCGAGGGCCTACCCGCTCCCTACGAATCTATCTTCTTCTACAGTTACCAACACCGCGTCGCTAGTCCGTATCGTTGCACTCGGTCTAATCTCTGGTGCTGCCATCGCATCCCGACTTTTCGCGGTCATCAACTTTGAGAGTATCATCCACGAGTTGTGCGTATTCGCCTGTTGTTTCTCGAACTTTTTACTGACTGAATGCATTCTTGTAGTGATCCATGGTTTAACTAGTGAGTTGGACACGTTTGGGTGCTCTGGAGGTGATGTTCATTCGAGTTTCTAGCCGTGCGACGAGGGTGCTTGCTGCCAAGGGCTTCTACGTATGTGACTGTGAATATCTCGTTAAACTTTGAAACTCACTCTGTATTAACAGGAATTCTGGAATTGGTTCGACCCGACGGCATGGTATCCCCTTGGTCGAGTCGTTGGAGGCACCGTCTATCCTGGACTCATGGCAACCAGCGGTGTCATTTACAACGTTCTACACGCTCTCAACCTCCCTGTCGACATTCGTAACATCTGTGTACTTTTGGCACCAGGATTCAGTGCTCTCACAGCATGGGCAACCTACATGTTCGTTGCAACACTTTCGCAGCCAGACACGTAACCTCATCTAATAATACTCTCCAGGTTTACTACCGAGATGAAGGACTCAAGTGCTGGACTTCTCGCAGCTGCTTTCATTGGCATCGTTCCTGGATACATTTCTCGTTCCGTCGCAGGTTCATATGATAACGAAGCCATCGCTATCTTCCTCCTTATGTTCACCTTCTACCTCTGGATCAAAGCGTTGAAATTGGGAAGCGCCCTCTACGGTACTCTTGCCGCCATCTTTTACTTCTACATGGTTGCCGCTTGGGGCGGTTACGCGTTCATCACGAACATGATACCCGTTCATGCGTTGGTGTTGATGCTTATGGGCCGATACAGCACGCGTCTCTACGTTGGATACTGCTCGTGGTATGCCATCGGTACTCTTGCATCGATGCAGGTCCCATTCGTCGGGTTCCAGCCAGTTCGTACCAGTGAACATATGGGTGCTCTCGGAGTTTTCGGCTTGTTGCAGTTGGTTGCCTTCGCACAATTGATTAGGTCCCACCTCTCCTCGAAGCAGTTCCAAAATCTCCTTGCCATCGCCGTCGTATCTATCGGAGTTCTTGGTGCCCTTGGATTCGTCTTCTTGACCTACAAGGGTTGGATTGCACCATGGACTGGTCGGTTCTATTCCTTGTGGGACACAGGATACGCGAAGAAGTGAGTACACCTCTGCTTCTGCAGATACTCTCAAACTAATAGTGTAACAGGTATATCCCGATCATTGCTTCAGTGTCCGAGCACCAACCGACCGCTTGGCCTTCCTTCTTCATGGATCTTCAGTCACTCGTCTTCATCTTCCCTGCTGGCGTCATCCTCTGCTTCAGACAGCTCCGTGACGAGCATGTATTTGTTATCATCTACGCTGTTGTCGCCAGTTACTTTGCTGGTGTCATGGTTCGGTTGATGTTGACCCTCACACCGGTAGTCTGTGTCGCATCTGCAATTGCGTTCTCCACCCTTTTGGACACGTATATTGATCCCACCGAACCCGAAGTTCCGGAAGAAGGGAAGGAGAATGCCGACGGGAAGGCGAAGAAGGAGACCGGTGGTTCTGCCGCTCTTGCAGCTGTCAGTGACATTGTCGCTGCCACGACCACCGAGGCTGCTGCTGGTTCCTCCAAGACCAAGACCGCGCCCAAACCTAAGGTCAAAGGTATCTGGGGCCTCGATACCCGTTTCCTGGTCGTTGTCAACGCCATCGGGATGCTTTGCTTCTTCGTTATGCATTGTACATGGGTCACATCCAACGCATACTCCTCTCCATCCGTCGTATTGGCTTCCCAGAACCCCGATGGATCGCAACATATCATTGATGACTTCCGTGAAGCCTACTACTGGTTGAGGCAGAACACACCACAGGATGCTGTTGTTATGAGCTGGTGGGACTACGGATATCAGATTGCTGGTATGGCGGATAGGCCGACTTTGGTCGACAACAACACCTGGAACAACAGTGAGTTATCGCGCGTTTTCCTTTCTCGAACTCTCGCTAAGCCACTCATCTTCCAATAGCCCATATTGCGACCGTCGGCAAAGCCATGTCCTCGCCCGAAGAAGTTGCCTACCCTATCCTCCGTAAACACGACGTCGACTACGTTCTCGTCATCTTCGGTGGTCTCCTCGGATACTCTGGCGACGATATCAACAAGTTCTTGTGGATGGTGCGAATCGCTCAGGGTGTCTGGCCTGATGAGATTCAAGAGCCCAACTATTTCACTCCCCAAGGAGAGTACAGAGTGGACGAACGGGCTTCACCTGCGATGAGAAACAGCTTGATGTACAAAATGTCGTACCATCGGTGAGCTAGCACTTTAATTCAGTGGCGGACCGTGCAAGCTAAACCCATTTGCCCTAGATTCTCTGAGCTCTTCGGTGGCGGACAGGCAGTCGATAGAGTCCGACAACAGAACATGCCCAAACAGGGCCCGACTCTTGACTACCTCGGTGAGAATTCCTTGTTCTCTTTGTCGTTCAATGAATTAATATCCAACCACTTTCCCCCGCGTTACAGACGAAGCATTCACGTCTGAAAACTGGATAGTCCGAATCTACCAAGTCCGGGATGAGGATGTTTTGGGAAGAGACCTAAAAAGTGCCAATGCATTCACTGCAGGCAAGAAGAGGAAGAGGACGAAGCCTGCGTCGAGACGGCGCGCTATTCAGCAATAAGTAGATTGGGGGATCTAGCCTCGTGTCTGTCTGTATTGTAATTTCCGAATAGGAGAGGAAACTACCGAAAAATTGGTATTCCATCGGATTTTTATGAATGTTTGCTGTCTGCTATGAAACGTGCTCGTACTTCGATGGTCGGCAGAAACGCACATGCTGACTCCTGAGCTGAGGTGAGCTTTATTGTTTTCTTGAGTCTTTTTGTGCAGTTGTTCGTTGCACAGGTCCGTATCCCAAAGGGGCTTTCGTAAGTCGACTTTGTTTTGTGTGCGGCGCAGCGTCGGGTATAACGAACAATCAAGTCAGGTGAAAGTTGAACTAAGAATGATCGGCATTCCAACGAGAGACGAAAAATAATAGTACACAATAGATACACAAATCCAGGCAGATCCAAGAGTCCTAACAATACCCTCCCCTACGTTACAAACTACTTGAACAGTTCGTGTCGTTCCGTCGTCGTGCGTGAGGCTAGGTGAAGAAGGGGTGGGTGTCGCAATAACCCTTCTCTGAAAACTTTAACCGAGGCCGGGAAATGTTGAGTCGAGACGAGGGGTGTTCGATGATCACCAGTAGATACGACGTTCGATGGTACGTTGATGAGTAGGAACTCTTGGGAGACTAGGGGGTCTCGAGTACTGGATAGTGCGCTTGACGCGGGTCACGGTGGGGTACCTGAGATAGGTGATGAGCAAACAGGTTCCAAGGAGACGTAAAATGAGGGTGAGAAGACATGCGGGGTGCATGAGGCCCGTGGAGCCATTCTCAAGGCGAAGAAAACTCACCAGTGGTTGTAAACCTCTCCGTCGAGCTGAACTTCGATGATTTGACGGCCCTACGAATCACGATGTGAGTTTTACTGCGACAACAAGAGATCCAAGGTTGCAGACGTACAGCGTAATCCACGTGAGCACCGACGACGAGACCTTCACGACGTCCACCATATCCGTGGTTGACAGCGACGATGTCACCGGGCTGGAGAGGGTGATGAAACGTTGCGTCAGACTATCTCCTCCAACAAAATTCGGAGCGAATGACGCACGATGATTTCTTCAGAAGACATTTCGGTATGCGAGTGTTGCTTGAGGGTGTAGTATTTGCTGCGTTGGTGTACGGCCGAGAAGTGCTGCTGGTCTTCGGGTCAGCTGCAGGAAGGGACGATGAAGAGCTTAAGGGAAAAGAGGTGATGGGGGAAAGAGATCAGGAAATGTTCGGTTTTTATAGATTAGATGGCCCATTGTTTCTGACGGGGAACACAAGGCAGCCTTGAGGCTCAGGGTCGAGTGTGGTAACCGCCGTAATGCTCCGCCCCGTCAGGCAAAGCTAGTTTGCGCTTCAGCGTTGTTCTGCAGCCTATCCGCCTCGGAGATGAACCAGTAAAAAATACAATAAAAACGTACCAGAAATTCCCTCAAGATTGTACAGGCGAGAACAAGAGGGAGGCTTTGGAATTTTCAGGGCGGGGCCATCGGACCAGGGCAGTTAGCCGACATTCTACCACGAGAGAAAATTCTGTCATGACATTGACTTTGGCTCCCAGTGGAAGCCAAATAGAGCGGTTTGGCGCGTGCGATCCTCGAGGCAGCTTGGCCTCGAGAGTCGTGTTTTCCCGTCGGTATTCGCGTTGGCGAATGGGTGAAAGAGCACAGGAATTATACATTTACCGACACAAAAATACAAGGCACTACCAACACCGAGCAGCACATATGTTCTACACGTTTCTTGCGCATGCTATCATATCAGCCTTCTCTTTCGCCGCAAGGCAGTCCATGATTCAAAGATTCCTTCTTGTCCGCCATCTTCCAACAACCCGGTCCAACCACCCCAAAAACAGTTGCCTAATACTCATGAAACCCTCGTCTACACCATCTACATCGGCGTGTATATCTGATGTCTTCGAACCCGCCATCCGGTTGCCTGTTCCAGTGACATTCGTCAACCGCTCTTTCACCCCCTGCAAGATATCTTCTGCGGAGTCCTCATATGCTTTCGTCACTTCCACACTTCGTATATAATACGGCCGTCGAACGGAGTATGGTGCAAGGCCGTTGTATTTTCTCACCAGAGCATTGACCTCATCGATGGCCTTTTCATGATACGAAATTTCTCGTTGCTCCCAAACCTTGTCACGATATGATTTGATGTCACCCAAGGCGAACTTTGCGAGGAGCTGTGGAGGGTGATCAGTGGTGAGGTTCCGTATGGCTCGCCGCGTCCATGATTGTCTGAGCAGGTCACGGAAGGAGGAAACTGCGTCATCCAATTCTATCAGGACGTAGCGTTCAGTTGGGAAGCTCAGACAAAAATTTGACAGGGATCGTACGCACCTGTTTGCAACTCAACCCATGGCGGGGCAGCGCCGTTTTTCCGAACGATACGGTTCATCAAGAACTCCTCTCGCCCGATGAACGGGTTGCTCTCTTCATGCGTACGTGCAAGCGGTTGACCTCTCCCTTTGACGTTGTTGAATGCCCCGGCGGCGCGTGCTCTCTGCTTCAAATTCAGAACAAAGTACCAGCCAAATTGAGGAGTAGGACAGACCTCTATACGTTCTTCTATTAGTCCAGCCCATCCCTTCACAGACACTGGATTTGGCCTTGCGCCGCCTGCCGAACCCGCGCTTTTGATTCCGAGCTTGTAGTCTAGAGTGGATTCCCTCGCTTGACCCAGCCTTCCGACCTGTTCCGTCCTTTTTTGTACTTCCTTCTCTTTTTTGCGAGCACGTTCGTCTTTTGCTGATGTACGATGAGAAGGGGGCGGTGGTGGTGGTAATCTGGCCAGTTTGACCGATGAAACAACATGAGAGGGGACCTTGAACTCCGTATGCCAGGGTCGATGAGCTTCCGATGATGGAAGAAGCGGTTCTGAAGCCCAAGAGCCCGTCTGTGAAGGCTGCAGAATTGTCGTTGAAGATGACGGCCTGTCCAATGTGACTCTGGGAGGTGTACGTTTTATCTTTTCGTCTGCAGTGCGTATCGTCCCACTTCGCAGAGGCTTGTACTTATCTACGAGCATGCGAAGAACGGCATCCTGTATGCTCTCATCACCAGTCCAATTCTCATCTCTCTTCTCTAGGAAGGTGAGGTGAGGTGATTTCTGCCTGACCGTTTCACCCCTGGCTTCTTCACGAGCAGCATCGCCAAAAAGCTTGTCGCTGGCCACATGCTTGGGTGAATTTGAGTACTGTGCTGAAGTGAATGAGAAGAATCTATGAGGGATACCGGGATTTGAGAGCAGACAAGATGGCAGTCGCATACAGAGTCAGAATGCCGACGGCTTACCTACGCGCGTGAGGTCCGCTCACAGTGACAGTGGCGCTATGAAATCCTGTGTCGGCGCCTATGTATATGCACCTTGCCCTTGATCATCATTAATCGCCATCGCCAACGTTCACCATGGCTCTCAACTGTGCTATGCTGAACCAGACACGAGAACCTATCCCTCTTCCCGACGAAATGTTTATCAACACTGTTGACTCTGGAGCCGAGGTCGTCTTGAACATCCCGGATGACTCTCCAGATCCCAGTGGCTCCCAGAAGATGAAGGCGATGGGGAGAGTCTGGTTGACTGACCAGAGGGTGCGCAAGTTCTTTGTCGAGTTGCAAATTTGGCCTAAGAAGCTGACTTGTTGTCCTCGCGCCCTCACTTTAGCTTCTGTTCACCTCGTCACCCGACTCTTCGTTTGATTCGCTCTCGATTCCCTTACCATCAATTCTTTCGACCAGATTTGAGCAGCCAACGTTTGGCTCGAACTACCTCTACTTTGAGGTTAAACCGAGCGGAGGCGGAGGTCTGACCGATGGAACTAATCTCCAATTACGGTTTAAGAATCGGGCTATGTTCGAGTTCGTGGCACTGCTAGAGAAGACTAGAGAGAGGGCGATCTACATGAAGAGGCAGGCTGCGCAGGATGAGGATGGACCACGTACGTGTTTCTTAAGATTCGAGCTCGTCCATGTTCTGATCTTTGATATGTGGCAGCAACATATACCTTACCAGAGGAATCGAGCACGGTGACATTGGTCAACGGCACACCCGTTGAAAATCCTCCCGAGTACGGCTCTTCTGCTAATTAGGTCAGGAAGAAGTGTATTTTTACTAATGACGGACGAATGTAAACCACTTGGATAACGGCTGTACTACACGGTGTGCTGCTCTATTTATGATATCACGTCAAATCTTCTCTCTCTCCATCGTCAACGTGGAAGGTTGAAACTCTGGACATTGTCGACGTCAGCCCAATGACTTTCGGTATGCACCGTGCATGGGAGGCGAACCTCTTCGATTGAGGCTTATGTTCAGATTTCCCGCTAATCCACCTGTTCGAGCGAGGCTTCACGCTCTCGCATACTATTGTCCATTTTGTGCTCGTGAAACGACTGATCATTGAATTGTGATATGCATGCTATCGAATGTGATATGTTATAACTTATACAAGCGACGTTCAACCAGACCAGACGGCACCACCGGGAGCAGTGTAGCTCTGCAAATTGTTGTAGATGTTGACCTATAGAGACAGATAGTCAGAAATTGCTTATACTATCCTGCCTGATTACTTTGCAAACTTACAGCGATACCGGGATCGCTGCCCTTGTAGGCACCGGGAAGAGCGATCTTCGGTGGGCTGGCGCTTCCTCCGCTGGAGATCTTGACCTGTGCGCAGCCAATGTAGAACTGAGCACCGGGGTAGGTCTGAGCGGTGTGGAGAGCGATCTAGAATTGATAGTCAGCTCCAGACTTCCACCCTAGTGTCGTGATCTGTTGAAGGATACTCACGATTTCGCCACGGATGAGGTACTCTCCGGCGGGAAGGGAAGCGGGGAGCTTGAAGCTGTGTTTACCTGGGAAGATCATATTTTAGCACGAAAACTTCCTAACGAGGAAGGACAGGCCTAAGTTACCTTGGTTGGTGTTGACAACATCAGTTGCCCATTGCTGGGAGCTTGGGTTTAGGAGACCAGAAGAATAGAGCTTGGTCCAGACAGTGCCCTGACCATCGAAGGAGGCAGCCGTCGATGGTGCTTTGGCAATGTAAACCTGGACGGGGCCTTTGTGTCCACCGGAGATGGGGTCCTCGCCGGTCCTCTGGTCGTGTTGGTGCCACTCGAGACTGTAAATCCAAGGCAAGCGTTCAGGAGCGATCAAAAGGAACAAAAAATATGTGGACATACGTGATCTCAGCACCAGATGGGACGGTGATGGTCTGCACGTTCGCACCGCTCAAGCCGTTAACGTTGCAAGTCAGATCCTTCGAGTTGACATCCGTGACCGGGTTGTTGTTGGGGGGGATACGCAAGCCAACATTCTTTCCTTGGTCGACGCCGTTCACCCACATGTACTGCATGGTGACTGTAGAACGGCTGCCTCAGGCGGCGTAAAGCGACGAAAGCAAGAGAGTTACTCACAGTGCGCATTGGCGAGGGCTGCCGAAGCAAGGAAAGCGAACACAGTCTTCATTGTGAGTGTGCACGGTTGCTGAGATTTCAACCAGACGATCCTTTTATATTCTGGCATGATTACCTCCGGGCTCACGGCCACGCTGAAAAGGCTTCGGGGCCCATGCTGAGGCTATTAGAAACGGAACGGACCCTACAATCAACATACAGATGACGAAGAGACAGTGCCCGAGGTTGAAGCGTGAATCAATGCATGGGTGATTTAACAAGAGTCGAAGGGCATATATCGGAGATGGCTGCTATCCTGTTTCCGGGATTGAATAAGGGCGTGGCACTGATAAAGTAAAAGCCTAACTCACGGATAATGATCCCTTTCGTTCTATATGACAGATTTCAAGGCGCATTTCACGGTGGCCAGTCATAGAAGCAGGTATAAAAGAGACTGCGCCTCAACAAGTCTTGAACGGCGAGACCTCATATCTCGACGCGCATCCTTCGACTGCCCGTGCCTTCATCACGCCGGAAGTACCTTTTCCGTGGATTTTCCTAGTCGCTGATGAATCTTCCTGCGTGCTTGCGCCATGAGAATCCTTTGCGTCACCAACACAATCGAGTGTTATTCATCACGCACAAATCGATTACTGTACAAATTCATTAAAAGTCCAAGGAACCGGCTGCCAAAAACGCGTGGGCCGATCCAGGTTGGTCCTTGGTTCATCTGCAAGAGGGCTCTCAGCCGGACCAAACTGGCCCTCCGGGGCTGGTGTAGCTCTGGAGATTATTGTAGATGTTTATCTGCGAGGACCGAAGACTTCAGGGCCTTGTATGACGACAAGAGGCGCAAACGTTCACTCACAGTGATACCGGGGTCGGTGGGTTTATAAGCACCTGGGAGAGCAATCTTTGACGGGTTGGCGCTACCTCCGCTGGTTATGGATACCTGAGCGCAACCTAGATAGTGCGAATTCAGTGCCAGTCAACCACACTATCACCCTTTGAATGAATACCGATGTAGAATTGTGCACCCGGGTAACTTGATGCAGTATGGAGAGCAATCTGGGGGAGTTCAACATGAACTTGGAATCAGATTTTTAGCTTGACGGTGTAATCCACTTACAATCTCAGCACGAAGAAGATATTCTCCTGCGGGCAAAGAAGCTGGAATGACAGCGCTATGCTTTCCTAGAAAGTGTAAAAGAAGTCAATGGAATGACCTAGAGCTTCGATCGAGAGCGAACTCACCGTTGTTCGAGTTTACGAGGTCGGTGGCCCAGGTTTGCGACGAAGGGTCAACGAGGCCGGAGTCAGCAATCTTCGTCCACACGGTGCCTTGGCCATCGAATGCAGCAGCGGTAGAGGGGGCTTTAGCTACATAGACGAGCACCGGTCCCTTATGCCCGGCAGAGATAGCATCTTCGCCAGTACGCTGTGCATGCTGGTGCCACTCGAATCTGAGAGAAGTGTGAATACGGGATGGTCCAGAAGATGAAGAGACAGACGTACGTGACATTCGTGCCAGCCTCGATCTGAAGGGTCTCAACGTTCGCTCCAGAAAGTCCATTGACGTTGCACGTCAAGTCTGTGGATGTAACGTCGGTAACCGGATTGTTGCTGGGAGGGATCCGGAGGTATTTGTTGTACCCTTCGTCGACCTTGGAGGGGAAAAGTCATGAGTAACAACCCGCTGCTCGCTGCTTCGATACGTACGCCATTGGCCCAGATATACTGTAAAGTGACTGCGAAAGAAAAATATGAGCGAGAAAGCACCCATGGCAGAAGACGAAAGAATCACAGTGGGCGTTGGCAAAGACAGCGAAAGACAAGAATGGAACGAGGAACTTCATCCTTAGCTTGCTCCAACTGTAGTCGAAGCTACGCCTGCATTTATAGGCTCCAAAGCTGGCCTAAGAACCCGTTCTGCTTGTTGAAGCAAGCAACTCGCCCGGTAAATTGGGCACCACCTTGAGCAAAAATAGCGCTGCCGAACGGTGGATGCGCTATACTGGTCTCATTGACGTCAAGGGCGCTTGGTTCTGGATATCTTCGGAAGTTGAAGAACATCGACGGGCTGTCTTCGACGAATGCAACAAGTGGTCAGACCACGGCACATCATCCGACGTTCATGCGAAAGGGGGATATTTCGGTAAAGGTACTCCAATCTATTCATTTGGCCGAGCACTTGAAGCTTTAAGAGTAGATTTCGGAGTGTGCAAGACTGAAAGTCGGTACAATTTGTCAGGTTGGAACAAGGATGAGAGCTCGCCGCCCGGCTAAACAAGGAGCCAGAGATAGGTGCGCAGGAAGTCGAGCCTCGAGGAGAGGAAAATTCCCAATCTACGGCCAAAAATACGTTGCGGTGAGGTTCCCGGAAACTCCCCGCGCCCTTTGGAGGATGGCCCCCGACATCGGTGGGTACGTTACTGGGTTTTGCATAATAGCGTGAACATGCGAAAAAAATATTTCGCCTTACACGGCCAGGACTGAATGATATGTGACGTATACGTCCTGGTTTCTATTCCGGGCCTGTCGTTATGATATGCGCCAGCTATTGGCCGAACATACCCAGAATAAATTGGGCAGAGCTCCGGACCATACGTTCCCTGTGGCCTGGCCCGGATAGTTTTGTCATGTCCGTGTCGTGTGTTGCCCATATTGTCCCAATATCTGTCATGTATCGCTACGACACCCAGCAAAAATATATCACCTCAAGTAAATATCGTCAACTGTGGCGCACATCGCGGCTGTAAGGATTTAGACACTGAACCTCAGCGCGAGCACTCGTATAAGAAACGTGCCACAACCAGTTTCATTAGGATGTATCAACGTATCAAATGTAGATCATAAGCTATCCTCTATCGTGAATATCGTGAATATCGTGAATGAATCGTAAACAAGAATTTGATTATGCGGATGATAAGATACGGAGCGGAGGGAGCGGATTCCGCAGATTCTGTAAAGCCGGAATGCAAGCCACAATGTCGAACAAAGAGAAAGGAGCGGCCCTCATGCAAAGATCATTCCCTGGCCAATAGTCCTCTGCCAAGAGATGGTGACGGGACTCATATCGAGGGTTGGCGTCTTGAGTTGTCCCTTCGAGGCCAGCCTATAGGTCCTCATATCCTTCATGAGGACGGTCTGGAAAAAACTGGTGGAAAGAATCAGTCAATCCCAGCGAGCTTCAGGTGGAAGGATAATTAACACTCACCTGCCAAGCTTATCCTGTTGTGCCTCGAGAGTTGGGCCCGCTCGTTTTGCGTCTTCTCGAGCCTCCATGAGTTGTTCGTCAACAAATACCCAGAATTCCTTTGCCCTGTATGACCTTGCACCGGACTCCGAAGAGCCTGCATCTGAACCAACCTCAGTCGCGAGATCGGAGGTGTCCGATACCGAGGACGTTCCCTGACTCGGAGACTGCAAGAGTTTCCGGAATTTCACCAAGCACACCCGCTATAGAACGGTAGAGTTAGAACGGTAATGACCGCCACTTCGATGAACTAAACACTTACCAAAAAAGCAACGCGGGCCAAATGGCCCCCCTTGATTTCCATACCTTGCACTCTGGTTGCCAGTGATTTACATAGCTCTTGAATGGTTTGTTGACCGCCGCCGTCGCCTCCACGCTTCTTGGGCTTCTGGACCTCGAGTGAGGCAGCAATCTGCACCAAAGCATCAATGACTTAGTACCCATCAAGCCGAACAAAGGAAGCCTTACCCTGGATTTTATGGTTCCTCGATGCTGCGAAAGGCAATCTATGACCAGAGTGCGGAGTGGCTCGAATTGGTACTCCAAGAACCCCTCCGGCACGTCGAAAAGGTGAGGCTCTCGGGCAATGAGGGCCTACAGCTTGTTAGAACTCGAGAATGTATTTTGAAGTGCCACTAGCTCACCATAATAGGTTCCGTTACTCTGAGGATGTATCCTGAGATATCGGGTGAAAGGAGACACGCCCACACCCGATTGGAAATGTGGTTCTATGGTATAGTCAGTTAAGCGTGCAATGGTGGCCGTAGCTTGTACTCACCCGGAATCCAGATTCCAACATCATGAGTGCAAACCGAGCTTTCTCCGCCTCCTTCAGAGCTGCTTGGTGCTGTGTGATCGAGGCCTTCATACTCCTAACTTCCGCAAACAATGTGATAGAACGCTCCCGGTCGGGCATCTAAGAAGGACGCGATAAAACTTCAAGCAAATGTGAAAAGGGTACTGCTAGGAGACCAGCTTACTTGTGAGAACTTTTCGACGTCTTTACGATCTTCGTCCTCAAGTTTGGCGTTATCACACACTTTGTCGGTATGAGACTTAATCCGTTTAGTGGTTCGTGGGGTATCCTCCTCTGGGACAAAATTGCGTTTGAGAAGCATTTCAAAACTTCTCGGAAGTCGAGGTGAGGGAGAAACACCTCCGGTGCTGGTCACCGTGTCAAAACCACCTTCACGCCGAATGAGAGGGCGAATCGGAGTCGCCTGAATCGAAAATGCCTGATGTGAAAGACCTTCAATGGGCTCCGCCACGTCTGAAGAAGAGGAGCCACTGCCAACGACCAATGTCGCGTTGGTACTTGAACTTTGAGGCTGGGAAAGTCCTGTGGCAACCGGTTCCTCCGAATCTTGTAGGAAATCATCCATCATACCCATATTCAGAGCCTTGAAAATGAAGAAAATAGGGAGAAATGAAGAGGGTCAAGAAGGCTGCTGTGTGAGAGTTGCAGAATCTTCCCGAGTGGTGAGAGTCAAGGTCGAGCCAAGCACCGTGACTGTGACAACACGTTGTCACCAAGATGGAACTGAGCTGCAACCGAGTCGTTGGCGAGTCGAAAACATGTCAATCGAAGCCCACTTTTCCAGTTGTAGGAGACAAATATATCAGAAAACATTTTCATACTTTAATTAGAAGCGGTACAAGTGCGCGGAAATGCTATGATCAAGAACCTGTCATGGGACTGCCGCCGCTGTTGGCCCGGGAATCACATCATGCTCTGCTACAGAATTGCGGACCACTATTGGTTCAGCTGTCTGTGCTCTAGCAAATGCTACAAGCCGTTTCGCTAAGTCTGGTTTGTTTCCACCAACGAGGAGCTTGAAAGTCCTGCACTGTGACTTGAGCTCTTTCTGCTTGAATCCCATGAGCTTTTCCTCGTTGTAACTTGTTAGAGGGAGCTCAGCAAGCTTTTGAGTGTTCTGAGATTGCGAGGTTGTGCCCGAGCTCGGACCTTCATTCTGTTGCTCGCCGCCGTGACCACCACCACCACCACGTGGCTGACCGTGGGGCTGACTACGAGGCTGACCACGGGCGCGAGCACGACCACCTGGACGACAAACTCGTTCAAAAGGCAGGATCTCCGAGGCTTCAGCATCTAGACTGCTGTCCCCATCTCCAGCAGCCTTCCGAGCCCGAACATGAGCCGCAGCACGTATGCGAAGAGCTTGCTGTTCGTCTGGTGACATCGCGGATCGATAAAGTACAGTTTTGAGCGGGGCTGGGAGAAGTCGCGAGATGACTGAGTGGTTATGGAGGGAATGCGTGTTGAGAATATAGAATGGAGTGTCGGAATGGTCCACAACGGATCGAGAAAGGGATGTCAGTTCACGTTCTTGACGGATCAAAATATCCTTGTAATCAACGCATTCTCCGGAAACACAGTCGTGCTGTACGTTCAATGCAGAAAGAATGTCCTGCGAATATTTTCAAGCATTGAAACACGATAACACGACAAAGGGCTCACCGTTGATTCGACAACACAGAACTCGTCACTGGGACTGATCACAGGCATGCGAAGAATATTGTGTGGCTCGGGAACGAAATCAAAACGCTCCAGAGTAATCGCCACAGCTTTCCAAGGCTCGGTGGCATCCACAAGAATCTCACTAACTCGGCCAATGTAGCTCTGAGTACTCTGGTTCAGCTTCCATTAATCAATCAGTGAGAGATGACCGCAAGTACCTTTCCTTGGTAATCAATGGCTGCAAAACTGTTGCAACGAATCCGATCCCCGTTGGTAGCAACAAGAGAGATCGCCGAGAGAAACTGTTTGTTTGAAAGAGAACGGAGCATGGGATTGCCGAAATTGGAAGCTTTGGAAGCATT
Organism: Marasmius tenuissimus; assembly: GCA_029532415.1. Lineage (NCBI taxonomy): Eukaryota > Fungi > Basidiomycota > Agaricomycetes > Agaricales > Marasmiaceae > Marasmius > Marasmius tenuissimus. The sequence goes on along the minus strand of JAQOTA010000050.1, from coordinate 4,594,926 downwards.
GGTGGCAGCCCAACTCAGGATCCCGTGGTCATGGCGCTCGCTGGCAGACGGGAGCATTGCGACACCTTAAAAAGAACGCTGATTAACTAGCCATGCAAAGACGCAGAGGGTTCAGCTCACCTGGCGGGGCTTCATTTGTGTCGCCCGGGATGGCTAGAAGCTTACGGAAATGGGTTTTTTCATGCATATATGCAAGTATTTTCTCTCCCGCATGAACCCATTTACCTGTGGTAGGGTCGATCCATGACCCCCCAGTAACGATGTGTTTGGTTGTATCTTGTGACGCAAAAGCTCTGCAGGAATCACGGCTCGGGGCCTGGCGGTTACTATAAATGCAGCTCAGGCGGAAAACGTGATTGAACGATTCATAACGTTCGGTAGAAAATATCAGTGCTGGTCCAAACCGTCGAATATAAGCCGGAAGATGGACCAAAAAATGGAACTTTGGTTTGGATACGAGGATACTGGGTGAGCATTCGGCCGTTATGTTGAGGAATGCTTGGATAGTGGTCGATAATTTGCACTGAATACGACGGTCAATAGTGTTACCGAAGGGCGAGGTGTTACGCACCAGATAATCTTCAAGATCCTCAATTTTAGTGTGCCACACCAGAACCACCAACTCCCCGATGATAGTCCAAGCATCCAGTACTTTGCTCGGCACAAGGTCGTAGATCAGGAAGGGCATCAGCTGTGCCAAGCTCTTGAAATGCTTGCCGATAAGACTGCCTTTATACGCACAGATGTAATCAGCAGACAACTTTGGTATATTCAAGCCTGATATATCGACCGAGGCAAGGCGGACTTGAAACGTCGAAAACTCTTTGTTCTTCTCCAGAATGTGGACAGTTTGCCCCCAGAAATACTTGACCACACCGAGTAAGATTGTATGTAATATTTCCGTGGGTGTGTCTTGGTGTATGTCAACGCCTGAAGGGGAGAGATGAACAATGAGGAGGGAAATAGCCGGTACGCACATACCAGGCATCCCTATCAACGGGTTTATTCCGTGAAGCTCAATCACGCGCTTCACCTCCTCCTCCAAGATCGCCTGAACTTCCTCCTTCTTCAAGTCGGCACTGCCCGGATGTTTTCGGGCATACATTGCCTTACCAAGCTCAACAATAGCCTGGAGAGCGCCACCGCACATCGAGTCACTCACACCCGTTGTTGATTTGTGGACCCGCAACTTATCCGTTGCACCATGTAAGGCTGAAAGCCGAGCCTGTTCCTGAATATGGTTTGCCGTTTTCTCAGGAGTTCGGGGCGTTCCAGCCTAAACATAATTATAATCGGTCGAGGCGAAAGAAGATTGAAGAACGTACCTCAAACAGGCACGAGAATCCCTTGTCGCTTCGCTTTTCCTCCTGGGTTCCGCCGACTTCACATGTACGACAGAAAAAGTTGCACTGCAGCCCGCCGTGACTGCATTCCTCCGCCTGCATAGGATTGTCGCTGCCCCAAAAGTGAGCATGGGGGACAAGGAGACATTCTTCGTTGTGCTTGCAATCATACGCTTCGACCCCGTTTTCGGCCGCCTTCCTGTTGCCGCGAGGTCAGCATGACGATCAGATGAGAGGAGAATCGAACTCACCCAATACTGTCCTTCAGAGCCTTCACGAGTTCCATAGGTGTCGCGTGGGGAGATGACGTGACAAACCTCGTACAGAACTCCTTCTCAATCATCTGGCGTGGGAGCAACGCATTTGACATGTATATCGCATGGTGCTTATTCCACTGCTTTGAAATATTGCCACTAACGTCATCAAGGAAGATGATGAGAGGGACGCCATATACCATGCGTCCGTTGGCAGCCTCTCTTCGTGGATGTGGCATGCGAGCCTCATAAGACTTCGAGCAATCTGAGTGACCCAAGGTCAGAGTTGGACGAAATAAATTGCAAGGGAGGTGAGGCGCACCTGAAAAGCCACAGTCAAGACTTCCTGTTCGACTCAGGTCTTCAAAAGTCTCTTTGAAATCAGCTGTCGGGATGAACATCTTTCGTCCGACAACGAAGCCATTCTACAGTGAGTCAGCTTTCAGAAAGTACAGAATTCCATAGAGTTTGTCACTTACCGGCGTGCATTGTACATCGTTCCCCACTGCGTACAAAACATCGACCAGGAGTCCGCATCTGTCGACATCGGGTTCCTCTCTCGTAAAAAATCTATCTGGAATGAAAAAACTGCCCTGTCGGCGTCGCAGAAGCTCTCCGACAAAGTAGATCTTGTCATCGACACGAGCCGTAACAGTCAAAAGGTCCCGTTGCAAATCGAGGAGCCACTTTTTCCCGTTCCTCAGTTCTGACATACCATCACGGCCATCTTGCGGGTATTCTGCCATCGCGAATCGAGTTATTGGATTTGAGAAATCCTGTGAAAGCCGGGCCATCTTTAATCATACATTATAGGAGGGTGAAAATAATGAGCACTCTCACCTTTGCAATGGCTTGAGCAATGTCGTTGATATAAAAAACAGTCCCCGAGCTAGACACTACTTTCTCGGTCGGATCTCCCACCACATCCTCAATCGAAGCCTGAACCTTTTTCAAGGTGCTCAGAGCAGGGACGTCGTGAGCTCCGAGAGCTTTCGCCCACGCAAGAACAGCTTCCTTCTGTGCTTCCGAGAACCGTATTCTGGCCGAACCAGAAAATAGTAACTGAGTCAAGAACATCTAAGCAGGGGTTTAAGTCAACAGAGAATAAACCGAGCTCAAAAGTGATGGTACGAACCAGCATTGAAGGCCAAGGATAAGTTGAGAGGTTAGAGTCCGGAAGGTTGAAAGTCTTACGTCGGCCAATGAATTCTGAATCCTTATTAGCTTGGTTCGAGCAGCTATCGCCTTCGCCCACAACAGCATCCTCATGTTCTTGGCCATCATCAGGCAACTCAGCCGATCCTCCAGATGCAAACCTCGGAGCAAGCTCGCAGGAGATGATTGCCTCGGACTCCAAGGCACGAATAAGCGGTTCGAGGTAGTCTCCCGCCGTCTCACCTTCATGAGCAACAACTATCTCTCGGACGGTGGGAGACCACAAGTCTGATATCATCATGTCCTCATCGGGGTCATTGTATGTGGCATGAGGCTGACCCGAGGAGTCCTGGAGTGGCGACGATATAGCAAGGGTCCCCTCTGACGTTGTCCGCACACCTTGATTATTCACAGAACTTTGTGTGTCAAGACCAGTGTCGTTCAGTGTTGGCTGACAAGCAAGCTGCCGCTGACTTCTGATATGCTTCCCACTTCCGGAATGGCTTTTCAGATCCTTTCGTTGAAGTGTTACATAGCTTCCAGCTCGCCTAGGGCAGATCATGCACTCCAGAACGTCGTCCGAGGGTCGTAGAGGACGGTATGAAACAATCCGGAAAACTGAGAGAATGTATTTTAGATCTGACTGTTGCCTCGTTCACGGATTCATAGACGCACCAGATTCCGTTATATCGTCCATTCTCCTCTAAAATTTCAGTATTATGGGGGGTGAAGATGGTGGACAACAAAACACAGCTGGAAGGGTGTTGCGAGCAATGAGCAAAGAGGGAAATTCGGACTTGACAATTTCCAAGCGATTTCGACACCCCGGCCCGGCTGGCACGGGACCATCCGCGTGCATGTTCAAGCCGCACTCAACGTTCAACCAACACCTCGCGTCAAACCACTTCACCATCTCCACTGTACAATGTCTCTGTCTTCATCCGTTACACATTCTTTTGACCATAAAACCTCTCAAAATAATACCAATCGCTTTCCTGGTATTCTCATAACCCTCGAAGGCGAGCTGCCTCCCGAACTTGCAAACACACAAGTGGTGAGTTGATCCAAGTCTCAGTCTGTCTTTGCCAGTCTGAACAGCATTCAGCCTCTTCAGATATCCCTTTCTCTTCCAGAACCGTACCGCTCGTTTCTCCAGCCGGTGGTGAATCAATTTTCGGACTCTTCAACATCCAGTCTCATACAGGGAGCGGAAGACGATGAGATGAAGACAACTATTGTGAGTATTATCTTCTCTTTTCTAACTCAAGCCTCACTGTTTTTCAAGGCTCTAGATGCCGCTGAATTCTCCAGCCCTCACGGCTCTCAAACTCCCTCCCAAGTTCCTGACCCGCCGTGTTTGGTTCTTTCGCCTACCTTCGACTGTCACACCTCCAACTCCTGGATCGCATTGTACGAGAGTATCGGACAATGGATGGGTAATTTCAGAGCGCATAGAAATCTTTCAGAGGATTGGGAATGGGGGCGGGAGGTTTACTGGATGGCATTTACTGCGGCTTTCCCCAACTTTCCGAGTGGAGACTGGTCGAACTGGGATCCGATGATTGACCTCGATGGGCCTTATGTTCAAGAGTGGCTAGGCTGCGAAAGAGAGGAGGAAAGCGAGGAGGGAACATCTGGACATTCCGAGGAGGAGACGAGGGGAAAAATATGGCAACGGTTTCGTCAACATGTCTGGTCGCGGTACTCGGTCCTTCTCTGATGCTGATACTGATTTTGTTCATTCTGTGTGTGTACAGTACCCAACGTATAGTGGTCAAGGATCGTGCGCCCTTCTCCAGTACTGGCTGTACCATGACAAGAGCATTGCAAGTAGGTATCTTATCATTACTTGCCTTACGTGGCTTCAACCTCTCAACCCTCTATCGCGCGCTTCATACGACATGTACATTACAAACCCTCTACTTGTCTGCTGTTTGAAAACTTTTACGTACTCTTCTCCAATACCGGCTTTACTTCCAGTACTTCATCGCGCACTACATTCGATTTGTACACTACATACCCATCACCAACTGTTGCTATCCGAGAATTCTATGCTCTTCAATACTGGCTTTACGACGCGATGGAGGCATTTAAGGCATAGAAATCCAATCAATTTGTATTTTGGTTATCTTCCATGGTAATGAGGCCTTTTACACAGTACATTCGGTCTGCGCATTGCTGCCATCGGAAAAGGCTTTATGAGCCTCGCGGGCCTTTTCAGTTCACTGGATATTGTAGCGATACATGGCAGATATTGGGACAATATGGGCAACACACGACACGGACATGACAAAACTATCCGGGCCAGGCCACAGGGAACGTATGGTCCGGAGCTCTGCCCAATTTATTCTGGGTATGTTCGGCCAATAGCTGGCGCATATCATAACGACAGGCCCGGAATAAAAACCAGGACGTATACGTCACATATCATTCAGTCCTGGCCGTGTACGTGACCCGGTCCGACACCTCCAGCCGCTGTGGCAACATGGACATTTGACCTCCGTCGGGATATCCCGCAGTGGCTTTGACCTTCTCTGACTGGAATGTGTACCATTGAAGCCCACAGGTATGATTATTTATCCTCTTCTGGGATGTCTCAACTGGTTCAGGCTTGCCTGGAGTCAGTATTGTGGATAGAAGTCAGAAAGCTCGCTCGAAGCACAATCTTGCAGGTCTCTCAAACCAACGGCAGTCCATACCGCCCCACCGGCAGTATGAGCGCTCCGAGGAGCCCGACGTGAAATAAAAAAATCGCGTGTTCACGCTATTATGCAAAACCCAGTATTGTTCTGGTCATGGTTTGCTGACAAGAGCGAGAAGCGACAAAGACTTCGACCGGCGGCAGCGCTAATAAGTATGCCACGCGAATGGAACTGATGGCTCGGATATTGCCGATCCTTGACGAACGCAGGCTTCTACTGCTTCGACCATTCTCCATGACCATAATCATGGCTTTGACCTCAGCGAAAGCTCTAGCACAACTCATCAGTAGCTGCTGCAGATCGTTCACCTTCAAGAATAGAACACAGATGACCACGTGTCCTATCTTTGCTCTCACAGGGGGCAGAGCGCTGAAGCCTTGAGGAGCCCCGTGTCCCTTCTCACTCTCCTACGATGTCCGACGTACCGCAATCTGCGAGACGCAGGAGCTCTTCTACCTCAACCTCGGTGGACTTGTCTATTACAGACAAGCCCTTGGCGCAACGATTTGCGGCCCGCGAAAACCCTCTCGAAGGGATACGGGAGGTGTGCTTCCGAGTCAGTCTGCGATTTTCATCTCCGATTCAAGATCGTTGCAGGAGGACGCAGACGTTGGTTATCGCGAATATCAGCAGGGTCTTGAGATAGATATCACAAACGAGCAGGTCAGTAACGTTCAAGATTCTTAGGAAGTTTGCCCATTGATCACCAATGTCGGGAGGTTAGAATCGCGTGAGCTCAGTGATGACTGATGTCTTGAGCTCCGAATAGCCTGACGTTGTTTGAGGCAGAGACTTCGATGGAAAATAGATCTGCTCGTCTTGCCCATCTTTGTCGTAGGATTTCTTTGTCGCCTTTCCGAGCTCAAGTAAAAACTCTTGATTCCAGATTACCCAAACCTTGCAGTTCCTCGACAAGACTGCCCGTCAGTCGTTTACATCGCCATATCGCAGATCCTGTACTAATCATATCTAAACCTACCAGTCAATTATGCAAACCTTTTCGGTTTTCGAGAAGCTCTTAATCTGACGGGAACTCAGTTCAGCTGGTTGGCTGGAGGTAGGTCGTTGTCCTCGTTCATCGTAAACCATCACTTGTCTCTATTGGTCTGTAGTCGTCTATGCTGTAAGTCGCTCGGGAACCCATGGTTGTTCAGCTGACCACATCCCAGGGATATTTTGTCGCGCAATACCCGGCATCATATCTCATCGGGCGTTACCCAGCGCAGCGCATCATGGCTGTCTCAATTGGTGCGTACTTGGAATCCACGAAGCCTCGAATTCGTTTTGAATGTCGCTTTCAGTATGTTGGGGAATCATCGTCGTCACGATGAGTATGTGACGGACCCATAACCCCTACACACACTGTGTTTGCTAAGATCTCCATCTCAGCTCAATGCACAAGCTTCGCAACAGCGAGTGAGTTTTCCTGTTTTGCACAACTCCATACACGATCTGACTTGAAGGTACAGTGGTCAATCGCTGTGAGTAGTCTGAATCCATTCGACTTGAGGCTTTTTGTGGTTGATCGGAATGACTCTAGTTTTGCTCGGGATATTTGAAGCGTGTATTACTCCAGGGCAGACACTCATGACGTGAGGAGAGTTATCAGTCTATTTCGTGAGCTCATTAGCGTGACTTTACAGCGGGTTTTGGTACACTCGCCACGAAATCCCGCTTCGGCAGTTCATATGTTGGTGAGCTCTGCTCGAAAGTTGTATGCGTGGCTGAACCCTTTGTCTACTAGGGTATTCTGGATTGGGTTGGGGAGGGATCATTGGCTCCTACATGTCCAGTAAGGTTCTTATAGGGTGTCTCTTTCAACAGGCCTCTAACGCTTCAGCGTAGCTGGAATATCCTCGATAAGCGATACAGTTCCAGGGCCCGCGAAATGGCAGTATATGTGAGCTCTCTCGCCCCTTTTGTGTAGATTCAGTCCTTCTCAACCCCACGATCCCAGCTTCTATATAGTATGAACTCGAGGTCGCGGCGTTGGTGTTTGGCCTGATACTCCAATAGCTCGGGGGCGTTACTATTATCTGGGGATTCATCGTTTGGTTCGCTCTGGCGGACTCGCCCGCTAACGCGTGGTTCTTGAGCGAACAGGACCGCATCCTCTGCGTCAAACGGGTCTCATCGAACCAGACGGGTATCAAGAACAAGCATTTCCGGAAGGAGCAAGTCTGGGTTGCAGGTAGGCGAAGAACCCAGTCGATATCCTGATGATACTCAAATGGTAGTATATCTCAGCGCGTGATATCAAAATCCACATTCTCTTCGTCTCTGTCTTCGCCGCGGCCATACCAAACGGTGTCTTGAGGTGAGTCCCCATGGCAAACACTCCGGGACCGACTTACTGAAACCTCTGTCTCCTAGCTCCTTTTCGACGCAAATTATCAACGCAAGTCTTTTCACGTAACGTTATCTCGTGTAAATGGACGATCCTGACGGCGTGCTCGCAGGACATGGGCTTTAGTACGACGAAGACGACTGTCCTGAAAAGTGTTGGTGACATCGTCCAGATCTTGGCCTTGTTTATCGGTGGTGCTATCACTATGAAGTTTGAAAACAGTAAGCAACACGTCGCTGAGTCACCGATATGTTCTTAAACACCCGCAGCTCGTTTGATAACCTCCACAGGAGCGAACATAATCTGTACAGTGGCCGCTGCATGCACAGGCTATCTGCCGGAGGACAAGAAGTGGATGCGGCTGGTAGCATTTTGGTTCACAAACTGTCAGTCGGTCGGGTTTGCCGCCAGTCTGGTTATGGTCTCGTCGAACATGGGTCAGTGGTTGATGAGCGTGCAACTTGAAGTTATCTGCTTGGGTATTTCTCACAAACGACCGTTTACAGGTGGTTACACTCATAAGACAGTCGCCAATGCGGTCGTATTTACGGCTTATTGTTGGGGCAATTTCGCGGTGAGTTGCTTACCCTAGATGAAAGATATCAGCGGGCTAATCGTGGTGCAATGCTTGAAGGGCCCCTTCGTCGTCAAGCAAAGCGAGGCACCAAGATTCCCCACTGCCATGGCTGGATTACTCGCCGGGTATTCCATCAAGTTAGGTTGCCAACTCATCCTCCTGGCATAGTACGTAGCTACCATCATCACGCATCTCAATCCTACTGATCGATATAAGTTTGGTGATGTTCAATAATAAGCGGAACAAAGTTTACGGACCCCCGGACGAACCTGCCAGTAGGGAAGCTGGGATGCAGGACAAGACAGAATACGAAAACAAGGTCCGAGTTTCCAACCTTGGCCGACCCGATGCCCGTCGAGAAAACTGACAGTTTATCCAGCACTTCCGCTATGTTTACTGATCCAAGTATTCCAAATTATGTCTCTGGACGGACATTCGAATACAGTGATACAAGATTGTAAGAGCAACGAACATTCAGCAATACAATTGAGTTAGTGATCAATAATTAAAACGACGATTTTAACAACACCAAAACGGGACCAATTAGAGTCCAGTAATGGTACAATGTGGCGCAATGTTCCACGAAGAACCATACCCTCACTCAAAAGTCGTTCCGGGCTGTAAATACCATAAATGGGTCAGAGACGGTGCTTCGGACACAAAGATGAAGCAAGAAGAACCCACGAGGATACCACTTGAGGGTCGTTCCAACCTGGTATTTCTGGATTGGATACAGGACAGCAACTCGGTTGATTTTCCGCGGCCCATCAGACTCTTCTGGCATCCGCCATCTGGGAATTTCGCTGGTGTTGTCACGATTCTTCCAGTCCAACTGTTCTTGTACGATGGGAGACCACTCAAAGTCGCTTCGATCTTTCCCCTCGCGTTCCAAGCGAGCCTCCTCTTTCCTGCGAGTTCGTTTGACGCTAGAAAGAAAGAGATGTCGGTTTGGGTCGTCAGGACATGTGGCAAGTTAGTGGCATTTGCGGGAGCACGCACAGGTTCCGATGGGCAGAATACCCTCCATGAAGTGAGAGGGCCCGTTTTGCGGCAGATGCGGAGTCGATCCACATGGAGTTCTGAACAAGGTCTTGGATGTCCTCAGGTCTGAGCTACAATGAATGAGATACCATTTGTCAAGAGCCCTCAAAAAGATGGTTTTCTCGACGTACCACATACAGTCGGCAGGCGTCCGACACGCTAATTGGCCCAATTATCTTCCCCAACCTCCATTCAATTTCCTTAGGGTCTGGCATTTCCGGCCTGCAGATAACTTTATACGGTCCTTTGAGAATCATTGGAGGCGGTTGTGGGAAGAACGCATGGTCTCTCCAGCTTGGAACGAATTCTGGGGCCTTTTTCCGCTTTTTTGGTGATTGACTACTTTGTGTGGCCTTCACTTTCTCATCATCAGATTCTCCGTCGCTATCTCCTTCACAGTTGAGGGCCTGTTTCTTGAGAGTCGAAAGGTATTCGACCTCCTTCAAGGGGTATATCTTCCGCGACGAGTTCTCTTGTGTTTGGTGAGGTATCGTGGCCAGGTCATGCTCGTCTAGGCCGTAGACTGTCTTGGCTTGCGTTTTTGTGCAGATCTATGTCGATTACTGGGGTCAGCGACGAGAGGAAGAATTGGCAGGCGCCGCCTGGTTGAAAATGACTCACCACATCCGGGTTGTCACTCCCGCCAGGGACGCGATAGTCAGGGTCCACCGTCCACGTCTTCAGAGACGCTTTCCATTGGGAGCGTTTCGCTCTTATACCGGATGCTGGGCGAGTCGACTTGGTTCGAGTGGGGGGCATGAGGAAGAATGACTTAGAGGAGGACGATGGTGGTCATTTGTAGAGGTGCAGCTTTGACACACCCGCGTCCAATTCTGCGATCATTTTGTGCCACAACTGTCACGGTCTCTCGACGAGCAGGTTGGCACTACAGACATGGCAAGAATACGGATATGTACATATTGAGGTCTGAGAATACACACGGTCAATATTCCTAGAAGATACAGATCTTTGATATACATTCAAGAAGATGCAGCACAACTGAAGGAGATTCGAGACACGCTGGAGAGGACGTCAAGTCGGAAGGTAACGTATTTACCTCGACGAACAGGAAGCAAGAAGGGCTCAGGATAACCTAAAAATATCCCCAAGCTTCAGATAGGATGAGCGAAGTCGGACGTCCAATTCGAAACGACGAAGTACTCACGAGGAGACCATCCTGTAGGTTGACCCATTTCATCATACTTTCTCTCAATAGGATATAGAACCGCGACCCTGCGGCTCATGATGGCGTTCATGTCGTCGCCTTCATCATTCATGTCTTCCTCTGGTTCGAATTCCTCTGGTGGGGCAAGGGGGGACCATTCGAACTCGCTCTTCACCTTACCGACCGCTGTAAGGTACCGCTCCTCCTCCAATCGTTTACTCAGGACACTGGTAGGAAGTTCGCTAAGCGCAAGACAATTATCTGAGACATGATTCCGAGGAGTTCTGACTCACAGCCCTCGATGAGCAAAGAAACCTCCATGGAGTTGGACTGCTCTTCTGGCGACAGTCGAGAGGTCAATCCAAGGGGACACCGAAGAGAGGTCCCGGATGTCCGATGGGGTAATCTTCGGGGATGACCGACAGATAGATATCAACTTGAGTGCCTTCGGTGTCATGAAGAGCACTTACACAGTAGAGCCGACAAGCATCCTGAACGGCGACGGGTCCTGCAATTTCCCCTGGCCTCCAAATGATTTTCACCGGATCCGGGACGAGAGGAGGAACTGATAGATAGTAGTTGTTGTTGATGATTCTCGGGGCAATCTGCAGGGTGTTTCCGGAGGTGAGACTGGTATTTGCGGCCTCGGGCTGCGGTGGTGGTGGTGGTTCAGGAAGTGACCTGAAGGGAGCACCTGGATAGACGACACGGTCAACCACCATCTCCATTTGCAAAGCCCTACATTTCCGAGCTTTGAGGTTCCACAAATCGTCCCCGGAGTACCGTTTCATGGGATGCTTTACGGAGTGAGGGTTCTTCATCTGTCGATAAGGTAGCGTCGAAATCTCGCGGTCGGTTAATTGATACGTTTTCTTTGCGTAGGTTAGGCAGCTCGTCTGGAGATAGAATGAGCTGGAATAAGTATACACATCAAGCGCTTTTCGGCTAGTGGAACCGCACCCTTGTGCCTTTTGCATGGCGATAATTTGGATCGAATTCCCATGGGGGTGGTAGCGATTGCAGCCACGCCTTGTGAAGCTGTGAATCCGGTCTGGGATCAGTCGAGTCGTTTGTAGTTTTCTTTTTTTGTGCATTCTGAACGTTTTTGCGAGCAGGGAAACTTGAGCTAATTTGCTTCGAGCGTTGGGGAGGCATTTGGACGTCTGGAGAAGAGAAAGTTTGAGATCGGGTTTTGCCGACTAGAATCTCCAGCCTCCGCCCCATTGCTGTGCACATTGCAAACGTCCGCGTCAACATCGACATAATCGATTCTTCCGCTCTCGCTCATTCTCAGGTGGTTCCGAATTGCCAATAATCGCGTTCATGCATTACAAAGAGAATATTCTATGTTAAACTCGGGGTGCCCGGAAAGTACGTGCCTTTGGGAAGGGACTCGATGGCGTCACGGTCGATATCCTCAACTTTCGGATATCCCGCAACATTCATCATGATATCGAACTCAGCCAACAGACCTTTCAAGACGTGTCGGACACCTTCCTCACCACCGGCTCCTAATGCCCATACCCATAGTCTGCCGATGAACACAAACTTAGCTCCGAGAGCCAGAGCTTTGAAAACGTCTGCAGCACCACGAATTCCTGAATCGAACATTATCTGCGTTCTCGTGAGCATCTTGACGGCGAGTACTAAGAAAAACCGAACTCGCATAAGTCTTGTCCCCGACAGCATCCACGACCTTCTCTAGAGCATCTAAACTTCCTATCGCACCATCGACCTGCCTTCCTGCATGGTTTGAGACAACAACCCCGTCCACCCCCATCTCAACAGCCTTTCTCGCATCAGCAGCACTCTGTATACCCTTGATGCAGAACGGTTTCCCGCCAGAGATTTGCCTCCACTGATCCATCAGCCACGGAAGTCTCTCCCAAGAGAATGAATGCCCGTACCAAATATTCTCGTCGATCCACTTGGCGCCAACCTTGAACTTGTCCTTTTCCGGATCCAGATTCACCTCTTTTAGCCTCTCGAGGAACGCCGGATCATTCAGCCCAAGATCCCCAGCGCCGTGATCGTGATAAAATGCGTAGTTACCCATTGCAACGTCGTCGTGCCGCCATGCCAGCTGCCAAGTGTCGGTGGTAAGAATACAAGCAGTGTAACCCGACTTATGAGCTCTCTCCAACATCGAGATGGTGACCTTGTCGTCCGGGCTCCAGTAAAGCTGGTAAAAGCGTGGACCACTGCCGTTAGCTTTGGCCACGTCCTCGATGCTGTAGCTTCCCGCAGATGACAGGCAATAGGGAAGGTTCAACTCTCCGGCGACCTTAGCTGGGGAAAGTTCTCCAGTTGGGTGGTAGATACGGTTGATTCCAATGGGTGCGAAGCCTATAGGTGCTGAAACGCGGTGACCCAAGATGGTGGTCGAGGTGTCTCGCTGAGTGGTGTCCACGAGTGTCCTGGGGATTACTTGATGACGGTAGAAGGCTAATCGGTTGGCATAATGGGTCCACGATTGCCCGGCGTTGCAAGCTGAATAGAGCCTGGGCTCGCGCGTGAGCGAGGTGAAAGCCAAGTGTGAGGTGTAGATTCTCGTACCAACCATTCTTGCTCAGTCGTTCCTCGGCAAGTTCTTTTAGCTTGTCTGGGTCTGGTAAACGTATCACTATTACTGACGAGTTACGTTCATGCGCGCGCGAACTCACGGGTGTTAAATGGTGGGTGTTTCTCTTCATTAGGGGCCTAAAATAGTTCCCTCTGCATTAAAGCCCATTGGGGTGTAGTGCGAGCCTGGATATTCGGATTGTTGGGGTCGCTCATTGTTGGATGCAGCTGAAGTTGAGCTTGAGCTATAGGAGTTATATACAGGAAGGAACATAGGTTTCATCACCTACGATTTGAAGGGTTATTCATGGTCCATAAATTGGGTGACATCAAAGATGACGGCCTCCGATGGTCAGAAGAATCAGATCTCGAATGTTTGTGGGTTGGATCTATGCGCGCGGGAGAATATCCGACTCGCGATTAGAATGCTCAAAGTGATATGTAATGGGCCTCTTACTGTACCATTCAAACTGCGACATTACACGGACAGCCGATAAGATAGGAGTCCCAAACTTAGCTTCTCTTGCTTTGACCTCAATACGACATGGGATGTGCCCACCACCGACCAGATTTTCGGGTATCCGTTCAACGGGAAGTGCAAAAGTCCGAGGTTGAAGAGGACTGCCGACCGATGGTACGCCATCGGAAGTCCAGCATCACGGGCATCCATTAGAATTCCAACGGACGGCCACTTGCGGGCCTGGGGCCATGTTCGTAAGATACTGTCGTCCGGAACAGCCATCCAAACAACACGAAAGAGAGGATGAGAAATAGGCTCCGACTTTTACGACGCCTGTTCATTGGGACCCCGACGGATGCCCAAGGACGCCCTTGAAATTGGAGAACATGCCCATCGGATATCCGATGAACCTGGTTGGTGTAGGAATAGCCCTGAACAAACAATGGAGGTTTTGAGAGCTTCGTCGTCGCTGGGAATGAATGCGAGACTGGTTCACATTCCGAAGTTGTATGAACCATACTTCGGCCTCAACTTGGCCTCAACGCGGAATTTTTTTCGGGCCAATTCACCCGGCGTCTCTCGAATTGGCCCCTCGCAAGATTGTTGACCGCATCTCGACTCTCGGGGGCTGCGAACGCGAGTGAGAATTCTGTGTCGTCCAAGTGAAACGTTAACAAGAATATTGCCAGCTCGAAGTCCATACAATCCTGACGTGGTGCGTTCTGCCGTGAGCTGAGCAAAGAAAAACCGCAGAAGATTGAACAACGCACTTCATGTAGTTTAACTTTCTGACTCTCCTTCTCGTCCTACCATGCGACGCTTTCCTAGCTACCACTTTGCTTATTCCTCGACACCTCCGAGCCGCGCCGCCGCCCGTTTGGTCAGTTTCCTGTATGAGCATGGTCTTCTGATGGTCTTCTAAAATGCTCGAAAGGCATCGATCTTGCGACTAAGACGTCTTGTATGGAGCCCTCCGAATTTGTTGAGGCAGGTGTGGGTCAAAGCAGGTAATGAATATTGAACGTTGAACGGTGATGGTGATGAGAGAGGTCCAAGCTGCCGATCACTGATGTGTACCTTGTGGATCAAAGGGTGTCATGACTTCTTCTCGCACTTCCACCACCAACAGCTTACCTTCATCATCCTCCAGACTCCGTAGTACTGGGGAAACCCCAGAAGTTCAAGGAAATGCTTCTGATTTTGTGAAGCAGGCTCTTTTGCATTCCCTCGCAACCCATGCAAACAAACCTCGTCTATTCGCTTTGGAAATGTACACCAAACTGGCCCTGTCTGAAGTCACGATACAGCCTTCACTAGAAGATTCTCTAGTACGGGAAATCAGAGTGGTCTTCAGAACTGTTGTTGACGACAGTGAGTGAAAGAGGTGACGAGTTGTCACTGGGATGTCAGAGCTGGCAACTGAATACCACGTTTAGAAATGCTCGACTTGGAGAAGAGCACACCAAGGCTACATTTCGTCTCTTATTGACTAGTGCGTCCTGCAATCCGTTTTCGCTTTTGAATCATTGATCGAGCCCCGTCTGCCAATCTAGCTGCTCTTCGCTCGGTTCATCGGCTTTACAAGCCGCGTTCATGGAAGACACCTCGATTTGGGTGTCGCAAAATTTGAGTGTTGTCTTTCATTCGCCTGCATTCTTGTAAGAATCTCACGTTTCGAGAGGCAGTAGTTCGTCTAATACTACACCCCGTCTCAGTCACGACGAACTCAGAGTTGTGAACACAACCAGCGCCCACAGCCCCGACCTCAAGATAGTTTGCGTGAAGTCTGAGGTGCGGAGTATCCTATGAATTGCTCAATTCAAGTCTTTCAACCTCTTTCCCAGATATGGAACGATACGAGGTGTCGTATAGTAGCTTTTGGAACGCACAACTTGATGATGCCGAAAATGCTGGTGAAACTGTGAGGAGTGTCAATACAGTAGTAAGTATAGGTGTCTTTTGCAGAGTAGGATTTTTGATCCACAATCTGTTGGTACACTCAGGGTACGGTGGGCCATTGCCACCTACAGTCCTTCTTCTCACACTAGGAAAAAATTACCACGTTATATGCCTTTTGCCCAACCCAAAAATGCAAAAAACATTCTAAATACTTGCTATAGCGAAAACGCAGTGAAAAGTTGGCGTAATCAATTGCAAATTTTGAATTTTGCCTGAATATCCGCAAAATCAAATATTTAGGCTGTTGATTCTATTTTCGAGTTTCGAAAATGCATCCAACGTGGTATCTTTTTCCTAGTGTCAACGTCAAATTCGGGACAACTCGCCTCCTGGCTTTCAGCGTGTACATAGAAGCTAGCTGCGCAGACCCGTCAGGATCCTTTGAATGAATGTGATTAAGGTTATGCTTTTTTGGGGATCTCCGGATTCCTAACACGAGGGTGTATAAAGAATGTGCTGGGCCTACCAGAGAGCTGCGGAGCTTTCTCTACTCGATTGTTATGCCTCATCCAGTCCTATTCCCCAAGATTTCATTTTTTTATCCACTTGGAAACACATCTGCAGTGTGTTTTACACGAGACCTCCCACCGGATATCCCTGCACACATTCTTCTTCTCGGGTGCGGCGATGTTCGAAACATACTCTATACGATGTTTTCAGATGCTCCAGGTGCGTTCCTCAGAGCTCTGCTCCAGAGATGCGGAATGATTCATTAACGTTGCGGATACCCAGATCGCGCTTATGATATTACTTGCTGCGACATCGAACCGGCTATCCTCGGTCAGTGCTTATCTTGCTCACGCCACTCTCCTTACTGATGTTCAAGTTGCAGCTCGTAACATCATCCTGCTGTCATTCCTAGCTGACGAGACGTCGAACAAGGACACGCAGGTCCTGTGGAACATATACTATCACTTCTTCCTCGACAAAACATCTATGGACGTTCTACGAGACTGTTGCAGCGAGCTCGTCAAAGCAAGCGCGTCAACGGAAACGTGGTCTAGCTCTCGCTTTGGCCGCCTTTTCAAATTCTCCACTTCGCGCACGTTACAAGAGTTGAGGGGTTACTGGGAGAGCTACTCCCGCTTTGAGGATCTCTCCCAGAAGCGAAAGAAACAGATCCGGAATGATTTCAGTGAGGGGATGAAGAATGCCAGGGTGACTTCTGCGCCAGCAGGGTTCCTCACACTATCGTCTGTAGGTGTATTGTGGGACATCGCCACACCGATACTCCAGACCCAGTTTCGCCGCTTTTGGTCGACAGGAACGACCTACGATGCAGGCTCGAAGGGAAATCCGACAACACCATACTTAAATCCGACTTTCGTCTACTCCAGAAAAGGCGAAGGGTTTAATGTGCATTACCTTTCGGATCCGCTCTGCTCATTCCATCTCGAAACAGCCTTCCTCTCCGCAAAACAGGGTCGTCCTCCGAGCGTTCAGGCTGTGATCGAGTGTGCACAGAACGAGTTCAGAGAATGGTGCATAACATTCCAAAATCTCATCGCGACACGGAGCCAGGACGTAGTCTTCCGATTTTTTTGCGGCGACGCGTTGGCATGTTGTCAGGCTCTCAACCTCGATTACTCTCCAGACAGTAGCCCTGCATTTGCCTCATCATGGACATGGTCACCAATATTCTTTGAGGATGGCCCTCGCATTTTCGACGTCATCGATTCATCCAATCTGATTGACCATCTCGGCTTGATGAACGTCCTCGCATTGGCCACACCCCTCCTTCGGCCTTGCTCCTCGTCCGTGCTTCGCACCGACTCCCTACGCATGGGCCTTTTGCGTTCCTTCGAATCACATCTTGGCGACGACATATTTTCCTTATCCCTCTTGCTCGGCATCACGCCCGTGCCGTATAGCTCTGGTTTTAAAACCGAAACACCTGCCCAAGGTCTGTACGAACGCCACAGTGTACAACCTCATACGACCATACAATGGAGATTGAGCAGTTGCGCCTCTGCGGAGGGGATGGACCTGGGCAAGCTGACTTTTACGCCAGCTGAAATTGCACGAACACTCTTCCGCTTCTATCTCCAGCTCTTTTCAGCCCATGAAAGTTCTAACATGTTGGCCAGAACCATGGAGTTTCCCAACTACACAAGGGCCACCTTTGTGCAGCTACTTGAGCTTGTCAAAAGGCGTGTGCATACCGGTTGGGAGGATATCTGTTCTCGGATCATTGATTCGATAGAAACAGACAGAGAACTACTAGTCGGGCTTCATTATTACCAGGAGCTTTGTCTCCATCTCTTTGTGAAACGCATCTACTTCATGCCCAGCTGGGCTGGTAACCCCCCGAAGGATGTGTTTCCTTTCGAAGGATGGCCGCAAGTTCCTCCCGTGGTGGTCGTAATATTGCAGATCCCTCGACACGAGATCGCTGTTCTGGAACATATGCCGGAACAGGAACTTGGAACTCCTCCTCTGTATTGCTGCATTGAAGGTGATGGCTCGATCGGCAATTTTTGGCAAAACTCCTTCATGTCGGTTCAGTTTGCATTCGGCTCAGTCGATAGGGAATCACCAACCGGTGGTTCAGTAGAGCTTCACGAGGATCAGCGTGGCTGGAAAGGCAAATCCGACCTTATCATGGTTGTGAAGGCACCTACCTGGATGCTCTCGCTTACCCCAGACAGAACCTTCGTCGGGCTCAACGTACTTTCTGTACCTGCTACGGCAGAACTGGCCCACAAACTTGGCCTGATGATGTCGGTCTACAAGGCACGGCTGTCTGACCCGAAGCGTGTTTTTGTCTGCCCCAGGTACCCTGGCATGAATGTTTCACCCCCTGGCACTCGTTCCAGGAGTATCACCACCCCTGTCACCACCCCGGGAGCCACTGTATCACTCTTTGAGCCCTCCAAGAAGAGCTCGGTTTTGACTGTGAGGGCCAACTGTGATGACGACGAAACTTGTTCGCGCCTTTCTCAAGGTGCAGAGGTCACGATGGCCCAAGTATCACCATCCGAGATCCGAGTGGACATCGGAGACGCGAGGAGATATCTACGGTTCCCTGCCTTTGTCGATGGAGACCGCGCTAGGCTGAGGATTGCTAGGAAGTCGGCTTATGTTGAGGTAAGTAACACTTATGATCATGGTCGTGTCTTGTCACAGTGCCAGAAATCAGACTCTGACTATCATGCCTACCCTTCGCCAGATCGTGGTTCCTCTTGATGATACGCAGCATAATCGATTCCCTCTCGTGACAAACTCTTCATTGACGCCAGCCGCATCGTGGAACATGCACTATCTCCACCTCGCAAGTCTTCCTTTACTCGCCGCGGCAGGTCTCCCTTTTGTCGAGAAACATCTCACCACCATGCTTTCTGACATCGAAAGCAAGGAGCTGGAACAATATACCAGCGGCAATCTTGCAAATGCGAAACCTTTCGCGTCCTTCAGGGTGACCTTGAGGTACATATGTCTGCAAGCCGCCAGACAGGATTTCGATGCGTTTGAGCTACAGGAACCTGGCGGATCACGGACGCATCTGTTCCTTGTCGGCGATGCCCGCCGCGACATGCAATGCCATTCGATTGCAATCTCCGTAGGCGCTGTGTCTTTGACGGCGGACCGAAAGGAAGAGCTGTCATCATCTCTTGCAAAGCTCCATCAAGAAGGTCGAGTCAAGGCTGTCGAGATTCATCGAAAAGAGATGGACCTATGGAATCGAGCAATCCCCGCGTTTGCAGAGAGATGTCGTAGTTGGAAACATAACGACGATTGCGACCATCTCACTGCAGTTCGGACTGGGCAGGATATCTGGTGCAGGTGTGGACTCGGCGAAGTCAAAGAAATAGTGATGGCTAAACGGTACGACCTTCATCGAAAGATGAAGCTGGTCGTCTTGAGCCCCGTCTACCCATTGCCGTCATCGACGGTAGAAAAAGATTTTTCGTTGATGTCAATCGCTCAAGAGCTGGAGGCGGACGAATGCGCTGCGTGCAAGAGCCGGGGGGAAAAGCTTCTCCTATGCAGCCGCTGCAAAGTGACGAGGTACTGTTCCGCAGACTGTCAGAAAGCGCACTGGAAGGTACACAAGAAATCGTGTAATTGAAGGCGAACATATTCGTACATACATACATAAATATATCGCAGACAGTACAGAAACTCCAATGAAACCGGTATCACTTGGTTGAACTACAAAGCCACCAGCCCACTGTGTCAGTAGTCGACACAAATCAGGCCTCTTGACCGATTTGCCATCCCTTGTTCTTAGCGTCAACCTATGAGTAGGGACATCTCGTTACGATATCATCGCACTGCGTGAGGACAGAAGGCTCACATCGACTGCTTCGACAGCTCGTCGTTCGGGCTGGCCAATCACCCACTTACTATTGTCGGAGTCGACCTGAGAGTAACGTTCAAGAGAAACACATAAAGAATCTGACAGTGGTAGACCCACGTTAGAGGCTCGGACCTGATTTTGGCCGATAGACCAGTCTTTGTTATCAGCATCAACCTGGAGGCGAGAGATGTCAATTCTAATAATTGCTCGGGGTGTGACGACTGAATGTACACTCACGCTGTCAGCAGCGGCCTCAGCCCGTCGTTGTTGCTGGTGTCCGATCGACCAGTCCTTGTTATCAGCGTCCACCTGGACCGGGCTCCCTTCAGAATATGCGCGTGAGGAACGGAATATAGACTCACGTTAGCAGCGACAGCCTTGGCTCGTCGTTGGTTTCCAATCTTCCATCCGCTGTTGCCATCATCGACCTACGGGACCCGTGCGTGTGAGAAAGATAAAAGGAAGTATGGTTTTGTGAACTCACGGCAACAGCAGCGGTAGGTAACGCTCGGTTCTGTTGAATAGTCCAATGGTCATTGTTAGCGTCCACCTAGATAACCAGAATCATTGAGTAACATGATCACGAATCCACCAGTCGAAGCCCGACTCACTGCAGCGGTTGGGGCGGCTCGCGCTTGGTGAATCGTCCAGCGGTCGTTATTAGCGTCCACCTGAATTGTTCTCGGGGTTGAGGAACAGAAATACGATTTCAATGCAAAGCCTTAGCTTACCGCAGCAGTTGGTAGAGCCCGGATTTCCTGTCGAATGGTCCAGCCGTCGTTGCTGCCATCGACCTAGATTCGGGGTATTAATAGGTGGTACGCGCACGAGGGAGGACTCGACGCACAGCAGCGGCGGCAGTAGGGACAGCCCTAGCCTCTTCCTGCCTGATCGTCCAACTATCGTTGCTTTTGTTGACCTACATCATCATAAAATTGTCAACGAACGGTACGAGCACGACGGGAACTTCTGCTCACAGCGGCGGCCGTGGGGACGGCCCTTGCCTCTTCCTGTTTGATCGTCCAGCTATCGTTGCTTTTGTCGACCTGAATCAAGACGTTAACGGATGCTACGACTACAGCCGAGCAATTGAACACCGTACGACAGCAGCAGCAGTGGTGACGGCCCTTGCTTCTTGTCTGATAGTCCAGTGGTCGTTGCCAGCGTCGACCTGAGAATGGAGGTAAGCTGTGAAAGAGGGGACTTTGACTGAGCGCAAAGCTCACATTTGCCGCCGCCGTAGCTTCTGCCCTCTTGTCAGCTGCCTCGATCGTCCACGAATCGTTGCTCGAGTCGACCTTGCAAGGAGAAATGAGGAAAGTATCAACGACATGCAAGTGGTTTAGCTCACAGCAGCGGTTGGAAGAGCACGGGCTTGTTGTTCGATAGTCCAATTGGAGTTATTGGCATCAAGCTGTAGGTGAATGTGAGGAGGCTAAGTATACAAGAATAGAGGAATGAGCGTACGTCTGCCGCCGTGGCTTCAGCTCTCTTGGCCTAGGGAGTACGAAATGAGGAGGGGGAAGCTGCAACACAATGGGATCTTTCACTCACTACGACAGCAGCAGTCGCGGGGGTGCGATTTCCAACGTGCCAGCTGTTGTTGTCCTTGTCCTATGTGAGGCTCAATAATAAGACAGGAAGGAAGACAAGATGATCTAAAAACTTACGACGGAACGCTTCAAGTTGTTGACCTTGCCATTACCTATGGTCCAGTTTGTGTTGTCCGCATCCTTGAATGACCCTAATCAGCGTCGCGGAATCGAAAAGACGCGGATGTCAACGTACAACGTTGCTGGTCGGAGCAGCAGAGACAGCGACAGCCAAGAAGAGAGTGAAGAGGGAGAAAAACTTGAGATTGAACATAGTGCTTGGGAAGGATATGCGAATCGATAGAGCAGAAGGAAGAATCGGAAGTGACTCTGGGTTTTGCAAGAGACTGGTCGACCTCTTTATACCTTTCCTGTCGCCTGTGCATGTAACAGGCCCCCAACCCAAGGAACTTTTTCGGGAGTATTCAAAGCGTATTCGGAGAGGGTGTCACTCAAACCTCATCCCATAGCGTCGAATTCTAGAAAGTTACACGCCGTGCCCTATCAGCTGATAGGCACAATCATTTATCATGAATGCAACAAAAGAGGTTAGGATTGGGGAGAAGGGCATGAAAATCGAAGAATACTCACTTCGCTGTGGGTGGCACCAGCGTTCGTTATCCCGATCCTCTTGAATGAACGATCTATTCCTTGTCATCGAGGAAACATTTCTCATGCCATAAAAGTCCTTTGACGTCGGATTGAGCGCCCACGTAGCGACTTCTTTGTACTTCAATTCAACCAGATGTCCAAGTTGCTATGTGAGGTCCTTCCCTTTCAAGTTCCCGATGATGGTCTGACGCACATGCTGCTAATTTCAATCAGTATTGATGGCACCTTCCTGAAAAAGTCAAACAAAACCTACTGATTGTGCGATATATCGCAACTTATCACTGATCGGTAGTAACAAGGACGTTAGAAACGTTATCAAGGGTGAACAGGCTTCGTAATTCGATCCACATACCAAGTCAATTGCACGTGTGCTATACGCAGAAAAGGCGTGCACCCAGACAGTAGTGCTAGTAATCCATGAAGGCGTAGTCTTAACCGTATCCGTGATGTCGTTGCACAAATTCTTTCCGAGAGCGACCAGAAGCGCGCCATCGACGTTGCGCTAGAGGAGGGTGTGGCTTGAACTACCCTCCAGCGACTATACTGTTCCTCCTCTTGAAGTCTTGATAGATCCGCTTTCCCGCTGTCACGAAAGTTTTTCCGCGGGCCTTGGGCACCTGCTCTCCGAAGTTCGCGAACTTATGATATCTAGGCACAAAACAGGCTCAAATACTTTGAGAGAAGTCAACCAAGGCTCACCTCAACTTGTTTCCTTACCCTCCCACCCTCAGACACCCCAGCATGACCAAAGAAGAATACAGCCCTCTCATGACCGAGGATGGCCTCGAGGAAGAGGAAAAACCAAGCCGTCGCGCAAGCTCACCTACATCCAGTGGGTTGAGGAGGTACGCGCCTACTTACAGGGGCCTTGTGGCGATAGTTATCGTCGAGTCTCTCCTACTGGTACTGGGTCTCGCGTTTCTCCTCGCCAAAGGAGGCCCTGGGGTGTGCTCGAAGACTTCCCGGGTACTTTACTGTGAGTCTCCAAGCCGAATTTCGTCAGGCGGTACTGATGCGCAACGAAGCGCCCGCTCTCGACGCCGTTGAGCCGGAGGTCAAGGTCTTCCATGTCGGCTTTCCAGGTGATCTGTCTCCCTTCCAAAAACCCTCGTCTCCAGAACTGGACCAGGCATGGGACGACCTATATCAGTGTAGGTTTTCTTCCAATGAACACGATTTTCGTCGTATTTATGATCACTCGAGTTGGGATATCCAAGATCACGAAAGATCAAGCGGCGCTGCTTCCGAACAAGACATCGCCTATCCCAGGCGACGAGGGGTACTACATCGCCGAGCTCGATGTATTTCATAATCTACATTGTCTGGTAAGTGCTGCGGCGAGAGCAACTGAAGGAATTACTCACCTTCGCGTACGACATAGAACATGGTCCGCAAAGCCCTCGACCCGGCCTATTATCCTGAGTGGAACATCACTGCCAGCGAGAAATCAGCCCAGCACGTTAGTCACTGCATTGACTGGGTCAGACAGTCTATTATGTGCCACGCAGACACGAGCGTGATAGTGTCAGTCCAACTTGAACTTCATGATTCTTTGTATTTCTTTTGTATCTTGTCAGGAAATTGACGGGAGATTTTCTTCTAGGTGGCAATGGGAAGATTGGGTCAATTCGAGCATCGTAAAAGGAGACGTTGCTCATACCTGTCGAAACTTCAAGAAAATCCAAGACTGGGCCAAAGAGCGTGTTCTTCCCAAGCCGTTCGACGCGACAGTTCACTTGACCGACGATATCGTGATACCAGTCTTGCAAGCAGATGATTTGATGTAGTTTAAACACTTTCGTGTAGTCTCGTTCGTAGCCTTGTTTGAGTTGTGCAAGGAATAGATTTCTGTCATTGCCACTTTCCACGACATCGACGTTGGGGAGCGTTGGGGTCCATGGGCGCGGGGAAAATAGTCTGCCATCCAATCCAGGACAAACAACCACCCGTGGCTGTGTCGCGATCTCACCTTTGTTAGGGATCTCCGACTCATGCTCCCTTGTGAGTCTGCCCAGTGTTGGCCCAAGACTGCGACCTTCTGATACTTCTCTGATATTTGACGGCTTATCCGTGCACCACGGTCAACAGTAGGTGAAGCCTGACATGAACCGGAACCCACAATAATACCACTGTCAAAACGCGAAGCCACGCCTATGTCGACGTACTTCGACGATTGCGCCATCAGGAACCTCAAGAGGAACAAAGATCCTTCAACTATATTCGATGAAAAGTATCTTCTGGAGCCTATCAATCATCCTGCTTCGAATGATGCGGTCAGGTACTTGAAGTAGGCCATTGTGACCGATACTGCCGCGACCTCAACCTATCATCAATTCAAGCTTTACATGAATCACACAGTGCAATCCGACATCCAAGGCGTCTGTACTGATCCCGAACAATCAAACACGACCTCTCAACGAGTCTCATGCCAGGAGCAAGTACCTGGGTTTCCTGGTGATTTCCCGATGAACAAAATAGCCGGTTTCTGGGATGCTGCGGAGGGAAGGGAAGGGAAGGAAGTAAAAGCAAACTCAGGCTTCAATCATCCATACACCCAACCCCCACCATCCCTATGTTCAGCAAGTTCAGAGCCTCTTACCGTCGTCTACCTTCGGATCATGACGATGCGTACACGTTCAATGCCTCTGGGGATAGTGACGCGAAACGTTTTCCCTCTCGTCGCCTCTTGATTGTGATTGTTATCGTGGAAACCTTGACTTTGCTTTTCACTTTCGCCCATAATGGCGGGCAGACTGTCTTCGAGTCGCATTTCCCCCGTCCTACGATCTATTGTAAGTTTTTTCCCGGCTGGGAGGCTGGCACGGTACTGATTACACTCCACGATTCATTCTAGCTCCTGCGAAAGATGCTGTCGAGTACCACGTCACAAAGTTTGCCATTGGAGGGGATCCCAAGTTCCATATCCCACCTTCCGATGAGCTCGACCGGAACTGGGAGGATCTCTACCAATGTAAATCTCGTTTTTACTCTGACAGCCCTCGCTATTCGCTAATTGTTCTTCTGAAGTTGGCATATCCAGGATTCCGAAGAGCCAAGCAGCCCTTTTGCCCAACAAAACACTACCTATCCCCGGTGACGAGGGTCATTACATCGTCGAACTCGACGTTTTCCATAACCTTCACTGCCTGGTTCGTAATCCATCTCTTGTGAGATTCTTGCCTTGCCATTGCTCACGGTCAGTGCCGAAGAACATGATCCGCAAGTCGCTTCACTCGGATTACTACACTCACATGGGTATGAACGTCCATGAAAATGGACCACACATGGACCACTGTGTTGACTGGCTGCGGCAATCCCTCATGTGTGCGGGGGATACCAGCGTGATCGTGTAAGTGTCCCATACAACCCTCCTTTACGTCCTCGACGCTGACGCGCGGTGCGCTATAGCTGGCAATGGGATGAAATGGAACAGAAGAACAAGTTCCAAGGAGACATCGCTCACACTTGTCGAAAGTTCGAGAAACTTCGCGACTGGGGAGTGGAGCACGCCATGAAGATTCAATATGATCCCTATGTTCGTCTGAAAGACGACGGTATCGAGATACCCGTTATCCATGGGTGAGATAGGAGGGACCAAATCCTTTTCAACCTTCAACTGTGACCTACTAGTAGTATACAATTCAATGTTCCAACGGGTTACCTGCACACTCGTTGATCCTGGTTTGGAAACATTCAACCTGGCAGCAAGCATACGGCTTCGCGTATCTCACCGTCTCCCCGAAGACCACCCATGATTTTTGAGTATGACGGACCAGGATATTCTAGTGACCGACTCTAAAATCTTCTATATACACGTTCTGTCTGCCCCAAGCAAGCAAAACAAACTCATTTATCGCTTCGGGACGCTATTCCTTGCCCGGATATATCGACAGATAGTCAGATGAGGACGCAAGAGGTTTGCAATCCCTCGGGGTTGTTGCGCCATCATAGTTTCCCATCAACTCCTTCCGTATCTAGAGTTTGGATTTCTGAGGCGAAGGGTCCATCTTAATGTGGACCCCAGAAGCTACCAACCGATGATTGGTGTCACTCCATATCTGCAAGCATACGGATCAGCCAACCCGCCCTCGGAAAACTGGAAATGAAAGGCTACACATACTTCAGTTCGCACGGAAGACGCTCTCTTTCCGGCGGATATTGTCGTATTGACGATTCTAATTTTGTCCCCGCTGTCAAGTAAAATGAGATCAGAGTTGGCCAAGTATGAAGACGGGTGAATGACGCGAACAGAGGGGCTGGGGAGTGGTAAACGATATTCAAAGCTTGAGATACTGTAACTCCGCCGGAACTGCCTGACATCTTGTGAACGAGGACACTCAACGCGAGTGATGAGCACCTGCGTGTAAAAAATTGGCTGAGATTGAAGAAGTAGGTGGATTTAGATCGCACAAGTCAATTAAATAGGCGGTACATCCTCCGTGCATGCCCCCAGCAAGATTCATCATGTCTATTGAGCTCACAGACCAATGAGCGTTCTGCTGTTTCAGTGAAGTTGCTCGAGTTCGTACCTTCGTCTACAGTGAGTGTAAAAACTACTCTTCCTTCCTCCTTCAAGGGCTCCTCTCTCATCTTCCCCACCGACACCTCAGAAATACGGAGCTTGGATGCGACCGTCTTTCCTGCAAAGGTTTCCTCGCGAACTCGACGGGAGGCCAAGGTCAACGCAAGAACTTGTTTGACTTCCAGAGCAGCATTTCCGGGTATCTCTTCAGGATTCAGCGACATCGGTGACCGTTGGAAAGTGGAAAAGTTGAGTCGAGTTGAACTTGGCCTTCATGGGGACACGTCTCGGAAACGGGTATTGCTGAGCCGGTGGTTAGAGAACAGTGTTGGTCCTTGTTGGGCCTCTAATTTCATCCTCTTCCGAACTTCCATGATCGTGATGTTCAAGCCATCCAAACTGTTCTCGACTCGATGTCGCACCATTTCTTGAAAAAATTCTTCAATATTTACTTCGACTTGCACACACGATGATACTTTGTCAAGAACGTTCATCGACACCCGCCCGCTCACTTATTTTAAGCTTCATCGATGTCCGGAAAGTCCTCTGACGGCCGAAACAATATCAAATTTACCTTTATCGATTCTTGGATATCAAGCTTTCCTCGTTCCCAATGATATCTGGCCTCAGGTTTGATAGAAACTCCACAAATCCAGTCCAATCGCCGACAACTCTGGTCTCAATCTCTACGAACTGGGTTAGACGACCGCATTCGCCATTCTCCTGGTCATCATTCTTCTTTGAAAGGGAAAGACTGAGGTAGTCCGAGGTGCAGAGAATTCTGAGCTGTGGGTGGTATAAAGCAGGTGCGTTCTTTTCACTGTTCTCTACACAACGACCTTCCCTTTTGAACTTCCACCGCCATGTCAGACAAACTCACGTTGTACTCTTACCCCACTGCCAATGGCGTCGCCGCATCCATCCTTCTTGAAGAGCTCGGCATCCCCTACGAGGTCGTGAAGATGTCGATATCAGACGCCGATATTGGCAAGGTTCACAACCAAGTCAAGTCGCCTTGGTACCTCGAACTCAACCCGAACGGCAAAATTCCTACCATCTCTCACAACGGATTCAGCGTCTTCGAAACGAGCGCTATTCTGTTGTATCTGACTGCTGAATTTGACAAGGAGAACAAGCTCGGGTTCCACCCCACCCAGAACCCCAAAGAGTACAGCGAGCTATTGCAATGGATCTTCTTTGCGGTAGGTTCTCTGGTACTGGTGCTTGTAGGACCTGTTTGCTCATCTTTGGATCGCATAGCACGGTGGTCTCGGGCCCATGCAAGGCCAAGGCGCTCACTTCCTCCATGCTAAGGAGAAGATGTGCGTTCATCGCTCGATCGTACTATCCGCTTCCTCATCAAACATTCCTCTCCAGCCCTTACGCGATCAACCGCTACACCACCGAAACGAGAAGGGTGTACGGTGTCTTTGAGGAACGCCTATCCAAGAATGAATGGCTTGTTGGCGGTAAATACACCATCGCAGACATCAAGGCCCTTGGATGGTGAGTCGCATTCTACATTGACCGGTCCCTACGGTGGCTCACCAAATTGCCACTGCCAGGATCCGCCGTTCCAATCTCGTTGAGATCGACCTCGCAAAAGATTTCCCCAAGCTCAAGGTGCGTTTATGATTTCCTTCAGCACGATTGGCTCCTCATTATTGTTTTCAGGCCTGGGTCGACAAGATTGAAGCTCGTCCAGCCGTCCAGAAGGGCTTGAAGATCCCTGAGTAGATTAGTTTAGATTCCAAGCATGGAGGCTGTAAAACAATATCATGTATAATAGTACGATGCACAACATTGTATGATACTTGCAGGTTGCAGCATGTCTCTCTGCGTGTTGATGGCACCACAGCCATGAAACGGAACGTTGAAAACGGTCGCGATCGGTTGACGGACGCGTTGCTCGTGAAACACGTGGTTGCAGGCCCGGTGACGCGTGTGGCCTAAGCCCAAACAAAGCGTATGTAAAAGCGGTCAGGTCCTTCTTATTCCTCAACCACCACCATCTCTTATTTCCCTTTCATTCATTCACTCTATCTCTATACGAATCAAGGCCTGGTGCAACGCGAAATAACTCATCAGGGCCGTAACCAGCCTCAGGGAACACGTTCGTCTCAATTTTCCTTTCAACATATTGAAATTTGACGTTGGTCGATCGAAATACCCTTTCACAGGTCACAGTGAATCGTTTCTAACGAAGAATCAACGATCGCACACATATTATCTTCCGTTTCAACGCGCAAGGAAGTAGATATATCCGGCCACAGTCGTTATATCAAGCCAGAATGTTCAGCTTCTTCCGAAAGAACGGTTCTTCAGCAACAGGAGAAGAACCTATGCCTTCAAATCAACAATTGAGGACCCCTTCTCCCTCAGCGACATCAGCTACTGGAGCGAGACCACAACATGTGGACCGGTCATCACCTTTGCGCGAACACCATGGACCCCCAGATACACCCTCACCACCACCAGCACACCCTCTGGACAATGACCTCGGTCTAATAACAGATCCATCCGCGCTATACGAACTCATATCCTCCGTACCTGCGAAAACACTCCATGAATACACCCTCGCCCATCTCATTCCACCCTCTGCTGATTCCAAACATGGGAACCAGCCTAACACGAAACACCCCATTCACACTCCTTCATCAGTCACCCTAACCCATCTCACATCATTCTTTTCATCGTTGACGCCACCGCCGAGCTTGCATTGTGTGAGATGCCACAAGTTCTACTTTGAAGTCGAGAACAGCAACAGAAGTTGTTTGGTGGCCCATGATGACGAAAGTGCGGAAGTTGAGAGAGTTGGAGCTGGGAGGGGAGAGTCAGGAACGCAGTACGAAACTCTTTGGGGATGCTGTGGGAAGACAGTTGAGGGTGATGGGGATATGGGTCCTCCAGATGGGTGGTGTTACGAAGGGAAACATACCGTGAGTTTACTTTGTCCTATCAAATCCTGATTACCGAACTCATTTGATGTAGACTGACACGAAACGTGCCAGATTCCGTGCCGATTCGACTATCCACGACGACAAACTCACATCGTGTAAACGCCATAAATGCTTTGAGCCCAAGAAAGAAGTCGAAGAAGAATACTCCTCTGATGGGTCATCCGATCGTCGATCTCGGCCACGGAAGAGAGCAGCGCCTACGCGGAAACGCGCACGACAGGCTGAAGATGATGGCGAACAAGAACGAGCTCAGGAGGAAGATGAGGCAACTTTCGTGGCACCGACATCTCCCCCGAAGGCAGCCGAGATTGAGGACGAATCAGTGAGCATTGGCTCGAAGGCCCAGGGGAAACAATCCGCGGTGAAGAAACCCCGGAAGAAAAGGGCAAAGACCACGCAGGACGAGAAGGCGTTCAAACCTGATGGAACACCGTCTGCTGACGAAGAAGATGATATGGATGTGGACGATTCGATCTCGGTGGCATCTAAACGGAAGCCCAGAGCGAAACCCAAGTCCAAGGTAGTGAAGAAGAAGACGATGTCGATATCCGATGTTGAGACTACGACACCGTCCCAGCCGGTGTCAAGATCATCTCCTACACGGTCTGCCAGAGGAGGCAGGTCAGCTTCGAAAACGCCAGCGAAGCCCCGATCCACTGTCGGTAGTGTAAGGAAGACAAAGAAGTTGGATGAAGTTGTTTCATCTAGTGTAGCAGGCGAGTTATGATTCAAGTGCTTGTGGATGGATCTAGGGATACCGTCGAATGTTTCTGTTCTCGAACTAATTTACTTCTCTCCAACGTTCATGTCAATCGGACATGTACCTCGCAATCGTTGTATCCTCGTTTCTCCTTTCTTCGGTATATATATTGATTTCTATGGCTATTTAGTTTCGTTCTAGCATACTGAACCATGTACACCTTCGTTGATATTCTCATCCTCCTGCTGAGATGCAGAACCGCGACACAGACACGTATCAGAGGGCTTTACAGTTTGATCATTCAAGTCATTTTCGGGAAGGAAGTAGTACAGTAAGTATACGTGGGGGTGTCTCCAGATCCGTCATAAATCGTAACCAGTTCATCTCGGGGTTCAAGGAGTCTTTGAACCCGCCACACGCTCCTCGGAATGCTTTTCGATGGACGCATGTCCGTCGGCATCGTCTACAGCGATCTCTTCGACAACACGCTTCTTCTGTTCCTCCTTCTTGTCGTCCTCGTACACTGCAGACTTGGTTTAGTACGGGTGGTACTGTCGATCATGAAAGGATACTTACAGAAAGTCAATTCCTCGAGTGTCCGGTTGGAGGTCTCGGGGAACAGGAAGTAGATGAATATGACCTCGAATACGAGGAACACGACGTAACTGAGATAGGGGGAAAGGTAAGCTCGGAAAACGGGTATACTTCTATGAACTTTCATACCTGATGTAGAACTTCCATCCGGCGTTCTCAATACCAATCGGGTTGACGAACTGGTTGAAGAAGCCCGCCATACGACCGAACCATTGGAATATGGTGATACCCTTGGCACGGACACGGTATGGGAAGACTTCGACGAGATAAGCTGGATTCCAAATGTCAGACTTTGCGTGGAGGAGACAGGGTAAAGTGACGGACTGTATGTCAAGGCGTTGTAAGCCATGTTGTAGCAAGGACTGTATAGGAAGATGAATGCGAGGACGGCGCTTGACGAGGCTTTGTCTCCCGTAATGTTGTATCTAGCACTAGCGACCGTCCATCCTGTGAAGATCAGGAGGATAGAGGTTGCGCCGGTCTACAAAGCACTGGCGTTAGTCTGGGAATTGATGTCAAGAGGAGGAACGGACATACCAGGTATACAGTCCTACGAGGGAATCTCGAGGAAGTCAAGGCGAAGAACGTGGCGTTCACGAAACCCCACAGAGTACTGGCCAAGTTGACGATACTCTGAGTATGCTTATCGGTTATTCCGACGTTCTCCAGAATACGAGCCAGGAAGTAGCTGATATAGATTGTGAGACGGGAGAACTGCGACGCCACGATATGGTTACTCACGAAGTTAATCCGTTGCCGCTCCATTGAGTGAACAATCCGAGCGCGGCTCCGACCAACAGCCTCCGCCTCATACCACTGGTAGCAAACAACTCCCTCCAGCTTGTGCTGGCAGCAGTCTCCTCCTCCAACTGCAACGTTTTCTCGATTTGCACGTATTCGGCCTTCACAAACTCGCTCTCCCTGTCTCCTTCCGCATGGTACTTGGCTAGGATGTCAAACGCCTCTTCACCTCGACCGTGCTTGATAAGGAAACGAGGGGACTCGGGGAGGAAGAAAATGAAGCTTATTTGCAACAGAGACGGAAGAACTTGAAGCAGGGACGGAATCCTCCAGCCCCAGTTGCTGGGCATACTGAAAGTTCCGAGCGTCACTCCTGCTGCAACGATTGCTCCGATAAAGTAACAGGAGTTAAAGAGGGACCCAAGAATAGCTCTTTCCTTGGGATGTGACAGCTCTAGAAGAGGGTATCAATAACGTGTGCTCACGATACCTCTACGTCCAACTCACCTCCAATCAGAGAGGAAGCAGCAACGATAGCAAAAGGTATTCCAAAGCCCAGGACGAGACGGCCACAAACGAACATAGCGACTGATTAGAGCAGACAGTTAGCATTTGCCTTGAACACAGCAGAAACGAAGGTGACAACGAACAGTTCTGAGCGGCGGCCTGGATAGCAGCACCGATGATCATGAGGATGCTTCCAAATACAATCGCCCACCGACGACCCCAATTGTCGGATACCCATGGTACAGCCGGTAGTACGACGATCGCTCCGAGAGAGTATATAGCCGACATGAGACCGAGAAGCGCGGATCGAGGGGATTCGAAGACTACATACAACGTTTAGCCAAATGCTGAAGAGTCGACTGGAAATGAAATACATGTATCGAAGGACTTGACTGTCTGAAGCCCGTTCATCATCGACGAGTCGAAGCTGTAGCATCGTTATGTTAGCCATGCTGAAGTTTGGAGGAAAGGCATAAAGCTCGACGTACCCACTGGTCATCTCGACTCCGATACACGTAGGAAAGAAAAGGAGGTATAAAATCCTGAGGTTGGGTCTCTTGTACCATGGCGTCGTGTCCTGGGCAGCTAGACGAGAGACGAGAGCGTCCGCAGACTCGGGGACGGTAGCAACCTCTTTCAATTCCTTAGTGTCGGACATGATGGTCGAGCACTGAGAGGACAGGGACCGCAAGACGGATAAAAAACAGAAACGTCAAGGTACCGCATTTAAAGGAAAATGGGAAGACGCGGCGTATACGAGGGCATATGACATTCAGCGTGTCTTTCTCCCATCTTCCCGCCCTTAACCGCTGTGATTGTTTTGAATTCGGCAATCAACACGAAGGTCTCCATCTCCGAGTATTGTCCGTGCATTCCGTTCCGATTATAGAGCGCGAACCTTCGTGACTTACTGACCAGCGTTTCAAGCCCAAAACCCGACGAAAGACCGAACGCTGACCCCACACTAGCCAGGAACAAGCCTGTTTACTGGTTCCCGACTTCTTCGTCTTTCGAATGAATACCAACGAAAGAAGTTTCGGGTAAGACGTCGAAAAAGACCCCATGGCCCCCGAAGCTCGAATGCGCCCGGTTCCTTTTCGATTGAATGTATCGAACAACCGCATTGAGTTGCCTAACAGCCACGCATGATCCTGAAGCACGAGCTGGGGCAAAGAGGCTATCATTAAGGAACCAAGAGAACTCCAGTCAAATATTGAATGTTGAAGGAGAGAACTGAGAGCGGGGAGGGCGAAATTATCTCTGCAGGATGACGAAGAGGCTTTCTCACGGTAATCTATCACCGTATTTCTGATCTCTCTAGGCAGCATCCATCGAACAGCCCACGTGCCGAGCATCCTTGAGAGAGCTCTAGATCGTCCACTATTACAACTTCCTTCGTCCCGTCAAATCCCGACGCCATCTCTGAAGCACCAGCGGGCGCATTTCCGGCGTCGAGGCAGAAGCGAGCTCGCAAGTGGACCCTCTTGGAGTGCGATAGCCTGTCAGTCTGACTCGGACTCCGGGACCCCCGTGTGTTGTCATTTTGCAGGATAGTCCAAACGCATGAAGGTAAGCAATGTTGTGGATTTCGGATACGGGGGCCTACAACGGAACATACATCAATCATACCTGCGCTTTCTCGGTGGGGGCGGAGAGCGAGAGCGAGATCGTGAGCGCGAGCGTGGACTACGACGTGAGCCCCCGCGTCCTCCCCTACCACCACGTCCTCCCCAGCCTCCATCGCCTCGAGGGGGTGAAGGCCGCCTGGGAGGCGGTACGCGCCTCTCCGACCTATCTAAATCCCTAGTTCTGCCACCTCTCGAAGCTCCGCTGGGATCGCCACCTCTCCAATGACCTCCGCCTCGTCCAAGTCCCTGAGCTGCTCCAGAAGGTGCAACAGCGGCCCCTCCTGCCTTCCATCCATTTGTTGCACCTTTCGATGGGACCTCGGTAGGTAAGGTAACGTTCTTCGGCAGTATGACTGCGACCAACATGTAGTCTCCTGGTACAAACCTCAGCTCGTCCAATGTTCGTTCTTCTCTCTCGCGTTCAGTTGGTTCTCGGTGTTCGTTATCCACGTCTTCGAGAAGTCGTGGCGCCGTAGAGGTGAGGGTGCCCGGCTCACCCAGGATGTCTCTCGAGTAGACTTGTCCAAGATCTTTTGAAGAAAACCGGCCCTTGTTTCCTGAGTCTGCGTAGACAGTTCGGAAAGAGAAGCGGGCCAGGGGGTGCCTATATTCCGGTACATGGGGTGCAGTATTTCGGAGGGTTGTCAGTACTTCCCGAAGTGTCGCGTCTTTCCTGTAGCAGTTTCAGCCGAGCTCGTAGCACGTGAATAAGTTTTCGTGCGCACCAGGTAAAAAGTTGCTGCTCGTCTGTCGTGGGTAGACTACCATCTTCAAAAAGTGTGAGACGATGGAAGCCCCCGATTTTGACAAAGGTCCTGATCAGAAAAGGTGCAGTCTAAGGCCATTTTAGTGAAGGAACCAGAATGAGTAAATGAGCTCGACCTTGTCGCGAGATACGGACGGTTGACTTGTAGAACTTGGAGGAACATTGTCGACATCCATCTTGAGGTTGGGTGTGACACTGGTCGTGATGCGTGACGAAAGAGTGCAATTGCTGGCCTACACGTGAGAATAACCTTCCATAACGGAATCAATCATATGCCATTGTCTCACCTTGAAGGAGGAAGCGATTTTGCAAACTAACGACCATTTGCCGCTCCAAGAACATACGGAGGGCGGGTAATGGCCTAACCATTTCCTCTATAACTGCGTACTGCGCTAACTATGCTCCTGCATTCAGTCGAGGCTTGGCCCAATAACCTGGAACAACATGACAAAACTCTCAATTATCAGACATATATCAAGTGATTCCTTCTATGTGATTTTCTTATCAATCCACCATGACCGCGCCTGCTCAGAGTCATAATGGTTATCACTTACTGGGAGATGCGAAAGAACTTCAGGAGCTCAGACCACACGGTCGCCGTCGACAGCTCAAGCGAGTGTTGGCCGTCTTGGCAGCATTCGCGGTTGTTGGATGGGCCTTTTTGAACGTCACGTCGTCCCCGGACCAGACGGGCAACTCTGGTTCCGAAAATGCTTTCGAAACATCAGGCAGTATGAAGAAATGTTCTCCCAATTTGTCTCGTCCACCTCCAGCATCCCCACCGTCGCCAGTCAACTTCTGGGCATCACTCACCGTCACGGAAACGGCCGAAATTCAGTCGTGGCTGGAAGACCCAGCTCGTAATCTCAATCTGTCGAGGGCTGCGAGCTCTTCCTCGTCCGACAACATTGTTTACTTGATCGAAACCTTCTACCCTCCGAAAGCCGAAGTTCTTGCGCACCTCGCAAATCCCGATACGGTTGATCGCCCAACTCATCGTGCGCGGGTCACGATCCATCACGGGGGCCAGAAAGATCCCACCGTGAAAGACTATCTGGTCGGTCCATTGCCCATCGGCAATGAGACGAAGATGGAAGAATTGACGTCAATATATCATCGCGATATCCCATACAACGTGAGGGGGTTTGTCAACCTACTCGATCTCGAGAAAGCATGGAAGGCTGTCCCGGCCGCTTTGAAGGACGCAATAGAGGTGTGCAGATTGCTGCCTGACCCATGAATAGATACTGAACGAGCTATGTGATATTCCGCAAGGATCTGTTCGATGCAACCATGCGAGGTACGGAGACTGACACTCTCATCACTGTTGGGGGCGGCCCGTACAGCTTCGATGGCTCGTTCCGACGGGTTTGGGTTACTTTCAAGAGGAACGTACCTGGGTCATGGCTTCACGCTATTGGATTTTATCTCTACCTTGACGTTGGTGGAACAGATTCTTCTCAATGGAAAGCTTTGAAGGCGAGTCCTCCACCCAATGAATTTGCGTCGATGCTCAATACATCATTTTAGGTCGTATATAATCACCAATTCTTCAACAGTGTTGATTCCTTCCTGGAGGCGTATCAGAATGGGACTCTCGAACGTTACCCGCCCTCGATCCCATCTTCCGACTCATGGAGTAGTCGAAAGCGCGTAGGCGAACGACGCGACCTGGACGACCTGCCGGGGCCAAGAGCTGTCTCCTTTGCAGGCCTGAGGTTCCGTGTGGATAAGGAGCGGCAATACGTTAGTTGGATGGGATGGGGGATGTATCTCGGTTTTGACAGGGATATGGGGTTAAGCCTGTGGGATATACGGTTCAAAGGCGAACGTATCATCTATCAGGCAAGTTGATCACGTACCGACGGCCCGCCCGTACCAGCTGACAAAGGTCATGCCATGTCCAGCTAGCGCCTCAAGAGGCTTTAGCCCACTATGGTATGTATACGAATACTTTCTGTCGCTCCTACGCGCTTAACCAAGAGCCATCTAGCGGGAAATGATCCCGTTCAATCCACGACTGCGTGGCAAGATAGGCATTTCGGAATGGGTCAAATGGTCCTCAATATGCTCCCAGGATATGACTGTCCTCACACGGCGATATACTTGCCAGCGACGACGCGCACACCTAGCGGAAGCGTAACGGTTGACAAGGCGATATGTGTCTTTGAACATGATACTGAGAGACCTTTAACACGACATACTGGTTTTGTAGATGGGGAATTTGGTGCCGTGAAGGGGTATGTACTAGTCGTAAGAAGTGTCTCGACGGTCGGAAAGTGAGTTGCTCCGTCGAACCAAATGTGTCTTTCTCATTCATTTCCTTCGCTTCCTCGACATATTCAGTTATGACTATAGTAGGTTTTATTTGCATCAGTCTGCTTGACGATGAGCTGATTCTCTTTTCTACAGCGGTAATTTTTGCGTAGCCGGTCTATGCGGTTTGGGACTTATGGCTCTCCGATCCAGTTCGATTACATCTTCCAACTCGACGGTACCATTGAAGTCCGCGTGTCAGCGTCAGGATATCTTCAAGGTGGCTTTTGGGACTCCCGGCAGGACTCATATGGAGGACGCATTCGAGATTCGAGCAGTAAGTCACTATTCCAAGGTATATCACGATTGTTGATCACAGCTTCTCCCAGTGGGTAACGTTCACGACCATGTCATCAACTTCAAGTGAACATTACCGCCTTCCCTCTGTTGACCGCCTTACTGAATCCCGCCCCAATTCAGAGTCGATTTCGATGTCGCCGGAACTAAAAACAGCTTGCTGGAAACGACTACACACCAGGAGGAGGTCAAACATCCCTGGTTAGACGACGATGACTGGGGATACACGACAGTCCAGCAAAAAGTGACCAAGCGCTACATTGAGAGCGAAGACGAAGCTCTCCTCAAGTACCCTCATAACTTTCAGGGCCATTACGCCATCGTAAATCAAGACTATAAGAATGCGTGGGGCTATCCGAGAGGGTACATAGTCCACGCAGGGTTTAACCCTGTACACACTGTGAGTTTGGAACTGTTGGGCGCTCATGAAGCGCTGATCGACCGATCCCGTACTCACCGATACTAGGGTGTCGTTGGATCCAAGCGTACACTTGAGAATGCCCATTGGGCACGATACAATTTGGCGGTCTCTAAACGCAAGGAGACAGAACCGTCGTCAAGCTCGATGTGGAATATGAATTTACCTGGTGCCCCAGTCGTGAATTTCCACAAGTTCTTCGACGGCGATAATATAACGCAGGAAGATCTGGTGGTGTGGGTCAATGTTGGGACACATCATTTGGTGAGTTCCTGGTCTTTCGATCCATCGCATGCATTGGACGTCAACTCCCCGGCCACAGCCTCAGGCGGAGGACTCCCCAAATACGAAAATGAACACGGCGACCTCCAGGTAAGCTATCTCTGCCCTGTAGGAATATTGCGGTGTCTAAATATGGTTCGATTAGTTTCCTTCTTACTCCGTTCAACTACTTCGACTACGACGTCAGTATGGAGTCTAGCAACGCAATTCTCCTCACCTCCCCTGAGATTCCTGGCGAACCGTTTGCATACGATGATTATGGCGTTGAACAAGGCTATACTTGTGCCCCCGAGGCACCACCGCCTTTCGAATATTTTTTGCCTATAGGGTTCAGTGAGGAAGGAGCTCAGTTGAAACCTACGGATCCAGAGGAGATGCGAAAGATGAGCGAGACGTATCATCGTGTGAGAGTAGATCTACGAGGCTGAGTTAGTATCGGCCAGGTTTGGCTTGACTTCTATGAACGGCTTCTCTAGCTTGTATCTAAATTAGGTTGTCAATCAGGGTAATAGTATCTTCATGACGCCAAGTACTGCTTGCTGTATCACTGCGGGAGTGAACTCCTGTTCAATTGACAGATTGGTAGTGGACTCAATCTTTGCGTACCTGGGGTTGTTATACAGTAGGGCCTCCCGCTCCCTTATCGCCTTTCTCTACGGATCATGTCATCGTTAAGTACCGACGAGCGATACCTCTTGGCCAGGCAGGCCGCATTGGCACCCTCCGATCCCACACTCCGATTCCACCCAGAGCTCCACGGGCAATGTCCGCAGGTACTTATTTTGACGAAAGTGACATTCTGGAAAGACACCCACCTTTCAGACGTCCCGGTCCTGAAGCCTGAAAATTTGAACGAAAACCACTAGTCAGCCACTAGCATAAAATTGAGGTATATTATGATTATGTTCTAACTCGTGTGTGTATGTACCTTAACGCCCTCCCCTAGCCTGAGAAATCCATAAAATTATCACATACCACAGGGCATACATTCGTCAGGCTCATGGTTTCGAACGCGACAAAACCAACCAAAGGAGCCGCAACGCCAGCTGCCGAGGTATCCACTGTAAGGCCTTGACGATGAAGGTCGACCCCCCGAGACACATATACTTTGGTGGCCTTTTAGCCAGGATTTTTGGGGCCGTGCGCTTGGCAAATTCAGTCGGGTCCATAGAACGGTACTTTTTGGACTGGGATTGGAACATGACGTGAACAATCGCATCCTGGAAACCCTTGTATAACGATTTCTCAGGCATGTGATACGCGTTCCCCTGATTCTATAGGCAAGAAGAATGAGGAGATGTGAGTTTCGAAGACATGATCCAAGGATGGATAAAACATTATTGACTCGCAACGGGGCTCCGAGTCGGATTTAAGAAGAGATGGACAGATGGTGGCTCACCTTGACAATGTTACTTGTAACTGAGCCGGGATTGATGAGCATAACGTTCACACCTAAAGGTTGGCATTCCATCGATAGAGTTTCGGTAAACGTTCTGACAGCGGCCTTGCTCGAGCTATAAATCCCGGTAAAGGGTGTCGAAATTTCGCTTCGGACAGAGCCGATGACTACCACTAGTCCACTGTTGCGTTCTGCCATACGAGGAACGACATTGTGCACGATCCTCATTAAGCCAAAAACGTTTGTGTCGAAAGCTTTCAACGCTTTCTCGATAGGGACATCCAGGATAGGACCTGAACATGAACGGATTCGTTAGTTCTGACCAGTTACAGACGCCCCGATCGAGAAACTGCACCTGTGCACCCTACTCCAGCATTCGAGACCACAATATCAATTCGACCTTCTTCCTTGCAAATTTGCTCTATCGCCTCCCGTACGGACGTGTCGTCCAGAACGTCTACTTCAAGCTTTCGAACACGAGAACCTTTCAGCGTAGCCATCGAGTTCAGGCAGCGAGCACTAGCATAAACGAGGCATCCCTTCGAGGCGAGTTCTAGTGCTCTGCGCAGACATAGTGTAAGCATGAATGAAGAAATCGAACGCAGCGAACAAACGTACAAAGCTGCACCAATCCCGCCATCTGAGCAGCCGGTAATAAGAACCACTTTGTGAGCTGGATCAGAGTGAACCATTTTACGACTCTGGTAACGATGAGATGAAGAATAGAGGATTTTAGATGGCCACCCCCTCAGCAAGCGGGCGAAATATACCGCGACACCAACAACAAAGTTTGTTGACTTATAAGTACGAGAAAGCGCGAATCTGGGGTTGTCAATTTGCTAGGCAACATGATGATTGAGACACGGAAAATAACGACATCGGATACATGGGTGCACGCGACTCTGCCCGAAGCGGTATTTTATGTACTTGGTTCCTGTAAGTAATTCACAGGCCACGCAGGCCGTTGATGGCACTCGCTGCTGGCATTTTGAAGTGAACAAAAACGACAATCGGCCACTAAAGGTAACATTGACATCCTGATTCGAATTGAAGTGTGCCGAGAAGGTATCTAAGATAGAGGGGTGATTTAACCGGATACTAAACTTCCTCCTCCGAGCTGAAGTCATTCTCAGTGCCTTCTCCCCCTACAATTTCAGCCCCTGGTAAGAGCCATCGAAAAGTAATGCTGAGCCTTAGTTTACGATCAATCCACCCCCCTCCTGTGTCGCTTTCGACATAATCCCTGGTACGGCGAGGTATCCCATGAGTCCATTTGTACCTCGCGTCTTCCGTCATGACCAGGATACTACGCTCCGGGAGATATAGGTCGTATCCAGATGGTGTCTCGTAAGACTGACGTTCGTCCGTACCGCCATCAACAGTCTCTTCTGAGCGCTGCCGAGCGAATTGCATGACACACCCGCTCGAAAGGCTCACACCTACAATTCCGTCACCAAAACGACGAAGTAAGTCGACATGGGAAGTGATGCCTTCCCCAGGGTTGTATAGATTGATGATCGCCTGTCGTGCCCTTGTTGGGACCGGCGGGAAGAGAAGCGAATGAACATTTGGGGGTAAGCAGGGATGTAGGAGTTCCGAGAGGGTGGAAAGGAGGGAGTGTAGAGGTGGCGGGATGCCAACTTGTTTTGTTTTCTCGGGAGCTGATGAAGAGGGTGAGGATGGAGCACGCCCAAACAACATGACTTGATTCACGTCTGGGGCCGTGAAATATGTCTCCAGGCAGTAGCGAAAAACAGTGTCTGCGACCGTTTCAGGTAGTAGGATCGAAGGGTTGAAGAAAAGGCCAGGAATCGGAGGGCAGAGCAGATATGCAGGACTTGGCTGTTCTTCAACGAGGTTCCCATCGCTCTGTCCCAGAATATCAATGGAGCTTTCAATAGAACCTGAAGAGGCGGTCCGGGCTGAGAAGAGTGAACTGGCTGAACCCAAGTCATTCCTGTCTGGCTCCTCCGGAATGGATATCCGCAAAGCTGCCCGTTTTGAGCTGGTTTCAGTGGGCTCAGGTTGAGGAGACCGCTTCCTTTTCAAGGTTTCGGAGAGAGAGACTGGAGGCAAGGAGGCTTCGTCAACATTGGTCATTAACCAGTCCACCTAATTTCGGAAAGAAAGTGAAAGAGAAGATATTCCTAGTCCGAGCAACCTAATTCCTAAAGCAAGTCAGAGTATACCAGAATAAAAGTCAGGAATGCGTTACAGGTTCCACCAGGTTCTTGCCAACCTGTTGAGGCCGTCAACGCTGGGGGTGGTGGGCACTGAGCGTGGCCGAGCTCCGGACCATGGTACTGTCCAGTGCGGGAATCGGGCAAATATGAACCGATAGCCGGTATTCAGGAGAAATTTCACCTCTCCCCCAACCACCACCTGAAAATATGTTGCAATTCGATCGCACTATCATTCCCTCTTTCATCTCGCGCTCTGATCAATCATGGATACTGCTGTGATAGAGAGACCGTCCATAGCACAAGTCTCCGGCAATGCATCTGACCATACGAAGGCCTATATCGCTGGGATCCTCAGTTACTTTTCATCCACCTCCGAGCGACGACGTAGTTTTGCAGACTATATTCTGCCGAGGATGACTATAAACGAAATATCGATACTGAGTAACTTGGAGGAACCGACCAGGAAAGAGGCCAGGGTAGTCTGCACTCTCATGGTTGAAAGTGGTGCGTCTTTTGACAGTTCAACTCGGGCACAAGCTAACAATGCTCTGAATATTGAACAGACATGATCAATGGCATGGGTAATTTGCACGGGGGATGCTCTGCCTATTTGGTGGATATGTAAGTCCATGAGTTGTCGACACCTGAGGGTTCTAACCAGACGTCCAGTTGCTCGGGCTTCTCTCTATCTGCGTACATCGTTGAAACGACAGGAAAGTCCGCAATGCACGTTTCTCAGGCGATCAACACTGTGTATCACTCGCCCGCAGCTCTGTAAGCGCACGAGGGAAGGTTAATTTTCTTTCCCTGACAATAACGGCATTCCTTTTCAGGGGAGACAAGCTGAGGATCGTCAACACGACTGTATCGGTAGGAAAGAGAGCATTAACGGCGAG
The DNA here is from genome assembly GCA_029532415.1 of Marasmius tenuissimus. NCBI lineage: Eukaryota > Fungi > Basidiomycota > Agaricomycetes > Agaricales > Marasmiaceae > Marasmius > Marasmius tenuissimus. Next base: position 4,552,648 of record JAQOTA010000050.1, on the reverse strand, counting down.
GACAGAGGTGAGTCCTCGTGTCGCGTCTAGGCATACTCGCACTCATGAATCGTGTAACTATATTCCTCTGATTGACAAAGATTTGGAACGAAACACACCATCGACTTGTAGTGTCAGGCACACAGATCGCGATGTTCCCTTCCCTTCCCAAATCAAACCTATGATTGCAAGCTTAATTCGCGCCACGATGCTATAGAGGCCCTCACCATTATCCTAGGAATCCAATAATGCTGATATCTCCCATTCATTGCAAAGAATGAAACGCACGCGGTGCGCTCGATCCTCTCTGTCATTGTATGAAATCGCGAAATTGCCCTACCAAGTCATTCAGCGTCTTTGGCTCTTAGGATGGTCAGCTTTGGGTCAGCTTCAAGTTTTGTATTTTTGTACGGAGTTCAGATGTGTGAATACGAGGGAACACACGCTAGTGAAGAGTTCCCACCGAACTGTCATGAGACCCGACTAACGTACCCTCGCCGTAAAACGGGTACTCATTCTATTGACAACCATGGGTTGGCATTACGCTTTTCCCTCTCTCATTCCATCTCATACGAATACAGCCACTCCCATTCGCCCCCGCAATTCATTTTGAGAGTTATGGTTTCGAAGCACTCGGATAGAATCGATATATCACGTATAGCAGGCGACGCAGCCGACCACGTCAAAGCTTTCTTAGCAGACCCCACAACTTTGGAAGATGTGTCCGGGCAGAGCCAGACTGTACGAGGGTTTGGATACGATATAATCTCGAGAATGGAGGTCACAGAGGTATCCGTCACAAAGAAGGCAGATGAACCGTCGAAGCAGGAGGGCAGAGTTGTGGTCAAAATGAAGGTCGAACAAGGTGCGCCTCCGCGCCTTTGAATCGGACTGTGTTCAAGGGTAAATCGTTTCTTTCAGATATGGTGCACGGGGGACTCAATGTGCATGGAGGTTGTTCAGCATTCCTTATCGACACGTTCGTATTCCTCGATCACCGGTCAAGTACCCTTACAGTACGAAGACTCAATTCTCCATCTTTTTTAGATGCACGACGCTTGCGATGACGGCACTTACCTTAGGGACCGTCGGTGCGAAGTTGCCGAATGTTTCTCTAGCTCTTGACATTCTGTACCACGCACCAGCTGCACTGTCAATTCGATTTCTATACTGTGACGGCAAGGGGTAGCTGATATCTTTCTGGTGTAGGGGCGAGGACCTCCGAATCGTAAGCACCACGTTGACTGTGGGAGGGAGAGCGTTTTCAGCTCGTACAGAGGTATGAGATGTAATCCAACGGAAAACCCCGCGCGTTAACTAAGGCTTGTCCTCTTACAGATGTGGAGTGACACCCACCACAGATTGGTAGCATCCGGGGTACATGTCAAATTATCCCCCTCTCAACCCAGAGCTCCAAAGTTGTGATATGGCGCGACTGTAGCCCACGGTCATGTAGGAGGTTCAAGTATATTAGACTGTTATGGTAACAGTGCTCGAGCGCGTCCGAGAGCTCAGTTGTAGACCCCAGCCTTATGCCCGCTATCATTCTCCTGCTTGAGCCTAATCTCCTCTGCCCAATCGACCGCATCCCGACGTCCCTGCTCTACATTCACGCCAAACCATATAACAAATGAGGCACAAGCACACAGCGCGAATAAGAAGGGAATCCCATCCAGTTACTTCCGCTTTTGTCGATGATTGCCTGTATCACATTCGGCCCAATCATAGACGAGGCCCGATTCGACAGTCCGAATAAGCCAAAGAACTAGTTGTGATTGAAATGATCAGATGTGGTGTTTTCATTTCGGAATGAAACACCTCACCATGTTGTCGAACCCAGGAGGGGTTAACTCCGCCATCATGGTCTGAGAAAAGGCGTAGTACGGGGCTTGGAAAAGACCAAACACAACATTGTAGAACCTGCCATCACTCCGTCAAATGAACTAATCAAGCCAGCGATGCCATCTCTCACCAAAACTCCCATGCATTATGGAATCCAATGGTATTCGTCCATATCCCAATCATTCCCCACAAAGGTATTAGGATAGTGACCACGTTCGTGACAACAAACTATATCGAGTAAGTTAGAGGAACTTAGGAGTTGACGGTGACAGGCGTACCATCTTCTTGGTACTGATCTTCCAGTACTTCTGGATGTACCAAAAGCCCAGGGTACTTATGGTAGACGTGACGGCTTGAGATAGTCCAAGATACGTGTTTTGGAGGAAGCTGAACGAAAACTTGTCGTTCTGGCAGATGGACACCAAGGTACCCGTCGTGTTCAGACCCTAGATGCGGCAGACCGGGTGAGTTGTTATGATTCGGGGTCGAAGGGATGACTGGTACTGACATCTGCGAGAAGGAAGAAGGCAAAAAGATAAGTGAACGTATAGGGGAGCTTCCTGTACTGCTTGAGCGCTGCCCAGATCTATCCTCAACAAGTCAGATACGTGAGGAGATATCGTGGGTATCGGACCAACCTGTCTCCATCCAATTGTGAGATAGTGTTCACCCTCTGGAATAGGTGGGCCTGGACGGGGTTGCTGAAAGATGACTGCCTTATGTTAACGATCCCGCTTTCCGAGGCACACAGAATCAAGATGACTTACACCACCAGATTCCGGTCATGACCCAGTAAGCATTCGTGCTGACGAAGGTGATGAGGAGCCGTGGAGATACAAGACAACCGAGGAGCTCACAAAACGATAACGTAGTTGTTTACAAGGGGATTGTCGGCCAATGGAAGGAGGAGCGATAGGTTCAAGCAGAGCGTCACGATGTACCCAATGTTACTGTGAGTCTGAAACACGGATAAGAAATAAGCGTTGCAGAGAGAAAACTACACACCGTACTGATATTACTAATCCTGTTCTTCTCCAGGCTTTCTTCCCTTTCGTACTCCTCGCGATCTATTCTGCCCGCATCGTACTCGTCTCGCAAAGCTTGTGCATGCGCAGTATTTCTAGCCAGGCGAGGAAACAACGCCGCATAAAACACGAGCGTAGCACCATATGAGATAAACCCAACCATGTACAACCCCATCGCGACAGGCCAACGCGAAGGGTTCGTGAGACTCATAGAGGCGAACTGAGCAGCCCAGCATATGCAAGTGATGACCAAAAGGAGCCAGCGTCCAAACGTCCCATAATCTGCCGCTGAACCAATTGTCGTGAATATAAAGGTCATGACCTAGGGTGTTGAGTCAACTCGTTGAGGAAATGTATAACGCGATTTGCGAGCGTGGAAACGAAACGCACTGCGAAGCTGACACCGTTTGCGATCAGAACTACGCTGGAAACTGCCTTTGTTCCTCCGGCCCATGGAAGTACACATCTTCCTGAAGATCCTTCACCTGAGCATGAAGAACCTGGTCCTTTGGCGGGATCGAAGCCGGCAGCATTCGCGAGTGACTGGAAGATGGTCATAGAGTATCCATTTGGGCCAACACCCTAAAATTCCTGGAATGAAGATTGGATGGGAAGAGTGTACTCTGAAATTCGTACGTTGTCACCGTTATAGTACACTGTACGAGTCATTCAGAAACCAGCATTCGAACGATAGAAAACTAGGACGCACTGTAGTAACTCCACAATTCTCTCCTGCTCACTACCGGCTCGTTCTTGCTTATTGAAGACACGAACCCAATGCCCCCTTTGCGTCTTTTATTACCCGTGTCATTACGATTAGCACTAGCTATCTCAACTGAGCTCGTTTTGCCATCTTCTGAGGCGCCATCGCGGACTTCAGGTGTTGTATCAATGGTCTTGGCGACTGGAATCTCGGGAGCTGGGAGTCTGGACATGCTGAACGGATAAGGAAGACAACAGGAGACCAGTTTGGTTCAGGGCTGGAGATATTGTGGCATGGCGGTATAAATAGGCCCTTGTGTGTTCAGGTGAATGCGGGAACTTGACGTATGCACATGGAGGCGAAACTCAAGCCTGAGCAGCTGACAAGGTCTTATTCCAGAATTTTCCACGCCACCAAGACCTCTGCAGAACCCAACCTGACGATATTTATAGCATACTGACCTTCGCCTTGATCCAAATAGAAAATTATGAGGATGATACAATATACACATGTATGCGTGGATGGCCATTTGAGTACAGTACGAGTAAAACTTGGAATGAGAGCAAGATAGCGAATGCGGAGTTAAGCTTGAAATCGCAAAAAGCAGATGAGAGGGTTGTCGCAAGAAAGACGAGTCGGATGATATCCAGTCGTTCATCAGGGCAGCTCCATCGTATCAAGGCCATTTTGCTTCTCATAAGCCAGCTTCACGTACCATTCGTGCAAAGCACGGTTGTTGTTCTTGTCGACATCGTCGATGCATTGGGAGCGTCCGAAATCAATCAACCTAGCAGAAAAAGAGTGGCAATTGTCATTTCGGGCAATGATCTTAAACGTTAAGTAATTATACTTGCCTGAAACGGAGATCCTCAGGATTCCTGTGCGGAGGGAAATCCTCGTGGTCACCCTTTCTGACGAGGATATTTCTAGGATAGAATGAGCCGTGCTCCCAACCCAGATGATGGAATCTCTCGAGGAGGCCAGCGCACTCAATGCGATCGTCCTTGCTCAGCTGGCCAGGTTCGATGGGCTGTCCACAATCTTCCAAAAGTAGGAGGGGGCTGAGGAAACCAGGGTTATCCATCTTCTCGTCTCCGTCCTCGTCTCGCCTGCCAACCTCCTCATCGTGCACATAATACCCATAAAATGCAGGTGCAATCGCCCCGCAGGGTACAGGTTCTTTTATCGGGTGACACATATTGTAGCCGCCCCAGTGCTCGCTGAAGCTCTTGTCGAATCGCTGGTAATTTAAGGCCTCCTGAGCGAGATGCCGATCTCCCCGTTTGCTCAGCTTCGCTGTAACCATCACGCGCATGGTGGGAGGAAGACGGCAATTGTCAGGGTGATAGAACGAACGAACGAGAGGGATTGGTTTGAGATCGAGACGTGTCTCTTTTGAGGCCGCGATCTTGATGTCATCCTCTCCGACAACATCAGGCCGCACAATAGAATAGCACTGTGTCGATCCATGTTTGTAGCATGGTGGATCGCCTGGGTTGAGCCAAGGTACGGATGAAATGTAGACATGACACAAACCACCTTTGTACTGGAAAGTGGAAGTTGTCATTATTTCGGGCTTGTCTTCCTCCGATCGTCCCTGGTCACCGGAGCTAGCTTTCGAACATAGTCCTCCTTCAGGATTGAAGGTACCGTTGAACTCCTCGCAGTCATCGGCTTTCGCTGTCTGACAATTGCCCATGTCTTCGACGTCCCACTCTCGACAGACTTTCACTGCTCCCATTATTTCGCCTTCGACTTCTTGAGCCCTTCCTTTCCCCTTCACATCAACCGGTTCTGTATCGCTGGTCCCCACATTTTCCTCACTAGTTCCTTCGTCCTGGCCGTGGATCTCCCTGACCTTCTTCTTCCCTTCGGCCCATGGGTCAGGCTTATCTCCCCTCCTCTCTTTGGCTAACCTCTGGTTTTCCTCCCACAGTTCGTGAGCACTCACAACGTCCAAAACAATCTTCGGTCGTACATACGTCTTGGTATCGACCTGAACGTTTCCTACGACCGCGTACAGCCGACCTAAAACCGGGATCGACGAGCGCTCGAATCCTGGCGCATCCTCCCACACCTTCATCTCATCGTCGGGCAAGGTTATATCACCCTTCGTTATGACCGGTAGCATCCAGTCCGCGTAACGATCGAATTTAAACGCGTCCAACCGTGCCGCATCAGAGATCGTGTATCCATTCCTTTGCTTGGATTCTTCTTCTGTGATCCACTTCCTCCTAAACTCGAGTGCTTTGTCCATGATACACCCCATGCAGATCCGGGGCGTCACAAACCACTCCCTAGGCACCTCCCACTCCGCTGCGTACACGATGGAATGGTTCCCAACACCCAGCCGTCTGTCCGGATGCTGCGTCAAGAAGAGGTGTGCCTCCGGCGTGTGCGTCGGTGGTGGAGGTGGTGTCGGCACAGAAATACAAAAGGCCGGTTCGCGTGTCTCTCCGGATTCTTTCGAGGGAAATACGTAGGTAAGGATGCTCACGGGTGATTCGGGGGTAGAGGCTTTTATTGACTCGCGCGCTTTGTCAATCTTTTCGGTGCCAGAAGACGTGAGATTGAGCTTGTACGTATGCGGCTCGTAGTCTAGGGGGCGAGAATGCTGCCAGTTGAATGGCCACGGGTTGATTTTGTCGAGATCGACGTCTTCGTCATAGTCGTTCCAAGATTTGGTCGTGCCGTTGAGCAAATTCCACGGGTCATGCACGACCAGCTTTTCAGGGAGAAGATGAAGCGGGATCTGTGTTTCCAGACGAGGAGCAAGACCAGCGAACGGACGAATTGGCCACGGATCGGGGTAGCTCGATGGGTGGAAAGGAGTTTTGCTCGTGACCTATGCACATTCGTAAGACAAATCAGACGACAGGGCCGCAATGAAGCTGAGCCAAGTACTGGCATACTACTCACCTTCTTCCCGAACAGCATGCGGGCATCGAGAATCTCTTCGTCTACACGACCCGACACCACTGGGTAATCGACCTCCATCATGTGGACGATAGCAATATCGGCGGCCTCCCTCCTCCAAGGATCTCGCTCATTCGCAGCCCAGTCGAGTTCATCCTTTGCATAGTCCAATTCTCCCACCTCACGACACCACGCAGCCAGCCTACTCCCACTCGTAAACGTGATCACGCCTTCATAGAAAGGCAATCTGTGGACCTGGTAGAAATCGTGAAGAGTGGCACCCCACTGTCTGCAGGCGTTGGGAGCACGTTTTTCTCGTCCTTCAAGACCTTCAAACTGGTAGATCTGACCATCGGGGTCGCGAGGCCACCAGCGGTATAATTGTCGACGTGGGGTAGAGTACGTAGATTTCTTGACAGGTTTGCCAGGTCCAGTGGTGTCAAGCTCGTGCGTTCGGTCAAGAATACTGTCGAGGACTGGATCTAGAGTGGGAACTCGTCTCGGCGGAGGATAGCTGGGACCCTCTCTGAGCAAACGGATTTCTTCGGGATCAGTTATGAGTACGCGATGATGCGTGAGGTTCTTCATCCCTCGTAGAAGTTCTTCGTACTCTTCCTTATCACTGGCATGATTCACAAGACGAATTGCTCTGTTGGCCCCAGGGCCACTGATGGGGATCTCGTCCGAGCCAGAATCGAGTTTCTCAGCTGCAAAGAGTCGCGTCAGATTCATTTTCATGCGTTAACTTTAGATCGTGTATTTTACCTGGTGAATTCGATTGCGCTTGTTCAGCCCTTTTCTTGCCTTTGCGACGTTGAGATTTGGAGGGCATTGTTGCGGTCTAGAAGCAAGCTTTGACTGCCACTGAATCGTCGACTTTGAGCTCTTTGAGGCTGAGTGAAGCCACTGTCGCTGACAAAGGTTTCCCACAACTAATTGCAAGATGCATTGGACGGACAAGAAGTCGGAGGAAGGAGAAACTGAATCATCATGAGAATAAAATTCAAAGCTTTCCTTTCTTTCGCTCCGGGCGCCACAAACGCGATGATGGTGCTGCACAAGCAGACATTACAACAAACAAGCAAACGGGCGCCTACAACATGTGTTATAACATATAACCGCCCGGCGTCTATAGGGCGTCTACACAGGAAACATCCAAAGTCCGCACAACGAGCAACGAGCTGGGCTCCTGGGACTAGACGTGTTGTTCTGGCAATTGTACGTACTAGATTGTACGAGAGAATAGTGTTTGAGCCCTGAGAATGTGGAACAGGGCACGAATAGCTACAAAACCTCGCCTAGAAACCGCCTTCCAGTTCGACGCTCAATATACCCTGGACCTCTAAATCGGAAGTTCGTGTTTAAGAGATGCCTCTCTCCAAATCCGCTTCCTAGAGATAGAGAACTTGGCGTAGAACATGCCAGAAAGAGCGAGAACCGCCCGAGTCAGCTTGCCACTGCCTCGCGGCGCTTAAGTGGGTCCGACGACTCTGTCCAGAACCACCACCATCTTCTCGCTTATTCTTCATTGACCGCACACTATGCCCAAGATCAAAACCTCAAGGACCAAGAGACCTCCGGAAGGGTTTGAAGAGATCGAATCCGTGCGTTAGAACCACTTTACTATCTCATTGCTTATGCTGACGATTTTGCTGCACCTGCACGCACAAACCGGACGTCTGACTTGCAATCCGACTATTGCGACGTTATACAGGTTTTAGACGACTACGCGAGCAAGATGAGAGACGCGGAAAACGAATCTCATGAAGGCAAACGAAGAACGGAGTCCTTGTGGCCCATAATGCGCATTTCACACACGAGGTCGAGATACATCTACGAGCTCTATTACAAGCGAGAGGCTATCAGTCGAGAGCTTTACGATTGGTTGCTGAAGGAAGGTTATGCGGATGCAAAGTGAGTGGCTGGCCATCATCGTATATTAGTCCATGAATTGACGTGTTTCCAAAGTCTCATTGCCAAATGGAAGAAGGCTGGTTACGAGAAACTTTGCTGCTTGAGGTGTATACAGACAAAGGTGCGCAACCATTGACAAGCAAAAGATGGCATGATATTGACTTTGGTGGTCGTCCAGGACATGAACTATCAAGGTTCGACATGCGTATGTCGTGTACCGAAAGCCCAACTCCGGCCTGGGACTGTTGTGGAATGTAATCACTGTGGTGCGTATGTCAGCCTTCACACCGTCTACTAAAGCTAATTTGGCCTCGTAGGCTGTCGTGGTTGTAGTTCAGATTCATGAGTTTCGACCCTATTCCCCTTTACTCCTGGCGCCAACCGTTACTGAATTCAGTTGGCGACTGCCAAGTCAACGGCTCCTCAGCCACCTCCGCCCAAGGTCTCCCTTTTTTTGCAATTCTGCGGGTAAGTACTGGGGAACCGCAAAGTCCTGTATCTTGGTAAACCCTGTGATCCCCGATCAAGGTCTGTTGTATGTAGCCTGATCCAGCTATGGAATCAATCTGATTCGTTTTGCGTGCGCGAACTTGCCTGTAACTGAGCTGGACTGTGACGCCTTTGCAGGCCTTTGCTCGAGATAGCTCGAGATTGGAATTGAAGAACCGCCTGAAATGAAATTCGGTAATCACCGCACTCATTGATTGTAAATAAAACTTGGGAGATGAACAGGGCGTGCCCATAAGTTCAGCTTGTGCCTCCTCTTGCGCCTCCAAGGTAACCACCCCCATGGTCAACCCCTGTTGACACTTTGATCTTCAGCTATATCTCCTAACCGTATGTCTGGACCACCCAAAAAGGTACTGAAGCGGGTGTCCCTGACGAGCTCCTGATCGGGGTAATACCTAATATCGAAATGGAATAAAATGGAAATGGGGCTGTTATTGTCTGCCCAGGCTCTCATCCCCACCTCCATCATCCATGGGCCAGTTCAGTGAGAACATTGTGCTCGCTCGCGACCTGCTCGTCAAAAGAGCAGCTGCCGACCAAGGAGGCATTCTTTCTGGAGATAATCCTGCTCGTTACAATGAATCCGATCCCATTCGACTTTGGGTTATCCAGCTCGTCATCATCATCTGCTTCACCCAGATTCTTGCTCTCGGTCTAGGTCGCATTCGACAGCCACGGGTCATTGCAGAGGTCATAGCCGGCATCCTTCTCGGTCCTAGTGTTATGGGTCGCATCCCCAACTTCCAGAACACCATTTTCCCAAAACCGTCCATGCCCCTGCTCAGTCTCACCGCCAACATCGGTCTTGTGCTCTTCCTGTTCCTAGTTGGAATGGAAATAGACACCCGAGTGCTTAAAAGGAACCTTCGCGCTTCGGCATGCATCTCAGCAGCTGGATTGATAGTTCCTCTCGGGCTCGGCGCTGCTCTGGGTGTCGGTGTCTATAGGGAATTCGTGCTTCCGAGTGTCAATTTTGGATACTTCATCCTCTTCATCGCCATTGCCATTGGCATCACAGCCTTCCCTGTCCTATGTCGTATCTTGACGGAGACCAAGCTGCTCGATACCACAGTCGGTGTTGTCACTCTCTCTGCTGGTATTGGAAATGATGTTGTCGGATGGATCTTATTGGCTCTGACAGTCTCACTTGTCAATGCTGCCAGTGGTCTCACCGCACTGTACGTCTTGATTACCTGCGTTGGATTCACCGCCTTCCTGTTGTGGCCAGTGAGATGGGCATACGTTTGGCTGGCACGGAAAACGGGTAGTCTGGAGCATGGCGCACCTACCACGCTCATGATGACAGTCACTCTCTTGCTGGTCTATATCGCTGCATTCTTCACGGATGTCATCGGCGTTCATGCGATTTTCGGTAAGTCTTAAGCTCCGGATGCTATCATTACCGCCATCGGACTAACCAATTCCGTTTCAGGCGGATTCCTTGTCGGCCTCATCATTCCCAAGGAGAATGGTTACACTATCTCTATCGTCGAGAAAATCGAGGACCTCGTCTCCATCTTACTTCTCCCGCTTGTGAGTATTGGCCCTGGATTCTGTAATTAGAACTTCACTGATATCTATTGGCCTAGTACTTCACACTCTCAGGTTTACGAACCAACCTGGGTCTGCTCGATAACGGTGTAACTTGGGGCTACATCATCCTCATATGCCTCGTCGCCTTTACCAGCAAGTTTTTCTCGTGTGCTTTGACTGCGCAAGCGTTCGGCTTCAATTGGAGGGAGGCTGGGGCCATCGGAAGTTTGATGAGTTGCAAAGGGTGCGTGAAGCGTATACTTTTCTCACTTAGTTTTGGGATGCTCATCAGCAACCTCTCTTAGCCTCGTCGAGCTTATCGTCCTCAACATCGGTTTCCAAGCAGGAATTCTCGATGGTCGTACCTTCTCCATGTTCGTTGTTCATGCCATCGTGCTGACCTTCATCACGACCCCCTTGACCCTCTGGTTCTATCCTGAACGAGTTCGCCATTACGGTTTGAGGCGCCGTCAAGCCTGCTCCCGGTGCCTCGGAGAACGAAAGAGGGGATGGGAAAACTGTTGAAGGTGCTGCTGTCAAGACTAGGTTCGCCCTTGTTTTGGACAAGCTCGAACAGCTTCCCGCTGCTATGACTTTGACTCAGTTGCTGCACCCATTCGGAAACGCTTCCTCTTCGCCATCCACGCCGACGCCACCAGCATCTCGGACAGCGATGCCAAGCGAGATTCGACTGACCTTCCGGATCTGCCCAAGGAAAAGGAGGCGTCCAAACCCACATCATCTTCTTTCATCGACTTCACCCTCGTTCGCCTCATCGAGTTGTCGGGCCGAACATCAGCTGTTTTCAAATCAACTGAGGTGGCGGCTCTCGCTCACACCGACCCGGTCACCTCGGTCTTCAACACATTCGCATGGCTGGCAGGTTTGGGAAGTCGCTCTACCTCCAGCGCGAAGTCTAGCACCCTCAATACCGCACTCGAGGTTGCCGCTTGGGAGGACTTCACTAGCATCGTAACCAGACAGGTCGAAGAGAGGAATGTCGAGATGGTTCTGGTCCCGTGGGCCAGCACTGGTTCAGGTGCCGCTTTGAGCACCCAGGAAGGTCCCGCTGCCAGGAATCCATTTGATGGAGTGTTCCATCGCTCAACCGCCGCGCCGACGTCACCAGTATCAGCCTCGTCGAACCAGCACGATCAGATGTCGTCGGTTGTATACGCCGAGTTCATTCGTCAGGTGTTCTTGAAGACTCCTTGCGACGTCGCGTTATTCGTGGATCGTGGAAGTGGCCGTTTGAGCACAGAATCCGCTGTTTCCCCCTCCGCTCCCTCCAGGCTGCCAACACCGTCTTGTTCCTCCCCTTCTTCGGTGGTCCTGATGACCGATCCGCCCTCAACTTCCTCCTTCAGATCTGCTCGCGGAATACGGGCGTCAAGGCGGTCGTCGTTAGGATCCAGCGTGGCGCCGACGACAGTGGCAACGAGAGCGACGACAGCGAGGTTGAGAAGGAAAAGGTTGTTGCACATACGGTTCACAACACTGTCAGCGGCGCCGACACCGTCTATGGCCACCACAATACTCAGACGCGATTGGCTAGCGATACTGCTGATAACATCCTTTGGGAGAGTTCGTCAGGTGCTGGGTTACAAAGAGTGACTTTTGCCACCAGGACTTCGTCGCGGCCGCTGAGGGAGGTTGTCGATCTTGTGTCCCCTGCGTCCGCGGCAACGGGTTTCCCAGAGCTTACGAGTGCGATCAATGGAGGCAATGTTGTTGTAGTTTGCGGGAGATCAAGACAGATGGCTGTTGAGTCGTTGTCGGGTGAGCTGTCACAGATAGCTAGTGGGACGGGAGGCGCGGCATTGGCTAGCTCTGTTTCACGGACGCTCGGTGACGTTGGTGCTGCTATGGTGGCTGTCGGGGCAAGAGCAAGTCTCTTGGTTATTCAGGCCAGGGTTAATGGATCTCACGCATAATTTTTCCATCTTGTACTACATAATTATTCCGTCCAGGACCTACCCACCCTTTTTACTATTACGTACGCTCACGAGCTTTCGTCATGAATACACACAACTTGAATTCTGATAGTCCCATTCACTACAACCTCACCTTTGTCATGCAGGTGATAGCGTCTTGAAAGCTTTACACGCCCTGGATCAGGATACTCATCGTTTAGAGTGGACAAGTTACAATATACTACATTGGCCAGGAACAAACGACGTCCAATATAGCAGCTATGGCAACTGCATTATGTCAATTGTGGCGCAATTGAAATACATCGCATGTAGTTCACGATCGGTAGCTGGTACGTGCTACATACCTACTAGCCTTACCAAGACAACTCTGGATCCCATACGCCACGTCGGATGAATACTTCCGGTCCCGATATTCTGATGAGCTACGGACCCCTGCGGTTCCTAATTGGGACCGCTGCAGGTCTACCTCTACTCAATCCGTTTTGCTTGGTCACCTCGAGCCTCCTTCAATTCGATGACTATTCTTCTACTACATCTTGGGGCCCGGAAATTTGAAAGAGATACACGGCCGTCTGAACCAAAAGAAACACCTTGGGTGCTAATACTATATAACAAAGAATTGACATGGCTCTTCTTTCCGATAACACACTCATTCTCCGAAACACTCATACTGCGTTACTCCGAGTCAATGGCACAGTCCCAGTCTCAGCTATTTCAGCCCATAAAACTCGGGGACCTTAACCTGGGCCACAGGGTAGTATTGGCCCCTCTCACGAGATTTCGTGCGGACTTGGACCATGTGCCGTTGGTTCCCTTGGTGAAAGAATACTATTCCCAGCGCGGGAGCCAGTCGGGAACGCTCCTCATTACAGAGGGGACGTTTATCCACCCAAGAGCCGGTGGTGTACAACATGTCTCCGGAATATGGTCAGACGCACAGATTACAGCGTGGAAAGAGGTGAGTAGTGTTCAACACCATCCTATGAGCCCAGGGGTTTTGACGAATTCGTAGATAGTGGACGCGATACATCAGAAGGGATCATACGCCTACCTACAACTATGGGCTCTTGGTCGTGCGGCAGATCCAGAACAATTGCGGTCTGAGGATCCCTCGTACTCTTATATATCAGCATCAGACGTACCAATGTCAGGACGCACGGAGAGTCCTCGTTCATTGACGGTTGAAGAGATCAAAGACTTTGTGCAATATTGCGCAGAGGCAGCACAGAACGCGGTCTACAAAGCCGGATTCGATGGCGTTGAGTTACATGGAGCAAACGGATACCTCATCGAACAGTTCCTTAAAGAGAAGACTAATCAGCGTACGGATTCCTATGGTGGCAGCATGGAGAATCGAGCTAGATTTGCCTTGGAGGTCGTTGACGCCGTTGTGAAAGCGGTCGGCCCAAGGAAGACAGGGCTGCGATTGAGTCCTTGGAACACTTTTAACGGTGAATCCTCGAATTCTTTCGTCAGATGAAGAATCACTTGATGGATGCTCACGCCGAAGTGTAGACACGGGTGTCAAAGATCCCATGCCAACTTACACCCACCTCGTCAGAGAGCTCAAAAAAACCCATCCAAATCTCGCATACATTCACGTCGTTGAGCCAAGGGCCGATGGACCCGAGACCGTTGAAGAGGTAGTGACAGCTAGAAGCAATGATCGTATTCGTGAGATTTGGATGTCATGTCTTGAAGGAAGTGAGACCGAAAACAGGCGACGCTGGATCACTGCAGGTGCCTACGATTTAGCTTCCGGTACAGCACTCGCGGATAACAAAGGCGACCTTGTTGCGTACGGTCGGTGGTTCATCTCCAATGTATGTGATTATGGTTCTGTCACCGTGGCGAATTTCCCATTGACGACCCCTTCTCTAAAACAGCCCGACCTACCGTACCGCCTGAAGCATAACATCCCTCTGACGCCATATGAGAGGTCGACGTTCTATCTTCCTGGAAGTACCGAGCCTGCCGGGTACACAGACTATCCCTTTGCTCAGAGATACGAGGTACACAACGCGGCACATCTCTGAGCAAATTTGGTGAAGCAGGGGTAGAATAGAACTGATGCTGGATGTCTAAATCTAAGTACTAGATAAGATTAAAGACTGAGGATGAAAAAGGTCGGCCCGGTCTCCGGCCATCGTTGAACGAAATTTGAACGTTCCAACCCCGGTGTTCCGTTTGTGTTCCGTTACTTCTATCAACCTCCCCCATCGAGCAAGGCTGTTAACTTCTAGTGACCTCTTCCTTCTTATTCATATCTACGCGGTAAAATCCTCGTTTTTCGCCATTTTGAACGGCCTTGGCCGGATCCTCAACGGGCAACTTTCTCGCGGTGCGCCGTAGATCAAGAGTGGAATACAATCTCCAAATTTGCGCTATTCGGAGGACGCCCTCATGGTATGGTGATAGAATGCCTTATCTGTCGCCCAGCCCAAGGCGCACAATATTAGTGGTTAATTGGGTATACAAATGGACGGCTTTGTTTGGATTAATCGGAGAAATGATGAAGCTCTTGACATTCGCAGACTAGCCTTACTTATTCTGACCTCCTATCATTATCGATACCATGAACACGACCAAAACACTCTCTATTCTTCTCGTCGGCGGCACTGGAACTACCGGGATTCCTCTAACCAGACTTCTCCTTTCGAGGACAAACCACAACGTTCTCGTTACCTCACGCCGGGGACAAGGTGGTATTCCTTCCGACCTACTCGAAACTTACGGAGGTCGACTCAAGGGAGTCAGATTCTCCTGGGAAGACACCTCGACCTACAGAACTCTCTTCGAGGGGAAGGATGGTTCGATTCAGATCCACGCGATGTACCTCATCCCACCATTCACCATCTATACGGATAGGAATGCTCAGGATCTTGTCGATGTGGCCGTTTCCAGAGATGTGAAGAGAATTGTACTGGTGAGCGACACGGTTCACGAGAAGGGTGACCACAGTGTCGGAGCACAGGTCCACGCACATCTGGATGAACTGAAAAGAGCTGGGAAGTTGGAAACTTACGCAGTCTTGAGACCGAGTTGGTTCTACGGTGCGGTAGTGCTCCTCTCCGATTGCCATTTGCACGAGCTAATCTACCATCGCCAGTCAACCTACCCGGTTTTGAAAAGGAAGAAATTATGGGACATGGTCGTATCTCGTCCATAACAGAAGACGGCAAGATGGGATGGACAGACATCGAAACGGTCGCTGAAACGGCTCTTCGGGCACTCGTAGACGAACCGTCCGAGGTATTCGAGCAATACATCATCACTGGACCAGAAGCTTTGAGCTATGACGAGGTGAGAGGCTCAAATCCCAGGCTAATGATGTTTGGGTTGTAATACATGGTACTAACCATCGTACCTGGCTGCAGGTAACTTCTCTCCTCTCCCGAGTTCTCAACCGCCCTGTGGTGCATCGGCGGGTGACCGAACGCGAGCTTGCAGAGCACTACAAGACCAATATGGGCTTGTCGGACGGATTTGTGGAATTCTATGTCAATTGCGACAGACATGTGGCTGCCGGGAAGGATGAAGCCATGTTCAATTTAGAAACGAATCTAGAGAAGGGAATCAAACGAGTGAAGGGAACAAAGAAGTTATTGGAGTATCTAGAGGACGTCAAACACGATTTCGTTAATTAAGTCCTACACTTACAGTGATTATTATCTGTACAGAAGTGGGATATATGAAGTAGCTGAAGAAATACTAGCAAAGGAGATTGTGGTAGGTGGCCAAACGCCGAGGTATCAACCGTAAAAAGGTGTGGTACACTTATGCCCAAGATTGAGTAACAGATGTCAAGAAAGACCAAGAAAGATCCTGCGATCGCTATGCGTTCGTCCCGTCTCTAGAATAGTCGTCTCTAAGCACGTCATAGACTTTGCCGCTTAGTGCGTCCCCGAACCTCCTTGCTCCCGTAGTATAATGCGCCAAAGCATGTCTCGCGGGGACCACTTTGCTCTTTTTACTCCTTCCCTTTGGCGGATTACGCTTCTCCTCCTCTAAATCGTCCCTTTCGCGCTGCTCTTCGTCCCTAAAATGCTGCCACAACGACCTCGGGGTAGCATGACCTTCCACAAGTAGTCCAGCTTTCTCCGCGCTCAGGCCATTGATGGTCAGAAGCATCTTCGCCCAGCAGGTTCGCACAGTTGTGAACCCAGATTTGGAGTTGAGCTCCTGGAAGCAATCCCATGTGGTGAGGTAAGATCGGTTAGGTTGCACTTTACGCAGGAATCTTTGGTATTCGAGGTAGTTGTAGCGCTTGACCAAGTCCGGAGGAAGCACCAGGAGATCTTGATCCTGTGAAAACTGGGATGAATCGATGATTTGTTGTCATGCAGCTAAGAGACGAACCTTGTAGAATTTCTGTATGGCAGCGTGACGAGCTGCATAATGGTTGATGGTGTCCTGGAGGGATCTGGTTTCTTGTACCATGAAGTTGTCCACAACGGCAGTCGAAGATAAAGCTGTGGAAATGGAGTCTTGGAAGCCCTCCTTCAACGTTTTCGCCTTCTCTATATATAAGCTAATATTAGGAGATGTAGTCGCGATCCGAATCCGAGAACGTACCATATTCCTCAACGACATAGAAGACCTTCGTGATCGCACTGTGCGTCAAACGGAACTGAAAGGAAACGTGCTCAATTCGTGGCGAAGAGGGACAATAAAGATATCGGCGAACCTTCTGTTCGTGGAACCTCCCATCCTTGATACTCGTACAAAGATCATCCATCCGCTTCCGTTCCAAAATCGCGTCGAGGACCACTTCATCTGGCTGATCGTCCACCCGATAAGCATCCTTCTTTTTCGCAATCCACGCCACGTCCCCAATCGACAACGCTCTCTGCGTGACTTTAATCTTCTTGGAGGCTAGCCTCTCGTAGAGCCCCTTCTGCTTCTTCGTACTGTCTTTCTCCCGGATGTCCAAGACCAGAATAATATCGTATGCATCTGCTCTAAGCCTAAGAGGCGCAGCAGGTACAGAGAACTTGGTCTCGGCCTTGAAAGGCATGTAGTTTCCGATTTCGTTCCATACGGCCGCCGAATCCGGGATGTCGATAGGCAAGTTGGGCACATGTTCGGATATACGTGCTCGGCCAGGTCGTTGAACGACCGGGGCGGCAGCTTGAAACTGAGTTCGGCCGCCTCGTTGTGACGAGGAAGGCAGGGGAGGTGGGCCCATTGATCCACTTCCAGAGCCTGAAATCGATGTTGTAGTAGCGGAACGCGTCAGACCTGCGCTAGATCGAGCTACCGTTGACGTAGAGCTGGTTGCCAGGGAGTTAGGCATGGTCTGCGATCTTGAAAGCGTGGTTCGAGGGAGAGCCTGGGCGGTGGCATTTCGAGATTGTGAAGAAATGCTCGGTGCTCTAGATATGGGCGGGGAAGGCTGCTGGCTGAGTAGCGGACCGGGTGAACCAAATTCCTCGTCACCGTCGTCATCGGAAAGGAAGAGTCGTTCTCTTTCTTTACCCTTGAGGGATTGCTTCGAACTTTGACGGCTAAGGGAAGAGGTAGCGGCTGTTCTGGGGATGGCTACGGTGGAGGTGGCATTGCGCTTCGGGACGGATGGCTCGGAAAAAGAGTCGAGCACGTCAATGAGACTAGATCGCGAGGATCTGGCACTGAGAGACGGGCGAACGTTATCCAGTGGGAGGGTTGACGTGGGATAAGACTCGGCGACATCGGCGGGGAGATAGCCAAACACGCGGCTTTCGTCGAAGTCCCAAATACCTCTGATAACAGTCGCGCATTGGTGCCTGTGGGATGCGAGGATTTCGACTACATACCCGAAACACTCCCCGTCGTCGCTCCACGCGTCCAATGTGGCGTCCCGAACATGATGCACACGGCGCCTTTCGCCACTCTCCCCATACGCTAGGGCTTTGTAAGTGAAAAGTGGTATATACGAATGGCAATAACGTACTGATATACCAGAAATCTACTCGTTGTGAGGGCATCGCTACGCCATTACTAGCGCTCGCCCTGGGAGGAGGTAAACTGTTGGACGCGGGGATTGTTGAGGTGTGCGCGGGTCGTGGAGCGCTCGCCGAAGCCCGAGAGTGTGCAATAGCACTCTCTGACACAGTTCGTTTGGCTGGACGGGGATTGGAGACGCTCTCATCCTCCTTTCGGGGGCGTCCACGCTTTTTAGGAGACGTCGATGGCCCTGCACGAGAACTGGAAGCACTGGGAGCACCATTGCTGCTCACTGCCACACCCTCCCTTTCCTCTCGATCTTTCTTTTTCAAGTACTCCACGGTCTTCTTCCCAATATATGTTATCGTGAGAGCATCATCAATGTCGTGTAGAACAACCTGGTGATTCAACATCGCCCTGTGCGCCTTATTCGCTGCCAACCACTTATGCTCGCCTATAGTGACCGTGTTAGAAAGGGCCTTTGTTTGAGCCGAAGGAGAAAATATTGCCCACATACTTTTCTCCTTGTCAATAGCGTCCCTTTTCTCTGCAAGCCACTGAGTCCATTTCGGATTGGCGCATTTAGGCATGGGTGGTGACAATGATGGTGGTCAAAGGAAGAAAGGAGAAAGACAAGAAATTCGGTGACGGCGCGTCGAGTCACAGCGGTCATGACAGCACGCGTGACCTTACGCGACGCGTCAACAATAGCTTGACTTGTAACGCTTGTGCGATAGCTTGAACCAAACTCGATCCTGGGCCTCAATCTCGAAGAACTAGTGGTCTCCCCATCGTCGATGTTTGTTCCGCACTACACTTCGGAGTACCGAATGGCACCCATGAGAAAGTCCCATGGAGTCCCTTACGTACAGAAGTATTGTATTATACTGAAAACAGTGGCAAGACAAATTCACAGTGCACACAAGCTGGCAGCCAGAGCTTGATTAATTACTCGACCCGATTGTTTCAGAGACAAGGTCGCATAGTTGCGCTGAGGCTGCGTGTATACGACAAGATTTCATTGCCGATGGCGATTTAGGAAAGGCATCAATGTCCTGGAGAGACACGGAGTTCACGCGAGTTTGATGCCGCGATCGTCGTTCGACTTGCAGGACCGTCCTCATGAAAGACGTTGCAGGATTAATGAACACCAGAAATGGCCCAAATGGTGTGCCAGGTTGGTCTTTCATCGTCGAACTCGCAGGGTACCCAAAATAGTTATGTTGATTTCGAAGTGCTATTTTGCTCATGTATCAGCTTCTCATACAGTGATTTTGACTTTCTCCTGGCAAACGGTTCCGCCGGTAGTCTAGAGAGAAATCAGGATCAGTTGAGGGTGAAGAGATGATTTGCGTACCGGCGAACCGTTCCTCCTGGGAGTATACGGCGGCCTCCTCCACACAGACGGATCCCAAACTGGTTACGAGGAGGCCGTGTCGTTATAGTTCCTTCTATACGGTAACCCTTCAAGGGACCCTTGGGATGAAACGGGGGACGAAATCGTCGTGGTAAAAGGTCAAGAATGTACAATACAAACTCAAAACACGTGTTCTGCAATGAGGCATACTTAATTGGTTCACGGTCCCGTCACGGTCAGCCCCGTCATTTCCTTTACCACACTCACCGCAGTGGGAGGCTGTCAAATCTACGCAGTCTAATCCAGGCAGAATCGCCATAGCCCTTGCGACTTGTCGCCTGTTCTGCAGCGCAGTGCAAGACTCAGAAATTCACCACCATCACGAGAAGACTCCAAACGAGAACAACAACGACGAAAAAGCTTGATCTTGTGCCATCTTCTGGCTCAAGATGTCGCTTTTCGTGCCAATATTGAGACTGTGTCTGATATTCTTCAACATATATGGCACATTCAAGACGCTGAAGCCCCCTCGACCAAGCTCACGCTCTCGAAGTGGACTACCTTCCCAAGCTAGCGTGATGCAGAGGAAGAGAGACTTGAAAGGATGCTTAGCGATTTGGGCTGTTTGGGTGAGCTTTTTCCTCCCTCCCTTTGTGACGTGTATTGAACTGGTCATTCCAGACCTGTATGGCTGTTTACGAGAGACATTTCGAGGGAATCATTTCGCTCTTCATCCCATTTTACGACGAATTCAAGGCAATGATGCTAATATTCATGATGGTTACACGGGCAAAGGTAAGTTTTGCTCCTTGTGCTAACCCGTGGGCATCGTTGAGACTGTCTTCGTAGGGAGCAGAACCCATTTTCCTCCATGTGCTGCGCCCTCTTCTCCGACCGTACACGGCAACTATCGACACGATCCTAGATATCTTACGCATGATTGGAGATATCATCTTCGCTCTCCTCACGTTTTTCACGCGTTCAGCCTCGGACCTCGGACAATCTGCACATCAATCTCTTCCACCTTCCGTGCAAGCGCTATCGCCGTTCACGTATCTAAGCGCTATACTACCGGTCCCACGAGACCCTTATACTGTCCATAACGCCAGGCAAGCTGGACAAGCATCTCAGAACGGCGACCATCCAGAAGTCATACGACACCACCAGCCCAATGGTATTGGCAATGGCCATCCAATCTATCCCTATTCCCCAGCGAACAACATCGAAGGTCTACCTGATCATAGTTTCAGCCCACTCTTCACTCCCGCTGGGCTCTCGCTTCCCATTGAAATACCTGCGGACACCGATTACCCTAACAGTCTTGGTCGTCGCCCTAGCTCTCGCTCATCTACTACTGCTTCATCAACACCTGGTGAGGATGCATGGCAATGGGACGAAGACGCTCGTCAATATCCCGGCTTTCCCTCAGCCTATCCCCCGACACCTCTCAATAACAACGCCAATCTTCCCCAAACCCGAAACGGTAAGGGTATGCGATTGAATCGAGACCCATGGCGAGGTCCAAATGGGGCGGTTCTTGAAGGACTTGCTGAAGAAGACGGTGGTAGTCAACACCACGAAGGAAGCAGCTATCATGGAAACCCTTCCGAGAACCGGCAGGGTTTTCATAAGTCGCTCTTGCCACCGCGTAAGCCGCTAAACCCCGGCTACGAGAAACGGAGCATGAGCGACGAACTGACGGGTGAAGTTATGAGGTCTAGTCTGGGCAAATCTCGCCTTGGCCACGAGCATGCTTATGGCCTGGGTAGATTTGCTGGACGTACGGAGGAAACGTTGCAGGAAGGAGAGGATAGCGAGAGCGATGTCGGCGACGTAGAGAGGGATCGAGAGGCGCTCGAAGGAGTGGGAGCACACGAGGATATGGATGTGGATATGGGCGCGGATGGGGGAGGTTTCACGTCCAATTCGGAGTCGGAGCTGGACTCGGATGGTAGCTTCAATGTCACGCTGCAAACTCCACGAGTACCACTTCCTGCATCTGGGAGTGCTGCGAGCATAATGACGTTGAAGTCTACTGTACGGACGCGAGCCAGTGCACGATCGCTTTTCGGTTCTGGCACCGCAGTCTATCCTTCGCCTTTGTCTGTGATGGGTGAAAGTGATTCGAGGAGAGCGGAAGAAATCGAGGAGGAAGGCGACGAAGGAAGTGGAAATGGGAATGGTAGTCTATCCAGCCGGTCAAGTCCTCAAGCTCGAGCGACAGTGCTAACCACGTCGAATGGAAACGGATCGACGCACACGCTCTCGTCTGGCTCCGACGATCTACCTTCGTCAGTGTCCGTGTCGAGCTTGGAGGCTGGGATGGAAGGTGACCGCGAGAGTGAACAAGACGATGTTCATGCTGGGCAGAAGAGGAGTCACGGTACATTTGCACAACAATCTAGGGTTGGGCCTTCCTTGAAAGTTGGGACCGTTCGAACACAACTTCGTCGTCGAACAGGCCGCTTGGCACGGGCTCAACCTAAGCCAGAGGTCGAACGGCTAGCCACAGAAGACGAGGGAAGCAGCTCGCGATCATCGTCAGTTCAAGGACGTCCAGTCGCGAAGTCCCTTCAACTTCGTTCCAAGGGAACCATCAAGGGCCCCAAAGCGAGTACTGTACGAGCTGGGATAGCCTCGTCCAACACTCTACCGTTGCGAAAACGACGGAAGGTAGACGACATAGGACCCCACACCTCGGACCCCAGTGAAGGTGAACCCAGTGTCGCCAATTCCTCAAAAGGAGACGGCATTGCAAGGAAGGCATCAGCAGGTTCCGGCGTCAAGAAACAGCCTGCACCTCAGCGTTCAGCCAACACTAGTATCGTTCAGCCCGATGCCGCTACCATCACACGATCTTCCTCTCGTCTTCGCCGAGGTCCAGACGAAACAACCGGGACATCCTTACAGCCCTAGGACACGTTTTCAAAGACACGCATTTATTCTATGTATTTGGGCTCAGGTCTCCCTACTTAACTCTATCGGATAAAACATTAGAATCGCATATGTATAGTATTATTATCTCAATCGCTCATCCTAGACTTTTCTTTGACGAATTCGACGAGTATCCCCAAGCTTTGGCCGGTGGCCGTGGTGGCACCCACTGGCTTTAATCCAACTTCGATCATACTTAGGACAAATAGCCAAGTAAGAGACGAATTACTTGAAAGAGATTGTGGATTAAGCTTTGAGTATTATCTATCCCCTAAGTCGTACAGCGACAAATCTCGATCGCGCGAGGAGGTAAGAGGTAAACCTAGGAAGCGTGGGAGAGAAACAGCACATTTGGTCTTGGCATGCATGACGCACCAAACTTCCACCTTCAGGGCGTTGCCTGAATATGTCGAATGAAGAGGCCCACGATGAAATACAAGCACAGAAGGGACGCGTTCAGAGGGCTTGTGATATTTGTAGGAAAAAGAAAAGTGCGCGACTTGTCATATCTCAGTCGAGCATTCACTTATCTTGTCTACAGTACGGTGTAGGTGTCAATCGTTAGGAAAGCGAAAGATCATGGACTCATTCCTGGATAGGCGATGGAAGCCAAATGCCAGGAAATAGGTGCTCGAGCTGCGTGGCGTATGGCTTGGAATGCTCATATCTAGAGGCGGCGAAGGTGCGGCCATGACTTCAGGAATCAGAATGATGGTACTCTAACCTTATCGCCGTGCTCAGAAACAAAAACCCTCGAAGGCGTCAGTTCATCTTGCTAGGAAATTTTGCGACAGAAGATTTAAATCGCTGGCAATAGATACGTCGAAGGGCTGGAGAATCGAGTGGAGACCTTGGAACGGCTACTTCGTCAGGTTGGTCGACACTTTGCTCGATCTACTCTACCGAGTTTTCTAACTGAGGACCCAGTTTATGCCTCCCCAAGTCTTCACGAAAGAAGTTGGCTCATCTTCTCCCTCCCGAGAGACGGTAACGGACACCACACCACGTCTTCGAAGTGCCTTACTGGTCGACAAAGTTTTTGAGCAAATGCAAAGAACGGATGAGGTCGTTCCACGGAAAGAGGAGGCCAAGGAAGCGCACCGAAATTCGGACGAGCTCTTTCTCTCTGATAGCATCACCAAATTGGCAATATCGAGGGACTTTCGGTTCTACGGCAAGTCAAGTAGTGCTGTATTCCTACTTAGGGCCCTCGACATGGGAAGGGAATATACAAAGGAAGTCCCTAACGCTGCTCATGTTGATTTTCTCGGGCGCAGACGGCCAAAATACTGGCAGACTTTTTCGGTACGTCACCCCGCTACTATTGCGCGTGTCTTTGGCTGATCTACGTGCTTCGAATAGTGGGAACTGGACTTCATTAGAAAGTTCGAACCACCATCGTACATGTTCCCAGAGCAAGATCTTCTCCAAGATCTGGTCGACCTGTATTTCAACCATATTAATATCTTTATACCCCTCCTACACAGACCAACATTCCTTCGGCAGCTGCAGCAGGAACTACACCAGCGGGAAGAGGGGTTCGGGGCGGTGGTTTTACTGGTGTGCGCAAATGCTTCCCGATTTTCCAATGACCCTAGGGTTCGTCTGGACGGTGAAGAATCCTGGCTCTCCGCAGGCTGGAGATGGTTCAACCAAGTTCAACTCGTACGGAAAGCTCTCTTGTCGCCTCCGTCACTTTACGATCTGCAAATATATTATGTGCGTGTCTTGCAGCGGAGACAATTAGAGATGTACTGACCCTTTCTGCCCTCAGTTGTTGTGTCAATTTTGCAAGGTACTTCGGTCACACAAGCATCTTGGACGATGATTGGAACATGTCTTCGGTTGGCTCAGGATGTCGGGGCCCACCGCAGGACCGTGATTGGGAAGACGACCGTTGAGGACGAATTGATGAAACGGGCTTTCTGGTCAGTGCGCGACCGGATTTTTTCCTTCACTTCGTGGCTCACCAGCCACCCCAGGGCGATGGTTTATATGGATTATTCGATCAGTGCAGCGTCTGGGAAACCATGCGGGCTCCAGGAAGAGGAGTGCGTACCCCTTCGGTGCCTCGAAATTGCTCGTTCATCTGATGTTCTCAACCCAAGCTACGATCTTGATTTGCCTATCGAATGTGACGACGAGTATTGGGAACATCCTGATCCCGAACAAGCCTGGCGCCAGCCCCC
Source organism: Marasmius tenuissimus (assembly GCA_029532415.1). NCBI lineage: Eukaryota > Fungi > Basidiomycota > Agaricomycetes > Agaricales > Marasmiaceae > Marasmius > Marasmius tenuissimus. Next base: position 4,527,887 of record JAQOTA010000050.1, on the reverse strand, counting down.
CGGGAAACCTTCAACCGTATCCTTCTTTGTTTCTCTGTTGAAGCTCGTAAAAATCTTAGCACTGGCATTGCGGACGATCGTAAGTGAAGGGAAGAGAATGATGTTGAGAGAGGTTTGTTGACTCGCCTTTCCCATACAGTACAGTATCAATAAATCGAGGGCCCTGCTCGGGCTTGTTGGCCCTCAATGGGAGCAGCGTATCGTTACAGAGTTGGATTCTGCCTTAAACAAATGGGTGGACACCGTCCCTGAATATCGTGCGTAGCTCTCCAAAAACTCCTTTCTGTTTTGCCTAACTGCTAGGTTGTACCAGTTCGGTGGGATCCCAGCCGGGAAAACGATGTCTTCTTCAGACAGTCAGCCGATTTATACACAGAGTATTACCTGTTGCAAGTCCTCATACATCGGCAATTTATACCTTCACCAAAGAAACCGTCACCTCTCTCATTCCCCTCACTGGCGATCTGCACGAATGCTGCTCGGTCATGCATTCGTATCGCTGACATCCAACGAAGGCGAACGGGTATTCTGTCACCGTCTAGCATAGTACGCTCAGTCATGTCCTTTTTTCTCCTGGAAAACCAAGCTAACGTCCGCTCTGTTGACAGGGAGCTGTCTTCTCGTGCGGCATCATACTGTTGTTGAACATATGGGAAGGAAAGCGATCAGGAGTATCGGCAGACCCTACGAAAGACATGGCGGATGTTCATAAATGCATGGAGGCGTTACGATCGTCCGAGGATCGGTAAGTAAAAGGTACTAGGAAACCGTTTTTGGAATCGTACACTGAACTAGTTTGTCTGTTACTAGATGGCACGCCGCTGGACGTTTACTGTAAGTGTACAACCACAACGTTCACCCTCGCTGATATGGATACTTGGTACTCTCTAGGGACGTATTGTGCGGCTTGACATCTGTGGGTGAGCTCCCTCTCTCTCAGATCAGCTCTTCGGCGACGAACAAGCGAGCAAGAGACGAAGATAGTCCGATTTCTGCGACCACGGTTTCAGAGGATAGCTCGCCACCCGTCGATAATGAGCATCGGAACATCGCTGGTTCCCGGAGAGTGATGAAAGCCTATGGCTCTACCCCTGGAAGCAGCACTCAGGCTACGCGACAGAATGTATCTCCGCTTCCGATGTACAGCGACGAGCTTGGTCGGCTTCCTGTGCATGGACAACATATGACGCAAGCTGATTGGGCACAGTTGGATGATGGTGCTGGGTTTTGGTTTCCTTTGATGGGCATGGTACCGTCGACCTCCAATGCTATTGACGGGTCAATGACTATCGACAACGCCGCCGCCGTACCGGATGCAATACCTACCACGAACGATACGCATTTTCCTTTGGACTTTCCAACTTTGGCGGATGCCGAGTTCTTTGACCATTTGGCTTCTATATCCTGGACGACGAATGGGATGGAAAACCTGAGTAACTCTTATTACGGAGAGGGTGACGGAAATCCCTCCGGTTCCCAGCGACCCGAGCAGGCAACAGGACTCAGTGCGATGTCGATGTGGTCTGAGGCGCCACCTGGGTTTGGGTTTGGCTGAGTGTGCGTCGCACTGTGCCGCCATTCATTAAAACAGGCATGTACTGACTCATCCAGATCAACTAACTTGGACCATGGGGGAGATCGCTATATAAAGGCTTTCCGCTACGAGCCCTTCATCCTGAGGACTTTTCTACGGACCTTGATGTATCCCTACTCTTCTTCCTTCACCTCTCCGTTGGAACGTCTCTACAAAGTGTATCAATCATTATGCGTGTATCTCCAATCCGGACTATCATTGCCTAATCCTATATCTGGCTTGTCTCTCGCGTCAAAACCGACGTCAACTTCCAGAGACTGGTTGATTCTGGCGATCGATCCTTGCCGAACCGATACAGGAAATTTACTTGGAATTTCCGGCCTTTCAAGTCATGGTATGTATGCGTCATTTGAGCGGCTGGGAACTTCCGGCAACACGGTTACATGGCTTGAGGTGGTCCTCGATGCGCGGCATCGCGCCACCAGAGCTTCATTAACACCTTGAACAATCGTGCTCTGGCTGCTCATGATGTGTGATCTGCACAACAAGATGAGCTATAAAATGAGGCCAACACGCCCCAGGCATCCTCCCATCGCCCTCGATTCCTACTCAGAATCACATCATGAACACTACGCTTTCGAACAATTTGCAGCCTCGAACTACTCTTGACAGCGACACGTCTCAAGAGCCTTCAGCAAAGCCCTGACCTAATGTCTTTGTTCGCCTCTTCCAAACATTAGGCTTCAAGAAAGGTTACAACTTCGTCCTCTGTGAGTTTTTCATCGACTACCACAGGTTCATTCACTCAATGGCCCTACTTTTACTAGGCTTTATTTTCGGGTAAGATTCGTCTGCAATTTCTCATGGTCAGGACTGACGTCTAGCCACTCTCCAGCGGTGCAATGTTTGGATTTGTGCTCGCTCGATTCATGTACCTTCACCCTCCGACCCTGCTCAAGGGTGTCGTCCCTGGAGAGGGGTTCTGGTCAAGAGGAGGACTTTACAAAGCAGCAATGCTGGTCCACCTCGGTGCGATTCTTCCAGCTGGCCTCCTCGCCGTCTTCCAGTTTGTTCCCGCCATCCGGTACCGCGCCATTATCGTGCACCGTCTCACCGGATATGCATCATTGCTGCTTCTCTTCGTTGGTACCGGAGGTGCATTCGCCATGACGCGCCATTCAATGGGCGGCGACCCCTCTATCCAATCCGGGATTGTTCTTCTGGGAGCCTTGACGCTGGTCTCTGCAACCATCGCCTGGTTCAACATCAAGAAGCTCCAAATCGACCAACATCGAAAGTGGATGCTCAGGACATGGTTCTATGCCGAGTCTATCATTACTGTCCGACTTTTGATGTTCATCATTGCTAAGACAGTCGCAGCTATTGGCCAGTATCACACTGTGAGCTTTCCATTCACTTCGTGGTGCAAAAAAATAAGAAACTCACAACCATTTTATAGGTGTGGAGATGGGAGGAGGTTCTGTATACGATCGACAACAACTCGACGAAGTTGGAAGAACTCTATCCTACCTGTCTCACTGGCTCCCTTGACGCCACATATGTCGCAGTTCCGGCTATGTGGACGAACATTGTGAGTATCGGCTCTGCCTTACGACTGAGCTTTGCGCCCGCTCTTTGGATCGCTTTCCTTTTGCACGCCGTTAGGTAAGTCTGGAAACTTGCTTTAGTTAATGAATCTCGCTGAGAATGAATGTCGCTGAGAATGACGAATGTGCAGCGTCGAAATATACATTCACCTCACACCGGGTGAAACTGCCCGACTCCGTAAAGTGTCGTACCAAAGGCAGCTAGAGAAGGCGGTTGGGCGGCCTGGAAGCATGGGAACAGTTGGTGATCGTCTTGGGGATAATTTTGGAGTTCAATACAAGCCAGAGTACTAGAGCTTGATGGCGATTTAGAAGTAACGGTAACCCTCGCTATATATGTAAGGGACTGCCTTCTATAATCTATTCTATGATACCAGTATGTACAGTAGTGCATACTAGAAAACGTGAACGGACGGTACTACGCGTTGGGGCGCAGTCCTCGAAGCGTTTTCCCATCCGTCGGAGTTGAATCACATCATGAATATAACGCAAATTTACGACCTGTTACTTCTCCTGACAGCAATAAAGAGCTTCAAGAGCCATCTACAACGGCTCGGCCTAGTGGCTTTGTACGCCCTTGAATGATTCGAGGACGGGTATAGTCTTGACTCTTCTGAAGACGAACTCATTCTGCTTTATGGTTCCCTTTACCCGAACACATCGAGTATCGAAGTAGGTCGACTTTAAGATATGTGTATGATACAGCCATCTACAGGAACACCGATATCCCAAACGCGGACCAATAGCCCTCCCGCCTTCACCATTAGTCAGTTAGTCGTCCTCATCACCCTCATCATTCGGAAGCGGTGGCCAAAACGTCAGCTCAGACTCTCCCTCCTGCTCCAAAACCTCCGGTCGCAGAATCCGTATCACATCCCTAAACACTTTCTCCGCATTCACGTTAGCCACATCCGCAGGTTCAGGAAGTGGTTGCTGAGGAAGTTGAGGGACCAGGATGTAATTCGGCAGACTCGTGTCCGCCAACTTGAACGAAGGGGAATTAGAAGGCGAAAGCGGTGCGGAGGTGGCGTACGATGGGAGTGGAGCGCGTTGGTTGTAGAACGATGTGAATAGAGGCGTGATGGTGGTGTCTTCCTCCGACTTTCTGAAACGAAGCGTGGCTTCGAGGTATGGGCGTAGTAGGTCTTCGGGTGACTCGTTTGTTGAGTTGATCGTTGTTATGTAGACTATCCACTTTCCTTGGGGTGTAGACATCGTCCCTTCTCCTTGAATGAGGACGTCTACGGTGGATGTGGCTTTACCACCGGGGAGCGATGAGGGCGGGAAGATGAGGATACCGACATCCATCGATTTGGGTCGTTGTGGGGGAGTATCTGCTCTGGTCTCTTCTTCGCCATCAGGCTCAGGCTCAGGTGGAGTATCTTCTTGACCTGGAGGTCTGAACGAAAGAGGTTTGTCGATGATGGCCATACATCTCGCTACCGTCGAGGAACCCGACGCTTTGCGAAGCTCCGAAAGCCGTGAGGGAGGAAGAAGGCTGTCAGGTATCCTGCTCGCCGACGAGATGAGGACTTTACAGGTGAGTGGTTCCGGGAATTCGTTCATCTGGATGACATATTGTGGTTGTTGCTCCGTGGATACTTGGTCTGCTGTACGTTTGACGGATGTAATCTTTCGTCCGAGAATGTAAACTCCTCCAGACACGGCTGATGTACGACAGAATCCCTGAGCTATCTCTCCGACACTGCCATAATGACCGACGAGGAATGGAGAACGACCATATCTTCCAGCAGATCGAAGGTAGCGTCGCAATCTTTCCAATGCACCTATTGTCGGATCTGACGGGGACTGACAGTAGCTGAGAGCATAGACGATTGCACTCGCTGTCTCGTCGTTCAGCGAAAAGGTCGATTGCAAGAACTCGAAGAAATCCTGTTCCTTCTTCCCCTCCAGCTCCTTCGAATCCTCAAAGTCTCCCGATGCAAATTTGAGAAAGCGCATAAGCCGGCGTTTGTCGACAAGGGTGATAGATTTATCTCTGAAGATTTCCTCTTTGCTTCCTGGTACAATCTTGACTGTGCCTGATGGGTGATACATCGCGACATCTTCAATCATTTGAAATTCTCCGTATCTCGACACTCCTGACTGAATCAACGAGGAAATGAGGGGGCCAGTAGATGGGATGATAGATGGTAGGAGGGACAAGGAATATTGTCGTGATTGAGGTAGGACGTCGCCTGTTGACCGAGTATGCGAAGAATAGATATCGTCGGCAGCGGGTTGACGATCCTGCCACTGCAGTAGTTCATCTTGTGGCAGACTGGCCTCTTCTGCGCCATAATATTGATTCTCATCGAGCTGAGCTACCTTGAAGCCAGCTTTAGATAAAGCACTGTAAAGTCCTTGAGCAAGGCTGGCTTGAGCGATCAGTAAATCGCAAGATTGAATGGGCTCACGCTGCTGTAATTGACTCTGTAAGTCCAGTTCCAATCACAATGGTATCGAAAGCTCCTTCATCGCGTTCCATGGTGGGTGTTGAAGCTGAAGGACAAGGAAGATTGCTAATATTAGTAATGACGCGGATGTGTACCGCCGGAATGTCCAAGCAGGCTGTCCCCGCAAAGCCCGACGCGACTCTCTTCACGACTCCCACATGCAGACCCAAAGAGCGGCCAATGCGTTATTACGCAGACTCACTTCAACAGCACAGAGGGCATCTCATCCTCAAAGATTCTGTCGGCATACGTTTCCTTCAGCACGGCTACTTCATACCAGTGTCACTCGCTGGAATGGACCTAGAAAAGAGCCCTTCGTCAACATCCTGGAGGGCGATGTTCCTCCCCCAGTTCAAGTCAACAATATAACCGCCAACGGGATTCAGCTAACAGACGGCCTAGTAATTCCTTCCTCATGCATATTCCTCGAAGGAAAGGTTTACCTATGGGACACACCCATGTCGTTTTGGGACGGTTGGGCGAAGGAACACTTTGACGTATTCGAGGTCGTTGCTCCCAGGCCAGGTGAGTTTTAGAGTCCGTCCCTCAGGCCACGTACTCTCGCTGAGATGTCTGCCCTCAGAAATTCTGATTCTTGGGACTGGAAAAACAACACTCCAACCTCCACCTTACATTCGCGAATATATGAACGGTCTTGGAATTCAGTTAGATGTTATGGATACAGTGCGTTCTTCGAAAAGAAATTACAAGAAGATATCTAAAAGATATGTCCAGCGGAATGCGTGCTCGACGTACAACTTATTGTCAGAAGAAGGTCGTCGCGTCGCCGCTGCTCTTCTCCCTATGACACCTCGTCCGTGGGTCAGATCCCAGCTTCCCAAGAAATGATTCAGGCAGTCCTGTCGTATGGCGTGTAAAAATGTCCGCAGGGTAGCCCACCACCGCTCCCCGTATTCGAAAGCTAAACAAACACCCCACTCAGTCTTCTGCCTTGCGTTTGCCTTTCCTCACATCTGACTCCATGGCATCAGGTGGCGGCGGTGGCGGCATTCCCTCATCGTCATCATCCTCGATAGGCGGATCTACGGCCTCCACAGGGACAAGTTCACCTACGGAAGTGGGAAGATGGAGGGAAAGAAAGAAAAACGATCACAGTTATATTCGAGTTCCATTTTGTATGTGACAATGGAGGATAGGACTTTTTCGATAGAAACAGACGACTTACCAGATGGATCTCTGAACTGTATATACAACGTTTCCCACCCGACCAATTTCGCATCCTTGATTTTAGTTGTCGATTTCAAGAGTTCGTACCCAGATGGAGGGGCATTTCGATCTTTGCCTCGGATAGGCTTAGAGAGTTCGAAATCGTCCACGGTTTGAACAGAGGGAACGGGATCCTCCATGTCTGCTTTTTGATTCGCGTCTGAAGACAATGCTGATAAAACTTCCTCCTTCACGGACGCGATCGTGTCGGTGGGTTGTGCGGTCACGAAGATGGTGAGTTTTTGTGTTCGTACTAACAACTGGTAGATCTTGGGAGGACCTCGGGCTTGCTAGCACAAGAGTTAGACGCGTTAATCAAGCATGAACTTGGGAGGAGGAAAGCTCACCATCGTGTATCGTGGGGGAAGACTGAGGAGGTTGAGGAACCGAATCACGCTCACGGCGAACCGGAGAGCGGAGTTTGAAATTGCTCCGGTGTGCCGGAGTCACTTGAGGCGACTATTTCCGGCGTCGCCGTCCAACATAACCAACGACGTCGACGATGAGCTCGTTCCAACAGGGTTCGGTAGAGACAAGGCCTTACACCGATCCGACACCACTACCGGATAATGTTCCCAAGGTTCCTGAGCTAGGCCTCACGAGTGCACCTCTCAAGAGCGCCGCGTTCTTCATTGGGGCGTACTGCAAGGATTACAATGGTGAGTCGCGAAGCCAGCTCTATTTTGATAAAGTACACTCATGAAGTTTAATGACTAGAGGACTTTATGCTCTGCAAGAACGAGAACCGTGATCCCGGTCATTGTCTGAAGGAAGGACGTAGAGTGACGAGATGTGCAACGGACTTGTGCGTCGGGCTCATTATTTTAATGCATGCACGACTCGTTGACTGAAATTTCAAAACTGTAAACAGGATTGCCAAGATGAGGGAGAACTGTCTTTCGCAATTCCAAGAGCACTGGAATTGCTTAGAGAATAATAACCAAGTGCGCATACCCTGCCACCCTTCCGGTCGAGCACCCCGCTAATGAAATACTCAGGAATACTACATGTGTCGGAAACCGGAACGTTCGCTCAACAAGTGCATGTTTGAGAAGCTGGCAAGTCGACCCCCCTTCCCCTTCCATCTAGAAGACTTACCATTCACTTTACTAGGGTTTGACAAAGACCATCCCCGGAACACCCGCTGGCCAAAAACCTATTCACGAAGTTGAAAGTCCTGTCTTTGGTGCTATCCAAAAGTAGTGGGGATTGGCAAACTTCATCCTAGACGGCACCGTGTATATATCACCTTAACCACCGCGTTTCACCTTTTTTTTCGATCCCGGTGCGCGAACCAGGACCAAGGTCCAGCCGACGAAGTACCGGACTTGTACCTAAGTTGGACAGGAAACCACGGAAGTATCTAACGTCACCTCATCGGGCGTGTCCTCGCAAGTACTCCGAGAGAGCCTTTGTTCGACCTCGAGTCCATCTTAGTGGTAACTTCACTCTGAACCTCGGAATCCTGAACACCGCACGCCGCATGATACTGTTTCTAGATTCTGATCAGCCTACCTCAAGTGCAGTTATGCGCCACTCAGATGAACAGGGGCATTCGGAACGTTCTCCATCCGAAATCGCGATGAAGATGGCCAGCACCCACATAAACATCACAGGAACTTCTGCACGCTCAGCAGTCAATGTCGCGTTTCCATGAAGGTGATTTATACCTGAATCCTCTACTGAACCTTGTCTACTAACTCTTTATATTCCCCACTGCTCAAGCCCCATCGTTCGGCCAACGTCCCCTCGCCCTCTTTTTTCTCCTCTTTCTGGATCCACTGTTTGAGATCATCCTTCTGCTTTTGCGAAAGCTGTCCGTCACATCTGACTACGTAATTCTGCAATATCCTGGTCATACATCTCTCGTCCATAAACGGGGTGTATACAGAAGGACAAAAAAAACACTCACCCGACACTCTTCTCTTCAAAATCTGCATCCGGCTCTTCGATATCCCCATCTTCACCATACGGTGTAGGATCAGTCAACCCGTCGATCACGGTCGACACAATTCCGTGTTTCTCGACTGCTTTGAGCGCGATTGGAGACGTTGCGACACGGCTAGGATTTCTCAAATGCTCCGCGTGCGAGTTGGGGTGTATAGGTTCAGCAGGGTTCCGCTGATCTTGTGTATTGGGAGTGTGGAAGTTGTTGGATTGATTTTGATTTGAGGGGTCTTTGCTCTCGGTCGGTGTCAGGAGAGTGCTGAGAAGGAACGCGACTTTCCGTCTGACTGAGATGTCTGGGTCTGGAATAAATCGAAGAGAGTGGTCGATTGGATGAAAAGTAGACGCCGATGAATTCGAACGTACCTTGCAATCCCTGTTTCAACCTTGCCCACCCGTCTGTATCCTCGTCATCTAGTTTTGAGAGCGCGTTCGCGTTGTGCTTCAGCAGCCCGGAAAGTACGTAGATGGCTTTTGAGCGAATTTGGGGCGAAACGTTTGCATTGGGTGAGAGGAAGGAGGTGAGTGCTGCGAGGGGGTTCAATGAGAGGTACTAGATACAATGCCATAAGATTTTAGCCACATTTCAAGAAGGGCATATATGGACCTACAGAATCTTGTGCGGCCGGGTTGTTCTGCAGCGCGGTTCCTATCACCCAGAGTGCTTGCAATATCACTGGGTCCGTCGATGACTGTGAAGTAACCAAGTCATGAAGAGGCTCCCACATCTTCAACTTCCCAAGATCTACGGGTTCAGGTTCAATTCACGAGTTGACTCGTATGTAAACGACAACACGCACTGTTCGCATTGTCAATTTGCTCGATGAGCTGAGGAGCCTCTCGTGAGTGGGAGCAACTATTGGTCAAGCAAGAAAAACACACCATCTCTAGATGATCGAGCGCATTCACCCTCTCGTCCTCGTTTCGACTTGCATCAGTAGCAATCGCCATATCATCTTTCATTTGCTCCGCATCTGACTTTCCCAGTATCGCGTCGATAATTTCGGGGTTGAGGTCGCTTCTGGGTGCTGCAGGCGCACTGCCAGTGTTGCCCGGTGTGGAGTTTTCGATAGACCATTTAAGTAAAGATTCCATCGTTGTTTGAGGGAAAGATTCGCTCGCGTCAGAGCGTGTTGATGTGGTAGAATGAAAGAATGGAAAATAAGGATACAGAGACGTCTAGCTATTGATACAGTGTCAGTAAGGTGGAAGGAATTCGAAAGAGTAGGAAAACTCGGGAAGGCTCAGGAAGGCTCTGGAAAAATCGAGATCTTGTTGATAAGATACTGAATACAGATAAGATTAGATGGTCCTTTCAATATCCGGATCCGAGTAGTCTCTTCAACCTGCCTCACAGTGGCCATTCGCCCATACCATTGCTTTATATGTCCAGGTCGACGCGGAGTCTTGAAACAGTCTGTCTTCCAAATAATCAAGACATCCGGATACAGGATTGAGCAAAATAGTCCAAAAATGGAGATACATGTATACATCTACCGATAACGTTACACTTGTAGAGGTGTTTCGACGTGAAGGCAAAGAGAGAAGGGCGAGGCCTCGTGAAGGAACGTAAAAAAAAAGTCCCCAAGATTGCTTGTACCTAAGTACAAGTTTCTACACAGCGGCGGTCCCCTACATAGGTCCCAAGTTGATTGACCTATGGAAATCGGCCGTACGTAACTGTTCTACTATTACAGCGCAACGTACACTTACCCAAACCCAAACCCAGGTAGCGCCTCAGACCACATTGACGTCGCATTGAACTGCCCAGGTTGGTGGGAACCAGGGGGAGGATTAATCCCATCACCATCTCCGTAGTGGGGGTTGCTCAGTTGACTCGCCTCATTCGTCGTCCACGACATTGAAGCTAACTGATCAAAAAACTCGGCATTAGCCAGAGTTGGAAAGTCCAGCGGGAACTGTGTATCGTTCATGCTAGGTACGGCGGCGGCGTCGAATTCATTGGATGCCAACGGTTCCACGTCTATCGGAGGGAACCAAAACCCAGCACCGTCATCCAACTGTGTCCACTCGGCCTGCGTCGTCATGTGCTGGCCATAGACGGGAAGCCTACCAAGTTCGTCACTGTACATCGGAAGTAGAGATACAGTTTGTTGCGTAGTTTGAGTGGTGCTCCCTGGGGCAGAGGCCGAGGCTTTCATCGCTCTCCGGGAACCAGCGATGTTCCGGTGTTCATTATCGACGCGTGGCGAGCTACCCTCTGAAATCGTGGTCGCAGAAATTGGACTATCCTCGTCTCTTCCCCGCTTGTTCGTCGTCGCGGGGCCGATCTGAGGGAGAGGAAGTTCACCCAGAGATGCCAATCCGTACAATATGTCCCTAGAGAACCCCCCAAGTATCCAATATTAGCGATATGATTGCGAGATTGAAGCTGAAGTTGAACAATTTACCATGCACGTCCAGCGACATGCCATCTAACGAACAAGCTGGTTCAGCGTACGTTTCTAAGTATGGCTTCCTGGCTTTACTTACCGAGTCTCGTTGGACCGTAATGCCTCCATGCATTTATGGATATCCACCATGTCTTTCGTAGGGTCTGTCGATACTCCTGACCGCTTTCCTTCCCATATGTTCAGCAACAGCACGATGCCGCACGAGAAGACAGCTCCCTGTCAACAAATCAAACATCAGCCTGATCTATTACGAGGAAAAAAAGGAAACGACTGAGCGTACGATGCTAGACGGCGATAGAGTACCGGATCGCCTTCGCTGAATATCAGCAATACGAATGCATGACCGAGCAGCATTCGTGCAGATCGCCAGTGAGGGGAACGAGAGAGGTGATGTTTTCTTCGGTGAAGGTATAAATTGCCGATGTATGAGGACTTGTAACAGATAATACTCTGTATATAACTCGGCCGACTGTCTGAAGAAGACATCGTTTTCCCGGCTGGGATCCCATCGAACTAGCGCGAAGGATCAGTTGGGAAAAAACAGAAAGCAGTTTTTGCGAAAGCTACGCACGATATTCAGGGACAGTGTCGACCCATTTGTTCAAGGCCGAATCCAACTCTGTAACGATACGCTGCTCCCACTGAGGACCAACAAGCCCGAGTAGGGCCCTCGATTTATTGATACTGTACTGTACGGGGAAAGTGAACAAACAAATTCCCCTCCACAGGATATTCTTTCCTCCACTTACAATAGTCCGCAAGGCCAGTGCTAAGATTTTTACGAGCTTCAACAAAGAAACAAAGAAGGACACGGTTGAAGGTTTCCCGGGGGGCTGGCGCCAGGCTTGATCGGGGTCAGGATGGTCCCAATACTCGTCGTCGCATTCGGTAGGCAAATCAAGATCGTAGCTTTAGGATTGAAAGCATCAGTAGCGACAATTTTGAGACACCGAAACGGGTACATACTCCTCTTCCTGAAGCCCACGCGGTTTCCCAGACGCTGCACTGATCGAATAATCCATATAAACCATCGCCCTAGGGTGGCGGGTGAGCCACAAAGCGAAGGAAGAAATCTGGTCGCCCACTGACCAGAAAGCCCGTTTCATCAATTCATTTTCGATGGTCATCTTCCCAATCATGTTTTTGCGGTGGGCCCCGGCATCCTGCGCCATTCGAATACATATTCCAATCATTGTCCAAGATGCTTGTGTAACCGAAGAGCCTTGTAAGAATTGACACAACAACTAAGGGCAGAAAGGGTCAGTGCATCTCTAGTTGTCTTCGCCGCAAGGCACGCACATAGTATATTTGTAGATCGAAGAGTGACGGAGGTGACAAGAGAGCTTTCCGTACGAGTTGAACTTGGTTGAACCATTTCCAGCCTGCGGAGAGCCAGGATTCTTCACCGTCCAAACGAACTCTTGGGTCACTGGAATATCGAGAAGCATTCGCGCAGACCAGTAAAAGCACCGCCCCGAATCCCTCTTCCCGCTGGTGTAATCCCTGTTCGAGCTGCCGGATGAATGTTGGTTTATGTAGGAGGGGTATAAAGATATTGATATGTTTGAAATACAGATCGACCAAATCTTGAAGAAGATCATGCTCTGGGAACATGTACGACGTGGATTCGAACTTTCTGATGAAGTCGAGTTCCCACTATTCGAAGGTAGATGAGTCGAGGACACGCTCCTAGCAGCAAAGGACGGCGTACCGAGCAAATTTGCCAGTATTCTTGTCGTTTGCGCCCGAGAAAATCAACATGAGCAGCGTTGGGGCGTTCCTTTGTGTATTCCTTTCCCATATCGAGAGCTCGGACAAGGAATACAGCACTACTTGACTTGCCGTAGAAGCGAAGGTCCGACGATATTGCCAAAGTGGTAAAGTTTTCAGCGACAAAGAGCTCGTCCGAATCGTGGTGCGCCTTCTTGGCATCCTCCGTTTCCGGAGCGACTTCACCTGTTTTACGCATTTGCTCAACAGCTTTGTCGACTAGCATAGAACTTTCAAGACGTGGTGTGGTGTCCGTTGCCGTCTCTTGGGGGTGAGAAATTGGGCCGACTTCTTGCGCATAGTCTTCAGGGGACATGAACTAGGCCCTCGGTCAGAAACTCGATACGGTAGATTAAGCAGAGTGCCGGCCAACCTGACTAAGTAGCCGTTCCAGGGTCTCCACTCGTTTCTCCAACCCTTCGACGTATCTATTTCCAGTGATTTAACTCTGTTGTTGCAAGATTTCCTAACAATATGAACTGACGCCTTCGAAGGTCTTTGTCTCTGAGCATGGCAATCAGACTAAACTAAACCATTCGCAAAGTTATGGCCGCACCTTCACTGCTTCCAGATACGAGCATTCCAAGTCGTACGCCACACAACTCGAGCACCTATTTCCTGGCATTCCGTTTCCATCGCCTACCCAAGAATGAGCCCACAATCTTTCGCCTTCCCGAGGATTGGCACCTACACCGTACTAAAGACGAGATGAGTGAATACTCGACTGGAATGCAACGAAAAAACGTACTTTTCTTTCTCCTACATGTATCGCAAGCCCTCTGCACGCGTCCCTTCCTCCCTTGAAGTCCATCACCCTCTTCGTTTGACGACATATTCAGGCAATGCCCGAAAGTCGGTAGAAGTTTGTTATATGTCCCAGTGTTGTCACAGTAAGTCGCAAAGATCAAGCCGCAGCAAAAAAGTCAACTGGTCGTGGGTAAGACTGCGGTTCAAGTCGTCCAGTGAAAGTAACTACAGGGATTACGGGCTCCGTTGCCCGGCAAATCTCCTTTTCCCAACACCCTCTGTGCATGTCGGGAAGCGATTGCCGGGCCAAGATCGATGCACTTCGAGCAACAGTATCTCTCTTCTACCTTGACCGCATTTATGGGGGTCTCCTGCATGAACTTGAAGGAAGAGATTTGGAAGAGATAAGTAGTGGTCTGAAGTATCTTATCTCTTACCTATTTCAGCTAATCAGCATACTAAATCGGGTTAATCGGTCCTGTGCTGCGATTCGCGAAGCATCGCGACTCTCAAAATTGATTGGGCAAAGGAGCCAGTAATCCCCTCGGCCTGGGGTGGCGAGTCGCGACGCGACTGGCTGCGTCCAACCACTTTCAAATCTTCAACTCCGGTTGAAACTCGTATGTTTCCAGCGCTAAGGTCGAGACTAAGGTGGGGAAGTCAGAAGTTCCTGGGAACCGAAAGGTAGTCCTGCGTTTCTGAGTTTAAATTTGGCTGGAACTGGTTTATGATCGAGTTTGCCTGTTTCGTTGACATGGGAAAGTTGTGAATAGTCATATAAGGAAAGCAATCGGGCCGTGCAAAGTCTTCCTTCCCTTGTTATTTCGCGCTCTTCAACAAGTTGGCAATAATGAGCACCCAGTAAGTGGTAGTTCAACCAAACCAGCATTATCGCTGTAGAATCAAATGGACTCACTCGGTACAGTAATCTCAATCCATACTCAGCATTGACCAGAAAAATTCGCGGGTGGGAACAAAAATGCCCGATCACCTTCCTTATACGACTATTCTAAAATTCCCATGTCACCCAAAGAAGATGTCTCGATCATAAACCAGTTTCAGCCAATTTTAAACTCAGAAACACAGGTCCTTCAATACATGCTTGTCATCGTCATTGAAGGACCGGTTACAGGTCTAACCGAAAGGCTGACGTCGCGTCGAACCGGCGCCTAAGCTTTCTACTTTAGCTTCCATTTTCGCATGTTCGCTTTCTCAAGCTGGCTTCGTTGCCCAAGGAGACCCATTTACAGCTCTCTTGTTCGGTCCCTTTCAAGCTCAGCAATCCCGGAGCATTCAATCTACATTTCTGAATCGACCAACCCCTACTTCAACCTCACATTTGAGGATTGGTCCGTTATCTTGATCCCAGACATGTCCTCGGAGGTCATTTGACGATACTTTCCAGGCTGTTCAGACACAAACCAGCTCATCAACCGCTCTTGTTGCTGTATCGTGATGACCCTTGTGTCGTGATAGGCCGGAACCAGAATCCATGGAAAGAAGTGAACTTTAAGGCGCTACGCTCTCGAAGCAACGTTCCATTCATAAGACGCAGGAGTGGTGGAGGAACCGTCTATCATGTGAGCATTGGGACTGCTGTTTTCTATTGAGCTAAAGCTGACAAAAAACGTTCATCTGCCGGATGAATAGGATCTAGGGAACACGAACTTCTCAATACATCTCCCAAGGACCTCATTTGACCGTCACGCGACAGCTCAGATAGTTCTGCGTGCCGTGCGTTCGCTCGGAATAGATGCAAACGTAAATGAACGGAACGACATATGTGTTGGCAAGGACAAGATGAGCTCTACCGGATCTACTCATGCACTATCTATCGCAAACTAAAACTTGCTGTTTTCTTCACGTGTCAGGGTCTGCCTACAAAATTGTCAACAAAAGGGCATACCACCACGGAACTATGTTGATTTCTACTCAGCTAGATACGCTCGGGGATCTCCTTCGGACTGAAAAGGTGTGTTACACCAACACCAGACCTCCATCTTTTAATCTATCAATTGCCTTCTGGTGGGTCTCACCGGGCGATACTGCTGTATGCCTTCGTGCTCTTCAGACTCACGTACGATGAGCATGTGGTACCATCTTCGTACCTTTCCGTCTGCAGGGTTTACTACCACCAATGCGACGATTAAATGAAGCTAACAGCATGTGTAGGAGTCGATGGAAACCAGGGGAGTAGCATCCGTGAGGTCACCCGTTTGCAACCTGAGGCAATTTAGCCCCGATATAAGTCACAATACCTTCGTTGATGCAGTTGTGAAGGAGTTCCGGAAAGAATATGACGTGTCAGAAGATGTAAGTACCATGAATGTTACTTGCCTTTCACTGAATGTTGACGGGCTTCTATGTCGCCTTCATTGTCTGTCGCAAGGCCCAAACCGTCCGAGAAGGTGAAATGCGAGGCCTGGACTACATTGAGCGTGGGATGGCCGAACTCCCCGTGCGTGTGATTCGTTAATCTATCAGCTTTGCGTCAACTGCTGATATGCCGCCCGTGTGCCTTTGTAGAGCTGGGAATGGGCCTACGGGCAAACCCCAGAATTCACTTATTCAGTCCAAAACAAATCTGTATGGGGAAACACGGTATGTTCGCCTCGAAAGAACCCCCGCTTTGTCATTACCGACATGTCTGCTTATCGGAAGACAGCCCAATTTCGGTCAAAGCACGGTCTCATATTGGAGTGCAACATACACGTTCCGAACGACTACCTGACTCCAGAAGATGTCAGGCAAGTACAGCAGCTGTTGGTTGGGGAACGTTACGGGTCTATTCCTGAAGGGGCCAGGGAGGAGATGTCTATGAACTCGAGGACGTCGGAGCTATGGAAATGGCTTAACGACGTGATGAACAACTGAAGCACCGATTCCCAGCGTCCCTTGGAGGTAGTGAGATCACTGCTTCGGACTTGCGGCCTGGGAGTCAAGGAAATAGAGCTGAGGGGGGGATTGGAACGTCTGGACCACGGAATTTGTTGGCAGTGTCTCCCTCCCGGTCTTGTCTAGGATTCCGGTAGTTTTTCCTGTGTTCTATGTCGAATGTCCTGCAAAATCCCGTTCGGAGGGGCAGAGTATAGCTCCTGGGCATGTAAAATACCGCCGGAACCAATCTAGTAGAGAGCGCCACACTAGCGCGTGACCTGAGACGCAATGTTTTCTGAGAAAGTATTGTTTTTTTTTTCAGCTCGCTCAATTTCGCGCGTTCAAATCTCGATCTGTACGTCCAAGGCAGTACATGTTTGCATGTCGGACGTGGGAGAGTGCTTGGAATCGGAGCCAATAGAACAAGGCAATGTATTCTGCAAAAACTTCTACAAGCGAACGTTGTGCTGTCATCTAGTCTGCTGAGTGGTCCAAACACTGCTTGTCTCATACCCAGGAGGCGGTACGGGATCGTCCTTGGACCAGAGGAGTTAGCACTGGAGGAACCCTTCCACGAAACACGTTCATGCACGCACCCGTTGGCCACGCCGATGTCCGGTCAATTGTTCGTCCCTCCTCATCATCATCTCGTCCCAATTATCGATATTGTATCGAAGAGGCTAGAGCACAAAGCTGTTGAGCTCCACGAGGTCTACAGAAAGGGTATGAGACTCACCTTGCCCAAGTTTTGTGCCCGGGTAGAAACGTTCAACAACGTCCCGCTAACACCAAAGAAGACGGTCACAAGACCTTTAATCAGTTCATGAGTAAAGACAACGCTTGATCATTCGAAAGTGGTAGACTATACCAAAGGGAATAAGAGCCTCCCAAGGTACGGGCATTACTGCAGCAGGATGTTGTCGGCGACGAGAAGGATGTTTGTGTGTGCTTGGTCATTTCCAGTTTCGGGTACTACTCCGAGTTGTCCGAGCTTTTCCCGTTGTGGGAGCCTCCTATTAGTAGCTCGGACGATTACTTTCAATGGCGTTAAATTTCAACAATCAGTCTATTAACACAAACGAGTAATTAAAATACAGGCAAAAGTACAGAGATAACAGATCCGTGGTATTATACGCCCGATGTAGAGTAAAAGGCAAAAGTACAACATATCAATCAGAGCTGAAAGAAGGAAATAAGCAACCGAATAAGTTCAAAAAAACGGGTGATCTATGCATAGGTCGGGCCTGACAAACATGAGTGAGAAACCAGAGGTCAGAGAGCTCGAAGCACAACAAGTGAGGTCAGCGTTAGAAAGTATTGGGTCGATGGACTGCCCCATTGTAATTTGGGTAATTTTGGTAGTTCGGTGGAGGATGGCCCAAAGTTGGATGGGCGAACGACGAATAAGTCAAGCCATCTGCAGGAGATCCAGCAGGCTCGAGGAAGTGGCCGGCCGGGGCGAAGTATCCGGCCTGGCCTGTGTTGGACAGATGTTCTGGATTCTGGAACTGCGAGAACCTATGTTGCTGAGGGCTGTAGTAGTATGCTGGATGTTGTATCTGCTCGACTACGTATCTCTCGTCGAATGAGGGTTCTGGGGGTGACGCGGCAGGATAGTAGTCTGCATAAGGCGGACCGTACGAAGGGGGCGCCTCAGGGGCAGGATAGCGGGCGAATTGGAAAGAGTCGGGCGACTGATAGAGCGAGTGTCCACCTGAAGAGGGGTTCACAGACGACGGATCCGCCCAGTCGTACCCTGCTATGACCTCTGCCTCGTATGAAGAAGTACCTGGCGATGAGCCTTCTGCTGAGGCACTCCTATAGTAGTCACCCGAACCGTCACTTGACAGCGACGGTATGTGCTGGTGAGGTCGCTCGGAGCCTCGACGCCCGCCTCGGGCTTGCATACCCGTACTGAGATCAAAAGTCGAAACTTTCGGGGCCTCTTGTGTGGGGGGCTGCTCCGAGGCCAGCATTATCTGGTTCTGCGAGAGTATGTTCAGTCGTGGTCGGCAGGGACCGCAGGGTAGATGACTTACCGGGGTCTCGTATTGGCTACTTTTGCCTTCCCCTTTCCTTACAGCGCGTCTTTTCCGCGCTGCACGAAGGGAGGGTGCGCCCGACGATCTCTGTCAGTAGAAATGCACCATCAGTTGTGGGCAAATTGAAATACGAAGAACTAAGTCACCTCTGTCGCGCCCGGGTGGCTTGTTCGACCTCCGTTCCGTCTTCTAGACGCGTCCCGCGAACTTGTTCGCTACACAGAAGATGTTAGTGAGTTCTAACAGGCGAGAGAGAAGAAACGTCAACGGACTTCAATCTGGTGCTGACCGCTTTCGCCTCGTCCTGCCGGCCCTGGTCGAGTAGAAGGGGAGGGGAATGTAGCTAGTAGCTCATTTCTTCTCGAGTTGGACATGTAATCGGCGGGTCTCTGAAAGTGTAAAGCCGCCCACCACGATTCAGACTTTATAGTTCGGCCAAATACATGAGGCGAACGCGAGGCTCCCTGTGCGTGCGAAAAAAAACCATCTCGTATGGTGGACGGTGAACTACTAGGGCGATGATGTGGGGGAAGAAGAGCATGCAGTATACACGTTATTGGGAAAATAGAACTTGATCTCCATGTCATGAATGAGACGTTGCTTTGAAAGCTCTGATTTTGGAGGCAGTGAGCGAGCGCTAATTTACGTGAAGTGTGGCGTCGAGAGAAGGCAGTGCACAGGCTTGCGTAGTGAGGGCTAGTGCGGGATCGTGATATGCATTGTGCGATGTGCATGAACCTGCAGGCACTTTTGCAGCCAAAGCTCTCGATGACCCAGGGTAAGAGATCAGAAGACTCGGTAACTCACCGTAGAAAGCGCGAAACAACGAGGGTCAATGAGGCCGTAGGAATCCAAAATCATATCAGGACGCACTATCGGCCTGTCACCAGTCTTGTTAATCTAGAAATTGGCGCACCTGAGTTAGACTAGAGATCAGAATGTGTTCCGACATTCATTCTTCCTCCGAAGTTCTGACGTGCACTGGAATATCGTCGAGGTCAAGAGTGAGGGCCGCGGCGCACGGATGCCCTACAGCGTCGCAGAGCAATCAAACGAGGGTTCGCGAATCGCGATGACATCTTTTCATTACTCGGCGCGATCGCATTGAACAAGCGAGCTGTGACAAATGAATGAAAAAACGTTGTGGTAACGCATAACGTGGCGCAGACCCTTGAGGCTTGCTCGAGGACGGAAACTGGTTCGCAGCAAACACCGCATTTTGAAGGGCTGAAACCTGGCTGTGTTTCAGGACGCACTGAAATCACGGATTATCCGCTCATCCATGGTCCAATTTCCTACAGTGGGCTCGATTCAATGCCAGTGGATCTTCGGAATCGTGTGTGAGGTATGCAGACATTTTTGAGGTTTTCCGAACATGAAGCCACTGCTTCGGTTCCTGAATATAGCGTCTATTGTGATAGTTTTTGCGTGCACATTGCAAGAGATAGGAAGTGTGAAACCATCATGCCTCACCTATCCCAGATTCCCAAGGATAGAATCTTCCACTGGCTGCGCATCAACGTCGAGAGTAATAATGACGATGGCAATTGAGCTGGCTCGAGCAGGAACTAAGCAGTTGACCAGGTGATTTGTCTGCTGGCAAGTCAAAGTCACAGTGACACTCGGGAATGGCCAGCTTCCCAGAGTAACCTCGTTCAATGCCAGATTGGGAAAGGGCCAATCTTAAGCCGGCCAGACCCGGCGATTATGTGATTATCAGATAAGATAGATAAGATATTTGTTCTAGATTGCCCCCATACTCATCTCCTCCCTCATATATATCACCCACCAGCGATGCCGATCCATGTTGTAACCCAAGACAAATCGTTCTTCGGTCAATTTCTGCCATGTCTCCCGGGCATGAAAACGACACAGTCGCACAGGCATACCTTCACAAGGTCCAAGGCCATCCAGGCGTTTATTGCATTGCGCTAAATCGACCCAAGTCTCGAAATGCTATCTCGGTTCAGCTCCTGAAGGTACTTTCATTCGTGGTCGCCATGCATGATCTCACCTGACGATCTCATTAGGACATACAAGCTTCTCTAGACCAGGCCTTGAATGAGAAAGGGTGTGTAGCGCTCCCAGCGTTCCTTTTCTTCATCTGGTGATATTCATCCTCTTTACTCATATTCATAAAGGCTCAATGTCTTGATATTCTACTCGTCATCTGCTGGATCGTTTTGTTCTGGCGCCGATCTCAAGGAGAGAAGAACCATGACAGAGCTCCAAGTTCGCGACTTCCTCGCAAATATCCGGCACATCTTCAATAGAATCGACGATTTGCCATTCCCGACTATCGCTGCCATAGATGGTCCTGCTATGGGAGGTGGTCTCGAGCTAGCCCTGACGTGTGACTTCCGAATTGCAGGTGAGTCTTATTCATATTGGCGAATGATATCTTGACCAAACCCTCCGTATCAGCAAGTGAAGTCGACAAAATAAGTTTCCCCGAGGTCCGCCTTGGAATAATACCTGGTGCGGGAGGAACCCAACGAGCGCCGCGATTGATTGGGATGACAAAAGCGAAAGAGTTGATCTTCACAGGCAGGGAACTAGACGCACACGAAGCCCACGATCTCGGTAATTCTCTCTTGACCCTCGTTCGGTATCAATCGAGTTCATCCTTTTCGTAGGACTCGTGGACTATGTAGCTTCATCGGGATCTACAGCGTTCCAACGGGCCCTTCAATTAGCCGATGAAATGGCCCACAGTGGTGAGTTCTGACCTACTTCGCTCGAGTCCGACAGGTTCCTTACAGAGTTCCCAGCTCCACTCGCATTGAGGGCAGCGAAGGCGGCTATGTCAAGGTCCCTTGATACGCCACTTGACGTTGCTCTGGATCATGAGATGGCGTGTTACGAGCCTCTCTTGAGGACGAAGGATAGGGTGGAAGCTCTCGTCGCGTTCCGAGAAAAAAGAGCGCCAGTCTTCAAAGGGGAATGAACGCCAACTTTCTGCTATGTACTAATTATACCTCACCATCAGATATTTATTTGACTTGCATGAAGTGGACCTTAGTGTACCAAGGATCTTAACGTTACGCAATACTATTTCATACATTCTGCCGTTCCGCGATGAATCGGACTCTTGGAGGCATATGGAAGCAGACCCACACTAGTGGTGCAAAAGCGATCATGAAATTCGTCATACGCCCTGGGATTGAAGGCCACTCGGGAGCTCAAATCTCTGAGCGGAAACGAGGAATTGCATGCGACTTGTTATTGTATAGTACTCCGCTCGACTAGGGAGCCATAAAGCCAAAATGACATCGAATGACATCCGCGAAGAGGAGAGATTGATTTTTGAGGAGCATCAAGCATATGGTGCTCTTATCAGATATCCAATCAATGTATTTATCTGATAAGAGCAAATCACGGCAGATTATGATTTTGATCTTATCTTTTTCTGATCTCGCTCTTTACATTTGGCCACCACCCTCGGAGGGACCCGATGGCACAGAATCATTATTATGCCTTCCTCCTGGACAAATATCAGGCGGAGCTTGACGCGATATTTTCCCAGTTCAGGGTCAGCTAAGAGTTTACCTCTACGACCATGGCGGAATCGCTCTCCAATGTCCTCGCCAAACCTCCTCCTCCTCGCTCATGGCACTCTCGCGTTCCGTTCGTTTCGACCAAGGCTTCTGATCCTCCGAGCTCCATTGAGGACGCTCGTCTCATACCCGAAGTTGGCGCTTCATGGTTCTCCTGCATCACCTTTTCGTGGATGACCTCCATCCTCGCGTTGGGCTACGCACGTCCTCTCGAAACCACTGACTTGTATCGCCTGGATGATAGTAAAGCTGCCGAGGCCTACGCAGAGCGAATTCTGATGTCATTTGAACGACGAAAGCGCGAATCAGATGCTTACAATCAGAGTCTTGACGACGGCACGGCGAGACCTCCGGTGGCTCTAGCCGTCTGGTGGACGCTCTTAGGAAAGGCAGAGGAAAGGGCTCAGTCATGGAGAAAACGGACCAAGCGAGCGAAGCCGAGTCTTGCCCTTGCCTGTAATGATGCGGTATTCTGGTGGTTCGGCTTCGGAGGTTTCTGTAGGCTGCTCGCGGATGTGGGAATAATGACCAGTCCCCTGCTTGTCAAGGTAAGACATTTCGTGTCTGGTATGAATGTCGTCGCTGAGTACGACATCTGGACAGGCTATCATTGCGTTTGCTGGAGACTCCCATCAGAAACTCTCGGAGGGACAGCCTCTACCGTCCATCGGTCCTGGCGTGGGGCTAGCCATAGGTTTATGGGCGGTCCAGATCTGCATATCTCTTTTGAACGCACAGGCCTATCATCGAGGATATACTACAGGTGTTATCTTACGTGCAGCTCTGATACACGCCTTGTTCGCCCGGTCACTAAAGCTCACTTCACGCGCACGTTCTGCGCGTGGTCTTACCGCCGGCAGGCTCACTTCAATGATCAGCACGGACGTATCGAGAATTGATTTTTGCATGGCCTATTTCCACATGGCGTTCACTGCACCAGTACAGATGATAATCTGTTTGATCATTCTCTGCGTCAACTTGGGATACAGCGCGCTCCCTGGATTCGCGTTTTTCTTGTTGTTCAGTCCTCTGCAGGGCAAAATAACGAAGATGCTCTTCCTTTTACGGTGAGTGAACTGTCTTGTTTGCAGACGAGAGGACTTATTTTGTTGCAGTAAGCGAAGCATGGTGTGGACAGATCGGAGAATATCTCTACTTCAGGAGCTGCTTGGGAGCATGCGCATAATCAAGCTCTTCGCCTGGGAGGCGTGTTGCTTTCGTTAGTGATATTACAAGATTACTGACCTCTTCTGTTAGCACCCATTCTTGCAACGCGTCGAAAAGTTCCGTACGGAGGAGATGAAGTAAGGGCCTCTAATCATAAGTCGTGATTCAAATGTACTGAACTCCATTCAAGGTTTCTTCGCTCTCGTTTGATGTTTCGTTCAATCAACAATGCTCTCGGTTTTGCGCTACCTACGCTCTCTGCCGTTCTTTCTTTCATCGTGTATGCCTTAACTGGACACTCGCTTGAGCCGTCCGTGATATTTTCTTCCCTTTCATTATTCAACCTCCTCAGGACACCATTGACCTTCCTCCGTATGTCTTTTCGCTCCCCTTATGCCGAACACGGACTAACTCGTTATGATAGCCGTTTCATTGAGCGCAATGGCCGATGCATACAATGCTTTTTCTCGAGTACAAGAGGTCTTTCTCGCAGAAGTCATTACAGAAGAAACCAAGATCGACCCAGCGCTGGATGTTGCGATATCTGTCAATGACGCTCACTTCACCTGGGATGCTCCGCCCCCAACCAATACCAAGAAAGCTTCAGCCCCCCCAAGCAAATCGATAGCGGCAGCAGTCACCGAAAAGGTCAAGGGACTACTTCATGACACGCCTGCGCCCAAGACATCCGTGACGCATGAGAAAGAGGCAGGCAAGGTAGATCCGAACGAAAAAGGACTAGATCCAGAGGATAGGATATTCAAGCTAAAAAATGTCAACCTTTCTGTCCCTCATGGACAATTGTGTGCGATTGTGGGTCCCATTGGGGCTGGCAAGTCGAGCTTGTTGCAGGGACTGGTAGGAGGTACGGCATTATTCGCTTTGAACTATGGAAACTGTCTCATTGAGTTTCAGAGATGCATAAGACTCGTGGTGAGGTCGTTTTTGGAGAAAGTGTGGGTTACTGCCCCCAAACGTCGTGGATTCAAGTTCGTTCCTCCTTTTTTGAGGCTTCTCTACCGCTAATCACGACCTACAGAGCGCGACCATCAGAGATAATATTACGTTCGGTCAGCCCTTCGACGAGGAGAAGTATTGGAAGGTCGTTGAAGCGGCCTGTCTCCTACCGGATTTTGAGATGCTCACTCCGTAAGTTTGTACTTCCTCGCGCCCGTTACGTTCCTCAACCTCGTGCAGAGATGGCGATCTTACCGAAGTCGGCGAAAAAGGTGAGACTACTTCACCACGATGACAGTGATGTTATTTATATGTCATGCGAAGGAATTTCTCTCTCCGGTGGCCAGAAACAACGCATCAATATCGCTCGCGCACTCTACTTTGGGAGCAAGGTTACCTTGTTTGACGATCCTCTGTCCGCTTTGGACGCCCACGTAGCCAAGGATGTATTTGAGAACGTCATGCAGAAGGCACTTGCTGGGACCACACGAATCGTGGTTACCCACGCTCTTCATTTCCTGCCTTACATGGACTACATTATCACCCTCAACAATGGGTCCATCGTCGAAGAAGGGACATACTCCGATTTGATTGCTCGAGGTGGTGCATTCGCCAGGTTCATCGAAGAGTTCGGGAGTAACGGACCTCAGGACGATCTGGACAAAGAAAGATCGCAGACGGAAAGGAAAGAAGGGACCCCCGCAAAGGACAAAGAGAAGAAAGAGAAGCCTACAAAGAAGGTTATGCAGTTGGAAGATCGGAACGTTGGCTCGGTCAGCTTCAAGAGTGAGTATCGTTGGCCCTCGAGAATGTGCATCGTCTAATCTTTCCCTCTCTAGCATACATGAATTTCTTCCGTGCAGGGCGTCTCCCGTTCACGTTCCCGCTGTTCGTTATCGCTGTTCTTTTCTTCCAAGGTTCAAGTGTTCTCAGTCCCTACTGGTGGGTATTCTTACCGTTTTCGATGCTTTCGACACTCACGTGATTCCCTAGGCTCGTCTGGTGGCAAGAAGAGTAGGTTCATTGCAAGACACAGATTTACAGTCACTGAAATCAGACCTCAGTACATTTTCATTTGCTCAAGGAGTCTATGTAAGTTCAACTTCAAGTCCCTTCCTGCGGTTGTGCTGATATGACCGCCCCTCCCAGATGGCGATCTATGCAATACTTGGTTTCGCACAAGTAAGTTCGCGGTGTGTCGACTGGTCTCTCGTGAACTCACCTGTCGTCGTTTACAGGCATTTGGTTTATTCTCAATGGGCGCCGTGTTTGCTTTGTTCACGTTCAACGCTTCGCGCACTCTGCATCGGGTGAGGGAGGATTAAATTCTTTGAGCTCCGACACAGAAGCGCTGACAGGGAACAACATAGAATGCCTTGAGACGCGTCATGCACGCGCCTGTCGCGTTCTTTGAGTGAGTAGTGCTTTCCTTCAGGACACGATCATATTACTTACGCGTCCACCCCACCCCCAGTACTACTGTGAGTCCGCCTCATATATGGGATAACTGGAGAGCTCACACTTCAGCAGCCTCTCGGTAGAATCATGAATCGTTTCAGCAAAGGTAAAGGCATACCCGAGCTCAGTCTTTTTACTTCTGCTGATGGATCGTACAGATATCGACACCCTCGATAATGTCGTCGGGGAGGCCATGCGTCAATTTCTGGGAACCATTGTTCAAGTCATAGGATCAATCGTCCTCGTTTCAATCATCATTCCCTGGTTCCTCATCGCTGTGGTCTTCGTCCTCGTGCTCTACTATTGGATAACGATTTTCTACCGCGCTAGTGCCCGGGAACTGAAAGTAAGAGATATACGATTGACGATTATTTTATTCTGACTATCTTTTCAGCGTCTTGATGCTGTTCTGCGATCATCCTTATACAGTCACTTCTCCGAGTCTATGTCCGGCCTGACGACTATCCGTGCCTACGGAGAATCTGATCGCTTCCGAAAGGAAAACGCGTTCAGGACGAACGTAGAGAACAGGGCCTATTGGCTGAGCGTCTCTAATCAGCGGTGGTTGAGCGTTCGGCTTGACTTCTTGGGCTCGATCATGGTCTTTGCCGTAGCAATCATGGCAGTTGGTACACGTTTCTCGATATCTCCAGCACAAACCGGTGCCGTTCTCTCATACATGCTGGTTGTTCAGCAAGTGAGTGTGTTCTCGCGCGACGTATGCTTTAAAATTTATCGTTTTGTATAGGCATTTGGATGGGCGGTTAGGCAAAGTGCAGAAGTAGAGAATAATATGAACGCAGTCGAGCGTATACTCTACTATACAAACGAGGTGGAACAAGAACCCCCTCACGAGATTCCAGATAATAAGCCTCCAACCTCCTGGCCACAAACCGGCTCGATAGAGATGGGGGATGTGGTGGTTAGCTATCGTCCAGGATTACCGCCGGTCTTGAAGGGTGTCAGCCTAAACATTCGCGGAGGAGAACATATCGGAATCGTGGGTAGGACCGGAGCCGGAAAGTCCACTAGTACGTTTGGGATTTAATCAGAAGCGCGCAGTATTCTTCATTGACCTGTTCTCTAGTCACTATGGCCCTTTACAGGACGGTCGAACTTCTTTCTGGGTTCATCAGGATTGACGGTATCGATGTCTCGAAGATCGGCCTTACTGACCTTCGAAAGGCTCTGGCTAGTACGTATCTAACACTCTACTTTAGATCGAGGGGCGCTCACAAAATCTCCAGTTATACCCCAAGAGCCGATCCTTTTCAGCGGTGAGTTCCTATCCCATTTGTCACCGGCCAACGTCTCACTCATTTACATAGGCGACCTTCGCGCAAACCTCGATCCGTTCGGAGAATACGACGACGCGGTGCTCTGGGATGCTCTTAAGCGCTCCTGGCTGCTAGATACCACAAAATCCGACGGTCTCTCCTCTAGTTCCGCCACCACGGTATACGAAGCCTCACCGAATCGGTTGTCACTGGATAGCAAGATTGAAGAGGGCGGTGCAAACCTTTCTGTCGGCCAGGTAGGGCTTCAATGTGCTTGACATTCTGGATAATTGTCTGACCAAATATCCGGCCATATTCTCTCCAGCGCTCCTTAGTTAGTCTTGCTCGTGCACTCGTCAAGAACTCAAAGATCATCATCATGGACGAAGCGACTGGTACGTGTTTTAGGAGCCTGTCAATGCGGATATGAGCGACGCGCTCACTCTGGACCACCCTTTCTTAGCTTCCGTCGATTTCGAGACCGACAGGAACATCCAGGACACGATCCAGACTGAATTTGCCGATCGAACGTTACTCTGCATAGCCCATCGTCTGCGGACGATCATTGGATACGACCGCATATGTGTCCTCGATGGAGGCCAGGTGAAGGAGTTCGACTCGCCAGAAGCTTTGTGGGGGAAGCAGGATGGTATCTTCAGGGGGATGTGTGAGCGATCTGGCATCTCGTTGGCGGACATTGAAATGGCCAGCGAACAAAATAAGATCGTGAAGCGAATGTTGTGATCCTCCACCACCGTCAAGTACAATAAACACGACTAATAGCCGTACCTTAACTCCCACCTCAGGAACGTAGAGACACACATAGTTTATTCCACCATAAGATCCTCGAATTGAAAGTGTTAACAATCTAAGTAGCGCAGAAGTGAATGCATGTCATGAATTGTATCGTGAGGTAGGTATAGAGATAGCTGGATAGCGAACTGTCCGGCCTATATCGTGCACGAATCGTAGACCAAAATGTAAATCGAAATCTATAGGGCGAAGTGGGTCGTCTCTTCATGCACTGGCAGTAGTCTTGATGGGCAGCGTTTGAGGCTCGTAAGGATAATCCGCGACCTGGACGTCGATCGTGAAGGGCCCAGCGACGCTCTCCAGCCAGCGCCTGTACGTATACTGCAAGGACATCTGATACAGGGAGTAGTACTTGTAGGTCGTCCATAAGAAGGCGCGACCATACTTTCCGCCCGTTTTCTCGTAATCAGCTGCAGCACCAAATTAGTCGGGGTAAGATTTGATGCAGTGGGAGTAACTCACTGCCTAGTGCAGTTCTCATGTCTAACCATACTTTGGTTACGTCGGTGATGATAACGTCGGCGCCCCACCTCGAGACCTGATAGTCACAAAACGGGACGAATTCAATAAGAGAGCGGGAGAACATAGGAAAAACACTGAAGCTTACCTCCATCATCTGCTGGGGTTCGTTCACAGTCCAGATCATCAACTTCTTTCCCGCAGCTCTACATTCCTTCCGGAACCTTGAAAGTGGAGGATGAGATAACGAGGCAAACCCTAAGAGGTTGGTAACCGGCTCACCTCTCTCCATCCTTCCCAGCCATCGATGAGAAAGACATCGACATTGTCCCACAGTCTTCCCAGAAGAACTTCTTTGCCATATCTGGGCTGTTCCCGAGATACGACCGGTCGCAATAAGGCATCCGGGCCTTTGCATAAACCAGAAACCTGGGGTGCCACAAACCCAATAGCAACCTGGGAGCAAGCACGTTCTCCCAATCGGGTTGGGCGGAAACGATCTTGTGCATCAAGGAGAAGAGTCGGTCAGGGTCGTTCTGTACCTTCACGTCAATGTTGAACTTGACATTCTGGTTCTCGGGCTGTAGTTCCGAGTAAGTGAATGGACGCGGGACAAAGGAGCGAGGTTCCCACCCTCATGAGCAAAGCGATCGTTTCGGCGAATGTGGGGATGGATTGTTTGGGTTCCTTGGTCGTTCGAACGTGCTCCATGCCTTCTTCTCCGTACCAGTTCCGTTCCTTGATATGCCCTGGAGCACTTGTGTTAAGGTCAGACGCTTGGAGTGCAAGGATCTAGTTCACCAGAGGAGTCGGTAGTGCGGGAGAGATCTATCAAACGTTCATTTAGTATCGTCTCATTAGGTGGCGCAACGCTAGGCTCACCTGGATCGTGAAACATAATGACCACGTCGTCTAGCGAAACGTGTACGTCTGGCAGCGGAGGTCACGAAAGCATGTCCTTTAAGCAGGAATGGAGAGGGGGGATGATTGTATATAGGGGGCCGGCGCATGCACAAAGACCAAGACACAAAGTGTACCTCGTCCACGACTCATCATGACAAGGACGGAGTAGACAAATAGAGAGAACATAGTTCAAGTATGCGCGCGGCCCCCTTTCTAATTCGAAGGGCGGGTGATGAGGAATGGTTGATTAAATACCGCTTTCGATGCCTTCTGCTCCGTCACGCATAGCGGCTTCGAAGCTTGCGAGTGTGTTTTCTGGGTACGCTGCCGAGGCCTTGAGAATCCAGTTCGTCAGCGATCCGTTCGGTCATGGTCCGGGCAGACACCTACACCACGATGGCCCCAACATTCTAGGCGAAATGGCGAGATCAATACTAGTTTTGACCATACTAGAATGAGCAACCTACGTGGCAAATACCTCCCAGAAGGACTCGATACTGAAGAGGGAGCGACCATGATAAAGTTGGTGGTTGAGAGAGGTCAGGGGATGATGGGGGAAGGAAAGCAAGAGACGAGTTGAGCGCGGATTAGGTTCACGTTATTTATGGGGCAAAGAAAAACAAACGTTGCATTTGCCGATTACGTTTCAAACTTACTCAAAAAAGAACGTGCCTGTCCACCATTTTGAATTGTGGCGGCGCAACCCCTCCAAATTCGATAGAACCCTCGTTTTGTGTGGATACTCGAGTAAGAAATTTATTCCTGAACTTGGACAAGGGACTCGTGTCTATGCTGGTTTACCAACGAGAACCATTCCTTCGTCCTCTTCAGTCTCCGTTCCATTCTCACTCGCAGTTCTCGTTCCATGGCTTGAAGAGGAAATGGACGACACCGAAGGAGACCTTGGGGTAACTCCATGGGCACCTAGTGAGTCGCTTTCGGAAACGGGTGGAACGCTAGGACCGGGTGTCTTCTCGTCTCTGAGCTGCACATATTCTTGGGAAGATGTTGTCGCCGATGGAGTTCCCGAAGGTTTCTCCGCTTCGGCCTTTTCTGAACTCATCCTCTTCTCGGCTGGAACATGGCTAGAAATTTCGAGTAATGCTTCTAGCATTTGGTTCCGTACCCTCGTTATGAGTTCTGGGACGTCCGCGGCTGTCAAGCCCTCTGTAGGTACCGGAGGTAAAACTGTTGAAAATTTAGGCGGTTGGCACAAAAAAAACGTAAAACCAACGAAGAACCATACCTCGGATCTTGGCCGTTCCGGGTTCAAAGTGACCTTGATGATATAAATGCCAGTAATTCTCTGAGACGATGGGAACGATGGGTATCCCAGCCTGAATGGCCAAGTAAAAACCACCCTTCTTAAATGGGAGTAGCTCCGGACGATCTGCCAGGTGTCGGGTACCTTCAGGGTAGATCCAAAGCGACGTACGATTCTTCCTCATAACTTCTCCTGCGGCTTCAAGAGAACGGATAGCACGGGCATTGTTGCCTCTGTCGACGAAAATTGTGCCCGCCAACATCATGAAAGGACCAAGAGGTGAAATCTGGATAGATTTTTTGGCCATGATTGACGCCTTCTTGGGCATAGTCCTGAAGTAAATGGATTGCTCCCTTCTTGAGCAACATGGCACAGAGGACTGAGAATGCTCTACTCACCTGGCAACGAACAATATATCCAACATACTCTGATGATTGCTCATGTACAATGCAGGCCTGGTGTTCAAATGCTCTTCTCCTTCAACCTCAATCGTTATCCCGAGCACATTACTCCCTAAGAAGTAGAAGGTCCTTGCAACCACAAAGTTGACGTCGTATCGGTGTCCCGCGATTGCCATGACTGCCCCAATAACAGCACTAAATGTCGCGACCATGGTCATAGACGCAACATAAACCCCAAGACGAACGTAGTATCTTCCATTCGGAGTCGACATCGCAAATCCACGTATGAGAATGACGGGTATCGAGAGGTAGGCCAACGGCCTGAAAACCTTGGAGAAGAATGAGCCGATCATTGTTACTGGTTATCTGATTTCTTTGTTTCGAGGCGCCAGTCGAGCGAGTGGACAGGGAATGAGTGACGGTAACGGTAGTGGCAGTGGTAGCTGGTAAAGGGTATTGGCAAATTGGGTCGTTATGAGGCGTGTCGCAGTCGCAGCAAAGCAGCGCAGTGCTTACGGCTGGACGCTGGAAAGAGAGATGCACTTTTGGGGACTCGGATCAACTCGACCAAACATTAGCGCTTTGGCCGCCTGCGAGCGGGCGCTAAACTAGCGCTTGTCTTCCGCTTCCAACCGTCTCTTTTCGTCAGGCATTCACTTTCCCAGTACACCCGTCGTTCTCTACCATTACATGACCTGCCTTGGACTTCCCCCGTCGAAGATTGAGCTGGGCAAGGCTATACAAAAATGGGAAAGTACTGAGGTCCGTTTATTTTGATATTGCTTGGTTTTCACACCGACG
The DNA here is from genome assembly GCA_029532415.1 of Marasmius tenuissimus. NCBI lineage: Eukaryota > Fungi > Basidiomycota > Agaricomycetes > Agaricales > Marasmiaceae > Marasmius > Marasmius tenuissimus. Next base: position 4,496,209 of record JAQOTA010000050.1, on the reverse strand, counting down.
CATGCTCGAACAACAGATGGGACTTTCCGAGAAAGGTCAAGCCCTGTCAAAAAGTGGCATTTCAGAATGTACTGTAGATGAATATGCGGTATCAATGCCTCTTTTACACCACTTGAAAGCCAGCGCCCGACAACTATCGTATCAGAATCCGAGATCGCCGGGGTCACGGTGCCTTCGCAAAAACTAGGGAGATACCTTGAGGACGCCTATAAACACTGTCCAATCGAGGACGACATCATCAGACATGAGCTCCGCTTCGGGTCTAATTTACGTTGGGACCTTGCAGTTCCAAGCAAACGTTTGAATTCTCGGGCCAGGGCCAGTAAGTCATCTGAGTTCTTAGTGTTTGTTTCTCGAGCTATCATTCTCACCGGTTGTATTGTAGGCACTAGGTACCATGTTCGCAGAAAGCCCACTGCCGGCAACGGAAACCTTCTATTCACCGTGTCATGGCATAAATACCCCTACATCGAGGACCGTCGTGTTGATTTCCTCCTCCCCCTCTCGGTATGACAAGGGCTTCCACCTCAGCACAAGTGCAATGGGCGAACAATACGCATCCTCAGTGGTGGAAGGATCCAGGACTCCGACAGAATGTGGCATGGATATGTCTGCTCTATCTTGGGCTGTAGGTTTGAAACTAGTCCTTCATCAAAAGCTAGAACCCTTGCTCATTCGGCGGCTCAACCTAGTTTTGCCTTTGGATACGATAACAGTCTAATCACCGGAATGCTAGCTTCTGCCCGATGGAACGACTACTTCGGGCATCCAGATCGAACCCTACTTGGACTCATCGTGGCGAGTCTCTACTTTCCTGCGATCATGTAGGCTTGTTCGAAGCTTTTCCCGTCCGACGATACTGATGTTTCACATCGTAGTTGCGCACCATTGATTGCATGGAGCCTGGACGGCCTGGGGCGTAAATATTCCGTCTTGTTGGGATGTATCGGATTTGTTCGTCTTTCAATCTCTCCTTGGGCCTGTTGACTGAGTCGTTAACGACTAAACCTGTATCTACAGATTGCTGGGGCCCTCGTCAGCTGCTTTGCAAACGGTACAGGAATGCTCATCGCTGGCCGTGTCATCCTTGGGGCCACAAACTTCCTCATGATCGCCGCATGCGCGTGTCTTATCATTGAACTTCTCCATCCCCGTCTCAGAGGGTTTGTATTCAATGTTCGTTTTCGACATCTGCTCAATCAACTCCTTTTGTAATAGAATATTCAGTGCCCTCATGATGAGTTCATTGAAACTCGGTCAGATTGTTGGAGCGTGGGTTCCCTTTGCGACTCTGTCCTGGAAATCCGATTGGTCCTGGCGACTACCTCTCCTTCTTCAAGCTCTCGGGCCGGTTATTCTACTGCCGTTCATGCCATTTTGTCCGGAATCGCCACGATGGCTCGTTAACAAAGGGAAACAGGACGAAGCTCTGGAGATATTGGCGAAATTCCATGCCAATGGAGACAGGAATGACGAGTTGGTGAGGAACGAGATGAAGGAGATTGTCACCGCCATACAGAACGAGAAGGAAAACAGACAAGCGGGATGGAAAATTCTGTTTAAAACCCCCGGCAACAGGAAAAGGCTATTGGTTTTGACGTTGTGTGCCACTGGTGTCGTCTTCACAGGAAGTAGGTCATTATCCCTTTCGCAGTCTTTTGAAGCATGAATTGATTGTAAGCGGCTCTACAGATACCGTCATATCAAGCTATATTGCCCCAACGTTGCGCCTTATTGGGGTCACGAACCCAACACAAATCAGTGGGTCGCTCCCGTCCAACACCGACCTTTTCTAACTTGGATACCTTTGAATAGCTGGAATTAATGGTGGTACTACAATCGTATCCGCCTTCGCGTCTACTGCCGGTTCCCTGTGTGTTGACATCCTGGGCCGTAGACCCATCTGGATTGGATCGACCTCCGCGGTCCTCGTCACCTTTTCTATCCTCACTGCGTTGATGGTATGTCATCTCATCTATCTCTTCATTAAGTGTTCTTATCGCTCTTCCGCAACTAGGCCACCTTTTCCAAAACGTCGGAGAAGTCTCTAGGGATTGCGTACATCGTTGTCCTATATTTATTTGACATCGCGTTCAGCTTCGCGTGGATACCGCTCACGGCTCTATATGTCACGGAAATCTTACCTTTCAGTATCAGAGCTAAAGGCATGGCGTATTTCACGACGATGCAAAGTCTGTGCATCGCCATCGCGTTATTCCTGAATCCGCTTGGGATAGCCAATCTCCAGGTAAGTTCGCTTCATCGACCATCTTCCATCTTAGGTTTGCGGGGTATTGATGTGAATTCCCCGCTAGTGGAAGTTCTACCTTGTGTATATTGGGATTATTATCTTGCATCTGGTCCTCGTATACATTTTCTTCGTCGAAACAAAGTAAGCACGGTGCTCGTGGTTGGGTTTGACTTCTGTGTTGATCTCTCTCTCAGGGGACGAACCATCGAAGAGGTAGCGCTTGTTTTCGACAAAACACCGACAACGCAGGTCTCGACAGGTCCGACTGAGATGATAGAGGATGAGGATGCCAAATCTGCCCTGGACTCGGCAGGCTCGGACCGTGTATGACGCGATCTCGAACGCGTCCATTCTCAATAAAAGATAATCTGGCATGTTGGTATCATACACGGAATCGCTTTGTACAGTGTAGAAATATGTAAGCGGGTGTTGAGCTCTGGCCCGGTTTGTCGTGACCGTGTCCTTAATCCGAATAATCGCGTCAAGGACGCGTTCAAGACTTCAAGTTGGTGGCGGTGTGGTCAATATTCATTCTTCACCTCTTACAACCAGAACGCAACGTCAAGCTTCTATTCACCGCCATCATGGATTCTCTTCAATCTGCGGCTCAGCTCTACTCCTGGACTTACATGATACGCGAATTGGATAGAACTCTTCAGGCTGCTCAAGACACCGCTCTCGTGCGTTCTGAACGGTAAGCAGCGCCCTTGATTACTTATGATTCACGTAGAAGGAGCTCGATACGTACTCGAAGGAACTGAAGTCGGAGGAGTCGGAAATCGGTGACCGAAGCATACGTTTCCATGTAGAGAAAGATATTGAGATACTCGACAGTTTCGGAAGTGAACAGGCGCGTCTCCTTCAAGTATCCATATTGATCCATGCAGCATATTCTTACTCATTCTGTGCATCTTTGTCAGTTTAGGGGAGTTATGCGGCGATTTCTTATCAATGAAAGGGATTGCTCGAGTGTTATGAATCAGGCTTTGGAGCTATCATCCACGACAAAGGAGCCAGTACCGTTGGAATACGGAGGTTTTGGGATGGTAGATGTATACAATGGGTGTGCCAAGCAGATCGGTACGTCTCAAACTGTGTCCGTGCGGTCAGGATCAAATCTTCTCGAGTCTCGTAGATGCAGTAATTCTCGAGACGATTGAACTACACGATGCTTGTGCGGTCATCGCCCGATTCACCTCGGACGGCTCGGAAAGTCACTTGACGGAGGGTCGCGTTGCGAGCGATGCCATCGGCTCCATCATACCTGTTTTGCAGGCAAGGGAACGTAACCTTGAGCTTGCGCGAGCACTTGTCGTGAACACGAAGGAGAGCTGGTGCAGGTCGATCACCACTGAAAGCTTCAAGTCGAGGGACAGGTAGACAATAGGAATGTGTCCGTGCTTGGGTGCGTCCAAGCGGTGGCAATACTTTTGATTCTTACGCTAATCTCCGGTCCAGATTGACAGCTTCATCTCGGGAGAATGAGGTGCTTTGTAAGTACGTGTAAAGATAGCCGGCTCCCAGTTCATTACAAGTCCATTCTTGAGTATGAGTCGCTGAGAAAGCGTTGAATGCAGCTTCAAGCTTGAACCCCTCGGACGGCAGGCAATTCAAAATGCGTAATTTGCCGCCGGCCGCTTTTCAATCTCTTTCAGTGCCTGCCATGCGGACGTCTCTCCGGATCTACCGGTTCGCAAGCACAACTTATGACCGACTCTTGAGCGAGTGGATCGTCTGTCCTTTTCCCCGACCTCCATCTTCACCCTCCTCCTGATCGAACGCTCGGAAATGGGCCAAGCACCGGAGAAGAGCGAAGAGTCTTCGCATTGTGGATCAAGTCAAAGCGCCAATGCTGGAAACACCTCGGAATCCGGTAGAGACATCGAGGAAGTTGCGACGAGTTCCAAAGAGCATACTGGTCCTGGGTCGACTGGCAGTGAGGATGTGTTTCCTGACGGTGGGATTAGAGCCTGGCTCTGCGTCCTCGGGGTACGTGGTTCTTGTAACTCGTGCATCAGAATGATTTTTTGACTATATTGCACCTCAGTCCTTTTCGCTATCAGCTGTCTGCTGTACGTCCCTTTAAACGCTGATCGTACTGAATTGACCAGAATAATCTTTATTATTGTCTAGATGGCATGCTCAATACAGTGAGTTCCTCGAACCGGAGTATCTGTCCTTGATTTACTATCCCATACCGCCCCTATTGCCAAGTAGTTCGGAGTATTTCAAGAGCACTACCGTGTCGATACCCTCAAGGACAGACCGATACAGGATATTTCATGGATTGGGTCTCTACAACTCTCCCTAATCTTGCTGACAGGATGCGTTTCGGGGCCATTATTCGATGCTGGTGTAAGCCGAAGCAGTGGCACTTTCCTGGCTCCGGGAGTTCTGACATAGGGCACCAGTATTTCAAGCATCTCATATGGACGGGGGGCGTCCTTTATGTCTTCACGTTATTCATGGCATCAATATCAACTAGTAAGCATCTTGCGTCTTCCATTCAGTTAATTGCGCACGAATTCACATTTAATAGAGTACTATCAATTTATACTATCTCAAGGAGTCGGAGTGGGGGTCAGGTTTTCCTTCTGACGATTGTGATTCCAAACGCTGATGCTCCACTGTCTGTAGATCTCGGCGGGCATGCTGTTCACGCCTGGCGTATCTGTCCTGGCGCACCACTTCAAGCGTTACCGGAATATCGTCTTTGGGATCTTTGCAGGAGGAGCCTCCGTTAGTGGTGCCGTACTACCCATTGTGGTGCAAAAGCTGCTGAGGGCAGTTGGTCTTCCGTGGACAATGAGGATACGTGAGTGAATCGTGACAGGGAAAGACAAGCGCATTGAATTCTGGTTGTAGTGGCTTTCTTCGTCCTTGCGTGTGTCACTACCGGGTTCTTCTGCTGCAGCACCCGCCTACCACCTAGAAAAGGAGCGCGGGTATTGGACGTTCGAGTCTGTAAGGCGACACAATCGCATGTCTCTTGTCACTTGCTAGCTCACTTCATTCTCCTAGTCAAGAGTCCCTCGTACACCCTATTGGTTCTTGGTGCCAGCGTCGTGGCGTTAGGACTGTTCGTTTGTTCGTCAGTGCGTCTGAAGCTTCGAAGTTCATGTTGTCCCCAGATATGTTCCCTTGACGTACGGCGTTACGTATGCAGTACAACACGGGATGAGCCAACAACTGGCGTTCTACTCGTACGTTCGTTTTACGGGACCGTGGTTTTTGTGCTCGGCTGACCATTCATTTCTAGATTATCGATTCTCAACGCCTGCTCCTTAATTGGTCGTACACTACCTAACATCATTGCGCAGCGTGTGGGCGCTTTGAACGTTCTGATCGTTTCTTGCACCATCGCTAGCATAATGTTGTTTGTATTCACCACGACCAAAACAAATGCGACGATATTGGTCTTCGATGCGTTCTTTGGGGTGTTCAGCGGTAAGCCCGGTCCTTCTCCCGTTCATGACGCTGACACCAGATCGCCGTACAGGTACATATGTATCCGGCCTCCCTGCAGCATGTTCAAGTCTAACGCTGGATCCGAGGGAAACAGGGTACGCTAGTCTCTCTTTCTTCGTTTCGGTTTACTCAACAAGCGACGCTGATAGACTGCGGCTGGGAATGATGTTTTTCACGACGTCCTTCTTTTGGTTAGCAAGCTCACCCATTCAAGGTGTCCTGATACGCATGCGCAACGAATTTTTGCCCGCCACAATGTATGGTGGTGGGTGTGTTGCTCTGGGTGTCTGTCTTATGCTGGGATCTCGCTATTTAGCTTCTCGGGCGAAAGGCACACAACTGGTATGAGTTACGGCGAGTGACATCATAGAACCATGAGTAGAATCCGAGCTCATAAGTAAAATGAATAGTAGATACGACCACGACCATAGATTTTACGAGGTCAGCTTCAATGGCTATTACGCCCGGTAATCGATATGGCGGCAAAAATGAGGACAGCTGTCATCACGATGAAGCCAACAACCTGCCCCGCCGCCAGCGAGCCCTTACTCCCGAAATCTGCATCGTTCCATCCCGAGGCGTTCTTGGCACCACTATACTGCACAATCATCCTGCTGAATCCTCCAGAGTTAGTTGTCCAGCTGTACTCTTCGTGATCATGGTAGACGTTTTGTACAGGTAGTGGCCGACTGCCATCTATCCAACGAATCAGCGATCAGCCGAACTCCTAACCTGGTTGATATCTACTCACCGCCGGGGATACGACCTTTGGCAGTTATTCGACGCACTCTCAGCAATCTCTGATGCTCTTGGGTGGACCTCAGTACTCCACTGGGGCGACATACTTCGCATTCACGTCCGTTTTTTACTGAGCCGCATTCAAGACACGTAATGCGCCGGTCAGAAACATTGGACATTCTATGAATGCTCAGTACTCAGTCCACAGCCCCTTGTTCTCAAGCGAAGTATAAAATAGACTTACGCGATGCTATTTTGTAGGGGTCGAAGAGAAGAGCGCGAGTGATGGGTGAGTGGCGTGAGTTGCAGAGCTCGTCCTGGATCCACGAGTTTACACATTTTTAAGGGCGAGCCGGCAAGATATGTTCGTGAGACTGTCCGAAGGGACTCTGAAACATTGGTGATAGGAAAAACCGGAGAGATCTTGCATAAGCGGGTAACCAACATACACAGAAGATCAGAAAGCATGGCAATCGACATTCGTTGAAGTGGTAAGTAGTACATAGAATTGGGAGGAGATACTGAGTAGGGCTACGCCTTGGAGGAGTATGTATGTGATAGTAGAACATAGAGATGATGAGGTTACTGAGGTGGCAATACAAAAGTCTAACAATGCAGATGAAAAAGCAGATGTGAATGGTATCAAAGAGCGTGTGTGTGGTATGGTGGGTAGTACAGGCGTGTGATCATAAACTAATAGATCGATGTGAGAACGAGCACGATGATATACGGACAACATCGATCACTCACCAATACAAATCCGATTACAGAGCGGTGGCGAGAAGGGAAAGAGATCATAACAAAACGTACAAGCATAATATCGTGAAACTGCTAGTTACGGCCACATGCGGGGAGCAGCTGAGACTTGCCCGTAGTAGTCATATTGAGCCTGAGGCCAAAGCTGAGGTTGTTGAGGCTGTATGGGTGGCTCCAATCGGTCCACAAACCAAGCGCCGTCATCGTGCTGCCTCAATCCTTGGAAAAGGAGGGGAGCCCCGAGGATGTCTGCCCTCCTTCGAGCCGTCGAATACCGGTTCAGGCCATGTGCTACCATCTCCGCCTCCGTCAACGGAACCTGAAGCATCTTATATATACCCTCAAGGACATCAATGCATCGAAGTCCCTCAGCTCTGCTGAGCATCCAGTACCAATCAGGATTAGGCGTGAATACAATTCGCATCTTATCCAGAGTGCAGTGAGACGAGACAGGTTGTTCGAGGAAGTATGAAGGGTCGACATGGCAGCGTCGATAAGTGTCGTACAGCGACAAGCCCTGTTGCATAGGGTGATGTGCCATATCGAACCCTTTTTGGAGGTGGAGGAATTCTCGCGGTCGTTTCTTTTCTGCGTCTTGATTGACAAGAATCCAATTGAGCGAGATCACGGAATCTTTGAGTGGAGCTGACGAGAATATTTGATCAACTTCAACCCCTTCGTCGTCTGACGGGCGAACCGATGGCTCACCTTTTCTCGTCTGTCCTATCCCCATGACTGAAACAGGATAGAAATAGGTGAGTTTCGGACGAATCAAAGGCACATAGGGATCCCTTACCGGCAAATGATGCGGGGTCATAACCCCGTGATTCTGGTGGGGACTGAACCACCTCTGGTCCATCGCCTGCGCGTCGCTCAGCTCTCGAGGAGTTAGGGTCATCTTTCATTTATCGGGCAATATGTAAGCCTGCGACGACGTTCATCGGTTTAGTTTACGTACCGTTCCTCCTCTTGAGTATACCCTTGATCGGGGCCATTACCCCTAGGATTTGGAAGATATCGAGGCGTAAACAATGGATTGAGATGGCTCCTGAGGAATGAACTCACGGTGAGCAGGTGGTCCTTTCTTTGAGCCTCGTCTGCCTAATGTGCTTTGGAGAGGAGGAGTTGGGGGAGAAGTTGGGATGGTCGTCCGGGTAGTGGGAGCAGGGATTGAGGTCGGACGGTACGGTCTCGACGGATGTGGAGTTCCTGAACGTAAAGGTGGCCGTGGCGCAGTAGTGGCGGAAGAACTCCAGTGGGCAGGATGCGAGGGAGAGGGGGTCGAGGCTGGGCTCATGGGAGGTAGTGCAACGCTCCTGATTTTGGGTGCCTTGGGAGCTCCGAAGAATAACATGGTGGGGAGGAGTTTGGACAGGTGCCAGGAGCTTCAAGTACAAGGGAGAAAGTTATTTGGCCACGGGGGAAAGAGCGGATTGCCTCTGTTATGGGACAAGGACGAATCTGGTAGGTGAACGAGGCAGAGTGTGGAGCACAGAGGAGGGAGCACCAATGCCCTCTCCCTCGACCTGGTAGATATGCGTGAAGGACCGTATTTTTCCAAGCAAAACGGTTGACGATGGCGTCGATAGTGATGGTCCTTGTTCTACCAAGGTTGGGCCGTCAGGGATCTCCCGAAGAAATGTTCACCGGTTATATGGGATCTCGAGGGGTGATAAGTCACCTGCATCAAAACCTTCATTCAATAATGTCCGTACCCTGGGTTATCCATGTGATGGATAACCCTCGAAAAAAAAAGGAACATGCGCTCTCACGTCGGAAAAGAACTCCCTTTTAAACGCCCATCCAAGAAACGCGTTGTAGCTAGCTTCTGGAACGCCAACCATACGCTGGAGTAACGTAGACTCTCGGCTGTGGATTGGCGCTCGCGATCGAGGCCGCGGCGGAGCACAATAGGCGTACCAAGTAGGGCCTCGAGCGTTGGAGCCAACAAATGTCCAAGCTGTCGCCGAAGCGGAATTGAGCGTCCGCTCTTGCTATTGGTGCGGGAAAAGAAATGCGCCCTGTGTGACCATATCTGGCTTTTAGTGGCGTATCAGATATCAGCAGCCTTGGCTCAGGCGCTAATTTCATGTCCGAAAGTCCGGACCTAGGGGGTGGCGGTCACAAGGGCGCGTTTTCCAGGCTGGATTCGACATAGAGAGGTCAAAATCGAGTAGCGAGTTCCGGAAAAAGCAATGGACCCACAACATGAGGAAGTGGCCCAAATTTGTATGGGAAACGGGGTTTACTAGTGCCCCAGCCTGATCATTCCACTCACCACTAAAGCCATGAGCTCAGACTAACGGACGAGGAGACAAAGGAAAGTCAGAACCGATCGATTGGACACCACGAAAACGACACTTTCCGTATCATAGATTTCGCCGGATCTAGGTTCAGAAGACATCCCTTCTAGCTCAATGCTTAGCGCTTGAGCTTGGTGCCCAATCCCTGAACCTGGTTGCACCAAGCTCGCTATTGGGTGGTTATTGAGCGACTCCACCAAAAAAACACGGGACTGGCACGCCAGAACATGAGACTACCATCCAACACACGCGTGTAAAAGATGCCGCTTTTTGGTTTCGGTGATACGATGACCATGCTCAGCCACGGTCCCGGACAAGGGGACGATTGTCATAGTCTGTGCGTGAACCAAGGAGAAGAATGTAGCAGGTAGACCAACAGGGAGTGATGTCACTCGACCTGGGGTCTCCAACACTTCAATAGCATCATACAACCTTATCGTACAGTGTGTCCAAGAAGCCTCAAGAAATGTCGCACGCGTCAGCGATAGGGCCGTTCAGTCTGTAATCAGAGTAAGACCACGACGTAGAGATAGTAGATAGTAGATGGCTCGAGGACGTACAATCTGCGCACTCCGAGCTCAAAAGTCAAGTCGTCGCTTCATATCAACGTAGTCAAGAGCAACAAATCCGAGCCACTCCTTTGGATCGAGATCAGCGAGTAAAGGTCTGGAAGATGTTATCAAACGGCGACGTCCTGAGACTCGGACAGAGCAATTGTGAACTCACGGTCGTTGAAAGAAATCCCTCCGCTGTCGTTCCTCTAGCTCGAGCATCGCCTGCTTCAGCTCGGAGAAATCGAAGTCTTTCTCCATCTGCTCAACAATCCGTTTGAAGTTGAAGCCATTTTTGGTATCAGCATGCTTCGCCCAGCAAAATCACACAAAGAGATGGCAAAGTAACGCAGCGCTGGGTTTGTCGCCTTCGCACATCGCTTTGTCTCGTGCGTCCCGTACTCTTTTCTGGATATTTGGGTGAGGCGCGAAGTCCAACTTCATAAAACCACCCTGACCAGTGCCAGTGTTCAGGAAAATGTCCGCATCTGGGTTGTTATTCAGCTTGAAGACGTGCTCCACGAGGGAGGGGGAGCGCCTAAAACCATTTCTTGTCGGACCAACCGATCGAACATCGGGAACACCTTGAGGCCGAAGAGGGGGAGCACTCTCCAGAGCTGTCTCCACTGTCAAGGGTTTCCCGCAAATAGTCTTGTGGCGAACTTTCCAGTCCTTCTTCTGACATTCGCTAGGTGGAAGAGTCAGCCGGTGGACGTTGGCCTGGGAACAGGCGTCAAATACCTCGAACAATACTTCCAGTCGCGCTGTTGCTTCGTCCAACACGCCGAGCATCGCATGAACTTTTCGTTCCCTTCGACTTTCTGACAGCATCGACAAAAGACCCCCCGCTGAGCCTTCCGGTCTTTGTAAGCCTCGAGATCCTCTTTCCGAATCTGCTTGGCGGCCTCGCGACCGTAGATAGATTCCATCCCAGTCTTCTGTATTTTCTTGGCTAATTTCTCCATCTCTCTGTCCTGTGTTGCTGTGTTGTTTTTCAGCACGGTGACCTTCTCTAGCGGCATGTCGTAGAAAGACATGAACATGTTTTCAAGAACGTGATCTTGGCGGTTATGAGCGCAAGGACGACAGAGCTTGAGCAACAGTCAAACCTACAGATCAACTTTGTCCTCAAAACCAACTGCGGTAGAGGAACGTGAACATGGATTGACGAATCATCACAGTGAAACACTCACAGTATTATCAAAGGTGACCTTTTCGATCGAATTGGCTGAAAAGGACTTCTCAACATGCTTCTGGAGAGCCTCCCAGCGAGGTTCTGGAAAGTGATATGGCGTTTTTGGAATGTCAGAGAGATCCTCGGGGATCATGGCCTTGAGTAGAGAAATAAACGTTTTCCCATCTTTACTGAGACTCTTGAGGCGCAGGATATCGCCACAAGAGTTACGGGCGTCATTGAGATTTTTGGCCATGGAACAGGCCTCTGATAAAGCCCTAAGGGTGTGTTTCCGACGAACTGCCTCCCCTGCGTCAACCCACCGTTGCTCCAGGTCCTTGTGCAACAGAAACGCGCAAGCTCGACCCCCCACCCTATGCTGCACCTCGCATGTTTGCGTGTAAAGGATCGCGTAGTACTGGAGTAGGTCGCTGACGTCTCGAAATCGCATTTTGGATTGACGAACAGAATCGAGGTAGACCATTTCAGGTGAAGGGTCAAGTTGCGTCAATATCGTTTCCCATTGCTTGTCCCATTCTTCAGGATTTTTCAGAGCATCATGTACTCGAGGCATATCGATCGTGACCTGCGCGTATTGAGCAGCCATGATCTGGTCTGAGATTCGATATGATGGTGGTCAAATTAAGGGCTGCAACGCGTGCGAACTTTGTTTCCTCGTGTTTACAGCTATTTGAGGAACTTAGGGCGCGCGCGGATTTTTTTTTCTCAGGCCTCAAAAGTGTCCGCCAGCAGTCGCAACGGCTTAGTTCATTCATTTTACAGTAGAATACGATAGTTCTTGTATTTCTGGATAGTGGTAGCGACAGGCTAGGGAATGGTACCATTTTCTAAGCCAAATCCAGTAGAAAAGGTCAAAAGCGAGTCAGTACGAGCATTTATGTGATCTACACACCCTACACTCGTCACTAGTCATGCATGGCCTCCTTCCCTTACCCTTCCGCTCCCTATAGACCTCTCCTAAGTCATTCCAGGTCTGGATTATGCGTTGAACAACCCGCAGAGGTATGTCAAGGTCGATAGCTATAGCTGTAGTCCTTTTGTTGAGTGTATACTGTTGATAAATAACTCTTCTCTTTAGATCTGGTGTATAGTGGCGATGTTGACGATGTAGAGGTAATTTTCGAGGCATTGGACAGCCATTGACGTGGTGGTAAGAGTAAGAGAGGGTGTGGTCACGCCGTAACTCCCCAACTTGGGCATTTAACAGCGCTGAAACCCAGAATTTGCCTAGAAAATTATATCATTCCCTCGAGAATACCTACCGCTATCCAAATATACAAGAATCTGCCTAATATACTGTAGATTGAGCGAGCTACGGCGTCGCGACTGCTGGCGGGCATTTTTGAGGCCTGAGAAAAAAAAATAATCCGCGCGCGCCCTAAGTTCCTCAAATAGCTGTAACACCTCCCACCATGCCTCCAGTTGAGGCAGCTCCCCTCACGACCTCTCAGGCATATCTCCTTGGCCTGGCTCTCACCTTCATCTATGTTGGGTCTTTGTATGTTTCAAAGAATGCTCGGCTCTCTTTCAGCTCGAAATCGTCCTCAATCCAAGGACCTCGTTCACGCGGAGCGAATGAAAGGTGGCGAGATGACCCCGACGTTATACGGGCTCGAATCACTGCAGTAACGATTGCTACCGCTTTGTGTACTGCTGTCGTCTGGATTGTGGTCTGGAAAAGTGTCTATAGTGGGAACTCGGAGGTGCGTACACCACACAATATTCGATTCGCGGTTTCTTTGTCTAATGCCACGTTCGAAAAGACTCTTTATGTTGCAGGGCGTCACGCACTTGAAGTGCTGGGACTAGAGTTACAACTACCATCACCATCATCCATGAAGCCCATAAGCCTGTGGAATACCCTCTCCCCGTACCTTCTTGCACCTCTATTGTTCCTCGGGCCTCTCTACGCACAGTTTCTCCTCATGGCGCATCCCAAGCGAACTTGGAGTCTCAGGGCACACTTTCAAACAGCTTACATGAACATACAAGGCCTAAGAAACTTCATCATTGTGAGATGAATCTCGCCACCAGAAACTAGTTATCGACGCGTTTTCTTATACCTTTCAAAGGCCCCAATTACTGAAGAAATGGTATTCAGAGCGTGCATAGTTGCTGTATACCATTTGGGACGCGTATCGCGGAATAAGACGATTTGGCTTGGGCCATTGAATTTCGGTGTTGGTGCGTTCATTGTGAGCTCGGTCTTCTCGGCCTTGCTAACTTCCCTCGCCCTCAACTGAAGCACACTTGCACCACGCCTGGGACATCTACAACCGCTTTGGAAGGACTGGGAAGGCTCTAAAACAGGTTGCTCTCACAACATGTACGTCTTTAGATCCGATGGATTACTTCTGTTGCGAATTTACCTTGCCCACACAGTATTCCAGCTAGGGTACACGACCCTATTCGGTGCATTCTGCACGTTTGTTTATCTGAGAACCGCTTCGATATTCCCTGTGATATTTGCACATATGTTTTGCAACGTGATGGGCTTCCCAGATTTCAACGGGGATGTTCAAATTGGGGCGCAGAATAGGCGTGGTTTCGGTATGGCTTCTTCGTGTTTTTCGATCGGATGCGCAGCTTACCCAGAGCGATTACAGCGGTCAAGGCTGCGTATCTTGCAGGACTCATAGGCTTCTCATTCGCGTTGACCCGCTGGACGCGAAATAGTGCACAGTCGAGTTTCCTATGGGAGTGATTAGTGGGAGAGCTTCTTTCTAGGATATTTAATCGACAGCAGATCGCAAGAACGATCCGACAACGTAGAATATGTTGAGCCAGCGAAAGATCAATGTCTCGATACCTGCGACGACCTGGGGACTCTGTTTCGTACACGCCGACAACCCGTCTATCCCCTTTGATAGTTCCCCTCTGGTTGGACATGAAATGATTACATATTTACTCCTACATATTAGTACAATGTCTACTGTGCACTGGCAGAAGCAGCGGAGCGCTGCGCTTTAAATAACGCGAACCTTTGGCCGTAAGCTTTCGTGATGTATTCCTACACAGCACCAATGAGAGTGCATCTCCGAGTGAACAAATGAACGTACCGGATCATAAGTTGCCTTGAATGACTCCCTTTCGAGGATAGCTTCGGTATATTTCCTGAATCTCTCGAACCTGGGATCGCTTTGGACCTTCTCCCATAGCTTCTTTCCCTCGCCGGCCTCGAACAGTCCCAAATCATTCGTGAGAGCGGTTTGTAATCTTGCGATGAAAGGTGCAACAGCGATATCGGCCACGGAGAATCGATTCCCGACTGCAAATTTACTCTTCTCTTCCGGAGGTAGCAAGGCTTGGAGAGCTTCAATACCCTTGACAACACCCTCGAAAGGTTCGCCTCGCAAGAAGAAACCGACATGAGCTGGAGCAAATCTGGTGGTGAACACTTCAATGAAGAAACGGGACTGTGCTCGTTCAACGGGGTCGGACGAGAGGATGCCGGACTCTGGGAAGAGGTCCGCGACGAATTCGACGAGGACAAGAGATTCCGCAAGTCTGATAGCTTCGTCTGAAGGTTCCTCTGGAGGTACTGTGGGACCACCGTAGGTTATTGCTGGAACCTTCGATCCAGGTCAGTGACATGGACTGATAGATGATGAGAGTCATGCACCTTGCTTGCTGGGTTGATCTTGGGCGCAAACCAGACTGGCTTGTTCTGCAAATCAATCTGGCATGAAGTGTAATCTGCTTTCGCCTCTTTCAGCGCGATTTCAACCTTCCCGTCACTATATGAGCCTTCTTTAACAAGTACACTTCCAAGAATCCTCTCACTCGCTGAGCATATGGACAGATCTATCGAAACAGATGAGAAATCGTAAACCATTGGTAACCCAAAATAAAGCGGACCTTTGCAGTATAGAGTGTTATTTGCTTATCCATAACGAATGTGGAAGGGAAAGAAAGACAAGCGGATTGATTATTGAGTGGACGAATCCAGATCCATTTCAAGTGCTCAGCGAAATAGAGTTGAAGAGCGTATTTCTAATTGGGGCAAGTGGTTCGTGTGCCGGGCCGCCCGGCATGCGCAATTCTGTCCTCACTCGTAATCACCGATGACACCATCCTCTCCAGGCTCAGTCAGCACAAAAATCACGAGGTCAAACTCCGGCGATCAAACAGTAAGCCACGTCCCAGGTGATACCCACACAGAGCGCCAGAGCCATTCCCGACCAGCTAGACTCTCCCAAGCAGTATTCGACCACGCTGTGGCACTCACATATGACCCGCCTATGACTATATCTATACTGGTCCATGTATGTGACACCGAAAACGATTGAACGCTGCATATGTGGAAAGGTGCGTTGAGATTGCAAGGCCATTCACTCAGTCTCGATCAAGGGTCATGAAACTCTATATGGAACTCACGGTCAAACGTCTCACCTGAATTGTATTTACTACTTCTCTCCATCGGGTGGTAAGTTATGTGTCAATTCGTCGACACGGATCGCCCGGTGCGCGGAAAGGGCCAGGGCTGAACACTCATGTCGACATGTAAGATCCACTTACCTTCCAACAACTGCATTGATGTTCTTCTCTCACATCAACCTTTGACTTTTGCGTATACACTCAATCGTTTCTCCTTTGTAGCTGCGACAAAGTTGTAGTCATGCGCGGCCTGCAACTTAGGCTTTCCTCCACGGTATCCCGTCCTCGGCTCTGCCACTGACTGCTGCTGCCAATAACGATTTTAGATACGGTCCATACCACTAAGAATACACGGGTTTTCAGTATTTGAATGAAGGGCGAACGAAGGCGTGAATCTGCAATAGAATGGTGTTATGTGACGAAATGAATGGTAGGCAAAAATGAATGTGCAAGTCTAAGTAAGTAGCAATGGCTAGGTCGTGAAAAGTCGTGATTAGATTGTTCGGGAAGATGAAGGATACAAAGAGAAGACAACATAAGAAATGCGATGAAGATGACTGACGATAGATGGCCGGTAGTGCTGAAAGGATACATGTTGGGGGCAAAGGAGCGAAGCAGATCAATAAGAATAAAAGAATATGCTCGAAGGGTATAGAAGATAATCATAACTTATCGCCTTGAGCGACAGAAGCCAATGAATAAAGGGAGGGAGAGAGCGTCTACGCACATCATACACCCCACTCATCAATTCCCGATGAATAACCACCGCCACCACCCATCATCCGGCTGGGTCCGCTACCCCAGGGTCTATCAAATCGATCTTCCATCCTGTCATGCCTCAAGGACGCCGCGGTTCCTCCCATGAGCCATCCAAACCACCCGTCGTCATCCCTTTCGTCCGAGTCCGACAGACTCCGCTTCCTTCCATGCGCACTTTTATTCCTCTTCGACCTGAACCTCGAGTTACCACCTCTGTAGGACTCCGGTAGCTCAGCGAAACTTATCCGTTTCGGCGTCGAAGCGCCCGACCCAGGCTGAGAAGTCGTCGTCGTCGTGGTCGGTACGTTTAGTGTACCATTCGAGCTACCCTCCTTCGCTTTCCCTTTGCCATTCACACGCAACGCATTCCTCGCAAACGTAGTAATGACTTGAGGTATCCGGAATGCAGATCCCGGAGTAGGCGACGACAAGTCCGACTTTGGTGCCGCCGTCACTTGCGCAGCCTGCACGGCAGCCTCAATCGCGAAACTCGTGGGAGCCACCGGAGTGGTTGGCGTGCCCGGTGTCGATCGTCCTTTCAATGCCGACTGTCGGGGTGGACTGGGTGGTCGGGTGGAGCTTGAGTGTTTATTCTTCGTGAACAATCTCGACACGCTAGCGGTTGCATTGGATGTACCAGCTTCAACGGCGTGACTGGTCCCGCCGACTTTTTGCAGAAGAGCAGGCGGCCTGAGAATGATTTCAAAGGCAGGTTCAGATTGAGGTGACTGAGGGGCAGGTTGTTCGTCAAGGATCCGTCTCAGCTCCTGCACGGTGCGTTTGGCGGAAGGGCCACGCTTGCGACGTTGACCATCGGGTGCTATTGTCTCTTCGTCTGACGAGCACGTGGAAGTGGAAGACTGTGATGAAGACGATAAGCCCTCGATAGGCGGAGTCATGCGCCTCGTATTGTGTTGTCCGTTACTGAAGCTGCTTCTGCCGTTAGCTACGGGTCTGGGAGTTTCGGAATGCGAACGAGCCCTGAAGCTGGCCGACGAAGTGCTCCGCGAAGGCGATGTAGACTTTCTTCCTCTGCATGGCCGTTCGACGCCCATACCCGAGCTCCCGGACGAGCCTCTTCTGAGTTTCATAGGCCCGAGGCTTGGTGAAGCCAGCGTAGAGGAAGAGGGAGTTGAGCTGGCGGACGGAGTTCGGGATACTAGGGACGACAACATCGTATAGGCTCCTTTGGCTGGAATTTCTGACTTGTCCGACGCTGAGACTGTAGAGGGATCAATAGAAAGGTCGGGCTTGCGATAGGGTTTTAACATACCTCTGTGAGAAGATGACGTTGACCGCACGCCGAGTGTAGAGGGAAGAATGATGGTATCAGTATCGGCATTGGCGACAACATACTGTGTTAGAGCTCGAGGTGGATGGGCGACAAGTCGGTCTCGTCCTTGCGCTTCAAAGCGTAATTGAGGCATGAAGCCGTCGTCTGTGTCTATCGGTTGCGGACTTGCTGATCGTAATGTGATTGATGTGGAAGATAAGGAACGTTGATGTTGGTGACCAGAAGGGAACGTTCGTTGTTTCAATGGAGATTCGATGGGCAAGCTATTGCTGACGCTTCCTTCTGAACGGTGACCTCCACCTCTGACATGTTCCCTTCTCCTTCTGCTTTGCGAGCTAGGACCAACCTCAATTTCTGTATCATCCACTGACTCTCCACCCTCTCCACCTGCAAATAGCCTTTCTACACCCCGCGTAATCTCGTCCAAGTCATCAACCCATGTTTCCCGCACGTTCTTCCACGTCTTGATTCGCGATTCGAGCGCGTTGTATCTCTCGTCGCTCACAACCCTACTGGAGCTGCGACTTCCACGCTGTCGAGTCGCTTTGGGCGGAGCCTCCGATGGCGAGCTTGACTCCGAGCCCTCGCCTGCCGTTATAAGATTCGTCAAGGTTGACCTGGTCGTCATGGATGATTGGAGTAGTGCGTTTGACATCTCCAATGCGTGAACGCTTCGTTCGAGCAAAGAGTCGAGAAAAAGATCGGACGTCGTTGGGCTCGGTACTGGACTTGAACGAGCAGATTGCTTGGTAAGTTGCTGCGGTGACGCTTTTGGACCTGTTGAGGTAGACCTCCCTGATTTGTGAGATGGGAACCTCCTGACCCTTCTCGGTGACGTCGTTCCAGATGAGGATCCGGTCAGGCTGTTGTGCTGGTGCCCACCGTAGACAGTGAACTGCGGCACGTACTCCTCCTCCTGCTGACGATGCGAGCGTTGTCGACCGTGATGACCTCCTTCAAACGCGGATTCCGTGTCCGTGTCCTCGTCTGCTTCCTCTGCACTATCCGGATAATCAGGTGGTAGATCCAATGGGGTATCCACTCCTTGGTGGTGAATGCCAAAGTGCGCTGGAACTGGAGCTTGTATACCAGGCCTCCCTAGTCCGCTCGTCGTCGTGGTTGTCGTCGTGGTTGTTGTCTGTGACCAGCCGCCAGTGGGAATATATTCTGGCAGAGTTGAGGTCGTATCTGAGGACAACCTCAAAGCAGAAATCCGTTTCCGATGAGTGCGACGATGTGAAGGTAATATAGGTGGGCTGGTGGTAGGAGAATGAGGTTTTGACATGAGTAGACAAGGGCAGGGAAGCCTGGCGCTGTTAGCGCTGCCGGGGAAAGTGGTGTGCTGCCGTTGACTTGGGAGTCCTTTGCGAACTGGGGGATCACAAAAATGACCATGTGCCTTGCTTATGTCACTCGGCAAATTGCGATCTTCCGGTCGCAACAGCTTTCATCATTTCCAAGATCATTTCAACAAGTTCAAACGTTACAAGTGTTTTCTACTTCATGATTTTGCAGGTTAGAGCTGTCGGAACTCTGATGTACATTGAATAGATCATACAGTTCATGTTCCGAGCTTCAATACTCGCAGAAGAACCAGATTACATTCAGGAATTCACTCGATCACGGCGTCGTATGTACATATACTCGAACCACATCACACTGCAACTCTATCGACACCATGGAAGTGACCTCGACCAACGACCCAGTCTCGCTGTCATTACCTTCCATGCGTTCACCTTCTCTTCCTCGTACTGCAAGAAGACAGTTCCCTTTTCTGCGCGAACCATGAACACGAAATCCCTCTTCGTCTCCCACTTTCCTAGGTAATACTTCTTCTCCTTATCACTCTCTACCGGCGACTCTATTGTAGACCTCAAAGCACTAGAAAAGGTCACAGTCTTGGAAGCTCGGATCTCTATCATTGCGACAATGTCGCGAGGGATGTAAAGAAACACATCTCCATCGGTGGCGTTGATTTCAAAGTCGATTGGCCGCGACGCTGTGGGCGAGTCGTGCTTCGAGACGGTAAGCGAAATGTTTTGCCTTCTACACCAGAAGGTATACACTTACGAGCGTCAGGGAAACGTCTCCCTTATCGGAGGAGATGGACACGGAGGGCATAACGTCCGCGTAAGTGGTCGCTCCAGTTCTCCACCCCTCATCAACCTGCATGTCCAGATCGATGTTCCCTTTTCCTGTCCACAAGTACACGATCTCCAACTTCTTCCATGGTTTTTCACGGAGATCGAAGAACCTCACGGCAGAATCTGCCAGCTCCTCGCTCACTGGAAGGAATGGGTCCAACATGACCTTTTCCTTGATGGACTTCTTCTCGAATTGTCTGTGTAGGAACGGCATACGTCTGGGAAGGCCAGATATCATCTACACACAGCAATGTAACATTCGGCTTGGAGCTAGCGGGCAGTGGGGAGACTCACCTTCACGATGTGCCAAATGGGTCGAGGAGCGACGCGCAGAGGCTTTGGGAGAGAATCAACCCTTATTGCCTCTTAAACTATCTTCTGGCATCTAGATGTCCACGTACTGGAGCACTGAAGGCGTGGTACAAAGTTTGGTATAGTACATAATGTGGCGAACAACTATGACGCTAAAGTACAAACGAGGCAAGCAACGTTCTTACACGGCAGAAGATAAGAGATTCCTATCATCGAGTAAAGGCCAAAAAATCAACATATAATACACCCCCCTTCCACTTTCGGCTTCTCGAACTTCTCGTCCACGTATTGCAAAAACACCCTCTGGCTCGCTTCAAGGAGAAGTTCGTCTTTTTCTTCCGTATTCAACCATGTTCCCTTGACTTCTCCAATAATCAATTTTCTCTGCTTGCCTTCTTCAGAGATGGTATTGGTGATCTGTGAAAGTTGATCGGATATCTCGATTGGTCGCTTGTCCGCAGTAATCTTTACGACCCCTCTGTTCAGTGGACGGGGAAGTAAGAGGAAGATGGATCCAGACTGTGCTTTCACAGTGAGATGTATGGGACGACGTTTTTCTCGGGGACCTGGAGCATGCTAAAGATCCAGAGTAGTCGTGAGCGTGTGAGCTTCCGCGTCCAGTACGAAGCTACAAAGAGACATCATACCAATCTCACGACAACGTCTCCATAATCGGATTCAACCACAAGCTTCAATTTCGACGGTAACGATTTGGTTGGCAAACGAGGCCATTCATCCGCCGCGCTCGCGCCTCGTTTTCGCTCTTGTTCTCGCTGGCGCCAACCTCGAGGCCGAGCAATCTCGAGACTGGTCGAATCGGTAGGAGTGTTGGACGGCGACGCCGGGCTATCCTCTACAACATGGATGTTTACGTCTACTTCCCCCCATTTCGCCTTAACGTGTAGATTGTTCCTTCCTCCCGCTTGTGCATCAGTGAGAGGCGAAAGAAGCGCCTCGTTGACCCGAATGGTGGGATCGACGACAAACGTCTCTTTGATCGGACCGTTTTCGCGGACGAGTCGTGTGTAGTTGCAAGGTGTTTTTTGAAAGCCGCCGCCACTGGTCGAGTCAGCGGTGTAAACAGGTGGGGGTGTATGATCAGTCGTTTTCATGTCAGAACTGAAATGGGTCTGTCACAATTTAGGTAATGGAAAGAGAGGACGGGAGAGCACTCACGACTTTGAGAGATTGGGAGAGCGTCAAGCAGGGGACGTTTGTGGGGGGAGGGAAGATAGTTGTAAGGTGCGGTGGGAACGTGGTGTTTTCTATCAATTAAGGTTTGCCGCAGCGGAAATAGTAAGGTATGTAACCAATTCAAGGTCATTCACATCCTTTTCAAGCACCCGCTAGACATTAGTACTGTGTTTCGGGACGCAACGCGACAGTTTTCAGCAAGGGGCAATCTGGGGTGAAGGACTTGCGTTCATCATTGCATGACCCCTCGAGCTGACTCTGCAAAAATACTGTCAGAAGGGGCGGCGGAACAGGACTTGTCATTTTGAGGCCAACGCAATGTAACGTTTGGCTTGGAGCTAGGGGATGGAGGCGAGACTCACCTCCATGATGTGCGAATCGGGTCGTGGAGCAACGTACGGAGGCTCTGGGAGAGAATCAACCCTTATCGCCTCTTAAACCATCTCCTGGCGTCTAAACGCTGTCTACGTACAGAAGCGCTGAAGGCGTGGTGCATTTTAGTTTGGTATAATACATAATGCGGCGAACAACTATGACACTAAAGTACAAACGAGGCAAGCAATGCTCTTACACGGAAGAAGAAAAGAGATACCTATCATCGAGCGAAGGTCAAAAAATCAACATATAATACACTCTCCATCCACTTTCGGCTTCTCAAACTCCTCGTCCACGTATTGCAAAAACACCCTCCGGCTCGCTTCAAGGATATACTCGTCTTTATCGACCGTGTTCAACCACGGTCCCCCGACTTCTCCGATGATCAACTTTCTCTCCTTATTTACTTCAGACGTGTAATTTGTGATCTGTGCAAGTCGATCGGATACATCGACTGGTCGCCTGTCCGCAGTAATCTGTACGACTCCTCTGGTTGGACGAGGAAGTAAGAGGAAGACGGATCCGGACCGTGCTTTCACAGTGAGATGTATGGGGCGGCGTCCTTCTCGGGGACCTGGAGCACGCTGAAGATTAGGAACAATCGTGTACGCGTGAGCTTCCACGTCCAATACGAAGCGGCAAAGAAACACAGTACCAATCTCACAACAACGTCGCCATTATCGGATTCGACCACAAGCTTCAATGTTGACGGTAACGACTTGGTCAAGTCGATAGGAGTATTGGACATCGACGCCGGGCTATCCTCCACGACATGGATGGTTACGTCTACATGCCCCGATTTCGCCTTAACGTAGAGATTGTTCCTTCCTCCTTCCGCCTGTCGTTGTGTATCGGTGAGAGGCGAAAGGAGCGCCTCGTTGACTCGAATGGTGTGATCGACGACGAACGTCTCTTCGATCGGACCGTTTTCACGGATGAGTCTCGTGTAGTTGCAAGGTGTTTTCTGAAGGCCGTCGCTCCCACTGCCAGTCGAGTCAGCGGTGTAAATAGGCGGAGGTGTATCTTGCGTTTTCATGTCAGACAAAGATGAGCCTATCGTACTTTAGTCAGTGGCAAGAGAGGAGACGAGGGAGTGCTCACAGCTTCGAGAGATCGGGAGAGTGTCAAGCAGGGGACGTTTGTGGGGGGAGGGAAGATGGGTGTAGGGTGCGGTGGGAACGTGACGGTTTTCATCTTATAGCTATCAAATAAGGTTTACCGCAGCAGCCGAAATAGTAAGGGATGCAGCCAATTCAAGGCCATTCCTATCCTTTTCAAGCACCCGCTAGATAGTAGTGCTGTGTTTTCAAGACGCGATACGATGCAACAGCTTTCGGCAAGAAGGGAGGTGGAGAACTTACCATTTCATGGTCAACCGGCTGATGTGCAGAAATCCACTCGCGAGAGGCCCGTCCAAGTATTGCGAGGATACCCTTCTGCTTGCTGTGATGAACAGTTTGTCCTGTCGTCCTGTCAGTGTGCTCCAAGGCTCTTTGAGCTCTCCGATAAAGGTTTTCCTCACTCTACCATGCTTATCGATGGTGTTCGTGCTCTCCGGCCGGGCCACAACGACTGGTCTGTGATGTCCACGATCCCTGCGATGGTACGGGGAAGCAAGACGAAGATCAACACTGACGGCGATTTTCACGAGGAGGGGCGTTCTGGAAGGCAAAACGTTGTCAAGCTCGGGAAAAGTCACCCACAGGTCTCACAGCAACGTCCCCATTATCGAAATCGGCTACCAAGCAGAGAATTGCTTGCGACCCCGTGCCAGGGTCCAGCGCGGCTGGATCATCCTCGACGGATCCAAGAATTTGAAAGCCACACCAACTATTTGCATATGTTTAATCATCTTCTACGCGTCAGCGAGTCACGTGGATGGTTGGTACCTGTTTAACGGGTTCATTGCGTCAGGATGACAGGGGCGGCTTGGCTATCCGGGTCTCGTACCTGTAGCCTCTCATGTCAGTACTACCATCAAGCATCCCAAGCGCGAGCCTCGATAGGTGCGTACCATTTGACCCTACATTCCGAAGCTTCTACTAAATTCAGGTAGCCCGGAGGCACAGGTAGACTCGTTGGCCAAACTCCAATCTGAGGAGTCCAGCTATCGCTCGATCTGCCACGACGCGCTCACGAGTATCGAGGAGGCATTGAAGAGAGAGGATTTGGATCCTAAAGTTAGGGACGAATGTCAGTGTCGATGAGTTCCTCATGGTTTCTCTTTCTCCTGAAAAGCGATGACGTTCTTACTCTACTCAGTGACGCCGTTATTATCGTCGATCAAGGAACAGAAAGAAAATTTGATTTCGATCATCACAGATGCGCAGAAAGTAGAAGAATCCCTCACCACAGAACAGGAGAAGACGAGCTCGACGGACCGACAACGAGAGATCCAGTCGTTGCTGGACCAATTCACGAAGACAACGGGTGACCTAGGCCACCAGCTGAGCACTGTTGGGAAACTGTTTGCGGAGAACGGAATCTCGGCTTGACATGTTAACGAAGAGATGTATTGATAGAGGAACACTAGATGTACAGCACAATATCTATACAGTCTGTGAGATTTTGCGTCGGTAGGGGCAGGCAGAGTGTACATACATGATCTGCTCATAGAGTCAACTCTTCCAACTGGTAAAGCCCGATTCCCATACCGGCCTGGTCTTGGGCCAGCTTCCTTCTTTGTCGCCAGTCGCCTTGGGGAGCGTTCTTGCCTTCCGACGCCTCCTTCGCATTTTTGAGAGCTTCGGAATGGGTTGCGGCGAACACATGCAAAGGCCCACGTAACTTCTCCGTTTCGTCAATCGAAGCAATTTCGGGATCGATTCTAGATTGAATCCGCTTTAAAATCCGATGAGAAGGCGGGTTTTGGATCAGGTTGACGAAAGAAACGTCGAGCAACGTTTGTACAAAGAAAAGGACCTAGCGAAATGAAATGAGAAAACGGATAGACCCAGAATGGTGTCAAAACATACTTCAGTTAATGGTGGAAGGGACAATTCTGCCCTTTTGGTTTCCTTCTTCACAACCACAACTCCGTGCTCGTTTTTGTCCAAAAGCTTCTTCGACGGGAATAACTGTAACTCTCGTGATGTCCATTGTGCAATCCAGCCATCCAGAACTTCCAAAAGGCAGGCAACATCATCCACATCTGCCATGTACCGCCTCAGTGCGAAACGTAACGGCGTCGGCGACACCTTGTATCCGAGGCAAAGATTCAAGAATTCCTTCAACGTTGGCATATCATCCTGTATTGGCGTGACAAAATCGACCTGCATGGCATCGCCGTCCGTGGATGCAGTCGGCTGCTGGGTATGCCGGTGTCGAGCCAAGACGTATCGAAGGGTCTCCACAATCTCAAGCTCTTGCAGATCGGACACAGAGCTGAAAGACTGGACTACGGAAGCCTACAATATGTCGTTCATTCAAACTGAAACTTATCGGAAGAGATCACTGCGTACCCAGTCATTCCGCAGACGCAAAGCGGCAAGCAGTCCAGAGTCCAGCATACTGGAACTCACAAGCTTCTTTTCGAGAAGGTGTTTGACTATTTGAGAGGAATACGTCACGGTCTGGAGTTGTGTTGGTCGCAGAACGATGTCCAAAACGTCTTTGATGAATCCATAGCCGTACACTATCCGACGTTCTTCGACCTGGAACCTCTGCTCAGAACTGACTAGTTGATATCGAATAGAAACGAGCCCACCGTTTTTCCGAGTGCAGTATCGTTTTCCACAGGTTTCTTCGCGTCTTCAACAAGCTCACGTTTCTCCCACGCAAAGAAAGCGTCGTTGGCGTTTTGAGGACGGTTTTTCTCCATCGCTGAACGCATATCAGATAGAACCTTCCTTCTGCCAGGGTCGTATTGTACCGGTCCTTCCGATGATTGGTCTTTTGTCAGCCATACGATGCCGGCGGAAGCTCTGCCCATAGCATTGGCAACGCTTGATGAGGGCGGGACAACAACGGGAATAACGAGAACAGTAGAGGTAGCGGAGGTATTCCCTGAAGACTTCCGTCGCTCGGGGTGGGGCACGGAGGGCGTGAGGACGAGGAGGACGTTGGAAGAGGACATCGCGTCCACCAGAGTGATTGCGAGCTTATCGCTGACGATATTACTTGGAATCGGAATGGTTCGTGACGCGAGGAGAACTGAGAACTGGAGATCCCATAAGAGAAGCGCAATTTCTCGATTGGAGGTTGGCCCAGTGAAACCGGCAAGTAAGACGTGGGAGGAGGTGAGAGAGATAATCGAAACCTCAGCCTCCTTCAAGGATGACAAAAAGGAGAGATTTCCTAGTTGAAGTTTGTCTGCGAGCGGCACCGCCTGCAGTGTATTGTCCATCGATTTCAGCTCATATGAACTCCATGATCCGCTTTTTGCTGTGAGAGCAGTCAGATTGAGATGTAGGTGAAGGTTTGATCTCTTACATAGGATGCTAAGGAAACCTCCAGTGCTGAAGGAGACGTCTGCAACCTGTATGTCGTTTGAGCTGCGAAGTTACCAGTTGACTATGAGCTACTCACATCTTGTTCGGTAAGTGCAGTCTCCACCAGTTCGATGAACAGGTTTGTATTCGAGTCGACTGCGAGTATCGATATCTGTAGCGAATTTTCTGTCTCCAGGATAGTTATAACCACGGCCGCTTGGGCAGGAGTAGAATGTGATGGAAGGAAGCGACAACTGTGTCGAGGAAGAACAAAACATTTCTTCAGCCTTGAGTTAGATGTTTGAGGTTTTCGGGTGCCTAGAACGTTGAGGTCCTCATCAAGTAATGTCCATCCGCCATTTGGTGAGGATGCGAGAAGTTTCAAAGGAAGTTCGTCGCATGTGTACAACCCAGAGAGGGAGTGTGAAAGCTATAAATCATCCTTCAAATGTCAAATGAATTTCGAAACCGACAGAAGTTGTGAAGAAATGGACACTTACCGAGGCAGCCTTTCTCTTTTGAGATGCTCGGTCGGCAATGGAGCCAGAGAGGTTTTCTGACCACGACCATACGGTTCGATTGGAGTGCTCATTGTCGATATCCGATGAGGATGCTATACCAGCGTACGTTGTACAGATACGGTCATTCCCCGAAGGTACATTTCGCGACACTGGCGCGCAACAGTAGGTTGTAGATGGTCCCAAAGTATGTGATATGATGGGGTGAAGGGTAGAGAGCTACAAGAGCGGTTCAGATTTTGAGCAAATTGTGATGAAATTTGTACTCACTTCCAGTACATGTACACCATCTCCTTGAGCAGCTACTGTCACATAACCCTCTGAGCCTCCACCCGCTTTGTGATGCGTCGCGTATACATCCGCTGAAGTCGAAGGAAGCTTGCCGGATTTCGACAGACGTTGTGGTATTGCATAGCTTGAGAGAGTGAAAGGCTCGCCAACAGAGGATTCTGTGGCCATTGTGCACGAGTTAGAGACGCGAGCTGAAAAAATTCGAGTCTCGATGATGCCGTGGGAACGATCTTATCTTGAAATTAGCCGGACCCCGGTAATCTAATCTCCAGACCAATGGCTTCGTCTCGTTCTCCCATCCGTGTTGCAGTCCTCACAGGTCTGTGCCAATAACCTAGAATGCATCAGCAATCTCAGCTGAAGATATGTAGTCAGTGATACCGCTAGCTCAAACTCGAGCGCGGACAAATCTGGTCCCACGGCCCGAGAAATCCTCAATCAAGATCCCTCGAAATACCGATGTGTAGAGGTCAAGATTGTGCCCGACGATGTGACATTAATTCAAAAGGCGATCAAGGGTTGGGCGGAATCTGGCGAGATAGACTGGGTGTTAACAACTGGGGGTACGGGCTTTGGCGTACGCGATCGCACTCCAGAGGTAGGCCTCCCAAGTCCAATGCAAACAATGTCTGTCTCACGAACGATCTTTCGTGGCCAGGCCATATCGGTCCTCTTGGAAAGAGAGGCACCTGGTATTGTTCATTTGCTTCTGTCGACATCGCTTCAAAAGACTCCTTTGGCAATCCTGTCAAGGCCTGTTGCGGGAACAATCCGAAATACCTTAGTTATCACCCTTCCTGGGAGTGTGAAAGCGGTCAAAGAGAACCTGGACGCATTGATTTCGAATGGTGCAATTGAACATGCTGTGGATCTCATTCGAGGTGGTTCCGGCTGTGGTGTACACGCTGCCATGTCGTCAAGTGGGCACGGACACTCCCACCAACCCAGTCACTCTCACCAACACGATCACCACCATGCACCTCAACCGAAGGTTTTATCTCACGATCCGTCCCAAGCCAGTGAGCAGTCTTGCCATCAGTCCCGTCGACCTGCGTCTTCATCTGAACGCGCTTCACAGTATCTGCTCGGCACCGCGTCTCTCCTTACCCTCTCATTTCTTATGAGGACGCCATGAGAACGATCAACGATACCATTTCTCCTTCGGCGACCATCACTCGTCAAGTTTGTTTTGAGATACACCAACCTTGTACCCATACTCACCACGAAGCCATAGGTCGACTCTTCCTTGAAAGGATTCGTCCTAGCAGAAGATATATCTTCTCCTTCCGATTTCCCTCCTACACAAACTACAAGCGTGGATGGTTACGCCTTGAAAGGTATTCATTCTGTGCTGAGAATGACGTCGACAATAATGTGTTCTCTGTTTAGCGTCAACCGTGCCGGGAACGTTCAAAGTTGTCA
The DNA here is from genome assembly GCA_029532415.1 of Marasmius tenuissimus. Classification (NCBI taxonomy): domain Eukaryota; kingdom Fungi; phylum Basidiomycota; class Agaricomycetes; order Agaricales; family Marasmiaceae; genus Marasmius; species Marasmius tenuissimus. The sequence continues at coordinate 4,467,831 of JAQOTA010000050.1, read as the reverse complement.
CCTCGCAAACACATTCACTGGATCAACCATTACCTGAAGGTACCATCTATCGGATAAACACAGGGGGTTCCCTACCCGTTGGCACAGATGCAGTTATTATGGTTGAAGACACCCATGTGGTATCCACCCACGACGAAGATGGCGAAGAAAAGGAAGTTGAGACCCTCGCACAAGTTCCCGCTGGAGAAAACGTGCGAGATCCTGGGTCTGATGTCCGCAAAGGCGATTTGGTACTACAAAAAGGAGAAAGGATTACAGGCGCTGGCGGTGAGATAGGAACCTTAGCATTTGTCGGACGGAAGGAGGTGAGAATTATTTTGCGACTCATTCGAATACTCAACGGGTGCGAATGACAGGTTCAAGTATACAAGAGACCCGTTGTAGCCATCTTGAGCACTGGGAACGAGATTATCGACTTAAACACGAAGACTTTGCCACCATCCGGTTCATGGACGTCGTGGGACACAAACCGTCCCTCCTTGCAGGCCGCTCTCGAGAGCTTAGGTTACGAAGTTTTGGACCTTGGAATTGTAGTGGACGAGTTGAGTGTACCTACACCCCCTCCCTCAGGAGCCTTCCATTGACGCGAACTACAGGATCGATGCTCACGTTTCTGCCATACAGAAAGGCATCGACAAGGCCGATTTGATTTTGACTACTGGAGGGACATCCATGGGCCCCGCCGACCTACTGAAGCCTGTCATCGAACGGCATTTCAAAGGAACTGTTCATTTTGGAAGGGTGACTATCAAGCCCGGAAAGCCGACTACGTTCGCTACCATACCCCTTCCAGACGGCACAGCGAGGCCTATGTTCGCGCTTCCCGGTAACCCTGCCTCTGCCCTCGTTACGTTCTACATCTTCGCCCTTCCGGCTTTGCGTAAACTCGGAGGATGGCCAGAAAAGATGTGCCAGTTGCCTCGAGTGCAGGTTGAGGTGATTGCCCCTCCCCCATCCTCGAGTACATCAGTGTATTGACGAACAATTCGCAGTTACAATCTTCCATGAGATTAGATCCAAGGACAGAGTTTCATCGTGTGTTCATCAAGTCGGACGGCCAAGGATTGAAGGCATTTAGTACCGGAGGACAACGATCGAGCCGCGTCGCCAGTTTGAGTGGGGCAAATGGATTGGCGGTCTTACCTCAACGCCAGAAAGACGGGCCAGAGGTTATCGAGCAAGGACAGAAAGTGCATGCCATAGTGATCAGCGAGATACAGATGGTGGGAATCAACTAGTGTACAGTATCTAAATGGTTCGTGTAATACTAATTGTAAAGGTACAGGATGCAATGGAAGGGACGGTTTAAATCTTTAGACTATCTGATTCCTGGATTGAACAACTGCACATCAGTGGCTATCCTTGAAATGAGAGAATAACCGCACCAGTTGCCTGACTTCTGCTTCTAAGGCCTCCAGGTCTGCTTCGAGCTGTTCTCTTTGTCTGGTTAAGGTGTTTAGCTTTCGCTGTTCGAGTTTCTGGGATGCCATCGTCCGACCCGCGCTCGGCTTGAGAGGCCGCGATTTTGCGAGATCAATCTAGAGAGTATGAGTGTGAAACATCCGTAACTGTTGCCAGAGAACACTCACCTTCGCCTGTAGTTGATTTTCCTTCTGAGCCAGCGTTTTTAAACCCTCTTCAGCACGTTCAATCAACTCCGTTACAGCAGGTTCAATCTCATCGGTGAGCTCCGATTTGTATCTTCTGACAGTACCCTCATCAATCAGCATGAAAACCTGAGCAAAATCAAGGTTAGAACGCCGAGTTGAGCTGATCACAAGTTCAACTTTTTACTCGTTGGTTGTCCAGGACTTTCGTCATTCGTGGTAAATCCCGAGTCCCATTTCGAAGAAGAATTTGAGATTCGTGAGCCTGCAGATCAGACCTTATTTCGTGAGTATGGCATCGATTCGGAAGAATGCTCGTAACATACCTCTTCACAAACGTCCTCTAGCGACATGACGCACTCGGCCAAATCGGCCGGGCAGCTAGCTTGAATGTCGCCTCGATACACGTCGGGTCCATGAGAGAACACAGAGTCCCTTCCCTTGAGATTCGGTCGTGATAGCCTTGACATCGCGATGAGAACGTGTGAGAGAATGCCATTGCCAGGGACGTCCTGACGCGACGCGCTCTCTCCACGTGACGCATATTCAAACTCCGCCTGCCTGGCCTATAAAGTCCGAGTGCGAAATTTTTTTGCTCTTCAAGTGTCCACCTCAACCTTTCACGAAGCGCTAGCTTTTTGCGCAGACGTTAACTCGTCTGGTGGCGTTGAAGATTTCTGGTTGATGGAGCGAGGCGTCCCTTTGGGATGCTCACAAGAACGAGCATCTTCATCTGGCTCGCCTTTCGAGGCTGATGTAGGATGAGGATGCGGCGTCATATTCCTGTTCCTTCCGTACCCTGCTCTTTCGAGTGTGCTACTATGTGGCATTGACGGTTTGGTCAAACCATGACGCAGACATTTCCTTGTATTTAGTCCTTTTACTGATAGTCAGCGAATAAACACCATTCATTAATTCTGCAGTCATTTGTGTCAATTGAATGTGCCGCAAGGGTGATGGTATGTGAACTTCATGCAGAGGCTTGTACGAAAGGCCCGGACTGAGAGTACTATATTAGACATACCATATCATACACCAAACGTCGAGTGCACATAGGATACTTATTTAAATACGGACAGGTATGTATCTATCATGAGCGGTCTCTGTACCGTCTCTCGTCTTCGTCATCGCTATCTCCGACATCGAAGATCGCCTGCTCATGCTCCTGCTCCTCTGGAGAATCAACCGCCTTCTCCTTTCCTTTCCTTCGTGAGAATCCCTCGCCGTCTTCGTGACGGGAGGTAGTGAGCGGTATACTCTCCTCGTCATCCTGATTAACAGGAAGATGCAGCGTACGCCGACGTCGAACTCGGCACCACACAAATGTACCAATGGCTGCAGCGATGAGGAACAGTACGACACCGACGGCTCCAGCATTGTAATATGCTGGATGGAGATAGAAAAAGTGAGAAACGTCTCAGAGGCGAGATGACAATTCTACTGACCTTCCCACATCGCTTTGTCTTGCTCCGGTGTTTTAGTAGGAATGGCAGTCATGGAAGCCAACGCGTCTGGCAAGTATTGTGGTTTCGATTCTGATCCAACGTTGCTCGGTATTCTTGCGGAACCCTCAAAGATTGACGAGAAATCCACCCCCATGAACCGTAGCATCATGTCGTGAGTGACGTGAGGGGAATCGAAGGGAGCCATATGAGAGGCATTGAAGATCTAAGAGGGCGGATCGGCCAACATAGGATAAAAAGGTCGACACACGACGAACCTTCGCGTAAGTCAAATTTCGAGATGAAACCCATGTTCCCGCAGCGGAATTGTTCACGTTCCAGAGCTGTGTTTGTACAGTCTGTCATCGGAGATGAGCTTGGGGACCGTCACCTGAAAAAAGAACTGAACGTACCCCGAGCCCCTTTCCACCATTCCAAGTCATCTCCCGAATCATGTCTTCTAGACCAACGTAGTTGCAGATGAGATCCTGATCCCCAGCAAATATCAGGACCGGAATCTTTTCCAAAACTTTTGGAAGTAGCGTAATGGAGGAGTTTGATTTTCCTCGGTCCATCTCTGAATGTATCCTGCCTCGACATTCGACCCAGGACTCGGCGTGTCCATCGGCGTGCAAGGCAGTGACAACGTCTTTACGCTGGGGGAACTGATAAGGGCAGACCAAGAAATTTGGAGCAAGAGACGTACGTCGAGATAGGTTGTGATTGGTTTGATATCTGGCGGCCAGTTCATTCCACAGTCGGGAGAAGTGTCATCGAGCCGGATATCATAGATATTGATACACATATTCTTGCCGTCGACCCTACCAAGGTTCTTGAAGGTCAACGAACAGCAAACAACCTTGTAAAGCTCGGTCTCACTTTCTCTGCCGCGGTGTAGTCACCTCGAAAAGAAGACCCTCGCACTCCTCAACACCTGTGGGCTCGGTATCGATAGCTTTGAGAGCTTCAGCGCACTCGTCGGTACGAGCCTTGGCTTCTTTATATTCCTGAGATCTTGCAAATGAGGAGACGTAGGGGGATACTATATTGGACGAACTCACCTTGGAATCGTGTTCAAGGATACCCATTTTCACGGAATATTCGAGATAGGACAGATATTGACGTCTGGCGTCTATCCATCCATTTCCGATGGCAATACCCTTCAGTGGAATATTGATATTTGAGCCCAGAATGGCGTCCGCTGTCGTGGGTGTCAGCTTCCAAAGGTGTTTGATTTGGACGAGCACAGACCAAAGTAGGGAATATATTGCCCAGCATAGCTTTCGCCCGCAAGGTATGTCTGCGAGAGGAGTTAGGAAGGCACGAGAAACAAGAGTATTGAACACCTACATCCATCCTTTGATACTCAGGGAAAATCTTGTAGAAATTACGCATGAACTCCAGAAATTGTACAGATGCCTGAGGAAGGGAAGTTAGGTCGTTCAACGAGGAATTTGAGTGCTGAGTCGGACCTCTGGCAAGGTATGGACATAGTTATTGGAGCTTGTATAGGAGAAACCTGTTCCAGCGGGTTGATCCACTGTGCAAAGTGAAATGGAGTCATTGAGAAAGTCGAGCAAATCTCTGTGCAACGGAGCGTACCATAAACCATGGTGGTATACTCCTCCCACCCTCCCTCTGCCACTTGGAATCCCCCCTTTCCATCCGTACGCCACGGCCCAACCTCCATCATCAGCCCATCGAATGAGGAACAGCCTGGTCCTCCCTAGAATACCGTTGAGTATGTTGTCCAAAAGACCCCGTCATTCGAACATACATTGAACCAAAAGACTATCCTCTCCTTGTCCGCGACTCGGCGATTTTTAACCAAAACGAAATAGATATGTGGTGTAACATCTTCTGGCTTCGGATGCCGAGCATTTGGGTCAGAGGGTAGGTTGCCAGCATAGATATTGAGAGGGCGAAGGGGGTCTTGATGGATGTCAGGAAGTGATGGAACCCAAAGCGAGGCTGGAGAAGGTACTATCATACGTGTCAGACGCAGTAACGACAAGACATGATGAGAGACTATCGGCGACTCACGATCTTGAGCAGCAACTAGTATCTTTGTGAAGAGCTGCGCCCCAATAATAAGCTGTAGAAGCATTCTAATATTGGAGAAAAAATGTAGCATCCCCGAATTGACTATAGGCGGAATGTACCGCCAAATCTTCGACTTTGAGACCCGTCCCTTGTGCTGTTCTATTCACTGTTGCGTGTATTCCAGACGCTATTTTTGAGATAAAAATTTAGGGAAGATGGTGGGTCAGAGTGAAATGGAAACAGTTGTTGGACGCGTAGCACAGCTAGAGACCGCCAATTCAGATCAAATTCCACGTCGATATCGGGCGTCTAAATCACACCTTGTGTCCATGTGTGTCCCTGTCAGGTCCCTGGAATGACATTGATAAGGTCAACAGACTCAGCTTTTTGTCTTTTCTCTTCGCCCCCATGAGGATCCCTTGGCTTGCGATCGCCTTCATCACTTGTGCAAAGGCCCAGTACTTCTCTGAAGGCTGGAAGCCTGGCCAGGAGGCCTCTACAGAAGCCCCAAACATTGCCGAAGGTATCACGAACGTTTTCGAAGCTCATCAACCGCGCCGGACCCCAGAAAATCAACGACATGTACCGCCAGATCCACCGCAGCGAAAGAAGAAGAGTTTAAATGAGCTACTAGACTTCACATGGGTTCTTGCTACGCCGCCTATATCGACGCTATTTTCTCTGGTTGGTGTCAATGTCACGGAGAGACTGGCGAAGGCGAAGGAGTCACCTTGGGATCCCCGAATTCCTCTAATTACGGACGGGAACTATGAAGAGGTTATTGTCAACGAGACGTTGACAGAGGAAGAGGAAAAGGCTCGGACATGGATTCTGATCGTGTGCGTACTTTGAACACCTACTCTCACCACCTATACCCGATGCACTGACGCGAGCACTCAGCTCTGGGGATTATCAGCAAGGCGGACTATCTCCCATGATTGACGGTATCTTCGACGAGGCATTCAGCGAGACCATGGTTTCAAATGACCTTCCGAATGTACGATGGGGACGCCTCGACTATCTAAACGTCACTTATCTGACGACGAAATGGGCAGTCTGGCAGTGAGTACGATAAACTCGCGCTTTGCGCTTACGGCTCACAGGATATCTTTCAGGGCCCCAATGTTGATCATACTGAGAGACCGTGGTCAATCACTTCGCTTCTTTAGGCCCCAGTACATGCCTCTTCGTGACGGTGGCCTTCATGATTTCCTCAAGAACGAATATTACCTGCTCTCACCTGCTTGGGATAGTTCATTCGCTCCTGGAGGCTCTCAGTTCGTATCGTTTGTTCTCGACTCAAACCCTTTTGACGTCCATTCTATAGGGAGTATATCCTTCACTATCTCGGATTCTTTTTCATGAAGATTTACTCCGTTATGGTCACCGTTCCGAGATGGTTTCTATATCTTATCTCGGGGACGGTGGCCTCTGGCGTCATTCAATTCCTCCACCGACCCTCCCCTTCGAGGGCAAGGACGCGACAGCAAGCCCCGGTGCCTGAGGATCAACCCACTACGCCGAATACAAACCAGGACAGTACGAAGAGTGCTTCAGGAAGTCGAACAGCTGGGGGCTCGACAAGGAGACGAAAGGGACAGAAATGATGCGACATGGATTGTACACGGAACGTTCATATCGAAGTAATCGACCTATGACTCTACACATTGCTGTGAAGTAGCCTGAGATCTATGTAGCATAACACGTAACACTAGGATACCTAATCTCAACCCTTCCCAGTTTGTGAAGTGGAATCAGTTGAACGTGGCGAATGTGAAATACTGATCATCGCCTCCAGTGCAGGGATGAGCGACGAGGTAGTTTTCCCCAGACGCCGTGAGGCAGTAATTGCTCTTGGACTGGGGCATGATTGTGCATCTGGTGGCGACAGCTCTTTCAGGACCGGAGTCTGCGTTGGGATCGCACGTCGGGCAAGAAATAGTGAATGACTGTGAACTTGAATTGCACATGGATTCAGTATATGCACTGTTCGCGGACTCGAGGGTTGGGGCTTACGAGACGTAGGGCCCGCTCAGGTATGGGTCTGTCATGAAGAGACTTCCACCTGCGGCCTGTGTAAGAGCCTGGCCAGTGGCGATATCCCTGTAGCAGAGTGTTTGAATGGATTGGGGTGGCTGGCATCAGAGAAGAATACCCACTTCATAATATAGCCCGGAGGCCATTGACCGTTCTGTTCAACGTGCCATGACCACATGGTGTTGGAATTGCCGTTGGGAGGGCGGTAGGTGCCATCACGATCACTGATAGCGATGGTTGCGCCCTTGAAATCGGGATAGCAGGTATCGTCGCGCGACACAAGCATCGGTTGAGCAACTGCCACGGCAGCGGAGACCAATGTCGAGAGAGTGAAGAAATGCATGCTCCAGAGGAAGTCCAGTAGATGTGGAATGAAGTTGGGGGCTATCGAGACCTCTTTTAAAGGGTTAAAGATGCCCAAACCGCAAGTAATCGCTTGGACTTACAGCAGAAGTGACTTGATTTCCGGCGTGTACGAGCGAGAAAGTCGGAAGATAGCCGTCGCGAGCTGGTCATCGGACACCGATGACCGAAGTCCTCTATACCTCTCCAAGACGTGACTTATGACCATAGAGGATACTCGCAGTCTTGTGACGGTGGCGAATTCTCGCGAGAATCCAGTTCACCAGTTCTATTATCGAGCTCTCCTGAGCTCTCGATGCGGTAGTTGGACGCACTACGAAAGAATTCAACATGTAAAGGGAGTTCGAACCGTCATTTTTGCCATCGGAGTCATCTATTATTAGGCAGAATTAGACCATCCGAGTATGCGGAAAAGCTTGACCGACATTCGACGCAGACGACCCTGAAAGGCGTTTGAGCAATGTATCCCAACATGTATTGCCTTATTGCCCGCTTGCGGGCCGGAAGTTGGTCGCGATACTGTCTTCGACGGCGTGTAGAGTAGCTGACGAGAGCCCTGTTTAAAGACATTCGGTAGATGAGAGCTGAGCTTCAAGGAAGTCCAGTAAACTGCACGGTATTCCGATGAGGAGGAAGTCGAATTGGCCATCATGATGGTGTGAGGTTGAGTCGGATAGTCAGTGGCTCGCGGCCACGGCAATTCCCGGCATCTCTTCTTCCCTCCCACTCACGGTCCACCGCCAGCAAATCTCGAAATGGTCGGGCCTCGGTCGCAAGAACTTGAAGCTCGACTGGAACGATTGGCTCCTTACGGTACTACAGGATACATACTCAAGTATTTGGGGAGCCAAGTGACACGAGGTGGACCTGAGCTCGGGTTCAAGGGTCCCATCATTCTTCAAGACTTCAAAGCCAATCAATCTAGAGGGCGCATACTTGTTTTCTGGTTAGTTGCACTCAAGTCAGGCCTGCCTGCACCTCATGCACACGGACTTGGCCACAACCGTCCCACACAAAGTAGACCGTAAGTCCGGAACCTCCCATTCAGATGGAACATTTACACCACCAACTTGATTCGGGTAACAATCCAGTGGTGAAACGACTTTTTGGTACTTTGTCTGCGTCTGGTTACCGGACCCCGAGAAGAAAAATCATCTCTTTGACTTCCTTTGGCTTTATCGGGGATATTGCCTAAAGTGGAATTCGAGTGATCATAACGAGGGTGTACTCTCTTTATTATCACCTTGCTGCAGTCGCCTTGTTCAAACCTGCTGCAAAGTCTTTTATGTGATCTGCACACTGTGATAATAAAGAGAGTACACCCTTTCTATCATCACACTCCTCCTCCTCTCGTCTTTTCAACATAGTCCTCCCTATGTCCCTCTCCGTCCCCAATTGGTTCTTCCCCGTTGGACTCTTTGACTGACCCTGCTTTCATTCGGGTAGCACAATGATGGTTTCTCTCTGGATGGGAGAGAAAGCTTTCACTTTGTGGGCTTCGGCTCTCAAGTCCACAGTGGCATGTACTATCGGGACCATATAAGCTTCTATCTCTCTGCGATATGTCCCATCATCGGTCAAGCCGCCTCCCGCCTCCTACACCTCCGCCCCATCCTCTATCCGCACAATGTCTGGTTACATCAACCCTCTGCACACTCCTGTTCACCCTTCCCACATCTCTTCGTTCTCTTCCCTTGGATCTGCGATGACACCACCGCCTTCCTCCAAGAGTCATTCCAGTCGTCGTCACGTTCCCCAAACGTCATATGCACCCTCTTCAAAGTGGAAAAATCAAACAGGCCGCGTGCAGCCGTTGTGTGGCTCTATCTCATTCGACTTCATCGGCATACCCCATCAAGGAATGCCCCTTCGGGAGTTGTGCGCCAGAGGTCCATACGCGTTGCAACAGATGATGCAGGGTGCCAATGATGCCGTGTTCGCAAACGCTCCTTCACGACCTCGGAAGGTTACTCTTCATATACGGGTAAGTTTCATTATACTGCTTCTCGCCCGTCGCCAAGTTCTTACACAAATCTATCTTCCGTCAGTGGCCCGGATATGAACATATCGAGTGGGTCCGTACCATCGAAGTCGTCACCGCCAGCGGCCATATCACTCGAGCGCAGCTCGCGGGCGTCATCGCACAGAATTTTGCCCGCTATGTCGAGGTGAATGCCTGCCCGTACAAATATTCTGATCTTTAGTCGCTAACGTTCTGGTCCTCACAGAAAACCCAGTTTGAGGCCACCACAAACATCGACTGGCGCCTTGGTCCCGCGGGAATCACCTTTGACCACATCACTCTTCTATCGTTGCGCAACGTTTTTGAGGATGCCTGGCAAGCCGAAGTCGCTGTCGACCTTCATTAATCATGGTCATTTCCGCGTCTTTCTACATTCGTCCTTTCGTCTTCCCTAATCGTTTTTCCGGTTTCATCACTGTATCATGTTAGCGCCTCACTGTATTACTAGCCTCCCTTAGATGTATTTTTACCGCCTCCATTGTATCATAGTCGTTGCATATCGTACCGTATCACTTATTCGTTACCGCTTAATGATTAATAACCGATCTACTTGGTATTAATTTCCGACCTCTAGCTCGCGGAAAGCTCTGCATGAGGGTCTTCATGACTTCTTATGAATTGACCCAACGTCCAACATTTGCCAAGCAACGACGTTTCAAGTGGCGGTGGCTGCAAGCTGCGTTTTTCCGGGCGAACAGCGGGTAAGGTAGGGTAAAGTCTATCTGCCGGCAAACTGGGCGCTCTCCTCATTACGTCCACTCACGCATGTTGTATTCACAACACAAAAACAATGGTTTTAATGGTTTTAGAAAAAAAAAAAGACAAAACTTGCACAAACGATTGACGGTTTTCTTTCGCCGAGGTGCGTAAATTGCTGTTTTACTTCGATCCCTTGCTCAAGCACTCTATCACCTTTCAGGCTGCGGTACCCAAAGTCTATCTGTCCTTAAAAATCTCCAATTGAAAGGCCCCTACCCGACAATTCATGGCGGAAGGATCCAGTTACCAACTTCCGGATTTGCTTTCTCTCACACGCGATTTCGAGCTACGGACGAACAGACACTGTCGCAACGTTGTAGAAGCATCAAACAAATGGTTTCTCGACTTGAATGACGAAGCAGATGCACAAGTCCTCACAGAGGATGAACGACAACATGCTTCGGGGCTGAAGGCCGGTTTGCTCGCAAGTCTATGTTTTCCGACATGCGACCTGCCTCAATTGAGGCTCGCAGCGGACTTCATCGGCTTGCTGCTGATCTCCAACGAACGCGTGAAGACAGGTGGAATGGAAGCCTTTGGATGGGATACAATATCTCCAGATGAGCGGGGCTCTTTCAATAAAACAGGATTCATCGAGCTCTTGGAGGGCCACGCATTACTGAAGCAGTACGTCTTAACTAAGCCCTACCAGCGCTTGGCTGATCTTCCTTCATGGCGTAGTTTGGTTCCCCGACTCTCGCGACTCAAATCCATAACAACCCCTCGTTGGCAGAAACAATTTACTACCTCCCTTCTTGCCCTGCGGGATGCTCAGTCGCATGCCATAAAATATCGACGAAACGGGACCGTACTTGCTTTGGATGACTACGTCGACCTTTCTCGTGACCTGAGCGGTCTGAGGGCAGTCTTTGACTTAGTGGAGTCATCGGAGGGCCTCAACCTGGATCTAACGGAGATGACGCTTGCTGACGCCGACGATTTTAGAATGTTGAGGCGGGTTGCTGCTGAAACCATCGCTCTGTCTTTTGTAAGTTCGGGTTTGACGGTTTTCAACCAGCGAAGAACTCATGCGTTCACGATCCCAAGGACATCTTCTCGCTCAACAACGACCAACTAGCTGGAAATAGATTGAATGTGGTCGAGGTCCTCATGTCTGAACGAGGTATCTCACTGCAAGCCGCCGTCAATGAGGCTGGACACCTCGTCAAAGACAAGTTCGACGCGTTCAAAGAGCTGGAGACCTCTTTATGGGCCCGACATCCTCGCGAGAATGCCAACGGTTCATCGGCTTCTGGACAAGGTGCTACATTAGGTGCAACCCTTTCGACGTGGATACGAAAACCCCGGTCCCTGTCCCGTTCAAGTTCACGAACAAACCTCGCAGCTCTCTTTTCTGCTAGCGAGGCTTCAAAGTGGGACACCAGTACCGCCAATGATGCCTCATTGTTCCTGCAGGGACTGAAAGATTGTATGGGTGGCTCCCTGCACTGGAGCTACGAGACCGAGTTGTTCTTTGGGTCCAAGGGAGAGGCAATTCGCAACTTTGGGTGGATATTCCTTTCGTCGCAAGATGGTTGAGTGCGGTGAGTCCATCGCTCGCCAGGGAGAGATCATAGATATGCTCACATGCATCCCAACCAGGTCTTGCAGCTGTTCTGTCAAGGCGGAAAAGTAAAAGTATACCGGAAACAATCTCCTCATCCTAATTACCCTTAACTTATAACTAAACCGACCCATGGCAACAGGAGCCTCCATATTTATACCTAGTTTACGATCCTGGTGTACAACTGGAATGTAGGACTACAAACAAAGATTCCCTTAGAAACCGCCCCCAAACGAAAAGGGGACAAGGAGAGACGAGTTACTTCTGAAAACTCATTTCTTTTGCTTCTTCACAAACTTATCCATTGGTCCTTGCTTTTCCTTTCCTCTCTTTTTACCTCTGTGTGCTCCGTGCTCGGCATCGTCTGCATGTGCGCCGTCATCATCCTCGTCCTCGTCCTCGTCCTCATCCCCTCTGTCCTGAACCTCCGCCTCAGGGTCACCCTTGAATAGCTCCGCCCAGGTCCCATCCTTCACTTTTTCGTCATCCCCCTTTAACCCAACCTGATACGCCTTCTTCATCCCCGCGATGCACTTGCCCCTCCTTTCATTAAAGTCGAACATCGGCTCTGGATACGTTCCCTCTTCCGTCTCTCCCAATCCATCACCCTCAATCCTCACACCCGCCTTCTTCAACGCCTGCTTATCTGCCTTCCACGGCTCATAGATATACTTCTTATCCAACTTCGCCAACTCGGGCACCCACTTCCTGATCAATTTCCCCTCGGGATCCCACTTCCTTCCAAACGACACGGGACTGTAGCACCGATAATACTGGCTGAAGAACGCAGTACAACTCAACCACTGCCAGTTCCCCGCATTGCATGCCGGTTCGTGGTCCAGAAGCAGCTCAGCGAAGACTTCAGCTCCGCGTTCCCAATGGATGTAACACCCGCCTCGAGTCAGGAAACAAGCAAGAGCGTGTCGACCCAGATGGTGAATCCATCCTTCGTGGCGGAGTTGTCGCATCAGAGCATCGATCCAGGGGAACCCGGTGACCCCAAGCTTATACCGCTGAAACCAGGTTTCCGCTTCGGAGTTGTCGATGTGGTACGTCCTTTCATGCTTAGAAGAGGGATCGGGGAGTGTGGGGAGGTGCCAGGGGACGAAACGCACGTAGGGATTATCGACTGTTTGGGTGAAGGAAGGGCCGACGGCGGCTTGTGCAGCGAAGTACATATCCCTGAACAAAAGCTGCCCAGTCAAGCTTTCAGGAGGGGAGCTCGCGTCCTTGCGCTTGGAGATGACATCTTGGACTCGCCAATAGAAAAGACGGGGAGACAGCGCGCCGAAATGGAGGTATGGGGACAGAAGGGTAGTGGATACTGGTTCGAACGCCGCAGGACTGGTTTGTGGTTTCCGGAACGTCGCTGTGTAGTCTTCGTCCGAAAGAATCTCATCGAGCCTCTTGAGAGCGAGCGTCTCTCCACCACGATGTGGGGTTGTTGCGGGAGGGAAACCAAGTTCTTCTAGAGTTTCGATGGCGAAGTCACCCTTGAGTCCGGCAATATTGTAGGCGTAAGACTTGTCGTCCTTTCCATCGCTCCGGAGAGGTCCATTCAAATCAGGTCCAACGTCCGGGATTTCGTGGTCAAACTCAACAGGCATCTCTCCAGGGTCAGGTAACGACTTAGGGGCTTCGATGGGCCGGGGTATCTCGCCCACTTTGCGACCTGCACTCTGGAGCTGCGAGATAGACATGGTCGGCTTCCCGCCGTTCTGAGCGACTACTTCATCACTGTCCCAGAGCGTGCGTCCACACCGTGTTATGACTTCCACGCCAGCCTTCTTGGCCAAGTCGATGATCACTCGATCGCGTTCCTGCGCGTAGGCGTCGGTATCCTTCTCAAAGACGAGGTGTGTGACCGACCAGGCTTTAAAAAGTTTCGGGAAGAGGGTTTGGGGTGCCTCACGCAGCACGAAGAGCTTGGACTTGGGGTTGAGTTTTTGTATGCTTTCGGATAGATCGTTTTGGCAGTCCAGGCTGGCATCGAAGATGCGGTACATCAATACTTGGAATATGGGCGAGGACTGGGGACGTACAGATACTGCCAGCGGTTGACTCCTCCTCTAGCTTGATACACATAATGAGGATCCCAGGTGAAGATGGGCCACAGGACGGATGGGTTGAGGTCTAGCGCTGCTTTAAGCGCAGGCGAGTCGTGCAGGCGTAAGTCAGTTCGGAACCAGTATACAACTCTTGCGTTGGCCATTGGCGGTGATGTGCTGTGGACTGGTGCTGGGAGATTATAAGGTCGGGAAACAGGCGTTGATGAGTTCCTAGACAAAGCGTATGATGTCAGGTTGGGTTACGGACAAGCTCGAGATCGGATTCTACACGTGAAGACCGTTGTTTCCGTGCGATTCGGACTCCAAGTCTCGCGTCGAGCTCGATCCCGGAAGCATAGTGGTATAAGGCGCGTCGCAGAGAGGATGGAATTTGAAGACATGTTTTGGCGATGCATTTTCTGCATTGGTAAAAGGTACTGGGGGTGCAACTCTGAACGATGGCGGAGGGTTCCACGGATTGCGGTTATATGCCCTCTTTTTTGTCTCTACCTTGGCTTGTCCATTTTCTGCAATAAATTGAAGGCCTGTACGTTTCGGTCTACGCTGTCTAGGGATTTCGATCGTGGATGGGTCAATGTTCTCTGGGTCGGTCGACATAATGATGATGGTTGGAAAGAGGAGGAACAACGCGTCCGACTCCTTCAGCTTGTGAGTCTGAGCGCGTCATCACGTGTAAAAAGGTACTTAGACTCTTCCTTTAACACACTCGATCTACAAGTTGCTACCAGGAGACTTGAGGAAAAGTCAAGCTGAGCGGGATTAGAGGTTCGATGGAATCTTGTACGCACACGGCCCACGTCCAATAGATCGGCAAATTCCGTGCGACTTGATGCACAAAGCTTTTCGTGAAGACATTACAAACTGAACTAATGTGAAATCAGGTACAGAAGAGAGAAAGAGTCGGTATTAAGCTACACTGAAATACAGTAAATTTACATATTTTACTTCCGGTTGATCCTTGTGCTACATATGTTAATACGAAGGCTGCCGCATAGCAAGAGCGAGAAAGGGATACGGGATTTTTCAAAATGTGCCTTCCAGTCGAACAATGGGCGTTGTAGGAGAGAGGTCGACATCCTCATGGAATACCCCCGCGCCTTCGTTATCCACGCGACGGTTGATACCACCCAAAAGAATCTTCACTAATGCATCAGCATTCAAATTTTGTCCAATATATCTGGTCGTGTCAACGATATCCTAGAAGAATAGGAGTTAGAAGGAACGTGCAAGGCCCTCCGGGATACTCACTCGTTTTAAGTTATGTCTAAAGGCGAGCTGGTCGTCAAGATCCCGCAAGTAGCGTGCGGCACTTGAGGATCGACCAATTTGCACAAATTGAATTCCGACCTAGAGCCGACAATCTAGCGGTTAGAAAAAGTCGGAGGGTAGAAGCTAGCACAAGTCTGACCTGCGATAGCGGGAAGTGTTTTTCGTCCAAGCGTCGTGCTGCATGAGCTATCACACTCTCGGGATCATCGGCTAGATAGTCATTGAGCGAGGACATCGGCGACAAGCAAAAGATTATCCTTACTAGGTGCGCCGTCTGTGATGATGAGATAGTTGACAGGTTTTATCTCCTTCAAAGCTTGTGCAGTGTTTCCTGCAGCTTCTAGTTCCCGTAGATACGGTTGGAGGAGGCTTTCCAGCCTTTCCCCTATCGGTGTAACACCTCGAGGCTCTACCTGATCGAATAGTGCATACACTGCGTTCTCGTCCTGACAAAAATAGCCAACAGACTCAGTCATCATGAACCAGAGTAAATCAAGCGCCGTAACATACTGTCATTCTTAGACCCTCCCGCTCGTCGTTGAGGAAGTAGATGTCGATGCCATCGGTATCGAACCGTCGCGCTTGACTTGCCAGCTCGGCTAGCGCTTTCCGTGCCTTGAGGTGTTGTCAGGCTGTGTTCAAGGAGGTGATATGTAGATATCACAAAATGAACAAATTACCTCTTTCCAACGGGGGCCTATCATCGAGCTGGAATCATCGACGACAATGACAATGTCGTATTTTTTCAACGTTCTCAGAACGTCGTCCATAGTTTTTTGTCGCACAGGTTGCCGAAGGTCTGTAAGAGGTTTAGGTCGTCAATACCATACAGACGAATTGTGACGACAAAGTTTGCAACGTACAACTCGAGGATTGTCCTACAATAAGTTCAAAGAAAAAAAGAGGTCAAGAAACGATGAGTATTTTCGATAAGTTCAAAGAGGAGAGCCCACTTTTTTTCTCGGACTCGACAGAACTCGAACTGGGAGACAACGAAATCGAAGAACGCGAGCCCTTGAATGGTTTCGAGCCATATTTGAGGTCTTCGAGATATGCAGGAGGCGTCCGCGAATATGGTGGCGGTGGGTTTTGAACTACATCTGGGTCCAAATTTCGTCGCGAATAGGCAGCATTCGCAGACCTACTTCTGCGATGGCCAGAATGGGATGCATTGAGAAAGTCACCCTTGCGATGTCGTGTCGACCCGTCGCGCGACAGAGCACGAGGATTCGATATGCTGTTCTTTCGCGAGCTAGAGGGTGAGTTGCCCATGGCTTTACGTGGAGATATCAAGAGTTGGTATGGGTGATGGTTTCTTCAATACAACAAGCTTGGGTGTATAAATAGTAAATACGACTGGCGTGCCGGTATCCGGAGGCGGTGTCTCTGTGGCAAATCGGAGCGCTTCTAAACCTTCATTTTTTTTCAGCGGAGACATGCTGTGCTAACTGGACCCGGCGAGATTTCTCATAAGAACGCCCGAGGCGGGATGAGCTATACTGAGGCAATGAAAGCTCTACAAAGTTGTACCGACTAGAGTTTCTGACTCGAGTTCAACGTCCGCATTCGAACCCGGAGATCTATTATTGAAAGCTCATTGAAGTCCTTCTCAAGGTAATCAGTGTCGTACACGGTATAGCGTGTTGTTGATGGAAGGGAGCATGTTGAGATAGTGTCCCAATGAAGATCACAACAGGAATTAGAATCGATGATACATTGCAGTCCAAGGCTTCCAACGTTCATGAGACCTCTACAGCATCGTCGCTCTCTCCCTCAGGCACTTGGCAATTCATTAATAGGATATGGGTTGATATAGACCCGAGCCCAGGAATTGAGGGTCGGAGATGACCAAGGACGGGGGAGCGACGTAAGATGGTGAGGCAAACGAGTGAGGGTCAACCTGCAGATGAACTACGCCATGGTTCGTGGAGGGTCGTGGTGTTACAGGGTGTCTTTGCAAATGGACACCGTAGCTCAGATGCAAGAGCCTCAACGAAGTTGACGTTGACTCTTGGAAGTCTTGTGGTAACCAGCACGCCCAGAACTGCACACCTCTGCACACCTCTTGCAGGTCTCGCGCGCGCCTCGCTCATGCCTCGATTAATTGACCATATGATAGGAACAAGGTGGATATGGGAGTGGATGTCTACTTTTTTGACCTAGACAGATGTCAGTAAAATAAAAGATGTTGAATGGAATTGGGCATGCGCACTTGTACGAGAACGCCTTCTTCGTATGTGAAAACTCTCCCAATTTATGCCCTACCATATCCGGTGATACCAGCACGGGTAGGTAGTCCTTTCCGTTGTGCACGAGGAAACGAATCCTGTAGCGGGTTTAAAATGAACAAACGCCTTGTACTGTTCAATAGACATGACGCACCCGACAAAATTCGGGAGTATCGTACAGGACCGGGCCTGGGTTTTTATAGCGACATGGTTGTTGAGGGCTTCCTTGAGATTCGGAAAAGCGACGAAGTAAGGCCCTTTCCACGCAGAACGTCCTGATTTGAGGAGAGCCTGACTTGGTCGCATTGAGGAAGGAGGAAGAGGGAGTTGAATGCCACAACAATCGTAAACACAACCTCTGTCTCTCCCTCTCACCTCCATCAGCATGGGGTACTATTATAGCTATGGTCTCCCCCCTTTTCTCTTCATAGTCATTGCATTATACCTTCTCTTTACTGGTATGCATAATCTCGAAGCTCAAGGAAGGAATCGTACAACTCACGTGTTGGTGCTGCGTTTGTGACGCAGGTTCCGGCGAAGCATTCAATGTTGGTCGATTCTTGGAGGAAACAAACCCTTTTGCGTGGGCTGCCACTGGTATCGGATTGTGCTTGGGCTTGAGCGTTCTTGGCGCTGCATGGTGCGTAGACATAGTGGCTCGAACGTGTTCATGGGCTGAGTCGACCATCCGCTAGGGGTATGTTCATCACTGGTGCTTCAATTCTCGGTGGAGGTGTCCGTGCTCCGCGTATCACGACCAAGAACTTGATTAGGTGAAGACACACCGACCTGAATTAGGACGATTTCACTCATGCGTACCATGACAGTGTCATCTTCTGCGAAGTCGTGGCCATTTACGGTGTTGTATGTAACCTCACACTGTCCAGTCCTGGGGTCCTACTCACCTTCTTCACTCTCTGGTAGATCATTGGAATTGTTTACTCCGCCAAACTTGCCAACGTCTCGGAAGAAGTACTTTACACCCGCGAAAACTACTTCCTCGGTAATTGTTGCGCAACTTGTCACAGTTCCAATCGCTCATTTCACACCAAACAGGATTCTCACTCTTCTGGGGTGGTCTAACTGTTGGTACATGTAACTTGCTTTGCGGCATTTGCGTTGGTATCACAGGATCGACGGCTGCCATCTCTGACGCCGCCGACCCCAACCTCTTCGTCAAAATTCTGGTTGTAGAGGTCTTTGGCAGTATCTTGGGCTTGTTCGGACTGATTGGTGAGTCATCGACAACAGTGTTCCTCCATTCCTCTCTGATGTGGGCGTACAGTTGGTCTCCTCATGACATCAAATGCTCCAGGAGAATTTGCATCCGCAGCATCACTGGCAGCTACGAACGCCACTATCGCCCTCATGTGAACGCCACCTCACGAGTAGAAGTTGAATTCAAGGACCGGACAGTGCAAATGTTGTGAATCGCTTTCTCCCTACAACCCAACTAATATTTGAGATCATACCTCCCATTGACGCCCCAGAAGCGGAAGATTGAAGCAACGTCTATCAGAATGATCTATACAATACGGACAGGATTCTAGTATAGTCTGTTGATTAGCTAGTGCGAATGGATTGTGTTCTTCTTGCATGGGTATCGACACAGCGAGAAGTCCAACCTCATTGTTTCTCGAGATTCAGAAAGTCGAATACAACGTCTCGGAATTCCATTGGCCTATGAATGAAAGTGAGTCATTGGCAGAGTTCGTATCCCTGAACCGAGAGCATTTACCGTTCTGCATGAACTGAGAGCCCCAGGAAAACGGTCGTTAGTTAGGGAGAATACGCATAGTACATTCAGTCTTACCCCAGTGACCTGTATCTAGGTTAACGGACTGCATGTTAGGGAAGAACTGCTGAGCAATTGGTATGTTCTTTCGGTTTATAAATCTTTATAGAGGAGGTCAGGATCCGCCAGCTAAGGATGGAATAAGGGTGACGACTTACGCGCTTTTGCTTCCTTTGACAAACAGAATACGACCGTCCCATTTGACTTCTCCCGGGCTGTAGGGGAAAGAACCCAGATCCTCGAAGTGCTCGTTCAGAATGTCCAAAGGAACTCGGAATTTGACATGATCGTCAGGACCGGATTTCCCTGTAATCAGGTTCGTGAGTAAGAAGCTGACGACGTTGATATCCTGCAGGAAAGGAATTTGAGTGGGGGTTCAAGGTGTTATGGAAGAAAATGTAGTGGCTCTCACCGGTTCTATCTTCAACATCATATCCGTGGCCTCTTTTCTCGTTTTTACGCGGGTGTCTTGAATGCGTTGCATAGTCTCGATGTAAGCCCGGAACTCTGATGACAAACTTCCCCGTGAAGGTGCGATGTCTTCAATGACTACTTCTGAGAGCGTGTCTTTGGGTAGGTCTGGATGAAGTGCCATGGCCATTGCGGCTTTTCCTCCCCTATACTGAAGTGCATTTAGAGCGTCGGAAACGTCTGAGGTGAATGAAGACGTACATGGAGTGGCCTATCAGAGTAGCTTCCTTAAGCTTGTGCGTTTCAAAGAAATGAAAGAGGTCGGTGGTCATTGCTTCGTAGGTATGTGGTCTCTGGTGAGGTGAGTCCCCGTGGTTCCGAAGGTCCTGGCAAGTGCGGATGCTTGAGTGTGAGATGCCTCGCGCATGACAATAGTACCCATAGCACATACAACGGAGTAGACGGGCCTATTCGATGCGCGAGCAAACATTTTGCTTATCGACGTCCAGTTCCGTTTCGAGCCGCTGCCAGTGGCTACGCGATGAGACGGAGATGATTTAGTGAACAGGTTCGAGCACGTACAGCAGTCCATGCACGAATACAATCGGAGGTTTGTTGGACTCAATCATTTGACTCGAATCGTGGGGGTCTTTGACCATTCCAGGTACTTTGTCAAACCGTAGAGGAACGGGTTCTATCGAGTTCAGGCTGAAAACGGTCGCGTAATCTCGGTACGCTCCAGCTATGCAAAGTTTGTTAGGGACCATAGAAAATTCAGCATATATAGGCACATACCATTTCTACCGACCTGGGAGAACAGCGTCCTTGAAGCTACATTGAACTTGGTTCTCAGCAGGGAACTCTTGAGCATGACGAACTGGGAAGAGGCAGTTTGCCGGTGGCTGTGACCCTGCCATGAATTGAACCGCAACGGCCACCACGACGAGTCGGAAATGTCGGTTCTCTTCGAGACCTCACTTGGTGACCTTGTCATCGACCTCGAAACCGAAGCATGCCCCAAAACGTGCGAGAACTTCCTCAAGCTATGCAAGGTGTACTACTACAACCTGAACGCCTTCTTCAATGGCAAGTTTCTCGTTTCTCGCGTTTCAAACCTCCAAATATTGACAACTGAATTCATATACTAGTCTCGAAGGATTTTCTTGCTCAAGTTGGTGACCCGTCCGCCACTGGTCAGGGAGGGGAGTCAGTATGGTCACATATAGCCTCAAAATCACCGAATTCATCGTCTGTGCCACGATATTTCGCTCCGGAAATTCGACCCAAACTGAAGCACACCACAAAAGGCACAGTTTCAATGGCAGTTGCTCCTTCAATAGACGGAAATAGCGAGGGTGGTTGCGGCAGTCAATTCTTCTTAACATTGGCCGACAACATCGAATATCTTGACGGAAAGCACGCCGTGTTTGGACATGTCGTTGAAGGATTGGATACCCTGGACAAGTTGAACGATGTTTTCGTGGACCAAGATTGCAGGCCGTTGAAGGATGTTAGGATTCGACATGTAGTTGTGTTAGGTGCGTTTTGCTCCTGAACTCCGACTTTCACTCATTCTCTACTACAGACGATCCGTTCCCTGATCCACCAGGCTTAGTGGTGCCCGATTCACCTCCTGTAAAGCCGACGGATAACTCGACCCGAATCGCTGAAGATGAAGACCCGCTCGAAACGCTACCCGAGGAGGAGGAAGAACGTATCAGGCGAGAGAAAGCAGCAGCAGCATCAGCTCTTACGTTGGAGATGGTCGGAGACCTTCCATTTGCCAATGTTAGACCACCGGAGAACGTGTTATTTGTTTGCAAGCTGAATCCGGTCACCAGAGATGAGGACTTGGAGCTCATATTCTCTCGGTTTGGGACGATCATGAGTTGTCAGGTCATCCGGGACAAGAAGACGGGCGATTCGCTGCAGTACGCTTTCATCGAGTTCGACAAAAGGGAGGAAGCTGAACAGGTAGGAGGACATGGTTTTCCCTAGTCGCTGTGATACTCAACTCAACTTAACAGGCCTACTTCAAGATGCAGAACGTACTGGTTGACGATAGGCGGATATGGGTAGATTTGTACGTTCTCTTTCTCGCATTCGCGTGCTCTGACTAATCAAACACTTCAGCTCACAGTCCGTCGCGAAAACCAATGGATCTTGGTCAAATGACATCAAACGAGGGCCCAAGTACTCAAGAAATGGTGGAGGCAGTTTTGCTGGACGTGATGATCTGGTCAAGACACGGCGATATCGAGAAGAAGAAGAAGGCTACGGTCGCGATTCGAAATACGGAATGGTTTTCGATGTGCCGGGAAGCAGCTCACGTCGAAGGAGTAGGGAAAGAGACTCGAGGAGAAGACGCTCTCGGTCTCGGAGTCCTAGAAGAGGCTCGGACAGAGATGGGGATAGACGAGATCGAGGGAGTCGACGCGACGAGGATTACGGACGTGACGATGACTACAGGCGCCGGCATAGATGAAGGTACACCCATCCGAGCTTTCTTAGTCTGTTGCGCAGTTTGCATATATGTATATCATCGATTCTTTCCCAACAGACCTTGAGGACCTCAGGGAAAATAGGGAAAGCTCACACGATGGCTGACTCTCACCGTCAGGGGAGTCAGCTTCCTGAAGGCCTGCCCTGTGGCCCAGCGTCAACCTCCTTAGCGTCAGCGAAAATGTGGGGTGGGGGGGTACGGGTGGTAGTTCATAGATCATCAAGATGCTCCCTGTAGTCCCATGTGGAAACGATAACTTGCCACAGCAAATTTTTCTCAACGAAGTCTCTCACGTCGAAAGAAGTGACTGCCATCATATCTGGTATGAGATTCGAACAGAGCTTCGCTATGCTCTTCCCGCCGCATGGGCGACTAGTGTCCGGCATAAGCTGAATGTGCATCAATTGGAGCCTTGCTACGAGCGCTATACAAACTGGCGGCACTTCTTTTAGAGGGAACCTTCTCTTCCCCATGTTGGAATAAGCTGTAGCTGCCATACTAGCTTAGCCTTGCGCGAGAGATGAATCGATGCACCCTGAAACCCGTCTGCATCATCACCTGTTTTACGGTGCTGTCAAAAAATCGGCACCAGGTTTAGAACGTCCTGGAGCAGCTGTCCGTCGGCTGTTCGAGTTATGTACTTACATAGCTACCAGAGGTGTTGTTAGCCAATCTGCTGCAAGCTAGAGTTTTTGAAGGAGAAGGCTAATCAGATGCTCCAGGCCCGCTAGCGGGCGCACCTTCGTGCTTTATGTTTTCACGGTTTTAGTTGATTCGTGCATGAAGCGATGTGGTAAGGGCGTACTCCCATCCACCAGACCCAAGATACAATGGAGCCTCACCCCCAACGTTGGTTTGGTGCGAAGCTTTCCATATGGGACCTGGAGTAAGCAGGGTTTTTCGACATTTGCCGCGGCCTGAGTACGAAGGCAGTACAAAATCCATCTTCTGTCGCTCAAGAGGTTGCTGGAGAGGGAATTGTCACCACATATGCTGTCCGGGATGTCGCTATCCATATAACTGCTTTCCGAATAAAGGTAGCGAAAGATGCGTACGACGTTGGAGTGGAGGATGCTGGGACGGGTTCCACGACGTCTGATTGTTCCTTTTGAACAGTGGTAACGGTCATCATAAGTATTAGATTAGAAGAAAGCTAGTCTGTTCATCGATAAAAGGAGTTTGCTTCAAAGGGGATGGCAAGTTTGAGGCTACCAGTCCCAAACATATAGGCCAGTCATCGGCCATTGGCGACCTCTCTGTATCAGAAAAATCAGAAATATCCTGGATAATATTCGTTCGTGGGGAACTGACCTCCGACTGTTCTGTACTCTAATGAACAACCAATCGACTGCTTCACGGACTCCTGTTCTATTGCAACAAGTCAATTCGAGTCTCGAGTATGAGAAGGGATCTCACCCTTCGATTGCAGACACCCCCATGACATCTAGACTGGCAATTCTCTCTCTTCGGGCACTCGAGTTATCTTCTCCATGCCTGCTTCTTCGGGCACTCTCAAGTTTCCTCTGGTGCCAATCTTCATAGTCATGTCTGATCTCTTCAACTGACAAGCTCTGTGGAGAATCTTGCTTGTTCGCCAATAGCAGTAACGGGACGCCGAGAATCTGCGGCGCCGAGAGGACAGAGTCTACGATCCTTGCAAGGTAATTGGTGACCGTCCAGAACCGAAGGGGTATTTGACATACCGAACACCTCCCAGCCTTCGCTCATTCGTTCACGGTCGTCCGCGTCAATAACATAGACGACTGCATGACAGTCGTCATAGTATCTATGCCAAATGTTTCGTATTCCGCGCTGTCCTCCAAGATCCCAAAACTGCAATATGGTGGAAGGAAGCGTGATCTTGCCAGCTAAGTATGTGTTCAGATTCGGGTCTGTTTGTCGTGTAGATAGTTCACTGACTGTTCTGGCCGACTGTCGGCCCAATCTTGTCTGGTGTAAGACCAGGAACCTCATTGTAGTAGGTTTTGATCTTTTCTAGTAGAGTCTGTTTCAACGAATATGAGTTCGAACCATCGGGAAGTTGAAGGTGACGCGCACAGTTTTGCCAGCTCCGTCTAAACCTATGATGATGACAGAGAATTCCTCCTTCCTGTGATTAGTTAGCCTTCGAATAGCCTGAAGAAGGGCTGTACTCACCTCGTGAGGTGCTCATGCAGGCCCTTCAACAAGTGGTACATCGCATTGGATTTGGAGGCAAGAGTGCGTGAAGCGAAGCGCCGAATCAGGCGCTTTGCGAAATGGACCCACGATACAGCCACGAATGAAATTCAGACATTCTTGACGATGCCCATGAACTTCGTGACCTTCCTCACTCAGCTTAACGATGCCTTAGCAGCGGAAAATGGCCATAATCTTGCTTTTCTTCTACGACCTACGAGTCCACACGCAAAAGACTTGCTCAAAGAGTACAAATTGAATCCAACAGTCAGTCCCAGTTATTTAAATCTGATCCAAACTGTTCTGAAATTGGTTTATAGCGCGAAAAACTCAGCTATTACAAGGGAAGCATACAGGAGCCTTGGGATGACATAGCGATTCAATACGTTCTTACCTGCTCTCATGTCGCGCGACGTCGATCTATTGAAGCGTTCAAGGAGCATGGCCAACTTGTTTCGTGCGTCCTGCTATACCGTATGTGACCGCGAAACTGATAGATTTGCACAGACATTTCTACACTTTCTTTGGTCAAAACTCAGGGTGGTCTTTACCTGCCTTATTCTCCGTCCTTCGAGACCTCCGCGACCTTGCATTTGATGTGAATACCCACCCCTACCGTCACACTCGATCTCATGTTGAACTAGGCAGATTTTCACGCGAAATGCAACGGATTGAAAAGTGATAGCATGGAAGAGTCGGCCAGAATCATTACAAAAGCGTTCACATTATGTCTGCAAGACAGGTGTGTTGGTTACGCACACGAAAAGATCCACTTTATCTCAACAACCTAGTGAAGGATGTCGCCGCCAGATCAGTCACGGAAGTGGGGTGTCTACTATGTGGTTGGGTTGGTTCTCAAATGCTACTTCCGGGTGCGTCTCCGTAGTTCTACCTTCTTATTCAACGATTGATAAATAGACAGGTACGGCGTATATCACTTTCAAAGAATATTCTTCGTGCCCTCGACGCGAATCGTGACATCCCCGACCTGAGTTTATATCCCAAATCCCATCAAGTACGCCCCACACTCTCCTCAAACTAGCGATACTCAAACAAGCATACCTCAGGTCACATTCCGCTACTACCTTGGCATGCTACGCTTCTTGAACGAAGAATACGAATCGGTAATTCTAAATGCGTCACATTCTCCGAAAATCTAGCCGCGATCTAAAATATTGCTCAGGCGGAGAATGAATTGACTCGTGCATTCTATCAGTGTCACATACAAGCCGAAGCGAATCAAGAGTGAGGAAGCTTTCAGCAACTCTTACAGTCATACTAATAATGCTCCTTGCAGACGTATACTGACGTACCTACTACCTCTACGAATCTTGAAAGGGCATCTACCGTCAGAGGACTTATTGCAACGCTTCTCACATGTACGAGGGCTGTTCTCCCCGTTTGTTAACGCCATGCGCGCCGGTGATATCGGTGCCTACGATCGTGCGCTCGAAAACGCGGAGAAGAAACTACTGGAGCTCAACCTGTGGATGATACTGGAAAAGGGGCGGGAGATGTGTCTACGAGGGCTCTTCCGCAGGGTGTGAGTGCCCTTCGTGTCTGTCTCCTTATCGTCTCTCATCAATCTTACAGTTGGATCACCTCTGAGAAGAGCTCAAGGATACCCATCCCGATGTTCCATGCCGCGTTACGGATATCTGGAATTGACGTGGAGGTGGAAGAGGCCGAGTGTCTCCTTGCAAATCAAATCTACAGAGGGTTCATTCGAGGGTATATCAGCCATGAGAAGCAAATGGTTGTGTTGGCGAACACCAATGCTTTCCCAAAACCTGCTGAACGAGCATCCCCTTTCAATTTCCTCTGAATAGAAAGATTGTTGTTGTACATGCATGTATATAGCCCTAATCCTAGTGGCTGGAATCTACAAGATTTTCCACTTGGATGTCGAACTCGACGCAGAAGTAGTGTTGAGAACTTGAACTGTGAGCCGCGGGCGCCACTCGACTTGGATCTTCGGCGCTTGTTTAGATTCCGTCTGCGCTTGCTCCCCAACCACCACTTGACCACGACCACTTTCGCATTTGTTGCATCTAGTTTCTCTGGTTCAAACAATCGTACTGAAATTTACTCTGCTTGACGTGATAGAGGGGATAGTCGAGAGTTATGGCCTCTGTGAAGAAGGAGAAAAGTGGAACCGAGGGTGTGGTCAGAGACTACAAATATACCCAGGAAATATCGCAGATGGTTCGAACTCTAGCTCGCATCTATGCTCATTCTCACTTGAAGCTGTTGTATAGATGTTCGTCTTCGGAGAGGTTCAAGATCCCAATACCGAAACTGTGAACCTCGTAGAAGATATCGTTCGTAGCCAGCTTATCGAACTCGTGAGTCCAGTATCCCTATCCTGGAGTATTTTCGACTTAGGTAGAATAGATCGTTCAAGCGAAGGCTCTTGCAACTCGACGCGGAGCGCGTTACTTGTCTGCCGAAGACCTGATCTTTCTCATCCGTCACGACCGAGGCAAGGTCAACCGACTGAGAACCTACCTGTCCTGGAAGGATATTCGGAAACATGCCAAAGACTCTGGGGGTGACGGAGGTGGAGGTGTAGAAGAGGCCTTAGAGGAAGATGCTGAAGGTGTGTTGCCATCGCGTTCTCTTTGGACAAATGGTAAATGACTGTTCTCAGATAAACTGGCGGGGAAGGCGCAGAAGATTACTATCAAACTTCCTTGGGAAATTACGACCATCTATTCTGAAGTTCTGAAGCAAAGCGGTCATCAATCTGACGATGAAGAGGACGAAGACGACATAGAAGCACATGAAGCCTCTGTCCAGCGATTGAAGGTATGAGTTACGCTTGACGCGGTGGAAACGAGTCAATTCATATAGCTCTACTAGGAAGCAGATGATGCTACCCGGCAAATGACTCGCGAGGAGTACCAGCATTACTCGGACTGTCGACAGGCCTCCTTTACGTATCGAAAAGGTGCTCTCGCTCACCTCTCGACTGTGCTGGTACTCACAAATGTGTAGCTAAACGTTTCAGAGAATTCCTCAACCTTCCGGTCCATCTTGACCTTCGCTCGAACGACGACACTGTGGACATCGTTGGTTTCCTGGCGTTCGAGATGGTTCGGTCGTTGACGCTGGCTGGTCTTGAAGTGAAGAAGTCGCTGGAGGAGTCGTCCATGCGGGAAGAGTACGCCTCACCGATTATGGGCAAACGGAAGGCCAACAGTTTAGGAGGTGGACCAGAGAAGCGCCGACGAGAGGAATCCCCTGATAGAGATGATTATACTCTCCCAGTCAATTCGCTATTTCTCCCACCGCCAGAAGCTCGGACAGCGCTGCGACCTGAGCATATCCAGGATGCATTCTCGAGGATGCAAGGCGATTGGTCACATCGCAGATCAGCGGGTATGCACAATTGGAGAGGAGGCCTGGTCAGGACGAGAGTTTCGCTCATTTGAGGTGGATCTGTACATTACTATGTTATATACCCCTTGTAATATATGCTTGTATATGTACGATACGTGCCATGTAACTTGTCCCAGTCAGTCGATGAACTGTCAGATACCCGCTGGACGCTTCCGCTGGTCCAGAGTCCGATCCAAAATAAGAAAACAATATTCAAAATTCACACAGCCTGACCTCGAGTTTGCGCCGCCGTTGTAGCCAGCTCTTGTGTCCTCACCACCATCATGGCGCCCTCTGGTGTCAACCTCACCTTCAAGGAGCTCGTTGACGCGTTGACATACAAGACAAAGGCTCAAAAGGACTCGTAAGTCACTCTTCACCACCCTCTCAGACTGTCGACGAGTGACTGACTCTGATTTTTGTTTTTCGGTTCCTTGGTTAGGTTCCTTAATTTCTCTATAGCTGAGGTGTGGATTCGAGCTTCTATCCAACATGTCACAGATAATTTACACACAGCTTGGAAAGGAAGCTAGACTCGCTTGAACGGAAACTCCAAATTGTCGCTTCGGCCATCCGAGGAAGACGAAATTCCCTTCAAAAGATTAACCAACTCCCCACCGAACTGCTCTCGATTATCTTCCACCATGTTCAATTGAACTTGACAAGTTTTCTTCCTGACGACACGGATTACCTGGACCATGGACGAGACTGGCAATGTATGCTACAAATTTGCCGACATTGGAGGGGAGTAATCGCGCGGTGTCCGGGAATGTGGAGGGTCGTGGATAACACGAATGTTAGTGAAGTGTACCTTCGACGATCACAATCTGCACCTCTCACTGTCTACCTTGGGATCAAAAAACCAGAATTTCAAAGGGACGTTCTTGATCTTCTGCACCCTCACCTCCCGCGTGTCCGTGAATTCCACATGGCAGCCGATGGGTTCGAGCTACCGCAAGACCTCACTATCACGGACACTGCGAACGCATCACCGAACGCGGCGCTCTATTCATCTCCCCTTCTCACTTCTCCTGCGCCAATGCTGCAGAGCCTGTCAATAGGTACCTATGGCAAAGACCCTGCTGTCGCCGGCGGAGCGCTCCCTGCATTGTTCAGCAGCCAAACGCCTCGTCTGGTACAGGTCGACCTGGAATACTTTACATCGTGGCCCCAGGACCACTTTCACAACCTCACCCACCTCTGTCTCTCGTACCAAAACGAGCCCACACGTCCGTCTACCCAAGCCTTTCTTGATTTCCTCGAAGCGTCGGCACACTCCCTCGAAGAACTCGCTCTAGTCCGAGCGGGACCTACACTAGACGACGCGACAGATGTTCCACCCCTCCCAGGTAGACGAAAGGTCCATCTACCTCAAATGAGAGAGTTGAACCTGGGTGAATGGCCCACCACGTCCACCATCGGCCGGTTCCTCTCACACGTTGTTATTCCACCAACGTCAGACCTATACATATGGGGAACAATCCTCTCAGATCCATTCGCGGATCTGGCGTCAATGATTCCCGCAGACACGTCCGGACTTGAAAACTTGCAGGCGATAACAAAGTGGTACTTGACACACTTCTTCGCTTCTCAAATCGGGGAGCTGTTGTATACACCATTCTTGGCTATTGTCGGGTCATCGAAAGCGGGGAGGAAGGGTGCTGCACTCCATACTTATGGACCGTTCCAACCCGCGCGACTGTTGGAGACGATTCCTAGGTTTCCATTGGATGACATCGGGACATTTGTGGTGAGGGATAGTTCTTTGCAAACGAATAGATTTTCGATGAGCTCGTGGAAGGAGATCTTGTTGAAGATGAACAAGCTGGAGGAGTTGAGAGTTTTAGCGTTTCAATCCATGGGGACAACGAGGGGTGTTTTGGGCGCGTTGATGCCGAAGGATCAGATGGTCGTCGACGATATACCGAATAGCAAGGGAACGAATGGCCATCTTGCGGGCTCGAGCTCAGGCGGACGTCCAGGTCTGACGACGACAACAACATCACCGTCAACGCAATCATCCTCATCCTCCCTGCCCAAAACCCACCCACAGGTTGTATGCCCTAGACTGCGGTACCTCACTATCGAACACGATGCCGATCTTGCGTCGATATTCATTGCTAAGCTCGTGCGATCTCGGCGGAGGGCCGGCTCATACATCGAGAAACTTAAAGTATTGGTCTTTGATCCCCGCGGTCCAGGAGGCAGCCGTAGAATCAGCACGAATGGCGATTCAAGAACCGGGTCTCCTCCGCCTCATCCTCCGGGACCTACTGGCTCTACCCAAGCACCACCAACCATTACCATCCTTCCTCCTCCGCCACCACCACCACCTATTGTCGTCGTCCCTCCCCCTCCAGGTCACCACTCTCATGTTCCTGTGCACATACCTCAGTCCCCGTCCTCGACTGCAGAGGACGACAATGAGGACGACGGTGAGAATGACTCCAATTACGACTCTGAAGCAGAGTACCGTATTCGGTCTGACGAGTCGTACGAGTTGTTGAGGTCCTGTTGTGATGACCTTGTTTTTGAGGACGGTTGGCGTCCGGAGTGGGATGTTGAATTTGTGCACGGGATGCCTCTATCGAGGGACCTGGTACCTCCTGGGTGGCCAACGAATGTTTGGGTTCGGACCGGAGGCGCCTCGTGATTATTTCTTGTTGGGACTCTGTTGGGTATAGTTAGTGTAGGCCTGTCTTGTAGGACGGATGGGATTGGATTAGATTTCGTGGATATAATTGCCCTGTCTTATGTATCGGTTGATTTATGGATACCCTATACTTGTATCAGAATTCAGGAAACGAGAGACTTCAGAGCTAAGACTGTGATGGAGGATTCGTGCCCTGGCGTCGAATGATCAGTCTATCTCACAGATACTCACTGTCATCTCTGATCTGAATCCGCCTTCATCTTTATCTCCCTTTCCAACCTTCTGCCCCACCTTGACCCCTTCGTCTGAGCGACGATGTCGACGAGCAAGAAATGAATATCGGAAGGTGAGGGCCTTTTGTAGCGTCCACCCTGTACGTATTTTGCTGGACATTCCTCGATCGACCATTGTACAGTATTCTAGGTATATCATGGATATAGATTGTATGTGATGTTACAGTATTTTTGATATCGTTGTTCTGTTCTTGTGATACATAACCGAATTGATTCTCTGCGTTGTCCAAAGAAAACAAGGTCTGCCAGTGCATCCCTTTTTTAGAACAGCAAACTCGCGGCAACATCAACATTTCCTCCAGCGGCATCGAGCGTGCTGATGGCCACTTCGCGAGTGACGCCGAGATCCATAATCATCTTGATGCTTGCTTCTGGGTGTCGTGAGTTGTTAGATTGTAAAGCACCAGATGCTCGCGGGTTGACGGGTGGCCTTTGAGCAGGTGCGCTCCCGAGCACATTCCCGTGACCCGAGAACGGTTGATTAGGGGCCGGTGCTCTTGGTACGGGTCCTCCAACGCTCGAAGGACCAGGTGCTTCAGCACTGGCTTCCTGTCTGGCATTTTCGGGGAGTTCATGCTCGGAAAGGAAGCGTACTTCACGGCCTTGTATCCGTAAAACACCCTTGCCAAGATCGATACACGCTTGGTAGGATTTCAACATGTCGAGCCCAAGTAGAAGGTCGACCGTTTTGCCCTGCGCGAAGGAGGTAAATTCGACGGCGATGGGACGAGGAGTTGATGTGGACAAACCTCCATGACGGTGATTGCACAAGGCAGATGTAGGTCAGCGACTTTGAGTTGCGTACTGTGTATCCGCCCGAGAATCTTGGCTGTGCCTACTCCTTGTGCGATACCAGCGAAGCGCGAGTCAAGCAACCGCATGATACTGCGTCGGGTGAGCATAACTGGAGGACGGAGAGATCATTTCAAACGCGCATACCCGCAGTACTCCGCACATTGTGGTGTCACTGCGCTCATGTCAATATCGGTGCAGAAGTTTGACTCGATGCAGGTAACCCACTGATGGTACGTTGAGCCCCACTATCCACAAATGCCTTGACAGCTTTCCCGTTAATTTCCACATCGATGCTTGCATAAAACCTGGGTCAGCCTTGAGCCAAGCACAAAGGAGGTGAGTCTCACTAAAGCATTGTTACTATTCCGAAACTCTCTGGGGAGTATTCCAAAGCGTGTTCCAGGTTCTCCATAACGGCCTCCTGCCTTATCGCCTCTTCGATCCTCCTCTGGGCCTCTACATCAAATGGATCCGCGTTCAAATGTTCAATCTCCCGTTGCCGAGCCAGTTCAGCATCATGCTGGCGCTCGCGCGTTTGTCGAAGTAGTTCTGCAAACCTCGTAGGGTTGTTTTGAGCAGCTTCGGCGAGCTCCGGTTGTGTCTGAGACAGAATGAGGTGAGAGGGAATTCCTTGGTGAATACTGGTGCAAAATCTTCTACCGTTCTCAGATCATTCATCAAGTTTGGATCTCCTAACAGCTGCAGTCGCATCATCTCTGCATCGTGCTCCAACGGCCTGAGTATGGGCGAGGTTCAAAGGTTTGACCGACGCAGAGAAGGAAAGCGGCCGCACCTTCCAGCTACCGCGCTTGGTATCTTTCTTTTCAGGACGAGAGTCGCCTGATGTCCTGTAATCCCCAACTCCTGGACTGTAGCTTTCGGATTGTTCAGATCGCGACCGTCGTAGGAAATGCTTTGTTCTGTAACAGGAATTCCAGACTGTAAGACGATCAGTGGTCAACTAGAGCATGAAATTTAAGGACATCATACCTCTGCCTCCAACAGCGCCATGACATTCTCAAACTCCATTCCCGGATCGATTTCTATCGTGAAAGAACCCCCAATCTCAGTGATGAATGTGAGTTCCATGGTGGGACCGGGTGGTGGTGGTTGTGATTGGGAAGAGGGAGAGATACCGCAGATAGAGGGGAACCGGGGTCAATAACTCGGGTATGTCGGCACAATGACTGTAGAAATTCTGGCGGCAGACGGAATCGCTTGAGCAGCTGGATAGAGTGGCCAAAGGTATTGATGGTGGAGAGGAGGAAACAATGATCTGCTTATAAAGTACATGCCGCTCCCGACATGCCTGCCTTTGTTCACTTACAATGAGTCACTCATTTCGAGAACGTACTGGGATCGTTCAGAACAGGACGCGTCAGCGATTCATACTTGATGAACTCGTAACTCAATACTAGGTCATTTCCGCAGAGATTGCGGACCACGTTGTCAAACTAGCTACTGCGTACAGACAGTCCGTATGGCAAGACCGCGGATCGACATGCTAGACAGTATAGGCATTGAATGGATGCAGAGTCGACGATGAACTAGAAATGGAACAAAGAGAACACACCTCTCCGAGCTAATTAAGTAGAAGTCGTCGAATCCTCGAAACGGATGACCGGCCCGACTCCCGATCACGACATTTGTGTCACTGAATTTTTTTGAGCGCTTGCTTCCACCCTAGCGCTTCCACCTTCAACTCCCAATGGCGAAGGGGTCCCAGCTTGCTCAACTCAAATCGGCCCTATCTCAAGCTGGCATCTCTGGGAACGACTCTAAATCCAGGAAGAGAAAACGTTCTGCGCCGACAGAAAAGGACAAAGAGAAACGGGCTACCAAACTCGATGAAATACACCGACGGCTCAACCCATTCGATGAAAAAGTCACTAAACTGAAGCACGATGTTGGTGGTAGGAAGCTCAAGGGTGTGACCGGAAAGCCTGCACAAAGTAAAATGGCAGGAATTGAACAGGTCCGTCGCGTACCATACCGTATCTGTGGATTTTCAGTTGTTCATCGTTATTTTAGCGCAAAAAAACGCTGCTGAAGGAGTTGGAAGAGAGAGGCCGTGCAGGAGGGATTTTAGATCGACGATTTGGCGAGAATGATCCCGCCATGAGCTTGGAGGAGCGTATGTTGGAACGATTTACGCGTGAACGACAACGGGCTTCGAAAGGATCGGCGTTCAATCTGGAGGATGAGGACGAGCTCACACATTATGGCCAGAGCTTGTCCAACATGGACGACTTTGACAACACAGGTCTGGGACTGGAAGATGATGATGAGGACGAGGGCACGGGTCAGTGTCGACGTAACTGTGTTTGAAATGAACTCAAGGAGGCGCCTGAACAGGGAGGATTGACCAAGATGTTGTCAAACATACTCACTTTGGTGGATTCGATGAAGAAGAGGAGGATGAAGACGACGAGAATGAAGAGGTCTCTATTCACCATCTCTAGCCGGCCTATAACGCCCACTGACCTTGTACTCTACAGCCTGCCAGGAAGAAATCTAAAGCTGAGGTTATGGCAGAGGTAATCGCGAAGAGTAAAGAACATAAGGTGAGTATCTATCGTGGTTCGACCAGAAATTCGACCAACGACTTTACAGATGCTCCGACAAATGGACAAAGAGAAGGGAGATGACCTTCGACACGAGCTCGACCAGGGTTTCGACTCCATTCGCGACCTCTTATTCGCTGCTCCTCCGGAACCTCCGAACCCTTCATCATCTGGGAGCAATTCTATACCCTTAGGAATCCGAGATGACACCACCCTCTTTGAGGACAAAAAAACCGAAGATTATGACCAAAACGTCAAGGCGCTGATGTCCGAAAAACGGGCTAAACCCAAAGATCGAACGAAGACAGAGGAAGAGCTGGCTTTAGAGGAGAAAGAATCTCTTGAAAAGGCTGAAAAACAACGGAGAAAGCGTATGCTGGGTTTGGACGACAGCGACAGCGAAGACGAAGGGAAGAAGCGAAAAAAGCGGCCTCGTGGAGGTGATGATTTGGAAGATGATTTTGACGACCAGGACATTGACTACGCGGGGCTGGGGGCAGGATTAGCTGAGGTGGACGGAGGCAGCGGCAGCGAAGAGGATGAAGATATGTCTAGCGGGAGCGAAGAGGACGAAGAGGATGACGGTGACGAAGAAGTTGAAGGAGAATGGGGTGGAATATCGGATGCGGAGTCTGCAGACTCTGCAGAGGACGATGGTGGAGGCGATGAAAGTCTGGTGGAACCACGAAAAAAGCCGAAGCCCTCCAAGGTCAAACAATCGACGACGGAACTGCCATATACTTTTCCCTGCCCGTCCTCACATGATGAATTCCTTGACATAGTCGAGAACGTCGCCGACGAGGATATACCGACTGTGGTGAAACGGATCCGTGCGCTTTACCATTCGAGTCTGGCCCCGGAAAACAAGTCCAAACTTCAAGTAAGCCAATTGCTCAGTGACTTGAGATCTTGTACTGATAATCCACTCCTAGGCTTTGAACAGCGTACTCATCGACCATATTCTCTACGTCGTCTCGCCACCTAATCCACGGTTCCGTGTCACCAACCTCCTCCTCCCCCATCTCTACGCCCTCACTCGCGCCTACCCGATCCAGTCTGCGGAACACTTCATCCAAAAGCTTACAATCATGCACAGGAATCTGAAGCGCGGTCTGTCCAAGGGACCCTCAAATTTTGAGTCCAAAACGTGGCCGGGGCTACCAGAATTGACGTTATTCCAGATCATAGGCGCAGCGTGGCCCACAAGTGACATGAATCACTATGTGATATCCCCTACGCGGATACTGATGTCGTCCTATTTGGGCTTGTGTCGAATTCGCTCCCTTATGGACGTCTCAAGTGGACTTTTCCTCTGCACCCTGTTCCTACAGTTTGAGCAGCTCTCAAAACGATATGTGCCGGAAACCATTAATTTCCTTCTGAACATCGTTTTACATCTCGCACCCAGTCGATTTAAGGACGCTGCAGAACTACCGGGAGCGTTCCCCGCGCCCGATTTCCGCTCTGACCACTGCCAGTCGCTTGCCATCGGACCAAAGAAACTGGAGGAACGAGAGCTACGGCGGGTAGATCTTGCAAGAATGTTGGTTGGCAAAGCGGACGAACATGACAAACTTGACCTACTGGCACTGGCCTTGGAACTCCTCAGCCGTTTCGCGGAGCTATATAAAGGGTTGGAGGCTTTCATAGAGATCTTCGATCCTGTGATGGAGGTCCTGAAAGGGCTGCAAGTAACGAAACTTGGCAAGGCCGTACAGGTAAGTCACTTGAATGTTGTCATTCACCTCAGACTGAATGTTCCGTCACATTAGACAAGCCTTACCTCCACTACGGACGCCCTTGGAAGACTCCTCAAATTTGCTCTTCAGTCTCGTCGACCGCTCATGCTCCAAGCCCACAAACCAATCCCGATTCCTTCATATGTTCCCAAATTCGATTCCACGTCTTCGTCATACCTACGGGCCCAGGATCCCGACAAGGAGAGGAAAGAGGCGAGTAAATTGCGTAACGAGTACAAGAAGGAGAGGAAGGGTGCTATTCGAGAACTGCGCAAGGATGCCAAGTTCTTGGCTGGTGTTGAGCAGGCTAAGCAGAAGGATAAGGATCGCAGCTATAACGAAAGTATGAAGAAGGCATTCTCGTCTATTGAAAGTGAGAGGGCCGAACAAAAGAGCATGGAGAGAGAGAAGGCGAAGGCAAAGCGAAGAGCAGGGAAATGAGCTCTAGTCCTCTAGGAGAATTAGTCTACATATCTAGGAACGCAGTATCCCAAGTTAACTCGAAACTAGACTCGGGTTGAGGGTGATCGATTGAAGCCACAAGCACTCAGCTATCTTGTGGGAAAATTCCTCTTAATATTCCAGTACAAATGGGCTGATAAGTACACCCTTGCATCGAGCTGACTTGGTTCGAGAATTTCATGGCTTTTGTTGTATCGTTGTCATTGCAAATCGCCAGTAGTGCCATTTGATTCGAAAATATTGAATTTGGCTTAAATCTAGCTGGCCAGGCATGTGGCAGGGCCGCGTGCCGTAATGAAAGTGACCGCGTTCGCGTTGTTTGCGTTCGCTTGGTACCCTCTCTTTGACTCTACCGTGAACCACGACCACATCGCACCGGTCAAGTGGCACGAACAGCACATGAAGCTCCCTTCACAGCACATCCCTCCTCTATGCCCTCAATGACACCAAACGGAACGATGTCTTTGGACTCTTCCGACTCAACGAAGAAATTCATCGACGCCTTGCAAAGTCTCATTGCCGACAAGTTGAGCGAAGACATCAAGGATAACCGGAAGGCGTATTCATCAGTACAGCTCATCAACGTTATTAATGGTTTATCTGAAGATATCCTGTCAAAGTTTTCCTATGCTGAAGACGTGGAATGGGGTGGCATGGCAGACTTGGTCAAAATGATCCAGCTCTCGTTGGAGGTCATACAACGCGTCGTTCCTCGCGTTCCGAGTATATTCTTTGAACAGACAGACTTTGTGAAGAACTTATTTGCCCAACTGCTCGTACTTTGCAACTCGTTGGATCTATGGGCCGAGGAGGGCGAGGTTGAGGTTGTTGAAGGCGTTGCCGATCCGAGGATTCTGAGGGATGCTGCCATGCAGACGATTGTTGACGTTTTGAGATGTTTGGGTAGTCATATTCCGACTGGAGCTCGTGTTGAAGATCTACCGCGAACGCCTTTGAAGGAGATGCTCGGGGAGGTACTGGGTATCTGCGAAGGTGTGTACCAATATCCATCCTGGTGCATTATGAGGGGAGCTAAAAGACAGAAGATCTTTTGCAGCCTATTGTGCAAGTCAACATGCCATTCCACGTCTCTTTGTTCAGTGGTCCCCGCTTCCAACCAGCCAACCCACCTGATGTCAGTCCTCCTTCCATCGTCGACTTCAGTCATTGTTAATCTCATGTTTTCATGACTCAGAACACTCGCCCTAACAGTATCACAATCAGTGACAGTACCGAGGTACCCAGGCTCGCCAGTCTCATAGTCAGACTTGCCACGAGCGTCCTTCATCCGCCTCTTTATTCCGATTGGTTCCTTTCTGACTTGGAAAGACGAGCCACGAGCCTCGTGCACAATACGTTTGAGTACTGCACGTCATCATCTCTGCCAACGACGGCCACTGCGAACTCTCTAGTGAGAACAGTGTCCTCCGTTACTGTACACCCAGTCTCAACCACTGGCATCGAGGGTGTGTACTGGAGGACCCTCGACTATCTCCCCGTCCGACTCCTTCGTTATCGCCTTTCCGCCGGCCCTACTAGTGGCTGGAGCTCTGTCGATACCCTCTTGAAGGACGTCATGGCCGGCTTACCGATTGTCCCGACGAAATCCGAATTTCTGGATGTGCTTGGATGCCTGTACGAAACCATCGACTCGGAAGGGCTCGTTCCGGAAGACGTTGATAGTTACAAAGTCAGTCAATCATCCAACTTCTCGACTGACTCTAATGCTCACTTGGACGTAGGATATCGCTGCTCGCTTCGTTGGCTTTTCCTTACAGCGGTTTGAGCCTGCAACGATAGTCACAATTAGAGACGCGGTTGTCAGAGCTAACCTTGGAGCTCGTCGCGAGGAGATCATGAAGACACTTGAGGAACGCCTTTCAATGTCGCACAAAGAAGTGACTGTTACCGATGCTGCATCTTCTGCATCGGCTGCCTGGCGCGAGCGTTTCGATCAACTGGCTCAGGAAATTTTCCACCCTAACCGTATCGACTGGATGGACGATGACGATGAAGTCAGATACATCCAGAAGGCTCTCAATGACATAGCACATAGAGTTAAGAGGTCAGTTTGTACAGAATCATCAAGGCAATGTTCCTTAACATCTCCTTAGATCATCAATATCCAATTTGCCACAGCTTCTCACATTGTTAAATGGCATTGCTGATTTGCTCGTTGGTCACGATAATTTTGCCACCGTTCCATTTTGTGCATCAGTCGCTACCAACCTCGTAGGCAAGCCACTCGAACCTGGAGTTCGAAAGCAACTTTTCAAAGTCACCGCCTCTTTGCTAAGGTGCCACTCATCCTCCAGCCCTGAGGCCCATCTAAGGTTCATGGAAGGCGTAGTTATGAAGGGGATTACAGATCCAGATAGAGGTGTCCGACTGAGTGCAGGGTGAGCCAATGTCGGTTCATTGACCAGGGCCTAGTCTCATTGACATCTTCGATTCAGCGTAGTTGCTTCTGAATTTGTTGAACTTGCGAGCGCCGGACAGCCCACCAATCTGTGGACTCGCCTCGACCCTATCTTTGCATACTTCTACGAGGCCTCTTTATCTGCCAATGCGGGGGTATTGGATACGCTGGTGATATCGATTGGAAAGGTCGCCAGGTCAGTCGGGTATTTCCTCGTTGTCGGTAACTCTTGCGACGATTTTACAGGAGCTCTCATCCGGACATTATGGGCCAAGCTCTTTGCTTTTTGGTGACCCTCTTGAGTCACAAGAACTTGGCAGTACGGGGCAATGCCTATATACAGGTCCGTTCTTTCCGCCGATGTTTCCCAGTAGAGGCGAAAAACCAAAAGAATCGATCAGATTATCTCCGCTGCGAAACACCACAAGAAGACTACCGCTTACACCCTCATCCTACCTTATATGGACAGGCTAGCACCTTACCTAGTGGCCAAGATATGTTCAGACAGGACGTTACTGGGAGAAGCTTGCAAACTTCTCGGGATGGGACAGAGCGATTTCATAGCCGTTACGCTTCCTCGAACTTTGCCTGTCATTGTCGCGAGCTGTGATCAGAAGGTGCTCAATGCTGTGGCCAAAGAGATCGGTAACAAGGCGTCAGCAATCTTGATGAAGCATTCTCACGAAGTCCTCGCCTATGTTTTCTTACTGCCTACCCCTGGGCAGACTGACGAGGCTCTCAGATTCGTGATCGAAACTCTCGGAGCCTCGACTGACAGCGATTCGGTCAACATACAAAGTGTCGTGAAAAGTTGCATAGTACCTCTTCTCGCCGAAATCGTGACAAGACTGGGGAATTTGAACGCAGAAAAAGTAGCCGAGGTTCGTCGTTGATTTCGTGGTGGAACTGTGCACATTCTCAACCTTTACAGGCACGCGCGGCTCTCGAGAAAGTAGAAAAGACGTTAGCCAGCGTGGAAGGGGGGGAGCCAGGCGTGCTTCTGAGGAACTATATTCTTGGTATCATTACCAACATCAATGACATGCTACAGGATGTACAGGGAAAGAAGTCGGTCGAAAGGAAAAGGGAGATCATACGCAGCCTGGGGTTCCTCGTGGAACAGATAGGGAATTCAGTTTCTGCCGTCGCGCCTCAGGTCCGTTAACTCTCGCCGTGTATAATTGACATGCTAAGTTTTATTGTCTCAAAGATCATGGCAACTTTCCAAACTATGGCCAGTATTCCAGAACTTGCGGAAGCAACCCTCCAGAGTTGGCATCGATTCCTTGTCACGTTGGGCCCCTCAGAGATAGGACCGCACATCGGGCTCACCAGTGCAGTTTTCGTGGCCTGTTGGCCAGACTTTTCTCCGTCGGCTAAGGATATTGCCAGGCGGTCCCTACATCACATTGTCGTAGAAGCCGGACCCAAACTAGGTCGATACGTCGGCGATCTTGTAGAACTGCCTGGTGTCCCAGAACTACAACTCATTCAACGCTATTTGTCCAAGCTCCGAGGTTCCCCTACGCCGAAGGACACCCTCACGCGGATCCTGGATCGTTCTGCGACGGACAACTATGCAATGGTCGTTCAAGGGCTACGCGAGCTCAAAGAATTCATGACCAGTACCCACTCAGTATTGATACGAGACCTCTTGTCCGGGCCTACATTCGACCCTTTGATTGGGGATATCTTGGTCACCCTGCTGAATGCAGCATCGCGGGAAGCTGACGATGGGGAGTTGGCGCGACTTTTATCGTTCGAGTGTCTTTCCATCCTGGGAGCCGTTGACGTCGACCGATCCGAGCTCAGGCTACAAGACTCGGAGTTCATCGTCATCTACAACTTCAAGGACAGGTCGGAAAACGACCTCTTTGTCGTGCATCTCATCTCGAACGTCCTTGTCCGAGCTTTCCGCTCAACAAGTGACATCAAGTATCAAAGCCACCTTGCCTTCACTATTCAGGAGCTCTTGAAAGTGTGCGGATTCAAGCCCGTTGGCAAAGCGCCCTCGGTGTCTACGAGAAACAAATTGTCAGCTTTACCCCAGCACGTCATAGAAACGATCACCCCACTGCTGGATGCACGATATACGCTCAATCATTTCACAACGCCGGACCCGACCTATCCGATCTATCCCACACAAACGACCTATCGTGAATGGATACAGCTTTGGGCCACTCATCTTATATCCATGGTGTCGGGAGATGGGGTCCGGATATTCAGTGTTTTTCGCTCAGCGGTCCGAAACAAAGACGTGGTGGTCGCCCATAGCCTCCTTCCCCATCTCGTCCTGAACCTCCTCTCTTCCAACGACGAGAGTGCTGTCGAGAAAATTCGTTTCGAACTCCGTACCGTGCTGGATGACCAGGTCAACCCCGCAAGTACCTCCACACCCGAAAAGCGACTCCTCTGTGCACAAGTAAGCCCTCTCGCTTGTCTTCTCTTGCCTATCATATTGAGATCTATCAGGCTATCTTCATGATCTTGGATCATCTCAATCGATGGGTTCGCTGTGTCCGACAGAAGGTAAAGAAAGAACGAAGGAGTACAACCCCAGAACAGAGTATGCAACTCAGTATCATCGATAGTGTGCTGGGAAGCATCGACCATGACCTCATGGGACAGGCCGCAATGCAATGCAAGGCGTACGCCAGGTCTCTGATGAACTTTGAGATGTACATTCTCAAGGTCT
The DNA here is from genome assembly GCA_029532415.1 of Marasmius tenuissimus. NCBI lineage: Eukaryota > Fungi > Basidiomycota > Agaricomycetes > Agaricales > Marasmiaceae > Marasmius > Marasmius tenuissimus. The sequence goes on along the minus strand of JAQOTA010000050.1, from coordinate 4,426,539 downwards.
CGACGCTGGAGATCCCAGAGGATGCCAAGTACCAGAGACTCGCTCCCTACTATGAGAAGCTACATGAAATATACGCTCACCTTGATGAACCAGACGGTATGGAGGGCGTCTCCACGCGGATCCTATCACCATCTCTGGAGCATCAGATTCGGCACCACGAAATCAATGGACGATGGACCTCTGCTCAAAGTTGCTGGGAGGTACGGATCCAACAAGAACCCAACAACGTGGACTTTCACATAGGCCTCTTGCGGTGCCTTCGTAACCTCGGCCACTATGGTAAATACGCTCACTCTCCACCGCGTCAGAAAATAAGCTCATGTTACTTCGACTAGACTCTCTTCGGACTCATGTCAGGGGTGTGCTTACAAGACAGCCCTCATGGCAATCATCGTTGGTTGGGTTTCAAGTCGAGAGTGCATGGATGGTCGGAGATTGGCCAGATGTTCAAAAGATTGTTGATTCCACTCCCATCGATTCGAAGATGGCTCCCATCGCGCTAGCACGTGTGTTGCTGGCTTTGCAGTCCAAGAGGGAATCAAGTATTACGGAGGCATTGTCCAACGCCCGGCCTGTTCTCGGGGAGCCGGTAGCTGCTGCAGGTGTCCAGGGATACCGTCGGGCCTATGAGTCTGCATTAAACTTGCATCTTACACACGACCTTGAAGTGATCTACAAAGCCATGGCCTCCACCGATTCTCAACCGCTCAGCCACCTGTCTGACGCTTTAGAGGCCAGACTAGATGCCACCCTCCCTACATTCCATGCACGTGAAGCCATCCTCGGCCTGAGGCGAACTGCATTCGCATTACTGTGAGTTCCAGACTTACTTCCCACCAAAAGGTAGTCACTCATCGTCTCTTTGCAGGAGCGGCAGCTCGGCTTCCACATCTGAGGTCGGACGTTCCTGGCTTGCCAGTGCTAAGATTGCTCGGAAAGCGGGTCAATGGCAAACTGCGTATAGTGCGATTCTTCAGGCGGAACAAAGCAATGCGCAGTTTTCTTTCATGGAGAGCTCCAAACTTCTGAAAGCCACCGGCGAACCACTACGTGCCCTCCGCCAACTAGAAGATGCAATGAAACTGCTCGGAATGCTCCAAACGAGGACTTCTACACCAAGAGATGAATGGGTCACAGCGAAGGTAGAGACCGGTAGCATCCGTACGAAAATAAATAGACTAACGATCTTGTAGGCGCATCTCCTGCGTGCACGCTGGATGGATGAGTCGGAACGGTTCGACGTAGCAACCGTGTTCAAAGCATTTAGCAATGCTACGGAACTCCAGCCAAAGTACGTCATGTGCTCTTGTCCGCAGTCGCTGATCTCAGGTGTCGTTGTAATCAGGTGGGAGAGCGGACATTTCTACGTGGGTCGCTTTCAAGATGAGAACTGGAAGAACCTTCCCAACAATGAAAAGGTGACGAGGTCAGTCGATTAATACAGTGATCTCTCTGCTCCCGCTTATATCCTCCAGCCGTGGCCTCAAAATGAACCATTACACCGTTAAATCGTATGCGAAAGCCATCAAGTTGGGATCGAAATATGTATACCAGACCGTTCCTCGTCTACTCACGCTGTGGCTGGATCTGGGGGAGAACGAAAGGATCGCCGCTCAAGAAATGTATGCGAAAATCAACGAAGTAGTCTCTCGAGCTATAAAGGACTCACCGATGTTCAAGGTAATCCTGCATGTTCTATCTCCAGTCCTGAGCTAACCCCTTCTTCATAGTGGTTCACCGCATTCCCACAAATGGTGTCTCGTTTGGAGCATTCGAATGATAAAGTCCGACCGATATTATTCAAACTGATCGAGTCGAACATCAAGGAGTATCCGAAGCAGGCACTCTGGCTATTTGCTTGTGTGATGGGGTCCAAGAATTCTTCGCGCAAACGGCATGGAGCTGAGATCTTGAACAAAGTTCGGGTGAGTTGCCCTTGTGGATGTTTGGCATGCGGGAGGCGACTGATAAAGCGGCTGTAGAATAATCCTGCGCTCGCGCAGACACCAGTCCCAGGGTTGATCAAGATGCTGGAAAGCTTGACGGACCATATCCTTATCTTGTGCAACCATCCCGTCAAGGAGACAAGGCAGGTCCAGACCTGGAACATGAAGAAAATGTTCTCGGCCCTGCACTATTTGGGAACATCGGATCTTTTGGTTCCGCTCCAGGAGTCCCTGACAGCAAGCCTTCCTCCGACATCGTCTTCCGAATCCGCACATCAACCATTCCCATCTGATGCTCCAACGTTTGCCGGTTCGTTGTCTCTGTTTTACCATCGCACTTGGAACGCGCGCTGAATGCCTTTTGAACCAAGGATTCGAAAATGACATTGAAGTCCTGACTTCACTTGCTAAGCCCCGTAAATTGACGCTTAAAGGAAGCAACGCACAAAAATACACATTCCTCGCAAAACCTAAAGATGACTTGCGAAAAGATGCCCGGCTGATGGATCTGAACTCAATCATCAACAAACTCCTCAAAGGAAATCCGGAATCACGTCGGCGACAGCTTCGTAAGTCCCTCCATACAAGAAGATTGTCAATGTTCTCAAGTACGTTCATCGCGTGAAGATATTCGAACGTACGGTGTCGTCACGTTGAACGAAGAGTGTGGACTCATCCAATGGGTACCCAATACACTGCCAATACGACCGATTCTAATCAAGATCTACGCGGCGAAGGGCATGACATTCTGGGTCAGTGCCTCATCTTGTTTTGCCGCGGTCCAGCGCCATTCTGACCTGCTTCGCTCGGGTTTAGAGCGAAGAGTTATCCGCCTTCTACGTCAAATTGAGCTCCGCTGCGACAGATAATGTCTCGGCCGATATTTTCCAAAAGGAAATTCTGAAGAGGTACGTATATCACCCTTGCGCTATGATACATCTGCTTGACTTTGTGACCGATATTTAGAATGCCACCCGTCTTCCATGAATGGTTCATTGAGACCTTCCCCGAGCCCACTACCTGGCTGAATAGTCGTATGAACTACGGACGGACAGCTGCTGTGATGTCGATGGTTGGGTTTATCATCGGGTACGGTTCTTTATTGTCTTTACGGTATTCCTTCCTCACGACCACCCTAGACTCGGTGATCGCCACTGCGAAAACATACTCATGGACGAGAACACCGGAGATGCGGTCCACGTCGATTTCAACTGCCTCTTTGATGCGGGGAAGCAATTGCAAACGCCCGAGAGAGTGCCGTTCAGACTCACGCAGAACATCGTGTCCGCTCTGGGTGTTTCGGGTGTAGAAGGTACATGGACCGGCGAAGGTCTCCCTTGTTCACCTGCTGATTGACCTCTATAGGCATATTCCGTACTGCGTGCGAGATCACACTTCAAATCCTACGCGACAATCGGGATCTCCTTATGAGTGTGTTGGATGCTTTTATTCACGACCCGTTGGTGGATTTTGAGGAAGAGAAGAGAAAACAGAACAAGCTCAAGGCCAATGCCGATCTTAAGAAGCTTGCGAGAGACGCGCTGAACCCTATCGAGAAGAAGTTGAAGGGGCTGGCGAGTACTGTTAGCAAGGAGAAGCACGCCTATGACAGGGAGGTTTCGACGAGCAACATGGTTCAGATGCTCATCCAAGAGTCGATGGACAACCGGAATTTGGTGAGTAATCTTCGAGCTCGCAGTTAGTCGATCTTTTGACCATTCGCCCGTGCTATAGTCCAAAATGTACGTCGGATGGGCGCCACATCAGTAGATCTTCACAGATTTATAGAGCGACTTGAGAACACCCAAAATCGACGCACTTTCTTGAACAGTTTGTAACCCTTATTGCACTGTATCCCTATCGCTTGCTTGTATACCCGTGCTCGTCAACATATCTGTACATGATACATAATTTGCTACACAAAATCTATTATACAATCGATAATCCAGAAAGCAACGTTTGAAAGCACAACGCTCAGTTGTTCAGCTGACGCCTCAGCTTCTCCAACTCCTTCTCTTTCTCGATGAGGATATTCCGCCACCGCTCCTGCTCTGCAACGACCTTCTTTTTGGCATCTTCCAATCGTGCAGCCTCTTCGAGAACCATGACCCGCGTGAACTCTGGTGTACCGCCCTTCGAGGCCTCCAATGACGCGGGATTTGCGAGATGGAAAGGGACTGGTCGTTTTTTGAACGCCGGTAACGGTGTCGGAGGGTGCGCGGTGAGGATATTTAAGAAGTTTTGGAATGGATCGTTGAATACCACCTCGTCATACTGCCAGGAATGAACTGGCCCCATTTTGAGGGCGACTTCCGGAGGCGGGATCTCTGGTTCGCCTGAGGCAGTCCATGGGTGTAGTTTGAGATGGTGGTAGAGAACCATAGGCTTTTCACCGGCCTCTGAAATGAAGAGGATTCGAATTTGAATCTCAAACTCTCCCCATCTGTTCAGAGAGGAAACCTGTTAGCTGTTTCAAAGGAGGAACATTCGCACCACCCACCCGGTCTCCGAGACTTCAAACGGTGGTTTGTCGATATCTGAAGGACAAGGAAATGGATTTAAGTCCTCTGGCATCGCAAAAAACACGGTTCTTGGAATTCACTTCGCGTTGGGTTTGCGTAGGTATCATGCAACTTGAAGGTAACCCTCTTGATAAAGTAGCTCAAGTCGTCAGCACCTCCAACAATGTCCGAGTCTGTCACTGAAGCAGCACTTCTGACAGCAACAGTCCATTTATGCGTGTGGTCTGGAGGATTGACACCGTTCTTTCGTTCCTCTGGCGTTAACAGAGTGGCGGTATTTCCATAGATGATAGGTCGAAAAATGCTTATGCCCTGAGTACCTCCAAGCAAATCAGTATTCGTTTATCATTTCTGCGAATACGCTAGTCGGAAAAAACATACTCTAACGCGAACTTTGTCGTTGGACATCGTGCCGACGTTGTGGTCGAGAGCGAGGCGAGGCCGTGAACAACATCCGCAAACACCCGACCAGTACCCTGTGCGCGCCCAATTTCTCTTGAAACTCAACCACCACCGTACCACTACCACCATGCTCGACGGAATCTACAACCGTGCGTTCCTTCAGCTCTTCTTACTCCTCTAAACCTCCATTTTTTCTGATTTGTCTACAAAATAGGCCCCTACGATATCATCGAGAAGCAAAAGCGCTACCAGGTTCGTCGAACGGTCACCCAGTGCTAGCATAGAGCACTAAAACGAGGTTAAACTACAGAACGACCACCGTCCTCTCCACTGGCGTGCGCCCCGTCGTGGCATCTATCTCCGTGAATAACTTCTCTCATCCCGGGCACCATCTTCTCTCTTACCATATTCCGATTTCTTCTTCCTTCGCAGGTCTTTTGGGAGTTGGTTGGGCAGTAGGAGCTGTTGGCGCTGTGGCCGGAATGTACTCGCTCATTAAGGTGAGTTTGGGACAGATTTTCTGATTCAGGGCACGAGATTCATGTTGTCCTCAACAGGGTAAACCCACATAAGGAAGAGACATTAGAAGTACTGCACTATTCTGCCTGAATACACTCATTACAAACCTCTACATCCCGTTTGACTCAAAATGCCTCGATTGATAAGGCGGCTTTCAGCCATGGTTGATTGTGACCAGAGTCCAATGCTAAATACTGCCTAAAACACAATTTTCTTTCCCGTCGTTGGGACGATGGCAGCAGACTGGCGTTTTGCCTGGGCAAGGGCAGCTCCGGGTTTCGGTCTGTGACGCGGGCCTTTCTGCCTCGGTCCATCTGGCCCCTTCCATGGTTTCTTCTCAGTCTCAGCTCCGCCTTCTTCAGTACCCTCCTTAACACCAGAACCTTCATCTGTCTCCATGTGAGTTGAGTGAGGCTCGTCTTTCCAAGTTTGCTTCTTCTCGAAACGCTTTCCTGGGGCACCTTCGCGAGGTTTCGACGGCCTCTTTTTGCCTTCCCCAGGCCCTGCTCCTACATGCTGCTTGTTGGGCCCTCTTCGTACTGCATCGGCAGAAGCATATTCGACAACGAGGTTGCGACCGTTCAGATGATGATTCCGAGGGTTGACCAAGGCAGAGGTCGCGTGATCCACGCTCGAGAAATCTATGAATGCAAATCTAGCAAACGAGGGAGCCATGAGATATGAAGCCATGGTCGACACGTTGGAGTTCACCCACCCTTTGCATAACCCAGTGTCCTCGAACGTACCCATTCGAATCTTTCGTATCCACGGTTCGCCTTCTTCACCTTTACTCTCGTCTTCCTCGTCCTCGTCTTTCCCTTTCTCTTTTTTCGGCTTCTTTTTGTGTGCTTCTAGAAGCTCCTTGATTTGGGCCTCAGTTGTTTCGAAAGGGAGATTGCCCACGAAGAGCGTCGGCGCAGGAGGTTGTTTTTGGACTTTGAGAATTTTCTGGGCCGTTTTCGAGTGTGATTTGCCTTTAGTACCACTTTCGTCTGTTGCACCTTCTGTAGAGGACTGCACGGGTCTTCCGGCGAAGTCATCACCTGTAAAACGACAACATTAGATGGGTGAGGGTAGCTAGAGCAATGCGTCGACTTACCGTCCTTGATGAGGAGTTTCCTGCCTATAAGAGGTCGTTCTGACAAAGTGATAGCAGCTGTTTTTGCATCGGGAGTAGCGAAATCGACGTAGGCGAATCTAAGATGTCGATAAGTCTAAACACCGAGCTCATACGAAAAATTGAATATGAAGTCACTCACCCTCGATTCTCCCCCTTCATCCCAGGCTTATGCCCAGCCTTCATAGGCATATGTATCCGGGTAATCTCCCCAGCACCGTCAAAGAACGTCTCTAAATCCTGCGGTGTCGTCTTGAACGACAGATTCCCAACCCAAACTGAATTCTGTCGTTGTGGTTTTCCATCCGAGTTTGTAGCGGTAGCACTTCCATCCGCGAGTTTTCGTTTTTTGGATGCAGGCTCATCATCTTTTGTTTTGCTCTCTTTCCCTTTCTTCTCTGCTAATTTGGCCTTCTTTTTCTGTCGACGTTTTTCAGCATGGGAGACAGGTGGTTCATCTTCTGCTTCGGATTCTGAGGACGAGCTCGAGCTATCGGAGTCTGAGTCTGGCTGTTCGACCTTCTCTATGCGTTTGCGTTTCGATGGTGGTTCAGGGCTGGAGGACGATGAGGAGGACGAGGAGGAGGAAGAAGCCATATTGGGGCCGAGGCTAAGCGCTTGGAAAATTGAGAGTGAAGTTCCCACGACTCACCTCCAACGAGGTTTACGTACCTGTACGCCCCAAGCCTCAGTTGGGATACAGATAGACGAACTTCAGAGTCGTTCTCAGAATCCATTATAGATGCAATTGTAAGTTTACAGAGTCTATATCTAGTGTCCTACACAATCCTTGTTACACCGTAGATGATACCACAGGCTTCCACCCAGATTGAAAGTCATCCGGATTCCAGTCCCGTGGGTCCATATTACAATTTCCTCCGAAGCCATATCCTCCGCTCGTGTTCACTTCACCATTTACCCCCCGTGAGATTCCAAAATATGTACGCGTGCGGTCTTCCAGCCCCATGATCTCGAGAGTGGGACAACATGACGCGAAAGGAAGTGCAAGGGTCGATGCATCCAAGAAGTACCCATCGTCTGCAGTCTCACTCCACATCTCAGGCCGCAGCCAGTCCTTTTGAGCATCGGTTCCTCCTACTCCAATCCCCGGCAAGGCCCTCTCTTCAAAACCCAGCAAAGCAGACGGTGTGGCTTCATAAATATCCATCCGGTAATTCCACCCAAAATACCTCAACCTCCGAAACCCTCGAAAACCCAACGCGTACTCTCCACTCTGATACGGCCATGTAGCAAGTTTGGTCTTCCTCTGCAGTCGATTCTCTCTCCGAACGAGCGTGAGACCAAGAAGATCAGGGAACAGCTCCGCAATCCGCTCAATAAGCCCAACCGAACCGTCCCTGATACCCTCGATAACCAGAACCTCCAGTGGCGATGGTGACGCATGAAGGCACTCCAAAAGTCGTAAAATCACCCCATCTGAAATTGGGCGATCCGTGCGTAACTTGAAATGCGTCAACGTACACGGAGAGCCGGTCCTCAACCGAGTCGAACGAAGCCATCCCGTCAACCAGGGATGTACCAAGCCCCAGATGAGGTCGAGACTGAGCTTGCGGAGCCCTCTGCAAAGGATATCACTCCTCTCTTGAATTTTGGCGTTGGCCAGCCATCCCACCCCATGGGGGAGGTTGTGGTTGAAGGTGACGAGGTTGGGGAGGAGGAGAAGGATATGCCAGAGACCGCCTCCGCCGCTCTCCCGTGGGGGTGGGTCATCACCCTCGTCAGATGGCAAGTCGTGCCATTGGAGGTTCGCGACCTGTGGTGAGGGAGGGATCCGGCCGTCGAGGATGTCATCCTCCACGCTCTCGTCGTCAATGGTCACGCAATGGAGGCGGAGGTCGCGTAGTTTTGGAAGCTGCGAGATCGTTTGCAGCCAATCGCTTGTGACAGCAAAGCCGCTAATACAGAGGCACACAACTCCTCGGCAGGAAGTGAGAAGGGTGTTGATACGGTTCCTGATGGGGTCGTAGAAGGTAGGTTCGGATAGGTGGGGGCGGAAAGAAGGAACGTTGCGAGATTGTACCTTCCATTCGTCACAGAGGGTCAGGTTTCGTATGGCACCAGTAAGGTCGCGTCTCGAGGCAAGGAAGTGGATGAGGCGAATGAGCCCTTCCGATTGTTCCGTCGCTAGGTGAGTCAGCAACTGGATTGTCGGAGGTTCCTCGCCGATCTTCAAAAGGTTTTCATATCTGGAGAACGATAGTTTCATGATCCGTGTCTGAAAGTCTGCGGTCAGATCCCAAGCGAAAAGATAATGATCTAGACTGACATGATGAAGATGCGATACCCCAATGCTGTTCAAAGCTTTACAAGTGGACGCCAATAATCGTACTTTGCGAACATCTGCAGCAGAGAATATCATATCGAGCAACTCTGGTGGCAAGTCCATAAGGCAAAGCTTTTGAAACCTCGGTTTTCCCCCGTCTGCGTTGTGCATGATCTTCGTCAAGCTCTCTGTTCACGCCATACTCAGCAAGGTCCAAATGCGAACCAATGACTACTCACGGATTTGTCTCTCTAGCCAACCGAAGTCTACGACACGAGGAATTTTCCACTTGAGTCGACATTTCTTCCAGAGCTCTTCGTCTGTCATGACATATCTACAATCCTGTGTTGTGTCTTGACAGACTTCTTCTCTGACGGTCTTCCGAACGGCGTCCAAATCATCCGAGAGTCGGAGGTAGATACAAGTCAATTCCACAAATCGCTACCCAATACCCTTTGCGATCAGCCAGAGTTTGCAGGATCTAGCTCGGGTAGTACTTACATATACATGCCGACCCGACAGATCCAGGGTACCCTATAATGACATTTGGTCACTTCCAATTCGACTTCAATTTAACAAACACTCACAGTATAGAACCCCTCTAGTGCTTTGAAGAATCGGAGAACGTGATAAAACCTGTACGCGTCCATATCATCCCAAACAGACAGAGGCCCGTCCACATCGAGAGTAACTGGAACCGGCCGTTCGAATGCCTTGCTCCTCTTGTCCACTGATAGCTTCTGTGCCTGCCTGAAAACGAAAGAGAACTCTTCATCTTCATAATATCGAAGGTACGGTCGGCTGAATCCAAAGAAATGGCCCGGGGGTTCTACTTCCATGACGAGATTGGAGAGACAAAATAACGATGAAGAGGACAGTTCTGTGGGTCTTCCGTGTAGAGTCGAATGAGCCCAAAGAGAGATGGAACTTTGACTCCGTAGGTAATCCGTTCCATCTTGTGTCAGGAAGTCGAATAAATATTTTGAGGATTGTGAGTACCCTCGTGGTGGTGGTGGAAGTGCAAGTTGTGCCAACTCATTAGCGCCGGGCGCGGTCCCTCTACCACGTCCCCAGAACGAGAACCTCAACAGTCACTTTCACTCTTACTACGCTTCCATAACGAATCCCAGTTACAGCGCTTGTCAAGTTTGGACGATAAGGGTATGACTAAATACACGGACGAGATCAACACTGACAACAAGTGCACGATCACAGAACGAAAACGATAGTAGCATAACGTTTGAAGCCCCCAGATCCTCCCCCAACTCCTACGATTAAATTTGCGTCCTAAATCACAGTTTTTCCTGTTCCAGCCACTTTCGAATCATAAATAACGCCTCTTCTGGCTTGTCATGAGGGACGTATCTTCCACAACGCTGACATCAGTCTCTTCGTCTCATCAGGAAAGCAAGAGGTAGGAACACTCATCATATGTCCCGCCGCCTCGATCGTAACAAACGCCAATCCTCCTTCCTCGTTGAACCCGTTCCCTTTTACTTTCCCTGCCACCTTCGTCCCCGAGCCAACACCCCATTCCTTCATTTCTTCGTTGGCATACTCCCCAGCGCCATTCCACTCCAACGCATCCGTCCACGCCTTGTTGGATACCCAGTTGCATTGCCAATCGTACGTCCCGGCATAGATCAACACGCGTATGCCGCGATCCAGCAGTCCAGAGACATAGTGTTCAGTCGGGAAAGCGAACTTGTCGAGATGAGCATCGAAACCGTTTCCTACGTCGTCGGAGCAGGCAGAGAAGTTACGTGGAGCATGATGTTCATGAGAGAGACCAAGGAGGTGCCGAGTGCGAGGGAGGTCGAGGAACTGTTTGATGACATCGTTTTCAGCGTAACAGAGGTCAGAGCTGCCGACGCATTTCTGAATTCGAGGAATCAGGTCTCCACTGCATCATGTTACGGGAGATCGTGCTTACCTTAGAGACATCGTACGGGTTTATTCCTTCGGTGCGAGCGGAAGTGGCGTGTTAGAAAGAGAATGACATCCTTTAGCGTTCAACGTTCACTCACCGCTCTCCCGTAGTGGAGCTGAGACCTCGCTATCGCAAAAGCTAATCGCAGCACGGCAATTTATCAAGTCGAATTGGTCGAAGCAGCCATTCGACAGAGCTTTTTGGCAACGGGGAAGCTTGAGGGTTGTGTTCAGCTCAAGGTTTCTGAGGTAGCAGTTGGATCAAAGCAACAGGACTTACAGCCATCTTCATTCGCACACACCTGCTGATCGATTGGGGTGGAACATCCAGAGAAGCACGTCCACAACCGACCTCGTATTTCCCGGGATAGAGACTGTTGACACATCCTTATGAGAAACGCGGAAATGGATATGCGAAATTGCACTTCTGAAACGCACTGAGCGACCCCAGTATTCCCATTCCCGATGATCACACTCTGCAAGTTGATCACATCGTTCTTCCTCCCCTCTTTGATAGCAAGTTGGTTCTGGTCGTAAATTTCGCCGGCAAAGACTGGGAGGTAGCGACCCTGAAAGGGCCATATCATTATAATTCAAATGACAGTTCAGTGGTCAAAAAGGCCAACTCACCCCGTACGATTCGCCAGACATATGGAACTTCCTTCCCTTGAACTCCTTGAAGCTCTCGAAAAATATACTAACGAACGCATGAATATCCTTCGCCGCGTCTTCAGTTGTCTCGACTGTTTCTCCGTAATCGGCGTATGAAAAGCCGACACCAACACTAGACCAACCAAGAGCGCGTCAAACAGGCTGGCCTTTATAATTTTGCAATGGTGAACATCGTACGGTTGATCCAAGAAGAAAACGTTCGCGACTTCGTTCCATCCATACGGGTTCCAAACCGTTCCGTTCGAAGTGGGGCTGGCATACGCAGTATTATTCATATCGATCGAGCATGGACCTTTCAGCGCAAAGGAATTAGTGAAACTAGGTCGGCAGCAATAGGAATGTGAGCTACACACCAAGTTCCATCAACAATCCCAACGAAGATGAACATCCAGGGCCTCCGTTTATCCACATTAACACGTCGTCTGCGAGCACTTAAATTATCATTTTGCGTCCCAATAGCGCAAGAGTATGCCTACCATCCTTAGGATCCCTCCTGCTTTCAAAGAAATAGAAGAACAGATGCTTGGCTCCAGCACTGACATCGAGGTAACCTGTATACACACTTCCAAAAGGTCAACATCGAGAACAAGCTCGAGACCGAGACAAAACTTACTTTACAGTAGGGTCACAGAAATGACTCTTCTTGACGCGAACTCGATGGCCAGGGAATTTGGGATGCGAGAAGACTGAGAAATCTTCGGTTGAAAGCGTGGTGAGTTTGGTTTCATGATCGTCCTTGTTGCTGAGGGGCAGTTGGCCGTTGTCATAAGCATTCGAGGTCAGAATGCTCAGGCTGAGAACGAGAGTAATGAGAAGAGTGACAACCGTGAACGGTCGTCCTGCCATTTGGATACTTAAGCCTGAGGTGGTGGTGGTTGATGTCAACGCATCGGCAGGGCCGGGTAAAACTTATAGTCAGCAAGGTTTATAAATAGCGACTTCTTCGAGCGAGTCTGATGAATGAAATCTAGACACATGTGTAACAGCATAAGGCGTCGTCTAGTACAAGGATCTACGAAAGATACAAGTGCATGGCATGACTGGGGCAGGACAACAAGAAAGATATGAGAGATTACGGGACTTTCCACCTAAGGAAAAAAGCCTGCTCTGTTCGATACTCAAGGAATTACATGAGGAGGAGGAGATGATACAGGGTGCCATTCGACGGCAAGCATGCCGTGCTGAGAGACAAGGAAGGGAGTAAGAGTTCTCCGATCTGCGGCCCCTTGAACCGAATCGTCGAGCTCGAGATGAGGGGCGATGGAGACTAGACGCTCATAGGTCGCCCTTAACTCCAAACGTTCTTGTGCCAGAGCCTCTCGGAAGAAAAGAGCCTGAACAAAGTTCCGTATCAGATATGCACGATTGTTGAACCGGATATTGACGAGAAGTTGAAGTATGCTGGGGAGGATTTCTAAGCAGGTGGGGTCCCGTTTCTCGGAGTGAAAAACTTCGTCCACGAGGGCCACGCCATTTGGGGATGTCGTGTAGGAAATGAGGACTGATAGGTAGGACTTCAGAACATACAAGAATTGGTAGTTGAGACCGCGTGGGGGATCAAACATGGAGTCGATGATAGAGTCGTATAATGCGGACTCTGTTAGGAAATGGAGGAACTTGAAGTCGGGTAAGTCTGGGTGTTGGCAGAAGCTTTATGGATTGTTCATATCCACATGGTAGACTGTGGAAGCATGTATATATATACGCAGCGGTTCAACCTGTAGATGTGATCATCAATACAAGCTTTCTGTGCAATAATACAAGACAAACCTCAGTCGCCTGTTCCGGGCCTTGATGAAGGAATAACAGTGTCTCCTCGTTGATGTGAAATGCATAGACGCCATTTGAACCCTGTGGAACGAAGCGAGGGAATTCCCAGAAACCCGGTGACTCGTCAATTTCTGCACGCCGGTAGTTGAGGACATTGCAGATCGCTTGTTCCGCAGCGGGAAGGTCGGCCTTATCGACGAGAACTTGGAGAGAGTTGGAAAGTAAGAGAGGGACTTTGAAAAACAAAGCAAGGGCATCTCCCCCGTAAACTATGCAGTTTATCTGGGATTCAGAAAGCACACAAGGAGCTTTGAGACGGCCGAGCAACAGGTTTTGCGAGGGTGACCACTGATGCGAATCCATGGGTGGTGATGGTAGAGGCTAAGAATGTCGAACTGCATGGGAAAAGGAGTCAACTGAAATACCGGCTCCGGCAGGCACCTCGCAGGCTGAGGCAGGCATCCGTTCGAATATTTGAATCACAATTGGCCTCAATTGTTCGCAATAGACGGTCGTCTTTTGTCCAACTCCCTCAACACTCATTCCCGAAGCAATCTTGGTAGACCTCCGCTTCTCATGCCAGGATCCTCGAAATCACCGAGCACACAACTTCGTCGCTCAGCGCGAACAAGAAACTCGACAACTTACCGCGATTCCGAAGAGCCCGAGACACACTCTCATGCAGGGCTGACCGAAAGAAGGACGAAGAGAAGAAAAAGCGAAAAACAGAATCAACCTGCAGGCTCAGAAGCTGAACAGGTTAAATCCCCAAGAAAAGTTCGGGGGCTTCTGCAGCGTTTGAAGGAGTTTCCTCTTGACGTTGTATTTATCGTGAGTGATCCCACGCCCACTGGCAGTTTTGCGACGTTTTGACCACCAGGGATCAGATATTTGGACACGTTACGCCCGGAGATCTTCTCAGTCTCTCTCGAACCAACAAGGAACTTAGAAGTCTCTTATTATCCCGCTCTATCAATTCAGTTTGGAAAGAGGCTAGGTCGAACGCAGGTCTTCCAGACATTCCGACAAACATGTCAGAACCTGCCTACGCGCATCTATGTTACGACGCACAGTGCCATGTGCGTATTTCTCACTTTTGAAGGTTGATTGCCCTCCTTTTCACCGAGCAACGCGTGTCCAGCATTGCGATAAGAAAAATCCTGCTCACAACCTTCTTTGGCGCAACCGAACGAGAGCTTGCAATGCCTGCTTGGATGATCCCTCGAAGTAAAAAGCCAATCGCATTCTCAAAACCATCTTTGACTCACCATCGGTCTCCCCTCGTCAGGTATTTCAGGGAACCTCTGATATCCCAATGGGTAGGCCAGACCTATACCCGCGAATTCATCCCGAGTATTGGGAGCGAGAACATATCACCGGAACTATGGCCCATCATGCGGTCCGAAGGGGAAATAATTATTGGAAGACAACAGCGCAGTGCCATGGGTGATAACAACCTTCTTTCAACTCGTATCTCGAGTACTTATCACTCAAATACTCTACTCAGGCCGCTTTTTTGTGTGCTTGGTGGAGACCTACGAACAACTTGCCGATGAATTTGTAGCTGGCGAACACGATCCTATATGGATGGCTACAAAAATGCTGAAGCAGAGGCGAAAGAGAAGGTCAGGCAAGCTTTACCTATCTTTGAATGGTATCGCCTGACATTTTGGTGTTCATATCTCTACTCAACCAGCACGCCCAAGAGTTGGAAGTATGGTGGCAGAACAGGGAGGAGGAGCATGAGTTAGAACTTGCGGTGAAGCGTAAGGAACGACAAAACACGTGAGTATTCCCCGTCGATCGCTCCGTGCGTTCTCCGGGTCTCTGTGGTCTCACTGTAATGCAGCATCTTGCAACGGCTCTCGGATCTCGGATGGGCGAAAGAAATTGAACACGAAAGACAGATGAACGGTCTATCTCGCCTCCATCAATTCAGGATTGGGACGCAGGCCAAGAAGTTGACTGAGAAAGGTCAGGCTCGCTTGAAATCACACTCTCAACCCACATAAGCTAACCTACAAAAGATTGGGATGATCTCAAACCCAAACTTGAAGGGGTCTTGCAAGAAGTCAGGAACGCCCGTTTGGAGAAGGAGCTATATGCGAAGTGGACCCAGCGTTACTTGAAATTCCAAAGCCTCCTACAAGCAGAGTACGACAAACTACCGTTCAACACTGTGGGACCAAGTATTGCCGACCTCGCTGATCTTCCACGGTTCCAAGAAAAGTTGTTCCTCCCTATTGAACACGAACTCGCACAGGCAGACCTCGCCGATCTGATCCTCCAACTACCTGAGATCCGCACTCAGTGGGTTCGATCTAGGGAAGAAGAACTCATCAAACTGCTCAAAGAAAACGATGTCGACACGACAGCTGGGTGCGAGGTGCTCCATTACGCCGTGAACGTCTTCTCCTGTAATCACTGTTCGAGTTCGTGTGTGTATCCGCGACCCCTCATGCACCAATGCAGTCGTTACAAGCCGGAGTCGGACTATCGTAACAGCTGTCTGACGACGCCATGGCCATCGTTGTTGAATTATATGGAGGCCACGGATAGCAGGGTTTGGGGCATCAGTTGTTTCACTATCAGGAAGGGGTTCGTCAAAGTTGCTCAGGATGTTATCTCTGCCGTCGGCCTCCCTGCGAGCGCGACGATGGAAGACGTGAGAAAGACTGATGGATGGATCGTATGTCCTGATGGTCTAGGGAGACGACAGTTGTATCCAGTTATGCGGGCAGTGAGTATTCTTTCCTTCCCCTTCCGCTGCGATTTTCTGTTTCTGACGGGCGAAACCGTTTTTCGTTGTCAGATATACAGCAAACGTGTGCACCTCGCTTTAGGACCCAATTGGAGGGTTGCTACTGAAGAGGAAGCTGTCGAGGCATCCCAAGGCGCAGGGAAGAGGCCCCTCCCGTATGGAGACTCGATGTGCTGCCACTGTGAGACGTTATTACAGGATCCGGAGATGATTATGGTACACGTGAAAGACGCGTAAGTCCGGATAACTCAGTATCTCGCAAAGAATCACTGCTCAACACCAAGCCTTAGGCATGGTTTGGAAGAGTGTACTCCAGACGATATCATACTGCACGTTGACTCTCAGCCTGACTATCTTCAGCATAACTCCGTAATCCTCGAACGTCTCCCTGATTCTTGAATTCGGGCCTTGAACGCTGAGGCGCTGCGCTAACATCCATACGACAGTTGAAGGGAACATAGTAACTCAGTTGTGCAACATTCATTGTAAATCTACATATGTACATTAACAGATCAAGCATCAAATCCATTCTTCTCTTTTCAGCAGTCATAGAATACCCGCGCACGAATGTATGTGTGCTTTACAACCTCGCCTTCGCACCACTCCTTTCCTCCTTCACGTCATTATACAACGACCCAATCCCCCCACCGACCCACGTGCTCACTTTGTCTCCGTCCTTCAAATAGAGCGGGGGCTTCTTTACGGACCCCACTCCTTTCGGAGTTCCGGTGAGAATGAGAGAACCGGGTTCGAGCGTCGTGCCTTGTGAAAGGAACGCGATTGTCCGGCGTACGGAGAATATCATGTCACTGAGGAAGGGGAAGGGTAGGAAGTGAGTAAAGGTAAGCATGCGCGCGCCGACAGAAAAATGCAGGAACACAAGACGGCGGGAGAAGAAAGGCTGAGAGTGTAGAAAGAGAGGAGTAGAGAATCAGAAACGAGGTTACATACGCGGTCGTGCCGTCTTGTACGGTTGTGCCGTTTAGTACACATTTGAGCGGAACTTGTTGCGGGTCTGGAATCGAAGAAGCAGAGACAAGGCATGGTCCGAGCGGGTTGGTGTTGTCTGCGGTACGGAGATCCATTGGTGTGAGGACTCGTCGTACGAGAGGGGAAGGAATGAGGCCCGTGCTCACCAAAGCCTTTTGAGAAACCCCACTGAGTAACGGCCATCTGGTGCTTCCGGAACGAAACCTGAGATCGAGTATCGAGTTTAGAGAGCGTAAATTACAGGGAGGTGGATCACATACATCGTTGGCACCGGTATAACCAAGGATATAGTCCAACGCGTCCTCTTCCCTCACATCCTTAGCAGGTTTGCCAATGACGATCGTAAATTCGACTTCGTAGTCCGGGAGATGTTCCTTGGGGGGTTGCGCAACGGCAGGTATCGTGATCGTAGCGTCCGGTCCAAGCAGAGACGAGGGAGGTTTGATAAAGAGAATAGGGAATCTGCGGGATGGACGCGCTCAACTCTTCTGATAACAGTACGACTTCGAGAGAACGTACGCTGGTTTGGCCAATCCTGCTTCCGCCTATGTACTCCGTCAGCGACATGTTACTCTGAGAAGGCTCCCGAGACGTACCGCATGATCCGAATAGTTCAAACCTAGGCATCTGACATACTTGACCTCCTCATTCGACACTGGAGAAAGCAACGTCCTGACGGTTAGAACGTTCTCAGTGACTTGAGCTGCAGGATCGAGTGCTGAGCCGATAATCTCGTAGGCCTTGATGGTTTGACCGTTGTGAGATGCAAGACCAACTGGTCACAGAATATAAATTTATAAGACTGAAGGGCATTGACCGTGCAAACGCACCATCCAAATTCCTATCGACAGGTTCACCGATGTGAACGCGGGAGGTTTCGGCGGCCACGAATCGAATGAGACGCGTCCATTGCTATAGGGTGATCTGAGCTAAAGGTCCTTCGACAAAGGTTAAAGGCATACAGTTTTGATGGGAGCCATGAGAGTTTGAGAGTGAGGTGAAAGTCAGAGGGAAACCTGATTTCGGATGTCGCGTTTTGTACCCCAGCCATGGTCATGGGAATCTTCCGAAAGCGGCACATAGTACTTCCGAACCCGTGGGCGAGAAAGTCCGGTGGCGGTGTGGAGGGTCTCGACCTGAGCTTCAGCTTCGGCGACCACCGGAGTCGTAGGCGAAGCGGAGCTTTCATCAGAAAGCGGGATGCAAGAAGACTAGAATCACTCGAGCGAGTGCCCCGGAGGCCCTCAGGCAGTTTCGTAACCGAGCTCGGAGGACGCCAGTGTACCAAGGGAAGTTGAAGGCAAGCTAATTCAAATTGTTTCCAATGTTCAAGCAGATACACATATATCGTACAGGTACTCAGACGGGTATAGTAGCCTATTACATTTTCTCAATTTAATCTGTTTTTGAATTTTCGTTTGTGCGCTACTGATCGACTTGCTCGCAGCACGTCGAGGGCAGCGCAAGACTTTCTCCGAGCCGACATAGATAGGGATAGTTTCAATCATCTGTAAAGCTTGACATGAGTGTTTCGCAAGAATGCGACATACAACTCTTCAATAATCAATGAGGACGCGGTATAATTGTCTCCTTCAGAATCTGGTAAAGTTCGAGACGAGATTCAGTGTGGATGACACGCGTCTCACGATGTACGAACTTACCCGGTCGACACGGGAGGCTCAGACGAAGGTATGGCAGAAGAAGTTGGTGGAACTGAAGATGGTGGGACCGAAGATGACGGTGGGATTGGCCCAGAGGACGGTGGGAGAGACTCGGAAGAAGGCGGAGGGGGCGGGAGAGCAGTAGAAGGAGGAGGAGGAGGAGAAACAGTGATAGTTGAAGAAGGAGGCGGTGGCGGTGGAGGAAGTGAGGAGGGAGGTGGTGGCGGTGGAGGAAGTGAAGAGGGAGGAGGAGGTGGCGGCAGACTAGAGCCTGGAGGCGGTGGAGGAAGTGAAGATGGAGGTGGTGGTGGTGGCAGAGTAGAGCCCGGAGGCGGTGGAGGAGGTGAAGAGGGAGGTGGAGGCGGAAGATTGGTAGAGGAAGGAGGAAGCGATGAAGGTGGCAATGGTGGAAGAGAGGATGGAGGCAAGGAAGGATCAACCGTGGTTGAAGCTGGAGGAAGAGCAGTAGACTCTGGTGGTGGCAGGGATACGCTGCTCAAAGAGGTGTTCAAACGTGTTGAACGTCACCGGTCACAGACCTCAAACTGGCTCACCTTCCGGATGGCAAGATTGTTTCGCTTGCAGCAGGAGCGGCAGAGACAGAGACGGTCATCAAAAGGGCCGCGAGGACGAAAGACAACAAGCTCTTTGCCATTGTGATTTGTTTTGCTTGAAGTTACGGCGAGACGAGTAGAGCGAGAGCTTTGGAGAGGCTACCAAGGGTTACTGGATTCCTTAGAGGAGGCGGGGCGGTATTTATAGCGCCTAGCTATAGAGAACTGACCCCGAGCGAGCGTGAGTTGTACCCAGTCCGATGGCATGCTTTGCTCGTACTTGGAGCTAATCTGGAGCTAGTACGTGAGTTACTCGGAGGTTTCGACGAGAAAAAAGCGTCCGTGTTGCTAACGTGTTGCACTGTGGGACTAGTCGAGAGTGTGATAGTGGGGCGGAAAGTATGCAGTAACGAGCACGTAAAGCCAACAAACCGAGAGCTGGCCACCAGGAATAGAATGCTATATCCCTCAAACGCAGGGAGCACTGAGAATTTGATATGGCAGATTTTCGGAGAGGAAAAATGTCTCCACTTGATGAGAGATTCGGTCTAATTGCATATGCGAGATATTGGCGACATGACGATGGCAATGACTTTGTTTCTACCTTGAGGGTGTTAGAATGGTCCTTCACGGATGCTTTGTGTAGCAGGTTAGCAACAAACATAGAGTAGATACTCCGAGAGCACACAGAGAGTAATCGGAGGCATTGCGAGGTTTGTGCGTAGCGGAGGTTTCGAGGTCTCGTACTAATCGTACTGTACCTGCCGACCATACTGACTCTCAAGTATAGGAAGGAGAAACCGGTATCAGAGAGTTGAATGGGACTTCAGGAGAAAACGCAGCACCCGCACGCTTTGACTCGGAAAGCATTGGCAATCTCTCCATAATGCCCTTTTCCATTGATCGAACGATACGAACTTGTTTTGGTAGCTGGATGGAAAATGTTGGGCCTGAAGAGAAGTTGCTCTGTACTCAACTTGAAGAAATGACACAGGTCAACACAAAGGGCTGGGGTGGGCCCATAGCCGACCTGACTGAAACGAGCAAGCATGTACATGCTTGTCATCGTCAGGTAGGGACATGCTTCAGGTCTAGGGCTGGGGAGTACAGGGAAGAACGATGATCGTGATGAGGCCGCGATAGACGCTGATAAGCTTACAGTATAGACGCCGGGTAAGGTTCACAACTTCGCGCTCATCCGTGCTTGCTGTACTCCAATTCAGACTGTTCACCTTCTCTACCCCTTTTTGGTACTCCCGTTGTGCATTCATTTCACCTTTGAACTGATCCTGGGACAACGGCTGCGGCATGGGCTCACCTGACTCAGGCTCAAGATCAAGTTCACTCATCCCGCCTATATCGTCTCTCAGACTCTCATCATCATCATGCCCTCG
Organism: Marasmius tenuissimus; assembly: GCA_029532415.1. NCBI lineage: Eukaryota > Fungi > Basidiomycota > Agaricomycetes > Agaricales > Marasmiaceae > Marasmius > Marasmius tenuissimus. The sequence goes on along the minus strand of JAQOTA010000050.1, from coordinate 4,406,018 downwards.
CACTGGTCAAAGATAATACTTGTCACCCTTCTATCTCTCGCTAGAGCCTCATATTACAGCCTCATAACACCTAACTCGATCGCAACGACCGTGCTTGACGTTGAAGACCTTTTCACCCCCGTAGAATCACTGGAATTCATCTCTGAATTGGAGTTCACAATTTTTAAGCCATCCTCTCTTCCCAGGACACAGTGCAAGGATCAAAAGTCCCGCTTCTGTGACCATACAGTAAAGTAAGTTCTCATAAAATGCAAAGCGAACGGAAGAACGCGTCCTGACCCACGAATGTTGGAATTCACAGCGCGTACACGGGCTGCATCGACATTGAAGCGCGTTATCTATTCTTCTATTTCTTCGAATCGAGATCAGAGCCTGAAACGGACGATGTTATATTCTGGATCAACGGAGGTAATGCCGCCTGGCTGCTGTCTGGGTTTGCACGGCCTTGACCGGATCCTCTTTCTACGAGCAGGACCTGGAGGATCAGCAGGATTTGGGCTCTTCATAGAACTAGGTGCGACGTAATCGAATCAATGTATGGGGTAGCTTACTTACGAACCCCACTAGGACCATGCAGAATCCTCGATAGTCATGGTCCAAAGTTCCATCCCGAATCATGGAACTCGAAAGCTAACATTTTCTTTGTGGATCAACCTGTCGGAGTTGGCTTCTCTTACGCCGATTATGGGGAATCAGTCGTCAGTCAGATCGTTCTTGTGGACCTTCATGCTTACAACGTACTTCGATAGAGCACGACTGAAGAGGCCGCCAAAGACATTGCCGCATTCATCGCCATTTTCTTCGAGAACTTCAACCAGTTCAAAGGTCGACCATTTCACATGGCTGGGGAATCGTACGGGGTGAGCCAACATATGTTGGGTGCCAACTTCGATTTTGCTGCTGAAGACAGACAGGGTTATTAAATCCCACAATTCGCATCTGCTGTGTATGACCAGAACGCTGCTCTCGTCAGAGCAGGCCTGACTCCGGTCAATTTGAGCTCTACGATGATAGGCAAGCTGGTCGTACCCCTAAAGCGGCAATGTTATTGTTGTTGTAACTGATATCTTATCCCTTCGAACACAGGTAACCCAACAACTGACCCCTACACTATGCTCTGGTCCTACTATGACTTTGCATGTACACGAGCTACACTTCCGCCGATTCTTAGCATCGGGACATGCGTGCGAATGAAACAAACTGTGAGTTGGATTCGGTCGCGCGGGTATTTCAACTCAACGCTTCGACAGGTAGAAAGGTGTAAAAAGTGGACAAAAGCCGCCTGCCTTGACCAATACGACGCGATCGATCGTGGTGCCGCATTCAGTTGGTGCCAAGAACAGATCGCCGGACCTTTCCTTGCAACTGGTACGTCGTGAACGAACATTCCGTCCAAGATCGCTTCGTCTCACATAGATTCTCTACCATCTAAGGCCTCAATCCATACTACTATAGCGACCACTGTAATGGCACACTAGAGCAGGATCTTTGCTCTCCCGAGATGAAGTAAGATTGAAGCGTATCGTATTCTCCCGCCGACATTCCTCATGATAGACACGACCTAGACATGTCAACACATTCCTATCAAACCCCAAGGTTCGAAAACAGCTCGGTGTCGACTCACATCCCGGTCTCCCCGCCAACTTTAGCTTAATTGGCTGGAACGTCACGACCGCCTTCTCATCAACCCAGGACGCGCTCCACCCCTCCACTCCTCATGTCGCAGCACTACTCGAACGAGGCATCCGTACGCTTATATATGTGGGTACGTACGATTGGATATGTAACTGGGTCGGCAACGAGAGGTGGATGCTTGATCTGGAATGGAGCGGGGCTGAGGTATTCCGGAATGACGGGTCGAGAGAGTGGATTGTGGATGGTAAGGTCGCCGGGAAGGCCAGGGGCTCTGGATTACTTACTTTTGCGACTGTGGATGCAGCGGGACATATGGTGAGTTGGCTCAAGATCTATTATTCAAGGTCGATCTGAGATCTCGCGTTCGCAGGTTCCCTATTATAAACCGAGGGAGTCGCTTGAAATGGTGGTTCGTTGGATGCACGGAAAGGGGCTCTAGCGATGGGTGGTTTCAGACGGAAGAATGATCAACAGGTACTTGTTGAAGGCGATACTAGTTACTGAGTACATAGCGCTACATATGCATACATAATTGTGACAAACAGGTTCAAGTTATACATACCATTCCACAAGACGTCCGTCGAGTCCAGCATAGGGATGGTCAAAGACCATGCCGGCCATGGGTCCTTCGCGCCATATCCAATCGACACGAACACCCTTCACCTCACCCAGATCTCTCAACGTAGCCAAGACGTGGTCCGACTTCATTATCTGTAACCCTGGCTTGTCATCGATAGCCCCAAATTTGACCGAGAGAGCCTTGAGCCGCGGTCTCGCAGAGGCAAAGGCGATAATGGCATCGACATGGTCCGCCCCACAGCCGTCCAATACGAGCTCCTCGAGTGATGGGCATGGGATTGGTTCTGTCGCAAGGAGCCTGAGGAGTGGCTTCGCATCCGACCAGTAGACCACCTCGGAACCAGCATAAGCATCGCGTCTACCTTTCACGCGAAGGGAGAGAAGGAATGGAAGCAACTCGAGGGAACGCATAAGTCTCTGCGGATCACCCCAGAGGAAGTCACTACCAAGTGTCAAGTGCGTTAGGCTGGACCCGCATCTCAAAAACAGATCGTGGAAAGGCATTGTGGCGGCGGTGTCTCGTTCCATGTACCGATTCATGTCGACTACAAGACAAAAATGAGTAAGACGTGGAACTTCTAAACGCTGGAACGCCAATCGAAGACTGTCATGGAGGACACTGTAGGTGCCCTCTATTCGTGTTACAGAGAGATCGAGCGTTTTGAGACCAGGCAGGCTGGCTGTGGTGGTTAGGGCATGATCGGCGGAGCGTTCAAAGTTCACCTCGAGTCGGAGCACGGTCAAGGAGGGGCATAACATGCTGATCCTAGGGATGATGACGCCAGGGTCATTCCAAGTGAGGGGAGAGATAGAATGGAGTTCCGTTAAGGAAGGCCAGTTGAGCTTGAGACTCAGGAAGCCTTCCAGGTGTTCTGATGCCAAATGGACTAACCGAAGCGAATGTGACTGAGCGAGGAGGGCGGCAACGGGTGTACGCGCATCTTCTGGTGGTATGGCGTGGTCAAAAATGCGGTATATATCATCATTAAACAACAGTCCTCCCAGGAGATGTAAATTCTCCAACGCAGGCATTCCATTCCGAGTCAAATCCTCCAAAGTGCACCCAAACAACGTGGCCCCCATGGCACGACGAGAAAGGACTAGCGTTTGCAGCCTGTGGGAGTAGCGAGAGATGATGTTTGTGATTTCCGAGTAGCACTCGGCAATTGTATTTTGTGGGGAATTTGGCGAAGGAGGCGTCCCCAAGTAGGAACCAAAAGCAAGGGAGAAGCCAAGGGGCAACACTCCTGCTCTTTTCAGCCAGCTCTCGATACCTTCCCTCCGGGCACGTATGTAGATGAATAGCGACTCGTCCGGATAGTCAGGGTGAGACCGCGGAAGATAGATATGAAGGCGGTTCCAAAGCCTCGGCGTCTCGAGGGCAATTTTCCTCCACAAACGGCAGACGATAGTCAAGAGGAGGGGAGCGTCGTTCAGCGACCGACCTGGAAGATTGACCTTCAATAAGGATCTCGAATCACTTCCAACACCATTCTCTGGCAGGCATCGTACAAAGATTTCCCCCAAAACATCAGCTGGAAGTCTTCGGAAAGGTGATAGAAGTTGTCGATGTCGATCAATATAGGATTGTAGTTTGTCGCGCTCTGCCTGTAGCTTGGAAATCTCTTCCTTCAAAGCGTGGAGTCTCTGCTCGGGACCGCGAAGGAGAGCGCTGATCTCTGAACGCTCATCAACAGTCGGCGCGTAGTTTGTATCAAGAGCACGGGTGAAGGGCGAGGAGAACTCGGACGAATCCATGCTGTGAGGATTTCATATCAAGACAAAAGATTCATTCGCGGGACAGCGAGAGGCTCACCAGCAGGATGACTCGATTATACACAGTCTGTGCTCACCGTGATGAGTGTAAGATATTAAGCGCACTCAACGCTGTCACCTGCGTTGAATGATGATAGTCAACATGGAGTTCAAGAATGCCGATGAAGCGCCGGTGATGAACTCAAGTCGTAACGACCATCTCGAGGCTCGAGGCATCTCCGACAGAGGTGATGCTCAGCCTCACTTCATCGAGACTACTTAGCTTGATAGGCCTGGATCGGGTGCGTAATTTGCCTGTTTACATGGTGAAAATTAATCGGGAGTCGCGGCTTGAGCTCCTCAACGTATACGCAGTTGCAAGTTCAACACCGGAGAATTATGTACTACCCAATCGTTCTCATCACCCTAACGTCTTTGATATTCGATGGTCACTCCTGTCTGGCCTAAGCTTCGAGCCTGGTCGTATAAGCAAATATCCACATGAGAACAGGAACTAACGACGACTGTTACCGTTGAAGTTGCTGTGAATGAAGCACGTCGAAACTCAGTAAATGAGATGAAAATAAAAGCAGTATCGTTGACATCCCTAAGTTTAAATAGTCTACAGATGGGATAACAAGACCGATGTTCCCCCACCATGGCGCTTACCTCGATAATTCAACCATTTCGGCGGGCAGGCTCAACTTGGGTAATATCAATACTCTATATCGTTACATATAATCATCAGAAATACATTCAAGTTACACAAAACACGTACCAAAGAATCCGTCGAGTCCTGCATAGGGATGATCAAAGAAACCAACGGGTGTAAATCCTTCCTTCCATGTCCAATCAACATGAGCACCCTTCACCTCACGTAAATTCGCCAGCGTAGTCAAGACACGATCCGATTTCATTTTTTGCACATCTTTCTTGACGATAGTCCCAAAATCGACAGAAAGGACCTTGAGCCGAGGTCTCGCAGCGGAGAACGCGATGATGGCATCGACATGATCCGGTGCGCACCCGTCTACTTCAAGTTCCTCAAGCAGTGAGCATGAGGTTGGTTGCATAGCAAGGGCACTGAGGAGTGGTCTCGCGTCCGACAAGTAGTCCATCCCGGAGACGTGATAAATGCGCATCGCCTTCAAGTGAAGGGAGAGAAGAGAAGGTAGCAACTTGAGGGAGTGTAAGAGTCTCTCTGGCTCACCCGAGATGAAGTCACCACCAATCGTCAACTGTGTTATACCAGACCCGCATCTCGCGAGCAATCCATGGAACGGCATTATGTCGACTGTATCTCGTTCCATGCCATACCCGGTCTCAACTTCGGTCACCAAAGCAAAGCAATCCAGCCGCGGAACTTCCAAACACTGTAACGTCGCCTGGATACTGTCGTAGAGCATGCGATCGGAACCGTCGCCGTGCCGTGACAACGAGAGCTGGAGCGTCCTGAGATTTGGCAGACTGACCGGATTGATGAAATGATTGGCTGAGGGTTGAAAGTCTATCTCGAGGTGGAGGATGGTCAGCGAACGGCACAACGTGCCTATTCTGGGGATAATGTTTGCAGGATCATGATCATCAATGGGAGAGGTGATATGAAGTTCAGTAATGGAGGACCAGTTGACGTCGAGGTTCAAAAAGTCCCGTAAACGTTCAGATCCCAGATGGACTGACCGCAGCGATTGCGATTGAGCGAGAAGGGTGGCCACGGGCGTAGGTGCATCCGCTTCATCAAACAGGAGGCCTCCAAAAAGATGAACGGTCTCCAACACGGGCTTCTCGTTCCGAGTCAATTCCATCAAGGACTGCCAGTCGAACGGCAGTATGCCCGCCATACGACGGCAAAGAGCAAGCGTTTGCAGTTTGTGGGAGTAACGAGAGATGAGCTGCATAAAGTCTGCGGCCAAGTCAAAGCTCGCATCCTGCGAGGGGTCTGGCAAAGGTGCCATCCTTGAGGGGGAACCAAAGGTGAGGGACAATCTGACGGGCAATGCACCCGATCTGTCTAACCACCGCTTGACTCCTTCTTTCCGGGCCTTTATGAAAGCACAGAACGACTCCTCCGGAACTTCAGGATGAAACCTAGGAAGGTAGAAATGAAGGCCATTCCAAAGTCTCGGTGTCTCAAAGGCGATCTCCCTCCACGAACGGCAGATGATAGTCAATAGGAGGGGGGCGTCCTTCAACGACCGACCTGGATAATCGGCCTTCACCGAAGATATGGCATCTCTTCTGAATACATTCTTTGGAAGGCATTGTACAAAGACCTCTCTCCAAACATCAACTGGAAGTCTTCGGAAAGGTGATAGAAGCTGTCGGTGTCGATCAACGAAGGATCGAAGTTTGTCGCGCTCTGCCTGTAGCTTGGAGATCTCCTCCTCCAAGGTGTGGAGTCTCTGCTCGGGACTCTGAAGGAGAGTGCTGATCTTTAGACGTTCATCAGCGGTCGGCGCGTAGTTTGTATCAAGGACACGAGTGAAAGGTGAGGACAACTCGGATGAATCCATTCTATGAGGATTTATGAATACAAAAGATGCGTACTCAGGACAGAGAGAGACTTACCAGCAAAATGACTCGAACACGCTCAATATCGCCACCGTGATGAGTGCAAGACAGTAAGCGCACTCAACGCTGTGTTGAGACTAGAGAGTGATGGTTGACATGTGACATCTTGAACGCCAATGAAGCGCCGGTGATGAACTCAATCCAAATTCGTAACCACCTTCTCCGAGAAGATTCTCGGCCCCAAATCTTCATCTATGGCTGGCAGAGCGAGAAGATAGCTAGATGAGCTCGTTCAGGTGCGCGATTTGTATGCCTGAAAAGTTGAATCATAACAATCTGACCGTCGTAAAGATCGACGAACTCCCCAGCTACAAAAGTACCATGTCCTACTCAATCCTCCTCACCGCCGGAATTACTTTTCTGGCCTCTCTTCTCATTTGCCGAGCCATTATGTCTCCTTCTGCCTCGAGACTTGAACCCGGTTCTATTTGCAAACAGCTACTCAAAACCAGGAAAGCGCAACCGTTACCAGCAGGGTTGAAGAAATTATCTCTCGACGGAAGAGAAGGTGAACTCGAAGTTATCGCGAACGAAGACACGTCGGACGTATCTGGGAGGCGGAAAAAAGCACCATTGTTGATGATTCACGGAGCGATGGGAAGTGCACGATGCTACGAGCGGTGGGCCGCGTAATTCGCGACTGAGGGGAGGACAGTTTATGCCCTTTCGAAAGGGCAGAGGTGTGTTTACAGCAATTCGGTAGTTATCTCTAGTTGATCTCATAACAAAGTGCGTAGGTCATGGACAGTCTCATCGACCAGAAGCGTTCAACCGCGTTCAACCTCAAGACGATGAAAGAATTCAGCTCGGACACCGAAGCCGTCGTTAAGCACATCAGGAGCACGTCGAATCTCTCTTCAATACTCGTCGGACACTCGAATGGGGGTGGCCAATGCCAATCCTCGGTCTCAGCTCTTCCTCCTAACACGTTCTCGGGTCTCGTTCACCTCGCACCCTCGCCTCCCACAGGAAACCTATCCATATTCCTAGCGTGGCTTCGTCTCGATTGGCTCTTCGTGCCTCGGGCAATATGGCACAAGGGAGACATAATGAACCCGGTTTCAATACCCGAGTTGGTCAGAAAGGCGTTCTTCTGCGACGGATACGGACGTGGAGACAACTCAGGCGAGCTGATGGAAAAGTTTGTTGAGGTCGACGATGTGAGTTATTTTGTACGACGTGTCATCTTCGCGGAAACTAACGCTTGTTCATGTTTGCTAGGTGAAGAAGGTACATGTTATCAGTGCGAGTGAGGACCGTTTGGTGACGCCTTCAATAGTACTTAGAGGATTGTGTAGTTGACGTGTATAGGTGTTCTTGGGATATTGTCAAAGGAGCTGGTACGTGTTCTGGCTTCCTCCTTCAGGCCGTACAATCTCACAGCTGTTTTCAAAGCTCATATAGGTCACCATCTGTTGTGGGATCATTAATGGGGAGAGGGAGCAAGGCATTTGGAGGCGAAGCTGCCCGAGTGGGGGTTGTAACAGGTTGTAACCTGCCCTATTTACCTCTCATGGAAGGCCAATGACCCGGTAAACAGGGTCTCCCGTCGCAATTACACAGCCGAGTGGCGAGTGAGACTTTGAAGTCGTTGACAGTACCTTGTGGCTATCTTTCAAGGCGCTACGGGCCCTCCGACGTTGGTTGTGGCGTTTTTGGTGGTGTGCGGCAAGTGAGGAGATTGGCGATCTTATCTTATCTCCTGTACGTAGTTTGCTGACAAGTGGTCAGCCAGTGAGACCGGCAAGCCCAAACCCGCGAAACAATGTTCTCGTCCACCATGATCATCGACGATGCTCCCTGAAGTACTCAGTATCTGACTCCAAAAAATAGTAAGTATCTGGATTATTGCCCTTGTGCTGTCGCGCTTAAACCGGAAAATTAGATCAATGACATTCGGGCTGTGGTACGGGGCAGATCGGGTGCCGATGAGGTATAAAAGGGACGACTAGGTGCTGGAGAACTAGATCATCTCGCACGTGGACTCACTCGATACCATCATACACACAACAGACAGCATACAACGCCGCTCATAATACACTTATGTCTTCGCCCTCATCTCAACGACTACCGATCGCGGTTGCTGTTACTCTAACCGTGTTGGGAACACTCACATATCTATCCGTACTACCCGGTCTTCGTAAAGGCCCTGGACCTGTTGGGAAACGACTTCGTAAGACACGCGTGGAGAGACCTTTACCAGAAGGTTTAAAGAGAGTATTCGCCAATGGGGTCAATGGAGGGAAGATTGAGCTCATAACAAATGCGGGTGAAGTGGAGGGAGACCAGGCACCACTCTTAATGGTACACGGTGGCATGGGAAGCGCGAGATGCTACGACTTATGGGCAGAGCACCTCGCTCAGAAAGGGAGGAGGGTTTATTGTATCTCTTTGAGTGGTGCGTACGCGTTGATGGCACCGCGTTTGATGGTTTTGACGCGTTTTATATGCAGGTCACGGACACACCCACCGCCCTGAAAACTTCAACGCAATGCCCGTTGGTGACTTTGCACAGGACATCCTCTCCGCCGTCCGGTATATCTCCTCATTACACCCCAACACACCAGCGCCCGTACTCATAGGTCACTCGGCTGGCGGTGGGCTATCTCAGTACACTGTAGCCAATGCTCCCCCAAATACGTTCTCTGGCGTCATCCTGCTCGCGCCCTTCCCTAGTACGGGTGGATTCCCGGTGTACCAAGCGTGGCTGGGCTCCGATTGGATATTCATGCCGAGATTCTTCTGGCAGGGGGCCGATTCAATGAGCCCTCTATCATCGCCCGGGCTGGTAAAACGAGTATTCTTCAGTGATGCGTATAAGGACGAAGACGCCCAAAGATTTTTCGAGCAGATGAATTCGGAAGAGAGTGCAGGTTGGCCGGGGAGTATGATGGGGAAGTTCGCGGATAGCGAAGAGGTGAATCTCCGTCTCTTGCCTTACAGCATTGTGTCCCGTTAACGCTTGATTGGACAGGTCAAAGCGAAAGTGGATGGGAATGTTCATATCATCAGCGCAAGCCACGATAGGTTGATGACCCCCTCGATTATGGAGAAGCTCGTGAAGTTGTATGGGTGCTCGACGGATGTTGTTCAAGGATCAGGTTTGTCTGACACTCCTGTGTTCCGTTTTTTGATTGCTCACCTATCTCGCGATTAGGACATCATATGATGTTTGACTACCAATGGCAGGAGGCCGTCCAGCTCGTAGAGACAAAACTACAAGTCTGGAGCCTTTAAAGCCACATGATGTGCTCCGGCCACTTCTCACCTCTCACTTTCACCAAAACCTACCTCAAGATTATTTATATATGGTAACTTGTCTCTGTTGTTAATATTGAGATATAATCTACATCCACTCATCTTTCGTTGGGACTATAATACGCTTAGGTACCTACATGATAGACGGACTCCAGCTGGCCGAGAACGCGTCAGTGAAACCACAAATGGAGAATAGACGTGGATATGGTACACGAGGGAAAGGGAGGGAAGAAAACCACACTTTGAACGTTTATCAAGAACGAATTCTCTCCGCAAAAGCTGAGGTTCGTACATTCGAGAGGAGAGAGAGATATTAGGAAGGCGAAGGAATCAAAGTGCAAGATAAAGAACCCCACGATCTGAATCTTCTCATGTATTCAGATCACGGGCCTCGAGAACGGCCGCTTAAGCGCCCTTGACGCGTTGACAATTGAATTCAGGCTTTCCTTCACGCGTCCATCGAACTCTACATTCATCTCATATCCTTGTCGAGGGAAAACGGAAAATGGAGCACGCGATTGCAAATTCGGGATTTGGATCAGGGTTGCAGGAGGTTTGGCTGGCTTTGTCATATCCGAGTAGTCCAGGCGGCTTCACTGGTGACCCCCACCACCCTGCAGCCATCTTCATCTCCTTTTCATCGTTGATCACTCTCTACGCAAAAATCTGGACTTGTGCCATTTCGCTTCATTTCAAAACAAGACATGGAGATTGAAGAGCCAGGTTAATATCTTCGGATTCGACGAACCATACCTGAGACTCTACGAAAGAGACGAGTATACGTGCTACTTGAAGGGTCGGCACCATAACCGGGTTTCCGACGACAAGAGGCTCAAAGACTCTGGACGAGCTGCTGTTCAAGTGACCCTGGAAACAGAAGAATCACGGGGAGTATGGGAAGACCCCGATGCCTTTCGGTATTACCAAGTAATACGGTTCTTCAAATCGTTGGAGGGTTTCTACAAGGTGAGCACCATCCAACACATATTTACGCTGGATGGTCTGCTCATATACCATTATTTGCGTAGGGTACACTCGACTTGACCGGACGGCATCAGCATGTAAGTCCCCCAGCCTCTTCGCTATCGATGTCCTGATTGACGACGGATGTGATAACGTCGAAAGCGCTTGGACGACCTGCTATCCACCTTCTCCGAGTTCTCGGTCGATTTCAATGCCATCCGCGCAACGGCTAAAATCGAGGAATATCGGGACAGGGACGGGACGGGAAAAGTCACAGGCAAGACTACCATCCAATTTGTCATAACCGACGCGGAGCTCTGGAAGAGCTGCCGACTGAAGTGGAAGCTTCCGCGAATTGTGAGTTTTACGCAGCTTGAGAGGCATATCGGTACGACTCACTGCTCGACCCGAATGCTAACTTTTCTTGCTGACAATGAATCACAGCACAGCTCGCGAAGGTGGTGCACGATGCTGGAGGAAAAGCGAAATCACAGAAGCTACGTCTGACAGACATGCCCCAAGAGGTGCTCGACCTCATATTTTCCGTGGCGGAACTTGGTCAAACGAGACTGCTGGCATCAACCTGCAAGCTTCTGAAGAATGTTGGGACACCACATCTCTACCATGTACGTTTGGGTACATCCCCAGCTCTTTTATCATGAAATTTGATCTCTTTCACGTAGACCCGGTCCTTGGACTTGCATCTCGCGAAACATGAACACATTCTGAAGATGATCAGCAAACCACCAACCCCTAAGTTTTTGAACGCACTGGCCAGTGCTCAGGCTAGAAGGCTCATTCATCTCGTCAATTTTCTCATCTCGAGACCTGGCCTTGCGAAGGCCGTAGAAAATCTCGATATGACGGACCATTGGAAGATGGATGGTCGCAGAGTCCCCGCTATTCGACCCTACTGGGACCACCCGGCATTTTATGCGCACGTCAACCGGTCACTCAACACTTTCCTTGCGTCGTGCACTGGCCTCGCTTGCCTGTCGATCAGTCATTTCGCCGTTAGCAGCGACTGGCTTCGTACCATATCTCAGTTGCCAAAGCTTCACACAGTCCGTTTTCATTGTGCTTGCATCAACGACGAATCCGTAGAAGAAGCCATTCTCAGCGATCGCATCCCTCCCTCACCCCAAGTTCTCAATCTTCAATGGTATGAACCACGATACCACGAGGAAGAAGGTGCGGACGAAGATGAACCACCGTCTCGCGAATCCGGTGCCCTTGGTCTCTGGCACACTCTCCTCCTCTTCCCTAACCTTATCACCTTCAATCACCACCTTCCTCGTGCTGATGGTAGCCTTTGCACCCAAGCCGTTACTGATCGTTGTAACATGTTCGCCGAAGGGCTCAGGAGACTCAGCATCGACGTCGTTTGGGTGTTTGTCGACGGGGTGTCGAGGTGGATCAATGAAGCGGCATTGAGGAGTATGAAGCCGTGTACGCTGACGCATTCGAAGCTGCGTACGGATCGTCCAATCTCGGACGCGACAATCATTCGTTTGTTGGAGGCTGTACAACAGGCGCCACTTGAGGTACTTGCTATAGAGGGTCTGAAGGAAGGGTCGCTCGGGCTTTTTGAGCGCATCCCGACACTGTTTCCGGATCTCATAGGTCTTACGCTGATTCGGAGGGAAAACAGACTTCAACGGAATACGAAGTTGGCTACATGGCCACACCAAAGTGGAGAATACGCGACGAGATTCCAGGGATTCAAGAAACTGAAGTACTTCGGGTGGAATTATCGCATCTCGCTCGAAGAATCCACACCATGCGGTTTGGTTGGATTTGAAGCTTCCGCTCTTGAGGCGAGTGAGAAGAGTACTAAAAGGAAGGGGAAGAAGAAGGGGAGGAGACACGGCCACGACAATGATGATGATCACGACTCAGATTATGACTGGTCGTGGCTGCATGGCCTTCACGACGATGATTACTTTTCGGACGCACCAAATCTCGCATTACCATTCGCGTCTTATTGCCCGACCCTTGAAACCATGTGTCTGGAGGACAGGTCCCGGGAGTATTTTATGGTCACGAGGGGAGAGCATGGTGAAGTGACTGTAAAGCAGCATTCCTATGATGAGACACGGCTTACAACCGAGAGAGATTGGAATCCAACGGGCTATCACGATGGGTGGAGACCTATTTTACCAGAATCCACTTGAGAAAGGGATCGGGATGTATCTTTTTGGGTCGTAGGGTATCTTAGGGTATTTTAATTCGCAGCCATATCTCGTGTAAACCGTGAAATGCGCTCGCCCTCAGAGCTTCATATTCTGCACCCACAACCACCTATACTCCACAATCATGTCAATCCCTTCCGTAACCTTTTGGACGGGTATTTGACCAGCGAATGTCTCAAGATACGCAGTCCCTCATAAGCTACGCCTACTTAGCTCGATAGCACTGGTCCTCTGAAATTCAGGATGATGGATGCTTATGAGCATCCGACGTGGGAAGTGCGGCCCGGGCTTGAGGTACCCTCTTCCCGAACGTCCATGTAAATAAATACCACCATCACCCTCTCGAACCGCTCTCTCTTTCCTCTCGGAACCTGCCATGAACAAGGATACCAAGGCCGTCGCCCCCGCAAGTCAGATTGCTGGCACCGCATCAGAATTCACCAAAGCATACACCGCAAAGATACTCAATACCGATCAACAGCCTGAAGCTACCTTCGGCTACTTCGTCATGTCCAGGATGAGAATATGCGAGGTATCGCTGCTCAATAACGCAGAGGAGCCGAAAAGGCAGGAAATGAGGGTGGTTTATGGGATTAGGGTGGAGAAAGGTGCGTTTTCAAGAACGTCTGGGTCGAGGAGAATGCATCGCGAGCTAACTATTTCCCTCCAACTTCGTCAACTCAAGACATGGTAAATGAAATGGGCAACCTACATGGCGGTTGCTCATCATACTTGGTTGACATGTACGGACAGTATCAGACTCCAAATGTGACCTTCACTCATTCAACGAATTCTTCTTGCAGGTGCTCGGGGTACTCGATATCAGCCCACATTGTACAGACTACAGGGAAACCAGAACAACAACAACACGTTTCGCAGGCAATCAACACCGTGTATCATTCACCAGCGCAAGTGTGCGTATGGGTTTAGTTGCCTTTGCATCATCACTGATCTCGGGCTTCCGTCTCACATAGGGGCGACGAGCTGAGAATAGTCAACACAACTGTGTCAATAGGGAAACGCGCCTTGACAGCGAGAACAGAGGTAAGCATTCACTCAATCCCGATGAATGTGTCCAAGAGCTGATTTAGCGCGTTCGTTTGGCTTTATGGAAGATATGGAACGACACACATCATCGACTCGTGGTCTCTGGAACGCAGATCGCTATGTTCCCTTCTCCTATGCCTACGAAGTCGAAGATATGAATCGCCATGTAGCGGAATATTCGACAATCCACTCAAAGGAAATAATATGCTGACGATCCAAATGGAACGTCGACACGTCTGTCTGCCTACGCCGCACTAGGTTGTCTGAGGAATGCACGAAGAGACGGAATGAATAATATATCAACTGAATCATTCCGAGATCCAGAACCACAAGAGGACATAGCTCCCATCTATACAGCGAGGTTTTCTACTACAGGTGGGCGATCACAGCTGCGAGCCTTTCTCCGAGTTCGAGTGATTCCTGCGAATCTTCGGTCTAATCTCCTGTTCCATGGTCCACCAAAACTTAACCATCCACCTGCTGTCAACAGCGTAACCCTCTAACAAGCCTTGAAGGCTCTCCAAACCGTCGATCTTGTACCAGTTGTCGATGACTAGCTGAATTGTAGGCTCGGGAATGAAGAATCCTGGAGTGAACCAACCTCCTTCGTTCCCGATTCTTTCATAGAACAGCTCCAAATCCAACTTGACAAGTCGTTCTCTAATGAGTTGTTGTTGAGTGGGTATTAAAGCCGAACGGCTGTCGGTCACTGGGGGCGTTGGGTCGAGCCGCTTGGGTTGCGCGGATTCGATATGACTGTTGCCTTGATACATGAATAACAAGTGAGCAATTAAGGGATGGGTGGAGAGACAGCAAGCCTGAGCGAGCACGAAGTCGGGAGTCGCCTGGCAAGCCCTTATCTATACTTTTGAAGAGGGAGATGCTTCCTCCCGGAGGCTCGTGAGTGCGAGTCTGCCTCGGAGGTCTGCGTGACAACGACACGCGGTATTCCTCGGCGAGCAGGTGGAGGTAGGTAGTTACGAGTTAGAAAAAGTTTTATAAAAGCAAAAACTGTACAGGACCTGGCCAACGTGGGGATCGAACCCAAGACCTTCGCGTTATTAGCACGACGCTCTAACCAACTGAGCTAGTCGGCCGTAGCAATATGACCAAAGAGGTGCCTGTAGACAGTTGAGGCTATAGCAAATACTTCGAGCCTTATACCAGCCCTACGCACAGAACAGTATTATGACTAGGTCTGTAACCGACCCCCACAAGAAACGTCGTCAGTCGACACTTGCTCATTATTGATTCATGGGCCTGTCACAAGTCTATAGTGTGATGGGGATATCTGTATATTCCAGCTCCCTGCTGTTGATCTGAGTACGGTTGACTGCCACTCTCTTGCGCAAACATCTATGGGTCTCCGTCTGCGGACCAATTAAAGAGTGTCATGTGCAGCGACGTGGTGGTCATCAAAAAAATTCGGGCAGACTTCGAGACCAGGGCTGTGAACGACCGAGATGAAGACGACTTCTCAGACCTGAGTTGAACATGACGCGTGAGCGCTAGGTGGCGCGTCGGAGATTATTTGCGGCCTACTCGTATACGATGAAGCTTCAATACAGAAAAAAAAAGATACAACACGAACTCTTCGTACTAACCCTGCGAGGGGGCAGGAGCCGGTGGAGGAACCTTCCAGTACCCGCTCGGCACGAATCCTCTGAACAACGTCCCCACCGCGCGTCTCGCTCGTGCTCTCAATTCCCCTATTTGACCTTGACCTTCTTGGTCTCGGTCTTCTCCCTCCTGTCCCTGCCCCTGCCCGCCCAAATCATAACCCATCCCCAATCCTTTCGCGATTGTTCGCACCTCTTCATCTTCCCGTACCCACGCACCCTGCTGCCTCTCTCTAGCCCACACAGAGGTAGAATTTTGTTCAGTGCCGCTAGCACCAATCCTGGCGAATGCACCTCGAGCGAGCCGAATCAACTGCACTCGATTCACCAGGTCGTGCATAATCGTCAACGCGGGTGGTAATTCCACCTCGTCCGTCTTCGCCGCGGATGGATTATTAGGGTTGTACGTGTTGAGCACATCTTGCGTGATGGGTGGTGGTGAGGGTGGGAGTAAAAAGTGTATCGTGAGAGGCAGGAAGAGGAAAAGGAGCTGGCGGAAGAAGGTTAGGGTGTCGTACCACTGGAACAAGAGCACGGTGATCGTCAGAGGACTCGAGGACGTGAGAGTAGCACACGATACTCACCATGACTGGGTTAGGTTCTCTCCCATCACGAGGAATGGATATTCCCACTGTGGATATCCAATATGCCTCACCGGCAGCGACAGTGACGAGCAATCCGATCGCGAATGAACGGTATCGTTCGAGTGAAGTGGAGCGTATCGTAATCAGCTATGCACGCAGACCACCGTCAACATGACAATTGTGAAAGAAAAAAGAAGGGGGACGCACCCCAAGTATCGCAGCCTCCCTCAAATACTCCAATACCACCCCTGTTCCGGTGTAAAGCGCGAAATCGAAAAAGGTCCAGCAGAAATCACAGGTAGACAGCGCCTCGTGGCCGAATTTGACGTATAGCACTCTCATCTCTGCCGATGCCAACCTCTTCAAGAGTCGTTCTATCTGTTCCGGCAAGGTCCCGTCCTCTGAAGCGACAAGTAGAAGGCTTCGAATGGCATCTGCGGGTGTACCCAAGCTGAGATTCAACAGGCTGAATATGTTGGGTGGCGAAAGGAGAATCAACCGGTGAAGGATGAAGAGAGTGTGGAACAGTAGAAGGTTGGTGTTGATCGTTCTGAGAATCGTCTTTGGGTGGGTATACCGTCGACTGGAAGCTTTGAAGAGGAATGGTATATTGAGATTGAATGTGGGTATGTTGGGGAACAGAAAGAACCAGGAGAGGACTGTTACAGCGGCAGTTGTGAGGAAAACGGCAAGTGACGAAGTCCCTTCCGTCTGTGGTGGCATCATAATGATACTTTTGGATGCGACTTCATACAAATCTTGAAGGAGAACATTAGAAGTGATTCTATTTTCATAGCAAGCGACTCACCAAGTAAATTGGGCTTCTATAGTGGTGGAAACAGGTGGCTCGGTTTGCGTGAAGATGACGGTTGAGAACACGTCGCGTCACACTGACACTGACAGTGGGACTCAATCTCCGAAGGCACGTGCAAGGCAGACTCTTCCGCCGCGCCGAGACCTGGCGTCTCTGAACGGCTTTCTCCTCAACACTCATAGTCTCACTCGGTCCCATAAGCTCATCTACAACGAGGACCCGAATCGCTGGATAAAATCTATTGACGTATCAACGACCCCAACGTCGCGTTCATCACAGCACAACACTTCTGAAGGAAAACAATGGAAGGCTGGAGTGGAAAATACGTCGACCCAAGGAAAGCAGCTAACAGCTGGAGACCGAAGTCTGGGGTAAACCCTTTTATTCATTTCAACCGTAAAAGTCGAGAGTTTCTAACTATGTATCTCAGTCAATGTCCCCAGGCCTTCGACGCGCACGCCAACCTTTTCTTGTCAGAAACATAATAACAGGTCTCGTCTTGGGCTCGTTCGCGGTCGGTGTATACACCTACTCCATTCGCGCGGTTCGACAGGACGACTTCGATGACCTGGATGACGAAGCGAAAGCTAAAATTGAAAAAGAGAGGCTGGAAAGAGAACGAGAACGGATTGTTATGGGTGCCCTCAGCGTCGACGAAGAAAAAGAGGCGATGGACAAGGCAGCTGGTGTGGTGGTTGACAGGGTTAGGGAGCTCGGAACGACTCCGACAACGTTGGGAGATATGGATGTGGCACGGTCTATCGTGGATGAAATAGTGACGGAGCACGTACCGAAGACAGCTCCTTCTTCGACCAAAGGTCTACTCGTTGGCTCACGGCTGGACACACGTTTTCCGTGGTTACTAGATCCCGTTGGGAAGACGATGGTATGGGGTGCTCCACCGGTTGACCGCCTGGGGTCAGCGTGGCAGAGAAGGCCGTAAATTCGCACGCAATGGAAAGAAGCAACGCAATGTTCTGTGGATGTTCTATCGCCGCTATCATATTGAGCCATGTAATTACCCGACAATATTCGCCCTTCTATTCTCCACTCTCCATGTGTCGGCTTTGATTGTCTGAGCGAAAAGGTGTTTGGATTGCACGATAACAACGACAGCGAGACAGCATTTACGACATAAAACATGATGTGGAGAGGAAAAAACGGAACGAGTGACCAGGCATGCACAAGAATTGCAATGAACAGAAGACACAGACAATGAATGTTGAGGTTCGTGAACGTAGCGAAAGAACGACGTGCTTGGAAAATAAAGATAGAATCCATGAAGTGGAGATTGTTGGGGTATTGCTTCAGTGATCAATGGAGAATGAAGTAGAAAACAACCAGAAAAATATGCAAAGAACTCGGGACCAGCTAGAAGACGAGACCGTCCAGACTGAAAGCTGAGCCTACCTCAGCCCAACCTCACACCCTCCAAACTCCTCACCAGTGCATCCACATTCCCCAGCATGGTGCCCAAAATAGCCGTCTTCTCCTTTGTAGTCCTAGTCTGTTTCGGTCGCTGATTCTGACTCGAACTGGGACTCGAACTCGAACTCGGCCTTCCCTCATCAGGGAAGAAACTCTTCTTCTGAGGGGATTGAACCTCGAAATCCCAAAACGCATCTTCCTTCTTGCGTTCTCTCTCCTCCCTCTCCGCCCTTTCCCGCTCAGCGTCCTCAACGTCATTCAGACTGGACGTCCTCCCCAATACAAGCCCAGACCCACTCCTCCTCGTCTCCCCGCGTCTCGAATTAGACGGTACACCAATCACGCTCTCACTCCCAGCCTTCTTCATCTTAACCCCCATCTTCCCCGCAGCAGCAGCTGGCGTCTTCGCAAACGTCGAATTAGTAACACCCAATTTCGGAACAGGAATAGGCGTAGCAGGTCCATCCGCAGTCCTCGTACGCCTATGTTTAGGCGCAGGAGTCGCAGGAACAAAGTCCAAGTAAGCCTGAGGTTGCGGTTGCGGTATCGGTGGCAACGGCGGCGTCTGTTGTCCAGGCCTTCCCAACCCAATCCCTCCGGGCCCCGTCCCAGCAGTCAACCGAGGCTTCGCAGGCGTACCGCTCCTCCTACGACTCTGACTCTCCCTCTTCCGTTCCTCCTCCTTCTCAGTAGTCACATCTTCCTCTTCAGATAACACCTTTGAATGCTTCCTGGGCGAGCTATGCACACTCGAAGGCGCAGTAGACGTCTCACTACCTTCCGAGGTAATAGAGAACCCAGAAGCAGCAGAGCTCCCGGATACCGATCGACTAGATGGTCCTGAGGCCGCCCCTCCTGCTTGAATACGAACACCATCATGCGAAGAAACCCCAGATCCCGACCTCGAATGTGTTTTCGCGGAAGTTACTCTCGAGTTGGGTATCGTGCTCGTGCTGAACGTGCCTCCGGAGCTTCCAGATGAGAACGTATAAGCTGAGCTCCCATAACGTGATATAGGTGTCGGAGGTCTGTCAGGGCGACCAAGCGTACTGATATGCGTGTTCAAGCCTGCATTCGGGTTCGAGTTGGGAGTGTTCGACGTGGGTAGAGGAGGTTCGCGGTGAGGTAAGTAGGTTTTTTTCGCATTCGGGTTCGCAGACCTCGTACCGCGAGGATTCGAGTGCGTGGATGACGTCCGTATGTGGGATTTTTTGAAAGGTGTCGAGGGAACGGGAGAAGGCGTAGATGAGGAAGGCGTGGACAGGGAAGAGTCTATAGTTTGACTCTGTGAACGATTGTGGAGGTTGCGAGAAACAGGGTAGGATGGAGTTGAGTGAGATTGGGTTTCTTCGCCGACCGAGAGCTTCCTAGGCGATGTTGGTGTTCCGAACGATGATTGGGTGGGGGAAGATGGTAGCGAAGAAATTGGGATATCGGCGGCTGATTCAGGGAGGCCAGTGAACTTGGGTGATGTTTCGTCGAGAAGGTAGAAGTAGAGGAACTCAAGGCATTTCATCCTGGGAGAGTACGGGTTTATGAGGACCGCTGGGGCGACAATGTAAATCACAGAAACACACCTTACACCCCTCCCACTTCCCTTACGTTTCAGTATCTTCACAACGGCCTGAAGGCCCTGGACCTCTTCAAAATTCCTGAGTGGATCGACGCCTTCCACGCTCTCGAGTTGCTGACCGTCCAAAGACGGAGATGGGACCAGAATACAGAGAAGGGTGTCCAAGACTAGTCCAGTCAGAGTATTGGAACTTGTTGTCTCTGGACGGGAGGAAGTACTGGGGGATGAGCTCTCTTGAGAGGATGGAGAAAGGTAGCGAGAGACCAGAAGAAGGTCCACGATAACCTGCAAACGAGCCATCCCAATTTCATGAGACCCAAGGCAAACGCCACATTTATTAAGGGCAACTCACTTCAAGCCCACTTTTCTTGCCTATCCATTCCTTGCTTGCTTGATGGTTCAAGACAAGAGCCTGAACCAAGGACGCTGACAGCGTCAGAGCCTTACATATGTTGTGAGCCTCTCGTTTCTGTTTATCCTCAGACGAACGAGCGTCACGTCCGGGCATGGAACTGGTGCCTTCCGAAGACATGGAGACGTGTCGCAAATTTTCACAGTGATCCTCGTTGGTGGTCGCGCAAGGTGGTGAGTCCTCAGATGCAAGATTGTCTATGAGTTTCTCGTCAGAGCAGTGGAAAAGGGAACATCCAGAAAGTGAAACTGACCCAAAACTACCCCTTCAGCGACCAACTGTTGCAGCCGGGTGTTGCACGTTGAGATGAACGGAAGAAGGTGACATGGGACTATCGAAAGAAAGACATGGTCTCTTCAGCTCATGACCGCATTAGGGACGAATACGGAAATTTGCGCACCATTACACTCAAAGGTAGCTTGTAGAGCCAAAAAATAATCCAGCTCAGTACTTCCATCCCAATCATCCCTAAGTTTCCCTTTCTCTTTCCGCAAGCATGCTTGTACAAACAGGGATTCGAGTTTCCGTAACGACTGGACTTTCTTTTCAATCGGAAGCCGAGGAGAGATAATCTGGTCTAGGGCGTCTTGGATAGCGGATTTGATATGCTGGAGTGTGTTGCATCGTGGCGAGTCGTTCATCTCCGGCCGTGCTGGAGTTGGGAAGGTGTATATCTAATCTCCAACTACCCTGTCGTATCAAAGGTTGGAAAACAAGTCAGAACGAAGCCAGAATGAGGAAGACAGCAGGCAGACAGCGGCCCTGACACAAACCAAACACGTTGTTTCCATGCGCCTCTTATCCGTCATGTGACCGCTGTGTAATTAGCCTTCCGGCACGGCAATTTCTCCAGGAATGCTCGTTCATCCGGCAAAATGTCGACATCGATTTCGCGATTATTTCGACCATCCTCACTAAGCAAGTAGGCGCAACACTGAGTAAGGAGCTCTACTCTGCTTTCTCTCAGATATATAGGCTGTAGAGCTCGAACTGGAGAATCAATGTTCTCGTATTCATCCTGGCCACCCAACTTGACACCTTCTCAACGCGAAGAATTACACAAGTCAGCTACAACATGGGCTCTTAGTCGAGGTCTATGCTATCTTCCTCCACCTTCACCTGGCGCACCGTCTTCAACAGTAGTAAACCCACCTCCTGCAGCGGCGATACATGCTCCGATATCCCTCCTTCCAACTCCTTTCCCCCGGGCATTGTTTCTGTCGGCACAGCGGTTGCAATCGGTTTACAATGTTCTTTACTCGCGCGTAGCGACGGATACCGAGTTTCTAGATCGTTACATGGGATGCGAGAGTGAAGAGGGTGTAGGGAGGGTCGATAGTTTCACCGGAAAGCTATGGGAAGGATGGAAGGCTGTAAGGGAAGAAGGAGGATACGAACGACAGGCGAGTCGCCACTCCGTACTTCTATGTTGACAAGGTCCTCAATCTCTGTTTAGCCCCTTCACCTTGGTCTATTTCGATCCGATTACCTCCTTCATACTTCATCCGACGGTTCCCATTCACTCAAGCAAGTGGAATTCAATACGATATCGTCCTCTTTTGGGCCGCTGAGTGAGCGAGTTGCCGGTCTACACAGGTTGGTTTCGTTCTTCGTTTCATTTCTACCTTACTCATACATTTTTCTTCCCCAGACATCTTGCTGCATCTACGTCCTACTACGATGCCTCGCCCCTACTAAACGACAAGGACCGCTTCCCCGAGAATGAGACCACGAAAGGTTTGGTCGAAGGATTGGCCGCAAGCCACAAAGCGTATGGCGCTGCGAACGCACAAATCTTGTTTGTTGTTCAGCCGAACGAGAGAAACGTATTCGATCAACGATGGTTAGAGTACGAATTACTGGAAAGGTCTTGACTTTCCCGTATGTCATTTTTTAACCGCTCACGCGTTTGTTCGTCAGACACTCAATCAAAGTCATCCGACGGACCCTTGATGAGCTGGCCACGGACGCCAAAATCGATCCAACCACTCATGCTCTCCTCATCTCCCATTCTGTAGCGTCAAGTTCCGCTCCCATAGAAATATCCACGATCTACTTCCGCGCTTGTTATACTCCCAATGACTTCCCCACACCTTCGCACTACGAGACGCGATTCCTTCTTGAACGTTCACGAGCGATCAAATGTCCCAGTCTTCCATTACAATTAGCCGGTGGGAAGAAAGTCCAAGAAGTACTCACCAGACCCGGCGTACTCGAACACTTCCTCCCAGACGTCGATCATTCCGTTCTGGAGGAACTCAGGGGGACGTTCATGGGGATGTACTCGCTCGACCTGGACATATCAGACGGCCAAACCTTTCCGAAGACTCGTGCCAACCACCTCAACTTGGTCCTCAAACCACAACGCGAAGGTGGGGGGAATAATGTCTACAAAGAAGATATCCCCGCGTTTCTTGATTCTCTCGCCGCTGTGTCGAGTTCCTCCATCCATTCTGAGTCGAAAGCTTGGATAGCTATGGAACTTATTCAGACGCCTCCGGATGTAGGTGGCTATCTCGTTCGATCACCTCCTCCTGGTAGTACCAAGGAAGAGATCGAGGCTGGCCGGGGAGGGACGCAGGCGGAGATCATCTCTGAGTTGGGGATATTTGGGTATTCGCTATTCGGACTCATCGACGGTAAGAAGAAGATCGAGGCGGAGAAGACTATCGGATGGCTGGTTCGGACCAAAGGAAAGGAAAGTAATGAAGGAGGTGTTGCGACAGGGTTTTCGGTTTTGGATAGTTTACTTCTGGTTGATTGATCTGTACACACTACTGTATCATTATGGTACTTACTTAAGAGGTAATCAAGGTCGCATCGGCTCAGCCCCAGAGCTCGTCAGGAAGTCGACTAGAGGCCGACTATAACTCACTTGGTTAGAGCGTTGCGCTAATAACGCGAAGGTCTTGGATTCGATCCCCACGTTGGCCAAATACTCTTTTTCCTCCCTGCAAAACGGGCCGGGCCGTTGTAACTGCGAAGTCTCACTTGTGACTTCTGTCTCCCAGGGGCCAGGACACCGTTGTTCCCTTCTCCCATGGTTCTTTTCTCGAGCCCTCTTCATTCACACTAGATTCGCCTATCATACCGTTTCTTCGACGCGTTACTCATTTCAATACGTATACGTTATCTAAGTCGACTACAGAATGGAGGTGGAAGAGACTGCACATTTCTTTAGGTTTGAACGACCTTACCTACGACTGTATGAAGAAGACGAGAACGCCTACCTCACAATGCGGTGTAGGCAACTACCCGTGGAGCAAACCAGCAAACTTTTCGATCGGCCTGCTGAAGTCACTCTGGAAGCGGATGAATCGCGGTCGGCATGGTATGACTGGGACCACTACAGGTACTACCATGCTCTGCGGTTCTTTAGAACCTTGGAAGGGTTCTTCAAAGTAAGTATTCGGAGGCACTGTGATTGTACAGGGAGAGGGGCTAAATTGTGCGAAAACCACAGGGCGAACTAGACTTGACGGGGCGACATCAGCATGTAAGCTTTGTTGATACTACATTTGTTGTTCTGGCTTATCTCCGGGTATATTCAGAGGTTAGAAGATCTATTCATAACTCTCAATCAACTCACGCATGATCTGGACGATGTCCGTAAAACCGTTCGAACAGAGGAGTACCAAGAGGAAGATTGGGCCCGGGATGGACAGGTCAAAACTCTCACGAGATACATCATGACGGACGATGCGGTCTGGAGGAACTGTCGGCTCAAGTGGAAGCTTCCCCGTTCAGTGAGTTTTGGTTGGCTCGAAAAGCAAATAGGTATGTTCATTCGATATCTGAGGCTATGAGAGGTTGGTTCTACCTGCTTACCACCGCATAACTATAGCGCGATTGCCACAAGTGATGCAAGAAGCGAAGGGGCAGCCCAAGTACCAGAAGTTACATCTTCTGGACTTGCCGCCCGAGCTGATCGATCAAATCTTTTCCGTTGCGAACCTTCATCAAGCAAGGCTCCTGGCATCAACATGCAAGGCCTTGAAAAGCATCGGAATTCCGCATCTCTACCATGTAAGCCCTCGTGTTTTTTAGATCTTCCCACTGCTTAGAGGGCCCTGACTTCGGTTCTGTGTCAGACACGAACCGTAGAATTGGTGTTTGCAGAACACGATCGCATCATGCAGATTATTCATGGAAAACCCACTGACGAGGCCATGGAAGATCTGGCGCGTGAGCGGTCAAGAGATTTCCTTGACCTTCTCGGTTTCCTCGCCTCTCGAACTGACCTCACCGGCGTCATTGAAAACCTCACAATCCGCGATTGTTGGCGAATGGACGGACGCAGAATAGTCGAGTTCTCCCCTTACCTCTACAAACCGACCTACTATGGTTCTATTAATAATTCCCTCAATGCGCTCCTTGCATGCTGTTCCAGCCTAGCTCTACTCTCTATCAGTCATTTTGCAATCGCAGGCGACTGGCTGAGGACGATCTCACAGCTTGCCAAGCTGCATACGGTTCGGTTCCATTGCTCGTCCATCGAGGACGAGTCTGTAGAGGATGACATCCTAAACCATCGCATTCCTCCTTCACCGCAAGTACTGAACGTCCGATGGCACGAGTCGCGAAACGACGATCTACTTAATCGCGAACAGCGTGGACGAGGTCTATGGTACACATTACTTCTCTTCCCGAACCTCGCGACGTTCAGTCATGACCCTCTCGGTTTGGACGCGTGGCTTCCGCACCCTCAAGTTCAGGCAAGGAGTGACCACTTTTGTCGCGCCCTCCGAAAAGTTAGCCTGAGCAAACTCCATTGGACGTTCGTGCACCCTGGCTTGACGGGATGGATCAACACGACTCAGATGAGGACCGCGAGTCCCTGCACTTTGACACACTTGAAGCTGGGTACGGAACGTCCGCTCTCGGACGAGATCATCACTCGACTTTTGGAGTCTATTCAGATGGCTCCTCTGGAGGTGCTTGCTATAGAGGGCATTAAGGAGGGCTCGCTCGTACTTTTCGAGCGCATAGCGGGGTTCTTCCCCGATCTTATCGGCCTCACGCTCATTCGGAGGGAGAACCGGTCTCAGCGGGAAACAAAGCCAGCTTCGTGGCCGCATCAGAGTGGGCAGTATGCGCTGAAGGTACGAGAGTTTCGGAGGTTGAAGTACTTTGGGTGGAATTATCGCATTCCGTTCTTCGAACCCACCCCATCCGCATTGATTGTCTTCGAGGAGTCCGCCATGAAGAAGGCAAAAAAGAAGGGAAAGAAGAGTGGGTTCGAGGATTTTGACATGTCATGGTTGACGACTGATCGCCACGAATACTTCATGGACACATCGAACATTGCTCTGCCTTTCGCGGCTTACTGTCCCACGCTTGAAACGATGGCGATGGAGGGCCACCCTAGCCATTATTTCAGGATCACCAGAGGAGAGAATGGTGAGGCGAATGTCAGCGGAGGACTCGAGTTTTTTAGCTCAGACCGCGAGGACCCGCGGGACTGGAACCCAAATTTCATGTACTCTGGGTGGAAGCCTGTGATGCCGCCCACAGATTTTCGGAGGTCGTGAATGGACTGTGGCAGATCACCGGACATTGCCCATGTATTATGCCTATTTGTACTTTGGACAGTATGTGTTGTACAACTGTTTCTCCCAGCTATGCTTTTTGTACTGGTATCGACTATAGTTCAACGTTCAAGTCTCTAAAGTTACACGCTCTTGTTGAATAACGTTTTTGAATCTTGGATCTCCCGTGACTGGCCTCAACGAGCAGGTCTCCTTGTAGTACGCCAGCCAGAACGGAGTTGGTATATCGTGTATTGTGATGGCCAGCGTACCAGGTACAACTGCCTGCAATCGAGTGCCAAATGCATTGCACACTCGATTGCTAGAAGTAGAAGATAGAATATTGTAAGTACTATATATGTTCGCTATTCAATTTTAGGTCAAATACTGCTACATATATCATATCACATTAAATCACCACCCCCGTGGTGTTTCGTGGTCGTTTCACGCGTCACTTCCCTCGTCGTCCTCATCCTCCTTTATCATTCCCACTTCATACTCTGCACATACATCCCACCTAGAGCCTTCTGCCGCGGCGCTCACGTATTTGACGAACCGCATGACCCTTTCATCTCTCAATACGAGAAGTAGCCGGTTGAACCCAGGCTGCACAGTGAGTAGTGTACTGTCTTCCTCCTCGTCTTCATCGGCATCGGGTAGCTCGACGTCACCGTCCCCGTCCGCGTCGTGTTTCGGCGAGTGAGGGGGACTACCATGAGGACTTGGGCTGCGGTGCGAGTCGGCGTCTTTATCTTTGCCGTTACCGTTCGTGGTAGTCCCGTTGGTTTTGCCATCGGTATGGCCATTCTGGTCTTTGTGCTTTCCGTTCGCGAGTGCATCGGATTTTTTGTATGTCCCTGACCGATAAACAGCAGGGTCATCCTCCTCGTTATGCGGCGCCATATAACACTAAAGATTCGTACTCAGACAAGGCTCAGCGAAAGCGGTCAAAAACAGAGCTCACCTCCCAGCCGCCCCACTCAGCAGCAGCCCATCCTCTCACGCCCTGATCGCCACCGTGAGCTCTTCTTCTTGACCCTGAAGAGCTCTCCTCCTGTCGCTCCTGTACTTCCGGTGTCAACCCAAGCACGACGTCCAACCTCGCCTCGTTCTCCTCGCTCGTCGCAAGCGTGTAGTCCAGCCCGGGCCTGAACCTCCTTGCCTCGACTGCATACCCCACAGGAAGCAAATGGCTGACAGCAGCCAGCCACGCACGGAAGGCATCTGAGGGGAATAGTTCATCTTGTAGAACGCGAAGAATCTCGGATGGTGAGGGATGCGCGTGGATAGGTGTTATGTTGGTTGCAACCGAGGATGGAGAGGGGGGCATCAGAACACAGTATCTGTGTTTGTGTGGTGGTCCTTTGATAGTCCATGGGCTACCTCCCGCTACGCCGGAGGAGTGAGGGGGTACTTGACCCTCACGAGAGGGACCCAGCCCGTCTGAGCTGTCTACTTGGCGCAGGCGGGGTTCGAGTGCCTTGGCAAGATCGTTGGAGAGGAAAGAATGCAGCTCGAGGGAAGATTCGTCGACGAATCGGGTGCTTAATGCTTGGAGGGTGCGTGGTTGTAGGTATACGGGATTGAGGTATTCGCTGAGATATTCGATATGTTCGGGTGAAAGAGAAGCACTTAGGTCTGGGAGACTTTCTTCTCCCGAAGACGATTGGGAGTAAGACTGAAAGACGGTAGATGATGCTGCCTGTAGCACGCGTTAGCTTGAAAGAGCTTTTGTTTAAGGAGAGATAGAGAGAACGAACCAGTTGTTCTCTCGAACTCTTGAGTTCTGGTTCTTTTTCGGGTTCGTATCCCTCTTCGCCCTCCTGAGCAGCATGGAACCATCCACTGATACTCAAACGCTCTCTTCCGTCTTCGCCTCCACCGCCAACAACAACTTCCTCCACAGAATGGAAACTTCGGCCGGGTTGAACTTCGAAGAAGATGAACTGGTCCCAACTGGGGGGTATACTCTTTACCGGAGTACTCTCCGGTTCCAAAGTACCGTCTGGTCCAGGCTTGACTGGATACAGTTCTAGTGCACCTCCCCACGAAGGTGGCCAAACTTGGTAGTGAGGTAGAGGCATGTAGAGGATGTACGACACGCGACGCGAACCGATGACATCGTCGTGGTTGAGTAGATGACATCCCTTGGTGTACGAGTTGACTGACATGTCCTGCTTTGAGCCTGAGAGAGGCCCGCAACCAGTCACAGAGCGAATGAAAGATCGGAATTCGGGGGAGTAGAGGGCATTGCGCAACTTGAGAATATTGGGCAGAAGTGATATTTCAGAGTCGCTTAGATAGTTCAGTGAGGCCAGATCGCCGGTCTGGTTGACCTACGGTACTTGATTAGATGTGAAGGAAAATAAAAACGAGGTATACACACCTTGTAAATGTCGGTCTCCTTGGTCGTGAAATTTAGCTCTGACAGACACTCATCCTTCACACTTTTCAGTAGATCGTCTTGGAAGAGCTTTCCGATAAATGCGTAATGAAACGGTTGACTTTCTGCGTATTCCTTGTTGAGCCTGGCGATGTTCTGATGATCTAGTAGGCCTGTTGCAAAGCTAGAAGTGACAGCCTCGGACGCCGATGATTCTGAATTCGCGTGTGCTGTTTTGAGTCGTTTTACGAGAGGTGTAGGCTCTGCTGGTGGTGAGGCCTCGCGTGCGTTTGGCTTGGTCATTGCCATGAACGTTGCGGAGGCAAAGGTGATGCAGAGATACTGGGGGTGGGAAGGCGGTCAAAGTTGTAATAGGCTTTTTTTGAACCCAATTTATTTGAAATTTCAGCGCGGCAACCTGACTGCAAACTCCCACAGTCGAGACCGTTCTGGATTTGATATCGTCGACTTTCATCCATACTTTTGACAACCTGGGCCTCTGCGGATCTACTCAAAAACAATTCAGAATGCTATTTTGCAGGCATTGCGCTCATTGGCTCATAAAAATACCTGGTAAAATATTGCTAAACTCGGACTGGTATCCTCTGATTTGCTGGACAGGCTGCTGAAAGTTATTGGTTCACGACGGTCCCTCGACTGCGGCATATATTTGTTCAGTCGAGAACTTCACTCTAGCTGTGTACAAGGCCTGGGTGACGGTACAAGCATAGTCAATCTGGGCCAGGCGCCAAAATCAAAATGCAATAGATTATAGCAGGCATGGGAGCAGATCCCTCATTGGCTGGTGAGTTCAGTGACATTCGGCGTGTAGAACCCTGTAGAACCCTTTCTGCATCAGATCTTGTTCTGGACCTCTCGGGAAAATATGCAAGGCCATCTCGCTCCCGGTGGGGAGGCCCCCGTATCTCGTTCGAGGCGAGTGTAGGCGAGAGTGGACGCCACCGAAATTACATCAACATGGCTCTGTTGGTGGGTTTCACATATTTCGTCAACTATCCACGTCTAGCAAGGAGTGACTGTCGTCTGTTTAGGTTTTTCGTACCGCTTCTGGTGATATGATGGCTCATATGGGGTGGTGCTGTGTGCCCGAGTCTGCTCTTCCCAATTGGCGGATTTTTGGACGACTCGAGACCTGGAAGCAATTACACCCACAAGTTACCGTTCTGGAACACGCGTACAGAGTCGACACTGGATTCTATACCGCTGACCTTTCGAATGATCTGCTACTAAACTTTGGACATTGAATGTTCCTCAAGTGCGTCCCAGTTCTCTTGTAACTCATCTTCACTTTCTCCTTTTGCTGGTCACCCCTTCCCATTCGTGCGTCGGTCTCTACTTCTCATTGGCTCGATGTCTCCCCAGGGTATCTGCCGCTACTGATAACTGATTCCACAACCCGGACTCTATAGATCTACACTACATTGACCATTCATCTCTACTTCTCCCTCGGACGTCATGAGACGACAAGTATTGAGCATCTAGGCACGAGTAACAGCTTTCACTTCACTACGGGTCCTGTGCTCATTGGACAATATCTTGGATTGGTCCAGTGTCTCCTATGGTTTCACATACATGGCGTTACCCTGTACACCTCTGGCTTAAAGGTCAACCGAAGCGAGAAACTAGAAGCTAGAGAGACTAGACTGGGCCCTCTTTGAAAGCTACTTCGAAACGCAGGCTACCGCCGGAGATCCACGACGATAGTCCGATCGTTGTGGACGGAGTCATCACATGTGTGTACTTGCTCTCTGACCGCCAATCATTCAATGAATCCCTATCCTCCCTTTCCATGAAACCCCCAATCGGAGGCTGACTGATATCCACTTGAATCACTACCTACCTCACGATTGCGGGCAGAAGTCGACGCTCGTGAGCCATAATCGATGGCCCAGCCTTCATGAATAGTGTGCACATATCGGACTTGGGTGTGGGTCGCTGCTTGTCCCATGTTGGGGCATCTCACGCAAGTCTCTCAGCCCGCGATCCGTTTCTTCTCCCGATATGAAAATGAATGACGGCAAAGAAGACGCTTTGATAATAACAATTCGTATGAATTCTCCGTTCGGCATTCAACATGGGCTAGAGTCTCAGCTGACGACCAGTTCGAGAGCCTCGAAATACGAACCAGAAAGAAACAGATCTTAGTTAGGAGGAACTATATCTTCGCAAGCAGATGCGTGTGCTACGGGCCCGTGTGCAAGCAATATACTACTTCGGAGCGGGCCAAAACGGCCTCGTCGCCTCCTGGAGAGTGATCATCGTCTACTTGAGAGGGCGGTGGTACACGTTGGTCTTATCATTTACTGTAGACTTGAGGCCATTCACTTCGCCATGAGGGTCGCGAAGTGAATGGTTTCAACTCTGCATCTACTGCTAGTAACACGTACCTTTATCTGAGGTGATCTCGCACAAAACACTGCTGCAGGAGAGTACTGGAGAAATTCAACATCCCATCAGTTACCCTCAAACTACCGCTAGGTACATATGCATGTACTCGCAGTCAAAAAAGTATCAAGAGTACCTTATGGCCAACGTGGGGATCGAACCCAAGACCTTCGCGTTATTAGCACGACGCTCTAACCAACTGAGCTAGTCGGCCATGTCAAATGAGCCAGAAAGCTCCCTGAAGAGAGCGCAAAGCGAGGACCTAGGGCAATCTCGACAACAGTCTGTGTAATCAAATAATCTACGATAGCTATAGTAATATACTGGCAGAAAAAAGGTCGTAAGTAAATGTCCAAGGTGATTTTCAAAATGAGAGGAGGCGTTTGGAAACGACGGGTAGATTCAGTCTTCGACGTGTAGAAGTGGAGGAAAAACTACAACGGAGGGTTAAAACGACAAGCGAAAACGGGAAGGAAATCAAGACAAGGAAATGCGACGAAGAGATAGACACATAAATCACGATTGCGCGGGTGATGATGATACAAATGAGCGGTGGAGGAGGGCCGCCTGAGTAGGGTAAGGGTGGCAGTTACGATAGAATGAAACTGAGTAAGGCTGCGTGTCGTATAGAGATATCCTTTGAGAGCGGACAGCAGGAATAGACAAGCCGATGTGGCCGACGAAATTCGAATTGAGGTTGGTATGTCGGAGTTAGGTCCTCTGCGTATTTGGGAACAACCCTTCTCCAGGCCTAATTGGCAACCTGACCTGCCCAGACCCTGACATCCCACCAGATCCCGAATCGTCGCTCCCAAGACTCGGACTGGAGGGTGGACTCAAATTTCTTGGTGGCTGAGATGCCATCCCCGTCACCCATCGCGCAGTAGCCTCCCGCCGAGCGTCTTCCGCAGTTCTCCATGGCAACTGGCCTGGTGGAATACGTGTGTAGACGACCATTTCTTCGTCCTCAGTGGAGTTGCTATCAGATCCGAAGTTTCGTGCGAGGTAGATCCGTCGTAAACCGGGGTTCTGTTCTCGGAGCTCTGTGAATTCGAGTTCTTGCTCTGGTGTTGGTTGAGGGACTCGTGCGAGATGAGAGTAGTAGATTTCGACTGCAAGAAGAAAGTGCAGCTGGGGACGAGAGCAAGAAACAGAGGAAAGAGATTAGTGGAAGCCCCAGTCGAAACTACGGGGAAACTCACCTTGGCAACAATAGACAGAATCATGACTACCAGC
Organism: Marasmius tenuissimus; assembly: GCA_029532415.1. Taxonomy (NCBI): domain Eukaryota; kingdom Fungi; phylum Basidiomycota; class Agaricomycetes; order Agaricales; family Marasmiaceae; genus Marasmius; species Marasmius tenuissimus. Next base: position 4,374,035 of record JAQOTA010000050.1, on the reverse strand, counting down.
AATGCCACGATAGCTCTATTGCACCATCTCTCACAATTTTCAGAGCTCAGGCCGAATTCGGAGAGGTCCCTCATGAGTTGCGGTTGCTGTGAAAGGCCCTCGCATACTCGCATATTGGTTTGAGGAAGCCAAGCGAAGTAGATTCCAATGAGGGCGATGACGACGCATAGTGCGAGGTCTATTATTGATGAGTCTCGATAGAATTTGAGAAGATGAGCTTTGCGCTGTGGAGGAATAGGACGAACGTTAGCCTGAAGTCACGCATTGTGGGGTCGAAGACGATCGAAGAGAGGCCGAGGAAAGGGGAAATACGATGGACACGATGGACACGATGGACTGAGAACTTTCGAACTCGAATGAAATACTCACCTTGACTGTCCCAACGAATCCGACGATTGAAAATGCGCCAGCACTCGCAAAGTATGCCAGCAGCAAGCCTCCCATTAAGTGCACGCCATCCGGATGCCAGGGCCATTTTCTACTGAACCACCAAGATTCCCATTCTGTCTCGTTAGTTTCAGGTTCTTTGAGAGTATTCCATGCAGCAAGGAGTTGGAGGGTGAAAGAACAGTGTATGATGGAGCCAAGAAGGGTTATGGCGAATGATGCAGACCTATCAGAGCCGTTATTTGTGTCAGAAGTGGTACTAAAGAGATGCAGAGCGATTCTAAAGGCTCACCGAGCTGGATATCTTGCCATCTTGAGGAAGGTAGGACCGACTGGTGAAGGACGTCCTGTTGCCTATGTATTGGCAGGTGGGAGAAGGTAAGGTCTCTGAGGTAAGCCAGGGTAACGGTGACGACGTTGTCGGATTGTCAGACGTTTTTCGCAAATTTTCCCGTTATGGTATGTATGTTCGCTTACCTGGCGCCAAGGTGACAGCTGGCTGAAGCACCCTGAGGTCCTTTGAAGTCGCTAGACCTTGCGGATATCCTCATGAAGGCGGTAATTCAACGCCTTTTGAATGACTCTGTCGTACTTACGATGTTTGACCCAAACGTCATCCGGTCTCTGAGAAGTTGCAGAAGCGATTATATGTTTTACATAAATGCTACTCCCAAATCAGTTCTATGTTCAACGATCTGGACTTGTTCAAGTTGGATATTCGTTCGACTGTGAGTGTGACTCGGAGAACTCAAAACCTCTGGCTGTCCAGTCTCAAGATTCAATATTCGATGTTTGATGTTCAGATATTCAAGACCAACATGATCGTCATAGATCCCATAGCATAGTCATATACATCTGACGGACTACCATATCCACACAATACCGGCGACGGATTGAGCTTATAGCCTGCCAATGTTGGCCGCGGCGGGGTTCTGGCCTTGGGCCTTTGCACGCTTGCGGAGCATCTGGGTGGACTTGTTACCACGAATACCTCCACCCCACTGGCGACGCTGCTCCTCGTACTTGTCAGAGCTGTTGGCGGAGAGTGAATATTAGGTCTTGACCAGATGATACGAGACACGTACAAGTTAGCCTTAGCTGCGCTGACGATAGTAGCAAGCTCGCGCTGGTCCTCAGACTTGACGTCCTGGAGGGCAGCAACGGCAGCAGTCTTCTTGTGGACGACGGTACCGAGACGAGCCTTGCCCTTGACAATTACGTAGGGGACACCCATCTTGCGGCAGAGAGCGGGGAGGAAGACAACGAGTTCGATGGGGTCAACGTCATGGGCGATAACGACAAGGGAAGCCTTCTTGGCCTCGATGAGGGCAACGATGTGGTTCAAGCCATACTTGACGAAGAGGGGCTTCTTGGTCTCCTGTCAAGATATTTCGCGTTGAGTGAAGAGACTTGGCGTCAGTGAAATAAGGAAACAGACCTCCTTCTTTCCGTCAGCGGCGGCGGCGGCAGCAGCAGTGAGACGCTGCTTCTTCTCAACTTTCGACTCAGGGCGGTACTTGTTCAAGAGCTTGAACAGTTGGGTAGCGGTGTTCTTGTCCAAGGTGTGGGAGAACTGGGAGATGGCGGGAGGGACCTTGAGACGCTGGTTGAGGATGACCTTTTGGCGTTGGAGGCGGACGTATGCGGGCCACTTCACGAAACGGGTGAGGTCGGTAGTGGGCTGGATGTCCTGACCTGAAATCGACGACGTTTAGCGCTCTTACAAAGTGGAAACGAACCGATGGAGACCTACCGATACCGAAGTTCTTGGGGGAGGACTCGAAGAGAGGGTTCTTCTTGGCCTTAGTTGCCTTGCTAGCACCAAAGGGGGCAGCAGCGGGCTTTTTTCCGGTTCCAGTCTTCTTGGGGGGCTGGTCATGGAGACGAGTCAGCAACTAGTAACAAAAAGTGTTCGTAGTTGCCGCCCGGAGCTCTAGCGCTGTCCACAGTGAATGCAGACAGCCCAGCACTATGCTTCATCGCTCCGTAAAGCTCAGCATTGAAGAACGCAGATATCGAAAGAAATCGCGTTTGTGCATTTTGGCTACAAGGATCCGATCATCAGTATACGGCAGAGTACATCCAAAGCGTAACGCACCAATCCATCTCATTCTGAAGCACTAGGAGATGTATAGCCAGCAAGAGAGCTCCAGGCGGCCGTTTGAGGTGATATCGCTCACCATTTTGGGATCTTGAGGGTCTTGAGGAGGGTGGAGGGGACCGGATAGTGTGGATCGAGGATGCGAAGTGAAAAACTTGCGTCCGTCGTGAGTTGTGGCTGTGCTAAATTGCCGACCGGCAATGCGACGTCACTGTGACCATTCGTGAACAGCCCTGCCATTCAACCACAACCACCAGGCTGCCAGTAGCTCTTATCGCGGCCATGTACGATGAGCCAGAAATCTTCGTCATTCAACAAGTTCATTCTCTATGAAAACCGCCTAAGATTCTATGTGATTGCCTCCAATGCCGCTGACTCTCGACATCGAATCATCAAGATTGACCGGACTGCCCAAGACGAATTGGTTGTTGTCGAAGATGAAGCTGAATACAGCGGGAAGCAGATGAGCGCAATGCTCAAGATGCTGGATGATGGGAATAAGAACTCTGGTGGCCTTGGGAAGGCGAAGGTGTTCTTTGGGATTGCAGGTGAGATCCATTCCACTTTACCGCTGCCGGTCGCTTATTCTTTCCAGGTTTCATCAGGTTCACCGCCGGATGGTACATCGTTCTCATTACCAAACGATCCATTGTGGCATTGCTCGGAGGACATTACATATACCACTGTGAAAACACCGAAATGATTCCAGTCTGTTTCAACCACAAGATAGACAAACCTGCAGAAGAACAACGCCTCATCAGTATCTTCAAGCAAGTAGACATGTCGAAGAACTTCTACTTCAGGTGAGCTTTTGTACCGACCTGACTTGAGAAAGGCATTCACACCGACCCCCAGCTATACATACGATCTGACCTCGACACTACAATACAACCTCGTTGGTTCCAGTCGGAATGTTCACGGGAAATGGCCTTTCAATGAACGATATGCTTGGAACTTTCATATGCTTACTGCGCCCTTCGGAGAAGAAAGTAACATTCGAACGCAATGGATGTTCCCTCTGGTCCACGGTCACGTCGATCAAGCAAGTGAGTATCCGTCCTTCTCTCCCGCCCAATATAGCATCTCACAAAGTGCCAGAGCTCACTGTCCTTGGTCGAGTTATCTTTGTGACGCTTATAGCTCGTCGATCCCGACATTTTGCTGGTGCAAGATACCTGAAGCGTGGGGTCAATGCAGAGGTCACTCATATATTCTCCTTACGATTACCACCAGTGTATTGAGGTTCTCGTCCAGGGTAACGTCGCGAATGAGGTCGAAACAGAGCAAATCGTTTCGGAGGCACTCACCACACCATTCTACTATCCTGCAATGGGCAAATCTGAAGACGGGCGGCGAAACCGCGGTGCAAACCCTCACTACACCTCATACGTCCAGGTATTTTTGTCGCTCCTGGAGTCCGGTTCTATGGGTACCAATTTGTCGTTTTCAGTATCGTGGCAGTATACCCGTCTATTGGACTCAGGAAGTCACCAGCATGAACCCACGCCCTCCAATCGAAAGTCAGTCCTGCATACCCTTTATACAAGAATAAAACTCACCGGGGTCCTGATGTGCTTGATAGTAAGCGTCGTTGATCCTTTCTATACCGCAGCGGCCAGACATTTCGACAACTTGTTCAGACAATATGGTGCTCCGATAGAGATCCTTAACCTCATCAAAAGCAAGGAACCAGTACCGCGCGAATCCAAATTGCTTGCAGAGTACAAATTATGCACGGGGTATCTCAACCAATTCCTTCCACCGGGAAAGAAAATGATTCATAGAGACTGGGATATGTCTCGCGCTTACAAACAGTTCGTTGGCGCTCGTTGGCTTCTGTTGGTTTACAGCTGAATAATTATTCAGGAAGACGCAAGATGTTATCAGCTATCTCGAAGACCTTGCGGAAGAATCCATTCAAAGAACTGGTTTCTTTCATTCTGGACCGGAACTGTATTGGCATCATCTGCAGAGAAATGAAGAAGGGGAAGGAGAAACGGAGCAGTGGGTTACTTGAACGCTCGAACTCACTGACCTTTGCTAACTCCGTGAATAGGGAAGACCACTTATCGTGGCGAAGAACGATCTCGCTGCAAAATGGCATCTGCCGTGTCAACTGTGTGGATTGTCTTGATCGTACAAACGCAGCACAGTTCGTCTTCGGGAAGCGAGCTTTGGGGCATCAGCTCTATGCATTGGGTGTCGTGGAGAATCCAAACCTTTCCTTCGACTCTGATGCTGTCAATATGCTGACAGAAATGTATCATGACCACGGAGACAGTTGAGTGGGCTTTATTTCTTCGTGTACTGCTTGCTTCATGTCCTTTCGCAGCTATTGCCCTTCAGTACACCGGAAGTGCACTCGTTAACCGTGTGGAGACGTACCGTCGCATGCCCCATTGGAACAGCCATTCACGAGATATCATCGAGAACATCCGACGTTTTTATACAAACTCTCTACTAGGTTGGTTGCATTCACCTTGGCCCTCACTTTCAGATGACACCTCTTCCTTTAGACGCCGACAGACAAGCAGCGATAAACCTTTTCCTGGGTGTTGATAGCGATCGACCGATATCCCAACCGCCGGTCCGAAATGGGTATAGGCAATGGTTCAAGGACGAGCACCTCACCGTCCCCTATTGCGTCGAGGATTGCTCGAACAACCTTCTTGAGACTCTTCGGACTAAAGGGGACTTTTGGACGGAATACTATCGGCCTCTCTTATTTACGTCTCTCACGAAGCATTTTGTTTACTCTATGAATAGCACGCTGAAGCTGCCTGGGTGAGGTCCCCACGCTCTGCGTTGCTGTATCAACATACTGAACCTGGGTCTTCCTCGCAGGAAAACGGCGAAGGATCTGAGCCATAGTCCATTCGAAGCGCATGGGGCTACGAGACACCGTCAGACGAGGTGAGAAGGAAAAAGCATGTTGTTTGGCGTTCTCTCACCGACTTCCTTAGCGTTGTACAAGGAATGAGACGATGGATGAAATCATCACCCAGTGCACCAAAGACGCCAAATCGAAACCCCCAAGTCAAGTCTGAAGCGCGTCGACCCACCACGGAGCCCGAGTTCTTCGATCGTCACTCAACTGAGGCGGTTGCTAAGCAGCTTCTGGACCCGTCGGTCTCTGAAGAGGAAGAAGCAGAGTATCATGGGTGTGTATCGATTCGGCTCCAGCTTCTATCAACGCTCATTTGTGACTTGTCAGGTACATCGATCAGTGTCAAGAACTCTTGGACGCCCGTATGACCGGGGGCGAACGGAAAGACCTCGAGATGTATGCTATCGCTGTTCGGACAGCTGCAGGAGAAGTTTTTGGTTCAGAATCCTTAGAGGAAGCGCCGAAGGATTACGTATCGTACGTCGAAAATGCAACGCCTCAGTACCTTGAAGGACGGAAAGAGGCGTTGCCAGTTATGTTCAACTACGAACGCTGGCTAGCTGGTCCAGCGATTGGATGACCATTTACGACTTGTTGATTGCTATGGAAGGACCCATGTATAATCACACTACACACTTACTATATATGACTCGATCGGAACAGAAAACCTATTTAGCTTGCCTTCGCTTTCTGAGACCTGAATGTTCCCAAAAGGTGTCGGGAACTCCTCCACCAGACCCCGAGAGAAATCAATGCCAAGGCAGCACCCAATCCTATATGAGCCAGGACGGCTCGATGTATGATAGCTTTTCTCCCTTGACTTTTGATGTGCGCTGTAGCTTGCCATTTGGCCTCGCTGGCTCGCACCACTGCAAACGATGATGCAAGCGCGAGCAAGAATGTGAGCGACGGTTGAACCTTTCTCCACGCGAGCAGACCCTCCGCCTGGTGTCGCCGGAAAAAGGAAGCACTGAATAGTACGACATATAAGATCCTCGCGGACAAGTTGACAATGTTTGCGTAGACGAGTGAGACGTCTCCATAGTCCTGGCGGTAAAGTCCAATGGCAGATCCGATGTAGATAACAGAGAAGACGATCATCCACCTAGTTAGTTTACCCCGGGTCAGGCATGTACTGAAAACAATGATGTATCGGTCTACTCACCTGCTTTGACGATTAACATCCTTCTTCCCAGCGGCACTCGCCAAGAAAGCCTCGAGCCCTCCGTTTATTGCCAACACCGGGATGTACCAAATCCAAGCGGAGAGAATCCTTGGTGCGCTAGTTTTCAGGTACTGTGCCGGAAGGAAGACCTCCAATACGAGTGCCAGGTACTGTGACCCGAAGCATAATATGAGCAGCGATGCGGAAACCTGGATGTGAAGAAGACCGATGAGGGCTCGCGAGGCATCCGATAGTGCCGAGCGTTTTTGCTCGTCATTGGCTTTTCCGGACGTAACGTCGGACAAAGTTTTCGAGAAATACAGGCGGAGGGTCTCCTCAATTGGCTGAAATATGATTCGTGCAATGAGTGATCCTATGATGACACAAGTCAGAACGTGTTTCCCCGAGAATTCTATAGAACGGACATGCCATAATTCACAGCGACCGCGTATCCCCCCTGGTCTTCGAGAGGACTGAACCAAGATAAGATGAATTTGTCGCCCTCAGTCAGAAAGTGCTTCACTAAGGATTGGGAAGTCATGGTCATCGAGAGACTGAGTACTTCCATGTCGAAGTACGTGGCTGGAGACCTGCGAGGTGATTGTGGGTATCGTTGACTCAAGATACCGTTGGCACGTACCATGATTTGCCTCCGGTACCTCTCATACCCTGAAGTCGTGGTATCCCACCGTAACTCCACGCGTATATCGCGAAAACGCAAGCCCCGTACGCAAGCTGTCCTAAGGCGAACGACAGAAGGGCAAGGTCTCGTTTGGATTGGGTAGTATAGTCATAAAAGAGGACGATGAATGTGACAATGGTCTTGAGAGTAATTCCTGCCCCTTCAGCACGCACACGAATATGAGTCTTGAGCTCGGCCATCGAACTACAAGGGAAGAAGTAGGGTCAGAAAAGTGTGTTATTGTCGTGCCGGAACAAGGGTACCAAGTCAAAGTAAACGGAACACGCACATATTGTGCATTGGTTCAGACATCAGCTCTAGTATGGCCGCCAGAGCATATACAGTAACTGATTCCATGAACATGCTCTGCGACTTGGTCTCCTCGCTGGCATATTTCGCGTATAACATCGTGGTGCACAATGCCAGAGGTATTCCAAGGATGATGGGAATAAAACCAACATTGAGGGCTTTGTTGTTTCGTGATTCATTCTTCTCCTTGCCTGTCCCAACGCGAAGCAGAGCACCTCTAACTCCTTCGCGACTGAGGAACAGGATGGTGCTCAGCACTAGCTCGAATTGGATTGCTGCGACACCATAGGCTTTTGGAGAAGCCAGCCGAAACAAAGCTTGATTGAGAACAAAAGTCAAGAGTCGTGAAGAGAGCTGAAGGCCCACCAGGGACGTTAGTGAGGATAATGTAGACGACCTCAACCTCGAGGCGTCGTGGGAGTTGGTGGTAGACATGATCGACTCGCCAAATTCCGAAAGTCCGTGTCCCTCAACCTAGCTCCCATCTGCCCGAGTCATGTTGCGCAACCTTGCTCACCATTAAATGCTTGTTTCTCATTGCTCTGCTCCGAGATACCTCATATATAAACATCATCTCTTTCTTCGCCTTGCCAGGACATACAAGATGTCGAGTTACGAAAACTGGTCGAAAGAAGACCTTATCAGTCGCATAAAACAATTGGAATCCCAAGGATCGGTGGCTCAATCTCAGAAGATTTCTCAGAGACAAGCATCACCCTCTCGTACACAACCACAACATAGATCGTTTCATTTCGCGTCACATCCAAGGAGGAAAATTGCACTCAAATTCTGCTATTCCGGTTGGGAGTATAACGGATTGGCATTCCAGACAGGGCCGACACCTTTACCGACCGTAGAGGGTGTTCTATTTGATGCTTTAGCTCAGGCTAGGCTTATAGATCCAAGTGCTGGATTCGAAGGATGTGGTTGGGAAAAGTGTGGAAGGACAGACCGAGGGGTCAGTGCTGCCGGTCAGGTCATTTCTCTGTGGGTTAGAAGTGCCTTGAGTAGTGGCGTAGAAGAACCGGACCCACAACCGCCTACCTCCCCAAATTCGACATCACCATCTACAAAAGCAGACACTCCAGATGAATCGTCAGAAACTATCCTTGACGATGATGCATTCGGTTCGTTAGATCTAGACGATGACAGCCCTTCCCAAAACACATCCATTCCATCCACTTCTTCCCGTCCAGAACTCGCGTATGTCACCATTCTCAATCGAATTCTTCCCGCATCAATCCGAGTACTCGCATGGTCTCCAGTATCACCTTCGTTCTCCGCTCGGTTTGCCTGTAAATTCCGACATTACAAGTACTTTTTCTCTTCGGAAAATCTAGACATTCCCAAGATGCAGGAAGCTGCTTCGAGGCTCCTCGGAGACCACGACTTCCGCAATCTATGCAAGGTCGATGCTGGGAAGCAGATCACCGTGTTCGTGAGGAAGATACTCAAGGCGGAGATCGTACCAGTCGATGGGGATGACACAACACCCAAGATGCACGTTCTCAACCTGGTTGGTACGGCTTTCTTGTATCACCAGGTTAGACATATCATGGCCGTCTTATTCATGGTTGGACGTGGGCTCGAGAAACCCTCGGTGGTAACTTCACTTCTGAACGTCCACGAAGGGGCCGAAATAGGCCGTGAAGGTGAGACGTTGGAAGTGGTGGAGAGCAAACCAGAATATCAGATGGCCGATGGCCTTCCGCTGGTTTTGTGGGATTGTGGATACTCTGAGGATGATGTCGATTGGCGGGTGGACGGATACGAGGCGGAACCTGCTGGATCGCAGACAAAAGTGACACCGAAAGAGGGAAGCGAATCTTCCAGTGAGGATGGACGCGGGCTGTATCATCTTTTGCATTCAATACATGCTCGCTCTCAGATCTTCACAACGCTGAATCGCCACTTCTTGACCGCCGCATCTACCTTCTTCTCCCCACCCTGGGCTCTCACCCTAACGGGCGAGATTGGGGTTCAAGGAGGTCCAGTGGTCAGCTACGAGGTACCGTTGGGCGGAGGGTCGTCAAGAAAACTTGGACAGTATATTCCGCTGCTCAAGCGAGGAAGACTGGATCCCGTAGAGGTCATCAATGAACGTTGGAAGTTGGGCAAGGGCTCTCGGCGGGAGATCAGGAAGAAAGCTATTCAAGATGAAGGCGACGAATAGCATCCTTATCTTCAACGCGCTTTGTAGGGTTGAGTTAATGTATTAGATTTATGGACATACAACATAGATCGGGAGGTCAGATACCCTCATCGTTTTCTGCCCTTCGCATTGCCCTTCCTGCTTTCGCCCGAGTCAAGGAATCCACCAAGGTCCAAAGCATTTCTAGCTGCTTGATTGATATGCTTGAACCTATCAGGCCCCAAGTGGATCCCACCGAAGTATCGTGTAACGATCACCAACACGTTGTTTATCTCCTAAGGTTGGGAATAATTTTAGTAACGCGATGGCAGCAAATAGTAGGAAGCAACCAACGAGGATTTGTAGTAGATGCGCGAGGCGACCACCGGCGGCAGTCTCTCCGTCGTCGTCGTTATCTGTTCTTGAGTCAGAATTTGGTCCCAATACGAAAAGGAAAGAACTTGCCTTGGTGAAGGACAGTACCAACTTGACATCGCCATGCATTGATTATGGGATGAGCGGCTCGAGCAATACGACGATCCGAGGAAAGGTAGGATAATATCAAAGGGACCTGTAAGGTAAGCGATTAGCCTTTGACTGAGAGTTGGTTCTTCATGGATGAACTCACTTGAGCTGGATCGGTAATGGCACAAACACGCCCGACAAAGCTACTTTTGCGGTCGACGATTGGTTCTGCCTCGAAGATTTCAATGCCTTCAGGCAATGCGGCAGCTATTGTTTCTGCTTTGTGGGTGGTTCTGGAGGCAGATGTATTTGATTCATGGTCATTGCTATGATTGTTGTGAGTAGCCATATCTTCCCGTAGCATCTCGCCAACTTGATCCGCGCTGAGTCGCTCTTGATACCACGCCAAACAACGTTCCAGTACATTTTGTAGGCCGTCGAATACACAAACGACGTCGGAAGACCACTCTACGCCGTTTGTGGAGATGAAGGTTCGTAATATCGATCCGAAGAGATTAGAATCTACACCGAAGGCTCCTATGTACCGAGAGAGAAGCTGAAGCTGTGGCGGCGAGCTTGACGGGTAGGACGGTGGTATGGATACGAGTACTTTAATCTTCACTTCTTCGTATGGATCAGGGAGGCTGGTGTCCGGAATTCATACGGAATCGATATCAGGTTGAAATTGCCCGCTCACCCGACTTCGACTTCGTACCGAATCTTATCATCTCCTGGGTGCCTTGGTTCTTCCCCGCTAGGTCGCCATATTCGGATAGCTTCGTCTCCATAGATGGACTTCAGGACTGGTCGAAGTATAAGTGATAATGTTCATCCAACCGTTTTCTCTGTTTATTTATTACCTTCTATCTCAGACCCGACTGGTTCTCGATCCGGATCTGACAGTAGATTTGCTATGAGGACTTCCAGGTCTTGTGGGTCGACATAGTCAGTCGAAGGAGGTAGAGAGGAAGCAACCGCGGACATCAATTTTTGAGGTCGTGACGTCGTCGGCAGCTGCACAGGCTCGCCCGTGCGCCCGTGCGCAGCGCGTTGGACGAATCCCACACAAAACATATGAACCGTGATTCTTTCCTTGCATCTCCCAAGTCAATACCACGATGAAACGCTCTAGGGACGACAGCAATCCAAGCGGTAGCGGGGGCTCAAAGTCAACAAAGCGTACAAAGTCTGTTCAGGCTTGTACTTCATGTCGGAAACATAAAACGCGATGCGAAGTCCTTGATACGACCGCTACAGTTATAAGATGCCATCGCTGCAGAACCCTCAACATACCATGCTCATACGAGGAGATGGATCGAGCTTCCTTGATCCAGAGTACTTCGAAAACTACTCAAAGCCAGACAGGTGCCGGTCCATCGAGCGGTGCCAATCCCAATAGCACTGGAGGACGACCGGACGGAAACGACATGTTCGACAAATGGGCACTCGGAATAGAGGAACCTGAACCTCCTGCTTCTCCCCCTCTTGGCATCAGCCCTCAGCTGCCAGGAGCTTCGTCAGGCAATTCACCTGCTGCAACTCGCACCCGTTCCGAAAGTCAGCCCCGTTCTGTTGAACGTATTCGCCCCGACGATGTTTGGTTTTATCTACGTCTACAATACCAGGGCTTAGACTGGAGTGCACCTTCGGAAGCCATGAAGACTATCACGCAAAGTTGTGCCAGTGCGACTGCATTCACACCTTCATCCGGCTCCGTCTCCTCTATTCCCGACGACTCTCTCTCGGCTATCCTCACTCCAACTCAAATTGACAATCTCTTACTCATGTAAGTGTCAATAATATTTCCGAGTCGTCTAGTCCTTGATGCTAAGGACTTTAAACTAGCTTTGCAGAAAACTACACACCATGGCTCAATTTCAAGCTGATACGTGATGCAGAGAGCCCGCTGCTTGATCTCGTCTGTTGCACCATTGCCGCTCGCCACCTCGACGAAAACACGCGTGCCGCAGTGGCCTTTAGGCTGCAGACATTGACTCAAGACAGGACCGCCAAACTGATCTTCCAGTCGCGACGTTCCGCATCCCTGGAGGCGGTTCAGTGTCTGCTGATATTGTCCTTGTGGGCCCCAGTATCGTCTCCTTCTGAAGACTTTGGGGACGGTCGTCTCTTGATTGCTTCTGCAATCAGCATGGCTATGAACCTCCGTCTAAATGAGGCCCCTAACAAGGCAGCCGCATTGCTCAGCTCCCAAACAGCAGGTGAAACCATTGATGAAACACAATTTCTTGAGTTGTTAGATCAAACCCGACTTGTGAGTGTTCGTATCCTTATTCTTCGCACATTCTCACCTTCGTGAGCCCAGTGGATGTCTCTTTCCAACGCAGAATCTCTGTGCGTCCCATGTTTCAGGCTTGAAACCTATTACTGACAAGTGCCCCGTAGTCTATGCATAGGCAGCGGCAGAGGCGCTCTCTCACAACGCGATCCCGAGGTGTATATTCCTCTCTTTCGACTACGCGAAAATCTTCCCACAGACAAGGTCGGAGGCGGGGATACGCGTTTAAGACTGCTGGCCGATCTATACAGCGTCACTGAACGCGGACTCACAATCAAGTTTGTATCACTTGCCGAGAAAGATGTCAATGAATGGTATCGCTCCAATGAGGGTGTTCGCAGGGAGTTCTCCCAGCTACAAAGAATTGTACAACCTCTCGGTAGTAAGTCTTCTGTTGCCTCGGCCAAAAAACGCTCTCACAGTCCAGTGACAGTTCTAGCGCAGGCCGACAAGTTTTACTTCCAGATTCTACTGGTTTTGCTCCATTCATGCCGACTTTTGTCCATTTACAACGCGATGGCGGCCTCGAAGATTTATTTTGTGGTGAACCGTATGGAAGACTCTGCTTTCTGGTACAGGACCGTGCGGCCTTACGATAACAACGTCCTACTCGAATACAGCAAAGAATGCCTCCGACTCTGCGAAACGGTACTACTCGACGTGATACAAACCGACGTTCACCATCTAGGAACATGTCCAGACCACATCTTCCTCCTGATCTCCTTCGCCGCTAGTTTTTTGGTTGGGTGCAAGTTCATGATCCTGAGTGGGATGCATCGTTTGCTTCCCGGGTCCACAGACGCCATATTGTCATCTTGCATAGGTCACCTTCGTCGTGCAGCGTATTCTACAGATCATCCGGCGAACCAATGTGCGAACGTGATCAGCATGCTTGTCTCGCTTTGGGAGAACAAGGAGACGGTGATACAGCGATATCAGGTACAAACCTCCCCATCCGGTTCGCCGGCACAAACTGCACATCCGCCGAATGGCGATTCAGCATCGTTCACAACGCATCCTGTACCTGTTGTCCATCCCTCCGCACCCTTGCTAATGGAGCCGACCGTATACAACCAAGCGGACTTTAGTTGGCTGAACGACCCCGGCTTTTGGAACGATATTCTCGATACCCCCTTGTAATCGCAAGCCCCAGCGGGTACGTATCCGCCTTTCTCTGGAAGTAGTGATTGAACTGAACGCCCGAGCCAGGTTTTCGATGAATGTACCCAGCGTCGTTCAATGTTCCGTTGTATCTTACACTCAGCGTCATTGTATCATAGTTCTTCTGGGGTTAATGTATAGTTAAAGTACAGAACTGTATCGGTGAAAGGATGTTGAGCGGGAACCTCACGCACGAGATGCAAGATCTCGGTAATTTAGGTACAGGACAGAGGGGATGGCGAACGGTACCTTCAGTAACACTCCTTCAGTTTCCCGCGAATACCGACTGTGTTCCTTTGAGCTAATACCAGCTGATACCCCATTTTACAGAGGGGTCTCGGGTAAACAGGCCTTTTACCTTGTTCACCTGTGTTCAAATGTGGAGAATCAACGTCAACTAGAGAAGTGATCTTCGTTCAGAACACCTGGACCGATTTGGACGCGAAACGAGGGTCCCATCTCCTGTTGACAACGGATTTGACGGATCCCGGCAGGTGCACGACGGTGTGCCGGCGACAGAATCATGGAGATCACGGAGCGTGATATATCATTATTGGGATTTCCGATTCTAATTTCAACCTCGAGAACGATGACTTCCCGATTTCGGTTGGTCGAGATCTACTCGCCGCAAGGGATTGTGGCTGACGAAGGGGGCATTCTACGGCTGTAACAGCATCTTCATCCGGAATGGATTGAAACGAGGCCAGAATTAGATGAGAGTCCCGGCTTGGCGAAACTGCCTAGTACCTTCGTCGGAATGACCTCTATCTAGCACAAACTATACAGATATGGTCCAAGTTGCGTTCACGATTTCCACCTTACCAGGCGAGGTTAGTACTCCAGCGCTTCAGCGCTTCAGCGATCGCGACTCTCCCGACAGAGGATGAATCAATGTTGAAGGATTCTAAAGATCGCCCCCTAATTGTATTCGGAACTAGAAACCACCCATGATGCTAGACCCATAGCAGGTGCATGAATCCTTGATGAAGACTAAGAAGATTTCGTACAGCACCGCCTCTTCATTGTTCTTGATCGAAGTCTGGGGAAACTGCCACAGTGCCACAAGGTGCCCTAGGATGCCACTCAGAGTCACCGTGGGACGGGTTGAACGGGGATAAACCCTGTTGGGCCGGTATGTCACTTGCACGGACGGAAGCGTCTGACGTTCGTCTCGAGTCGCAGCACTGTCAGTGATCCGCGTGCTCCTGTCATTGTAATGGAGAGACGGCGGTGTTGGCAGCTATCGATACAAGCACTGATTGATAGTCGTCTGAAACCGGTCGTATTTGCTTTGTACGGACCAAAGTCATGGTACGCATCGACAGGTACGGGGCAGCAGGGAACATCCGTGAGATAGGATATCTATACACAGAGTTCGTAAGCATTAATTCATCTGCGTTATCATCACACGATGGTCGACCCACTTCGACTCGTACTTGTGGTTGTGGAAACAGAAATGAAGCATGTCACCGCGTCGATTGTACGCCCGTGTATGAGGCTCATCCAAGCTGTCGTTCTGATTTAAGATTGCTAGGGCCTTGAACATACGTGACAGTGAGGTTTGAGGGATCTCTGTCTATCAATGAACATGATTCCGAATTGGGATCATCGCAGGCCTCAATGAGTCCGAGTCTATCTTCAGGATATGACATCTATCTGCTTTGCCATTCTCCTTCGTTCTGCATGGCAATCAAAAGAAGAATACAAGTAAATTAGGATGTTACTTGAACTCCTTGGAAATAGTGCCATTCAGCACACTCATACTTACCTCATATTCAAGGTGGCTGGTGGCATTCCACACGCACGGAGACCTTCGGTGTCATGCCCAGACTTCAAAGACTGCGTTTCGGTCTCGCTTGGCCTCGATCTCCTTGCGTCCCCCGTTTTACAAGTTCCCAGAGTCAGACTGCTGACCGTCTTCCGTAATCCGTCGCCCTGCACGCTGCCGCCGTCCGAGCTGTACGTCCGTATGAAGATGTGGTCCGCCAGCCAAACGTCCGTAGTAACTAGCTCATGGTTGGACCCGAATGACTTTGAGAAACTGACGTTGACTTTGCCCAATCGCGATCGAAAGCACTCTTGGATACTTGCATGAGAGGAAAACTTCATGGTACGTTGCAAGCCAACGTTTTTAGGGCTGGGTCGCTCTTGAGGAGACGTTTGTGTTTCACGGTCCTGAGGTGAGCCTACGATAGAGTTCCGAGGAAAATTCGAAGAAACGTATGTGAGGCTGCCGAACCCTGAAGTGAAATTAAAGACTTGAGTAGACTCGGTTTCGCAAATATCAATCTTATCTTGCGTTCTGTGCGGTGTTTGGGGTCCCGTCACAAAGAGATCTTATCGGGAAGTGAGAAAGCGACAACTTGCCTTGACTACATTGAGTTCGTTCCCAGGCGCTCCCCTCAATATGTCCTTCATACCAACGTTACACTCTTTGTGCACTGTGCAGACTCTAGAGCGGGAAGTGGGAAGGTATCGAAGGCACCGAGTAAGGTGTCCCGTTTCCGAGGGGTCACTGGTCGTGTTGAGCTGCATTCAGCCGCATCCCAGAGCAAATGGCAGATGAGCGGCGGCGGCGTGAGGTCCCAGACCCAGAGGCAGCCTGGAGGAGTGTCCAGAGACCATGGTATACTTTGAAACAAACGTAAAAGAGCCCCCTCACGACTAGTATGCGTCACCTGCAGAATCGATGAGGACTGTCCGAGCACTCACCGGCACCTTCCCCGTGCGAGTGCGCATTTGGAGTTGATTCCCGTCGCAGTAGACCAGGCACCCGTTTTACACACGTATCCAGGTGGTGCTCAGGACTCCATGGACAGACAGGGATTCAATGTGTTCCTAGAGGTACCTGGATAGCTTCCACATTTCATAATGACATCGCACCAACGACGAATGAGTACCACTGGCAGTAAGACTAGTATCTGGTGACGGTAGTCGTCAGATTATGACGGGGAAGAAATTACCTGAACCGGGAGTAGTGAACCTCACCGAGGCACAAATACTGCCGTGCGTTCAACGAATCATATGCAACGACTCTGCCAAAAGATCACCATCTGGACATGAAACGACGTCGCGCCAGATCGAGCCATATGTTCGATCCTAAATTTTTAAATACTGCGATGACTTGGTCAGTCACCTGGTTCTAAATGAAGGGCATAAGTGAGAATCATCGCAAACCTCAGAGAAATGGGTGCTTTACAGGATCGTCGGCTGTTTAGCCCGACGATCCCAAAAATCTTCCAGCCGTCCACACATTACATTCGCTGATCATCCCCAGTAAATAGACGGCCCTTGATAAGGTTCTTGTGTAAATGTGCTCGAAGTGAGCCTGGCCGTTCTGTGGAATCCGGGAGATTTCTGTAAATCCCGTCAAAGACGAAGACACCTCAAGAACCAGATATATGGGCGTCAAACTCACTGATTTACGCTATGGCACACTCCACTTGCTCGATAGTGAACTCGTGTAGCTGATGGCAAGTGCGAATTATACAAGTGCCCGCAACCTGATAGGGATCGGCCAGTGCCAGTGGGGCTCCTACAAACTGAGGTTCATTCCCATGCGCCACATGAAGCTTGAAATTGGGGCTCGAAGATTGAAGGTGATTCTGCGCCGGTCAGAATGACACGGTGACAAACCCAAGTACAACCCCTGTTATTGGTAGGACGACACTCGGCCTCGGCCAACATCAAGAAGGCAGAGCACCAGAGTAACAGCGGGAGTGCAAGGATACTCAAATCACATTAAGTGGCGTTTGAAAGAAAAGCCAGATAGTCCTGATTTTCAGACTCAGGTTCTGGCATCCTCCTCTAGGAATTGAGGCCTCCGGATACGCAGCCTAGATTCCAACGGTTAACTCTTTCAATCGGAGATCGTTGGTTTGTCACTTTTGGGTTCGTCCATCGAGCGGGGGCACCTCCCTCAAGACAAGTTTCCGGATGTCAGGAATGGTCTGCTTTGTCGGCAGTATTTCTTTCTGCATTCAGCGTCAAGCAACGATTCCCGCCACGATACTCACCGACGCCATCATAATCGACGCAAACAGCCTCATCGCCACCGATAATAGACACGAACTTTCTGATTTTGATTCTTCTGATGAGACCGTCGAATGTTGACCGGGTTGATGCAATCTCAATCTCCAATCAGTATATCTGGAAGGAAGCGCGGCATCCTCATGATGACGATGTCTGTCTCGCTGTGAGCCAGGTGCTGCAGCTTTGGCATCAATTTTGATTCAATAACGTTAGGCTGAATGACCAACGATTACTTACCCTACCAGTCGTTTTGGGGCTCAAGAACAGAGCAACGAGAGTATATGCGGTTGCCGTTCAGAGAGGGTGCGACAGACACCTATATCTTTCGAAACCATGGTGTCATTGGTAGGATTGCGATGTTAGTTTTGCAGGGGGACTGCGACACTCACGACTGGCCGAATCAGAGTGGTGGAAAGCTCATCCCGGAACGATTATCAGGGAATCGCCATAAGCCAATAGCTGATTCATCTCGAGCTTCACATTTCTTGATCTAGGCTAAACCATGTTGTACTTTCGACCTGAGGATTAGTCGCATGCTTGACTCTAGGTATGGATATGCCATGAATATTTCTACGTTTGAAAGGTCCTGGAAAGTGATGAGACTTGATTTCATGTGAGAGTGTTAGTCCTATTCGCAAAAGAGTTCTTCACCTCATTGAAGCTTGAACTACTCAAGACATGTAAAACGATGGGAGGTTGAGAGTCGCACAAGAGTCGCGATGGCAAGCGCGGCGCCATTGTAAACAAAAACCACGTGATGAGAGTTCTCACGTATATCCTTCAACATCATCTGAGTCTCAGTGATGGTCATCAACCAACTCATCCAGGACCCGCATTCACTTGAAGTGCCCACGAAGGACTCACCCTTCCATCTCGGAAAAGACCTGTGTTCTCTTCCCACCGGTGTCTCAAGATCTCAATGCCTGCCGCTATCCTGAAAGAAGAACCATAGCTTGAAACACCTTCGAAAAAGTCCTATTGGGTGGAATCAGAAGTGGCATATCAGATCGTTCCAGCACAGCCTGGCGGCGTTTACCACAAACGGAGACGATACTGCTCAATTAAGGTCCTATGACCACTGCATTAAAATCAGGTGGGAGAAGCAATAGTTCGCTCTAAATGAACGGTTCCGGGGCACAGGAACGCATGTATGGCAAGTCCTAATGTTACTCTTTCCTCCTAGGAGAAATACTGAGTAGGGATCTTCGCGTTAGGTTCATGACTGCGACGGACCAGGGTCTCGCGACTCGCGCCCATGCCTTCGATATCTGAGGTTCCACAGTTACAGCAAGTTCCCAAGTTCAGCGCTTTGCCGTGCTGCCTTTTGTACACGCCCGTCAAAACTATGAAGATGATCTCTCTAACAAGACCAAAGCTCTATCCGACTATCCGGATACTCTCTCACTTACTCTCCCCCTAATCCTCGACACACGTCACGAGCAACTCTGCCGACTCAAGGTAAGTCATTCAGACCCACTCAGTTACCCCACACTGCCCTTCACCCAGACTAATTTAGACTTGCTTGTAGTGTATGTAGTCTACTAACGCCGAACCTACTCCGAATCTTCACTCTTAGGAGCCATCTTGTGACCATCTACGACTGGTGGCGTCATTGCTGTTCATGGGCAGATCTCAGGTCCGTTAGTATCTCTCGTTTCAGCTCTCTGAGACAGGCTCGCTGGGCACGACTTAATATCACCACTATGAGCACAAGTGAAAAGGATAAAAAACTACATCATTATTCCGCCGCGTCAAAGCGGTCGTCTGGAGGTTATTGTGCCCGCCGTGTCTCCCATCCTCGGCCCACCAAGAATGGTCGGACCATTCTTAGCGAGCAAAACACGCTAAGGCGACAAAGCTCGCATGGAAGAAGGGGTTTGAACGATTTGTCAGTAGTCGAAACCAACGGACATGGATAGTATCCGATACCAGTCTCAAGCCAGGTTCTCGGTCCCTTTCGTTTCTCGGTCACGGTCAGGCTGACATTCCCCAGCCCTACGTCTCGGGAGAAGTACTGCTTGCAGCGAGCGCCAGCGCTGGCCCGTTATAGCAATAGCATTTCAGCTCCAGTGCTGTACGGGATATTGTTTTACGCTCTATGGGCCCTTGTCCATTCAACTCCAAACTAAAGACCTTATCGGCCGCCGGTGTCTATTGTGTACGTTGACGGGTCAATTCTAGGATACTTGCCCTACAGACCCACTCATAGATGAAGTCTGAATCCAAAGGTTCACATATGTGGATGCTGTATGCCTCCCCCGAGTTCGCTCTTACTGCGCAAGCTCAATGTTCAATACCGCTTCGAGCTTTCGGGGGAAGCCCGAGGTGTATTCCTCACTTCATTTTTGGTGGACGCCCACGTCGCAGAAATCGCTCGTCCATGACGCGATAGGTACTTGCTCCCCGTTGCGCGCCCGGTGTCAATGTTCAGTACCAGTTACGGCTTAGCAGGCGGCCTTGGTAGAAGAGTATGTTTGCGTATCTAAACAAACTTGGCATTCATCGTGGGTAAGTCTCAGCGCTGCGGCTGTTGGGCGTGAATCTAGTAGGTTGCAGTTGATTTCATGTAGGACATACTCAGCTTTCCGTTGTGCAGTGACTTCCATAATCTCACCTCCTCCATAACTCCCCTCTCCTCGCATCTTTCCGTATTTCGCGTTAGAACAGTGCTATACAAGTACAGTTTATCGGCTGAGACGGAACATGACGATATCCAGCTGCACTCTCTCTCCCTTTTTCAATACCACTTCGGGCATAGCTATCCGTTCGCCTTGCTCTGCCTTACTTTTTCATCAACACGTCAACCTTCGGCGCTCCGTCAATTCGAGACCCCCAGAGGGTTCCTCCCATCATTGCCGATGTCTCCTGAAAGCTACCTCGACATGCACTGCCCAGCGTCCTTATTTCCGTCACCTTCCCCTTCAAGTGGGTCACTCGTCAGTACTTCAGTACTGCTTCCCTTCTTCGGAATCCTGAAATCTCACCCTTCTCACACTCCTTTGGGTTCATACGGTCTCTTCAATGTTTCCCGAGATAAGAGCGTACCCCAGTTCGCACGGCATACTCGCATTTCACCGTCATCGCACAGGTGTTCTTGTGCTTTGGTTAAGACTAGGATCCAACTTCCAAGGCCTGTTCATCCGAAATTCCCGCCTGAATATCCGGATAAGCTAATACTGATACTAGTTCAATACAAAATGCCGTGTATGGTGTTGAATTCCCCCCTTCGGTCAACTTGTCTCCAATCTGATGTTTACAGGGGTTGGCACTTTCAGACATCGTCAGAGTTCATTGTCGCGGGCCGTACGGATTTTCTTCCAATTCTTTCCATCATGAATCCCATTCAATGTTAGACTTGAAACACGTACCAGAACCAGGATGATGATGATTGACTCCCGATACAGATGCACTCAAAAGAAGACGGTAATAGTAATTGATTGGGAATTGAGAGCCTCCCGTGGGCAGTGGCTAGGGTGGTGAAGGGGACCGGAGAGCGCATTCAACGGTGGGATTGTCCGTGGCTTAAATCCGTTGGTGACCGTCGATCAGACAAGGGACAACAGGGCCGTTTCGAGTCATGTCCCCCTTGGGGTGTAACTCCAACTCACAAGTCAGATGTGTCAGGGGAGGGAGACAACGAAGGTCGGATGGAATGAGATCGAGCGGGAGACTCGAAACACTAGTAGGAGGATTGAACTTACGGAAGCAGTTACCGGGTATCCTCTCGCATGGTGGTGCCGTCCTAGTAAGTTCTTGTGTTCACCCGAGTACCTGAGCCGTTCCTTTCGACACTAGGGATGGATTGGGGTCTCGGGTGGGTGCGAGAAGATTTGGAAATCCGGGAGACATATTCGGAACCTCGTACAGTATGTGACTTTGCTGAGCCTCTTTCTGTTTCCAACACACGCTACCGAACACGAATCGCTGTAGGTATTCTAAAGAAGATCACACCATATAAATTGTACAAATGGGTCGCAAGTATGGATAAGATGGATTCCCGGCTCATCCAAAACCAGCTGAGATACGGTCTCAGCTCCCGGTATTGACTTCAAGTCAACAGTCTCCAAGCCATCAAACCTCCAAAATGGCGTGCCGTCTCAATGGCCAGACCTGTTATAAATACACTGAAACATCGAAGAACATTAGGATCTGAACAGACTGACAAGATAGTTCGAAAGATTCACACGCAATGGTGGCGCTAGTCATTCCATATTCGATGCTCACCTTCCTATCCAAGGAGGCTGAGGCATGAGGAGTGTTTGAAGGACTCCGATAATCCGAATGACAGTCAAACGGGTTACGCGACTCCACAAACCTACCGCCCACTCATTGTGAGCTCCGATTCTAGTCCCAATCTATTCTATCGTTCCACTTCGGACGACTCCAAAACTTTCACCCCCCAGACAGGTAGACACTTACCTACCAGGTGGACGTATGTGAGATCCCATCTCTAGTCGTATGGATTTCATTAAGATGGCTATACACTAGATGGCAGAAGCTCGAGGTTGCCGGCGATTATTGCCTTCTCCAAAGATACAGTCCCGCCTCACTGCTTTGGGGAATCGAGGGTGATACCTATCTGGGGGACACCTTCCGCCACTTCACGCGTCGAACGTGTATAGACGGCCTGTCAAGGAGAAATGTAAAGACGGGATGAATAAAGAAACTCCTTCGTCGAGAACGAATGGATACGCGGGACGAGGAATGAATAGGCGGTTGACCTCGTTGCCCTCCCACACGGCTTTCCACGGTCCGTCCCAGCCCACTGGATGAGCGAGCACAGGCGAGTACGGGGAACGGGACACGTTTTGTATTCTGGAAATACCTCGGGAGCTTGAAATACTCGTCCGTTCCCACATTCACCAGAACATACGTACACGCTTCGTGCCTTCAAGACGGCAATACGGCTATAACATGGATTTCCGGGTGGAAAAGTCTGGCAAGGGTCGTATTCGCGTCGACTGCAATTCCCATAATACGTTCGTCTCAAGAATCGGGGAACCTGGGAGCCACTCGTAAACCCCTAGAATAGAACGGCTTCAAGAGACAGTAGCAAGGTCCCCGTGCTGGCAGTCACCGAGTTCTGTTCATTTCCTTCGTTGAACATGAACTCGTACAAGGTTTATGCGTCGATGTACTAGTACTATCATTGCGCGTACGCCACTCCGAGGAAGCGAGGGTCTGGGCAATTCAACGAGTACTGGGGAGTGGTATGTAGGTAGATGCCGCATTTCAGGCCGTATTTGAAATTTCAAATATGCGCCCATGCTTGGATACGTAGGAACGTATATAACTGCCTACCGGCATCGTCTTTCCAGTGTTTCTATTATAGAATGAGGTATGTAAAAGCTGTATGTACTAAGTATAACTATCATATACGCTTTGTATAGAGGGCATCGTTCTGTCTTGCTCCGGTCCATACTTATGAGTCCGCGAAAACCTCCGTTCGAAAGGACCCCAGAAGTCGGGCGAGCGTCATGAATTCAATAGATATACGACTCGTAGGAGGACCCTACGGCATAGTTACAAGGCTAACCAAAGAACGGAAATGAGACGCGTCAGAAGCGCGTCTGGGTAGGTCAACTATATTCAACAACGCGTCCAAACCGTTCAAACGCGGTGTTGTAGTCGTGAAGCTAACGCAGCTCGTATACTTGGTCACTCAGGAGCCAGGCTTTCTAGAGTCATTACTCGTCTTTCGAATGAAGACCAGGGTCATGCCTCCTGAAGACCTCCTAAGTCGTGAAATGACTATTCGGATGCACAAAGAGGGCTCTGAGTCAAAATTTCCCTTCCCACCGTTATTGGAGGAGAGGGATAGGATCCACAACGAGTTCGAAATCGCGTAAATCTGGTGTCTAAACTCATGAAAGCGAGCTCCGGAGAGGAGTAAGCGGTATCCTAGCTGTATCCAACGCGTTTCATCCAGATTTTCAAGGGCCGTGTACACCAAATATTCATAAGTAAGTAAGTCGCGGTCGCCGTTGGAATTTCAACTTGGCTACCTCGAGGCTCGCGAGTCGGAGAATTACGTGGCGTGAATGGCGACTACGGACGCCAGGACCCATATAAATTTTGATAAGTATGAACTCACTTACCTCTGTACGGCGGAGTACATAGTAATGTAATACCTATATTGAATTCCAGGGATTCTCTTGGCTGGGGTCACGGGTCATTCTACGGACGGACGGAATATGTCGTCTGGATAATTGAGCAATGAGAAATGAACAACGCGGGGTAAGTATGTGGCAGACCCCCTGCGCGCCACAACGCAACGGAACGTGCAAAAAAGTATATCACCTCCTTCTCAATGAGCCTATTGAGTTTCGAGGAGGTCCCCTCCCCTCCTCCCTTCACCTTCGAAACGCCGGGTGGCACGAGGGGTAGAACTTAAGGAGGGTCGCCAGGACCTATGGATGAACTGCCGGTACGTCCGGAAATTCCAAAAATCCGAAGGAAACGATCGGTTTCGAGAATGTTTGAACATTCCTCATAAGTAACATGCCTCCGAAAGATTAGGGCTCCCCTGAGTCATGAAGCAAAGCTCGGAACGACCATGGTTCGTTATCTTCATCATCGAGGAGTCATCGTAACGTACACGAGAGGATCCTGAGTGGGATTCATAGATACCTCCCAGCGATTCCGAAATGAAGCATCACATGTATACTACGTAGCTTCAGGTAGTTCCTGACCGTTAAAGGCACAGGGGTACAAGGATTTGCACAGTGGCAGTGACTCCGAGCATATGCTTCTTGCAATACCTAGACTCAGGACTTCAGAAAAAGCGATGAAGGGAACTCGGGGAGGATAATTGCCCAGTCAATGTTCCTTGCTCAAGCCGTTTCGAATCCATGTGCCGCGTTTCGGATACCACGCATTCGGAAGAAAAATACATCCACGGACCTGAGAACAAACAGACATAATCGTACAAACCTCGTCCACAGCTCTACGTCGTCAAGTAGAGCCGGAAGAATTGAAGAGCTCCAACGTTGGGACAAAATGAGACTGTGGCTGACACTCCAGGAAAGTTTCTCGCGTCGGAACAAACGTTTTTTGACAATGGAAGACTCGAAAATTGCGCCAGGTACTAGTTATACAGGCAGTTGCCAAGCAGACGACCACAAAGGACCGTACCGCGCAATTTTGATTCCTATTTGTCTAGCTGGGTAGTAGTCCGACTCGGGTACCTTGACTCCCCCGCAGGTCCCTGGAGCTCGCATTCGGGAGTTCGGGAGCCATAGCTGGGTGCTATAAAATCGATTTTTTTTCCCCTTGAAGGGACCAAATCATCGACTGCGACTTTCGAACAGTCTAGACCTCTCTAAGGACGCCGCCTGCGGGCTGTAGTAACTAGAGTAAATTGACATTCTTGACTGTGGAGGCCCTGAATTGAAATCCTTGAAAGTTGACTAGCCGGGAGCCCTGAGTCGAGAAATTGAACGCGAGAAGGACAGCAAAAAGGCTGTCAGCTAGACAACCGGCGGCAAATCGTCGGCATTTTCCGTAAGCTTTTTCGGATGTTTTTGCTTCTCTGCCACCTTCAATGGTCGATCCGGGTGCAATACAGGTGGTTGTGAAGGGGCTGCTATCATACGTCCAGGAACTCACGGCCTTGAGAGCCCGAAACAAAAGAGGCACCTGGAGGCTGGCACACTGAGACTCAGGCGACGAGGGGCTCGTCCTGCTTTTTCGAGGCTGCTATATCTATAGCTATCGATCCTTTGCATTTATCGAAGATAGGGTTCAGAATCAAGATACATGCATGCTGCAGTACCAGGGACTCAAAGAAAAAGGGAGTACATATCGCTGTTCTACATTCAATGATAACACATCGAATTCCTGACAAGTTGAACTCCAGCTGTGAACGTCACCGATGTCTACCATTACCGTTGAGCTGTACTGTTACAGTTCAGTCAGTTACACGCCCGTCGGGTGCTATCGCAGTTAATATTCAATGTCTTTCAGTTACCGGCTCCATCGCACCCACAAAGTCGAATAATAATGGATATTCGACGCAGTCGGCATGCTTTGATTGCTACCAGTGGTGCGCCGCTAAGGACACAAACAACGATTGAACCCGCTCACTCCCAAGGTGGAGAGGTACACCGTACCCGGGGATTAATTACTGATAACGTTTTTTTTTCAATATGGACGTCTCCAAAAGCCCAAGTACACCGACTGGTAGCTCCACGTACGGTAGAAAGACCGACCGTGAGAGCTGGTGCCAATTCTAGTAGTAGTAGTAGTAGCAGAGAGCTACGGTCCGGAGGGGTGAAGTATGGTATGATGATTCGAATTCTAGTTCCATGACACCGCTGTACAGTTTGAACTTTTGCTGTAACCGGTAACAAAAAACCAATTTGAAAAAGGGGGGCAGAGGAGTCCGAGTCGGCATCTAACAGCCTGACCTCCGGAAAATCGGCAGGATAACGCTCCTACATAGCGGCAGTCTCTGGTCCCAAAAACGCGTTGAACGTTGAATACTGAACACCTGAAGGAGACTTCTTCACAGCCTACGGCTCGCGGGGCCCCGTCGGAAATGATTAACCGTCAAGGGAAACACTTAAGACTAGAGGAAGTACACAGTAGGGTTTGATTTCTTGAAACTGCGCTTGTCTACATACATACGTCAACAATCATCGTTTCAGCCACCACAAACCCAAGAATGGAGTTTCTCTTCAGGCCCCTCTCTCTCGTAAACCTCACCCTGAACAATGAACACTGCGCAATCTGAAAAAACGTATCGTTCGATCACCATGCATGAATACGGGTATACGGAATCCAGAGCCAGCAAGTGTCTTGTGTTTGTAGGAAAAACAAAACAAACAAAAGCGTATTCGTATTCGGTAGATCGGCGTTCAAAACCCAAGTCCAAGGTATGCCTCGTGCACGGGAGCTTGGGAGAAAAAGAACGTCTCCAAGGTTTTCCCACTGTCCCAGCGCAGCGCGCCGAACGTGGTGTAACGTGGCTTCTTATCGAGCGAGCGTTGAGCGTTGAACACTCTTGGCCCGATCCAGCGATTTGGACACCAGGAGATTTCGAAAGGACGGGACGGTGTGGCGTGAATTTCTGGAAGAACGGAGGACGGAAGAGAGAGAGCGCATCGGAACCGTGAACGCTGTCCCATCGAGATTAGTAACAACTTACAAGTAACAAGACCCTCTCGAGATTTCGGGTCGCGAGTTGAACGGTACCGGTACTTTCGGGGCCTCCCTACCACATACGAGTAGAAGCAAAGGCCTTCAAAGCAAACACAGTGGATGAGAAAAGAAAACGGCAATAACACTTCGGAGACTCGGGGTCTCGGAAGTACGACACATGCGCGGTGCTTCTTTTGCCTTCCTGGCTCTCACGGGAGAAGTACCCAGGGTCCTCCCCTGCATTTCGCCTTCCCAATTTCGCGGTCAATCGTCAGCGTTCATCCGTTTAAACACCCCACACACCGCAACGCCCGAGTCATGGACGCACTCGTAACTCGTAATTTCTAAGATTAGCCGTTGAATCCATGCTTGGGCTGAGTGCGTTCAAACGCCTCCCTCGACCGCAACGCCCAGGAGTCGAAGATTAGCCGTTAGCGAGAACATACGTTTTTGGAGGTCGCATTACCCCCCCTAGGCCCGACTCCACTTTCCCGCAAAACAATGAAAACGAGGACGAAAAGGCGGAGAGTCGCTGATACCGGCGATTCCGATTTCTTGATCTTCGCTCCCTGCATCCCATATCCGCAATCCCCGTTACTATACATCAAAGGTTATGGTCGAGTCGGTGATTTATTGATCCACATCCCTCCTCCCCCCCCCCCCCCCCAGAACCCAAGGCCCAAAGATGCGCGCAGATTGAGAAACGTCACGAGTTGGCGGATATTCGGAAAACATGGAGCTTTTTTTCGAACTCGTTTCACGGTGTCTGTTCGATATTAAGTGGAGGAGGATACCGAGTTTTCGAGTTCAAGTTTTGAGGTTCCTGGAATTTAAAAAAATAAAATAAAATAAAATAAATTGTTCCCTGTGTTCTTCATTTGAACGGATATCCGGAAGTTGTGCATTATGGGGCGAATCGCAACCTGGGTTGAAGATTTAGGAGTTAGATAAACGTACTAGAGTAGACGACCACCGCTGAGTGCTATCTCCATCCTTCCTAATAGTACTCCTCCCTCCTCCTCTCCCTCCACCAATTACCCCACTCCCGGTCTCGATCGTTTAAGCTCCCCCAAAAAACCACAGCTACCTCCAAGAACCACTACTCCAATGCCGCTTAACTCCATACTCGTAGATTGAAACGCGAAACGTTCGATGGAGGGGGGAAGGGAGGCGGGGGCGATGCGGGCTGTATAGAACTTATCATGGCGTAGGACCTGGAGCAAGCACAGCTCAAGAGGGTTTTTGACGTGTTAATAATCTATAGGTTTTGGTTCCAACTGAAAAGTCAAAGTCCCTTGATTAAAACCCCCGAAAGGAGACAAAGGATGTCTGAAAGGTGGCGAGGCAATGACACTTCCCGTTCTCGGGAAGGCAAAAGAAATTTCGACGAATTGAGATGCGACGGGTTGGGAGATGCTGTATGATGTATGATGTATGATGTTTCTGATTACGAGCCTCCGGGGACTCGCACTCTCTCCTTCACGATCGAGTGAGCGCTAGCGTCGTTTGACAGTTGTGTCCTCAGCCTGCGGGTATCATGGTTCTCGGGTTTGGGCAGACGGTAGACGCAGATCCCCTTATCTACCCAACTAACGGAATGAATGAGAAATCGTATACAGAAGATATGGCGAGCTCCCAACTCACCCACAAAACAAACTCGTGTAGCCAGATACTCCCAAATGCCGTCTTATTCCCCAACATCGGATCCATGATTTATGGTTCAGGTTCAGAGAGACGCAAGTAAAATTAAATGAAAAACAGCCCAAAGGCAAATCCTAAGGTGGTGAAGGAGAGTGAACGCTTGTATTGGCGGCTGTAGCCTGCAAGAACCATGATTATCATCGGGATTTCCTGTGGGAGGTTATAGGCTGTAAACGGTGGACGCGGATCCCTTCTCCACACAGCTTACGGAGTGAGCAAGAAACCGAATACAGAAGAGAAGACGAGCTCCCAACTCGCCTACAAAACGAGCTCGTGTAACCGATGCCATCTTATCCTTCCAACCGAGACCACATCGGACCTATGAAGGTTCAGAAAGCTAGGAGACGTGACGAGGAAAAAAAAAGAAAACAAGACACGGAAAACAGTGAAAACAAGCCCAAGGGAAGTGAACGCTTGTGTTGACGGTTGTAGCCTGCGGGTATCACGATTATCGGGATTTCCTGTAGTAGAGACGCAGATCCTCTAATAGTTGTAAGACAAAAAGGTGTAAACGGTATGCGTAAATCCCCTTCTCTACCCAGCAGTGCTAACGGAACGAGTAAAACAAAAAAACCGAATACAGAAGGGAAGACGAGCTCCCAACTCACCCACAATATCTTTATCCCTCCAACCGAGACCACATCGGATCTACAAAGTTCGGAAGAATGACGAGAAGAAACGACAAAGCAAAAAAGCCCCGAGACCTAGATCAGGATTTTAACGTTTGGGAGTTGAGGTCGAGGCGTTGGAGTGGGGGTACCCCCTTCCGGATCCGTTTGAAAGTAGTTGAACAGATGATGGTATTTTTCGAACTCTGTATTCGGGAGATACCAAGTATGAGGAAGGGGGGGGGAAGACGTACCATCCAACATTTCCAACGTCTCTGTGGCTTTCGCATCCCCCTCTTTCTCAGCCTAGCCCAATATCGTACATTCACCTGCACCCGGTCTTGAACCTTGCTTCTAGACGATAGCAAATGGGAACGAAAGCCGAGAGAGAATACAAAAGCTGTTTTGAATGGACCCAGGACAAGGCTCAATGTTGGATGTTGAGTTGACACCGGACAAAGCATGTGGAGTGGACCGCGGTGGTGGTGGTGGTGGTGGTAAGAGTGGAAAGGAGAAAGGAGTAAAAACAACGCGTGGAAGTCGTGGGGTACGCGTGTTGCCGTCACGACTCACAATCACGAGTCTAAAATCCATTATTCATTGTCCTCTCTCCACAACCACCGAGTAACAAACACCCGATAGTGCGTTTATCGACCTCCACTTTCTCTATGTAGTCACTTATCTCCCGAATCCCATACGACACATGGAATCTTCCGACCCTGCACCTCCTTGGACCTTTCTCTCTCTCGTGACCTTCCACTGTGACAATCATACATCTCACTGGACCCGCTCATTGCCAGAAGAACGCGCAGTACGCGTGCTGCCGTCATCCACTTCCCAACTTCAACCACGTCTTCCTCGCTCGGCCCTCACTTGTCAATGTCCATTGGATAATTAAATCAGGATCCCCTGCGCATTTCGCGGGTTTGAAGGCACACGGTCCCTCTGACCCTGCAGCTCTTGACTCTCTCAGTGCGCATGACCCTACTTATTATGACGATCCGGAATCTCCACCTCCGGAGGAGACCTGGTCCCAGTACCAATTTTCAATATGGGAGAAACTTCGGATCGACACAGAGCTAGGGATGCTCATATCTCTGCGCACTAGTTTCTAGTTCGCCCGTCCCTACATCCACAAAAATAAAATCGCAAGTCCCAACAACACAACAAGGGCTATTGAATTTCTCGACGAGCTAGATTCGATTGATCAAGTAGCCACTCCCTCCAACTCTCTTCATTCCGTTACTTGGTCTAACTGTGAACGAAGACAAAGAGAATCGGTCCACAACAGGAGTCCTTTGACATCGTGGATTCTGGTTCTGCTTTTGTCGTCTCCGTTGTCGACGTGCTTTTGTCTCGTACAACCTTGTTTCTAATTTTTCTCAAGTTCACTTGACAACAAAAAGTTTCGCGTTAGAAGGGCAGCCTGAACCATTCACCCAGGACAGGAAAAATTAGAATGACAAGTTCCGATCGAAAAAATCCGTTGAAAACCGTAGAGCGTCGTTGCTTTGGCCGTTTTAATAATTCCTTGTAGTGATGAAAATTCCGGGGTGTGTTCAGGTAAGTAAACTACTATAGGTACACTGGTAGGTCCACTACACGCAATAATCACACAATAATCGGAAGTAAAAGTTGTGCGAAAGTTCGGAACTATGTGGTCGGTGACCGTTGAGGTTGGTGGGTGAAGCGTACTCCGCGAAAGCGAAGCGGGGGGCGGAGGAGCGAAGGAGCAAAGGATGCTCTTGGCGGGGTGGGGGGAGTGGAAATTCGGAAGAGTGGGTTGAGACGCTGACGCCGACGCTCAAGAGGGCCCTTGCATCGCTCTGAAAATGGACAGCTGGGATAAGATGCCTGCCTGGGGTTTCCTCGATGTCCTCGGATTGACGGTAACTGCCGGGAATCTGGAATCTGAGGATTCCGACGGAGCCAAAAGAACGGGACAGGTGGCAAACAAGGGACAAACAAGTGATCTCAGATTGCAAGGGTGGCATGAGTCTTATCGGTGATCAGGGTCGTGGGTGGATAGGAAGGTAGTGGGCCAATAGGAATGGGAATTCCCAAAGGGGATAGATTCTGGCGGTTGACGTCGAATTGGATAGAAAAGGAGAGGGTTCTTCAAGTAGTGTTTGGTTGAAAAGAGTGTTTCCCATTCGCCAAAAGACGCGACGACGACAACCAGCATGGAATTCTACGCACAGACCGACTCTGCTCCTCGCACTCCCTCGCCGCTCGACGCCACCTTTGCCTACAATCCCAAACCCCTGCCGGCGATGCAGCCGTCCATCTACGAAGAAGACAACACCCGCTACATTGTCCACCCCCATCACCATCACCAACAGCAGCAGGTCTACTGGCACCCGCCCTCGCCGCCCCAGCGATCCTCTTCGGCAGGCTCTGGCTCGCTGTTGGACGAGCTGTACAATCCCGAGCCGGCGTTGGATGCCGACTGGCAGCAACAGCAGCAACAGCAGCAGCAACACCAACAACAATCGCAAACACACCACCCGCGACGCGCCACCTTTCCCTATGTCCGCCAAGACCACCAACCGACAGCGTCCTCTTCCTCGCCCTCTTCCGCCTCCGCGTCTCCCTCTCCAAACCCATACGGCGAACTCCCGCTTACGGCAGAACCCGATGCCAGTGTAAAACAAGAAGACGCGGCGCCTTACATCCTCTCAAACGACGACTCGTACTCGCACTACAACGTCTACCCCCAGGTCTACCCCCAGCAGCAGCAGCAGCAACAGGCCTACCCCCACCCCCACCACCCCCACCACCACCATCATCACCACCCCACTTCCGTCCACCACCACCCACACCACCCACAACATCTGCCCATGCAGCTCTCCCATCACACCCAGATCCACGGCATGCCGATTGGAATGCCGGGTATGCCTCAGAACATGGTCGGAATCTCCCATCCTGTTCAGCACACAGACGATGCCGCTTCCAAGGAGACCCAGTTTCTCCGCCGTCGCTGCTTCAACTGCCACACTACAGAGCCTCCCAGCTGGCGAAGGAGCACTCTCAACCCAGGTACATACCTCTTTCTCTCTTAGACTCCTTCCCATACTAACCTTTCACGCCCTCCAGGCAAAATCGTCTGCAACAAATGCGGTCTCTACGAACGCACCCACCTCCGTCCCCGTCCTCTCCGTTTCGACGAACTCCGCGCCGGCAACAAGCAGCGCAAAAACACCGCCGGCAGCGGCATCAACCCCCACTCTCCACCCGCCAAAAAACTCGTCCTCGGCAACCCTCGCCCAGCCGGCGTAGCCAGACGCAGCTCCGTCTCGTCAGTAGGCGCACAGAGCAACTCGAGCGATTGGGATGATAATGGTGGGTCATTGTCATCCTCTAGTGTGGCTAGTAGTCCTTCGCCTACGACGCCTCCCAATCTTTAAATTCCCCCCTTCGACGATCTTGTTGTATTATTATTATTCGCTGCTTCTGAATACCGATTTTTCTTGAATACCCGCCTAAAAAGCTTTTTCCCTTTTTGCGATTTTTTTTATTATATTTATTCTTCCTTCCTCCTTTCGCCCTCCCTCCCCTTGCTCTCTCTCTCTCTCTCAACTATTTACCCGGTGTAAAAACAACTGTAACTAATAGAAATCCTCTTTTTTTTATTTCTTTCTCCTCTGTGGAATCCAGCTTCAATCTCGGCTTCATCCTCAGCCTCGTCTTCAGCGTTCAACAGTCCGGCTTTGATTTCACATTCCCCGTTGCCTCCTCAACAAGAAGAAGAACGGATAAGGTTACCCGAGGTCGAGGTCGATGTGTTGGGTCCTGAGAATCCGATTCAGAGACATCATAGGAGGAATAAGAGTCATACGATTTCGTTCCCGGTCGTGGGGAGTGGGGCGGTGGATGCTGGGTATGAGTATCCTACTGTCTGAGTGTGTAGTGTTTTTGGGTTGTGGGGTATTTATTCTATTTATTCGAGTTTTTTTCTTGTAGTCCTCCGCTCTCGCCCTGGCTCTCGCTATATCTTGTGTATTTATCAGACGTACTTATACCTCAAACCCGGCTCAGCAGATGTACTTTTTACCTACTTATTTTTGTATACGGTATACAAAACAGAACTTTCGATCGCGACGCGCGACACGACAACGACACGATCGAGCCCCTTACACCCCCCTTGCCCTTGCCCTTAGCTTAGTTCATTCGATCGAAAGTTCTGCCGCCGGTTCACATTCAGGCTAGGCCCTTGTTCTCCCGCGACACTGGGGAGGGGGTGACCCGGGGTCTTACCTGCCCGTCTTGCTTCCACTCTCTCACAACTGGAGGCGCCTATGTAAGTACTACCTCCCTCCCACATATCCCGAATCCGAATCGGACCCCAGGTAACGTATATTTGCTAGGCTTCTTTTCAATTCTGAGTATACAGCACTAACTGGGCTTCTGAACTCATAATGAATACAGCACGAAAGAAGATACGAATTGCCCAGTGACCTACTACACAGCAAGTATAAGTGTAAGTGTATACAGCTATGATTCATACGTGGGGAAGGAAGATAGGACGGCTGGGCCCCTATGCACTATGACTTCTTCGATGATTCAATGGGAAATGGGTACCGCCACGTAACATACAGCATACGCTGAAAACAGAAAGAAGAAAGAGAGAAAGAAAGAAAGACGTTGGAGCGTTCTCCCCGCAACCCCCGATATGGCACAATCAGCCTGTGTATACACTACTTAGCGGAAGGAACCTGGTACTACGAAAATCCGTGAATGGAGGGGACGTTTGAAAGGTGAGTAAATAGCAAATAGCATTCCATATACACGTCGAGGGCGTCTTTTTCAGGTTCAAGAAGTCGTTCAAACGTTCATATGCATATACATGTGTCAATGTTACTATTAGACGCTGAAGCTGAGGATAGAACGTGTTTTTCTCATGAAACGACCTACATGGTACAGCAAGAAGCACGAGAAATTCCCGCCCCTCACCCAATTCAAAATTCCCATCGTTCATTCTTCCTTCCGCCGCCCCGCGATAACTCATTTGAACGGTCACCGCCATGAATCTACACAAACGAATTCGCTGGCAAACTTGCACTTGTGTTACAGTAATCATTCACCGTGGGGGCGGGATTCTTTTGATTACACTCACAGATACATGCAAAGCCCCTCCGTGACCAAAGCGCTGAGAATTATCCCGTTTTTTGTCTCACGAAAACGAAGGGGACCTACATACAGCACGAAGCACCCGCGACGGTGATAACTAGGCAACTCCCGCCTGCTCGACACGACTCGGAATAGCTTCCCATTTACTTACCCGTGGAGAGTCCCCCAACCACTAATGATTCTTTTGGCTCGGAACGCCACCATCCACCATCCACCACAGCCCTAGTGGACTTGCAAAGTGTCACTTTGAAACGACTCCGATGCTCACGCGTCCATTTCTCGTCGATCAAAAGACTCAGGGTACTCCTTCACATTGCACTTGTTGAGGAGAATGAAAAGGCTTAGACCGTGACCAAAGCCTTCAAGAAGTCGTTCATTGATGACTTGGGGGATTCAGGGCTCCGGCGTCTTTCCAAGTTCAAGATGTCAGTTATCAGGCGCTGAGGATGGGAAAAACGTTCGACAGTACCTCAATTTGTACGACCTCGAATGCGACGGTGACCGTGGCGATAGAGTAGAACGGCAGTACACCTACAACGATTGCTGGCAACTTCCACTGCTGCGAGTCCGACTCCGACACGAATAGCTTCAATTTACTTCCCTCCCTCCTATGGTGACCCGTGAAGACTACTAGTAGCGCTACTACCCCAGCTACCAGTTGTTCGTTCGGCTCAGACGCCACGGTCCGATACGACCTACCACAGCCTACTATTTACAATGGACTTGCAAGTACGTTTAAACGTCACTTTGAAACAACAGTCGATCCCGATACTCACGCGTACGTTGATCTTCCATTTTCTTGATCAGCTCACAGCAAACAAACTCACTTGTTTTGAAGCCCCTACGATTCAAATCCGTTGTTTCCTTCGGGATAACGACCTCGATGTATATGTATCGACGAACGTGCTACTAGTACTACTATCAACAGTCAACTCGTAATGATAATCAACCATCCCTCCTATAGCGACCCGTGGAAGTGTCTGACCGCACGACCAAACTCGGACGCTACGACCCACAGTGGACTCGCAAAGTTCGTTCCAACGTCACTCTCGATACTCACGCTCACGCTTATGAACCTTCCATTCCTCGATCAGGGCGTTTCACTTTTGTTTTTGAAGACCGGGCACCGGTGAGTGTGCGCCGTAACCTTCCCTTCAAGAAGTCACTACATAGTCACTGGTCAGAAATGAGCACACTTGCGATGAATTGAAAATGACCCCGATACTCGCGCTTTGACGCTTCTAATCCAGGGGGGGTCCGGGCGCTCACTCACACCGCACATTTGGTTTAAAGACCGGGTCAGCGTGCACCGTAAACCTTCAGGAAGTCCGTTCGATGTCATCTTGCAAGTCCCCTGAGAAATCGAGCGCTGGAACCATGATGTGCCATGTGCACTCTTTCCACTATCTACGGAAGTTGGAAACCCTTTACGATGAATTGAACTTTGTTTGCTTTTGACATCGAGAATGTTTTAGCTTTTGATTCGTTCTTGTGGATGAGATGGGGAGGGAGTAACACTGCACAGCAAGACTACTTTACGTTTGAATTCGGGCGGAGGCGGCTTTTTGACTGGTACAGCAATGAGCAAAGTTGTGAGAGAGTATCTTTCAACTTTGTACGGTGCGGTGTCGGGTCTTCTTCCCATCTGGGTGCCGCCGTGCGGTGCCCTCCCTACCGCTCTTTTCTTTCTCCCTCTTCCCTCCCCCCCTTCTGCCCTCGTCCCTCCGATGTTCCTCTTCTCTTTCGTCATTAGTACTGAATTCCGAGCCCCGAGTTGAATGATTCCTTTCTAGACCGGTGAACCTCCGATCCCGGTTACTTGACTCACGACTCACGAGCGCGTGAGGAGAGTGGAGGATATCTTTATCCTTAGCCCCTGGCTCCCCTTGGCAGTGTACGTTCAAATTACTTACTTACTTTGTTCGTGATCTAGACGCTCTGAGTGGAGCTCGTTCTAACGTGCCACACGGTTCAGCGGTATGTGCCTTACATTACATTGTACTCCAAAGTTCAAACCCAAATAACTCCAACACTGCGGATTGCGGATTGCGTTTGGGCCTCAGAGCAGAGGAATGGTCTTTTTTTGTTCCCTTAATCGCTAATCGCTCTCTCCTTTGCCCCTAATCGCTTGGGTATATCGGTATACGCGGTCAAAAAGTCCGTCCCAAGGGCCCAAGCCTATGTAGAAAGTTCCGTCTACGCCGATCGAAATCCTTTAGTTCCTCACTCAATTCAATGGGGTAAAATGAAAACGGCTATCCCCGGTCGGACGACGTGCCCCGATACTTGCTCACCAATGACCATTCAACAAACCGACTGATTATGGTATAGTTCAAGCTGTATTCAGTGGAATGGGCTATCTCCGTGTCGGGAGTGTGGGGAGTGAAGGGGACGTTCGAAGTTGTTCTTCCATGATACAAGTTACGGGTTCCTTGCCAGCGGTTCGTGGTGGTTGTGCTGGTAGTGGTGGCAGGACGACGAGGACGACAACTACGATCAGAAACTTTCGGTGTGGCCCCCGAGTGCTAGTGAGTGAGTGAGTCACTAACTAATCATTGCTGGCAAAGCTCTTATTGTTCCGAACTGGGGAGGACCGTGACGGAGCCAGAGGCGTATGTGTTTTTTTTTGCAATTAATTGCCTCTACTCGATTCCCTGGTCCATCTGCCTCAGTATGTTAGTGGGTAATCTCTGGGCGACTGAGAGGGGCCTTCCGTCTTCCGCGTCAATGATGTCGAATGAGCGGCGTCCCCCCCATCCCCACAGGGCGGTGCTAACCGTGTCGTACGCACGACGCGTTTTTGGGTTTCTGGGGCGTACCTACTGCGCTACCACGCGTTCCTGCTCCAAATCCTCTGTCGAAGTGGTAAATAGTACTTGCTTGAAGGGGGTCTCGTAAGGTCTTTATTAAACGTACGTGAACCGTGTGCAAGTGCTACGGATATACGGTATATGAGAGTGTCTGTCTGTCTGTCTTGTCACGATCAAGGGGCCGCGGACCCTCACTCTGCGCTCGGCTTGGAGGGTACAGTTCACGAGATAGTGTACTAGCCCTCCAAAGGTCGCCGGTCAACGTAGAATATTGAATACCTGGTACGTGTATGCGTTTCCCGATTGCTCGGGAAATCCATACTGTACTGTAGTAGGTTGGGAAGCGATTTGCGGATCTACAGATGCACTGGGTACGGTTCCGGCGGGGATGTCGATGGCCGTCCCCCCGTTGAAAGGAGGTGAAGGTTCAGGACTAGACTCTCCGCTCTCATTTAGACGGAGTGAGTTGAGTGAGTGGGTCCAAGTAAGTAAAGTCCGATGTGGCCCAGCCGGACCGGGCAACCGGCCCGGACGGGTTCACCTGATGATCACCACCTCCACGAGGGGAGCTAACTTAGTCCCGAATCTACTCGTATACAGATACAGCAACACCAAGAGCACCCGATTCGATTCCGCGCGTACATCGAACATCGTACTTACTTTGCTACCCAAATCAACGTCACGGGAACCCGAAGGTCAGGTCAGGATCTCGTGGACGGCCATTGACGAGGGAATCTGAATTCCAGTGCTATGCATCATCATAGTCATTCAGTTCCTTGGACGTGTACAAAGTAGTGCAGTGTGGGTTCATACAGGGATTCAGGAGTCGATGGGTTCTTTTTTGATTATCACTATCACTAGTATCACACAGCACTATGGGGAGGGGGCCGGATGAAGGCGATGCCTTTCGCAGACTCAATCTCGACCAGTGTTTCTCACTACTCCCGTTGAGCCAGAGTGTTGGATTCGGCTCTCTAGTACTGGCAGGAGGGGTTAGCTCATTCGCCTCGGTGAGTTGTTAGGATGCCGTTCGTTCTTGTTCTTGTTCTTCCTTTGCTAAGTAAAACGCGCTGATTTTGCATCACGATCTATAGTCTTAGTCTAGGGCCATCTCATGTCGAAATACCACTGAACACCGAACGGAACGCAATCGAATCAAACTCTGAGGCACTGGCAGTGCGAGGAAAACAAGAAAATGCGAGTGCGACGCGCTTTTTCGGGAGGTGTTTGTTTTCTTCTCTGTCTTTCTGTTAGCGTGTGTGTGTTTCTCATTGAGTCAGTATACAGTACCTATGGGACTCTATATTACAAAGATCATCATCAAGAAACTCCGCGAACATATGAAACTTCTTCGAAATACAAGGACACGAATCTACACGTACACAGGGACAAACACCATACAGACTACCTACATACAGCATCGTCACCTTGATGGTTTGTCGGGGAAGCCGGGATCATATCAACGTCTACAGAAGTTCACTGCCAGTGCAATGAAATGGGTGATAATGAACGTCTGTTGGCTGGGAGGATTGTGTGGAGTGGCGGTGGGGTGTCCATGTCGTACATATTCGGAACGATGGGAAAAAGGCTGGGCTAAACGGAGAGGAACTTTCGAGAGGGCAGCCGGTCGTTCATTGTCACAATCCATATGGTTGGACCCATTACTTGCAGCTTTGACACGTCGTCGAAAGGGTGCATTTTTGCGTACGATCGATCAGTTACCAAGGTCAAAGCGGCGAGGACACCGGTACCGCTGTCTTTCATCATTGCTCAGCGAATCCCCTGACACCGCTGGAGACGTGTCTCTGGGACAAAGCATGTGGCCCGATCGTGACGAACCTTTCGAAGATTCCAAGCTGGCTAGGGGCTATTTGGATGGGCGTTCTCTGGATGGGCGTTGTCTGACAGGGCGTCGATGTCGTTCTTTCGCTCAAGAAGGAATCAAAAAACACGGGCGCCCATTTTCTTTAAGTTCGAGGGTTTGGATTTGATATGTTGACATGAGTATTCAAATGCGGAATCGGGTTAGGGTGGGTTCAGTTTTGTCCCTCTCTCTCCTTCTATTCGTGCGCCCATGAAGGATTTGGTGAGTGCTCAGCGCAGCGCTCAGCTCTTCATGAAGATTACCGGTGGCCGGCCACCGTTTGGATACTCGCAGCCTCCCACCATCCCTTTTACTCGCATCGTGTCTTTCGATCGCGTTTCTTCTTTTCCATATTCATCGACTTCGATCACGAAGGCACCACCAGCACCGGCTCCCATTCCTCCCCTATATATCTCTACCGGGGGCTACACCTCCGACTCCTCGAGACAGCGCTGAAGTGACACAACTTGGAGTTTGCTGTTCTAGATCTGTGTCTCCGACAAGAGACTCCATTCCTCTACGACTACTTCGAAGAGCATGCGGGCTATGAGACAATAAATACACGTGTCTGGGGAGGAACGAATCCGTTCCGAGCATCAGTTGACTGATACTACTAGATAGTGAGTGAGTGATCTACGTCTTATATGCATATGATCCACAACTAATCACAACTAGCACGGCAGTTCACGTCGTGTGGCATCAAGACTCCAGAATACCCCTTCCGTGAAACGGAGATTGCGCCTTGTATCTACGTTTGATGGATCATGGGAGTGGTTGGGGTCGCCAGTCGAGGGATCTTCAGGGTGGGGATGGTCGGTGAGCAGCCGCCGTCACTGCAACTGTCAATTTGGAGTTGAAAAAGGAGTCGAGGGCGCCGACTGCCGCTTTTGCATCAAATATGTCGGGCTAGCCGCTAGCACGATGCCAAGATGTCGGGGGAGTACCATTGTCGAAGCTTTTACAGATGGAACTCTAAAACCTTACTGGCCCTTTTCGAACAGTCAAACTCAAAAGAAAGTTTTGGTTGCTTTTGGGGAACCGGAGGTATCTCATCGAGCTACTCAGACCCGAGTTAGGGGGGGGGGTGGAGGTGGAGAGGCGGGGCCTCTCATCAATATTCAATCCCCACAAAATACGTCGCTATTCATGAACCATCCCTCACAACGCTAAATACCCCTCCTCGAGTCCCTTGATACATACACCACATTTTCCGCCTTGCGCCACATAGGAAATTACCCTCTTCACGACGACGGGCAACCGGAGATTGTACGCACACTGCGCAGATTGGAGACGTGAGATGTCGGGTGTGGGGATGCGTGCGGATGTGACTGTCGGGAGGGGCTCTCCGTTGATGTCGATGAGGATTTAGTCCGAAGTCGTGTTCTGTTTGATGGCCGATTCCGACTACCATACCAACCCACCGACATTGAGCTACCGACGATCGATTCAACTGCGGCAGCTTTGACCTCGGAAATTCGTGGTAACCGATCGTTGATCATTCGGGGTGTCGGTGTCGGGTGTCTCTCCTCCCAATTTCGTGCCGGCGGTACGGATATGGAATGGAGCAGGCTGAGACATAGGTACGTTCCATCGCTGGATTGGAAGAGTGGCGTGTCTCGCGATGATCTGGTTTCTGAAAGGTCGCTATGTCGTTTTCACCGAGGGGGTGAACACGTTCAGAACGTTCGTCAAGTTCTATTTCAGTATGGGTGAGCACTAAGACTTTTGGAATAATGATGATCGCAACTAACACGAACATTGCATATAGAGATCACTGATTTTCTCGGATTTCTCGATACTGACGGAGATTGCGCTCTCTACGACCATAGATGTGATGCGCCGGCGATCTTAAGGGTGCACATAGCGCTCATGGCGTCGGTTATTGGGACATGAGGATGTCAATCAAAGATATGTCGTGTCGCGGTCGGCTGGCGAGTTCATCGTCCCCCATTCGACGTCGCCAAGCCTTGACTAGAATTTTTCAGCCCTCGAGGGTAGCTTGGAGGCGCGTCATTCAAACGCGCTAGCGCCCACAACTGAATAGTGGCTGTCTGTGTTACAGGCAGTTCTGTTTCAGTGAACACCTGCTGTTCTCCACAACATCAAAGGGCGGAGACCATCCTCCTTGGAGATGTGGAACTCTGAGGTAGTAGGAGAAAAATACTATGGGGTACAGCGGGGACGGGAGACGGCATTCCCGTTGTCATTTATTCTTGATGTTGTGGGCTTTGATGGAGATCGACGCCCACATCTGCATCTTTTGATCACCGACCGACTTCCCGACGACCGACCCATCCATCATGTTCATTCGCGACCCTTTCTGCA
The DNA here is from genome assembly GCA_029532415.1 of Marasmius tenuissimus. Lineage (NCBI taxonomy): Eukaryota > Fungi > Basidiomycota > Agaricomycetes > Agaricales > Marasmiaceae > Marasmius > Marasmius tenuissimus. The sequence continues at coordinate 4,332,840 of JAQOTA010000050.1, read as the reverse complement.
TCTCGATGCTTCGAATACATCGGTGATACATATGAGTCAATGAATTCGTAGGGCTAGGGCTGCTACGAATAGAGAATATAGGAGGATCCGAGACCTGTCGTTGGGTCGGGGATCTTCATGAGATCTTTTGATGACCGACGTGAACTGGACTGGTAGCTATGTGGGCAACCCTGTACGTGCTACATGCTCGAAAGGGGGGTCGAGATACGCCACCGTCAGTGTCCACTATTCCGCGACCTCGAGAACCGCCACCACAATGGCCGCGTCTCCACCATTCTTCCTCGTACAACTGTCAGGGCCAGCCCCACCCGTGATCGTGCTTCTCCCAGGTTCCTCCCCCTCTTTCGTGCCGTCGGCGGACCCCTTCAGTCCATGAAGTTAGGAGTGCAAGGAATGCTTGTCCTGGTCTTTACCCACTGCCGCTGGAGTGACGTATCCTCCTCGGAGTACACTGAAAATGCATTGTTTTAGCGCCCAGGGACGTCCGTTTCTACATTCCAGTCTGCTGTCGTCCGTCTTTCTTCCTCACGCCTCTCCTCAGTGACTCATGACGAGGACGGCCATGTGCTATTGGAATGTATCCACTTTCGTTCATCGTTGTCGTCAGTGGATACCTGCCAAGTAGCCTAACGGAGTCGGGAATTCATGCTGAACCAGGACGACCGTGAAGCCCGACAATCTACAGAAGGATATATGTAGGTTTCTCAGCTCGGAGTACCATATGCTCTGAGGGACGTAAAAATGAATATAGTTTCGTTGGGGTAAGTGAATCTCTACGCCTTTATCTTCTGGAAATGGAGACAGAACTGCGCTAACTTGTAATCCCAACTTCATAGTTTACCCTCAGTCCCGCCCACACCCGCTCTTGAAAGCGTCGAACTTGGAGCTTGTCTGCTATCCCCGTCTTATCCGTTTATGACTATTAATCACTCATTCAACTGTCCGTTGTGGTCCAGGCCAGACGAACGGAGATTAGACCTTCTAATGGCCATGTTGCCGTCCAATCTTGATTTCTAGCGACTTATTTTAAGGGTAACCATCCCAGATTGAAAGATGGGAGTTGTCGATTGTCGATTGTCGATTGTCGGTTGTCGTCAACGTCGATCATTTACATACCGATGGCGGGCGACGTTTGATGCTGATTGCCAGACCTCGAGAACGACTCGAGAACGGCGCATCACGCACATGCATCAGCATCAGTGATTTCGCCTGATCGACGAACTTCTTTAATTCTCCCACTTCCCTTGTGGCTGCGCTAGGTGAATAGCGACTGCTTTGACCGGAAATATTACATCTAACTTGATGATATCCAGCGTTCAAAAGAATCACTGTGTATCACTACCCTGGCTCTCCTTCGAAGCATATTCACCCACTCCGAATCCCTATCTTCAGCTTTGACCCTACTTTATCCGCGCTGTTTCAGGGTGGTCCCACTGGTGGCTCAACAAGGCCAATTGCGACTTGCGACTGGAGCTGGCAGGAGCTGGTAATCGACGAGGTCATAGTACTCGCGACTCGGACTCTCACTCCAAGGTACGGGACCGGGTCTTTTTGTTAAGGTTTGCGATGAGAGTCGGGGTCGGGGAGGGTCGGGGGAAGACCCCTGACACCAGCGTGTATCTGGAGCGTTAACCAGCGTTAACCGAGTCAACATCTAGACCCGTTTTGGTGTCGGTGTGCTCAGGGGAATTTAGAAAGTATACTCTCGCTTCCAGGGTCTCGTGGGCATGGAGAGAGAGGCTCGGAGTACATACCTGCAGTTGAACATATGCAAACGAAAGCATGTGAATGGAGTACGGCTTTCTCGGGACGCACGATAACGGTAAGCACTCTCAAAGAAAATCCCCTTTCTAAGTTCTTGGGACTCTCTTACCAACTTGGGGAGGGCCCATTTGACTCAGGACCTCTCAGAACCGGCCAGGCCTTCGACCCTGCATTCCAATCCACCATTTGCAGTTTCCCCGCAACTCCAAAAGCTTGGCCCGGGTACGAAGTTCCACGCGCGTGTGACGGTGAGGTAGTATGAATCGAACGGCGTGGCTACGTACATATGTTAATGCCAGCTCACCAAACGTTTATAGGCTAGGAACTCAGAAATGGAGAATGTGTTGGAGGTGCTGAAACGCCAATAGACCATGCGGATAGTTCGTTGGCGTTGAATAGCCCAGTCTCAGTGGCCCCCGCGAACGAGGAACGTGTCTGCGTTTGTGCGTGTGTTTCGTGTTTCTGCATGCGCTTACCCGCGACCCTTGCAATTACACCTCCCTCCTTACACATGAGCTATAGATATTCCAGAATCCAGACTCACTGGCACTTCATGAAGCGCTCAAGACCTGTGGATCCACCTTCGGACGGACCACCGAATGTACAGATGTTTCCCTGTGAATTCTGGGCTCCCCTGGTAATGAACTGCAATAATGGGTTGATGTTGAAAAGTTGTAAGGAAGTCGTAAGATAGAGTTTCTTTTGGCTTCTCCATGGCCTGACTCTCTCCAGGAGGTCTACCGGGTACCCGGAACTTCCCAAGTAATGGTGACATCGGCTGTGTTTTTGCTACTCGTCCTCTATTCAGCGGTTCAGCGTCATTCGACCATAATCCCGGGAGCTAATTCGAAAGGACGACCCCAGAAATTGCGCAAGTTCAAACTGAATAGCTGTCTATCCATTTCATTTCTATCCTAAGCCCCTAGCCGGCTGTCTGGAGACGGCAATTCATTTGTATTTTTCCGAGGTTTTTCACTTCTACCGAGCGGGACGTTCTTTTCCCCCCTGGTTTCGTCGGTCGCCGCAGTTTGTTTGGACACTGCTCCAGGACGTTCCAGGAGCCCGTCTAAATCCTCCACTGGGCCGAGACTTTGAAAATTGATTGCAATCTTCGTGCTTCCGGAAGCAAGTACCGACCGGTCTTTATTTGCCTGGCTATGGCAAACCCTAGACCTTGAAGTGCTTCATGCTGTTGCTGGCGTCGCTTAGATTAGGACACCAGGAATCTTCTCTGTGGAAGATCCGGATCGGGAATGTAATTTACTGCTGTATCGCCGTTGGGTATACATGGCAGGCCCGAGCGCTTGCAATTGCCTGCTCTTTTGTTGCTGTTTCAACTGAGAGGGCCCCATTTTCCTTAGCGTGCTTCAATAGTATGTCGTTTTCCAAATACCCGAGTCGGGAGGGATGCCGTACGATCGCTTTCGTTCACCTCTTCAGATTCGGCGTCCTGAGCTTTTCATTCTGTTTTCTATAGTTTCTTCTTACCGATTCTCACGCCCATATTACGGTTCCAAATTCCCGCTTCTCAGCTTCTGTGCTTGGACGTGCTTGGACCTGTGCTGTGTGGTTCTGCCGCTTTGAACGTCCGGAAAAAACTACCACAAATTCATCACTGTTTTACGTGCTGGGTGTGCCTACCCGAGGAACATGTCATCACATTGTTCTCTAGGCTTTAATACCACGACCTCAATAGTATCTACTGCGCAATGGCCCCTCACTTGGTCCTTCACTAGCCTCTCACTTGGTCCTTTGTTCGTTTATGCCTCTCGTCCGTTTGCGGTCGTACGTACCTCGCTCCTTTATGCCTCTATCCTTTTCCACATGTACAGTCATTTACTCGAGGTACTGCTACATCCCCCGGTTGTGGCGTTGTTTCCAGAAAATCGTAGTTCTCAATTACCTACTCGTTCGGTAGCGTTGCATTTCGTCAGTATGTGAATGCCAGGCTTTATTGGTGTATGTGGGAGAGAGAGATTCGGGTCTCGAATTGGACGGTCGTTTGGGTGCAATTATGTATCACGGGAAGGGGGCTGTAGTTACCAGTCATGCTCCCGCTTTGAATGTAGTTACTGTTGGGAATGGCGTCCCGGCGGCCTGAGAATACCGCTGCTAGCCGCCGGTGAACTTTGGCCTGGTCCTTAGCCACTCCGTGTTACCAGCTACCTCCCAATTAGTAGTTACCCTCGAGGCCCAACCTAAGTACCACTTATGAGGAAGAGCTTCACATGTACACAGGTCTCTGGTCTTCGGATAGACGCAGGTTAGTGCTAGTATGTGTTTTCCTACTCCCGTTCGTACTAAAAGTAGTTCACGTTCGATTGTTCGAGAAATTAGCCAAGCCGGACGAACTCGTAAACCAAGCGTTCATTATACTATGCTCGGGACTGGTTCTCATATTGTTTTCTCTGATCCCTGTCTGCCCTGAAGTTAAAGACGTGCCTTTAAATGTACATAGGCGATAGTATCTCTCACTTCGTCCCGGTCCCTAAGTCAAACCTCGAATCACCACTGACACTCCATGAAAATACTCCTCCCTACGGAAGTTCCCAGCCCCGAATCCGTTGGAGTCATCAGCGGGACTCTCATTGTCGATAGCTGGAGTTTAACATCACTGAGCCAGAGGTCGCTTGAGCTTATAATTTACCTTATGCACTTGCTGGGCACTATTCCGAGTTATAATGACTGGGAATAGCTGGGATACGCCTCTCAATAGGTTCTCCGCGGCGTATATACGCAGAAATTGTATTCAAGTCGCAATAGCCACCTCGACTGAATAGTGACGTCTCACAAAGCAGGTGGGACGGGAAGCAGTGGAAAATCACCTGTGCTGGTTTGGTGCAACCGAGTCGGAAATAGTCACTCGTCATCTTTGGCCAAGTCTGAATACTAGATACAATGCGACGCCGGGCTGGAGAAGGGAAGGGTATGTAGGTGGTCAAGAAGTGTCCATCCGCTTTCGATCTCCCATCGAACGTGTCTGGAAAGGTAGATACTAAAAATTCATACGTACACTCATACCCAGTGGCGCGAAAGCATCCGATGAAGCTCTCCTCCTTTCTTTTCACAACTGGGTCCTGGGATTACCCTCAGGCTCGTTATCTCCATACATTTTCCCGAGTGAATATTCAACCCAGACGTCCCAGTGAGTCCCAGTACAGGCACCCGCTCCTAAGCCACGAGCGCGTGGTCGCGGCGCTCGGTACCATGCGATTACGCTCGACATCCAATCAAGTGGCCGAATTCTTCAATTTCAATGGCTGGGGAAGTGACATTCTTCTATGGCTTTATCGAGTATAACGACATGGACTCACTACATACACCGCTTTCAACTTGACGTGGCCAACTCTGGTGACATCCAAGTTTGGTTAATGAACGAACGAACAGAGTGACATTGTGTCCTCAGATAAGGACCGCGAATCCGTAACCATCCTAACACCCCGCACGAGCGAGCGAGTTCGGCAATATCCGGATGTTCAATTTCCGGCACCTGTTATGATTAAGTGGCATTTTCCAGGGTTTATCTCCTCGGACTGCTTTCAGATTCTCTTCACCGTCCAAACGCTGTACACTGTGTTGGTCGCTCTGGGATCATCAAGCAGAAGGTCGAATTGGGCGTTCCTGAGAGTCCGGTAGGGACGGTGCCAGGCCCTATAGAGTTGGATGCTGAGGGTGTCCAATGATTCGGTCTTTTCATTTTGGAAGCGATTAGAAGCTTCAGAGAACTACAGACAGTCCTCTCGCCGGGTTTCCAGGGGCGATGGTTAGGCATAAGATTGATGTTTGTCGGACGTATCCATTGAATACGTCGTCTTTTCAGTTCGATCGCTGCCATCGCATAGTCAATTCCTTGAGAACATATTGGTAGTGAGTCTATGATAGTCGGATAGTCCCCAGATGAGTATCAAGTATCAACGTCGAGACTTGAGTCCACTTGACTACTCACTCAAGCTCGTCCCTCTTCTGTACTCGTTCTGGAATGACAACCGCTTCAAACGACTCTGAGGATCACCAACCAGCCTGCGAACGTTCTTTCTCTATTCTATCCCGATTGTAGAGCAACCAACTGCTGTTGATGAGACCATGCGACGTGTCGGATGCTCCTTGATACCCACGTCAGCGGCTTGGAGGCAAGTCAGGGTGTCGAGACGACAAGATCATCCTCGGGGGAGATTACTACGGTAGATACTCCCAATGAGAAAGGTATCGAGAGACGTATGATCCTGCATAGAGTCAAAAACTCGGAGGACGGCAAGCAAGTTCATCAGAAACCCTAACTTAGGCTAGTACTAGTGCTTTTGGGGGGACTGCCGGAAGTTGCCGAACATTCTTGCAGTCGCAGATGCCGGCAACCACCCATACTTATCTTCTCCATTCCCATCGACCGTCCTTCAGCGCTTCAGCTTGAACATTGAGCCAGGGTCTCAATCTCAACTTCTATGCATCCTGCTCAACTACCCGAACGATCATGGCCTCGGGTCGATTCAAATACGTGTATTTGACGGTGTAACTGGTTTCATTGCATGTCAAAGCTAGTGCCGCAGATCTCACTATGGTTTCTCTTTCTTGTAGCTGTTCGCTTTGCTACCGACATGTCATCGTTATGGCTGCTTCTAGAGGGCATCCTGACTCGATGTTGACGATTTTTTTGGAATGAATGGCTGAGCAAGCACCACGATCGTGTAGTCCAGAGTTGGTTCAGCGAGTGTGGTAACGACGGTGTTTTTTAGATGCGTGCACACCAATCGACATGCCGACTTGACGATACTGGAACTTTGGGAACTCCCAGCGTCTGGTATCATCATAACCAGCGAAGCGCTGCCCCTCTCAGGCTGGACAAAATTCATGGATTTGTGCAACGGACATGGAGCGCCGGTCGGGGCTGTAAGCTCCTGGCTTAACCTGCCCCCATATGCCACAAATACAATGATCCAAGCTTCATACCGTTCTCAAATACGGCCGTTGCTGTAATCACACGTACCCTGGCTTTCCTCCCGGCACACATTACCATTGGAATGCTATCTTTGTGAGTCCTCGGCTTTGGGATGCCCGGGTTCGCGACAGAGGCGGCAAAGGATCTCATTATACGACTTCTGACACCCTTATGCTCACCCACAGCTTACCAGACACTTCTCCGGCAATAGACGTGTCCAACTGTCCATTGGAACTCGAATAGGCAGTGTCAGGGTAGCGCACGATATAACTTTACCCCCAAAAGTTTATCTCAATACCGATGGTAAATCTTGCGACGAATACTTGGGACAGAAGACGTGTGGTCGCAGCCTACGGGTTTTACGACCTATTTGACATTGACTGATATGTATACTTGGATAGAGAGACCGCCTCGATTCCTACCAAGGTTTCAGATTTCCTTTCGAAACTTGGCCCCTCAGGCAGTCTTCAGGAAGGCGTACGCAGAGACGTCTAATCCGGCTAGACTGAATTTGGGCGACTCTTCTCAGCTCTGCACCCTCATCGGACGTTGCGCGCATAGCAGGTGCGAATCTGATATGTGTCTGACTCAAACTTTGGCCCGACATATTTCTGGTCGAATCGTTGGTCCGACTCTTCTTTGAGATGCCGAGGACTTCTGGACTGTTAGCGACATCTTGGCTCTTTCACTGTAAGAGTGGCAGCTTGATTGAAACGCGAACTTTGGATAGTTCGGTGATAAAATCGTGTCTGGAACACGATTGTTCTACCTGCAGTGCTCACTTGTTTTGTAGGATAAATAAATATGCGGTCGAGGGCAGGTATACAACAAAGTCGGAATGTTGACTACCACATGCACACGTCTTGCTGAATGGGCATATTTTTCAAAATCCTCATTCGAACAACGCCTAGTTTCGTCTACTATTCTCCCCAAGCCTGCTGTCCATGTATGACTTCGGTTGAGTCTATACCTGAATTCGGATTTCGCATGTTACCTGCCATAGCGAACTCGACCGTTAAGCATCCCTACAGTACCTCTACGGGTATCTCAACCCAACGTCTTGCTGAAGAGCCCAAGCCTCAGCAAGGATATCAACGAACAGACGTTTAAGCCTGCCTGCGTTGGCTGAAGCAGAACGTGGGACTCGTCTGTGTTGTTTCATGTTTGACTGCCAAGCTGGAGGAGCGGTTACGGATGATGCAATGAGCCGCAACGTACCCTTTCCTCCCAACGACCAAACCTTCCAATATCTGCGTGAAGAGTCAAAACTCAAGGCGGCCACAGCCTTCGTTTGACGATGAGCTTCGCTCTTCCCTTCCTTATTCTCCTCCTTAATTTCATCAATCCCGTTCTTTCAGACCCTGCTTCTCTCCCTTTCAACGATTGTTTCGATTCGAGGCGAGGCAATGCATCACAAAAGTTGTCTGTATCCCAAGTTTATGGCCAGGTCATCGAGACTTCCGACCGGGAGTCCTATCTGAACTTGACTGTGGTAGGCTCTACGCCTCAGGAAATACTTGATACTCGTGTGGATGGGGGTGGTGTCCTAGGTGCGTGGTGGCCTTGTTTTTTTCCTAAACTTTTTTGGCTCACTTTACTTTTGGCTCAGCAACCCTTTTCACGACCACAACCATGCTTACTCTGGGGGCATGGTCAAATAGCACTCGGTTCTGTCAAGCTCTTCGCCCTCCTTCACCTCTTCCCTCTCCCAATAACACTACTCAGCTGTATTGCCCCATTTCTGCCGGCACGTTTGCCTTCTCGTCTATGGTTCTATGGGGAAAAGGCCGTTCTTTGACCACCCTCAATACCCGATTGACTGCGGTGGACCCATTCAGTCAACAACTCATATGCCTGGACATAGAAACCACACCTTTGGAACCTGATGGTGATGAACCTTATGGGAAAGCGACAGCTATATTCTGGGCGAGTGTGGCTCTCGCTATAGCCTACTGGCTGGAAGTGGGGATAGCACGAATCATTTCTGCGTGGAATCGCGGAATCACACGACCTGACAAAGGGCTATGGGAACGGGCGCAGAGTGCTGGCTATATTCTTGCGAGCGCTATCAGCGGGGAACGTTTTGCGGTGACCCCCGCGCTGCTACGTTTCTGTAAGTAGGGGTAATCTATAGGTGCTGTCCGTGTTTTCAATCTTGGTTATGACAGGCACCCCGTCGATGAGGGACGTTATGTTTCACACTCAATGGTGCGCTGTTTTGTCAATGGTTGCAGTCCAGTGGCCTACGTTTATTTGTGAGTTCACCGAGTTGTCGCTTTGGGATCTTGATCTTACAGACTTGCCGCAGATCCACTCCTGACACAAACAGCCTGGGCTACCCTCACGTATAGTAAGCGGACGGAAACGTTAGGTTCGACTCGTTTACTAATCGCGTTCACAGATGTGACTCTGACCACAGGAAACTCGCACAAATGGGATCCTCTCAGCACAGCACCTTACAATCCTCCCGATGCCTTCGCTGACCAACTCTCCGATTCCCAGTCACCCCTTTTCATTGACCGAAATTCACCCAACCGAATATTCACCCTTCCGGACAACGCTACCTCTGGGATTTCGTCTTTTGCGTACACGGTCGGCGTGCGCCCGGAGGACCTCTTTAGCACCTGTTTGATACTGTTCCTCTCGATCGCCGCGGCCACAACAGCTTTATCACTGTTACTTTGGTTCATAGATTATGTGGTGTGCCTCGTCAGTGGTATCATCAGCGGTTCCCACCAGGGAGCAACGTCTATGAAACTACCCGGTGCTCGTAGTCCCGGCTTCACCAGCAGAGACATGCTCGACACAGTCCAGAATCCAAACGCGGAAGAAAGCAAATCTCTGAACGGTCGTGAGCTACCAGGGATCATACGCCCACCTTCCAGATTCACACTTACAGCTGCGACGACTAACTCGGCCCCCATCGGTCGTAGATGGTGGAGAGTTCGAACAGAGTTAGGCGGCTTCCATGGAAGTGTCCTGCACGGAAACCTTGTGAGGATTCTAGTTCTGTTCCATTTACCCGTCACCATTTTCTCTGTCTACGAGATGACTTTACCACGATCGAATCCGGACGCTTCACTGTCCACCATTGTACTCGCGGCATTGTCCTTCACCATCTTCTCTCTCCTCATCCCCGCCATACTTGTCATACGAGTGCGTTTGACCACAACAAATAAGCTATACGACGAAACACGGACTCTGCTGTCCTTGGGCCCTCTGTACAATCATTACAGACACGGATCTCAGATGTTTGCCAGCATGTTCTTCGCAAGCAACATCGCCTTCGGAGTAACGATAGGTGCGGGTCAGAAGAGCGGAACCGCTCAAGCGATCATCATTCTTGTAATAGAGGTCGTATCAGCTCTCGTTACCAGCATCTGGCTTCCTTGGGGAACTGGTGCCAGCATGGGGCTGATCAGTTTCCTGTTCTGCGTAGCTAGGATTGTGATAGCAGTGCTTCTGATTATCCTCACTCCTGCGGTCGGTTTCATCCTTTTGCCAGAGATTCTTCACTTGCTAATCTTGTCGGTCCATAGATATCAATTGGGTCAGGTCCAGGAGGCTGGGTAGCCTATGGTATCCTCATAATCCTTGGACTGATCTATCTCGCACTTGTCCTGATGTTGGTTATCAAGCTCATGGAGGCGTCCGTTCGGCTCGTGGGCAGGTTGAGCTTTGACAAGAGTCGACATGTAGTCGACAGTGGGCTCTTGGGTGCTTGTGGAATGTTGGGATGTTGTGGATCGAGGCGACATCATCGTAGCCGTCGCAAAGATAAATCCAAGCAAAAAGCTGGGAGCACGGGTGCACGCGCTCACAGGAATTCGGATTTATCGTCCTACGCCCCTCCGCCTATGCTCGCAGCGATGAACACCGGTTCGGATTCTAGGAAAGGTTCCATCCACTCGGGCCCACCCCCTTCTGTGTTGAAGCCTGAACACGCTCTGAGACCGTACAGAGAAGAAAGCGATGATGAAGCGGGTTTCATTATGGGTGCTTGGCAGCCTTTCCAAAACCAACCGACCGGATACATCCCCGTCAAAGACCCCGCACCGCCCGTAAAACAGTCAGGTTTCTCGCGTGTCGGCGGAGGTCGTGCCCATATCGATACTCCATACGCAATAACTGGATCTTCACAGTCGAATACTGCCTTCCCGTCACAAGAGCGCACCAATCGACCCCCTGCGTTCGTCAATCAGAGCGCCTCGTCGTTACCAAGATCTCCTGTCTTTGAGGAGGATTCTCCACCGCCTTCACTCTCTTCAGCGGCTGCGAGGCAGCAGCCTCGTCAGGACACATTACCTCCAGGGGCTATGCAACCCTTCCACGCACGGACGAAATCACAAACGGCTATCGTCGAGGACGCCGGCATGCCTATGGGAATGAGGAGGCGTGATGATTCTTCCTCTAGCGCAGGCGCCATTGGTTCTACAGGGACGTCTCGACCACCATCCCGAACAACACGGTTGGACTCTGCACCTCCGCCGCCGAGTGCCTACCGACATAGTGCAGCGCTCAGCGAGGACGACCGTTCATCTGTTGACCAGCCAAGGAAGAAACCTTGGTTCAAGCTGAGAAGGAACCGTCCGCATAGCAGTGAAGGTTATCGACCACAAGATGAGGAGACTCCCCTTGAGCCCTTAGACATACCGGCGCCCTCAACGACGACTCCAGGCAAATCTTTCGTGGTCATCCGCAAAAATCAATCCTCACCCAACCGTCCGCCACAAGGAAATGCAGCAGGGACATCGTCTGGTGGACCATCCACGTAGAGTAAATTTGGTGAATTTGTTTTCTGATTTAAGGATGATTTTCGTAGTAGTAGTAGTATGTTTTGTTCAAACTTCAGGGACATTTTGTATTTTTGCTTACTTCTCATGCATCTATCACGACCTCAACATTTATACTGTCGTCTACTATCTACACTAGTTAATGCTTGCTGACAGGTGAATCAATGAATCCAATCTTGAAGATTTGAACTTCACGAGTGTCCTCGTTAGATTACGCTCGGGTGACACGCGCCACGTTCCGCGCGCGCTCCTTCATCTCCTCCCTCATTCATGTCATTTGAGAATGCACCATTTTCCAAAGGTTCTGACTCGATAGCGACTCATTCACGTAGCACACTCACCGACAACTTCACGTATGCAGGTCTGGCCACAGGATTAGCTTTGACCTCAATTGCAGTGGGCCTTTTTGATATCAAGCATTACTTTCACCTTCAAGTGGGTCTCAAATCATAACATCGAGAACTCTGAGAACTGATGCACTCACCAGCTCGTACCTCATATTACACGCCATCATCAGGTTCAAAATCCGTCTTTCGTCGACTCGGCCCTCATTCTCATCTCATTGCACAGTACTGGCGATTATTCACTCGCAATTTGGCATTTGGGAGCTCTGGAGACCTGCTGCTAGCGGAATCTATCCTATTCAATGTTGGGGTTCTGGTTGAGCGTCATTTTGGAACCTGGAAGTTTGCAGTGAGTCGATTACCCACTTGCTGAAGTTGCGATATTGAACCAACCTATCCTCTCCAGTCGTTCGCGTTGGTCTCCACCATACTGTCCACCCTGCTCGAAGTCGTTGCACTTTTCCTGTTCAGGAGGGCCGGCCTCACACATTTGCCAGCAGGGCCTTTCGCATTGGTGTTCAGTCTACTCTATCAATATTCAAGAATAATACCGACGGTCTACGACTTTCGTGTGTTTGGAATCCCTCTCAGCAACAAAAGTTTCATGTACATACTGGCAGTTCAGGCATGTCTCTTCACAGAAAGGGGCCGTCCATGCAAACTCATTCATCTTGTCAGCTCCTGCTCAGCCGTCTCCCTGGAACAGCCGCAGTCGCGCTGATTGGCATTCTGGCTGGTCAGATATATCGTTCTGACATCGTCAACTTGAAGACCTATCGGATTGCCCCTTCCGTGACCCGAATGTCGAAACGATTTGCTCTCCCGCTCATAGGAACGACACGTCCCCCTCGAAGAACAAATTTTGCGTTTCCCCGTCCGTCGAGATCAAGGCTGTCAAGTTTACTTCAAACCGATGAAGTGGTAACGACTGCACGACCGACCCCTACTACAGGGGAGAGTCCCACGTCACGATTACGCGCGGCAGCTCGTCCCAGCGCGGAAGCCGGTGCTTCAGTGGTACGCGAATGGGTTCATGGATTGACAAGCAGAAGGGATGGAGCATCTGCTGGTGTCAGGATACCGACAGAAGCCGAAATAACCCATTTGACGAATATGTTTCCTGATATCTCTCGGGAGGCTATCGTTGGTGCTCTACAAAGAAGGTGAAAGCCTTCTCTCTCTGTTCCGGATATGTCGCAGCACTGACGAAACTCCATTAGTCCCAATCCTGAAAGTGCGGTGGAGACTCTTTTGAGTTCTCAAAGATGAGGGACCTGTCACGATGAGCTCCTGTATGTGTATTTTTACAACTTAATAGAACAAGCTACAGAGTCGCGGGGGTGAACTTTACGCCGTGAGATCACCTTGCTCTTCATCGAAACCATCGCCTTCTTCGTCGTGCTCCGTAAAGGTGCCAGCTGGGATGGCGTACAAGCGGATCACCGGCTATGCAGACAATATTCAGCAACGAATAGAATAATTCGACGTGAAACGGGGCAAGAGAAAGAAAATGATAGACAGATAGAAGGCAAATACCCACCTTGTTGGGATCTTTGACCAGGACGTACTTTCCCTCCGGCTGCTTCATGCACAGGTCTGTCACTGTCCTGACAATACCCCATCCGTTCGCTAAGGATACATTCAACTGCGCTGCAAAGTCTGTTGGCCGCATGGAAGCCGTGCTCAGAATGACATGACGAGTATTATCCCTGGGATTGGCTCGTGAGATGTATCTAAAGTAGAATTGAATATGAGTACCACAGGAAGAGCATAATCTGGACAAACACATACCCAATCTTCATCAAATCGGCACCAGCGAGAATACTTTGAACAGCCCATTTAGCCAGTTTACAACTGTTATTCTTCATCTCAGTCGCAACAACAGCACCACGCTGAGCATCAAGCTTCGTTCTCCAATCGGGAGCTCCGCCGGCTCCTTGGGCTCTGGGGTCGAATTCATTGAGCGCACGGATAGTAATCAAACCTTGACCATCTCGAGGATTGCCGGCTCCAGGAGTGTACGCGTCAACTTCCGTGCGCACACAGATCTTGATGTCCTCGTCCTCCGTGATACCCAGATCGAATACACGGTACCGGTACCCACAAGAGGCCAAAGGATCGGTTTCGTCCGGACCGTAGAAGGGGTTGGGGTGAGCGAAGTCCACCGCCGGAGGGGGAGGATTTTCGGTCACTGTCTGGAAGCCAAAGTTCTGGTTAATGTAGGTCGCTTCCAAGGACAGTGAGGTAGCTGAGTTGATAGAAGGTGCTTCGGGCGCCTTTTCATTGGGATTGTTCGGGTTAGGTGGTGCTGGATCTTGGGGTGGATCGGCCGCATTTTCGTTTACTGTTACAGTATCGAATGGGCCACCATCTCTCTTGTCGAAATATAGGTTGTTTCCCTCCCTCACGATGACAATATCCCAGGGGTAAACGGACCGAGGAGCGCACATCAACACACTAAGGATACCATCAGTGGTATAAACAGTTGCCGTGTTTTTGTTGGCGAGCTAGAAGGGAAGCCAGGTCAGGCACGTTTTCCGAAAAAATCGAATCAAGGTACCTGTTGGATGACGGGGTCATCTGAAGTCGTAGTGTTATACTTGATTCGGTCTTGCGGAACCAATGGTTTCTCAGTTTTGGTTGTGACCCGATCGTAGGTTTTATCGTATGGATAGATCTTTCCGTACGCATCGCTAGTGACCAAAATTATCAGTAAAGTTCGCATCGCCAGAGTCACTTTTCCATACAGGTCTTCTGGTTCATCAACTTCGAGACGCAATTTCGCGAGCCGATGGAATTCAACTTCCTCAAGTATGCTCCATTGAGGTGAAATGACGACTGACGATTCGCGAGTGCGAGTGCCCTATCGAAACGATCAGGAAACCTGTGTCTCAGCCTCAACCTGGTGCTTGCCTTTTCCCAATCTCTCCATCCCTTCCTTCCGCCTCTTTGAGCGTTTCCTCTCCCAGAATTGAAACCACCGCGTCCGCGCTGAGTGCCTCCACGAGTCGTGTACGAGGCAGCACCGCCCCTTCCGCCACCCCTTCCACGAGTGAATTGGCCTGCCTTACGAGTAGGAGCGGCCTTGTTATCGACGAGAGAGAAGGATGACTCGTCTTCGACATGGAAGTAAGCGAATGCACTAGCGGTACCGCTTCCAAACGCTTGCGCGCCATCCCTTCTCCTTCCACCTGGGCCAGTGCGGGCATTTTGTGTCGCGGGAAGACCCACAGCGGTTTGTCGTCCATCGCCAGTAGTTTCGTTCCAGTCTGCAAATCGACCAAGTTTATCGGATTTTGAGTAGGGCGCATATGGAATGTCCTTGAACTTAGATTGTTCTGGTAGATTGGATGAAGATGGACCCCATCCTCCGTCTGGGTTGTCGCGAATAGGGGGCAATGAGAAAGAAGGCATTTTCAGTCCACGATCGAAGGTTGAACGTTTGGACGTCGACAAATTTTTTCGTTGGTTAGAGCGTGAGATTAATATTCCATTTTCAGCCACTAGTTCGCAGTAGCGCTGGACGCTGCAGGTCTCCTCGGACCTCTACCCACATTGTCGCATTCGTCGCGACTGCTTAGGCTGTCATGAAGTACGTCCTTTCAATCTATCTAACGAAAGTTGGGCTCAATCCTTGCCACAGTGTCGTCAAAGAAATCAACCGAATAAACGATGCTGAACTGCAGCTTGGCACGTCTGCGTCATGGCACGACGAATACAAAGATTCAGCGCGTATCTTTGTCGGAGGACTGCATAATGAACTCACGGAAGGAGACGTGATAACAATATTCTCTCAGTGAGTCTTCATATCTTGATCTTCGAAGTCCAAGTGTCGAGCAATTCCTAGATTTGGCGAAATCATGGACGTCAATATGCCTAGGGACAAGGAAACTGGGAAACCCAAAGGATTTGCATTTCTTATGTATGAGGACCAAAGATCAACCATCCTGGCGGTCGACAATCTGAACGGTGCGAAGGTCCTGGAAAGGACCTTACGCGTCGACCATGTCAAGAACTATAGGCAACCGAGGTCGAAAGGCGAAGACGGAGAGTGGATTGAGCCCGAGGAAGAGACATTCAATGCTAGACCAGAGATGGTTCAAGGTGCGACACACGTCGCCCCCTCATCTGTCTCTTTATTGATCTGCAGTTCAGATGATAATCCTGATTCAGAGTCCTCTGACTCGTCAGGCCCAGAAATTGACCCGGAAGACCCTATGCGCGATTACCTTCTCCAAAAACGACGAGAGGAAAAGGCCCTCAAGAAGTCGAAGAAGTCAAAGTCAAAGGGCAAGCACAAGAACGAGACCCCGGAGGAGCGACGCGCTCGAAAGGAAAGGAAACGAGAGAAGAAAGCGAGAAAGTTGAAGAAATCGGAGGGTACCAAAGGTGTCGAAGCTCTCCTCGAATCACTCGGGGGACGTGGCGCAGGTCGTGATGACCGTAAGCGAATGACCCGGTCTCGGTCTCCGCGTCGTCGAGACCATTCTCGCAGCAGAACGCCTCCCAGGCGAGATTACCGCTCACGGTCAAGAACGCCTCCAAGGAGACGTGACCGTGACCATTCGGACGACGATGACAACCGACGTCCTCACGGACGATATAGGGATTGAGGTTTGTTCGAATGTCTAATAAGGTACAGGTCAATAGTCATTCCATGTACTCATACCAGCGAGGTTGGAGATTATGAACGTTGGATTGGATTTCTTCGAAGGATTGCATAATGCTGGGCTCGTATGTGATCTTGTATCTGGACGCGCGAGTATATCAGTATCCAATTCTCTTCCTTCACATTTCTCTTATCGTCCATTTAGGTTAAGCGACGTTCAACCTCCTCGTAAGTCCAATAATTTGTCCTCTGCGCCGTGTCTAAATATCCACCCCCTTTTCCTCACATACAGCAACCCTCAATAACTCACCCATCACAGCATCAGCCACGAGTCAACAAAAACCTTCTGAAAACCTGATCACCATCATGCCCAACTCCACGACTCTCTACCAGATTAATCACTTTTGAGGCGAGCTTTTGCTCGCTTGCATAGCCTGTGAGTATCTTCTGAGGGCCATATAGCTACCAATCTAATCTCTGCACACTGCTCGAATAAACGCATTTCTAGCTTCATCTGGACCTGGACATCTCCTTATAAGTTATACTATGTCCAAACACGCGCCATTACATACAATTCCCCCCTCGAGTTTGCTCGACCTGTTCAAGGAATCCACGCACTGGGGCATCTCGTCGACGACGCACGTACGATGTTCGTGATTTCTGTTGCCATCAGAGGCCAAGTGTCGTGCGCAACAACATAGCCAGAGGTGCGCCAGATGATGATATCGTGGTCTTTGGATCTCCTGGATCGTAGTTGTACAACAGCATCATATTCGTAGGAAATGTGAGTGTTGGAACAATGTCTGACCTCATGGCTTACGATGCGGCTACAGGCAATGCTGGCTCAGCGGAAACAATCTGATGGAAATCGCACCCTTCCAGGGCGATTGCAGAGGAAGTGTTGTCCAGAACGACATGTCGTGTTCGCCAATCGAGGGAACGATATCATTCAAATGAAGGGTGTAAATGAAGATAACACACTCCTTGCTCTATTCTTTTGTCTCCTCGTTCAATAGCTGGATCTCGCAGCTGGTTTGGTGATCTGCTCGGAGCCGGTCGAGGGGACTATGGCTGGTAAACGCTGTTGGCATTGCGTTTAACCTCACCGTTCGACATGCTGTTCGGAAACACATTCTTCATCAGGCAGAAGTATAACAAGACGGCTCCAGTTGCATTCTTTTGACCTCATCCATGATCGTGATCTTATCTGCAACGTCTAACCGAAATTTACTCGCATGTGTTGTCACTGAAGAGGGGGTAGCCTCCAAAGCCACCTGTCGAAACCTTTTGCGAAAGGTGTTCTGAAAGACCTCTCTGATGTGGGTGCTCCTGAAGCGCAGAGTGCGGTTGTAGCTCTTAGTGGACCGTGGGTCGTTGGTGGATCGTGGATGCTGAAGCTAGCGCTTCCCGAGATCTCATCGACAATTCAAAATTGCATGCCGCTCACGACAAGGCGGGCTCTATAGTAGTGAGACTTTGACTTGCAAACAAATAATAAATCATCAGTTGAAACAGTGACTGTATTCATTCTATCGTAGTAGAGTCGGTGTTGTATCTGTATCTGGTATGTTCACAAATACCGGATCTATTTCGCGAGTCCAGAGCGCTGCCGCACAAGAGTCAAAACAATCAGACAATGAGCTGACTAAGCTGACGCCGGACGGTGACCGAGCCCAACACTTACCCACGCCCAACCACGGCTGAGGAGCTTTTCTCTCTCGAACCACCATCTACAAGTTGCAACTCACTCTTGTCTCTTAAAAACTCGTCGAGAACCTCCGAGTTGATCATGACAGCAGAGCCAAGGTATCGTTCTTACCTCTCTCAATGTATCAACCTCTCAGCTTACGCCTCCACGCAAGTTATCTGGGTGTCACTCCGCCTATTTCAGCCGCAGAATCCAATGAAAGGGAAAAAGAGGTCACTGTCACCTTGATGGAAGAACTCAGAAGGCAGGGAACTTTTGAATCCGAGAAGGAGGCACAAACTCGGTACGTGTCTCTGCCGTATTACCATCCCATTTCTGAGTGGCATGGGTTCGTTTCGCTCTTCTCATGTACTGAAACTTATTAGTGAAATCGTTTTGGGTCGGGTCTCAGCACTCGTGAAAGAATTCGTGAAGAAAGTGGGGGTTTCAAGAGGCCTCTCTGAAGCTGCTGCGACCGCGGCAGGCGGCAAAATATTCACCTTTGGGTCGTACCGGTTAGGAGTCCATGGTCCAGGTGCTGATATAGATACTCTCTGTGTCGTTCCCAAGCACGTGCAGAGAGAAGACTTTTTTGAGGTCTTCGAACCGATGTTGAGAGAATTTGAAGGGGCTACCGAGGTCGCCGTGCGTGCTCGCTTTTCTTTCCCATGTTGCCTGAGTTCTCAACTTTCTCCAGGGTGTTCCGGAAGCCTATGTACCTATCATAACTGCAAATATCTCTGGAATTCCACTTGATTTCTTGATGGCCAGATTGGCACTCTCCACAATACCCGAAGATCTGTCGTTGCAAGATGACAATCTCCTCCGAAATATAGATGAGCGATGTGTTCGCAGTCTCGGCGGTTCGTCGTCACGTCCCACTTTGGTAGACACGTTCCTGAAGCTAACGAATCATATAGGTTCACGAGTGGCGAACGAGATACTGCGCCTAGTGCCGAATGTGGAAGTGTTTCGAGATTCATTACGGTGTATAAAGTTATGGGCACAGCGTACGTGTCATACTTCTAGACTCCGCCAGCTACTTATATCCGCGTAGGGAGAGCTATCTACTCCAATGTCAATGGGTTTTTTGGTGGTGTTGCTTGGGCTATGGTTGTGGCAAGGATATGTCAACTCTACCCCAATGCGATTGCAGGAGCAATAGTCAGCCGATTTTTTATCATCATGTATCAGTGGTACGTGATCAATCCGTCCATACTATTGCAAGTTATGTTCAGCTCACAACCACGTAGGTCTTGGCCGCAACCTGTACTACTCAAGCAAATAGAGGAAGGCCCATTACAAGTCAGAGTATGGAACCCACGAGTACGTTTGAAAGTTCCAACCTCGCCGCGCGTCTGCTTCTGAAACTGCTCCAGCTCTATTCTGGCGATCGTCAGCATCGGATGCCAATAATAACACCCACGTATCCAGCGATGTGCGCTACTCACAACGTCACAGTATCCACACAACAGATCACCACAGAGGAGTTCAAAAGAGGTCGGCATTTTGTGTCACGGACGTTGTGATGAATGCTGATAACATCCTTTTACAGGCGCCGCCATCGTGGATAGAGTGATTGTTGGTACAGCTAACTGGTCTGAGCTCTTTGCCAAACACGATTTCTTTCACAAGTATCGGTATTACCTCCAAATCATAGCTTCGACTGGCGATGCCGATCTGCAAATCAAATGGTATGTGTTACAGAGTTTTGCTCTTTGACGAGATTCCAAGGACTGTCTTTGTAGGTCAGGAACAGTAGAATCCCGAATACGACAGCTGGTCAAGCAACTAGAACTCATCGACATGGTAACATTAGCGCATCCGTTCGTGAGGGGCTTCGAGCAAGTGTCCTACTGTCTTTCGGATGAAGAAGTTCGCGCTGTGGCGCAGGGCGACATCTCTGATACGATCTCAAAACGCAAGAAAGAAGACATAGAAGGCAAAGCCGGGGCTGGACCAGTCTACACGACAACATTCTATGTGGGCCTATCTATCGAGCCAAAACAACGTGAAGTTCAGCTACACTCGCACAAGGCTTCTCCGACTGACTTGCGGTCTTCAAGCCGGTGCGACTGGCCAACGAAAACTAGACATATCTTATCCAACAATCGAGTTCACCAACGGAGTCAAGCTTTGGGAGAAGTTTGACGAGAGGACGATGGGAATTGTTGTTCGCAACATCAGAAAGTGAGTTTACTTCTCTTGCATAACGCGGGCTGCTCTTATATCCCTTTAGATCCGCACTACCCGAAAACGTGTTCGATCCCGGGGAGAGACAACCCAAACCAGCACAGAAACGAACCAAGGTGGGACGCACAGGACTACCAAACTTCGCCATGACTGATCTTGTCCGCTTGCAGGGCCAGGGCAAGTCAAATAACACATCTCCAGATATGCCTAGTAGCAAAAGGATCAGAACGTTGGTCTTCGAACCTATCACACCCTTTTACAGCTCACCTTCGATGACATGAACAGGTCAACTAATCCACCCGATTCAACGGCGAAAGAGGCCCCAATCAAGTCTAATGAGAATGGCGCAATGCCCCCGATACCCCTTACTCCTGGCGTCGGCAACACAGGCGCAGCTCACCCGAAGGAACAGACGGATCTCAAGTCCCCTCAATTACCACTTGGCGAGAACGTCGCTGTTGCCACTGGCGTCGCCCAATAGAACTAGAGAAAAGCGCTTTGGGGTAACAGCGCTAAATCTTTGACTGAATCCTTGCGAGACTCTCCGAATTCATTCCACCTGTGGTCAATTGGTTTACGATATTCTTTTTCGCAGAATCTATTGGTGCGCATTCTTTTTCTAGCTTACAGGCGATAGTCTCAGCTCTTTCTTTTTCGACTCTGTTGTCTGGGATTGAGCTCAAAGGCTGGCTTGTTGTAATTCCCTTGTTTTTCCCGTTCGTTTCACCTTCACGTTCTTTGCATTATTGTCAAAATAAGGTATCAAACTATGCACTTCAGTTGTATTCTGGTATATCTCGAGAACATGTATTCTACCATAACCTACATATCGTTATAAATACGAATATTGGTCGTCTTATATGCCGAGTTCAATTAGTTAGGCTCGACGACGAGCGGCTCGATATTGATTCCTGAATTTGGCACTGGTCACGGCACGTTCACCACTATGTATGTCTACCACGATGTCATCCTGACAGAATTGACAAAACAATGTTCTTTTGAACGCATCGCGTCACTAGTCCTAGTCATCGGCCACCAGTAACTCCCATTGTAAACATTCCTTTTCCAGTTCCACGACGACGAGGACAATAGCCAAGGTGATCTTTGTTCTTTTCTCGGTTGTCCCCAGCCAGCCACCCGCCGTCTCTATATAAACTTTGTATTGATTGCTTGGGATCCTTCATATCTCATATCACAATGGCACCAACGACTCGCACCCTCTCCAACACGAGCACACCTACCAAGACCCCGACCAAAGCATCCAAAGCTGCAACCGAAGACGGAGGCACACCCAAGGTTACACCTCGAAAAACTCCCCATTGCCACACATGCGGACAACCTATGCGTGGTCATACTCGCAAAGGCGGTTGTCCAACAAACTCAGACTCTCCTTCGAATGCCGAGAAACGCGTCGATAGCTCGATGCTGGACTCCTTCCAATCGCTTGATATCGCTGAGCACGCAGAAGACGAGACACCGACCACTCCGCGAAAGGCGGGGAGGAAGTCTGCTGGTCGCCGTTCGCTCACTCCTAGGAAAGTTCAGGATGAAGGCGAACCGGAGGACACCAAGGCAGTGATCCGGGAGCGGAGGAAGTCAGAACGCGCAGCTCGACAGACTGTCTCGCACGCCGAAAGTTTGGCGTCGTTGGACAGCTACTCCGCCGAGCTGGTTGCAAATTTGTTGCAGGCAGAGGACTCCTCGGACAACGAGCTGCCGGAGGGTACACAGAAGACGGTTCATTGGGATGAAGGGATCGCGGCTTCCAATAGCAGCAACGGCACAGAGAGGAAAGTGAAGAAGGAGAGGATCGCAATGCCTTGTTCCTTCAACCCTCCTTCTCCGTTCAGTAGCTTTGCGGAGTCTTCAGCGAGTTCCCGAGGCTCTATCGGTTCTGCTAGGCCTAGCAACGGTAACGCTTCTGCCGATGTCGTACGGGGCGAGAAGAAGCCTTTGGATCGTACTATGTCGATGGAAGCCCGTGCCCTCTATCTCGATAAGTTGGAAGGGAAGGCTACAGCTCAATTCTTCATGGTTCCCGACGCCGAGGTGGCCGATTTCCAGGATCAGGTCCCCAAAGGCTTGTTCATCAGGACCCTCCCAGCAGGCGCAGAGAATCCGGGGCATAACATCATCGTGATTGGCAGGAACGAGGGAGACGTCGAGAAACTGTACCAAAGTTTGAAGAAAGACGGAGAACCAACTCGCAGACGCAGCAGTGGATTTGGGATGGCAGCCAGTGGTGCTGTTGTTGGCGCGGTAGCCACTTTTGCAGGGCTGGCGTATACTTGAAGATGTTGGCTTCCACATTCCATTGCGTCTGGCTATAAACACTCGACAAGTGTAGTTTCTCTTTCTTTCTTTCTTTCTTTTTTGCGTTTCATAAGTATCATTGCAGGACGTCCATGATATGTGACAGAGGGAATGTATAATAATAATAGAGATCGAAATGACTGGAAATCGTGAAAAGTGAAAAAGAAAGCAGCAACACCCATACCACCCTCACTTCTTCAATGACCTCAGTTGCTCCCTCAGGCGGTCGTTCTCCGTCTGCGCTGTGTTCAACTCGTCCATCAGCATCATGCTCTGACTCTGCTCTGACCTCCGCAAGGCTTCGGCTTCGTCCCGAGCATCATCGAGAGCCTTCTTCAGTTCGTTGAGCTGGCCTTCCATGAGTTGTTTCGCTTTCTCGGGGGCAGAAACAGCCTCGTCCGCCAATGTAAGAGCCCGAGCGCTCAAGGCACTGTTGGCTTCGGTGAGTTCTTTGCAGGCTGCTGCTTGTTTCGCGGCTTCCGCCTCGAGGGCCTCCTTTTCGGCAGTCAGGCGATCAATCATTTCGTGAAGAGGTTGCACATCGTCTTGCCTGGGAACAAAAAAAAAGTTGATGAGGATGTGCACCTGATTAAAATCGAACATGAAAGACGTACGCAGCAGTACCCTTCGAAACCATGTCCTCGAGCATCCGAACCTGTTTTTGGTAGGTCTCTAGCGCAACACCGCTCTCCTGCGCCAATTTCTGAGCTCTCTCCGCGTTCTTCTTCAACAAGTCGTGTGCATGGGCAAATCGCAGCAACCTCGCGATGAGGGCCCGGTCGTCGATGACAAGCGATTGTATTCGTCCTACGAACGCTTCCAAGCTGAATGCCTGGTTCAGCTGCTGTTGTTGCATCAGCGTGCGACTGTCATAGAGGACTTTGAGCGCTCGGACGTCCAACTCGGCGATGGACTTCGGCGATTTCACTGGTGGTGAAGATCTTCCTGACACGGATAGCTCACGGCTGAAGAAACCAGGGCTACCAGGGCCTGAAGGTGATGAGGGGGAGCTCGGTGAACTTCCGGCACGGAAGGAGCGCTGAGCATTGGAAACCGCTGCCCGGGCCTCAGGCGAAGGAAGAATTGCCCAAAGAGGCTGCAAGATCGCGATGATCTTGGCGGAGGCCGAGTCGTTTGCAAGTTCGGATGCAGTGGGGAAAATCATGAGTGGTAATGACGGAGGGCGTTCAGGTGACATGAACGCGCTTTCTTGCTGATCCTTCAACCTCGATTCCAGCTCTCTAGCTTCCCTTCTCGCCTCTTCGCGTTCTCGTCTGGCATCCTCCAAGTCTCGACTCAGTGCCTCACGTTTATCGAGTCCCAACGAACGTCTTCCTCCAGCTTTCGCCGCAGGACTTCCCAAGAAGCCTCGTGCTGAGCTTGGCCACCGAGTTTCGACTTGAGATCAGCGAGGTGATTGTCGATCGCATCAACCATAGCTAGGAGCATTGCGTACGAAGTTGAAGAATCTCTTCGTGTAAACACTGTCGGTATCGAGTGCTTTTGAACGATATCCTGAATGGCATCGACACCTTCGTCTATCTCCTCTCCAGCTTTTCTAAGTAGAGCCTCGCGGTCTTCTTGCATTCGCTCAAGTTCCCGATGTAGTTCTTCTTGTTCGGCTTTGAGCCGACGTATCTCCTCGTCCTTGTGCTGAACAACCGCTTGTTCAACTTTCTCGCCTTCCGCCCCCCTCCTCTCGTTCTCTACTTCCCAGTCTTCTCGCTCCCTTTCCCACCTGGTCTTCTCCTCTCTTAATGTCTCCAGCTCCGTCTCGAGTGATTCTAGAGCAGGTAACTCTTTCTCCAATGCAGCAATAGTTTCTTCGGCATTCTGAAGATCCATGCTCATCATAGTCTCCACCTCTTCCTTCTCTAACCGTAGCATACTAAGCTCCCTCGCCATCTCGCCCTGCTTCTTCGTTGCCTCAGCCAATGAAGCAGTGGCTGCCTTGAGTTTTGATTCAAGCGAGCTGACTTCCGCGGTCAGGGAAGCATGGTCCTTGATATCCCGACTGGAAGGAACCGTTGCATTGGCATGACCTGCGAAGAAGTGGAAGCCATCGAAAGTAGCATTGCCATTCCCGTTCAGCGACGACGTTGTTGATGCGGGACTCATCGGGGAGTCGTAGCCAGAGTCACCGCTGTTGATGCCATTCATCGATGCCTTGCCCTTTCCGGTCCCATTCATCACCGGATTGACCTTCTTCTCCATATTCTTCACTGACCAGCTGAGGACGCCAGCTCGATGCTCCACCAGCTTTCTGTGAACTTCATTAGCTCGCTCGGACAACCGCCATAGTTCCTTCTGTGCTGCGTCGACACGCTTGTTGGCTGCTTCCAACTGCTCGTCCGTCTTCTGGGAAATCTTCTTGTTGGCAGACTGGTTAACCTTCGATAGACTGACGGCCGCATCTCGTATCTTGGTCTCAAGAGCGAGCTTCTTGTTGAGAGCAGTGACGCGAGTAGTTAAAATGTGGTGTTCCTATGAAGTAATGTACGGTCAAAAAATTTGCACCCGACGCAGGCGTTTGAGTGAGGGGCTGACCTTTTTAAGATCCTCTACTTCTTCTGCACTTAATATCTCAAAGTCCTTGCTGTCGACGACTGCTTCACTGGCGAGCAAGCCAAAAAGAAGCTCGTCGCGGATGTTGAGGATACCAGAAGTTCGCTTCGTTGCATCCGAACTTTCGCGCTGTGGTGTGACGGGTTTCCGAGCTGTTTGTACTCGAGAGATGGGAGGTCTTTGGGGCGATGAAGGGCCTGCCACAGGTTGCGAATTGAGGGGAGGAATAGGTGGTAACGGGCCATTTCGTGAGCTCACGGGGGACATGGATGGTGAAGAACGGGGCTCTGAGAAGGAATCAACGGAAGGCTTGGGACCATGCTTCTTGATTTGCAGAGCAGTAGTGGTCTGAACCGGTGATGAAAAGGGAGATGCGGATGGAGAATCAGAAGGGATGGAACTTGACTTGACAATGCTGAGAGGTGCTGGAGGAGGAGGTGACGATTCCTGTGGTTGTGACTGTTGGCCAATGCCAGCGGCTGCGCCCAGAAACCTGCGGACGCCGTACATGACAGTGAGCTCGACGATTCAATCGTGAGAAGAGCTTGAGCTCGTCGTGGATGGGAGGTGGTGACCGTCTCAATCAATGAGAGCGACTCGGACCATTTGTTTCAATTTGGTTCTTTTCCTTGTTCCTTACCGTCATCAATTCACCGCACGCCAGATTATCATTCACACTTCACTCATTTACATTGGCAATGCCATAGCAGTATGATTCCATCGGTCAGACGAAATGAAGCTCCTGTTCGTTGTCAACTCTTGACGACATCTGGATCCCGGGATTTACCTTCCATAGAACGGTTCATCAGGGACAACTCATGGAGCCCTTTTAAATAGATCGAGGCTTTGAGGAATACCGCAACGTTCACGCAAGCAACCGACCTGGAGGGCTTCCCACAAACTCATTGGCTCTTCAGGAGAGAGTTCGGGAGCCATGTAGAACCTGCATCAGGCGATGCGTCCAGAATAGTGCACCTCGTCCACATAATGCCCCCTTGGCGAACCAGCGTTCAAAATTGAAAGTGCCAGGTGAACCCATATCGCACATGTCTTCTGCTAATTCGAGATTGAAAAAAAAAGAGTTCTATCAACGCATTAGGCCCTGGCTTTTAGGGCGATCTCCGTTTCGTACGTGACCGAAGAACGCCTATGGTGTTAGCACTGGATTCAGACCCCGGGACAGCGCCCACTTTCCATCCCTAAGCGAGCACGGCCATATCCCGATTCCCATCACAGCGTATCACCTGTCCCTGTCCGAAGCTTTGTCAAATGGCCGTTTGTATTAAAGGACCACGGGGATTCCTTCTTTCTCTCAGCTCCTCTGCTCCTCGCCTTCCACCCACACCTCGGCATGCGTCTATTCCTGTCTACATTGGCTCTTGCCTCCCTTACCAATGTCGCCATCTGCAGCCCCTCGGCGACGTTATACGGTCGCCAGGTGAACATTCCTCAGCAGTGTCAGGACACTTGCTCGCCGGTAACGCCCCTACTCACTCAGGTGAGTGCAAAATACGAGAATATCTCTACCCCCTCTGAGTCTGACTGCATCAAACCGTTTTCATCAGAGGAACTGCACACCGGAGCAATGTTGCACGGAGAAATTCGTCACGGACCTTCGAGACTGCCTTCTTTGCATCGGATCCACTCAGGGTATCCAAGATTACTCACAACCTCAGGGATCGATTGACCGTTTGTCTTTTTCTGAACTCGCGTCTCTTTTCACAAACTCACCGTATGGTCCCGTCGTGAACAGAATTCATAGGCAGTTGCGCTGCTCAGGGCATTGATGTTCCTCGAGTCACGCTCCCTGGACAAGACAACAACAGGTCGTCTTCGTCTTTCAACCCATCCACCGTTCAGCCTCCATCAACCTCTCCTTCGCAGACAACACCCCAGACTCCAACGAGTCCATCTTCCCCTGCGCAGAGCCCGGCGCAGACGAGCGGTAATAACAACAATGGCGTTTCAGGATTGAACACGAACATCAAAGGACTGGGCGTAGTCGTGCTGGGAATAATGCTCGGGGCAGCAAGGGTGCTTTGAACGTGCTATGCTCGTGTAACCAACCAAACGCGGTTGGTTCATGAAGGTGATGAAAGTGACGCCTTTTTTTTATTCCCGAAACGAACAGTAGCTTATGAAGAATACATAACAGTTATGATCGTTTATACAGCATGTAGTGAAAACCATCTGACGTGCAATCCTGCAGTCATTCGCTATAATATACAATACTACGCCTGAGGGAGTGTGAGATATCCGTCGTAGTATGCACGAGTTACATAAATTGAGTATCATCCAATGTTCACCGTAGAATTTGTGTGAATCCCAATGCTGGGAGACCGTTTCTGTGGGCCTAGTGCGTAGCATATAACCATCGTGAACCCTATGGATATTGAGCGCAGGCTCCCCAAGCACGAGGGAGCCGACGGGTATCGGCCCAGTCGTGCAGGCATGGGCGGGAGTCTTGGCCAAGAGATTCTTACCACGGCCATTAGGGACAACCAGATTTGAATCACAAATCTGGGATGCATGATGCCTCCTCTCCCTTCAGCCGGGAAGTACGAATACTATGTAAACAAGATTCTCAGCACCTTGCCTTCCCCAACGGGAGGGAGCTAGTTGCGCGATTCGGCTATCAGATTCAGAACGCGGAGAGATGGTCATTTACGTGACCTTTCGCCGCTCGGAGTCGACCGAGAGTCGACCAGCCTGAGCCCGTTTTGCCCATCCTCATCATTGCACGTTCCCACCCGTGCTCTCTACGTCTCTCGACTGGAAGGGTACGTAGAGAATGCTATCAATGCTATACTACCCACATCTAGTATTGCTTTGGCCCGCAGTCTGCTTTGATCGTGTCTCAAGATTTCAATATTAGGCCAAACTGGTCGTATCGCCTATTCTTCTTCTCCGGGACTTGACCTGTCTGGCCACAGGGTTAATAGCATATCGCGGATCCTAAACAGATAGGAAAATCGCGAGCCCGAGAGGGGACAGCGAAACAACGCGCCAGGAAAAACCCACGTCCCAAATGATATCTGGAGTCTGGACCACAGGGTGTACTACAACGGTGAGTTTCTCTAGGGCTCTGACCTATAATTATTTACTCACAGGGGGGAAAAGGTGTTGAATTCACAAAGGCACGATATTGTTGGACTTTGAGAGACTTGGGGTTTGACTACGAGCCGTGAATCAGCGTCCCTATAATCGGGTTTCCCTCCCACATCCTCACCGTTTTTTCCATCTCTCTTGCTCTACTTCCCGCTTACGTGTGATTGACTTATCTTTCAAGTCCTTTGGCTGCAAAAAGCGCCTCGACAACCGCAATCTTGCCTCAATCGCTGCGCGCATAGACGAACAGGGAACTATTGGCACCGGTGAGGCCGTTGTATCATTTCTGGTGCATATCGCAAGTCCATGCACCCGTTATTGCTTTGGAATTTGGTCTCGTCGTAAACCACTAGTAGTATCAGTACCCTCACGCCTTCCTCATTGCCCAGTAGGTCTCACCACACGATGCCTACTCACTTTTGATCTAGTTCACCTCCAAAATCCTTTCAACACGCGACTCCCGAGCATCTTCAAAGCGACGTTTCCTTTTGTCACCATAGGCGCATCTCTCGAACGGTACGGGCGGACGCCTGCCTCTGTCTGAGATCCTGAGCTCACTGGTATGATATGTGTCGAGCATGCTGTACAGTGTAGACCTGAAGTAATATCCCTACTGACGATAGCAAGCATGTGTGTAGCTTGCGATCGTCACTGACGGGTCGGCTACAGGCCTAGACTTGTGGGTGCTGGTGAGCCCAGCTATGTAAACCATACCAAGTACGGTCATATTTTGTTTGTCCCTACAGAAAACCGCTAACCGCATAAAGATTGCAGAAGCTGCTAAAAATATTGAGGTGGCCGTATTGGGACAGCTGTAAATGGCAAATCGGATTGTCAGGACCAGGGATTCCTTCTTTCTCCCAGCTCCTCTGCTCCTCACCTTCCACCCACACCTCGGCATGCGTCTATTCCTGTCCACATTGGCTCTTGCCTACCTCACTAATGTTGCCCTCTGCAGTCCCTCGGCGACGTTATATGGTCGCCAGGTGAACATTCCTCAGCAGTGTCAGGACGCTTGCTCGCCGGTAACGCCCCTACTCACTCAGGTGAGTGCAAAATACGAGAATATCTCTACCCCCTCTGAGTCTGACTGCATCAAACCATTCTCATCAGAGAAACTGCCCAACGAGCCAATGCTGCACAGAGCAGTTCGTCACGAACCTTCGAGACTGCTTTCTTTGCATCGGGACCACTCAGGGTATCCAAGATTACTCACAACCTCAGGGATCAATTGACCGTTTGTCTTTTTCTGAACTCGCGTCTCTCTTCACAGACTCACTGTGTAGCCTCGTCGTGAACAGAATTCATAGGCAGTTGCGCTGCTAAGGGTATTGATGTTCCTCGAGTTACGCTCCCTGGACAAGACAACAACAGGTCGTCTTCGTCTTTCAACCCATCCACCGTTCAGCCTCCGTCAATCTCTCCTTCGCAGACGACCGCTTCGCAGACAGCACCCCAGAATCCAACGAGTCCTTCCTCCCCTGCGCAGAGCCCCCCGGCGCAGACGAGCGGTAACAACAACAATGGCGTTTTAAATTTGAATATGAATATCAAAGAACTGGGCGTAGTCGTGCTGGGAATAATGCTCGGGGCAGCAAGGGTACTCTGATCGTGCTATTCTCATGTATCAAAGTGTGATCGATTCATCATTCATGAAAGTGATAAAAGTGACGCCCTTTTTATTCCCGAAACGAACAGCGGCCCATAAAGGATACATATATGATCGTTTGTACAGTATGTAGTGGAAACTATCTAACGTGCAATCCTGCAGTCATTCGCTATAATATACAATAATTATGCGTAAGGGAGTGTGAGATATCCGTCGTAGTATGCATAAGTTACATAAATAAAGTATCATCCAATGTTCACCGTAGATTTTGTATCATATCTTAAATCCCGCTGCTGAGAAACACTGAAGGTTTTCGGTGGGCCTGCTGCGTAGCCCATAACCATCTTGGACCCTACGGAATTGAAGTCGAGGCATGATCCGAGCTTGAGGGTGTCCGATTTAAATATCCGCTGGTAGATATATGAGTCATTGAAAGGGTATGATTCTGAGGTAGAGTCGGGTGTAGGAGGGAGGAATGTTTTGAGCCAAACACGCAGTCGATGCGATGCGCCGGCCGGTATTGAGTTCATAGGAACGGTACTACAGGTAGAACGGTTGAAGACTGGTGAGTGAGTCTGACCGCAGACACATGTCGAGCGCACTCAACTATATGAGGAATGTTGTGGCACGGGGATCGCCTTGAATGATGAGACGAAAGTCCTCAATGAGAGGACCGCCCACCCCAGACGCTTCGTAGTCCAAGCAAAATTTGTACAGCCCCTCCCCAATATGTTGCCACCTGTGTGTCACCGGGAGTCAGCGAAAATGTAAAGAGGATATTGAGCGCATGTTCCCCGAGCATAATCGAGGAGGCGCATCGGCGGGGGGACGGCCCAGTCGTGCAGGCATGGGCGGGAGTTTCGGTTGATAGATTCTTACCTGACAATAAATTGCACCCGGGCGCCTCCAACCACCGCATCGTACAACTGTGTGTTGGATCCGACGGACTTGAGTCGTGCATACGAGGCATCCGTCAGTGAACTGAAGTCAGGATCCTTTCCGACCCACAGCTCGTCGTCCCCGAACAGCCGATGGTCAACCCCGTTGACTCGCAGCCATACTCGATAAGACCATAAGCAGCCAACGGGTAGACTTGACTTTCCTGGAAAGATGCTATAACACCGTACCGGTCAGGAACAACTGATAGGAACAGGAACTAGACCGCACTGAGCACACTCACAAAACGACGAACTGCAGCTTTCGGGGGTCAACGGAGAGGTTCAGGGATACGGGTTCGTCGAGAGGGCGCTCTGTTTTGTCGATTTTCAATGATAATCTAAATGTGTATTTTCCGGGCATGGCCTTCCCATGAAGTGGCTCAACTCTGGAAAAAGAACAAAGTTCAAGTAAATCTGGTGCCATCGACGAGTTCCATTACGCACGAGATGACGAACTGCAAAGGCGCAGCGCCTGCAATGAGGCAGTAGGTGTATTGATACCGCTCCATCCGTGTACGCGGTCCTGTTGAGGGTGGAGGGCGGCGCGATGGTGTTGTGTGAATGTGCCTGCCAGTGCTGGGCAATGAGATTGGTTTGTTCTACCCAAAGGATGAGCTTGAAGCTCACTTTACGGGGTCCTCCAGTATCTGCCATCTTATGCTACTTCCCGCCGAGCTGCTCGATGCGGTAGTATTACTACAAAAACCGATGAGCACGATTAGCCGTGTTTTGAACTAGAATCGATCCGTTGATGCCTCGTACCTCCTCGTTACACTCGCAACGTCGTCGTAGGCTGGTGAGGGATCCTCCAGCGAGCCATTGAGGCTCTCGTTGTAAAGGGACATCGCCGTCAGGTTGAATGCTGACCGCAGGGGCGGAAGCGGGTAAGAATGGCAGGGCCTACACGAGTGGGAAAACTCCGGTAGGTAATTATTTGCATCGGACATGAAAGGCGCTCAAGAAGCACTAGTACTGTAGTAGGAGATCTCATCTCCCACAGCCTTTTGTTATCAAGTGTTTTATCCCATGTTCAATCCGTGATGTACAGTTGTACTGATTAATACTGAATTACTTTAAGGCTCTAGTGCTTTCGTCTTGACATATTTTCGCATGTTTTCGACCAAGAGTCGGGGGAGGACGCCAACACGTTGACGTAGGGTCTGAGGCAGCGCCTTCGTCGCATTCAATTTCCCCGCCTCATTTTCTGGGAGTTCCCGAATACAAAGTCTACCTTTTTGAAACCTTATATTCCATGTGACGCCCTGTCTTCCATTATCATTCCGTAGCTCTCGCTGATCCATAACCTGCTGACAGTGCAGCCGGAGAACATACAGCACCTGGAAGAATCTGTTGATGTTTTCTTCCGGATTCCACGACGGCTCGAGCCTTCCGAGAATTTCGTTCGTAGGTATAAACTCTGCTTGGCGTAACACATGTTCTTCGTCTCGGTATCCAACGAACACGCCGGAAGACCCCATGACATGGGCGCGGAAGTACCAGTCCTTCAAATCCTTCCTGGAGGCACAACAAGGTGATGAGGGCTCGGAAGCCGATAAAGAAGACCTCTCTCACTCTATATTGGATCCGAGTTTTCTGCATTTCAGTTCGACGAAATTAGCAGGCTCCGCTGTATAAGGTGCTGTTAATGAGCGTGGTAAGTTGCGCTATTCGAAGAACGCAGCGCGTGCTCTCACCTTTGACGCAGGGAATGTCTCCGGCAATGAGAAGATTAAATCCCCCGATGTAGTTGTATACCACGCTGTACCAGCCGTTGAGTCCATGGGGAGCCTGGTGACGATGTAATTCGCTCGTCATTGGATGGTGGCGCGCCGTACAAGCCAGTTCGAACCCGTATCTCCTGTTCACTGACATAAGTAATGAATCCAATAGAGGAACGTTGTCTCTCACCCTATGTAGCCATCTTTATTGATAGTCCACCTTGATTGAATATCAGTTCGGAACGGCTCAACAACCGAGGGGTTGGCCTACTGTTTATCGGCTGGATACTGGTCAATATACAACTTTCCATCGATGAAGGACACGTTGAATGACCCTGTTCTGTGTAGAAGACTGTTCACAAGAAGGGAGGCAGCTCAGAGCGAGGAAAAGGTCGAGATAGGCTAGACGCACCTGACTATAGCCTGTTTTGTAGTTACAACGTCTGCTTTCAAGAAACCCACTCTAACCCGTTCATGCACACATGCCTCCATCAACGAGTCTAGGTGCATAGGCTTGTCGATGCGTTTCAGAATTCCTTTTGGTCGATTGAAAAATAACTCCATTCCCTCCGTTAGATTTGTTCCCAAAGTTGGTTCAACGAATCTTCGAAGAGAGATCGTGCTGTTGGGTCTGTGCTTGTGAACAGATGAACGAGAGTAGCATGCAATTTGTTGGGGTATTCCAAGCCGAGGAACGGGCAAGGATGGCGCGTCATTGAGGCTCAGGACAGTTTCTGGGAGATCATGTCGTTCAAGAATGGGAGGAGGCAGAGCCTGGGACCTGGATAATCTTCGGGTGGCGCTTGGAGACAGAGATGAAACGGAAGCAAAACTGCGCGCATTCCGAAGTGGCTTCGCGATCATATAGAGGCCAATTTCATCGAAGGAGGTGGGTAAAAGAAAGAGAGGAACGCGAGCGTGTCGGTTGTTGTTGGTCAAGGGACAAACTTTTTGAACTCCGAACTACGGGCGCCAAAATACTTCAATTTTATTCAGTCTGCCAGACCGGTAGGTTTGTTCCAATGCCTTTGGTATCCGTGTCGACATTGGTCTTCTGCGTATTCTGTGTAACTCTATGAAAGTCACTGAAATTTGATTGACGAAGAGCTAGAGTGCACGCGTCGATGCAACCCAAACCTGTCCCAACGGTTCCTGTTGATGATTGCCTTTCTTTGAGAGGGGAATGATTCCCCTGCGATCTAGTTAGCCTATGACAGATCAAGATACGCTGAAAGCTCATCTCACACGGTCGATCCGGAACAACCTTTCGGGTCGACTGTATGGAAACGACCGCACACGAACACTCGTATTTTATCCCGGGTTGCATCAAGTAACGATTCTTTCCTTGTTCATCTTGTTCATCTATGCCAACGTCAGATTTAAAAGCGGTACCGCCGAAACCACTGTCGACCTGTGTCAAGCGGGAATCCGAGGTACCGCGCAGCAGCTCTGGCCTCTGCAGTAACCACTGCAGTGCAGAAGATTACACGTGACGGCTCTGTAACTCTCCCTCAATTTCCAACGACCCTCGACAAGCAATAGCGACCCTTCCACTTTCTGGAGATCTTCGTGGATGTCACAGTCAGGATACGTCGAGCAGGATGCTGCTATAGGAACTGGTGAAGACGACCTACCCACATACGATGATCTAGTTGCTCAAAATGGTCCAAACTCGAGGTGCTAATAATACGTGCATGTCATTCTGTTCTAGTGCTCATCCATTCCCCATAGGTTCGGGAGATGGAGAGGCTGGATTGAGAAACGGTAAGTTGTTCTCAGAGTGACTAGACTATATTACTGAACGTATATTTGCAGTGCTGCAGAACGGTATTATGATATCACGCCTGAAGAACGCGAGAGACGACGACAAAGAGGTTGGGGCAACGATGAAATGGTAAGCGTTGAGTCATTCTCAATATATCCCTGGTTTCTCATAATTTTTGCAGTATCTTCCTGACGTCGATGGAAATGTCCAACTTGACGTTCCCATAATCACGAATCAACCACCGACTCCGGGGCCAGCTGCTTTAACGATACAAACGAGTAGTTTGTCGTTGTCCGATAATTCGTCTCACACTTCTTCTCAGACACTTGTTCAGCAACAAGTGTCATCTGAAACACCATTACCGCCACTTCCGCCTGTCAGTAATCAACTTCATCCAACCCATCTCAAGATGCATTCCTTTGGATCGCGATTCCTACCTCACACCAAATCACCTATTCGATGTGTTCTGCCGTTGGTTGGTGACAGACTTATCTTGATTGGACATGACGAAGGTCTTTCTGTGCTGGATATGTTCCCGCGGCAATGGACAGGGAACGGAGGAATATCTCTGAAGGGCCCGGAGGAAGCTGAAGCGTTTCCAATCTGGGTCGGAGACAGGTACTGAAACTGGAACCTCTATCGTCGCTTAACTGTGCTGACCTTCTGGACCAGTGTCTTCCAAATATCGCTTCTCGAGGTTGAGGATGCTGGAGAGGGTACGCCTCAAGGTGTTGTTCTCCTACTCGTTGGCCCAGAGCCGGGAACCCCTTCTGGAAAAGATAACGAGTCCTTGAGGGTACTTCGGATGTACAACCTCGCCAGCTTGACGAGTCTGGCAAAATGGACAATATCACAAAAGGTAAGGTATCGCTCCTTGTACGCCGCGCTTCGTATGCTCACAAACGTTCTCCCCACAAGGGTTCACGACCGCTCGATATGCGTCGGCCGTCCAATTGGAACGCTCAGCAGACTCCTACGAAAAAACACAGGCCTTCGAGCAGCATCACTCGCGGCCTCAAATCGCTGCTCGAATCACCGAACAATCACGCTGCACAAGACCAGTCCCTTTCCTACCAAGCTCTCCTGTCACCATCGGCGAGCACAGGGCAGGTATCCAATGGCTCCGGTAGCAAGCGTCCGTGTTCCCCAAAGCACGCAGACTCTGTTGACTCGACGTGGGACGTTATCGACGACCTTCCGTTACGATGGGCAACCGATTTTGTTCCGCTGGCAACGCCTGGTTCCAGGCTCAGTAGTCTTTCCGTGTTGTCATACGCGCTATGGAGTGGCGACGTCCGAAGTACTGGCCGTGGTGGCCGAATGCTTGCCATTGCAACCAAGGCGAATATTTTGCTCTACGAAGCTCCCAAGGGAGAGCGAGCGTTTCACTTTGTGAAGGTTGATTTCATCCCTCAAATCTTGATCTCAATTTGTCAATCTCATTTCTATCAATAGGATTTCTACACGCCTCTCACACCACGAAACATAACTTTCTTTCAACAAGCTGTTACTGAAGTATCACGAAGTATGTCTGATGTGGGCCCTCGACACCAGCCACCCAATCGAAGGGATAGCACGGCAACTGTACGTGAATCGCGGCAGTCGCATGTTCTAAGCCCTGCAAGAGGGGCGTACGGACCGCAGCTCAGTCTCTTTGTCATCTTCGACAAGAGGTCGGGTTGGATTCGATTAGCGGATGCTGCTGTCGGCGAACTAGAACTCCAAGACGACGGCTCAACGTACGGACCTAGTCATAGGGAATCGATGAGTCCGACCAGCTATCGCAAGTCCCGTTTGTCTTCATCCTTTGAACCTCCACACCACTCGGGGAAATGGTTACCTCCGTCTCTTTGTGACTTACCTATGCAGACGGCGAGCGCGCAGGTTAAGAAGATTATGCTTCTTACGCGCGGGAAGAAGACGCATATCCTGCCGTATCCGTTGCCTGTTAGTTTGTCGCCGTGCCCTCCGTATCTCATCATCACTTGGAAGAACACCCCACTTTCGGTCACATCCCGGGTGTGTGAACCTCCGGACGATAGCAGTGCCCCACCGTTCTTGCAGGTTATCGCTTTGGGAGAGATGGGAGTCGAAGCGCAAGAACGGCCCTTCACTTTCTTGAGCGGTGGTGGGAAGGGAAAAGGGAAGGCCCGTGCAGACGAGGTGATGCACGTTGAGGAAGATACGGGTGGTGACTCTGGGTTTTTGTGCTCGGGTGGGCATTGGGATCGACCTCAGTTTGCGATGCACTCTGCTCGTTTCAATGCGGGGCTGAGTCGCTCGTATTCTACGGATAGCTACGCTTCGGGCTATAGTAGTCTGGAGTCGGAGGAGCTTGAGAGTCGGATGCACAGAGAGCAGGGGTTATATTGTTGGTGCCGAAAGGGGGCTGAGGATTTCAGGGTGTTCTGGCTCGGTGGGGTTCATGCAGTTGAATATGGAGAAGAGCCGAATGACGAAGTGTAGGCCGGCATGGTTGTGAAAAGGGAATATCGAAGGGTTATTCATGGTGTATCACAGATCTAGCTGTTGTAAATGGACTTCTACCACTGGCACAGGAACAATTTACATATATAATTGTCCCCCATACATACGATCCATTCTGCCGCCCGGCGGGCTGCAGGTTCCTCTCACCTATACCGCTACACTGAACTTCATGGTCGAAAACTACAGTGGGTGGAATGGGGTTGCAATGCCTCAGAGCGCGGTCTCGTGATCGTTTATTGCTACCAACCCAAGTTCGCACATGATCCGGAGGCATCTCAACGTCTGGATAGTCGCATGGTAGAATTTCCCGGCCGTAAGGGATTGACTGGCACCATTGAACGTTAGAGGACGGGTTCACTTCCAAGTAAACACAAGAACATACATGATGCCGAGCCTGGGGAGGCGCTGCGCTTCATTCGGCCGCCCTGGTGATATTTGGCACAGGGCGGTTAGCAGCGAGGCCGTGTTCAAGGTCCTCGCTTTCCCTGCGGGAGTTGCTCTCCGAGGGCTCCCCTTCATCTTTCATCCATGACCTAGCAATATATGTCAGGCCCAAACCGATCATCCTGGTCCCGATCCACTGTGCGAGAGGAACGCCTGGTATTAGGCGCATGAGGTCCTTGACATCCCAAAAGTCCCGGTGATGGGTAATACGACCCTGCTCGTTGAAAACCAGTCGAGTTATCGTGTGGAGGCGAAAGTGAAGAGGAGACGGCACGTTGAGAGATGTGCCGGGTATACGTATCGCTGGATGACTTGGATGTGAAGGTGTCGATGTGAGTGTATCCGTTGAATGTGAAAACTTGAGACTGGTATCAGTGTGCATCCCGGGAAGCATAAGGACGTTCAGGGTATGCTCGACAATGGTCTTACGATGTCCATCTGCACACATAGGTATTATTTAGTGTGATCTAAACGAGGAAGGAAGCGAACTCACCGAAGCCCTCCGCTTCACTGATGTCATCAATCTCGGACCAGGCCTTGAGAGCATGAAGGAGTGGTTTGTTCACGTAGTCGGGTGGCTTCACACCGAACAGTGTATAAATAACAGCAAGAGGACGAGGTACATCAACAGCCATGAATTGCTTCGAGAATCGATGTATGTCGGAGAGCATGGCACGAGATGTAGTTGTCATGACTGGGTTCTCATATCTGCAGGTTGAATCGGTGGTCAGAATACATGCATCGTGCACGATCCAGGCACAGAGACAGAGCTCACACTAAAGAGTGCCACAGTCAGTCTACAGGGATAGAGAGAGTAAGAGAAGTAGCTCACCAGCATTAGGTTCGTAAAATCGTTCAATAGCACCGTGAGATGATGATGTGTCTCCATATACAGACTGGCATATTTCTAACGAGCTCGCGTGCATCGTTGAGATTATTGAGAGATTGGGAAATTGGGTGATTGGAGAGTGAATTTGAGGGGTATCTGAGGTATCTGGAGGTTCTGGAAAGGGTACAGAAGAGACCATGGCAGTAGTGTTGAGGGAAGCGAGAAAGAGAGGATGCTGGTTTGAGCCTAGTGGTGGTGGTCCGTGCCGTGGGGACGCAATTCCAAATCACTGATACACCAAATAAGGACCGAATCTAATCTAAATTCCAATCTTATCACGATCTTGTTCGGTCAAGAATATTTTTCATCGTCATCATTAGGCGTCGGACCCTGGCATCTTCCCTTTGACCGTTTCATCCCTTGAACCGTCATGTCGTCCAACGACGTCGTGCTCTCGAGCTCGCCGTCCTCGATACATTCGCGCTCATCAATTCGTAGGAGGTCGAGCTCCGGAAACAATGAAGTCCAAGACTTAAGTCGACCTCGACTTTCGCCAACGCTTCCTCGTTCATTCGATCCCAATGACCTGGATGCGAGAGAGAGACAGCGAACGATGGACGTGGATATGGCAATGGCCATGCAACGCTCAAGGGTCAGAAGGGACACTATTCAGATCTCCCCGACAGCATTGGACCCTCATGCACTTCCCCACGACGCAGAAACAGTTTTCTCTCCCAGCGAGCAGCATGAAATTGACATTGCTAGGGGTGCAGATGCTCTCGACGACCTTGATACAGGCTCTATCCTCACGAAAAGGGCCTCTCATTCCTCATTGGATCTTAGAAGTCACCATCTGAACCCAACACAGGACCCTACATTATTGGTTGGCTCATTACCGCAAACACCCCCAGATGTTGTCGACCATCCTTCAGCAAACTTTGGCCAGTTGCCCACGTATCAACCCAACCCTCCTCAGTCGTACTTTGACTTTACCCCCATGGAAGAGTTCGCTGCAGCTGAAAGGGCATCGCTGGGACTTTCGACCTCGCCCTCTACGAAGTTTATCATCCCCCCTCCTACCCGCCCTCGACAACCTCATTCGCCGGATATCTCCAGAGATGAGCACAGAGCTTCCTCAGATACTCGTGTACTCCAGTCATCGAATGGGAACTTGAACGACGATCCCATGGAGCCTGTGGCTGGCCCTTCCAATTCCAGTCCTGACTTGGTTGGTACAACCGTCACGAATACGCCTCGGACCACCGCTCGTCAGCGAAAGTTGAGCCAAAGCAACACTCCACGTGTGCACAGAAAAGGCATTGGTGGCAAGCTCGCCATGTTCGAGGGAGCCAGCGGCCAACCTCCAGCCTCGCTTCCTGGGCGGCTTGGTATGGTCCTTGGAGGTGCCATCGGAGGCGGTAGTAGCTCTGGCGATAATGTGCCTTCTCAAAGCAATCCCACTGGCCTTGGTGGTATACTCAACACTGGACACGACCGACCGTACCGATTCTCATTCTACTCGAATGGCTTACCTGCTACAATCCATGCTAGAAGCTTGGGCGAGCTTCCGGCTGAAGGACAGTCGTTCTCTGATCTATTCTCAGGCACCAACTCGCAGGAGGACAGAGATGCTCTGGGCAACAGTGCGAGTCCCGAGCTACCGCGGTCGAGAAGCAGCATCCTCAAGCCGAGTGGTGGTGCGACAGGTTTTCTGGGCGGTATGCAAGGTCGTAAGGACCCTGGACGGCTGGAATCGGCTGATTCGGACGGCACTACGTGGTGGTTGGATGTGCAGAGTCCTACTGACGAGGAAATGAAACTGTTAAGCAACGTATGGCCTCATTTTTTTCACACTCCGATGAACGGACGAGTCTAACTTTGTTCATAGGTTTTCAAAATTCACCCTCTGACAACAGAAGACATTCAGATGGAAGAAACTCGAGAAAAGATCGAACTGTTCAGGAATTACTACCTGGTTTGTTTCCGGAGCTTCGATCAAGACCAGTACAGTCCAACATATCTGGAGCCGCTCAACATGTACATCATCGTGTTCAGGGAAGGCACGCTTTCGGTAAGCTCTCCTGTCTTGTCGTCTCTCCGCTGACTAAAGCTGGCTCTACAGTTTCATTTCCGCCCAACGCCCCATCCAACCAACGTCCGTCGACGTATCAAGCAATTGAAGGACTATATCTCCGTCACTTCTGATTGGATATCATATGCTCTTATCGACGACATTACCGATGCTTTTGGACCCTTGATCCAAAGTATCGAATATGAAGTCGACAGTATAGACGAGCTGGTGCTGATCCTCAAGGATAACTTGAAGGAGACGAGGGAACAGACCGATATGCTGAGGCGGATCGGAACGTGCCGAAAGAAAGTCATGGGTCTCCTGAGGTTGATGGGTAACAAAGCGGATGTCGTGAAGGGGCTGGCAAAAAGGTGCAACGAGAACTGGCAGGTTGCACCTACCGGAGACATTGTGAGTTTACCTTTGCTCGAACTGCCCGTTTTGAGCGTCGCTGAACCTTCTCAAGGGCCTTTATCTCTCA
Organism: Marasmius tenuissimus; assembly: GCA_029532415.1. NCBI lineage: Eukaryota > Fungi > Basidiomycota > Agaricomycetes > Agaricales > Marasmiaceae > Marasmius > Marasmius tenuissimus. Next base: position 4,292,189 of record JAQOTA010000050.1, on the reverse strand, counting down.
GATATTCAGGTGTGTGACATTACCGTACCCTTCTATTCTCCGGATATTCTGACAATCTCCCTTACCAGGACCATCTTATTACGATGACGCAGAACTTGAACCACTATGAGAAGATTCTGTCACGGTCGCACTCCAACTATCTGGCTCAAATTTCTATCGAAATGACAGACGCAAACAACCAGATCAATGATGTTCTGTCCAAGCTTACGGCTCTCGGTACGGTTCTTATCCCGATGAATCTGGTAACCGGTAAGTCATCTTTGGTTGGACTCTACGTGGGCCACACTCACAACCTTTGCCGCTAGGTTTGTGGGGTATGAACGTCCACGTACCAGGCGAGGACGACAAGGAAACCTTTCATTGGTTTGCCGCTATCATCGCTTGCCTCGCTGTCTTCGCTGTCCTGGGTGGATATTCGACATACAAGTTAATGAGAAGATAGATAAAGGGACATCTTCTGTCGTGGCTTTGTAACATTTTCTTCCATGGTTTCACTCACGAGTTCACGCACGCATATGGATACGGATTTGTACATTTCAAGCGAGTATGAAGAGTTTTGATGGTTCAAAAAGTGCACTTCTGACAGCTGTATTGGGGATTTAGGAGTTTGGGTGCAGATCGTCTACTCGTGGCTCGGCCTGATGCCATTTGACCTGACCGTGGTCCATCGAAACGGCGGGGTCCAGCGTACGAGATCGAGGGACTCTCACTATATTTTACGAACATTTATATCAAGCACGATACATTCTGAAAGTACACAGTCCCATAAGAACAACTTCTACACACAGAGTAATAAAATGACCGAATAAACAAAGCGAAGAATATTTTATGTGACGAATGCTCTGTGTTTTTGTATGGCAGTGTGGGCATAAACCATATCCAAGCGAGCCCGCCATCTGTCCGGTTTACTGTTCAAGCTTTCACTTTCTTCGCTGCTACCTCCCGTTCGTCTGCTTCTACTCCGCCGTCCTCTGAGTTGACATCATCAATTGGTCTCTTCTTCCCGTTTCCGTTCGCGTGCACAACGGGAACTGTTTCAGCTTCATACTCCGCCTCGTCCGCGTCAGCGTCTTCGGCATAGTCGCCGTCTTCGTCGCCGTCGTCGCCACCATCTTCAGCGTCCTCGTCATCTTCGACATAGCCGCCGGCCTCTGGCTGAAAATACATATGCGTGAGATTTGCTTCTTTCCTCACGGGCGCCGGCGCACAAGATAAGCACGGCTAGGATGAGGGCAACTCACATCGTTGAGCAGCAACGCCGTCAAGTTCGATTTCTAGAAATGTGGTCGTGAGCATACGCACAAACGAAGAGAAGGAGAGGAAAAGAGTCCGAAGTACCTTAGGACCGGTCTCCTCATCCTCTTCATCATCCTCATCGTCCTCCCCGTCTTCGTTGGGGTTATACTCTTCACCTCCGGCGTCTTCATCCCCATCCCTGTTGTCCTGAGAGAGAGGAAAAGAGTATGAGCAACGCTAGCGTTCCTGGTCGCACAGGAAACGAGGGAGGTACCTCAGCGTCAAAGTCATCGTACGTGTCACTTTCTTCGCCAGCGTCCTCGCCTTCAAGGACAACAGCGGGGTCCTTGTGGGGGGCAGAGGAATCTAGAACTCCCTGAGGTTCCGTACCAACAACAGTCGGTTCTTCAGACATGGCTTCTGTTTCTGTTGCCCCCCCAGTCAACTCTCTGCTTGCACGGTGAGGAGGGGGAAGGGAAACTCACTAGGTGGGTTCCGGAGTGAACAAGAAGTTGGGGAAGGATGGCTCGAGAAGGTTAGAGGTAAGCTGGACAGCCCTGACCCTTTTGTAGTAGTTCACAGCAACTTGAATGGGACTTTTCGGAATGTGAACTGTTGATGGAAAAGCGTGAGATTGTGAGGTATTTCCCCACTTTGGGAAGGAGAGGTTGAACCCGAAGTTGTGCCCCCTTGCTGCTGAGCTCAGACATTGAATGACCAGTGACCACTGACGCGCTCCGCCTCCTTTAGCCTAATTTGGCATTAGACATGTGATCGTGAGTTTGGGAGTCACACGTGCGCACGCGACGCGCGTCGCCATTGGCGCTGGGAGATGTTCAAAATGTTCCGATGGTTGTGGTTGTAATTTCGATTTATCAAAGGTACTAAGAGAATATTCCGACTAATGGTAGAGGATTATGATACACTGGCAAAGCAAAGACAGCGAGATGAGGGAGCCGAGAAGAGATACATAGGACAGGGAAACCAAAAGTACATTCATATCCCATGAAAAGAGAAATCGAAAACGAATTCAGTAGCGCATCGCCTGGATTATGGTCGCCTTATGGGATGTCCATTGGGGCTAAAGAGTTCCACAGCGGTCCCGTTTCGATACCCATTGACCTCAGGTCCATTTCTTATCCGTGGTGACGTGTCAAAAGCGTCGCGAATTGGAGGCAAGGAAGGTACGTCAATTTTGTTGCGCATGAGTTTTGGGCTGTCACCCAAGCCGCGCATAGGGGGAGAGGACTGGATATCAACACCGCTCCTTGAGGAAGGAGAGTGGTGGCGGTCGTGACTACTCCCACGCGGTTGGACATCCACAGGCGACATTAGTCTGGCGAGAGAAGGCGAGAGAGTTTGATTGCTATGAGATGGTGTATGTTGGGACGGTGGTTGCTGGTCAATACTTGAGGCGGGAGGAAGGGAGGGTCGATGAGTTAGTGGTTCGTGGAGCAGGCTAGCCATTGGAGGGTGTTCATCCTCCGAAAATCGTTTCTTCTTTCGAGGTGGCTCCTCATATCGTCTGTGATGGGTCGCAGGTATATCGGGCGTCCCTGCGGTCCACCTTGACCACGGAGGTGGGGGAAGAGGAGAATGACCAGAATTATCGTAAACATTAGGCGGAGAGGCAGCGGGCACATTCACCATCGTACGATTGCCATTGGAATGATAGCGGTCGTTGGACGCTGGGGCTGATGTTACGCTGGGAGGTGTCCCACCTGATGCTGCTGTGTATCGGACTAGCTCGACATAGAGCGTTTCCCGGTTCGGCTGAGGTAAGGACATATACAGGATATCCTTGCTTGAAGTTTCGAACATATCAGACCAATTAACGAAGATGTCGGAACGCCGTGCTTCGAGCGCTACAAATTGAGCACGTTAGAAAGCAGAAACACCGGAGACCATAAAGGACCTACATGGTGGTTGTACCCTTACATCCGCATAGCGATACGGCTTGTTCTTACGCAGACAGCAAAGGGGACACTGATAGGCTCGTCGAACGTCGGCTACCGCGTCTGAAGGGAAGAAGACGCAGGCAGAATGATACTGCCGTTGACATCCTTCACAAAGGACAGGGGGGTATCCCATTAGATATCCTGAACGGCCTCTGCATATGCACCTCGTCCCATCTGTCCACACAGGATCAATGTCTTGTCCAAAGGTGACCTTCGCTCGTTGCTTTTTCTTGGGTTTGCTTGGGCGTTGCGCAAGCATGCGATGGAGGCTGGCCAGGTCCAGGCCAAAGGAAACCTCTAGACTGGGCGATACGACAAATTGTAGCTTGTACAACTTGCGCATGTAGTGTCGGACCTGTGGGAGGTATGCGAACCTCTGATTTTCTTCTTTCGATTGATACGCGAGGAAATGCCCTATGACCTGGGAGAGCCGGTCAACCTTCATGACAACAGTCTCCAAATCCTTCCAGTCCTGAGAGTACCGCTTCGTGATATCTGGTGCCATAACGAGAAGTTGTGGAAGGTAGTAGAAGTGCCAGCTGCGCTCCTTAGGGATGTCTCCGTTCCAGTGGTGATGATCGCAGAAGGGGCATGAGCCGCCGTTCTTAGCGCAGTCACCATGGAATCGAGCGAAGCAATGGTCGCACTGAACCGCGTCCGAGACGACGCCAGAAGGAGGGGGCTTCACGGGTGAATTGCATATGCAGGTCAAGAACTCATCCTGTGGAGGGCGGTCATCCTCAGGGCGTGTGCAGCTGAGTACGTCGTCCATGATAGGTTTGATGTGGGGCGCGTCATGGTTGTTACACCACCACGGTAGACTCTGAAGCCATTGCTGATGGGCCCCAAGCTGGACCTCCAACTTCTCGAAAGTCGACAACGAGAAAAGCGAAAGATGGCTGTTAGCGTAATTCTTCCAGTCCTTGATAGAGTTGAAGAGGATTTCCTCTGGCCGCAGGTGGTACAAACCCTTCAGCACTTGGTCGCAACGCACTTCCAATTCGTCTGCGATTGAAGCGTACCGCTTGACCCGAACTACGGCATCAATAGCAAACTCCTTCTCCGCACGTGCCGCCACCTTGAGCACCTCTTGAGGCCTGGGCTTGGCCCCGTTGGACGAAAGGCTCAACCAAGTGTTGGCAATCTTCTCAAATTCCTTCCCTTTGGAGTGTATAGAATTAACGCGCTCCAACAGTATGGGGTCGAAAGGCGTGTCGGTAGGAGGGACAGTGAATTCGTCTAGTTCCTCCAACGTCTTGATAGGTTTTGCTAGTTGAGCCTTGACCTTGCTTTCCCACTCACTTCCCGCTCTTTCGCTCTGCTCAAGCCGGCGCATGTACTCGTGCTCGGAGGGAATATTGCAGGCTCGACCGCGGCCCAGGTACTGGCGAACTTCCTCGAGAGTTGGGTTGTACGACTCCTTCATCCTCGAGTCGAGTTCAGCGAGTAACTGCTCCCGATCGACAACCTTCTCGACCTCCAAGACCTCGGGGAGAAGGACGTTGAGGGACGAGCATTCCGCGATGAGGGTGTTGCAGTCGAGGAGATACTTGTCCTTGTCCCCCTTGGGCGCGGCAGGATCCAGAAGACTCTTGGCACGAGCAATCGCTCTCTCCGCCTGCTGACCCAAGGTACGAAGGTTAACGATCTCGGGACAGTCGAAGCCGAGTCGCTCAACATCTTCGAGGAGGGCATACAAATCGACCAACGTCTTCTCGGGCTTTTCGTTGGCATCGTCGATGTCAGCACGACCTTTGACCGACCGCCGAGAACGCTTCCTGCTGGGCTGCTTACGGGTAAAGGAGTTGGCCGCCTCAACCCAGTCGTTCGCACGATTGACACACTTCCTGAGGGTGTAGAGTTCAGGAAGGTTGTAGTTGATGTGGATGCGGTCACCCTCCGCAAGGAGTGCACGAAGATGTCGAAGGGCGGGCTTAGGGTTCTCCATCAACAGCTTGTGCAGTTTGGCCTTCCAAATCGAAGGGACCCCTGCTCGTTCAGCGACTTTGAGGTGGATGTCCGATAACTCCTCGTCGGAGAATCGCTTCCTCAAAATAACGTGCTGTTCCTTGGGACGAGTGCAGAGAAGATCTGCATGATCGACGCAGACCACCTTGGTGGTGCATGGACATGTGATCTGGGAGAGGTAGCAGAAGACCTTGCAGATCGTGCACTGGTACTGGTCCTCTGTGCGGTCCTGCTCTTCAAGAGTCTCCCGGAGCAACAGTCCACGAGCTTTACGACGATTCTCCACTTCTCGATCCATCATTTCTTTCAGACTCTCTGAGAGCCTACAGGAGGGGTCAGGCAAAGTACGACCGGCGGGAGACCCGAATGGAAACTTACCACAACGCAGTCCTAATGGATGGCGACTGCTGGGTGATGGTGATCAACAACTCGTCGTGCGAGAACACCGGAAGCTTTCGGAACGCTCTGTAACGCTGAACGCAATCGCGGCCATACGGCAACCAATCGGGCAAAGCAAAGTTGACTGCCTCGTTAAAGTTTAGCTATCGAAGTAGACTAATGAGTACGTGCATATGTAGACCGAAATGGGCACTTACACCGTGGTTGAAGCCAGCATGATACGCCTTGGGGAAAGTCAGAACAAATTCCCCGGCCCTCTGGTTACATCCATAGACGCGGACCCCTGCATCAATGAGTCGCTTCGGGTTCATGAGTGTGACCAGCTGGAAAAGAAGGTCTGGCTGCGCCTCGAAGAGATCTGGTGCCTCGAATCGTATAGCAGCTTCAAATTTCTCTGCATCATCCCCTGGAATCCCGTACCAGGTCTTGGTCTCTCCCCAGTGCACTTTGATAGGGGGAATGAGGTCAATGCTATGTCAACAAGTATTCGGAAATGAACTCACTGAAGTTGATACTGTATGTGTAATGATCCTAGCCACAGTAATGAGCTAAACCCATATGTAGTGAATTGTCGGGTGCATACCTCATTATGCCAACAGAAAGTCGAAAATGCCATTCCCACGTAGGTCCACGGGACTGTCATACCAGATATATCTGACTTAATGAAGCGTAGGAGCGAGTCAGACAGAACAGGTATGTTGTTCAAATTCCAGGGATCCTTGGAGTAAGGGTCGAGAGGGTTCGTCTCCAACGTAGGCATGGCACTGAAACAGCTAACGTCAGAACCATAGATAAATTTCAAGAGGAACAATAACGACCTTCCGTGAGTCGTCGAGTGGACATCTGCTCCATATTCGATCTCGACTGTGTCATCAGGTGACTGCACAAGCCGCCAAAACTCTTTCTCCACATCGTTCTCCGTCACAGTAATGCCGTCAAACTTGTTGCATATACGAGGGTCAACGTCCACATCCATTCCGTCAGGTCGAGAAGCAGGTGGGTGAGTCTTGAACCAGAGACGCCGGAATTCCAAATCTCGGGCTTGGAAACTGGTGAGACTGTGTTCTTCACCCTCATCGAACCCGTAGTCCCCGCCAGTGCCGGAGAGGCACGGGTAGCAGAACCACTGTTCCTTAGGTACGTCAAGCAGTGGCGGATTAAGACAAAACATGTGAAAACCTGTTTTACGTTTAAAGTGGGAGAAATCTGTAAGCATCGGGGGACATACCGCAATCACAACCATCGCATAGCAACATCTTTTCTCCGTGGTTCATCTTGCCACAAATCTCGCAGTGTTGCTGGGGACACAACCGCTTAGCATCCTGTGAACTCAGTCGAGACGTTATGAATTACCTCCATGTGCGGTTGATTCTTATCGTTGAACACGGGTGGCGTCAAAGCAGGGGTGGGTAAAGGTACCTTTTTCCCATCTATTTCCAATAGTGAATAGTGGTTGGTGGCAAGAAAGAAGCAGACGGACCTTGTGTGGTTTGCCTGGAACTTCGACGAAGTTTGTTTGCCTGATCCTTGGCTTCCCCCTCATCCGGCGGCTCAGATAGAGGACTTGAACTTGAAGTCGCAGTGAGTGGACTCGATGGGGCGCTATCCGCAGGATTCGAAGCCGAAACGCTCAAACGACCAAGCTTACTTGGTGTACCCGTGCTCGATTTCTTCTGTGGTGCACGGGGTGGCGTCGTCGGGAGGTTCTTTCCCCGCTCGCAAAAGTCTTCGTAGGGAAGAATGACTCGAGCGTAGGAGTTCTTGAGCTGCGCAGCCAATCCTGGGGCGCCTCTATAACCAAGGAGGCGAACCATTTCAGGCCACGTCTTCGCGTTGTTCACCTATGAAACAGATTAGAATGATTAAACGGGCCCTGAGCAGGCACTTTGAGGAACTTACTGCTTCGAAGCCACCCTGCTTCTGTACCTCCTTCCGTAAGAGCCACAAATCCAAAGGCTTGTGGTTGATTGTTGGAACTACGACGCGCGGATTGCCCTGTTGCTTATGATAACGATATAGCTGTTCCAAGAAGTTCAACTTGGCTCTCGAAGAGGCCTCAATCGAATTCAATCGCTGTACTCGAGTTTTGAACCGAAAACGCTGTTTCCGACGTCAGACCCGACCACAAATGAACGAAAGGTGAAACGAACCTCAGTATCGGTCACGAAAGGCATCTTCCATCCGTCAGGGGGAACTATCTTGCAGATTCCATACTCTTTGGCTTGAATCGCGATAGACTTGATGTAAGCCATGGGATCCTTGAATTCCTCAGCAGTGGGATGGTATTCCGGGCAATCCTCCAGCCCAAAGGGACGAGGCTCCGGTGCCTTTGGAGGTGGTTGTCGTTCGAGTTTGGCTGTTTTCACGGAAGACAGGTCGAGAACAGGAGAAACTGGTATGGGTGGTGCGTTTTCATATCTCTCGGCCAGAACTGACATAGGCAAAGATTCATCAATCTCGATAGTCCTTGACTTTGTCTGAGCATCAAGAGCGTTTATTGCGTCGGTTTTCGACTTGCGAGGTGCTCTTTTTGACTCGGTGGCGGACGACGTTGCTTTTGTCGAAGGCGCCTCGTCTTCGTCATCTTCGATGGGAATTGCACCCTCGACAGGAATGCTGAGGCAAGAGAAAAATGAAGGAGTGGAATTGCCAGAATGTGGCGGTAACGAGGAAGTTGAGGATTGCGCTGGGCCTGGGGAAGATACTTGAGGTGATCTGCCTCGACGAGATGGAGTTCCACGTGGCGTGGATGAGGAGTTACTGGTGTGCATAACCAGACGAGAGAAGAGCTGTATTTTATTCTTGAGCTGAGGGAGAAATTTATCAGAAATATAATAACTCGTACCGTTGCCGCACTGGAGGTGGAAGTGGTAGTTTGTGTAGAAGACAAGCGAGATTCAAGTTCCGCACTGATCTCTTCGCGCTGTTTCTCACGCCGAAGACTCATCAAATTCTGGCAATTCCCGGAAAATGAGATAGCTCTTTCAGTTCCTCAGCTTTCGACTTGAAAATTTGGGAGCCGAAGGGCATGCCGAGTATCTAACAGCATATCTAGTCAAACGATTTTTCACCCTTCTCTCTCGAGCTGTGGGCCTGTGGGAAAGGTTTTATGTTGAAAGAAGAGCTAAATCTGCTTGCTGCAATGTATACATACGAAATCAAAGGAATATTACAAACCTATACTATTTTAATATTTTCTCCGGCAGGTTCGTTGAGACGGAGGGCGGCTCAGTCGTCAGTCGAGTTCCAGCCTTTTCCCGTGCCATCCAGGGGTTCGGCGCCGTCTCTCTGCACCCTGCAACGCCTGAGCAGCATGCTACGACTACGTATGCCGTCTCTTTTCCCTCCCCAAAGAGCTGCATGCACACGTAGGGTCCTTTGGAGTTCGAATGTGGCGGAGACCACCGCCGGGGTGATCCCTTTCCCAGGATGGAGTCGATCTGCCATTTTGATCGCCGATAATGGGGAGATTGAGGTTCCCGCTGAAGCCAGTCCACCATATGCCACTTCCCGCCTAGCCACCGTGTTGAACAACAAGAATCCTAACAAGGGGATGAGTCGTGCTTCACTGCTCAGAGTCAGAATGTTTATTACGGAGGTTGAACGACGAGCACTGCCACCACGAGCGACACCATTCAATCTGGACAGCTTGGGCCTTCACCCAAATGTATTACTGTGAGCTGCGGACCCTTGCCCTTGTTTTCGCTCTGAACCCAAGCCGAAGCCAAATAACTTTGCTGGGTCACAGTGGCTAGTCCATTCTGGTTCACCCAATGTCACCTGCACCCTCCCCAACGCTGCAGGATGAAGACGCTGATCATCATAATGATGAATGGATCTAAACTCAAACTGCTGTGGACGATGCGTACGGGAGCATAAACAAGTTGCCATCCGACCCTGGCAGTGATAGAGTGAGGAGATACGACACGTACTACTTCCGGCCCCAAAGCCCCAAATCGGGCCTCACCTGTTTATCTGTAAGAACTGATTGATTTCATAGATCGTCGTAAAGAGACAGGGAAGCGCAAGCAGTCAATAGATAGCAAGCTGACCCGATGTTCATTCTCATCTCTTGAGGCAAACATACCAATTGACCAGTGATATGGGAAACAACCTCAATGGCCCAAGACCGGGAGTCTATACAGAACCACAAGAAAAACTGACATTAAGGTACGTGGTGGCAGTATGTGTAGCGGAATGCGAGTGATGATAGGGGAAGAGGAATCTGATGAGCAGCACGGAAACCACCGAAAATGCGAATAGCGGGACAATAATACATAATTATGCTGGAAAACTACTAATCTACTCTTCGGCAGGAGCATCACCAGCCTCCTCCTTTTCTGCGGGCTTGTCTGCTAGAAAGGTGGGCATCAGAAATTGGGTCGAAGACAAGAGGTTGATATGACGCACCAGAGTCCTGCATGTCGGAAGTCCAGAGGGTAAGGTTGTCTCGGAGGAGTTGCATGATCAACGTCGAGTCCTTGTAGCTCTCTTCCGAGAGGGTGTCGAGCTCAGCGATGGCATCGTCAAATGCCTGCTTGGCAAGATGACATGCACGATCGGGGCTGTTGAGTATTTCGTAGTAGAAGACAGAGAAGTTGAGGGCAAGACCAAGACGGATGGGGTGTGTAGGGGGGAGTTCGGTGACAGCAACGTCAGAGGCAGCCTTGTAGGCTTCGAGGGACTTGTCAGCGCTATCTTTCCGCTTGTCGCCGGTGGCGAACTCGGCAAGGTAACGGTGGTAGTCACCCATCCTAAGGCACATGTAAGCGGAGGCGATCAGAAGTAGAAAGGGGTCTCTCTTACATCTTGTGGTAGAAGACCTTCGACTCGCCAGATGCGGCCGAGGGGATGAGGTGCTTGTCGAGAACGTCGAGGATGTCCTCGCAGATTTTGGCGAGCTCAGACTCGATCTTCTCTCTGTAGCCCTTGATCATTGAAACCTGCGCCTCGTTGCCCTTAGACTCCTCCTTCTGCTCAATTGAAGAGACGATTCTCCACGATGCACGACGGGCACCGATGACGTTCTTATAGGCAACAGACAAGAGGTTACGCTCCTCAACGGTGAGTTCTTGGTCTGATGAAGCCACACGCTTCATGTTCTCGACCATCTCTGATAACGAATATCGGTCAGCAGAGAAGTAGAAACACGAATGGCTGAAACGTACCTTCATAACGCTCAGCCTGCTCAGCGAGCTTGGCGAGGTAGACAGAGTCTTCACGGGATTCAGGCATCTAAGAAATCAGACCACGGTTAGCCTACGACGACGCGTTGTAAAAAGCGCGTCGACCCACGGTGTAGTTGGGAAGGGTAAAAGGAAGAGATCTAAATGGGTATCGTTGAGATCGCTGCGGACGACGTCGGACGGCGAGAATACTCACAAGGTGTGGTGGTTGTTGAGATTGGTGAGGGGTGATGAAAGTGGTGGTGGAGAAAGAAAAGGCAGGTTAAAATAAAGGAACTTGGGCAAAGGGTATTATCTGCTCACGTGACCCGCTGATTAGGGCAAAGGGTTTGGGTCCGCGTGACATGACACTTCCAATGGAAACTTCCTGGGCCTCAAGCGCCGGCAGCAACCCCACTACGTACTCCCAGTAATTCTTTGGAACCATGACTACAGGCATATTCATTGCTGTGACGTTCTTGCAGTGCTGCGATATGCATCATGATCTGGTCTCCGGACACAGATATCCAGTTTGATATGGAAGACCCCAGGACTCAAACTGCGTGAGAGGAGGTGATACTGAGAGGAGCGCCGGAGCTGTCAGACATGTGTCGACATCGCGAATCAGTTTCACCAAATCATTCGCGTCCCTCGAGGGATTCGGAAGAAGCTGAATTGCGCTGGCGACACGAAAAATGTACAGCCGAACTTGGCCAGCCCTCAATATAATCCCCTCGCACTGTGTTTGTTGATTTGGACCGCTAATAGCCACAGGGGAGGAGCCCGGAACATAATTGCATCGGCCGTCTATTCTCAGGAGCAAACATCCTGAGCGCCGATGAGACTCGTGAATGAGGATTGTTTCTGCGGACCTTGTACCTTGTCCACGAGTTAGCAAGAGCCCAGAGCCCAGAGGTTTGCACAAATAGCGATTTTTTTCACCGATCTGGTGGAGGATCAAAACAAGTCGTGCGGCAGGCAAACACGAAAGCACACGTGTGTTTGTCAGCGCCAGCTGCAAGTCCGGGACAACCTTCCTTCAGGCTTGGACTTCGTCGTACTCGAGGCAAAATTGACACCCAATAGCCACACGCTCGACGATGCCGGATGCGCAGCAAGGTGCTGCCTCTCAAGGAGGTCAGGGAGCCACCCCAAGGGGGCAGGCTCGACAGGAGGAATCCGGTTTCCGGAAATTTTTGGGTATAGCTCAAGTACGTGCGTTTTGTCTCTCTGGAAGTTCCGATTATCTGACTTTGTCCGGAACAGCAAGTGTTCTTTATCTGGTTTATCTCGCAAATGGGTTCGTAGGTCTTGAACACTTGAGAAGAGAGAAGCTTATAACACGGCAAACTAGCGACCAAATTCTTCGCGGGAAAGCCAGCTACACCCCAAGGACCCCCTGCTACAACCAATAATGAACCAGGAAAACCAGGAGTAGTTAACCCATGGAACTTACCACCAGCACACGCAGAACTAGGCTGGGCTCTCGGTCAACCGGTCTCAATGCACGTTTATCTCTCGACTTCGTTCAATGGTGATGTATTCTCCAAGCAATGGACATCGAAATGGAGAGAAAACCGGGATGAGGGTCTTCCCAACTTTGTTTGGGACAATCTCACATTCGGAGACTATTCCGACACGCGGGAGGTCAACTACAACATCAAGTTTCCGCAGGCGCGTTTGACTATCGCCTTTTGTCCTCTCAGCACTCTGACATTCATTTTAGTCTGTTTTGAACAATGGCTCGCTGTGGGCCGACGTTTTCCTCGTGAAAGCAGGTTCATCTCCCGACCCTCAAAATCCTGCTTTCGATCCCGAGAACATTCATCACATCAGAAAGTGTAATCGACCTCCCATTCATATGTTGGAATCACGTCTGACGAAGCCCTATCAGTGCTGACTCCATACTTCCCGAGAGTTAAGGTCCGCAAAGAGAAGAACTTGATCAGCGGGGAAGGTGCAGAGGAAGAAGAGGAAGAGGTATGGGTTCTAAGGACTCTCTTAGAAACACTATACTAATTTCCCCCCCCCCCCAGCAACCCGATGTCATCGTTCCGCACTGGCACAAAGTAGAGTTTCTCCTTCCAGCTGGACGTGACCGATGCTCAAGATATTACAGAACCTAACTCTGGCTTTGGTTTCGGACGCCACATTAGTTCCATACGGAACGTTGCCACCACCCATTCGCGACCGTCAGTCGAATTTCTCGTTCTTCACCTTCTATTCCTTACAATTTCTCAACAGACATCTACCTAATCCCGGGTAAACGCGACCAGACTGGTGCCAAAGGCTATTACAAGCCTATCGTCTTCCCCAATGAATTCTGGCATCTGAAATCTCACTACACTGAACTCAACTCTACCACTCCGACACTCCCTCTCCAGATTGTATTCCAACCCATGTCCTACATGAAGTTCCAGATATTCTCTTCCATGACGCACGGATTTAACGAAGCAGCCAAGCAGCAGGGTTCAGGGGCCTCTGCAGAGCTGGATGAGATTAAAAGAATGTTATTGGAGACTAATCCGTGGTTCTTGGGCCTGACTGGGCTTGTCAGCGTTTTGCATGTCGTGTTAGTATCGTCTTGCGTATACGTGAACTGTGCTCATCCGAGTTACTCAGGTTCGAGATGTTGGCGTTCTCGTCGGACGTGTCACATTGGAGACAGAAGAAGGAGATGGTCGGTGTCTCTGTCAGGTGAGCTGGAACCAAATTTGTCTCTCGTTGACAGTGATCTCACCTTTCCGCAGGACTGTGCGTACGATTCCGTGTTCCTTTTTTATTACTGACATAACTTGCGCTTAGATCATCACCAACGTCTTCGTCCAAATTGTGGTGTTACTCTACCTCATCGATAACAATGAAAACACGAGCTGGATGATTCTCTTTGGTTCTGGGATCGGTGTCATCATCGAGGCTTGGAAGGTTTGCTACTACCCCTCGGCGAACTCGTCCAATGCTGACAGAGACCGAACAGATCACGAAAGCCGTTGATATTTCCGTAGTGCCTGCACCATCTGGCTCGTCGCTCCCGTACAAATTGGACATTAAAGGTTCGGAGGCCGCTTTGTTCGTGAAGCCCTGTCGTTCTGACTTGAAACAGACAAGCATGTTTTGAGCGAAGACGAAAAGAAGACGCAAGAGTGAGTTGTCAGTTGACGTCAAACGATTTCGTTATACTGATACCTTCCGCGATAGATACGATCGCCTGGCTTTCCGATATGTGTCGTACTTTGCCATTCCATCCCTCGCCATGTACACGGTGTACTCTCTCCTGTACGAGTCCCATCGGGGGTGGTACAGCTTCATCATCTCTACGTTGACATCATTCGTCTACATGTTTGGCTTCGTAAGGAGTTTTTCCATAGCTCCCGCATCGCGATCTAATTGCTCCATTCCTACCAGGCACAACTCGTCCCGCAGCTAATTATCAACTACAAACTCAAGGTTGGTTCAACTCCTTCAGCATGCATCAATGGCCTCTAACACCTTAGCTCCAGAGTGTGGCTCACATGCCGATGAAAGCTATGGTCTACAAGACGCTATCCACCGTCGTTGACGACTTTTTTGCGTAAGACCGTTGTCGCTGTCATCGCCATTCCCGACGTATTAGCTGACCTCCGAGATATAGGTTTTGTATAAAGATGCCGTTCCTCCACAGGTTGGCATGTTTCCGAGATGACGTCGTGTTCTTAATCTTCCTGTACCAGGTGAGTGAACCAGAAGTATGTTGGTGGAGCTCTACCTCAAGTTCGATTCATTTCCAGCGGTGGATATACAGAATCGACCCCAAACGAGTCAATGAATACGGACAAGTCATCGTGGAGGATGTGCAAGCGCTCGAAGAGAAGAAGGAGAAGAAAGAACCCGAGTCTAAGAAGAACCGGTAGTCCAATACCCAGGACGTATTCTCCTGTCATCTTTCTCTTATACGTGTAGTCTGTGTGGACAACGAATAACTAATGGTTGATAATGGTCTCGGTATTGCTTGAGTATCGCTAAACTTGTTCACGCGCCACTCCAGTTGGACTTGAGGTGAAATATTCTGTTGGTGCACCGCTTTTACCGGCAGAGATGGAACGGCCGAAAGGCTTGACCGACGACATCCACGACCGCGTTTTTCTGTTTCGTGTTTTTCATTCATCGCTGCTTCCATGCACGGTGGCCAACCAAACTCTCAAATATTGTATGCCTGCAATTGCCTCAATGTCAAGCTCAGATGCAAACGATCGGATGGAAATCCCAATCTACCGTCATCTCCAGATTACACTCCCGTGTACACTGAAAGAGACGAGGATATCAAGATCGTAACTAGTGATTCAACTTCATTTCCCTTTTGAAAGGCTGATCTCTTTCCAGGTATATCCTCACCTGACGTTGAGAACTCGCAAGCGGGCTCCATTCGTCTCAGACCCAGCAAAGACCGCACGCTACACTTCATTGACTTGCCTTTGTTGCCAAACCCTGGTTTATCGAATACATCAAGTAGTTTCCGTCAACGACGAGCACAATTTGAAGGAGGGACCGATTATCACGAAGGGTTGGACAGAGACAGAGGTTCTGCGAAGCACTTCAGGATGGGTGGAGGTGTTCCAACACGTTTTAGTACGTCAACTTACACGATTAATCGCGTACCCTTCCCTTATTTCCGCGACAATCAGACTGAAGAAGGCATTCGCAAACAAGAGAGTACACCAGAATTTTCGCCGACGTTTGGCATCGTGATTGCTCTCTCGTCCTCATCAGGACCCTCTGAAACAATTTCTGGGCGTGCTATCGTGCCTGAAGATGTTCCGAAGTACAAATTGCCCCCCATTCCGCCAATCTTTCCTGAACCCAAGTCCACTACCTCACTCTTCGCTGCTCTTGCTTCTATTGCTGGTCACAAATCCTCCGAGCTACGGTCATCAGCAGAAGAACACATCGACGACATAGCGCAGAAGAAAATTCATGAGATCAGGATTGCGGAGAACCAGTTGAAGAAGGACGTTCAGTTCTTACTGAACAAGTACAATGAAGGCATCAAAAAGGCAGAACAGGAACAAACTTCTCTCTCTTCCGTGCAGACACCCCCTCAAACGCAGCGCACTCTCGAATCATCACGGACGAGTACCCCAGGAAAACCTGTGTCCGTAGTGCATGATTTCGTACCTACAACACCTGCTCAGCCGAGATCACCCCCTCCCAGGCCCTCTGCGCCACCCGTTTCGGCTCTATCGGCCTCTCTAGTAACTTCATCTTTCCATCACCCTCGCGCTCAGCATCATTCACCCCCCAGGTCCCCAATTTCCCTCCAGTCTGCGTCATCAGCCACGCTTATTATGCACCCGCCCTCAGCGGATGCCGGAAACGTCCGTCGATGGGGGCGTAACACCAATGAACAGATGGACATTGCCACGAGTTATAGATTCTTCCTTAACCTTGAGGACGAAATGGAACGCCGTCAACGTGACGTGCCCGGTGCCAGTACGTCGGCTGTACGGCCCCAGCCCAACCCTGATGCCTTGTCAACTGCGAAGACTACTGAGAGAAAGGACGAGGATGCCCGACCAGCCGAGGTCATTGCTACGGTATCCCAAGCGACGGACTCCAAACCGTCACCCTCTCCGAAATCCAAGGGCAAACGGAAAGTCACCTTTGACGTGAAAGTAGATCAGCCTGGTTCTGCTGCTGGAAGCTATGATCCAGTGAACGCGGAAGGTAAGTCTGAGTGTGATGTCAACTTCCATGTGAACTAAATCATTCCGAGCAGACATGATGTTCGATTTTGAGGATGAGAACGAAGGGCGGGGCACTGGCGCTGGCGCGCCATTGCCTTTGGTCGAACAGCCGGCACCGCGATCCCACCATCCACATAGGAAAGTTTCTAAAGAACTCCCTAACATGCTATCCAACCTCCGACCCTCTTCACTCCCTACACCGTCTTATCTAGCCAATCATGTCGCCAAGCCGTCAGCAGGGACTTCGGGCGCTCAAGAAGGACATGTATCTCCCCACAGTAGTCCCGAGTCAGTTCATGCCGATTTGCCAGAACTCAAGTCGTTACCTATTCCAGGACGGGTCCAGAATGGGACGAATGCTGCGGAAGCCTCCAGAAGTCCTCGGGAACAGGAAATTCTAACCAAACTCGCGGCCAGTATGCCAAGTCATCGGGCGGCCTGGAGAAATAACAGTCGAGAATTTACCTCATTTTTCTCGGAAAAGAGTGACGATTGGCTCGAGGATGGCGCAGAGGGTACCGCCCCAGAGACGACAGACGGAGGACGCGAAGGTAGGGTGCGAACTTGAATCTCGTGTTCTTGTCGCTGATCCTTTTATCCAGAGGTTCAACCGAACGTTGGGGTTCCTGGGTCTGTGCCGATTGCCATCCACCGCCCCGATGTGAAACCACAACCGGTTCCTTTGAGCCTTGCTTCGTATCGAGCGGATGCGTTCCTCTCAACACAATATGCCATAAATGGGCGGAGGGCGTCCAGAATCGAACCTGTACCGGAGGCACACGAGCAGCCTGGCGATCCAGACTCTACACCAACTTCGACCTGAGATGATACCCCCGTTACATTGGTCTAAAATCTGAAGGGGTAACGTTCGAACGCTCATGCATGGTTCTGCTGTCATCACTGTATTGAATGTAGCGCATCTTACTTAGCTTCCTGTAATACCACTAATCTATATCTTCCTATACATGTAGACTCTAGCGTAAGCGAAGAACTCGACTAGCTTAGCTAGCTGAATTGATTTTTGCTTCCAGCCCGGTGATCACTCGCTTCTACGCCACTTGGTGGCCTCAAAATAAACTAATCCACCTGGACCCCGTGGGGCCGTCCAATTGCAAAGGTATATATAGTTTATAGTGAATACCGACAAAATCCTAAGTACAGCGCTGTTATCTACGTACTAGCATGACTATCGAGTTCAAGCCTCTCGCTCTCCCAAGCTCCGCAGACCTAGCCAGACTCGGAGACTTTGGGCGGGAGGTAATCGGTATCCATCCAGCCCAAGCAACAGAGGAGCAGTTCGCGGAGTTGCAGAAGGCGCTCTATCAAGTAGGTCGTCACGTATACTAAAAACTCTCAATCTCAGGTGCTGATGAAAGTGTCGTAGTTCAACGCACTTTTGTTTCGAAACATTGACCTCACGCCGGAAGAACAGTTTGCATTCGTCAAGGTCCGATCTACTATGGGCATCGGATTTGCCATCCTTCTCATGTTTTACAGGCGTTCGATCCTGGTGCAGGTATCTTCGGTCATGGAACGAAGAAGATGCAAGAGATCAAAGGATCCATCCTCTCCGGATACCTCAACTCTTTGCCTCGCGTTCCTCAGGTCCAGGCCATTGGGCATGGTAGTATTGCTGAGCATGAAGGGATGCATGAACTTCGCCTCAACCACGGGCACCATTCTTCGATTCATAAAACTCGTATCCTTCAAGAAGACGAAGAAAAGGGATACACACGGTTCTTCCGATGGCACATGGATGCCGCTTTGTATGAATTTTCTCCTCCCAGAGTCACTGGGTTATACGCCATTAAAATCCCTGATGGTCCAAAACAAACGGTTCGTTACGACGATGGCTCTGGCGACGAGCTGCTGGTGCCACTGGGAACTACAGCGTTTGAGTCGGGGCAAAACACATTCGATATCCTGCCGCCAGAATTGAAGAGTGTCGCTGTTCGGGCGAAGGCGAAGTATGCTCCAAAACCTTACGAGTGGATGAGCACTGCTCGCTTTAAATCCACCGGAATGGGTTTGGAGACAGAGGGACTGGAGAAAGGCCCCGATCAACTATCGACGTGGAAGGAGGAGGACATTAAGATATTGCCCTTCGTTAGTCTGTTCTTTCTTTCCTCTCTTGGTATCTTATCCTTCGCATCGCAGTGTTGGAAGAACTCGGTGACAGGCAAACTTCACATGATGGTCCATCCAGCCGCAGTCCAGGAAGTGATTGTAGACCCTGTATTCGATGAAGGGAAGAAAGGCGCTCTCTACCCGCACGGGGCACACTTAAAGGATCTACAAGAGGTCAGGGATCTCCTATGGAAGATGCAACGACCCGGCATCGCCCCTTCGGTGAGTCTATCGCTGTATGCTCACAAGATTCCTCAGCTGAATGTGTGCGTCGGTCCCATAATCAGTTGGTTTATCCGCATGATTGGTTTGTACTATCACGTCTAAGCTGAATCTTCCCCACCTAATCACCCTCCTGCCCAACTTCCAGGAAGGAGAAGGACCTCTTACTATGGAACAATCGAGGCGTGATGCATTCTGTTGTAGGACATTTTAAACGAGGTCAGGTTCGCTTACTTCACCAGTGCAACCTTGCAGCCTCTGATGACCCAGTTGGACCGAGTGATGAGGATCGTGCTCTCTGGGAGTAGGCAGCCACTGCGGCGCGAATCCACTGTGAGTGTTCCAGACTGGTAGGTCATATGCATGCATTAACGACAATGTCATGGGAATAAGCTTTGCAGGACGTTGCTCGTACCAGTATCAGACGACCGGTGTTCTCCCAAATTTCTGTGCATAGCTTGCATCATCATCATCATCATGCATTCCGTTTAGCCCAAGAAACATACTTGATACATTATAACTGAGGGAAACGGATTCCTCGCGCTTGTTGATCCGTTGATCCAGACAGCCCGACGTAAGTCAATTGTCGCGAGCCAGTTCTGCACCGTCCAGTTAGGGAGAGTGATACATTCTTTTGTTGGTGATTCCCGTGGCTCTGCCATCGCACATGAAGGAGTACAATGACAATCCCTCGAGTCCGACAGTGCATATTACGAGTTCTCCTCAGCTGCCTCTTGTTCCAAAATTTCCCTTTCTAAGCGCTCTTTCTCAGCCTGTCTCATTCGCATGAGCGTTACAGACTGATAATCGAGTCCAGCAACGGAAGTCGTCGGCTGTGCCAGCGATGGTGCTGACGAGAAGTCATGCTTGGAGGACAAATGAGTAGATTTGAGCAACAAATTGTTTGAGGAACTCACGAAGGTGTCCGGAAATGAGGCAAAAGAATTAGAAGGTTGCTGTAGTTGTGGCAAAGAGCCCTGCTCGGCGGTGCGCAGCGGCTCACTGGCAGTTGAGGGATGAGATGCTGGCGCTGTTGACGGTGTACCTAGTTTTCCCATCCTTTTCAACCAAGCCAATATTTGAGGTTCCTTGCCTCCCACCCATCCGACTTCAATGCCGTTCAATGCTCTGTCTGGTCGTCCGGAAGCACAAACGGCAGCAAAAGCATCACCGATACGCTTGAAGGGAACGAGAGCAGTTCCGTGCTTCGGTGGTTTATGAGGTGCTTTCTTCGAAGGTTTGAGGGACACAACGACAGTTTCCGCATCAATTTCACCAAAAGACCGGAACAACGTGACGATAGAATCCGCTGTCGTGAGTTCGGAATGATCTGTCAAGCTGTATTTTATTCGGACAGTGGTATCGGTTGGTGCTGATAAGTTCAATCAATAAGCTCGTGCTACGAAACAGCAAGAGTGTACTTACCGAGTTCAGGGGGCGTTGTCTCGTCAGGTTCATCGTGTTTTTGTTTCGTGGCCTTCGCTTCTTCCTCCATGTGCCTCTGCCTCTCTTCCCTCATCCTTCTGCCTTCGTCTTTGATCTTCTCCGCCTCTCCATGTCGTACAGCATCCTCTTTCGCTTTCTCGACTTTCGCCTTCTTGAACGCGCGTTCTCTTTCTTCTAGCTCTTGGACCATATTCTTTCGCTTGTTGTCATATGACTTAAACCGTTCAGCTCGGGCCTGTTTAGCACGCGACTTAGTATCGAGTGCGAGTCGTCGAAGCGGGTCCAGCAGGAGCTCAGAAGCTTGAGTCAATTCGTGAAACTTTCGTGCTATACAAAGCATTAGAGGCTGATGATGAGCCAAAGAACCTGAACGTACCAGCATCAGGATTATTAGGATTCTAGAGCAGCAGGTTGTTAGACAAAGAGAGTGCTGAAATTACACCAGACACTTACTGACTCGATCTGGATGTACTTTGAGTGACTTTTGACGGTACGCTGTACGAATCTCCTTCTCTGTTGATTCTAGAGTAACGCTCAGAAGCTCATAGGGATTTATTTCCTCTTCTGTGGACATTGATAGCGATGCGGGTGGTGGTATAGTTGAGGGAATAGGCTGGCTTATGTAATCCTATTTCTAGCATTCTATCGGACCGTGACGCTCACGCCGAGTCTGATAATTGATTATACCTCATGAGCTTTGCAACTTCAGTTTAAACCTTCATGGAGGTCTGGACTCAGAGAGAGCAATAGATTGAACTCGACTATTAGCGAAGATATATAATGTAAGTAAAAGTTCTATATATAATGAGTCCAAAAACGTTAGATCGTTCCTTGGACTTTGGGAGCTGGGGGGGGGATTTACTGTCAGTAACGGCAGCCTGAGCCACCGGTGGATGGGGAGTCAGTTGTAGGGCAGCAAGGCTATTCCGAGCTTTTACAATGCTTCCTCGCTCTTCTGTTTTTCGAAGTTAGCATAGGCTGCTTCAACCTTGCTTTCATCTTTGCCCTTGGCCTCTCCGCTCTCCAACCCAAGTTCTTTCGCCTCTTCGATACATTTATTGCAAGCGCAAGCGAACCTCCATCCTCTGGCAAGTTCCATCCTCCGTCTTCGACGAGCATCGGTAGTGGTTTCGCCCTCGTGCTGGGAGCAATCGACGAAAGAAACGTTGATTTCCTCCCCTTTGCTAATATCTCGGTTTGCGACGAGGTGTAGTTCGGAAGTACCGGCATCAAATGAGGGGCGAGCGTTGGGCTCGCAAGAGTGAGAGAGGTAGGAAGCGACGGTATAGATTGCACTTCCAATCTGTCGGGAGGTGCCGTTTGGCGTACGGGTCTTTTCTTGGTCCTCCGGACGTTCACTGGAAGTAGGCTTTTTACGACAGTTCAGTTTAGCATATCAAGATCAAAACAAAGACAAATACAAACCCTGTCGTCTCGACCAAGCCCGAACGAAACACCATACGCATTGTAGGCCATCTTCCCGAGCAATGTGGCATAGCGTTCCTCTGTGACGAAAGATTCCAATCCGGGAAGTACAGTTTGCAAGACTGAAGTCATCAGGTCGACTTCCTCCTTGGGAGGCTCTACTTCCAGGAACCTGAGTCTCTCGAGGTGGTCTGCAAGGAGGTATTCGCCATTTTCCGCATCAACGAAGTCCTCGCTCTCTTGCCCTTTCGGTGTCGATGCACCGGGAATGAGTTTCGCCGTCTCGAGCCCGACCTGCCTTGCAATGAACAATCCAACGAGGAGTGGGCTTGTATGTCCCTTCTTCTTGATGTATTCCACCCACTCGGTTTGCGCCTTGCGACGGGCATCCAACTGGGCAGGAGTGATGGGCTCGGTGGGAATATCAGCAGGTAGAGGACGATCCGTGGTGAACAGCAACGAATGGTATTGACCCTTTGCGTCAAGCTGGCATTTCTCGGAGCAGTAGACAGCAGCGAGAGGGTCTTCAGAAACTTTGATCAAATTGTCGAGGTCGAGTGTTCGCATACAATGAGAACAATGTGTTCCGGCTTGCTGTATGTCGAGATCGAGAGCACCAACGATAGGATGTTCCTGCGGTTGTCAAATGAGAAGACCGGTTCGCCACGGTCGGAACGAGCAATTCGCACCTTATATATGAGTTCGCCCACTTTAACATCACGGGACAGAACTAGGACGTTTCTGAGAGCACCTGTAGACGGATTGGGCCGAGACTCAATTGCTACACCAAGTGATTTTGGTGGAAACACATCGTAGTAGCCTGCACCATCACCGCGCGCTCAGTGCAATACGTTGATTCAAAGTCACTCAATGCTCACCTTCAACGCGATCCTTGACCTGCACAACGCATAGCCAGAAAGAAGTATTATATTAGAACATATTTGCAAGATAAAGGAGCAGGGCAGGACAGGAAAGAGAGGGAGGATTGTGTCGATCCCCACGTATCTCTGAAACTACGAAATTCTGCATTCGTCTTCATACAGACACGATAGGATGGGACTATTACGTCATCATGAGGAAGCAGGAGTTTGTGTGCCAGGATCGGTGACCTTGTCCCATTCCTGAGACGACGTCTCTGAAGGCGGACCACCACGAACGGGACTCGTCTCGTCGTCGTCTATGTCGTCCGTAGATGATTGAGGAGATGATAGACTCACGTCCAAGTTGGTCAACTCAATGACGAGCTAATTAATAGGAATGTTTGTCATCTCATACCGTAAATGAAACTAACAGGGCCACACACCTTGAAGATAGGTTCTGGTACTGTCTTTTGGTAGATGACCATTAACTCTACGGGGGATGGATAGACCCTCAAGGCGCGATAAAAGGACAGAGCTGCAGGCAGATAGAAATCGGGCCCTATTTTTAGGATTGCGGATGAGAACTTGATGACAACATGAAAGGAAAGAGAAAGTGCGGACCTTGAAGAGACAGTTGTTCACCCGTCGCGACCTGCGACATGAAGTACGTTTCCTTCTGCTCGGGTGAGGCCGGGACCGGCTCTTTTTTGACCTGCTCGAGAGCGGCGCGAAGGTCTGCAGTCGCGGTGCCTGTTGACGCTGCCAACGATGCTTGGGAGGAAGCAATGGATTTATCTACACGCTTCTTTTGTTTCTCTGAGCAAAAATCAGAAAGAGACACGGAGAGAGATAGGAAAAGGCGACGCACTGAGATTTTTTCGGAACCCGACATCATTTCTACGCTTGTAGTCGAAATATACAGCGTAAGCAAGAGCACCAGTGACTAGAGTAACACCAGCAATGGTAAGAGCTCTAGTTGTTTGGGTGGGCATGGAGAGCTCAAGGGAGTGAGGACGTTGCTGGATGAGAGAGGACGTCGAGGTTGTGGAAAGGAAGGGACCTCGGTTATGTAATATTCATGCTTCGGGCTCTTCGTGACCTTGATACCGTTCGTTGAATGCAACGACATGGAGCAAAATGAGGCCCTCAATGCTCTCATTGTCATTCCACCCGACGAGCAAACCCCGTCCAGCACCGTTACCGACAGCATCGAGGAGGTGAAAACCAGCCACTCCGAAGAAGACACACAGCACCACACCGACTCAACCACTACCGACGTCGACCTCAATGATTCCGCTCAAGATGCCGCAGTCGCAATGCTCGATGACGAACACGAGTACAATCAAAGCCACGAACCTAATGACATGAAGCGCGTAAAGGTACGCTCTGCCTTCTCGTTTAACGGCACTCGTTGGCCACCCTTACCTTCGTGTGCCCACGCGACTATGGTTCTCATGTTTCCACGGACAGGTCTATCAACTTATAGGCTCTCGATGGCAGGACCACGGAACGGCGTTTTGCTATGGTCATTTCTCGAATGATATGGCAGATGGGACATGCGAGGCCATGCTCACTGCACGGTCGGAGAAAAATTTCCAAGACGTCATCCTCTCAACTACCATAAGGTCAACGGATGTCTACCAGCGGCAGCAAGGTTCGCCCTTCATTGAATGTAATGACCGGACCGACTCTCATAGCGAAAGCTGCTCACAGATACCCTCATCGTGTGGACAGAACCAGACGGTATTGACTATGCGCTGAGCTTTCAGGATAAAGAAGGGTGCGCCGAGGTGTGGAATTTCATAGTGGATGTTCAGCGACATATGAATGGGGGAGGTGCGGTCTATCGCAAAGATGTTCATCGTTCGATTTCTCATTTGTACCTCAGAGGAACAGGGCTCAATAAACCTTGGATCATCATCTCCCTTACCAGAGTCCAGCTCGTCCAATATTACCACGGAAATCATCAGAACCGGCCATCTACCCAGTCCTCGAATGGGAATCATTGCTGACATTGAGAAGGCGATCAAAGTACTCTCCAGGGCACAGCAAGTGAAAGAACGACTTTGTGAATACGTCCAATCCGAGGTGCGCATGTCTCTCCTTCCCAAACCTGATTTCGGTGGTGTTGTTATTGGATACAACGCCATAGTTTTGACTTTTCTCCTGCCTTGGGAGAGGGTCACCTCCGTATCTTCTCAAGCACGAAACTGACGTTGGACGCTTTCTATAAAATGTTCCTGTCCTTAGGACTACATCAAACAATTAATTGACGTCTTTCACGCCGCCGAGGAGACGGAAAGCCTGGAAAATCTCCACGCTCTTTGCAACCTCATACAAACGATATGTGCGCTCCATACTTCCCCTACTTGGGCGACCCGAACTCTGACCAGTTTGTCAGTGATGCTCAATGACCATAGTATGTATGAACATATTCTCGACGATGACCTCTTCTTCGGAGTTGTTGGAATTCTGGAATGTCAGTGCTTCTCGTGCGCTCCTTCACATGCCCAATATTGATGACATACAGACGACCCGGAGTTCCCTCTGCACAAAGCCAATTACCGTGATTTCCTCAACCAATCCTCCCAGTATCATCAGCCCATCTCGATTGCAGACCAATCGGTTCAGCGAAAAATTCACCATACTTACCGGCTCCAATTTCTGAAAGATGTCGTCCTTGCTCGCGTGTTGGACGACTCGACCTTCAACGTGCTCAATTCGTGCATCATCTTCAACCAAATAGATATAATACAACATGTTCAGCAAGACTCGACATTCTTACTGGAGGTAGTAAAACTCTATGTAG
This sequence comes from Marasmius tenuissimus, assembly GCA_029532415.1. Taxonomy (NCBI): domain Eukaryota; kingdom Fungi; phylum Basidiomycota; class Agaricomycetes; order Agaricales; family Marasmiaceae; genus Marasmius; species Marasmius tenuissimus. Next base: position 4,266,854 of record JAQOTA010000050.1, on the reverse strand, counting down.
ATGAGGATATGCTAGCGGGTGGCGGGAAAAAGAACCAGCAACCGCTGGCGAAGAAGGAGCCCGTAACCATTTCACTGAACGCCAACACCGAGACGCAACCAGCAGCCGAATCCTCGGCTGCTGCTACATCCTCCCCGAAACCAGTGAACGGAGCACTACCGAACGGGAAAGTTGCCGACCCCAGCAACCCTCCTGCGTCTACCCCTCCGCCCAAACCACGAGCATATGGTTACGCACCCCCAGAGCAACTCAGCGAAGAAGAGCTCGCTCATAGGCGAGAGGTCATTCTTCTCATTCACCACCTTTGCGTTATGGGGAAGGGGGTGCAGCTGCCGGCGCGAATGGCCCTCTTCCGGACACTGGTGGATCGTGGCATTCTTTTCGCGGTCCAATGGGCCCTCTCGCTTTCTGAGAAAGATCCAATTTCTCGACCGATGGTCTCGGCAGGGGGCGAAATATTAGGTACCTTGCTCGATCATGACCTCAATGGTGTTCGAGGTCACGTTCTCAAACAAGTCGTTGCCATCGAGAAGGAGAGGACTGCAGGGAAGAGAGGGGCGGATAAGGCTGAGACCATCGCCAAGATGGTGTGTGGAATTTTGACCAGAAGCAACGATTTGGCGGTACAGAGTCTAGTGGGTGATGCTCTCAAGGTATGGTTAGACATACCAATGAACGGGGAGGTCGGACCGGCGAATACCGGCGAGACGGTTAGTCGAAGTACTTATATCTCTCTGATCAAGTTGCTGATATCATATCTAGGCTGTCTCGAGGCTTAATATGAGGAAGGACGACCCCGGCACCGAACGGTTTATGGACTACTTCTACAAAGACTGTGTAGAGGGCTTGTTCGCTCCTCTGCATGATCTACCCAAGTGGAGGGATTTCACCGGTAATCGCTCACCCGCAATATTGATTTCACCTTATTGATGGAGTTTCTAGAGCCAATCCTTCGTTTGACGAGGGAGGAGACCAACCGCTACGTCTTGCTTTGCGAGCTGCTCTACAACTTCACGCATCAACACCAGTTTCGAAGTCATTTCTACATCCTCTCAACGGCGGTCGTCTTGCGAATAGCAACTCTTTTCAAGTCCAAAGACAAGCATCTCCGGCATGGTATGCCCATTCTTGACTCTCATTCTACCATCATAAACTTTATTCTTCTTAGCTTCGTTCCGATTTTTCCGCCTCCTGCTCAAGCAAAACAATGCCAACATGCACACCCAAGTGATGAAGTACGACATCATCAAGCCGATACTAGACTTGACAATACGCGAGTCAAGGCGGGATAATCTACTCAGCTGTTCATGTCAAGAATATTTCGACCACATCCGTCGTGTACGTGAACGATTCATTCTCGCTGAAACGCAGCTAACGATAGACGTAGGAGAACATGAAAGACCTGATCAAGTTCTGCATGACCAAGCATGAGGCGGAGATCAAAACATTAGCTGCATCTCCTCTCGGAGGTCAACGGTTTATATCATTCATACGACGATGGGAAATCAACAACGAACGCCGCCGCCGGAGGAAGTGAAGCAGGAAAAGTAAGAGAATTTACCTTTTAACGATTCTCATACTGACACTTCTTTTTCAAGCTTCGATCGTGCATGGCCAAGTCAAGGTCGCATGCTCGAAAAAGAAGAAGAGAACTATTTCAACGAGGAAGACGACGACGACGACAGCTTCATACCGTCCATCAGTCAGCAGAACTGGTCCCGCGGTTCTGGAGCATCATCACCTCTACCTGGAACCAACTCCAATCTCAATCTCAAACGGAAACGACGTATGGCGATCGCTGGCGCTATTGGTAACAAAGTGGGCCGCCCCTTGAACAACGGACCGACAAGGTCCCCGCTGCTTGATTCGCTTGTCGATTACGACGATGATGACGACTCGCCTTTGCCTTTGCCTTCAAAGGATGCATCTTCGACTGGTCCGACACCGTCAAGTCCAAAAGCAGTTCAAAGACCGGGTTTCTCTCCGAATCGGCCTTCCAAGACTCTCGAAGCGGACGAAGAGGACGATCTCCTCGAGGCAATGGTGAACAGAAGTCGTCCACAGTCTCCTGCCCCCGGAATGATGGCTTCCATGAGTCAGTTAGGACCTGTACGCGTGGGCGGTAAACGGAGACGAGAGGATGATGAGGACGATGATGAACTGCTTGAGCGACTTACAAAATCCAAAAAGCCCGAATCGGAGAAGCCGAAGGAGGCTGCTGGTGACGCTGAGGACGGTTTTGGTGCGGGCACCCTGGCGAAACGGGCGAAACTCAGCGAAGAACCTCCCCCAAAAAAGTTCAAGCTTAAGCTTGGTGCGGCAGCGGTGGGGAATTCGGCGAGTAATACGCCTCCCCCATCGGAGCCTGACGCGAAGGACGGTGATACTGGATAATCGAGGGACTAATGATATTCGCCTTTTGTATTACTCTCTACTTACCTTTTTCTTACTTATTTTATCGCTGTTGTTTTCGGTTCGGTCTGGCCTATCTGCTACGCTCGTTGCTACTCGTCATAGTATGTGTTGCTCTACATATACATGTTGTCAAACTACTAGCCCTATAGACTAATCCTCGCAAGCTCTGTCAGCTCTTGTTCTGGTCAGCAAGACGTGACTACGGGAAGGTCCAATTACAGTAACTTTAAGTACTTCCCTGCGCGTTCCCGGTGTGGCGTATAATCGCGTATTCAAGGAACCCATTCAACTCATTCGCCTAATGAAACTGATGGCTCTTCTGTATAAAGCTGCGTACGTGGTAGTACTCTGTGCTATTCTGGTATCTTGGTATCTCAATCCAAACTTCCGAATATTTCGACCCATGCCTGCTCTCGACTTTGTCACGGTTGACCCAAGCCAAACTCACACCGCGACGGTCATCTTCCTTCACGTCAGAAATCTCGCACTCCTTCAAAGACGATATACTCAACAATTCCCTAATCTCTTCAGGGCCTTGGCGACTCTGGATATGGTTGGAAATCACTAGCAGAATCGTTTTCGAAGGATTCAGGCTTGACACATGTGAAATGGGTGCTCCCCCATGCGTATGTCGATTTCTCGTCCCTCCACGACAATGTCTCTGAGCAAGAGGTCATTTTCTTCTCCTCCGTCGCAGTCCGAAACGCGCTGTTACTGTCAACCATGGAGAAGTCATGCCAGCATGGTAAGTCGAACTTTTTCCAATTGGCGTTCTGTATGGTGGTTTTGTTGCTCAGTGCATTGACGGCCGCACAGGTACGATATCAAAGCGTTCGGTATGAGCAACAGAGAAGCCGACGAGGAAGGAATGATGCAAACTGTGCGAGACGTTCGCGAACTAATCGAACTAGAGAACGCGGATGGAATACCCTACAATCGTATTATCCTTGGAGGGTTTAGTCAAGGAGCAGCCATGACTCTGTTAACCGGTCTCACAGGAGATTCGGAGAAGAAACTTGCTGGACTGGCTCCGTTGAGTGGGGCTTTGCCGTTGCGTTACAAGTTCAAGGAGGTGAGTATGGGTATCCATTAACATTGCTGAGACCCGTTTTTGATGGTCTTTCTCGTTGTTTTACTTGCATAGTTGATTTCCCCACATGCGACATCGATTCCGATTTTCTGGGGGACAGGGTCTGCGGACCCATTGGTCACACTTGAACTGGCTGAAAAGTCGGTCGAACTACTGCAGACGTTAGGGCTTGCGGTGACGAGAGGGAGTAAGGATCACAAGCCTGAGCTGGCTTTCAATGTTTATGATGGCTTGGAACACTCTACCGATGCGTTCGAGTTGGTGGATCTAAAGACATGGTTGAAGAAAGCTGTCCCTCCCAGTACTTCGGGTGTGTGAAGAGATCACGGTTTCGGGTGTATCTTTCCAGCGGTCGAACGTTCATCTATGCTACGGTTTTGGACGGCGTTGTGGATATGATACCTGCTATACAGTCAATTGATGACTATCAGGACCTGTTCCTCCGGACGACCGCTTGACTCTGATCGAGCGCCGAGAATTTATCTTCATCATGATCCCATACCTCCACCATTATTTGTGCAAAGCATTCGCTCCCTCCAAATCGATCACGAAACACGAGCTAAACATGGCTACGAATGATGGTGATGTCAACGCTCGGATAAAGACTATCACAATACCACCTGTTGAACCAGTTGCCCACTCAGCAACTGTATTCCTTCTCCATGTCAGGCGGTATACCTGACATCTACAAAATGCAACCTAACCTCTGATTTACAGGGATCTGGCGGCTGCGGGGAGAACTGGGTGGAACACGTTCGAAAATTTCAAGAGGATCCTGGGCTTCACCATATCAAGTGGGTTCTTCCTAGCGCGTAAGTAACCTCCAATTGACTGCTTCCAATCCGATCCTCAAGGTGTTGTGCGTTGCAGACCTTCACGTCCCTTCTATATCGGCACAGACATGATCATCCCATGTTGGTAGGTTGCCACGCTCTTATTTTAGAGTACCCTGACCAAAGAGACTGGTACCCAGGTTCGGCCTGGGAGACTTCCAGGATATCCAGAAGAACGTCGACGTGAAGGGAATCGAAGAATCGTATTGCGCGATCACTCAGCTCATCGATGCTGAAATCGCGTCTGGGACACCACCCGAGCGTATCGTACTCGCGGGATTCAGTCAGGGCGGGTCCATGTCCTTGGTCATTGGCTTGATATACGAGAAGAAACTCGCGGGGCTGGTTGTTCTGGCAGGAAGATTGCCGATACAGGACCAGGTAAAGGAGGTGAGGTCGGTTCATATTCAGATATTTGCATATCGTTCTGAGCTCTCTGCAGAAACTGTCACCACACGCAACATCTATTCCGATTTTCTGGGGACATGGAGATGTTGATCAGACGGTAGGGATACGTTATGCTCACCAGGCGATGGACTTTTTGAAATCGGTTGGATTCAACATTGGTAGTGGACCGGGGGCAAGCGAGGGATTGACTTTTCAAAAGTATAGGGATCTCTTGCATGTCGTTAGTGACGAGGAGATTGAGGACGTTAAGACCTGGCTGAAGCTGCGAATTCCTCACGCTGAGGGAATGAAACTCTAGTAGATGTTGTGGCCGATTGGTATTTAAGTTGAAGTACAATACGCCAGTGCCTTGAGAATTGACACCTCATTGAGACGCTCTACCAAAGTGAATTAGCCTAGCTAGCTGTTACTCAAATTTGGCCTTAGTATGCCTGACTGCACAAGAGCCGACGGCGCGGCCGAAGTCTATTGTGGCAAGTGGAGTCAGTGCTCGGACCATCGTCACTGTCAGTAATTTCGCCTCGTGCCGGCTAGCTTCCCTTGTAAGTCGTCCACCATCGTCTTTTGGACAGGGTTTCATATACCCGGACGAAATCTCACCTCAAACTATAACGATCTATTGTACGCGATGGCTGGTATAAACAAATCACCCACACCACCTCCAGCGTATACACCCTCTGCAGCCAGCAGCTCTAACATTGGCATCAACCACAACGTCAATTACGGTGGTCTCGCTGGAAGTGGTACATCTACACCAGGCCAATTCGACCCCCAGAATCCTTACCACAATCCCTGGTCATCCGTTCCGGTGTTTGCACATGCTCCTCACCCAAGCCAACAACAGCCGCTCTTCCATGCACCACCGTCTGATTCGAACCATTGGCAATCTCAAGCTGGGCCTACGCCTTCGGGGCAGTTGCATCTTCCATACGCGTACTATGATCCGAGGAGTGAGCATTCTGTGATGCAGGCGGATGCGAGGGCGAGGTGGAGGTTCTTTGAGGCCTTTGCGTGGGTTGTGGTCGTTTGGGTCATTGTTGGGCTGGTTGTTCAAGGAGTTCTGGATGGTGGGGTCAGGTTTGAGTGGGGATCGAATTGAGGAGGACTCTCATACACGTTTAGCATTGCTCCGAATTCGTGAGTTGCCATGTTTCTCTCTGGTCTTGGGTTGTGTTTGCTGAAGGACTTGTTAGCTTCTGTTCTGGCATCGTATTTTCTGCTTTCTATGACCAATCTCATTCATATCTCATCGACTGCAACTTGAACATTGACTGCACCTCAGTAAGCCCTGGTAATTTTGTCATTTGTTGTGATACTAATGGCTATACCTGTGCAGTCTACTACTGTATTTAGTCAGGACATAATGTGTACCCCTTTGGACTCTATAACATTTCGTGGACCTTTTGTTTGCAAAGTCAGTCATTCGCAGCGAGTACGCACGAGTGCAGGAGAGATTCTACTAGGGCCACTCAATTCTACATTCAGTAACCAGTTTGCCCGTTTTGCCCGTTCGTAAGGTGAGTTTTGGTGAAGTGTCTCCGCGTTTATGAGTTAACGAACTAGGACGAACTACAAATTGGCTACGAACTGGAAGAATTGAGCAGCCTTACTGTTCCAGAGCCTAGTGGGCTCCCTCAGTATGCTCGTAACGGTATCAACTTGTATTCACTGGCAGTGACTTTCCGTTGGGCCTCGCGCGTGCGCCAACGCGTCTTGGCTCAGTGATCCGTGATGAACCTGATGCTACTTTACTGTGTCTACGTATGACGCGTTCACCTGCATTATACACGCGCCATCTGTCGCTCGCAGGCGACATGTGGCCAGTCAGCTGTACTTGTCGTGGAGAGATGGCTATGGATACTCTCTATGATGCCCACGATAGATACCAGTTCACAAGAATATGTGTGCTCGAGCCCAATAAATACGAATGTATCTATTGAGAATTCTACTATCGGTTACTGTAAGGAGGGCGATGCAGAGTAGACACACCGTAATACCAAACCAAGTCAGTGGCGACCGTTTCTCGGACTCGGAATAGATATGGACTGGCTAGGGTGCCGGCCGCTCATTTTGCTCTTTTGCACCACGACTTGCGTGGATTGCGGATGAAGCATGTTCCACAATCTCTGCCTTTTTCCCTTCAAGTCAATCCTGACAATGAAAGCTCTGGACGCTGCCAGATATCGACTTCAGCAGCCCAGCTCGTCAAATTGAAGGGGGTCGGCGCTATTGTCCGTGCGACCAGGTCCGATCGCGTGCGTTGTGATTCGTAGGGGGTACAACCCGGTCACAATTAAAACCTCCCTTTTCTTTCACGACGTGGTCATCTTTTCCCCCGTTCTTCGTCGTCTGCAGAGGTTTTCTTTTCCAATCTTTGTTTTGTAACACTCGAAGCTGACAACTGCTCTACTGTTCAGACGAATCGAAATACATCGCTCAATAGAATGGCCGAAACCATGTGTGGAGTGTCAAAGGAGGAACTTGAAGGATAAAGGAAGAGATAACTGTTTGCTACAGACGATGAACAAACATTTGTGCTCTACGGGAAGATAAAGGAAGGACGGGATTGGGCGATGACAGAGAACAATGGAGGCGCTGGTCATTGAGGGCGACGGTGTGGACGGGTGTTTTGTGCCGAGATGCCGGTGGCCCGTGCGCATGTTTGCACATGTTTCCCGGGGTTCGGTTTCGGTGGAGTGAAACTGTGACAGTACTTCTTTCCGGCCTTACCCCCACCCTCCCAAGCTTGATCGAAACATCCCCTAAAGACATCTCGAGTTTCGACAACTTCACATCCCGTGCTCAACGTCCTCAACATCGACGACGACACTCCTCTCATCGTCCTCAGCATCATACAAACACCCTTCCTCGTCGTCGTTCACGTCGTGCTCGTCGTTTTCAACGCAATTTCACATATTTGAAGAGTCGCGTCGCGCCCACCGTTTCTCCCTTCCTCAGCACTCCATCTTCCTCTAGCGCTACCATCTTTTTTTATTGCTTTCCTTGCTTCTCCATAGCTGCTCGTCCTTGTTGATGTGCTGATTGCCCCTCATTGCCCACCATTCTACTCGAAAAACGCATACCAGCCTCATCCTCCATCCCCCTCCCAATTTTGCCCACACTGGCTTCCTCAATCTCTATCAGCTCTCGTCAGGCAGACGAGGACTTCATCAACAAGTCTCTTCTCGACCAGCTCAACGCCTCTGCCGACACTGAACCCATATCATCATCGTCTGACTCCGACGCACCCACGTCAGGCTCGTACCGTTCAACAACCCTCGAATCACCCGATAGTTCTCCTCCTCTTAATTACCATCACATGGAGATGATATCTCAGCCACATCTGCTGCACCGGTCTGGCTCACCGCCCGCCAACGGTCCTCACACCCTTCTGCACCATATTCAACCTCAGGACCCGTCGTACCCTCACAGGCCTCTACAAAACGGCCTATACTCACTAAATGGATCCCAACATGCAGGGAATATGACGGGGGAATTTTCGGAGAGGATGGGCGAAGTGCAGAAGACCAAGTTGAACGGACTCAGTACTTCTGTTCAAAGGCAGACATTTACCGCCATTCCAAACGCCACTCGTCCTTCCAGACACACCGCCGCATCTGCCTCTACCAACCAGCCTCTTTACCGCGACACCTCCAACAACGCCGGCCCTCAGGCCTACTTTACCCCAAACGAAATATACCCTCCCCATTTAACATCTCCTACCCAGCCCCAGTTGCAGCCATTTGATCCACGATCCACATTCGATTTCTCAGGCCCAAATTCCGGTTCAAATGGCGGTAACCATCCCAAAACGACCTACCCTGTAGATCCTTATATTTCCAATAATCCTTCATCGTCTTTTGCCATGGGACCCGGAAAGCCTCTTCAGGGACAGCCTCCAATCAACCAACCGCAACTGAACGGCTTCAGGAACAACACTTTTCCGAACCCTGTTCAAATCTCGTCGCAGACACCCTACGGGCCCCACATCGCTACCAGCAATGGCGGCTCGACTGGAAATGGTGGTGCAGTGCCGGGTCCGAACGGTGTGACTCAAGAAGAGATTTCGACTATTTTCGTCGTTGGTTTCCCGGATGACATGCAGGTGAGTCATCCAAATCCACGTAGTCATTTCTTTTTGGAATACTAACGTTTTTTGCTCTCCATTACAGGAGCGGGAGTTTCAGAATATGTTCACATTTTCCAACGGTTTTGAAGCAGCGACACTGAAGATACCGAACAAGGAGTACACCTCTTATGGTGGCTTACCGGGGACGGCGCCTGGGCCATCGAACATTCGGTCTGGGAGTGTCAGTGGCCCTGGTAGTTTCGGTTTCCAAGGGTCCAATGATCCTTACAACCTCGTCACGGTCAACCAAGGAGGCGTCGTCGTTGATGGGGGAAGAGACGGAACCATGACATCCTGGCCTGCACCGCAGCTTGACGAAAATCTCGCTGGCAGCAATCATTTCTTCGGAGGCGCCGGTAACGCCAATGGCCCTCCCAGGAAGCAGATTATCGGTTTCGCCAAATTCAGGACCAGGGAAGAGGCGATGATCGCGAGGGACATGTTGCAGGGACGACGAGTCGACATCGAGAAGGGGGCTGTGCTCAAGGCAGAGATGGCGAAGAAGAATCTGCATACCAAGCGTGGTGTCGGCCCTGTGGTTCCTGGTGGCATGGCAACCACGAACCCTTCACTTGCCCCCTCTGCCACAAACGGCGCTTTGCCACCTGCGCAAGGTCTCGGTTTGACTGCCGGTGTCGGACCCAATCATCCGATGCTGCAGCAACAGCAGCAGTTCGTTTCTGATGGATACCCGAACGACCTTCTCAATGTTCGTGACCGAGAGATGGCTACCATGAACGCCATGGGCCTTGCCTCAAACTTCCCTCAGGCTGGAGGACGTGTATCCCACTGGCAGCACCAAGATGCTCAGAATTTGCCTGGTGATATCGCTCGCGAGAAGGAGGACGAGGATCGAAACCGAGATATGTACGGTGCGATGGGTCTCTCTGGTTCGACCAAGATCGGACGTGATGAGTTCGAACGGGAGACTAGGAAGACCCAGCAGAAGGATGCCCTGAGACTTAGGTCTGGCTCGGCGTACGATGCTTTCCATTCCGTTCCGACTCAGCAAGGATTCCAGAGGCAGGCTACTCCGGGGTCGAACGGTTATAACCCTAACTTTGCGGGTCCGCAGCAGTCGTTAGAGCATATGGATCTCGCTAACGTCCCCGGTCCTTGGGATGCTTTGCGAAACGATCTACCGAGAGGGGCTGCCGTTATGTCTTCCTCATCATCTGGCCGTTCTTCACCTTCTCTCGTGACGGTCAATCCTGCACTTCATGGTTTCCCCCCTCGCAAGCACTCGCCGCCGAGCGATGGGCAGGAATCAGCCAGTCGTGCCCCATCCGAGTCGAGCGTTGCAGGGCACTCCCAGAGCGGCACAAGCTCTTCGATCCGAAATGGCAGTGATAACGAGAACGAGATCACCACTTCCATGGGAGATCTGACTGTGACCACCGAAAATGGCAACACCTCGCCGCAACTTTCTTCCCCTGCCTCCGGTGCCAGCTCTGGCAGCACAGGTACGAGGAACAGGGTTGATCAAAATCCACCGGTAGGTGTTCTCGACCTAAACTTTTTTTAGCAGTTCATTGACAACCTTATTCAGATCAACACTTTGTATGTCGGTAATCTGCCAACGACACCCCCACCAATGGGGACTGATCTTCTCGAGGACAGCTTACGAGAGCTCTTTCGGGCGAGGCCCGGGTTCCGTCGTTTGTCCTTCAAGCAGAAGAGCAGCGGTCCCATGTGCTTCGTTGAGGTAAGCTCTTGCTATTCTGGTTGTCTTATCGCGGAGTTAACTTACATTTCTTACGTAGTTCGAGGACGTTCACGCTGCCTCCAAGACAATTACTGAGTTATCGGGAAACACTCTGAATGGCCTTGTCAGAGGGGGCGGAATTCGCCTTTCGTACAGCAGAAATCCACTGGGCGTGCGTACTCCCACGAGTGCGTCCACTCCTGGACCTGTCCTTCAGCAACAGCAGCAATTACCACCCGGTGCGATGCACGGTCCGACGGCCTCTTTTGCTGGCCAGCCTCTATCGGGCTCCAATCAGAACCACCATGCGTACATGATGTCCCCACCTCCTCCCCGGTTCGCTAACACCGCTTCCACCCCCTTCGGAGGGTCGAACGCCCTCGCGGGTGGTCCTTACTTCGGCAACGGCGGAGGCGTCAACTTTCCTGCGTACAGGATGACGTCCCCCAGTGACCAAAGTCCCCCTGGAGGTGGATTCTCTCCCTTCGAACTGGGGGGAAGTGCCCATATACCCGATCATAGCCCTGATCCCCGTCAGCTTGAGCAACCTCTTCACCATGACCATCATCACATTCATCGACCTCTGTCTCCGCCTTCCCACAACTTACACTAGGAAAAAGATACCACGTTGGATGCATTTTCGAAACTCGAAAATAGAATCAACAGCCTAAATATTTGATTTTGCGGATATTCAGGCAAAATTCAAAATTTGCAATTGATTACGCCAACTTTTCACTGCGTTTTCGCTATAGCGAGTATTTAGAATGTTTTTTGCATTTTTGGGTTGGGCAAAAGGCATATAACGTGGTAATTTTTTCCTAGTGTTAGAAGCTGCTAGGGCTGCCTGAAGACGGATTTCTTCTTGTCGTCTTTTCTCTCTCTTTTACCATGTTCTCACCACTGATTCAACACATTACACACCAGCTCACAACCTTTTCCATTAACTCTTATCTGCACATCTTCGCAACTTATACGTGTACCAATCCCGCAATTTTGTTCCTTCTGTCTCTGTTCCTCCAAGCATAGCGCCACCGTCCATAATGTTATCCACAGTTTCTTGGTTTCGTTTTTTGGTCTTCGACTACTCCGCCATCTTCACATTTCGGACGTTATTCGTGCCTGCAATCTATATATCGCTACCACACACACAGCTCATATCTATTTCGATCCTTCACAGTTTCACGCGTCCTACATCCACAAGTTCTCGTATATTATTCGTTCTTTGACCGGGCTATTCCCTCTCTCGCAGTCTCTATATTATGTTTTGCTTTTGTTGTTCTCTTTTTCTCCTCACATCACATCTGCCGCATTCATCAACTGTTTTTCAGAACTTCCCGAGGATGCTTAGCTTGTGTCCTTAGTAACCATACACACCTGTATATTATGCTCGTATATGTCCTGAACCCATGCGTTTTTTTATTTCAGTCTTCCTGGTAAACATACTCACCACAGCAGATCGTCGACTACCGGTATATTCTACGTCGTTCGTCGCATGTACTTATGTTACAGCTTTATAAACGATTATCTCAAATCGCAAACTACAGCCCAGGAAGGACCTTAGTGAGCCAGCCCTTGAGATCGTCGAGCTCCTTCAAGTTTGTGCTATGTGCGACACCTGCATATGTGTTGTATGAGAGTCCTTTGGTGTCCTCAACACCACTGGTGATGGTGAAGCCTAGAGACTTGAGAGCTTCGATGGATTCGTTTGCCAGCTCGAGCTTGACGAGGGGATCTGCGGTGCCGTGTCCCCAGAAGACTGGTGTAGATTTCGCATAGGACGAAACGGTCTTAACAGAGGGCATGATTTAGTTGAACATTACCGATTGACGACGGCATAGCTTCCTGAACCTACCTCTTTAAACTTCTGTCTTAACGGAAGCCAGCCACTGAGGACGACAACCCCCGCGAGTTGGGGTTTCTCTGATGTAAGACCGGTTAACAAGGACATTGCAGCTCCCTGGCTGAATCCTCCCAGGACGATTCGGTTAGCTGGGAGACCTAAAGCTATCTCGGCGTCGATAAGTTGGGTGAGGCCGCGGACGGATTCCATCATCCCAGCTTCGTCTTCAGCGGCTTTGAAGCCTTCAAAGGACTTGATGTCGAACCTGTGTCCAGATTCATCGATGGGGAGGAACCATTTTGTTCGTTCAGCACCTACCAACCGGGCATGACCATCCCCATGTTAGCGGTGATTGGACGTTGAGGGCTGGAGGAAACATTCGTTGAGTTAGATCCTTCGATCTGAGAGATGTACCGGCTCGTACGCGTGTGGTAGCACCCATTTCACATGAGATAGACTGGAGTCTGTTCCGAACATATCCGCTACGGGCTTCCATCCGTGCCCCGTATCACCAAGACCCTACAAGAATTTGAGGAAGCTCCAGGTCAGTCTCCAACGGAAAGGTGAAGAATGATGTGAAGGATGTACATGAACAAAGATGACGGTTGCCGTGTGTTTGGCCACTGCTGGGACTACGATATGTTGTAAGGCGGTAGCAGCCATAGTAATGATTGTTGAGAAGGAGAGGGAGAAGGAGAAGAACGGAGTGAGAACGCGTATGTCGTCCGTGCACTGAGGACCCTCGAGTGTTTTGATCACCGGAGTCTGCGCGCCGTCTCATCCGCCGATCATATCTTTCCTATTTCCGTTCATGACTCTGGACAGCAACGAATCGCACACCGAAGTCATCGTCGATGAACCCGTTCAAAATGTCGAGGATGAACATTCCGAACCAAAACTTAGCAAGAAAGGGATGAAAAAAGCCGCGCGAAGGCAAGCAATACAGGAACAGAAAAGAGAACGCAGGGCCAGAGAGAAGGAAGCGCGAAAGGAGAAAAAGAAGATACTTCATCAGAAAAGACTGGCCGGAGAGTTGGACGATGATGAAAAAGCGTTGCTGGAACAGAGAGCCAAGAAACGGAGAAAGTTGGAACCATTTGGTGGAAAGGTTGTTGTGGACTTGGGTTTCGATGAGAAAATGTCAGAGAAGGTACGACAATTATCACGAAGTTCTGGTATAGCTTGACAAGAATGAACATACAGGAAATCAGTTCTTTGACTTCACAACTTGCATACACCTATAGTGGCAACCGCAACGCATCCTTCCCCTTCGACTTGATATATACATCGTTAAGCGGGCGAACGCATGACCGACTGGAAGCCATGAGTGATGCAGCGTACAAACGATGGTCACACACTGAATGGTGGAACGAGGGCTATGAGAAGCTCTGGACAGATACGGGACTTTCTGAAGATGGAGCCCAACCCTCTGACATCAAGGGAAAAGTGGTGTACTTAACCGCGGATTCAGACGAAGAACTTGCAGAACTCAAGGCCGACGAAATCTACATCATCGGTGGGATTGTTGATCGTAATAGATACAAGGTATTTTCGTGCGTTGATACCCCATAGGGACCTTCTCACCCTCCTCTTAGGATCTCTGTCTCAACAAAGCGAAAGAAGCGGGCGTTCGGACTGCTCGCCTCCCAATAGGACGATATATCAGCGCCCTTCCGACACGCAAAGTTCTGACAGTGAATCAAGTCTTTGAAATCATGCTCAAGTGGGTCGAAACGAAAAGTTGGGAAGAAGCATTTTATTCCATCATCCCAAAGCGCAAGTTCCAAGGGAAAGGGAAGGACGATGCGGGGAATAACCAAGACGGTGAGGCCTCAGACAACGCCGGGGGAGGCCCCGAGGCGTCGAATTCGGGTGAGAACGTGGCTATCACAGACGGAGGGGAGGACGGGCGCTGCTCAGATGATCCGAGCGTGGATGGAGGCCAGTAACACAAGCTTTCAGTCGATTGTTTAGCGCGGCTAGGGGAGTGTAGAGTGGGCAGCTACAAGATATCTTTGAGATTGACTTCCCCGGATCCCCTTTCCAGAGGCTTTGGCTGTGTCGGGCTGGGCTTCCAGCCAATCTAGTCGTCACTTGAGTCATGTTGGAAAGACCTAAGAAGAATTGACATTCACCATGAATACTACCTGGAAGGTAGCTGGAACCGTGCCATCCTCGTTACCGTGAAGTTCTTTCAGATACCGTTGTCAGCGAGCGTATGGCACGAACAGAGATATTTTGACCTTTATAGATTGCAGAGGCAGCTGCCAGAGTGTCCCTGTGGATGAAATGACGCCTGGGGAGCAATGGTCAGAGGTCTGAAGGAATGTGAGTTTGCAGGAAACCAAGGTCACCTTCCAATGATGGCATTGCTTTCCCCCATATTTTTGAGGTCATCTACGAGCTCCCACATGCTTGGATAATTGACCTTGATTTCGTCTACATCAACTGTAAGCAAGGTCAACCCAGCGCGCCCTAATAGATTGGAAACATCTCTGCTATCTGCATGATAACGGACTTTCAGCTCGAGGCGTGTTATGTCAGGGTTATCAAAACGAACCGGTCATGGGTGATATGTGGGGCGAGATGCCGCCTTCACGGTCTACTTCCGCCAGTTGGAGTGCTGTCCTGGGATCGCATGGTTCAGTGTGCCTTCGTGAGGTACTCGCGTTCACCCACCTCAGTTCAAACAAAGTCTCTCCTCCAAGCATTGCACCCAAAAACAGACCGTCGGGTTTGAGAGCCTCCTTGGCTTGAACCAAAACTCCCGGAAGATCATTCATCCAATGTAGGCTCAAACACGAGACTATAGCCTCCTGAGATTCCTTGCCAACAGTCTGCAATAGGTCCTCTTCGTCGGCTTGTATACGCTCAACCTTCACTGAGCTCGAGGTCAGGCAAATGACGGCAAGCAAGTTTTTAGCGACTAACCTCCGAACGCAGAATCTGGATCTCGGTGGAGTGTTTCCTCTTGATAGCTAAAATGAGGACGCTTCCGTAACATGAAATAAGCCCAGCTCACTGCTAGAGTCGAGCATGACGCTCGTGTTTGTGGTCTCTGGATCAAGAAGTCTTGTAAAGTGGCCTGAGCCTGAACCAAGATCGAGAATCGTGCTGAACTTTCTTTTGATGTCCTGTCATGTGGATGAGCAAAGACCGCGACGAATGGAAGAAAGACGCACTTCTAGCCTGTCCAGCATTCTGTAGGCAACTTCCTCCCGAACGTAGTCCACAGTTCTACTTGCATTTCCACCGTCGCGGAGGGAAGCGCGGTCCCTTTGCATACGCTTCGCCTGGCGATCGAAGACTTGGTATGGGCCAGTGGTTTTCGGGGAAAAGGTTGCGGAGCCAGAAGACGAAACGGAAGCATAACGCCTTGTCTGGAGCGAGAGGCCACGGGTGATTGAACAAGAGATCATTGTCAAGGAGCCAACACTAGCAGAGTGAGGACAAGTAGAGAGTCAAGTCACGGACTTGAACGTGACAAACAAGACCGCGTCGGTCACGGGCAGTGGTGACTCTTTGACCCACAACCACGACCACGACCTTCGGTCCTACGCGCCATTTCCGATTTCTCCCATCTAAATATCGACACGATAAAGGCCACAAACATCTCACCTACTCTTTCCTTGATTCGCGCGGTTGCTGTGTGTGCGACCGACGCTCAAAGCGAAATTTGCCTGGTTGAATATCACCGAAATGTCTCTCGAACGCACCAATGGACAAGTTCCTCCAATCAGCCATGAAAACTATGTTATGAACCAAGCCAGGATTGCGGAAGCTCAGGCTGTGGTCGATCAAGCAAGGACGTACAATGCCATAGGGTACGCTACATTTGAGGCACAGGAGCGTGAACTTCGACAGAAGGTTGAGGCTGGTGAACGAGCCAGGTAAGTTATCCTTGGTGATTTCGTCTCTAGCGCTGAGTTCAACCCACAAAATCACAGAGCGCAGCTGGAGTTTATGCAGCGGCAGTGTGAAGAGGGGGAACGTGCAAGGTTTGACTCTGACTAGTCAGTGCCACATGGAAATCGGATGCTAATTTAGCATCGTAGGGAACAGCTTCAGCAGCTGCTATCAGGGCGCCAGTTGAGCATTCCTTGCACATCACCTCTTGTTTCGACTGACCTTTTTTTGATTAGTATGCTAGCTCTGACGGGTGGGCAAAGTCCCTCCGGAGCTCCCCCAGTTCCGTCGAGTTCTGCGAGAATCGAAGAAATACCCACCAATGTGAGTGCCTTTCTCATCATTACAAACCAATATTCAAACCCTTTTCCTGTCCAGCAGAGCGTACAAGTCCACGGTTGGGCTCAGTCGAATTCAAACACACCTCCCCCTCCTCCTCAACAACACCAACGACAACCAATAAAGTTCCATCCTTCATATAACTCTTACTACCGATCACGAGACATTTCTCAGTCTCACCAACAGCCGCCACAAAACAATCCTCATCCCTCTCATCCGAACCCGCCGTCCGTGCCACAAACTCTCCCGCAAACCTATGCTCGACCCCCGTCCGAACCGCAATCTCGGCCCCAACCCACCACCTCTATTCTAGATAAACCTCCGACCGCGCCAATTCTGGGTTCTTCTGAACAAGTTCCGACAGGACAATATAGGCCTCATTTTTACGGAAACGGGGCTATTCACAGTTAGTTCTACCTGCTCTTTGTGGTCGACGGATCGCTGATATCTCGAAAGATCAGCAGCAACCGTATCCGGCTGCAGCGATACCGAATACTATTGCAGCGATACCGGTAGGTTCTCCTGCGTTGGCCAGTCAACCTGCGCCTGATCAAGTTTTAGATCAGTAACCACGTTTCCCAACGAGCTTCCGGTAACCCCAACGCACAAGATGCCAGTAGTACCTTGGCCCCCTCACAAGCACCGATGCCTCAGGTATTGATTTCTTACGCGGCGAGACTAAGATCTAACGTTTTCATCTTTAGCAGCCTCAAAATAAGGTAATTTATTCTGTCTCGTAGTTAAGTATCCGTATAGCTCACGTGTCTTATGATTCTTGCAGAACTTGTCTGGTGGCAGCAATCCCGACCCCCTTGCCGACCGTGTGGAAGTGGGTGGCAGTTTTCTTCTGATCCTCGTCAATACTTATACTCGAGCCCCCAGGAGCTAATAGCTGCCCACAAACGCGGATGGGTAGAGCCGTCTGTGAAGAGAGCCACCGCCCTACCGTCTGCTGCGCTTCCGGGATCTTCTGCATCGACATTGCAGTTGTCTGGTGGCAGATCACCCTCCCCCCCCCATCCCGACCCCGCTGTAGAAGTGGGTGGCAGTTTTCTTTTTCTGATCCTCGTCAGTACTTATACTCGAGTCCCCAGAAATTGATAGCTGCTCACAGACGCGGATGGGTAGAGCCGCCTGTGAAGAGAGCCACCGTCCCACCGTCTGCTGCGCTTCCGGGATCTTCTGCATCGACACCAGTAGGTCTATTTTTCTCATCCATCATCTTCGACCTACTGACTAGATACGCGTAGAATCACAACCAGGTAGCTGTTTTTCCGTTCTCTAGTGTCTGTCTAGTTCTCGTCTGACAGGCTCAATCGCTTAGGGAGTGGCGGGATCGAATGGTAACAGCCCCGCAAACAATCTGACGGTCGCGCAAAAGATCGAACAGTTTAGAAAACAAGTCAATATGTGGGCAAAATGTGCACCGGAGCGTGCTTGGAGCCATATCGAGATCAACGGAGTTAAACTCACTCTTCTCAAAGACCAGACAACCAAGAACGTCACGGTCGGAATTCTCGATACCAAGTTGGGAACACTTCGGGACGTAACGTACAAGGAACTGGAGGCATGCTTGGGAAAGGAGTCCAATCCAGTCGAGTTACCTATGCCCAGCACATCCTCGACTCCCGACCGCAAACAACGTCCCAATGACCTCGTAACGCCTTCTCCGACGACGCTCCGTAGTCCTGCACAAGCTAATAAGCAAACTCTGGCTAAAGATATTCTCCGCGCTTTAGGGAAAAGAAGCAGGTCCAGCGAAAACCTTGTTCCACCGGTGTCCAAGAGACAAGCCACCACTACACCAACGTCGTCCACTTCACAGGCAACACCCACCACCGATCGGATCGCCACTACTCCTTCCAAGCCCACCACCCTTTCCTCGTCCAGCTCAAAGGAACCTGACAACGAGCCGCCGAAGTCCGTGGGCAATGGCCAGGTTACGCCGAGTCCTGCGACCGCCACTGCAAGGAGCACTTCTGACCAACCAGGGGACCAGTCGGTGAAGGGCATGCAGCCACGCAGCTCGCCCAAGCGCCCCGAACCAAGTACATCTACGGTTCTCGATGCTGCCACGCGTACTTCCCACTCGCCAAACCCAACGCTTGCGGTGCCCAAAGGCGAGACGGTGTCGGTGATGACGAGCGAGTCCTCGACCACTGCAGTACAATCAACCTCACTGCCCGATCCTCCTCTGTCCCAGTCGCTTCGTGTAGGCACACCGCTCTTTTTGCCATCCCCAGATCTCGCGACGATACAAGCTGCATCACCTGTCGACGTTATCAGCATAACCGACTCACCCCCCAAAAAACGCGTAATGAGAATGAAATGCGTAGAAATACCGCCTTCGCCGGCGTATATTCGCGAGGACGTGAGGAGGGCCAAGCAAGCAAGAGCCAGGGAAAAGGCGGAATATCTTTTTGATCAAGATCATGAAGCTGCGCAAACTGCGCTGGCAGCTCTCGTCGAAGGAGGTCAGTTGGTCGTTTGAATGGACTCTGTTTGGTTCGCAAGGCTCAGATCACATCTGTCTATTAGCGTATGCCATTGCCCCTTCTACACCTACACCTAAAAGGACTGAGCGAGGTTAATGACTAGTTCTCTGTTGCTATCTATTGCTGATTGGAAGCATCAGATCCTGCAGAAGAAGCCGTGATGAAAGATGCTACTACTCGATTGCAGTCTTCACCGTGTAGGTGGCAATCATGTGATGCTACGTTAAACTCCGTGGCGCGACTGGAGCGTCACTTGAAAGAACACATTGAGAACCTCACCGATAACGAAGTGAGTAAATCTTCCAAGGAGACATGGTCAATGTCTTACATCCCGTTGCAAGCTGATCACTTGCCTTTGGCAAACCTGTCGGCACACTGAGTCCGAGAAGAGTCAGCTGGTTTCGCACGTACTGCAGCACACCCGCTCATTTGTTTCTTGCCCGTATAGAGGTATGTACGAGCGTCCCTGAATGAGTATCTAACGCCCTCTAATGTCAATTCAGGATGTCAGGATAGTTTCCGGACGCCCCGCCAGCTACTGGAGCACTCGCGTGGTCATAGCAACGACAGCGTCCTCAAGACCTCCGCAGATCCTTCGGCCCCATCTATATTACCTCTCCCCGATTGCCCAGATGTCTTGCCCTCGTATATGGTGGTTGCTAGGCATGTATCTCCCCATCCAATGACCCGTGAGGAACATCAAGCGGCAAGCGTCACGGTAAGGCAATCCACTCACATCACTCCAGTTTGATTGAACATATGATTGGCAGGTGCTGAAGAGGATCATGCCTCCCACCCATGCAGTCTTTGGGCACGACAGAAGCCCCTTGAGGCGACGAGACGCTCAGCCAGCACTTCCTTTGGATGATGACTATGACTTTGTTGCGTACCGGCCCTCACCGTCGTGTAGACCATCGTGCGCTGCAAAGATACGGTCTATGCCCGATCTCAAGTCGAGTAGAATATCAGAATTGATACACGGCGGCTTGACCCTATGGTAAGCTCCCGAGGGAGAACCGGCCCAGCCGAGCTTGTCACTGGCTTAGATGGGTCATGAAATGGGAAGGAAATGAGAGTTTTAGGACGCACGTAGGATCCAGGGATTGAGGTGTTCCGTTGCACCGTTTACGTACAAAATTGATATGTTCTTGGAGGTCGCATATATTATATATAATCCACCAGAAGAAGTCTAAATATTTGTGCTAGGCAGACCTACCGAATTTAGAAATAGTGAAAGTTGGAAGCCCGCGACGTCCAGCGAGCCTCTCTCTCCGAACCCTCACCCTCATTTTTTGATACCCTTGGCCACCTCCACACTTCCTGTCATGTTCTCGAGTACGGATGGCGGTAGTAAGCTCCTCCATTCTCTGTGTCAATGGACCTGTTCTCAAACGTCTCTGATAATTCCCATAGGTCCTACTTACATATCGTCTCATTCGGCGGACGTTATACTATCGGACATGCGACCAATTAAGCTGAAGATTGATGCACTGTGCTCTATCAACGTTCTCCTTGACGAGTTCTTGTTCAACATCCTCAAGTCGTCGCGCTCCTTAACCACCAACAAACTCCGAGCAGGGCTTTTGAGTGTTCTTCCAACAACATTGGGAAAAGAGGCCTTGTTAGAGGCAGAGGTCGAGCTCAGAGCGTATTGGGATCGCACACGACGGCCGAAGGGCTCTAGTGCAATGGAGGACGATAGCGATGCTTTCAACTTACAATGGGCATTCGAAGTACGTACTTGATGAGCTCCACAACAACCTCATTTTTTCACTTCCGCCTTCTAGCTACTGCGACTGAAGTGCGAGGCTTACTCGACGTTGAACGAATCCGATGAAGATCTCACCGCCGAGAGTAAACTGCACGAGCGAATGGCTGTGAGCGGTCATCAGCCCCCAAAGCCATCCTTGGTTGCTCCCGCGGCACTATACCTAACAGCAATCTTAGAGTGAGTCTTACCGTACAGAACCTCAGCTCTTTGCCTAACGTTCGTTTCTCAGAGCTATGTGCGAGTACGTGGAGTGTGGCTTCTACTGCACCCGATGTGTAATTTACCCGTCATTTCAGGCATATCCTTTCTAACGTCGGTCGCGTTGCCGCCAGAGACAGCAGCCGGACCACAGCAACTCTTCAAGATGTCTTTGTTGCTTTATGCGAAGACGACTCAATATACAGTCTCTTCAAAACTATGAACGGTGCGACCGTCTCCATCTGCCTACCTCAGTCCACTCTAACAGCATTGGTAGTATATGAACACATAGAGCAACAGGCGCAAGAAACAAAACCACGTAGAAGCAAGTCCATCTCGCGGACCGATAAGCTGTCCATATCTCGTAATTCGTCGCAGGAGGGAATGTCCTCTACAAAGGGTTCCTTCACTCCGCCTCGATTGTCCTCGGAAGGATCGGCGGCGGCGACAACAGGGGCTTCACAATCGCGGACATCCTCCGAGCGGGCCAGATCCATGAAGAAATTCATAGCAAACGGCAGAAACTCGGGCGACCGCGACACCCTGAGCGTTAGCGGTCACAAGAAATCTGACTCCGTCTTGAGCGAGCACAGCAAACAGGCTTGGGCTTCATACAATCAGTTTGATGATGTGAGTGTGGGAATGGTTGGACGATTTAGCAGCTAACCTCCGTTCCAGGATGGCTCACTGCAAGAGTTCGACGACCTAATGCGCTCGGACGCCACCATGAAAGTGTCCCTGACTCCTGATCGCTTGAAAACTATGGAGGTGAGGAGCTTTTCTCTGTTCGGCCCCTTTTCCATCGGCTAATCAACATTCATCCGCAGATATATAAACAGGAGAAACAGGAGAAAGATCAGCGTGTCAACCGCAAACGGCTTCCGGATTCTGCCCCCACGGACGGTCGGCGCCCCTCTCTTCGTAACGTCGACTCAATACAGGAAGACGAAGAAGAGAGCCAATCTAAAGCTGCAGTCCCCCATCAGCCACGCGCTCGTCAATCGAGCGTCGCTTCTTTGCCTTCCAAAACCTCCGCTATCTCCAGAGCACGGTCGACGTCAGCGAGTGGGTTATCCCTTGGACGCAAATCTTCAAAAGGAGCTCTGAAGCCCTCACATCCTCCATCTGCGATGCAAACGCAAAGCAAACTACGATACGGTGGTCCCGGTGGTAAACCCCAGGGCTTCGATGCCGACCCCTTCCCACCTAAGACGAGGAAAATTCAACACAATCGCGAATCCCTCGACCTCGATGAAGTCATGGCCGGTTCGGATGCCGAAGAGGAGGAAGACCTGACGCTGTCGAAAGCGATGTCAACACCCAAACGCCCCTCAACAAACCCCAAACCAGTTAATAGGCTTAAAGTGTCGGCGAACACAAGGGAGCTCATGGAGTTCTTGAACGAGGGTCCACCGGAGAGTCCCAGTAGGGGAGCAGGGATGTCCAAGGCTGGGAGGGAATTGATGGAGTTCTTGGATAACGGACCCCCACATAACGGACCGCATGACTACGGTTTGCCCCCCGTTGCAGATACCGGGAAGTCCAAAGGTTCAGGGAGGTTGCAAAGGATGATGTCGAAGTTGAGTATCGGTGGGGAGAAGGAGAGGCTTCGGAATGCTCAATATCAGGAAGACTTCACCAGACGTACTCCCGTCACCCCGATGTCTCCCTCTACTCGAGGGGGGGTAAGCCCACAATCATCCACTCCAAATTTCTCCGCATTAGCCAATCGACCAGTTCCTCCAAGACCCCCTCAGCCTCAAATGATTTCGCCTCCTTCTTCCCCGACTCAAGTCTCAGAGGCTGTCCCATTGCCCCCCGTCCCTGCGCAAAGTCAACGCATCCCTGTTACCAGGAAGATACCGTCCTACGATTTGGATGCTCTGGAGTCATCTGCCGCGGAAGTTCTCTCCAGGGGCACTCCCCCAGCCGTCCATGAGAATGGTCACGCTCAAACGACTTCTCGCATTGATCATCCAGTCGACAGGCCAGAGAGGGACGCTAAACTCACTAATGGCGCCAAGAACTCGACACAAAAGGCTGCACCTCCCTCCCTCCAGATGCCCCGCAAAACCAATAGCGCACCCTCTCCGAACAAGTCGTCCGGTGGAGCCTCGGTGGAGGAATTACAAGCACTGCGTCAACATATATCCCGAGCTACTAACTCAGACGAGTGCCGTCTGATCATGGATATGTTTTTCGCCAAGGCCGGTATTCTTGCTAAGGATACTGATTGCGAAGTTCCATACCCTTCCCCTACCGAAACTGCTGCTGTAGACCAACAGCCAGCGTCCGCGGATACCGAACTAGAAATTTCGCTTGTCGAACTGCTTCTTGGGGGAGAACGCACCCAAGCGCCCCCTGTTCCCCGCAAGAAAAAGCCCAGTCCGCGCAAATTGCCACCGCAGCCTACAATTATTCACCAGATGAATGGACGTCCCATACCCATTTCACCTGACCAGGTTGTCAAGGTTGTCAAGGATTAGATACTCATGGCCTGTATCGTATTTATTCTTTCATATATGCTTCAGCTGGATATTTTCTTGCTTCGATGATTATGGTTCTATTCGCTACGTACATAATGTTACTCTTACCGCCTTTTCTTGTCCTAGTCTTTCTCTTTTGTACACCTGCTGGTACATCTGGATGCATGCTAATCAGTCGGAACACAACAACACGAAAGCGAGCATTATATGTACAAATGTCTACAATAAATGAGAAGTACTTTTTGGTTTAGTGGACTTCCACGGATATTGCTATTCCCATGGCGGCCAGCTCTGCACATAGATAGCGGAAGACATAGGGAACAGCCACTACATCGAGATCACCGCCCTTCCCTCCGCGACCAAGAACCTGTTGAGACGATATAGCAACAGAAAGCCCACCCTGTGGTCGCTGAAGATTTTGACCTGTGGCAATTGCTTGGCGTTCAAACTCTTCCTCCTCTTCTGCCGCCGCCCGGCACACACGACAATATTCGCCCCCAGGCCCGGTGGACTTGAGCGATTGAGAGTTTCCTACAACAGCTTCCCCGAGGCTGATATCCTCGTATCCAAGAGAGATCAAACTGCCACAGGTCCGACACACCCAAGCAGTTGAGTAGTCGGAGCAGTTCATCAATCTGTCTTGCAACAGGAAAGATGTACCGTGCGCGATCAAAGCATCACGTTCCATCTCTCCAAATCGAATACCACCAGCGCGTTTTCGTCCCTGGAAGCAGTGTAAATCTTTGTCTGCGCTGGCACAAACATCAAACTACATACCTTCACAGGTTGTCGAGTCAGGGGGTCCACAGGACCCGTCGTTCGCACTTGGAATTTATCGAGAACCATGTGTCGTAATCGTTGGTAGTAGACCACCCCCAGATAGATGTCCGCGGAGAATTCTTGACCTGTTATTCCAGAGTACATGGGCTCATTTCCGTAGTAATTGTAACCGGCGGCGAGTAGTTGTTCTCCGAAGTAATCGATCGCGGTGTCCTTCTCGCTGAACCTAAAAAAGGACATCAGTACCGAAAAGCCAGTCAACCGCACCGTCTCGACTCACTTGAATGGCGTCGCATCTTGGGCTAGGCCATGCATGGCCCCTGCTTTGCCAGCCATACTCTCGACCAACATTCCGATTGTCATTCGACTCGGGAACGCATGAGGGTTGATAATGACGTCGGGCTGCATTCCACTTTCACTGAAGGGCATGTCAACTGCCGGCCATTTCTGCGAACAAACACCTTTTTGCCCATGCCGGGAAGAGAATTTATCACCAATAACCGGAGATCGAGTTATTCGGAGGGATATTTGAACCTTCTGTAGCTCTCCTTCTCCCGACTCGTCGCCTATAATCCCCGTGTGGAGCGATGTTAATAATCTTGTTAATAAAGGCGACAGGTTGAACAGAACGCACCAATCAACCGAACCTGGTCGACATATGCCATTTCATCACCTTTGTACTTGACGAACTTTGTCTTGTCAGTGACATCGTCCACGTAGGCTGCCAGTGGATCGCCTGGGTTCAGTCTGGCCCCAATGAACGGCAGGCCATCCTTGTCCAAGATCTCAACACAGGAGTGTGCCTTGTCCCCGTACCGCCTGATATCCCGCCCAAGACCGAAATGTAAGGTAGGTTCGCTCTGTTTCCTCGAAGACCCCTTGACGTCTTGAAGGTCAACCGTTTGTGATTTATATACGGTGCCGTATGCGAACCCTCGTTCGTGTGCAGATTTGTTGAGAATCATGGCGTCTTCCATGTCATAACCCGTATATGAGATGACCGCGACGATGGCGTTCGTACCGTTCGGGAAAGAATCCATGGCGTATGTATTGTGCAGAGCCGGGCGGACAACGGGACTTTGGCCGCTTTGGAGGCGATATAGCTTGTTGTCGGTACGGTGAGCTAGTGCTGTCGAGGGAGTACCCATCGTTTGTTTACCCATCTTTCATATCAAATGTTAAGAATCGCAATTTGTTTGACTGATACGACGGAGGTGTACGTACCTGACATTGATAGATGTTACGGGGACTCTGAAAGGTATCGCCGTAAATAACGCGAAAGGTGAACGAAACACGGAGAACTCACCTGATTGAAATCAGAGAACGGAGTCAAGTTTGCCAATATCGACAAGAAATTCGTAGGGTTGTGTTCGACGTGCGTCGAGACCCCAAGCTCTATTTCCTCCGGAGTGCAAGCAATATCCATATACACCTGTTCGAACGGTCCGACCGAATCGTCCTGGCCATTCGGAAGATATTTGACTGGTCTCATCATCCTCGAGCGCGACGCGAATAGGAATAAACCAGGGTATTGGCCTCCGTCAGACTCTGGAACCAATCCAATCTCGAGATCCAGAGGGATCTGGTGCTGACCTTCTGTCTTCCATATCCTAAGATTGGTAGCTAACTGCTTGGCTATGGAGGGATGGGCCCAACCAATGACACGCCCGTCTAGCTGGACACAGATGTTTCTCCGTCCATCAACGGAAGGGGTGAATGCCTGGGTCATGCCATGAGACGCGAGGAGAGCAGGGATATGAGCCACCGTCAGAGGAGCGGTGATGATACGGCACGTTCTAGCAAGGTGGTTGAGTAGGCCACACGGGGAACCATCGGGTGTGTGGACGGGACATAGGAAGCCCCACGCTTCAGGCAAGAGCTTACGGACCGTCGTCGTTTTCAGTTCGGCGAAGAATGCACCTCGATGTATACATCTGAAGTGACTGATATACCGTTGCCAGTTGAGTTTTTCCGCGACTATAGTGAATCCCGAAGCTTGCTGTAGGTCAAGTCCAGTGGGTGAAACGAGGTTGCCTGTAGCAAGGAAGTTCGAAAGCTTAGCTCCGATGTCGAAATTGACTCTCGTGAGCACTTTCTGGAAATAGCGTTCTGATAGATCGTCAGTCAGGAGAATGAAACCAGGGAGGGATCAACTAACTATCGTTGAAGTCAACTACCGTCCCGTTGCGAACGTCAAGGTTTATTTGGGTCCGTATCTGATTCAAAATTTCCTCCAGTCTCTCTTTGATGATCATCCCATACAAGGTTCCAGAAAGGAGGACTTCTTGATGTTGCGGGGAATCGGGGTTGTCGGCGCAACAAGCACCAGATACAAGGGCGTACAGTTTCCGAACCATGAACCTGGGAGTTGAGTTGCGTTAGATACCACCCAAGACAGAGGCACGGTGACGGTGACGCACAGAAGCATTCGGTATTTGTCTCGCGGGTTTTCAAGGTGCACAAGGATCAATTTCTGGACAAGGAAGACTCCAACTGCCTCATTCGTCCAATCCTCCGGCACTCCAAGAACCACCCTAAACTTGTCTCCAAGGTATTCCAAACACTGTTCTCCAGTCCGCATGGTAAACGTGCCGAAACTTCGCAAGAGCAACTCGACACGCCCCGTCATGAAAGTGTTGTCGTAGTCCTCCATCATGATGCCCTCAAAGATCTCTTTGTCCGAAGCTCCGACCATTGCTTTAAGGACTAGCATGACCGGGATAACATACTCTTGCTTCCTCCAGCTGAACCGCAACATCGCACTTCCGTTGGACAAGTAATGTAGAGTGTTTGTGCAACTCGTTTGATCGGGACGAACGCAACGGATTTGAACAGCATATTGTGTGTATGAAGGACCTCGGTTGACAAAGGATGGACGTATGAGCGATATGACATGGTTTCGCCGAGGCAATATGAGATATCGGATGAGACGTTCGTTCCCATTGATGATAAAGTAGCCTCCAAATTCTTCAGGTTCTTCGTGACGCCGCACCAGCTCTGAAGATGACATGCCCCGAAGGTTGCATCGGACCGACTGCAGTGTATAAGTAACCTTCCAGCGGTCATGGGAGATTCGGGACACTCACCCTAACCATGATGGGTATTGGACCACATTCCTTATGTATCTCGTGCTTTTGGCCGTGCATGTCCGAGTAACAAAGCTTTATCGACATTCGACCACGATACGACGCCTGCCTTTCGCGAGACTAGAGCAACCTGTCAACAAATACCGTCCTAATTCACAGTGATCCATCGCACCTCCGAAGGGTATATCTTCCTATCTTCCTTTGCGTACTTATTCCGGTCGGGCAGCATTGGACGCGCTACTGTGACCTGTTCAATCCACACTAGATATAAACAAAGATCGTCACAAATACATCTCATTGAGGACCTCAAAGACGACTCGCCTGCCATTCGGTTGCCCCAACCATCCGAAGTTCCTTCTTTGCCAGATCCATCGAACACAACACGCTCACCAATATCCCTCAAAGCCAAGTTAATAAGACCTTTCCCATCGCCATCTCCTGAAGGAAGTCCCGAATCGTCAAAGAGAGCGTTGAACGATTCGATATGTGGAGCAACGAATTCGTTCAAGATTTGGTAGCTTGATCCTTTCTTCGGTGGCTGCTTGAACAACTTTTCTCGGCGAAGGGTATCAAAGGTCGGAGCTCGAGAAGACTGCCCACCGTCCGGCATTTTTTCAGACGCGTATCCCCGAGCAGAGATATTGTCGAGCTGGTGGGTCGAGCAACGAGGATCCTGAAGGAACGAAAAAAATTGGGTGGCTGTGCGGAATTTCTGCCGCCGGCGCAAATGCGGCACGGCGGAAATTGGCGCCCATGATGACGCTGACGAGTAAGTGCTTACTAGTACTACTTAGTAAGGACTCAGAAGTGCATCGAGGCTACAGGAGGCTCCCAGGCCCAGTGCAGACGGGATCTGGCAGACGTGTTCGACACTAGAAAGCGAGAAAGATACTCGGACTTTGGGTCTGTCTAGTGGATTCTTGGAGTCTACGTTGTGCTATGAATCCTCTCTATGCTCACGCGCGCAATGACGCAGCAGAATAGCGCACATCTGGATCAACAGTTGACGAAACTCTGTGAATTGGGGTTTGCCCAGTTTTGAGAGATTCGGCTCCATGAATGTCCTGCAAACTCAAGTACCTACAGCTTACAGGGAGAAGGGCCCAATGCCATTGAAGTCAGCGACGGACGGCCGCTGTTCTATTAGCTAAATATACAATACCAACAGGATTGGTCTGACTCTACTGTCCATGTAAATATGTCGTATATAGCCTACAAGATTCCGCGCGTGTGGTGTAGAGTGAAGATCATTGAATCGATCAAGAAAATGAGGGTGAAAATGTCGCTAAGCGGTGGTGGTAGGCGTATGAATAGTGAATGTATGTTGCGTAAACTCTCCTGGGGACATTTACTGGATGTTCCAAGCAGCCCTCCTGTCCTTTGCAGTAATCTCCTGGATTCGTTGTTCATCTTCCTTCTTCTCCTTCTCCTGCTGCTCGAGCTGTGAAAAGTGAACGTCAACACATAGCCCGGAAAATGATGTTTAAGATCCACATACCACATCCCGCCATGAGTGGTCCTCGTACTTCTTCGCAGCTGTGTCCGCTCGCTGACCGTGTTTGAGTGCACCGGCAGCGATAAGAATACCGATCGTCAGCCCTTGAGCCCACATACGAGCCTGGACAACCTTCTGAGGTCCAGTCTGGTACCTAGTATTGGAGATGAGTGTCAAAATCGATGAGTGGCGCAAGAGGGTCGACCTACTTGTCTCGCGAGATGATAGCACCAGCGGCAGCCAAACTGAGGGCCCAAGAAGCCATAATGATACTGTATTCATGCCTGCTAGCCCAGTCGCTAATCTTGTCCGTGGTCGATAATGCCTCCCAACGTGCTTCTTCCTTTGCCTCCTTGTCGGTCAAGAGCTGGGCACCAGCATCTGTCCTGTAGGAGGATGAGTACTGAAAGATGGGTACGTCGACTGGATGCCACATACCATTGCGCCTGGTCGAATTCCAAACCTCTTCGCTCAGCCTGAATTGTTAAACAGGGCGCGACCAAAACAATTCCTCCGAGAACTTTCAACGATCTGGGGAGTTGACGGAATGAAGCCCATCGTTTGCCGAAGTAATGACTAGCGCCATAGGCAACAGCAGCACTGGCGATTGTGCCTTCAGCTGCACCTCGAATAGTTGCGTTTCTGTGGCCGGCGAGCTCTTCTTCGGTGACGTGCAGCTAGAAGATCACGAACCCGAGTTTATTGAATTGGCAGAACCTTTTTTCCATGTAAATACTCACCTTCATGGTAAATTACTTTTGAGAGGTTGTTGTTGTTAGTGGTAGTGGTTGTTGTGCAATGAGCAACGAATGAGATCAATGGGGACTAGCTGGAGAGGCGGAGAGTTTTTATAAGCAGTGGTTCAAGGAAAGACCGACGGGAGTGATGAAATCACCGGAATTACGCGCACACTACTTCACAGGGCATGTCCATCTGGCACGGCCGACCAATCCGTGCCAGTCCGTTCCATGGCTTTTCATCCTTGTTCCTGCCTTCTTTGTTGGTCCCCCCGGCTTCACCCGCGAGTATTTCCGAATTATCACAGCCATCTCCGGGCATCTAACCTATACAAAGAAGGTACCCTTGATGTTTGAAGCGGCAAGAATGTGAGTTTGCCACGGACAGACCGACCTCGAGAGGTCTAGATTTGATCAGTTCATTCGCATTCATACATCGCTTTGACGTTGATCATGCATTTCATTCAAAAACTACATAAGCTAGCTAGGGATACTCGGTATACTCGGAAATCACAACTATTGCATGGACTATATAAGGGAGCGTAACACAAAACATAAGAAGGATGTTATAAATTCCGCGGAAAGGTCGGGCGTCGGAAAGAGGCCTTCACGTCGAGAGAGCACTGAGGAACAAAACGGGTAGCCGACGGTAGTGAACTAAAAGTGGTCAACCGTGAACGTCCAGGTTCCCTCGTTGATGTCGAAGCCCTCGAAATGAGTATCTTTCATCCCCCTCAGCCTCTTCAAATGTTTGATCGCAATCGGATTGTTCTCGTCCTTGATTGGCTCCCTGTGGGCCTTCCCGGTTGCCCAACACCGTTGCAGAACAATCCTTGCCTTGACATTCAATCCCGACCCGGGAGGCGGCTTGTCCACCTCTTCACTATCGGGATACACGCTGCATTCCTTCTCTTCAAACCGTAGCACCTCGCCCAATAGGGCCCCGAGTTTCGGTAAGCCCGTAAGATCGACAGGTTCGAGGAAGTGAATCTCTCCATAGCCCACTCGCCCGACAACGAGATCCTTGAAGCACGTTAACTGATCGTAGCCCGCGTTCTTCAGCGTCGCCAAGTCCGGTTTCACATAATAGTCGCCCTCCTGCAAATCGCCCGAGTCATCTCCGTCTGCGCCAGCAATTTGCGACGCAGTGAACCTATTCGGAGTACGCGGCGGACGGGGAGGCGTGGGGGATTTTGCTGGAGGCGCTGCGGTGGTAGGCGTTGCCATAAGGGCTGCTTCCTTCTCCCTTGCGCTGATCCCCAAGGCTGGACTGAATATGATCTTGCCAGGAGAGTCACTAGACTTGATGAATAGATCGGTAGGCTCAACCTTCTTATCCAATATCAGCTTTTTGACGCTCTTGCGCTGACCGCTACCCAGCGAAGGACTGGCTGGCGGGCCGCTAAATATGGAGGGAGATTGCGATCGACTCAACGTGAGCGCATTTGAGTTGCTAGAAAAGTTGAAAATGCCGCTCTTGGCAGGGGAAGATCCGAAACCTCTCAACTTCGAGTTGGTGGGCGTGTAGCTGAGATGAGGCACAGGAGAGCGGGTAGGCATGTCAACAAAGAAACTGGGCTTTTTCTTTGTTGATTGTTCGAGGTCGACGACCCTAGGCCCTGGAGGAAGCATGGAAAATATAGGGAGATTGGTTCCGATAGGCTGGTTGATCGAGGCGGTCAAAGTTCCCTGTGCACCGGGAGCAGCAGCCGAAGCATTCAGGGAGTTTGTCGAAGTCCCAAAGGACGACCCAAACATACCCATATTGCCGCCAGTAGAAGTAGACTGACCCATAACTGGCGGTTTGGGACCGAAGAGGCTGCCCCCTCCCAGCGTGGATTGTTGGGGCTGGACAGTAGACTGATTGAGCGAATTGCCGAATAGACCACCTCCTTGATTGTTGGCCGGCTGCTGAGCACCAAAGGACGAACCGAAAAGGCCAGTTCCCGTAGTCGCAGGCTTGTTGGCAGTCCCGAACATACCCCCGCCCCCGAATGTCGAAGTTGCGGGTTGTGGGTTCTGCTGCTGCTGCTGATTTTGGTTGTTTATGCCGAACCCACCTCCGCCACCAAACAAGCCTCCGGCCCCAGCAGTATTTGTGTTCTGGGTGCTACCAAATACTAACAAGAAGATGAGCATCAATGAGAAGTTACTTGTGGAGGTGGGGGACATACGGGAAGCCCCAGGGGCCTGGCCCTGTGGTTGCTGAGGAGCATTCGTACTTCCAAACAGCCCACCACTACCTCCAGTGTTACCGAAGAGAGAGGCTGTCTGGTTTTGTTGCGGTTGCTGTTGTGGCTGACTATTCTGGCCGAAGAGACCTCCTCCGCCGAAGCTAGACGCGGCGGTTTGGGTGGTGGTAGACTGTCCGAAGATCGAGGGCTTGTTGGCATTTTGGTTACCTATTCGAATATGCAATTAGTCGATCGGGTGCAAATCAAGCGTCAGTCACTACGCACTCCCAAAGGTGCCGAATGCACTTGTCCCGGTCGAAGGATTTTGCTGCTGCTGCCCAAATATGCTCGTCGGTTGGGCTTGTGGCTGCTGTTGCTGTTGCTGATTATTCTGGCCGAAAGCACCTGTTCCACCTCCAAAGGTAGATCCTGCATTGGAACCTTCAAATAAAACGATTCAATCGGATGGTTAGAATCGCAGAGGACGTCGAGACGCACCGAATGCACCGGTCCCTGTCGCACCTGTACCCCCAAACACCGAGTTGGTCTGAGGTTGCGGCTGTTGCGGCTGCTGTCCGAACGTACCAAAACCCGTCTGTTGCTGTTGCTGTTGCGGCTGCTGTGTTTGACCGAAAGCGCCAGTACCGGTGTTCGTACCCCCACCGAACATGGATCCAGACGTGCCAGTGGTGACTGTGTTCGGCTGCCCGAAGGTACCAAATCCTGTAGTAGCGGCGGGTCGAGCGCCAAAGAGGGAGTTCGTTTGCGTGTTCTGCGGCTGATTGTTGTTTTGACCGAAAATACTGGTTCCCGAGCTCGGTTGGGCACCGCCGAAGGCTGTTTGTCCAAAGGATGTCGTACCAGCAGCCTTGCGGTTCTGCTGATAATCCTGAACGCGAAGTTCCTGCAAGGAAACGATGAACGAAGAGTAAGAACCGCGGGCTGATAAACTCACCTCGAAGGAGGTTCCAAGATAGGCAGGCATGCATGAGATAGACTGATAATTTAGAGTTCCGTTGGCATCTTTCTCAGTTGTTTGCGAGTACGGAGGATTGGAAGAGCCGGTTGTGACGGGTTGGGAAGTAGTTGCTGTATCATGAGAAATCAGCATCAGCTCGAAGCCTAAGGAGGTAGAAAGGGGAGTATTCACGACTTGAAGTGGTCCCAAATGCGGATGGGGCCTTGTTCTGCCCAAACATACTATTCCCTGTATTCCCAAACGCAGAAGTCGTGGTGGGCGGCTGGCCAAACGCAGATGTCGTCGTGTTGGGTTGCCCAAAGGCACTTGTCGTGCCTCCGCTCCCGAATGTACTCGTGGCTGTAGTGGCTCCCCCACCGCCAAACGCACCAAAGCCTGTGGTAGGCCTCGCACCACCAAACATAGGGTTCACGGCATTGTTCTGGTTCGTAGTGCTCCCAAACGCGCCTAGAATTTCTTTCAAAACGTTGTTCAATATAGACAAAGACAAAGGACACGTACTACCAAACCCTCCTGTTCCTCCTCCTGCGGCCGTGTTCGTTCCTGTTCCGCCCCCCGAGCTTCCAAACATTGGATTCGCAGGTTGAGATGGTTGACCGAATGCGCTCGTTCCAGTGTTCGAACCGAAACCTACAACACGCGGAAGCCACACAAGAGTTCTAGTACAAGCCGCACGCGAAAAAAAGTAACATTAACACACCTGTCGTACCAAAGGCGCTCGGTTGACCAAACGCACTGGGCTGCTGTGGTTGCTGTTGGTTGTTGTTATTTTGGCCCCATGATGAAGTTATAGCGTTGTTGCCAAACATTACGGGACGTGAAGGTGAGGATGTCCAACAGAAAAGAGCTAGCAGGAGTTTATCGAGGAATCGCCAGACTTTAAGGGATGGGAACAACCTTCCTAACGGGACCGAGCAGCCTTTCTGCACAACGCTGACTCAACCGTGGGTAAACAGCCATTGCACAGCCACATACAGCCACCTTGTCCTGCCCTCCGAACGAGGCGCATCATCTCCTGAGTCTTATCGTTTTCCAGAGACACTGTCAATGTACAACATGGTGCCCAACCCCAAAAGCTCACTATTCGTAAACTCTAGTCGGGAATGATCGAGAAAAATGGGCACGGGGATGGTCATGCCCATCTCTGGACCGGGGCTCATGACGCTTTTCGGTTCGATCCGCACAATTCTTCCCAGAGAGCACGACCAACAAACTGGTTTGGTTCCGCTGTGCAGTATCTATACGCGAACTCGAGCTCGAATCCTTGCTCTACAGCCAATTCTGTGGCATTGAGTGTCGGTGAGTATCACTATCGACCTGCTTATACTCAGCGGGCAACGCTGACGGTTGTCTAGATTCCTCTAGGCTGCCATCAGATTCAGTGGCAGCGGAAGTCATTGTCACTTCAAGCCAGCTGACCAGGACATGGAGTAGCGATCGATTCTGCAATTTCCATTAGCCCTATTCCGTGAACCAACGTGAGCCTTCTAGGTATTATAAAAAGGGACCCGAACCAAGTCCTCACCTCGACCATGGCTTCACCAATCAACAGCAAAGGCGACATCGAACAGGGCGTTCATATCGAGAATGCCAATCCCCAAGTCCCTGATGGCCCCATAATGCTCAGCCGTGAGCAATACGCGCGGCTCTTCCTCGAACCAGGAGGAAGAGCTCCGACGGTGCAGAAGTTTGCCAATCCAACTCCCTTCTGTGTAATTTGTTTCTTGTTGTCCCTCGCACCCACCTCCTGCATCCTACTGGCCTGGGGAGAAGCAGACACGTCCTCTCTCGTCAGCATTGTCGGTCCCTTCTATTTCATCGGTGGATTGGGAATGATCATAGGCGGTGCTATGGAATGGGTACTTCAACCATCTCATGTGCTAGTCGTATTCCGAGCTTATCGTCGTCGTCTTTTAGATCCTTGGGAACACCTTTCCCTTCGTCGTTTTCTCAACTTTCGGTGGTTTCTGGTATGTGCGGTTCTGTCCTTCCTGGCCGTTGAGTTTTCACGCAAGTCTTTCAGGTTGGCTTTGGGTGTTACCCAAGATCCTATGCATGCCGTCTCGAGCGCTTTCACTGCGACCGGAGGTTTGGCGTCCCCCGCGCTCAACAGCGGGCTGATGTTCTACTTTGCCTTCTGGGGTGCCATTTGCTTCATCTACTTCATCGCCAGTTTGAGGACCCATTGCGTCTTTGCCGTGCGTTTGACGCTTGATGTTCATGACAAGACGCCATTGTGCTGATTCGAGCCTTCTAGTTCATCCTTGGCACCCTCGTCTTTGGCTTCGCGTGTCTGTCAGCTGGGTACGGTAGGCTAGCTAAAGGAGATGCCGATGCTGCGCTTGACCTGAGTAAGTAACCCCCTCTTCCTATTACCTGTCCCTGATCTCACTCGATGGCTTTCGCATTTCTGAAATCCAGTCAAGGCAGCTGGGGGATTCACTTTTGCCACGAGCTTGGCGGGATTTTACCTCGCATTTGCCTTGATCTTCGGTTGCGTCGGAATGCCTATCGAGTTGCCTCTCGGCGACTTGTCCGGCAGGTTGTTCAAGAACAAGAAGACCAATTGAAAAAGAGTTCAAGTTATCCGTTGCTTTCCTTTTCTATCACCCTTCCAAGTGTTAGTTCTCTACTTAAGTGTACATTACCCGTAACAGCCATCTTTCACAACATCGAACAAACTTTTGTCTCACTGAAGGGAGCCTTGGCAACAATTCGGACGTCCCCACCCGTCCACACTTCATGTACTGGAAACAGGCGAAAAGGCCCGATAATCGCCTTGAACTCCTAGCTGCAGTCCACGGTCCACGGGTGCCTGCACCCCTCGAGACGTCCCAGCGCTATCGTAAGATTGTCAAAGGGAAGTACCGAAGCAAGGCACGCACTCATAGGTTAGGGGGATTTTCGAGCCTTGACCAGACTCGAGTTGCCAGGATCGACGTCCTGAGGTTTCCCACTCGACGCTTTGGGTCGGAACCGGCGGGTGCGGGTCCGAGGTCGTCAGGCGACGATGATATCGTAGGCAGAACCCCTGGAGCTACTCGCCAGAGTTGAAACTTTGCCCTCTGCTGGGCGACGACATTCGTACGGAGGTATCGTACTACGCCAGGTCCCTATGCACAGGGGATGAAACGGAGTACAAGTCCGTCATTTCAATGGAAACCAGGCTGGGTTGAATAGGAGGTACGATTATCGATACCACTGGTTCGTAATGATTCCGTATCACTTATGGACTCCGAGCGTACTAGAGATACGCAGTATCGGATCCAGAGGCGCAAAAAAAGACCTGCGCATTGACCCAATCCGGCGAAACTGGTAGATCAGTACTAGCAATTCCACGGCCGACCCCATCAATGTGGATAAGTGTGAGGTTGCCAATTGAGGTAGCGTGTTCACAATTATCCGAGTCGTCATGTCTGCATGGGTAGATAATCACCTGTAATGCAGCCGGAGGTTACCTGGATGCACACCGGAGGTGGGGTAGGTGGCAGTTAGAGGCTAGAACATTGAGCTCCGCCGTGAACGGTGAATAGCACGATATGGATTGTCAGGACTCCCAAACTCCCAACCCACACAAAGTCAAAATTATTTAGATCTTTGCTGCCGACTCCAGCGTCTTGATGATCACTGTTCGCGGGATGATGTAACACTACACCCGATTGAGAAGAGAATTAGGATATTTTTCAGACTTGAGCAGTGCATGGAATTCATATGGAATGTCAGCCGGACACAGTGGTTGAGAAAGTTGATGTCGGAAAAATGGTCGGATGAAGTATAAATGCGAAAACGTATTCCGTCTGAGAGAGAGAAGCGTCGGAATGCGAGCGAAGCCTTGTAGAACGTGAATTCTTGTGAGCTCATAGGTAAAACAGTGGGATGGTTTGTGAATGTGCTCGACCTCAGATGGTAAAGTGAGCCTCATGCGTCCCCACGTGGGACGCTCAGGGTCGATCATGGAATTGGGCGTGAGAAAAATAACTAGATAGAGAAATTCGCAACACTGAATGTTTTGATTCACTGGCGCTGCAACCCCCAGATACACCGTCATCCCGACCATAGTGGGCTCGACCACCCTATTCCTCTTTCCTCGTTGTGCTCTCATCTTCTCCGAGCAATCTCTCCTTGTACGTATACTCCTTTCCGTTTCTGGATCTCTGAATTCCTTGACACCTACTTACATGACGTTCCCCAGGATCCATCTCATTCCTTACAACTTGCCCCGGTCAACCTCAACGCACTGTTGAGTTTTGCCCACGTCTCTCGACACCCTCGCGATACTCCCTTCATATGACAGCGACCGCTCAGAATGTTTCCCCGTTTTCCCGCTTCTCTCGTGCTTTCGGTTGGAGCAACAAGTCTAACGGTTCACCCTCTCGTCCAAAACCACAAAAACCATCTGTAAATGTCAGGGAGAACGAAGAGCAATGGTACATTCCCTACACTGGTACCTATGAGCCCCCGAAGCCGGTCGTCCGACGCGCGAGGGAAAGGGATAGCTGGGGAGACCCCATAGACGGAGAGGAAGATGACCCTGAGGACCATTTTCTCGCAGATCCTGAGCTGCATAATAGATATGGGGTACGACCATCGAGCTCGAGCGAATGGAAATCGGGCTCGGGTATCGGAGGTGGACAGGGGAGGACAAGGACACACTCTGGAGGTTCGGTTTTTTCAGGACGCACTGTATCGTCTGGCACAGTGGATCCCGGCAGAGGAAGCATGACCGTCCCTCGGCGCTCTACTGTCGGCTCAGCTCAGCGTCCCCCAATTCCGTCTATGTCAGCACCTCATGGAGGAGGGATTGGAGATTCGCCTGTGCTTCCGACTCGAAGTACCAATAGCACGTCGACTCGGAAAAGTCTTGGTAGCCTGTTCACCTTCAATCCTCCCAACAAGAAGAAAGGTTCTAATTCATCACTAAAATATTCACCGGACCCGAATCGCCAAGTAGGAATGTCGACCGCTAATTCAACTAAACCCGCCGAACGGCCAAATTCGAGAAGCCCTCTCCCCGACGCAGATAAACGGCTCGTGAGCAATGCTCGCTTACCTTCGGACCCCAACCTCGCTGCTGATGCACTCCGCGGTTCGGCTGCCACCAACGATGAGGACTACTACGACTCGTATTATTCCACCCTACTAAATATGTCCACTAATAATCAGCCGCATCAGGCGCCTCAGACAGGCACATCTGATCCTTCCGACTTCAACACTCGGCAACCATCACATACACCAGAACCTACATCCGATGCCTCTGCATCGCATCCTTACGCTTACACCTTTCCTCCTTCCCCGACCCCCCTCGACCCTCCTCAATCCGCACCCCCCATGCAGAGACTCCATTTTTCGCCCACTCGTAAGCCCCGTGAGCAGGGCGCGGCCAGTACAACTGTGTCTCCTATCCCGCGTTACCTCCCTCAAGGTTCTCTAAAAAACTCTGCTTCCACTCCTAATCTACGAGGAAACAACCAAACACCAGCCAACCAGCCCCGAAGAAACTTCAGAGACCGTTTACTATCTGCTGAGACATGGTGCGACGCACTTTTATTCCCTCGACCTCGCCTCAAGGTCAAGCGAGATGGTACCTCAGGAGAGAGCACTCCTTCTGGTCGCATCGTTAGCCCTCCGAGCAGTCCTGTTATCGACTACTTCGGCAACCGACTGGCTGCTGAGGGCGGTATTGCTTCCAGAGTTCTCGCTCACTCACGGTCGTTGGTCGATCTCTCGTCCTCCCGTGCTGCTGGTCCATCAATGCTGAGGGAAGAGGAACCGCCTCTTCCATTACCCCCTCCGCGATCTCAGAGAGCCCAGGGAAAGAAGCCGGAGGATCTCCCGCGTCTGGAATCCGCGCCTGAGAGGCCTCCCAGACCGAAAAGTTGGGCTTTGGACGACTTGGTTTTGCCTAGTCCTGTTCCGTCACTTGCCCGGTGCGTCATTTTCGACATCCATAACATTCATGCTTATCCTGAACTATTTTCCTTGACAGCGTGCTTGAAGAAGGTCAAATACTGGAACACCAACGGAAAAAATGGCAGACTCAAGCGATCAACTCCTTCCAGAATGAAAGAGCACGTTCACTTTCGCGTGCACGTTCCAAGTCCCAGCGGAACAAAAAGCGGAACGACAAGGCCAACAACTTTGAATACTTGGCAGCAAGAGGTTTGCTCGGAAATCAGGAGCCTATACCCGTACACCCATCCGCACCCCGCGCCCACCTCGCTGGGCGCCCTCGAACGACGAGCGAGACTGATTCAAGAGGGACAACCGTGCCAACATGGTCATCATCTCATGCACATTCCAACTCGTTAAGCAAGACCCTCACGAAGTCGTCCAGATCGCATTCAAGAAATCATTCGAGGAGTGATTCCATCGGTAAATCAGCGATTAGAATGGCGAAATCGACCGCCAAGTCGACAGCAGCTCTATGTGGTGGTGGTATTGTCATCACCCCTATGGAGGAAAAGAACAGGGAGCTGGCCGCTTTGAATCAATCCGGTGGTTTGGAGGTTGCGATACGAGCACCTGGCACCAGGGTGATCAGACTTCAGGACCCTGCCCAGATGCAGACGCCTGTGACCCCATTATCTCCTTTGGATGCTGCCCGTCTGTCACCTTCACCTTCCGCCCTCTCTGATTCTAGGGTCGGAATTGCCATATCTACTCCACCTTTGACAGATGAGACCGTTGACAGGGAATCCCTCCGACTTCCTTCCCATCCGTACGCGCAAGGAGGTTTCGCAGTATCTGTACCTCACCAGGCTAATCGAGGCACAACCCAAACATCTCCCGTCTCTCCAACCCATACATCCCCATCCATGCACCCGTACGCGCTAGTGTCTGCGACCCCATCAATCGATTCCTACACCAACGAAGGAAGAATCGTAAAGGAGGTCCGCACTGACAGCTTGGTGCCACCTCCGGAAAAAATGTGGGCTCAGTGGGGTGGCAACCCTGTTCGGGAAATTTTGCCTTCTGATATACAGTATTCGCCTTTCGTTTCCGTCCAACATTACCGCGACGAAAAGAATGGTGAGAGGAACGAGGGATACTCTCGAGCCATGCGTAATTCGAGTCCCATATACGATACAGCTGGGATCGGAGAGGCACTTGCATGGGCTGCACGTAGGCAGAGCCGGGATAGTGGACTTGGAGCGAGCGAGGAGCAAGCCTCGTCAAATTTCGTTATGAACGAAGTAATACCCGAGAAGGAGGAAGCTGAGGGTGACAGGTTTGTCCCTATCGCTGTCAACGAAAGGCCCACTGTACAGCGCTACGACTCTGCGCGCCGAATACCGGTTCAGTACGATGCTTCGCGTCCTGCTCACCTTCACCATGTTCAGAAGGCCAGTATCACCTCTTCATTAGTACCATCGCCCGTCAACATCGATCAGCTACCTCAGCCAGAACTTCCACATTCAACCTTGCCTGTTCCAACCAGACATGATTCGGCTCGTTCGTCCCCTAGTGCAAGCACTGCCAACTCTTCACCTCCACTTTCGCCCCCAATACTCGGGAATCCTGATGACCTGGAACATTATCGTGATTTGTTCTACCGCCCGCGTGGTTCGTCTGTCGACGGTACTGCCCAGCCGTTGAACACACGTAGTCCAATCCATCAACCTCCCAATATTCCCTGGGACGTGAGGAGCCAAGGAACTGGTCGAACCGGTCTCACGAGTCTCGCGCGTAAATTCAGCGAAGACCATGATGAACATCATGATGAACAGTTACGCCGTTCCATCAGTTTGAGCTCCCGGTCGAGTCTATCAGTGTTGCGACAAAGTGCATATGCCACAGGTCGTTCACCCCCGACCGACACTTCGCTAAGGTTTGTGTTCTCTGAAATACCGGAGACGGCGTCGGTGGAGGCTGTTACGAGAGTGAAACCTGTTGGGGGCGAGGATGATACACACGGCGCTTTCTATCCCAGCGGTCAGATTCCCGAGGACATCGAAACGTCGACGAGGGCGTCATCTCCAACGTCACCCATTGATGACGAGACTCTGAGTGAGTATTCCCACTGTCTCGTATCTAGACGAACACGCATTGACATTTCTTGTAGATATCTACCGCTTGGGAAATGTTGAACCCTCTGCGACCCCCATGGCTGAGTCCACCGACCCTCGGCTATCATTCGTTGGTCAGATGTCATATGCTCATGAGGACATGCGCAATGAAGAGGACGACGTGTTGGGTGCATCACCCTCCTTCGTTCGACACCCGACTGCCCATTCCAGTTTACAGCCACCATCCGCCGATCCTACGAGAAGCAGTTACATGACAAGTGCCTCAGAAGGTTCTCGAATGTCTGTATCAGATTTTCCGGCACCACCACCGCAACAGCTGACACCAGCTCATATGTCTCTTTTGAGCCATTATTTTGATGAGACCCTGACTCCTAGCGAGCTGGCTCAGGTGCAAGCTGAAGGCGTACACTCTAAACCTGGCACCCGATCTCGCGCTGGCTCAGTCTCGGCGCTTGCTACGCTGGGGCGTAACGGAGGGCATAATACTCCTGCGGATGGTCAGACTGTAGCAGGTGACCATCAGGAAAGGGCTCAGCAATCACTGGACGACAACAATCAGGTCATTGATGAACTGCTTGCGAGACTATCGCCAACGACATAAGATTGACGTTTGTCATCTTTTCCTTGCTCTTTTGGGAGAGTGTTCTTTGTTGGGCGGAGGTTACTCACGAATGTATCTGTAGTATCATTATTTTTC
Source organism: Marasmius tenuissimus (assembly GCA_029532415.1). NCBI lineage: Eukaryota > Fungi > Basidiomycota > Agaricomycetes > Agaricales > Marasmiaceae > Marasmius > Marasmius tenuissimus. The sequence continues at coordinate 4,225,264 of JAQOTA010000050.1, read as the reverse complement.
ATTTGTATTCTTTTTGTTCATCCATTCTTCTTCCAATCATCACAGTTAGCGACCATTCCCCTTGCATTATGGTTCTTCATTACATTATGTACATTACCGTTCCTTAACTTCCTAGACGCATCGCACTAATCTTGCACTCCTTCATACAGACTGTTTCGTGCATGTCAAATGAATGACAGTATTCATGCCCCACTTGGAGGAATGGAATACTTGATACTACTGTACAGAGCATATTATAATCTAAAGCGATAACTATGGATCAAAGGCAACCTTTAGAGGGATGAGTCGGAGCTGCACTTCGACTCCCGAGCTCTCGAGTCCTGGATAGGACCACAGAGATAACCCGAGCCGGCCCGGGCCTCCAGTCAAGACGCGCTTCAGTCGGTCACATGACACCTGCTTTCTTGTTGTGCGCTCTCGATGAATCATGGCCTTCATCTCCAATCTCCCCCGTAATTTACAACTCACACCCAAGATCAACTGGACAACCACCCAAGAGAAATCCGTGCTTAGAGATTATCCACTCACCGACCTTGCGCAGGAGACACCCGATCAATATGTCGCTCGAACCTACCTGCAGTTTCTATGGCTTCCAGAGGTACGCATGGAGACTTCTGTGGGCTAAATGATTCTGACTATTGAAATCAGTCAATCATGTCTCTAAACCGTCTTGCTCCTGCCATGAGACGCGTGAATGTCGCGTCGGGGTCATCTCAGTCCGAAGAACTCCAGGTTCATCCTTTGCATGAACTATTGGATCCCCTTCTCCACACACCCCGAACAGCAGCCAATAAATATCACCAGGAGCTTCCTCAGATTCTCTCGGATGGCGGTGGTGCCGGAGAAGTAGAAGAATCGATGATGTGGTACGCGTTGAGCTATGAAAAGGGCGATGAGGAGTTTGAAGCAATGCGGAATACAAACCCTGATATGAGTGTCTGGGAGGATGAAAAATGGCGGATCAACTGGCTGCAGCGGATGGAGAAACGAGAGTAAGTATTCTCATGTTCGTACATCTTTAAACTCATCATCTCCCAAGAATTCAGATCCAGATTCTATTACATCTCCTTCTTCTGTCACTCCCTGGCCCATCTCCTCCACCTCCACCACCTCCACCTGAACTCTCGTCGGTCAAGAGGCGAAAACAGCTGCGGAAGAAACCAGCTCCTACGCCCTCTACTGAAGACCGACTGGAGAGCTTTATGGATAAGCTCTCGACTTGGCAGCTCATGGTCGATTTGAGCACTTCACCGTCGAAAAACAAGAGACGAAATGAGGATGATCTTGACTGGATGCAGTCTTTCTGTCAGAACGTGATTGAACCACAGTGAGTATACATCGCTACAGTGTTTTGCTCCAAACACTGAACACTCCCCGAGATTCAAATCTATACTCCCCGAACAATGTTCCTTAGCCCGTTCCAAGTTATTTCCTCAGTCGCCTTTCACAGATGAGGAGGACGAGTCAGAGACACAGGTGACACCTCCCGTCGGTGCTGGTTCCGCCGAGACACGTCCCACTAAACGAGCACGAACGATATCGAACCTCGCTCCACCTAAATCTGCATCTACCTCACGATTCCCATCTCCTGCGTTATCCACGACATCTTCTCACGTGGACTCCAAGCAGAGACAATCTTCGAAACAGCCCGAACCTCGCAAACTCGAACGGTCACGTTCTCTTTCACTCTCCCTGGCGGAAGAGGAACGTGAACGAAGACGTGCGTCTAGCATCGGGCCATCTCGAATGCTAACGAGGGAGATTAGCATGAGCCGATCGTTCAAAAATATCGCAAAGGCACAGCAGCAAGCTGGCTCTGAGTCGCAAGGAACAGCGCTCAAGTCTGGGATGGAGGTGAAACCCGCCAAGTCAACGAGTAGTAAGGATCCAGGAGTAACTTTGGTGGAGGCAACGCCGGCCAAACCCAAAGAATCGAAGGTTAGAGCGCTCTCGAGGGCAGCATCCCAGTCACAAACCCTAGTTCCGGAGAGCCCGACGAAATCCTCTACCGGTTTGATGCGAATGTTATCCAGGACGTCGACAATAGAAGGAGAGGAGGGTGAAGAGGAGGATGAGTGGCAACTCCCGGGAACCAGCTCGCCTGCCCCATTGTTCTTACCAGGTGAGGACGGATCGGACGATGAACTTCAGCTGGCCAGTCAAGGTGGATCTGTTGTGGCTACCCCGACAAAAACCGGGAAAGGATGTACCAGGGCCCTGTGTTGAGGGGGAGTATCACTCGTTATATTCGTATACTCTAGTATAGCACACAGCCGTCTTTATCATGGATAATAACGACGAGGACATTATGTATACAACATGACCGTCATAATAATGATACGTGTGATGTGCGATGAAGTATGCGAAAGAAACTACAAATGAAAGGAAGAAGTAGAAATGTAATGCTACAGAATCGTAAATGATGCATAGTCAAGTTCGGGTGAGAAGGAGAAGAGGTATGAGTTGAAGTTCAGGATCCCCGAGCTCTTGTGCTACTTGAAACAGAACGATGTCTATCTCCCAACACGCTTTTCGGGCCTCGCTTTGCCATCGCCCACAAGAACACCAAAATGATGACGGCGAACTGAAGCCAGAGCCAAACCTCCAGAATGATCTCCCCAAACCCAGCCGGCTTCTTTTCCTTAACCGGAGAAGCAGGAGTAACATACAACTCCACCGAACTGTCGGGGTCCGCAGAACCTGAAACTTCCTCCGGAGCATCTCCTGAGGCTCCATCCCCACCACCCGACCGTCCAGTGAACCTCTCCACAACAGAGTCCAGTACAGTGATGAGTTTCGCCTGTATCGGCTGAGAAGGAGATGCCTTCGAAACAGCCGTTCTGGATGAACGATTAGAAGATGTCTCCACATCCACCCTCAAACTAAGGTTCCCCGTTATCTCCTCATCATCATCATCGAGCGCCGCCGGTCGTCTCCCCCTCACACTCCCCATCGCCTGCGGGCTAAGCAAGTTATCCGTAAACCTTCCATCGACCCATCTCGCCGTTCTAGCACGGACGGTCTGCGACATCCTCCTATATCTCTCAGCCTGCTTCTGTGCCGGAGACTGTGGCTCGAACTCATCCGGATTTGGTGTAGGAGGCTCGAGCGTCAACTGAAGTCCGTCCCTTCGAACGGGAGTCTTAGGTAACTTGAAGTTTGGATTCCAACCGTCATCTGTACCCATCGCATCCTGCCTCGCTGTCTTGGAAAGGTCGACAGGGGAGGGTGAAGGTGAAGGAACGTCGTTGGCATGATTGGAAAGGGTGCTAAAATCGCATAGGCTGCTAGTACGGAGATGATCACTCGGGCCGGTGTATGTGAAGCCTGAAGTACCGCCAAGACCGAGTTCACTAGAGAGTGAATCTAGGGGAATGAATGACGTTCCGACGGGCGAGAAGGAGTCTAGAGGGTTGAGAGTCAAACCGAAACCGCTTAGTGGGGAAGGAAGCCCGTCGGCGTGAGACGTTGGCCTCGGAATGGTCACTGAAGGGCTGGGAAGGCTTTCTTCGAATAATCCAAGCACAGTCTTCCTCGATTTGTTCGTGAAGGGATGCGCGGAATCCGAGGTGAAAGTGCGGCTGTCGTCCCCGGGGAGAGTCCGAGGAAGACCCTCGAGAGTCTTTCTGAAACTTTGGAATCGAATGGTAGAGTCGCTAGGCATGGATGGGAGCTCAACGTCAACATTGACCTCTTCGTTCTCTAGCTGAGACAAAGGGTCATCGTGAACAAGTTCGAGTCCTTCTCCAGAGGCACTGGCGATGTTCTCAAGCCCCTCGTATACCCTCCCAAGGCTTTCCGTCTCCTTCTGAATGGACACCAACTGTGCAGCAGTTTCAGCCTGTTGCGATTCGAGGCGGGCATTGGTCTCCTCGAGTTCAGCCATCTTGGCCAGAACTTGAGCTATGAATTCGCGCTGTTGCCTTTCCATAGTAGTCGCCGAAGTAGGAGTATTCGGTTCGCTTTCCGAGGTGTCTTCCTCCGACTCAGGTATAGACTTGTGAAGAGAACTGGTTGAGCGATTGAAAAGCCCCTCAAGGGGACCAGCAGGTGCAAAATCCATCACAGGTCCATCTGGATCAGCCTTTCCCCCGAAGCCTAGAGAGACTGGACCACTCTTGGATCTGGACACCTTTCTCGTCTTCTGCCTCTGCCCCTTTTCAGCACTTTCCGCAGCTTTCGCGGCATTCAACGCCTCCTTTTCTCGCACTGCCTCTAACTCTTCACGTAACCCGTTAATCTCCTTCTCCAACTTTCTCAGCATCTTCCTCCCGGCGAGATCCTGGCTTGCCGATTCGCTTTCGAGTCTCTCCACTTTGAGTAAAAGCTCTTCATTTTGTTCGGAAAGTTGAGATATATCGTACGGGGTGACGGAGATTCTGCGAACATGACGAACACCTTGTTTGCTGGGTGTGGAGCGAGATGGAAACTGGAACGGGTCCTGATCTGAGTTACTGCGAGAAATGGGTGGTGTATGAATGAGTGAATCGGTGCTTGGTGACGAATGATGGCGGGAAGAGAACGACGAGAAAACGGAGCCACCTGGCGAGGGCAATGGCGACTCAGACGAGCGACGAGGTGTGCTGGGAAGCCTAGACAACAAAGCCTTGTGCTTGGTCTGTAAGGAGCTATTGTCATCGTACAACGACTTGCAAAGGGTGTTGGTTCGGTTCAGATCTAATGAGATAAATATGGACGTGTCAAACACGTTGACAGAAGCACGAAAATGCACTTACCAGATTCTCTCTGCTTAATAACTTCGTCCGCCTTGACTAAAAGCTCTGAGATCTCCTCGTGAGATTTATCCTTTAGCCAGTCCAGTATCTCGCCGTGGGCTAAAGGGACCCTATCAGAACCGCTGTCCTGAGTTTCTTGCGCTACCATCTGCAGCGCGGTCGAGATTGGCGACCCAAGAATAGTGCTGCGGCTGAGTTCAGTGCCTCTCTGATTACCGGAGAACAAGAACGACGATGCATAGGGAGGTGGAGGAGAGGAATTCGCGGTCTTCATAGATGATGACCTCCTCATCTGAGCTGGAGGACGTGGTCTCGGCACTGTAGAAGAATTTCCGAGCATTTCCAGAGATTAGAATGTCAAAATGAACGGTGGTTTAGTAGCTTGATGTTGGTGGTCGAGCTCAAGGCCTGAGGTCGAGAGTCTTGGAATCAGTGACGACCTTGGGTGACCTTGGAACCGATGGGCGTCTAATCACCCCAGACTTTTTGAATAAAACACGTGAAATCAATTTCAACATCAAGAACAAATTCCCACGCCTGCTACCTTTGTGATACCTTCGTGGCGATCTGTGGCGATCACTACAACCACATCCTCTTATGTCCATTGCGACCCAGTAAAGACCCAAAAAGAGCTCGTGAAACTACGATGCTTAGAAACACTCAAAGGTGCATTAAGCTGTTATTTATGATTGAAAGATCATGATTAACCCCAGCTTTAGTAGGACCTACGATATTATGTTGGTACATGTATCATTATACACGGTCTCTACACCCTTTCCGGTATTTCCTTACGACCTCGATCATGTTCAAGACTCCCGATAACATGAATCAGAGTCTCGAAACACAACATGTTCTGAAACTTCCTACACGACTTTTCGAACGGAATCCGTTTCGCTTTTTCTTCCTCGACCTTTCGAATTCCTCGGGAGTGTGCAAGTGCGCACAGCATGTCTCATACTCATATCATCGACCCGAACGCACAAGGACTGGAACACATGTATGTCCTTCTTTCCGATTGCAATACGGGGGTCAAGGTCTGTTGAATGACGAATGTTTATATCAACAAGTGTTTCGCTTATAAGTTACACCCCACTTCATGCTCCCTGACTTAAATTTGGCCCTCGACTGGGGTCACATTCGATACAGCTTTAGAAGACGTATATCAGTTGGCGCGAATGCATACGGACGCGTTGAAAAAATGACAGATTCGCAATGCGTTCCTGTCATAGATCACGTGCCGATTTCAACATCGCACCTCATCTTGAGTGAGAATCGCGCGAAGGCCATTGAGAAAGGATGGCGACCCTGGTACAGTCAGCTTGTATCTTATTTCTAGTCGCAACGACGACGCTTCCAGACAAGTTCATCCCCTTTGACGGTCCTTTTGACCAGCGACAAGTACCACCAGAAATCCCGAACCATGGCTTCCGTCTCTGAACCTCTTCAGCTCCCTCTCTCACCCGCTACCCTCGATGCTATCAATACTCATCTGTCAGAGCTGCAGCCAGACGAAATTCTTCGATGGGCCATTGAATATCTGCCGAATCTGTACCAAACGACGGCTTTCGGACTCACAGGACTAGTGGCCATCGACATGCTGTCAAAAATTACATCCTCCCCGCCGCCTCTCATATTCCTGGATACATTGTACCACTTCAAAGAGACCTATGAGCTTGTGGAAGAAGTGAAGAAGAAATACGATCAGCCCATACATATTTACAAGCCCGAAGGCTGTGAAACCGTGCAGGACTTCGAAGCTCGATATGGCGAGCGCTTATGGGAGGTTGATGAAGATACATACGACTTTGCCGTCAAGGTTAGCTTCCTAGCATCTGAACATTCAGATTGTTGTACGAACCTAATGCGTTCTTATCGCAGGTTGAACCAGCAAGGCGAGCCTACGAAGAGTTGGGCGTCAAGGCCGTTATCACTGGTCGACGGGCCTCTCAAGGAGGTGATCGTGCATCACTGAAACCCTTGGAGGTCGATTCAACTGGGCTTCTGAAACTGAACCCTCTCTACGCATGGCCGTTCGCGATGGTCGATTGGTACATCACAGACCACAAGGTCCCCAAGAACAAACTACTCGATCAAGGTTACCGCAGCATTGGCGACTGGCACAGCACCACGAAGGTAGCCGCAGGCCAAGACGAGAGAGCTGGTCGATGGGCAGGCAAAGAGAAAACGGAGTGTGGATTACACCGAGACTTTTTTGCGATGAAAACGGCTGCCACCCTGGTGAGTACTTCAAGTCGGGCCGTGTGGCGTTGACACTCAGCATTGTTTATTCAAAAAATATTCCCAGCGTGGCCCACTGAGCACGCAAGCAGTACAAGTCACAGCTTCTATCGCCACGTCTGCATAGATATGCCTTTTTTTCACATCTCTGGGTGAGTGGTCGTTGCTACCACGGACTGTATCTGTAGCTTGAACCGTCCGCCTTCTGCTTCTTCAGGTGGGAGACCCCGCACTTCATCAGGACATGTATTATACAGTTACAACCGATTGTATCGCTAATAGACATCCATATTCAATTCTCTGCATTCTCTCACCGAGTGTCAGAAATCTGAATCCACACACATGTGATAGAATAAGGAACCGAGATGCTTGTAGTGCTTGACCCTTCCGATCATCAGCCTATGTCTTCCTGCTCATGCAAATTGTTGGAGATATTTTCATGATTTCCAAAAGCGGACTCTCTAGCTGAGTTCTTGTTCTGTGAATGGTTAAACTCCGCTGGATGGGGCCCCCAGCGCACCTCTCCGCTTCGTGTGGGCTCTAGTTCTACTATGGCCTCCATGGTGCAGTGAGTGCCTCCTGTTCCATTCTCTTTCGGTTGGGATGACATGGCTGCTTATATTAGGGTTTCCGACGAGTCGCCACTACCTGCCTTACCGAGCTTCAAGTCTCCCGACATCGAACGCAAGGTGTTCACACATCGGAGTTATTATGGTCGACCTAATCATGTCTTCGAGGATCAACCCACAAGTTTGAGCCCGGACAATGAAAAGTAAGTTTCGAAGCATGGAGGACCCGATATGAAGAATAGATGGACTGAATGACTGTTTATAGGTTCGAGCACCTGGGCGATTCAGTTTTAAGCCTGGTCATCACCGAGATGCTGTTGGAGATGTATCCAGGTTTACGGGTAGGACCGTCGACTGTAAGTAAGCTTGATCTCACATGAATGTTAAGGTTCTAACTACTCCTGGCCGATGTTTCTCAAATAGAAAACCCGTGCGTTAATAGTCGGGAATACGACATTGGCAATCATGTACGCTTTTTAGAGTTCTGTCGCCCTGGACAATTCCTGATTCTCAGCGATTTTCAGATCCCGTCGTTATCAGCTGTCTCTACGCCTATTCCTTCACCCTGCGCAAGCAATCGCCCTTCGAGCTTCGCCTCATGTACAAGGTCGGTTTTCGTTCACTCCACCGATGAGCTCCGCATTGATCTTGTTACCACAATCGTTCTAGCTGACGTCTTCGAGGTATTCTATCCATGCCTGCCTTCCCTCGCTTACCCCATATTGACCATCCTTTCTATTATCAGGCTTTTGTGGGAGGGTTGTATACTGATCAAGGTCTCGAGGTCGTCAAGCCCTGGCTCAGAGCCCTCTTTCGTCCGTATGCCATGGCAGCGTACAATATGATACGTGCTCAACATGGACTTCCCCCAATCAGCCAAGCTTTCCCTGGGGATCCTCCCTCTTTGTCGGAATCTTCGTCTTCCCCGTCCAGCTCGCCGACGCCCTCCCCGCCGTCCTCGCCGCAGTCAGAGTCTGGAGCTGAGCTTCCTCTCAGGCATGCGGGATACTCCAATCCCGAGGTCCAGATCGGCTATCTCGCGCTTTTCAACCAGACAGTTGGAAAGAAGAACCTGTCCTTGGAATGGCGCTACGACCCGTTGAACCAGTACATCGACAGAACGTCCAACGTCGCCTCTGGTAGCAGCGGTGGTGGTGGTCGCCAGGGAGTGAACCAGAACTTCTTCTTTGATCCTGCCATCGCACGCAAGAGTGCCAATATGACGCCGGTCTGGATCGTCAAGGCTATGATCAACGGAGAGTGCTACGGAGAAGGGAAAGGCGCCACGAAGAAGGCTGCGAAGAACAATGCTGCCAAGATGGGGTTGCAGAAACTGGGTGTCGCTGTCTAGTCAGTATCAGGAACTTATATCTCCCCCTCGTCCTTTTCTTGTCCCCTTTCTTCTCTTCTGGAGCGCATGATACTAGTACTAACCATCACCTTCCGTTTGGAGTGCAGGTCGGCGGCCGTCCCGTGCAAAGCTGAATTTTCCCTTGCTCCAGGCGGCACGGTTTGGACATCGACTTATCGGCGATCGTTTCTTCAATCTTTCGAGGAGGCATCAGCATGGCTTTTTCAGACTGCAGCTGGGATCAACGTTACAAGTTGGCGCCAGCCTCAGTGTGGAAACGTTGTGGAGGATGAGGACATTGGGTTTGAGGCGTTGGAATAGGAATTTAGGTTTGAGAATATGTCGGACTCGCATCGGTATATCTACGCGATCTATCAGTCGCGCTGTGTTTTCTTGATTTTTGCTCGTCGTGCTATCGTTTTACTGTTGTCTTTGCTACTGTGTTGCTTCTTGCTGTACATCGCTATCGTCTTGCTATGCCCCAGTTGTTAGTTACTTACAAAATTCCAGAACATAGTTGCTTTGATACTTATTCGTGCCAAGTAACCTGAAGTATCACGAGCTAAACTCCACGGCCACCCAATGGAATCGAACTAATTACGGCCGTTGAGCAATGTCCCGCGAACCAGAGCGAAGCCGTACTCGTCGCACCCTTTCTCACCCGTGTTTACGGGCCTCCGGCGACCGGAGTTTAGTCTGGGGCCTCTGATAGCTTGTCCATCGCTCACCTGTTCATGGAGGTTCGACTACGTGACACTCAGCACATGCCGAGGCTAATTCCATGGGAGTCTCAAGTTGGCGAGACCTCAGATTAACCTCCAGAAATGTGAATCATTACAACGAGAAGCACATGAGTAGCTACAGCAAATGTACGTATGATATGGGGTGGGTGCAAAAGGAATAGATAGTTTCTTCCACTGGAGGCCTTGTGTTCTGCCTCTCTCGACAGGGCGTATCAATTCAATGAGGATATCCGGCCGAGAGAAATCGTGCTGACGATGGTGAGAGACTCGGCGACGTGGGAAGACCTCCATTCTAAGGGAGGGTCTAATGTTTTAAGCACTGGAGTAGAATCTCCAGGCAAAGTAGGCAGCGAGGAGGGTGATGGGGGCGAAGTACATCGCGCTGGGGTCGTGGAAATGTCATGGTAAGATGAGGAGGCAAGACAGGCGAGTGGGTAGAAGTGCGGAACGAAATGAGTAAATGTCAGATGGGTTGAGTATGGGTGCACGGAAACGAACGCACTTGGAACCGGTTTCTACAGCGGCAGCCGCGCTTGAAGAGTGAGAAGAATTGGAGGTGCTCGGCTTGCCACCAAGTTTCTGTGGGAAGTCAGCAACAATTTCCGAACGACGGATGGAAAAGTGCGCACGGCAGTGTCCTCGAAGGTTCCAACCAACATTTCAGGGAGCAGAGCACGAGCTTCGTCAGAGTGCCCGACATCCTCGAAGGCCTCAGTGGCGTCGTGTGCTAAGGAGGTTGTACTGTCAGCAGTGCTATGAGTTCCGGGTATGGGTAGAAGGACGTACCGCCAGCCTCAGCCAAGATGACCTCGTCTCCTCCTGGGTGCTGAGCGAGAAACGTCCCTAAGTATGTGGGAATAGGTATTGAAGACCATAGCAATGTACCTCGTCGATGAACTTGGTAGCATCGTAAACTGGAATTCGGTCAGACAAACGAACGGAATGTGATTGGCTGTCAGCTCTCACCTTTACCACTTATCACGACATATAGCTTGGACTTGTTGTTTGCTGCCTTGAGCTCTTCGTAGGTGACGACTTTCTCGGTGGACATGGTGACAAGGAAATGAAGAGAAAGAGCTAGAGAAACGGGAAGGGTGGGGACGAGGACGTCGGGGTGATAGACAAAAGGTCGCACTACAGCCGCGTCGTAAGATTTATATTTCGGCGGATTCCCACGCACGAACAACACCCCAGCCCCGCTGACACGACAGTCATTACTCGGGATTCGGCCCATTGCATGAAGTGGGAAAGTCGCACTCGAAGAAGAGTAAAAAATGTCCGTTCAGGATTCCGATTACTCAACTCTCTACTCATATCTACGTATTGCGTAGCTAACAATACAGAAGATCTATCGTCATGTTTGTTCAATTTAGTACTCGAATGACCATAAAACGAGCCAGTGAGGCTGGCGATTCAAGCGTGGATCAAACACACTCCATCTTCCACATCACGAGTAAAGGTAACGAAGGCATAGAAAGCCATGTTCCTAGGCATTAGCGAGTGGGTTGATTGAATGAGTCTTGAAGGGTACTGAGACGAGCAAACACGTTGAAAAAAGGATATGAGTCGATTGTTTGAAGGTAAAAGTTCAACTGAGGTCGGGTGGGTGAGAAAATTTTCTTTAGATTTTATATCCCGGAAATTCAAGCCCCGCCTCGGCAAACAGGAGTAAATAACCTATGTGGCTGTCCGAGAAAGGGTGACTCTGGACACTACACCCATGGCGGACGAATACAGTGATATCCTTGGTGCTGACACTCTGCCCATTGGACCCAAGAGAGCTGGCTCATGGTCTAGTCTCTCTTTCACTGTCAAGTCTGCATTCGTTCTCTCTTTCCTACTCGTCTCCTATGTTGTCTCCATTCGGCTGTGGGATGCATTTTGGAAATGGCGGGACAGAGAATACAAGCTGTACGTGTTGGTTCTTTTCTTGGCCCTTACACTCTCTGAACTCTACGCTCTACCACAGCTCTATGAGGAGAAAATATGGCATTCCTGACAATGATCATCGCCCTTTCAACGTCGCCTACGCCGCCGCGCAGCTTGCTCGGGAGCAAGAGGATCAACAGAAGGTGAAGAAGCGTCGCGCGGTGCAGGTCCCGGCTCAGGTTTCATCTGCCCGTGAACAACGGGACCATATGTCTGAACAAGTCAGACAACGTCCTGGTACGCAGCATTCGCGTCACTCTTGATCATGACTGTAACCTTTCCATCAGCTTCGCAATACAGCACCAACAGCACCGCATTCCCCGGATCTTTGTCCAACGATAGTTTGTACAACATACCCGGTGGCATTTCATCTCATTCCAACATGCAGAATGACAATCAGTATGTCACGCGCGTTTACTGTGGAGACAGTTTCTCTGACTGTTCTCCCAGCCATCCTTCAAATCGCGTTACTTTTGCTGATGGGTACAATACTAGTGCTTCGCCCCTGGAAGGTCACGCGGAGCTGGCCCCGATGGCCCCTTCGACGCGACGCGTAAGCGACCGGAAGACCCTGGGTATCCTGAAAAGCAGCAACAATTACATCAACGATGATCATCGGAAGCGTGCATTCGGTACGGATGATCTCGATCATTTTGACAACCAAATGGACACAAAAAAGACTCGTGTCGAAGGGGAAGACTTTATTGATGGTGATGAAGAACCAGGCTGGCAGGACGAACCGTATGGTCGCTCTTCAGCCTATACTAGGGGATCAAAGAGAGGGTTGGACGGCGCGGATGCTCGAGGGTGGGATAAGAGGCAGCGGAAGGTCTCTGCCGATAAGAACTACGGCATGGAGGTGGACGAAGAACCAGATGCCCTCGGGGACCTCGTCAACATTTCACCATCTCGGGGACGAAAACGCGATCGTGCGGAGGCGGGCTCATCGTTTGGTGGGGACGAGGAGGAGGAAAATATCGCTTTGGACGGGGACGTACACAGCAGGTCTCGACACAGAAAGAGACGCAACAAGCGAACGTCAGATGCTTACTCGGGTCGAAGCAGAAAGAGAGATAGGGACTTAGACGACGTCGACGAGTATAGTGATTCTCATGAAGGTTCACCTGGACCGAACTCGCGTCATGAGTCCAAGAAGAAAGGAAAGAAGAATAGACGGAATGAAGAGGAGAGAGGGAGCGATGTGTCCATGGACGAATCGCAGTTTGTGCGATCAACAATCAAAGGAAGAAAGATTGGGGAGGCGTGGACGAGCAATGGGATCAAATACAAGATTGGTCCCAATGGTCAGCGCCTTCGAGAGGCCCTACTGAAGAAGGCCAAACAAAGATTCGTTATGGTGCGCGCTGTCAGTCATGCCTCTTTCCCCCGTTACTGACTCTCTCGACCTCAGCCTGAGGACTCCGTGCATCCTGATCGAAGCGCTTTCCACGATGTATATATTGAAGCCTGGGTCACCGACGAAGAATATCAAAACTTTGCGACACAAGGTATACTTTACGAGCCACCAAAGGAGCCCGAAACGCCCTCCTCAGCTATCGTATCTGTGAGTTGACGAACATATTAGAACTATCCTGTCCTCTAATTTCGTTTGCAGAAGTCTGCACCAACCGCATCCAAGGGCAAGCATCTCCTATGGGAGTCCACAACCACCCATTCATCTACTCCACCTCCTGTGAATCCTTTCGAGACTGCAGGGAAGACGTCAGACAGCGGTCCCTCCAATGCGCTCGTTCGTTCCGAAAGCCTTGGTGCTTTCGCCAGAAATGGACGTATTGCTTCTGCGTTCCGGGGCTCTGCGACTTCGGATTCTATGAGTGGGCCACCATCTCCCAGTCTCTCCGAGAGTTCATTCAGTCTCGCCAGCCCTCGTACCGGTCGATATAGGCAGTATTCGAAGTGGGAGAAGCAAGATTTGGAGGCCAAGGCTATGTCGCGCATGCGAGACGCTAACAACAAGAAGAAAGAGGAAGAGGAACGACTGGAGCGAGAGAAGCAAGAGAAGGAGGCAAAAGCCAAGGCCGCTATTGCACCCCCGCCCACGATACCTACGATATCGTTCACGAAACCTCCCGAAGAGCAAGGGAAACCAGAGGCACCCAAGAGCTCAGCACTTCCTTTATTCTCATCAAATAGTTCCCCTTCCATCTCTATCACTCCCTCCAACCCCTCAGCTCCCAAGTTGTCGTTTGGCCCAACACCACCACCCGCTACCACTAACCCTGCGGCAGCACCCTCTGACAACAAGCCAAAGGCACCATCCCCGCTATCGTTTTCGTTTGCCCCCACACCCTCGACCACAGCACCCCCGTCTGCGCCCGCAGCTTCAGCAGCACCACCCTCCTTCTCGTTCGCCCAACCTGGCAAACAGCAAGAAGGGGCGAAATCGCTTGGCTTGGGTTTCCCGTCATCAGCCGGTTCGAGCTCGACAGCCGCACCAAGTGCTAACATTGCTGCTCCAACTAACAACGCGACACCCGCACCTAGTCCTGCCCCCGCTGGTAGTACTACCTCCGCCCCCAAGTTCAACTTTGGGGTGCCTTCGAAACCCGCCGCATCCTTCGGGGCAGAACCAAATAAGCAGACCGCACCAACTACCAGCAGCAATGGCAGTACAAACCCTCTGTTGACGCGCCTATCGCCAGCTGGCAGCAGCGCGGACGGTCCTAGTAAGCCGCAGCCTACCCCTCTACAGCTACCTCAATCGTCTGCCCCGACCACCGCATCAGCGCCCGTCTTTTCATTCGCGAAGCCTTCTACTACCCCTTCATCATTCCCCGCTCCTGCTCCTGCATCCGCGTTCAATGCACCCACGACACAGAAACAACCCGAGCAGACCACAAATTCCTTGGCAGGCACGTCTACTCCCAAATTCGACTTTGGGTCGACATTAAAGGGTCCTGCCACGGGTAGCAGCACTTCGCAAAACGGCGACTCAAAACCGAACGCAGCCGAGTCGAGGCCTTCATTTGGGTTTGGTCAGCCGCAGGATAAGGGCAGTGCTACCAGCAACAGCACTACTGGTACGCCCAACTTGAGCTTAGGGGGCGTTAAACCTGCATCATTTGCAGGATTTGGGAACACATCCGCACCCAGTCCATTCGGTGCAAATCCTTCGTCAACTGCGAATTCATTCGGTGGATCTGGCAACACGAGTGCTAATCCTTTCGGCACGAGCAACGCTCCAAAAGATGTAAACAGCACGTCTTCAACGAGCGAGGCGCCAAAGGCGACATCGATATTTGGCGGAAATAGCGGAGGATCGGCGTTTGGAAACAACGGGAACGTGACGAGCTCTTTCAGTTTTGGTCCCAAAGCTCCAGCTGCTCCCACTCATAGCACATCATCGCCATCATTGTTGACGACAAATAGTTTTTCCTCTACGGGTGCCACACCGTCACCTTTTGGTAGTTTCGGTTCACTGGGTGGTTCTAGTACGAACGCTTTCGGCTCGAATCCATCAAAGCCTGGGGAACCAAAGCCTTTCGGGACCAGTACGTCAGCCTCGGCAGACAAATCTGATGGCGCAGCGAAATCTTTGTTCTCCTTTGGTGCCACGTCTACACCAGCAAGCAGTCCTGCAGCTGCGAAACCAGCCACGGCAACGGGCAACGTTTTCGGTGGTTCTTCAGGTGGCGGTACCTTCAGCTTTGGTGGTTCGACTACGCCTGCTGCGTCTCCGTTTGGAGGTGGACCCGCGTCTGGGGTCTTTGGGGGTGGCAACACTAATACCACGAGCTCGTCGGCATCTGGTCCATTCTCCTTTGGAAATGCTTCACAGTCCAAGTAGAATTTCAGTCTCGGTTTGAGTATTGTATCTTTCTGCATCTTTCGTTTGTAGTCTCGGATCGTCAATCCATAATACAGATGTCCCTTATCAGGTTGCTGTTAAACAGAAATATTTGAACGGCTAAACCAGCCGAGAATCCAACGTGTACAAGCTGGCCGTTGCCTGGCAGGTCTACCGAAGGGCTACCAATAATTTTAGCGGTGATCAACAACGCAGTTGCAACACGAAATCCCCGGATATCGGGAATTGAATCGGTCAAGGCTATTTATTACGAAGTATCTATTACGCGGATATTACGTGCGGTTCCTCCCGATTGACTCGACGCGTCTGCTCACGGCCAGACAAAATCAATCTGAGATAGGCCAGACACAGGGGCGGTCAAGATATAAATACAGCTAGTCTATACAGCGAATTCTCAGTCCTTTCTCTCCCCCATCATGGCTGATATCGACAAAGTCCAGGAGAAACCGAAGGCAGAGGCTCAACCTGCCTTTGAGAGCAGCGTTCAACCAGTCGTTGCCAAACAAGAAGGTGATCACCGTTCTGTTTCCTCTACTCGGACAGCTGCCGCCAACGAGAATGAGGACGACCATGAATACCCCAAAGGCGTCAAGCTGGGTCTCATAACTCTCGCCTTGTGTCTTGCCGTATTCCTCATGGCCCTGGTAAGTGACTACATTCTTTTGCCACCGTCCATTCAGTTAATCTTGTTCTTCCAATTAGGACAACACGTGAGATTGTTTTAATGCGAGTAAAAGATATTCTGACCCTCTTTCTCCTTCAGAATCATAGCCACGGCGATTGTAAGTCCTCTCAAGCATTGGGACCAGCCCGAACCATAATTGATCCATTCATTCCAGCCAAAAATCACTGACCACTTCCATTCGCTTGACGACGTAGGCTGGTATGGATCGGCATATCTCCTAACCACTGCCTCGTTCCAGCTCATGTTCGGCAAATTCTACACCTACTTTTCTATCAAGTGGACTTTCATCGTGGCAATCACCATCTTTGAGATAGGATCCCTCGTTTGCGGTGTAGCCCCCACATCGGACGCCCTCATTATTGGGCGTGCAATCGCCGGGATCGGGAGTGCGGGAGTATTTTCAGGAGCGCTCATCATTATCGCCCATTCCGTTCCTCTCGCCAAACGTCCTATATTCACCGGGGTCATCGGCGCAATGTACGGTTTGGCCAGTGTTGCGGGACCTCTACTCGGAGGTGTCTTTACGGACAAAGTTACGTGGAGATGGTCAGTGATTACGCTCGCTCACTGTCTAGACTAATTAGACTGAGTCTTCGTGTTTAGGTGCTTCTATATCAATCTCCCTATTGGAGCCGTTACTCTCATCGTCATTGCACTCTTCTTCAAATCTCCCCCGCGCCGTAAAGGAGCCCAGATTGACACCTGGAGAGACGGTCTGAGGAAGTTTGACTCGTTGGGGACTCTCGCTTTCCTCCCCGCTATCATTTCATTGCTCCTTGCTCTGCAATGGGGTGGTACTAAATACCCTTGGGGAAATGGTCGCATCATCGGCCTTTTCGTCGTCTTCGGCGTTCTCATCGTCGTATTCATCGGGATTCAGATCTGGAAGCAGGACGACGCCACAGTGCCACCCCGCATCCTCAAGCAACGCAGTATCCTGGCCTCGGCGTGGTTCGCTTTCTGCTTGGGTGCATCATTCTTCATCATGGTGTTCTACGTAAGTTTCTCCGCCCGCGTTTGTTGGTCGTGAATGCTGTTTCCTTACAAAAGATATCCAGATCCCAATCTGGTTCCAGGCAATCAAAGGGACCACGGCAGTCAAATCAGGGATCGACAATCTTCCGATGATTTTGGGTGTAGTCGTCGCCTCATTGTTATCTGGTGTTGCCATCTCCGCCACGGGATACTACGCTCCCTGGATGATTCTCTGCACCGTCCTCGCTACCGTCGGAGGCGGTTTGATTTCTACTTTCGAGCCCGACACGATGAGTCCTCGATGGATTGGTTTCCAAGTCATCTACGGTACGTCCCTCCACCTCAGGACGCCGAACTTTTGCTGACAGTCGAGTTTACAGGTCTTGGAATTGGTGTGGGCATGCAACAACCGCTCATGGCCGCACAGACCGTGCTGCCTTTGCAGGACGTTCCCAGTGGTACCGCCATCATCGTCTTCACCCAAACGGTTGGCGGAGCGATCTTCATCTCCATCGCACAAAATGTCTTCACGAACAAGCTCGTAACGGGGATCGTGAAGGATGCACCGGGTTTGAATCCGGGTATTGTTCTTGGAGCAGGAGCTACGATGCTTAAGATTGCCGTGCCTTCCGAATTCCTTGCGGGTGTTATCAGGGCATACAACGATGCGCTGGTGACCGCGTTCTATGTCTCTATCGCCATGGCTGGTCTGACTGTGTTCGGATCGTTGACTGTGGAGTGGAAGAGCGTGAAGAAGAGTGGGAACGGAGGTGCTGTTATGCACGCCGCATAGTCAGTTCGTCCCTCTTCACCTTCACCTTTTCGTCTCCATACCCTATTATTCATTGTTTTTTGCTTCTGCTGGGCTGTTTTTTATGGATCCTCACGATTATAATTTACGATGCCACGAGTTCGACTACATATCTCTTGCTAATTCTTCATGATTAGATACGACTAGAGAGTAAAAATTTTCTACTACTGTACAATAGGTATTCTCTCCATTACCTTATCATTGGATTCAAATACATCCTCGTGCCATGCAAACTCGCTTCACGTCTCCTTCAAGATTGATCACGAACGTTCACTCAGACTTCAATATCCAGAATTAGGCTTGCACTTGTAAGTAGTCCGGGTAGCTCCCGCACGTTGGTATTGCTTTATCACCGCTGCGTAGTCTAGCGGCACTATTCCCTTCATACCCGACTCCCATATAGAGATTGAAGTATTTTGGAAGGCATCGCCTTGGATTGGCAAGTTACGCTTTGATGTGATGCAAGTGGGACTACGGATACAGAATCTACCAAGATTACGCATGGACCGGATAGAGTACGTTGTGTTAGATTACTTCTGTCGACGATATATCTTGTTCAAGAAACTCGTGAACACCTCTCTCCTCAAAATACCCTCCTGTCCTCTCGGACCTTCGGGGATGGCATTGATCATGCCCGTAAGCTGCTTGTATCTCGTCTCTTCCAACTCGAGGTACTTCTCCCGGATCCCTATCTCCTCGAACACGGCCTTGACCCTCTTCTCCGCCTCTCCGAGGTAACCTTGCTCCTCGCCGTGGTTACCCTCAGCCAACTGGCGAGCCTTGGCCTTCTCCTCCTCATTGGGCTTAACCGCATAGTTCTGTTCCAGAATTCGGCGTTGCTCGGGAGTAGCCAGTGCGAGAGCGGTGTTGATAACCCACGAACACTTATTATCCACAATATCTGTGCCGACTTTACCGATCTGGGCTGGGGTGCCGGAGAAGTCGAGGTAGTCGTCTTGGATTTGGAAGTATTCTCCTAGAGGGATTAGGATGGAGTTGGCAACTTCGTAAGGTTTTAGTTCGGTTCCTGTCGATGCGTCGGTGTAGGAATCGGGGACGCCGCACATGCGCATGGCGAGGGCGACGGGGAGGTAGAAGGAGTAGAAGGCGGTCTTGTAGATAACGATGAGGGAGTGTCTAAGGGGATGGTTTGGATGGTTAGGTACGGAAAAGATGATGCCAGAGGAACAACAACTAACTTCTTTAGTGAGAACCTGTTCAAGTCGACTTCATCCTCTGGGGCGGTGATGAGGTCGATTAACTGGCCCATCTCGGTGAGGTGTGTGATTTCAAGGAACAGTTCGAGGAGGTCGACATAACAAGAGTCCTGCTTGAAGTGCTTCTTCAAGAGGTAATAGAGGGCGGCTTCCAACATGAAGGAGTCGTTGACGGCGATGGTGCCAACTTTTGCGGGCTTCTCGACGCGATACCAGCACGGCTGACCGCGACGAGTGACAGAGGAGTCCATCAAGTCATCGGAAACCAAGAAGAAAGCTTGCAACTGTTGCGCGGAACATTTCAGTAAAAAAAAAAGTCGGTCGAATAAATTGATGTCTGTACAAGTTCCACTCCCCATCCAAGGACAGCAGCCTTTAAATACTCCTCATCAGATAGTGGACGACCCTTGAGTATCTCAACAGTGTCGACGACAGACATTCCACGGTTGAGTTTTCCGCCGGGGACATTGTAATCCAAATTCTGTATGAACGCGTTCAAGAAAGTGATCATCAGTAAAAAGTCGTACTATCTTGATCTATATTTTTAGTAAACGCACCCTTGAGTACCAGTCTATCGCATCCTGGGGCATACCATGGCTCTTGAAGTTATCTACTAGTTCGTCTCGTATAACGTTCCATGCATCTTCGAATTTTGCGCGTCTGACAGCTTTGTCTGCAGAGGACATGATGATTTGATGGGGATGGTGACGGTCCGATATAAAGTCTGGGGGAAAGTGTTACGAGCGATCTAATGGCTTGGTTTTTATAAGCTCGGCTGCTCCCGTAAACAAGGGAAGCAACAAGACAGGATAGCATGATGCATGGTGGTCTTGTCCAAATGTACGGCCGCTTGTGTAAAATTTCCAGTGTGGTCTCACTTTCTTTTTTTCCGTTCTTACCGCTTTGAGAAGTCGAAATCGCCGTTGCCTGTGCAGGGCTCCCTCGACTAATCGTACGGCCCCTGGTTCAGCGATTCGTACCACAAAGTAGAATATGTAATGATGTCGATGAATATCGGGTGCGTCTTTATGTCTACGAGGCCGTTGCATGCGCAAACGCACGGAGTTCAGTGGCTAGCAAAGGTCATGAGAGTCATGGAGCATATCCAGGAGTTCTCCCCGTCACTAATCTCGTGGAGAATAAGGTCATCAGGCCCGAAAGGGTGTGCAAAGGGAATACAGTCATGGTGTGGATCCGATTGTGCATCGGGAGGAATGAACGACACAGGCGGCACTGCCAGATCATGATTCATTACATATATCGGGGGTACTAGGGTGGCAGAGAACGAAGCGCATTGCAGAGCCCTGAGCCGATGAGGTAGGGACTCGGAAGGGCAAAAGGAGGAAGATAATCAAGGTTGCTGTTCAAACGTTAACGACGTTTAACTCAGCCAGAAAAAAATAATTGGCGCTCGTGGAAAGCCGAAGTCAAAACAAGCGCCCCTTGCACGCCGCCGGTATTGACGACACCAGGACGCTTTCGGCATCAGCATGCTATGTCTTTTACCTTCAACTGGCCTCGTTTCTCGGACCAGTTTCACTATGATGCCATTCAAATGCTCAACAATGCTCTCAATAAGGGCAACAAACCACCTATCATAGCAGACAAGATTGAAGTTGTCGAGCTAGAGATGGGAACAGAGGTATGTTTTTGCTGTGTGATTTGCGATTTAATTCCTTTCACTAACTCAGAGTGCAGCCACCGGAACTGGAAATTCGAGAAATTGGTGAAATGACGATGGATCAGTTTCGCGGAATATTTCGGTTGTCCTATACTGGAGATGCACATCTGGTGCTAAAAACTAAAGTGCAGGTGCGTGATACAACTCTTTTTTGCATTCCTGGTCGCTGACTCCATTCTTAGGCTAATCCCTTGAACCACAAACAGCCAGACATTCATCTCATGGCTGGGAACAATAAAGGCATGCTAGCGGCACGTCAGCCCCTCGTCGTTCCGATGCTACTTCGTCTGTCGCACTTCAAATTACGATCAATCGTTGTTCTGGTTGTTTCCAAACAGAAGGGAATCACACTCGTCTTCAAGACGGACCCACTCCAGAATGTCGACATCAACAGCACGTTTGACTCCATCGCTGTCATACAGAAGTTCATTCAGAAGGAAATTGAGGGGCAACTACGACAGATGTTCCGAGAAGACTTGCCGGGAATTATCCACAGACTGAGTCAGCAATGGGTCAAGGCAAAGGTCGAAGCACCTTACCTGGCTAAACGACCTCCTCCTGTTCGCGGTACCTCTGTCCCAGCACCTCTTTCGTTCCAGAATGTTGCAGGTGTTCCATCGCTCGAGAAGGTTGCGCATCGCCTTTCGCACAAACCTTCCCTGGAGTCCGGAGGCTTCCACAGGCCGCCAACGGCACGCTCGACATACTCTGCAACGTCCAGAACATCTGTTCCAATGTCAGGGACAAGGTCAGTCCCGTCGGCTCCTCCGCCTACGCCCCAGGAAGCACCGGAAAGCACGTTTCCCGACTTGGAAAACTTCGATCCTACGTATGGTCTCCGGCCCGAAGGCTTGCCTACTAAAAGCCTATTCAAAGGTTTCGCTGGGCAATTCACTCCCAACATGGGTTTGGCTGAATTAGCAGAGGAACATAGCGAGGACGCTGAAACCGCGATGTATGACTACGATGATTCATCAACGTATGACATCGTCGATTGGGATGGTGGCCTGGGTCACCCTGCCGCCCCACGTACTCCGACAGAGCCTGGGGAACGCGAACATATCGAGTACGAGACTATTCCTGCCATAGGGGGAGGATCGATTGTCAGGCCACGGACTGTACACTCCCAATCGTTAGCTCAGTTCGATACGTCACCAACTCTCCGAAGAAATGGTCGCATGTCGCGCTCTCATAGCAGCATCATAACCTCACCTTCTCGTCCCTATACACCTACCTCGGAATCCCCGTCGCGCCCGAGCTCACTGTTCAATCCCTATTTCCCAGAGTCTCCGATAGGTATTGCTGCAAGCGTTGGGTTACGAACTCCAACTAGCTATCAGGGATCACCTCTACCCACACCCCAGAGCGCGCCTGGTTTCGTGAATCACCTCAACGGCCGTCGACCTATCACACCCGATAGCTTAGAAACAAAACAATCGTATTCGAATTCAAGCAGTAATACAAGATTGGCCACTCCTCCTGAAGATGAATCCCTTCCCATTCACATGAAATCTCGGCGTGTATACTCTCGTAGATCCTCCGTATCCTCAACTGGCAACCGTTCCATTTCAATGTCCCCAACCCATGCCAATTTTGCAGATGTCCTGACGACTGATATCGACGACCCCACTCCAAAAATCGTCCTTCGCCCTTCTCCGCTCAACAACACGCTCACCAAATTCACCACTCTCAGCCATTCCAACCACACCCTATCACCCTATACACGCTCCTTAGAACACTTCACGGTCCGAAGTGTCCCGCCCCGCTATTTGTCGAACTCCACACCGTCGCTAGAACGACAGCCTGTCAAGGCGAAACGAAAGCGAACCTATCACATTGGCGGTAAAAAGTCTAGCACCAGCACCACTGAGACAACTCCCCCTCCCAACCCTCCCGCAGCACCGTCAACGTCCCAGCAGTCCGATAACGACTTACCTGGCGCCCATCCCACCACAAGCGGTTCCGACTTTGACGTGTCTGACATGGACCGCTACTTTCGCGCTGCGACGGACACGCACGCGAATCCTCCGAACCTCGCTCCATATACGGGCTCGCCTAACATCCACCCACGGCACTTTCGGCTAAGAACCTCCTATGTCCAACCGGAATAGGCCTCCTTTTTTTTCTCGCCTGCAAGGGGTCGTTGTGGTGTCTTTTTTTGGTTGTTTATTTTTTTTCCGTGTCGTATCCAGGAATATGTTTTCTGAGTCGTCCCAATCTTTCGTTATATTTAAGTGTAGTACCATCACGATTTTTGGACTTTTTCTCGCTTTCATCTATTATTGTGTCATTGTATTGAATAGCGTAGGAAGTGGCTGGAAGGCGTATGAGATTGGGACCAACGTCGGGGAGGCGGTTACGTCCTCGAAATCCTGGTGAGTTCCGGAATCCAGGGGGGCCATCCGCGGTGAAGTGCGAAAAGGTTACACGAGAAGAGAGAGAAAAGAATGCAGAACAAATTATCAGTACCATAATCAGGTCGAATGACCGTTAATACCTACGTCAACTGTAGAAATTACTGGTTATCATTGCAGTTCACTCCATGGAATACATACACAACTCACCATGGGTACTGGGAAGCCTGCTAGTATTCTGTCTTGCCGTCGGAGTCGCCCGAAGATCCCGAAATTCGTTGTTGGTATACGTTTTTGTGAGACCGGTGGCCTCTGGTGACCGTAACACTGCGGTCGGAGGAGAAAACACGAGGCCGAGAACATCTGGAACGTTGTTCCGGGTTGGTGTGGAAGGCCTCTCGACAGTGTCCTCGTGTTTTAGAAGGGACTCTAGTTCGCGAATCGACATCTCGATGCTCTCGACTAGTTTTATGTCAGAGGTAAGGAAAAGCTCGTCTTCGTCCACAGAGAGGCTGGACCTCAATCCAGAGAGCTTCTCAGACTCGGAGGGCAGGGAAGATGCCAGTTTATCGAACAAGGTGGTCATCTCATCGGCCTTTAGGCCAGGGATCTGAGTGAAGTGCTTGTCCTCTTGAGCTGTCAACCACTCCATGATGGCCACGACTACCGTGGCCGATTCGTTGGACAGGGGGATGCCGGGCTTGGAGAGTGCGAGAAGTGTTTGCCCGATCTCACGTCTCATTATGGTAGCCTCTCTCGTTAGAGGAGGCGAGGGTAGGGATTGAAGAAGAGTTGCCAAATCGTTCCATTGGACGAGATCCACGTCGCGCTGCGATATCCGCAGTCCGGCTAAGAGAACGGCGTTCTTCATATCCGAGGCGAGTGGCGACGAATGTTCAATGAGGAGCTGAACCAGCTCATTAAGAACAGACGACACTATTCGTGCTTCTAGAGTCTCCAGCATAAAAGCTGAGAAAGCCTGCGCTGCGTCCGGCGCCGAGGAGGACGGCCCCAATAGATCAAAGCACCACGACGAGAAGGCCTTGTCTGTTTTGAACAGGAGGATTTGTCGGAGGAAATGAAGCTGAAGGTTTATGTGGTGTCCCAGTGTCACCTGGGTAGCTGCACCTCTATTTCCGGTGTCGATTAACTCCCTCACAGCTGTTGTGGCATATCTGAGCTCCTCAATGAACAGCCACTCGCCAAACCCGACGAGTCCATCTGGATCCAACTCCACCAGCCTTTTCATGAACGGGACTTTGTGCTCGAGATCCAGGAGATGGAAGAATTCGAGGGTTTCCGCCTGAATAGCAGGCAACACGGAGCATAGCCACTCGTCGTAAGCTTGGTTATCCGGTGTGTAGACGGGGAGAACATGATTGATGAGCGAGAAAACCTGCTGAAGGTGATAAACAGGATCGCGCTCGTGGCTTTCCAGAGCGTGGGTGAGCAGTGCACGTAGGACAACTTCTGCGCCTAGCTTTCTGTTGGGTTCAACCCGGAAGTGGAGCCCAGACATGTTTAGCATGATGTCAATGCACAACTGTCTCGCAGCTTCAGCTGAAGCACAAGCGGCACTGTCAGGATAGAATACCGTGCCAGCTGCATCGGTACAGGCAAAGATGTCCGCGACGCTGAGGGTCAAGTTGCGGAGAATAACTGTCGTCAAAAGGAATTGTGATGACAGTTGTGTTATTATACCCAGCAGCTCTTCAACAGTACGAAAGAGATGTTCGACTAATGTTGGTTTTAGGGGAGCTGGTGGACGTTGGGAGACAACGAAATACTCGTCGAGATCAGAAGAAACGTCCTGCAGTAACTGGACTAATCGAGGCATGAAAGGGACAGAGTAATCATCTCGAACTGTCTCAATAATCCGCCATTCTCCGCCATCACTGTCTCCGAGCTCTCGCTTTACCATGGCCAACGATAAGCGTAGGGTGCGCAAGCGACAGAGAGACAAGGGGCGGGCGCTGGTGAAGTATATCTCTTCAATAGCTGCAGCCAGACCATCCTCTGCGACGTATGCCAATTCACGCATTGAGAGTAGCTCCGCCTCTGAGATGTAGGACAGAGGCTCCTCGAGGGCCAGGATAGCCTGGTTGACATCTTCGTGCAAGACAACCAACGGATCCTCTACGAGGTCGGCTAGGATCTGCTCGCCCAGGACACCCGACTTTCGAGGTATCTCATTATCGGAAGCTATCCACTTCAATCGCAAGGAGAACTGGCGTAGGAGGAGGAAGAAGTTGACCAACTAACGAGTCGAGTAGATTTTAGGTCGGGAAACGAAACAAAAAATGAACAGGGAACGGACCTCGTGATAACCATCAACTCCTTGCCAGAGATGAAGCACGGCAAGAATGCGCTCTCGGCACATATCATTGCCCAAGCTATCCGCCCATGACCACACAGCGAAGACACTCGCGATCCCAACGTACCCTCTCACGAGCGCGATGAAGTCGTCATGCGAAACGGAGGAAGATGCTCCCCTTCCGAAGAGCTTCGGATAGCGTTGTAGATTAGCGGGATTGTCCGAAAGTTTTGTGACCAAGTCGTCGTGCAGGGTCATGGAAGCCAACCATATCCCGAGGGATTGCTCCTCAGAGCCAATGTCCTTTATCATCGCCACCGCGACATCAAAGTCAGCTTGTGTGTTTGTCAAGGAGTCCTCAAAGGTATCCCAGGACGTAATCCTCACAGCAAGTCGACGTGCGGCTTTTCGGGCACTCAAGTCGTGAGATGAGTTGTCCTGTATCTCTTGTAGGATATCCAGAAACGATGGTGAGTTGAGATGACGAGCTATGTCGGCATTGGCCGCCGCATCCAGAAGATCGAGAAGCGAATCGGAGTCAAGTGAGTTTTGGTCGAATACCACCTGTGGGTCAATGTGAAGCTGGAAGGACGTTGGTCATTGAGGCGCGAGATCTGCATTGACAGGAGACACTCACGCAAAGTTCAAGGGCGAGAGAAGGGTGTTGTGAAGAGGTCAGCTTGAAGAGTTGTGCTATGAGGGAGGATTGACGCGTCGAATTCTGTGTGAGAGTTATAAGCCATACTGCAAAGAGGAAACATTTCTCAATGTCCTACCTGAGATTGAATGCTGGAAGCGACGGCTTGCCAAAACTTTGCGATGACTTCCCTGGATATCTCTTCGGGAATAGGACGGGAAAGGCAGTCTACAGCGTCTTCCAGTATTAGGTCCTCCGAATCAAGTTCTCTTTCTAGGTCGGCGTATAGATGAGGAAAACTTGGATCCTCCCAGTCGTCTGTATCAGGTTTCATGCACAGGACTAGACGCGAGGCTAGAGGAAGTGAGGGCGGGTCTGGGACGAGTGACAATAGTTGCTGCGCAAGTTCTGTTGGATCCTTTGCATTCGCCACGTCCAGGAGGCGAGAAAGTGGTACTGGGTCGGGCTGGGGGTTGCTAATAGCGGGCACCTGCTCGGGGTTATCCAGAGCAGGCTGGGCGTCCGTCACGACGGTTCCATAGACGGCTATCGACACGAAATCGAATTGCCCTTTGATTATCATAAGACGGGTCGCATACTAAGCTTTTCATGAGTATTTCGACGCGGTTTACACGAAGGAAACGAACTTCAGTGCCCAAATCCATCGTGAACTCTGCCTGGCCTCCGGCATAAGCGATTGAAGTTGGGACAAGCGCATTTGGTGCCCTCTGCTTCTCCTTCGATTCAGCGGGCTTCAAGGGCTGCGCATTGAAAAAAACATCAAGGTAGAATGATTCTGGCTCTGTTTTCCTGCAGAAACCTTGAGCAGGAGTCGTGGAACAGCCCAGAATCCAGCACTCACGCGATTACGTCTGGGGAAAGGTCAAATGGCTGGGCTCCAGAAGGAAATATACGGATAAGAGAAACGCGAATAGGTGCTGAGAATCGGATAGCAGAGAGACCACTAGGACCTTGCGGAGAAAGGGTAGAATAATGAAGAAGCTTCATTGCCGATTCAGTCCAAGTGCTGGTAATGTCGGGTAAGGAGAGAAACGCCCGCCTGACGCCCGGATGGGGTAAGCTCGGGGCCTCCGGTCACCGAGCGCCGTCTCCTTTGGCTCACACCACCAACTCTCACCATACGTGGTTACTTATAAAAAGTCATGGCGAGTCTTGGTAGACCTGTTCCACCCTCACTGAACATTGGTCTCGCAAATTCCTCCTCCCTTTCAATGCGTACAAGAGGTCGCAGCGGCAGTCTTGTCAAGGTCGAAAAGGTCGGTGGCCGCTCTCTGGAGGTCGTGGACCAGAACACCTATTCGAATTACAATGCTAGCTGGGTCAACGCAAAAGGTGCGTCTGCTCTTCTGTTTTCTCTATGATACCCTTCTGATACTGGTTCATAATTGTGCAGGAGCATGGCTCATCCACATCGTACTTATTTGCGTCGGTAAAATCATCATAGACACCGTACCCGGAATGACTCCCCAAATCAGCTGGACTTTCGTTAACCTCGCCTATCTTGCGGTGTGTAAACTGTTCATTCTTTCCTTCACTTCTGCTCAATCTCTTCACAGCTTTCGTATCTCATGTTTCACTGGGTCACTGGAATACCTTTCCAATCTGATATGCACGGCGGAGCCTACGATGATCTTACCTTGTGGGAACAGATTGACGACGGTGCGCAGTATACACCAGCGAAGAAGTGGTTGTTCTCAGTCCCCTGCTTTCTGTGTGTTCACATATTTCGTCCTCTGTTACGTCTCCCTCTAACTAATTCTTATTTTCATCGGTTCGCAGGTTCCTCGCGTCCACCCACTACACAAATTATAATCCTTGGTTGTTCGCCATCAACATAACAGCCTTGATATTCGTACTTCTGCCGAAACTGCCTCAGGTATGCGGCTGATCCATTCTTTTACGCTAAATTTGCTTACTCTCCTAATAATAACCAGTTCGATCGTCAACGGGTTCGATTTATGGCCGACGGCACTCAGTCTGGGATGGCTACCCCAACCACTGCGTCTGGGGCTTCCACGCCGGGCCTCGGTCCTGGACCGACACTACGTGATATTACTGAGGCTCACTTCCGATAGCACTGCTTGCTCAGACGTGCATCTGAATTCTTATTTTACTCTAGTACTAGTACAGACCCAGGACTTTAATCTACGTGCCAGTCTCATCTGGCTCCTGTATTAAATAACTGACTTTAGCTCACAAATATCTAGACAGATTCGACAGCGTGCAGAAAGTCATCGACGGTCTCTATACGGGTAACCCTCACGACGCGGTTTCCTGAAGTATCGTCTTGTAGTGTTGCAATCGTAACCTGGGGAGATAGGCATCAGGCCAAGCGTGAAACGCAAGACGAAAATACCAACAGATTCCTTAAAAGCATCAGGATAGTCACTTTGCCTACTGCGGGTACATATATCGAGGCCTTGTTTTGCGAATGAGATGCTGCGGACTCTGGAGAGACATGATAATCAAAACGACTTACCTTTTCTCTTACGTTGGCTTCAAAATTCTTTTCCGCCGCAACATTGACGCACACGCATCCGTCTTTGAGCCACCCAGTTTGAACTTTGTAGCTTGCACTCGGGACAGCTGATACAACCACATCTGACAGAGCAAGACACTCTTGTAATGAGAGATTACTCGGTCGCACTACATGCCTGGGGTGGTATTGCCTCGCTGACGATGAATCAGCGGCAGGCCTTTTATTGTATTCCTGAGGCGCGTAAAATGAATACGGACGGGACGAGCGGGAGAGAGGAGTTTCGAGAGGACAAACCTGAATTGAGTCAATATCGACCGAGAACACCCTAGCACCGTCATTAGCCAAGAGGGCTGCAAGAGGGCGCCCCACAACCTCCGATCTATTTCGAGAATCAAGTGAGTATTCGATGACTGCGTGCTGGGGATGAAGAACACGCACCGATTGATGACGCAGATCGTTTTTCCGTACGCCCGGTCGCCGTAAGGCAGGATTTTGTTATAGACGCCGATAACTTCGAGAGACTTCACGATTGCGAGCGGGGTACAAGGAATGATAGACTTGACCATTCCCACTGGTGGCTCGTCGTTCTCAGCCACCGTCAGACCTGCATCATTTGAGGTGGTAGTAACAACGGCTGTCAAGGATTGGGGGCGAATGAAGCGAACACTGGGAACAACCATTCAAGGTCAAAGCCACCGATGGACAAAGCGCCCTCACTTGTGGTAGAGGTTGTAATGGAACTTGAAGTGAAGACCTTCCACGTCTTTGAGCGGAGAAACAACCTATGCTCGGGAGTTCAGAAGCGGATAGAAGTAAAAAGACGAATAGCTTTTGACCTGTTGCAGATAGTGATCCTGGCGATCTTGAAAGTCAACACGCCGATGTTATCCGAAATCAACCTCCTCAACAAACCTGCTGGGGCCCAAAGATGGGGAAGTAGACCTAACGCGCAGTAAGCTCAACCCGATCCCGATACCGAAGAACCACGACGTACCAGAATACCATCCACACTATCATCCTCATTTGCTTCCAAAATTGCCTCTTCGACTCCATCGCCGTCAGCAAGATCTGGAGACGACGCGGAGCCCGTTTTCCGTACAGAGTACTCGAATCCCAAAGCTTCGCATTGCTTCTTGGTGAACTCAGAATACAGACGACTTGGTTCTGAGGAAGTTGCCAATATTCCGACCAGCTTTGGGGGTCGATCGCGTTGGGCGAGCGTAGTTTTGACTTCTTCTCGGAAGGTATTCGCAATTGGGTCGGCTTTGAGGAGAATGCCTTTTCCTGTTCCAGATGAGGCCATGTCGCTTTCAGTAGATGGAAAGGGAAGAATTGGGGGAAGTGACCAAAAAAGTGCCGATGATCGAGGCGAAAAAAAATTTGATAGGGGCAGACACGTGATATCTTGTGTCAAAGCGGCTTGGAAGTGTTTTATCTGAGCGCTTAAATGAAAGCTGTTGACCATCGGTAGCGCCGCCCGCAGGCGGCAAGGTTCCCGACTCTTCACCTGCAAAAGCATGGAGATTCGTTCCATAATCAGTAGAGCCTAAACGGATATTGTATAAGTCAAGAAAGTACCCTACAACCACACAAACTAAGAAAAACTACGGTACAATGCTAAAAAATACGGTTATAAGCATGTCCTTCTACACGTTAACTGAGAACTTGGTCCCCAACGTCGAACAAGAACCTATAGCTATCGCGCTCTACAAAACCCACCACGCACGACAGTTCCTGCTAAGCAACTCCAAAACTTCGGACGCACGTCGTCTTGCAGGTACTTAGATCCACAGAGGAAACAACGAAAGAGAGGAGCGGAAACACTGGGATGCATAGAGTCTAGTATACAGTCATGTTAAATTGGCGTAGAGAACTCCCGATGGAGGTGAGAAAGAGAACAACAGCGGCTGGAACGAGGCAAGGCGCCTGAAAAGGCTGTGTATAAACCTGACATAAGTATTAATAATATTCTAAAGACAGATCCCCGACTCTCTCTGGAGAGGAGGGCTTTGTAACTGCTCGATCGTCAAACCACGCGAGAATATCAAACTAGCACATGACCTCCATCACGTGTGCTATATTCGTACCTTTGAGCCACGGAAACAAGTCCCTTTAATTTTCAACCCTTCCATCTCACTAGGCGTCCTTGAGTACTTCAACCCGGACTTTAACCACACAGCGAATGGGGACCAGTGGCAACTCAACGCATTCTGTCGATTACACCGTAATCTTGCCTCCTTCTGTTGGTATTCACACAGCTGGGGCAAAAACTTATTTTGTTGCGGAATATGAAGCAGAAATATGACGCCTTACTTTCCGGTGAGTATTTGTGCTGCCAAATATGCGGAATTCAATTCAATTTTGAATATCTTCAGACTGAATATGTGTTGAACTGTGAGGCGTCATATTTTTCTGGCATATTTCCGTGCAAAAATAATATTCACGCCCAGCTGTGTCATGGGTTGGTAGGTGAGCTTTGCCCGGGGGGAGGGCGACTGTATTTCACGGTGGCCACTGGAAATGAAGGCCCTGCTTCAAGGTCAAGCCTAAGTAAGTGATAAATGCTGGTATTCGACGGGCTCCGGATTCAGATATCGGGAAGCCTCAACTATGTCACGCGTCGTATTGGAAAAGTACCTACTAAAAGGCTGGATCCTGATCTCCAACGCTGCAAAGCTGGAGGAAAATACATGTCCCTCGTTATGATTTGTTCATTTGTCGACCCGGTTGCAGATTAGAGGTAAATTGCCAGTCCATCTCCGGGGGGTCGCCACGAGGTCGCCATATTTCGTGGTGACAAACAATATTCATGTTCCGGATAGTCGTCGGATACTTCTATCTGAATGACGAGTATCTGTTGACTTTAGCTGTTGGAACTCCACAGTGAATTCGAGTCTCCTGCAGAGTCAATGTATGTTTATTACATAGTTTAGGATATTGCGGGTAATGTTTCTTCTTAGGTGATGATAATAATCATGGAAGATCGGTTCGTCATTTTTGTAGAACGAAGAGTCGGGGAATGGCGCGCCCGTGTGCCCTTAGCATTACAGGATTGCCTTGTTGAATTAGACATTTCAGGTGACATGAATATAAACGCACATAAAGTCACGTTCTGCCGGATAAGACAGTCCAGTTAGCAAAATTAATTTCGAGGACGACAAAACTCCTCCTTATCGGAGTCGGGAACACTGGATTGAGCAGAGCTCTACAGAGCTACTGGTCGCGATTGAGAAGCTAAATCAAAAGAGTCCTCCATTATGGCCGACAGCCTACATAGCTGGATACATTTGGGTATCATCTATCAGTCTCGTAACACAATATCAAACCCTGCTGTGTGAAGAAGCGTTGCGAACTTGAAGCAAATTAGTCGAGGGTAAGGACTAGATGGTACAACATGCCAACTTACCTGGACTTTGGCAATCGACTTGATTTGTTGGAAGTCGTAATTTTCACGATCGCTCAAGTCTCCTGCACGAGTAACTCGATTGGCTAGGCGGAGACACAAAGATGAAATGATGCTTACCGCTGTTGTGATACATTGGGTCTATGACTGCGAGACGTCAGAACGAAAAATATAGAGGTCATTCAGCGTGCTCACTTGGTCCTGCTCGTTCGAACACCTGCGTAGCGGGGAAACCTTCTTGATGGAACGACTACAGAGGGGGAAGGATTTGGTATCGGATAAACGAAATATCGTCTAACAACATGGGGGGTAGTTACATACCTGGTGATCACTACAGCAAGCCTAGGATCATATCAGAACCACCGCACGGGCAGAGCATCAGCACACTTACCGGTGTGAAACCGACCGTAAGCTCAGGGCTATATAAAGCGGATACGTTTGCGACGAGCTGAGTAACCTCAGGTGTACCGATTCTATGCGAATTCAGCATATCAAGGGAAGTGGGACCACTAAAGAGTACCTACAGATCGGGAAGACCCAATTGCGCCGGTTCATCGGGGTGGTGATAGCCTAGCATGTCTGCCTGAATCATGAGAGTCAGATTGGCATTTGCCTCTCGGAGTTCCTCTGGTGATCAAAGATATGAGAGTTGGTTCGACCGGCGAGGTTTCTAACTGACTTGCGTAGGCCCTTGAGCCCAAAAGACCTTGCTCTTCACCAGCAAATGCAACGAGCTCCACATTCGCGTGGAATTTCACGCCATTGTTTGCAATAGCCCGCGCGATACCCAGTAGTGCGATGGTACCTGTAACAAAGGTTGAAGAGAGCACCGCGGAGTCTTGTTCGGGCACTTACCAGAACCGTCATCATCACCGCCGGGCGCACGAGTGCTTCCAAAGGTTCCTCGACTATCGTAGTGCGCACTAACCAAGACTGTCTCGGTAGTGTTTGTTTCGGATGCATAGCGACTATAGGAGATAATCAGATACTGTAGCACTGTGGACGGGCATATATGCTGACATACCACACGACGTTTGGCGCAAAACCCTCCAGGAAATCTTTCAACTGGCAAGTAGCTCCTGTCTCCTCGAACCTGTCCTTCAACCATCTTGCTGCTGTCCTCGAGCCTGCCGCAAATGAGTGCCTGGAGACTATTCCTGATTGACCATCTTCGCCTGTGAGGAAGCGTATGTCATTTCGCATCTGGTACGCGGATATTCCGTTCACCAGGCGAGCCACGATGGGATCAAACTTGAGTTTAGCGAGTACACGGCTGACCCTCTCGACCGCAGTGGGTGGTACGGGTAAGTAGTTGACGGGGGAGGAAGGTAGAGGCGTATATTTCCAGAACCTAGGAAGAATGGCATCCAGCGTAGCTGCTGCCTCGTGAGTCAGCGAGACCAGAGCCGCCTTGTCCGAGTGGAAAACGAGGGAGTTCTCTCCATTGTCGGTGAGGACGGCCTGGACAGCATCGTGCTGGTATGAAGAGGGTGTCCCTATCAGGTTCTCCAGGAAGTGAACGAATTCGTCGCCTGGGGACTGTTCCTTCAATGACGCGTCCACAGCTTCTTCTTCCAACCAGAAGAGTTGCCCTATCCCCTTGTCAATCGCCGTAAAATGCGCAGCAGCTTCTTGAGTCCATGTGATGCTATTAAGGCATGGCTCGTCCACAATCATGACACTGCGTAGGGCATTTCCATCTCGGTAGTTTCCGTAAAACGTTCCATCCGAACACGAGTTCTGGTTAATGAAAGAAGCAGGGCTACTGAATGCATCAAACGTGGTGATGAGAATGAACAGGCCGTTTGAGTTGATTATCATGGTCGAGGAGGAGGTCGAGGTCGAGGTCGGTAGGCAACTCCGGGAACCCGTCGGCAAGTCTATGCATCCAGACCCTCCAAGCGCTCAATAAGCGCCCAGTTCGTTGTGAGAAGTTAGCACTTTAGCAGTGACACGGGTCCAAGCGGACCACCCTGACCTTGACCTCCAACTCCCTCAAGCGAACCGAAAGATCAATATGGGAGGCCCAAATCTCGAAATATTCAAATTCTCTCTTTATCTCTTTGTTCCCATCTTTGCTCTCGTCAAGTTTGGAGACCCAGAGTGGTACAAGACAACGGTCATTCCGGCGAGTACTCGAATCACATATTGAGGTTCTCTCTCATTAATCATGTCGAGGTTTTAGTACAGGGACAAGTTGTTCCCACCGGAAGAGAGAATCATTCATGTTTGTACCACTCTGCCACTCTGGACGTGTATCCGCGGTACTAATACCCTTCACGCTCTAGGAACTGCCCTCAGATCAGAAATCTCTCCGAGAAGAACTAGCGCGAATAAAGGCGGAGAGGCTAGCAAGAAGGGTAGCAGCAGAGGAGAAGGAAGCTGGACAAAAGTAGGAATCTCCTTGGACATTGGTGAGTTTCTTTGCCCAATACAAGTCCCGATGTTGAATATACACGAAGGTCTTAGGACATGTGTACCTCGCTCATTCACTACTCATGATATATTCTATAAACCCTTGTAATCTAGTTCCAAACAATCTCCATCTCCGCATACTGTCGTCCACCTACCACCAGGGTTCTGCTCCATTTGTGCCTTCAGAAGAGCTCTGTTCTCCTCCAACTCCGACAATGTTATCTTGAACCCACCGCAAACGATGAAGACGACTGTTCTATCAGCCTTTTGTGGTAAGAGTTTGTCCATCAATTGGGGCCTATAACCAGGGACTAGGGTTGTTGAACAAGCAAGCTCTACCAACATTTTATGATCCTCTATTTCATTCCAAAGTCAGTTCTGCTTGCCGGAGGATGAATTGTATCACAACTGACCTGCGAAGGATACCCCTGCTTGCATACTCAACTCGTCCTGGACGCTGACGCATTTGATACCACCCTGTCTCTCAAGAGCCATTTGGACAACCCCCGCTGCAGGTCGCGATGCACCTAATGAACCCCAAGCACGCGAAGAAAACTTGTGAAAGTGCGCCAATTCGAGAGGGTGTGTTTCGTCAACCACTTTCGTCACATTCGGTGGCAACTCAGATGCGAACTGGCTGGATGAGGGACTATTCATCAAGATTGAATGGTGGAAACAGTTGCAACCCAGAGTTTCCAGCGCGATGACGGGTACTAGGAGTGTGTGAGTCTTGAATCATGGTACAAGCGTTATACACGGCTCACCATCATCCCATCCCGCTTTCTTGCAGCCAACGATGATACCGCCCAACATACCTCCCCCTCCCACACTACAGAAGATGGCGTCTGGCTTCTTCCCGAGCTGGTTCGATATCTCGTTGATCATGGTAGAATGGCCTTCCCATATGATAGGATCTTCGTAGGCTGGAACCAACACACTGTTTCCGACATCAATCACACCGATTCTCGGCCAAGCAATAGTGCAGAAACCCACGCATTATTCTCGCGGTCAACTGCCTCCTTAGCTGCATTGACTGCCTCGATATAGAATTTCCCGGCAACTACCACTTCGGCGTCCTGGGCTTTCAATAGTTCCAATGTTCTGTTTGCCACGCCCTCCGGGAGATAGACTGTGCATTTCACGCTCAAACTCTTTGCAGCGCATGCTGCCGCATAGCCAGCATTTCCTCCCGAGGCTATGATCAAGTGGACATCAGGACCGCGTTCATTCTTCGCTTTTTGTACGAAATAGCCTATCCCGCGACTTTTGAACGATTGCGATGGTTGGAGGTTCTGATGGACATCGGTAAGTCAGTCATCGGCCAAATTTCTGGAGCTGACCAACTTCAAGTTTCAGATACACTGAACATCTCGATTTATTCGATAGATGTGTAGAATAAATCAACGGTGTGTTGTTCCAAAGAGGTGGGGAGTCCATGGGATATAACAGATGTCGATGTGGCAAGCTGAGAGTGAGTCAGATGTTCTTGAACCGAGACCTGATATACGCCGGTCCACCCTCCAGAGCGAGTCAGAGGCGGTCGGGATTCGGCGACGCGCAGCCTGCAACGTTTCGGGCCGGAGAAGGCCGGCGTTCACGTCGATGGATTATGATCATGGGCATATGGGTACTTATGAAGGTTTGAAGACCGGACGTTCCAGCATCGCTCCCAACTAGACACAAAGCTTGCCGAAGATGGTCGACCATGCATAGGTCCAGTAGCGACCATCACTGAGGCCTGAGGCTTCGTCGCCAATGCAAGTATCCCACGAGGTACTAGCCGCGCTACCATACGTGCTGAACTCTGCATCTCCCCTTCCATCTTTGCAGCATGTATTGTCAATTCCAGCGACCATGCTGCCATCAGATACTCCCATTCGACTCACATACCATCTCGCTTCCATATCTGGCGAACGGCCCAAGAGTGCCTCAAGCAGCTGCGAATCCCCCACGCTTCCTTTACGACCATATGACTGTATCACCATCGCGCTCAGTATAGCTCTGTATAGAGCTCAACATTATTAGGCTCGGAGGCATCTGGATGTGGAGCGTAGTCGTAAGATTGGAAACAGCTATATCTAGAGGCTGGGACCTGGGAAGCTCTTCTCAGTACTACCATGGTCCTTCCCTCTTCCATCGGTCTCTCTCTACTCTTTGCACTCGCTGGGCGCACATACGGGGCGAGCATATCCACCGCTTGGTATGCTAGCTGGCATGCGACGAGTGGATTCCCTCTCGAAAGCGTTCCCTGGTCCAAGTACACACAACTGACCTATGCCTTTGCGTGAGTCCGATCCGCTTGGTAACTAAAGCTCGTTTTACTGAAGTCGTTGTCTTGACAGAGAGACTACGCCGGACACTGGTGCTCTCAGTCTCACCGTCAACGGCGACACACCAGAGACCGACCTTCTCACTAATTTTGTCACCATGGCCCACCAGCATGTGAGTACTGGCTTCCGGCTCCAACTCTACGTTGCGTATTGATACCGAACTATCCACACCAGAACGTTAAGGCTGCAGTTTCCATCGGGGGCTGGACGGGCTCACGCTTCTTCTCAACTGCTGTTGACTCTGCACAAAACCGGACGACATTTGTGAAGACAGTGACGGACCTCGCGACGAAATTCAAGCTGGACGGTATAGACTTTGAGTAAGCCCATAGTGTCCTCCGTGATTTAACTGTGTCTCATGGGCCGCTTACCAGTTGGGAATATCCCGGAGTCCAAGGCATCGGCTGCAACACTATCAACGAGCAAGAGGATACCAACAACTTCCTTCTCTTCCTCCAAGAACTACGACAGGACCCCGTAGGATCTAAACTGATCTTATCGGCGGCAACATCAACGCGCCCTTATCAAATCAGCAAACAGCCTTTATCCGGATTCAGCGAGGTCCTCGACTTCATCGCTATCATGAACTATGATATATGGGGATCTTGGAGTCCCAGTGTAGGACCGAACGCACCTCTTGACGATACTTGCGCATCGTCAGACAAGCAAGTAGGCTCTGCAGTCTCGGCGGTGAAGGCATGGACGAATGCCGGATTTCCTATTGACCAAATCGTCCTCGGCGTTGCTGGCTACGGGCATTCCTTCACGGTGACTCCTGAAGCAGCTTTCGAGGCGGACGGAAAGACCTTAGCTGCGTACCCGAGCTTCGATGCTTCTAAACCTCCGCAAGGAGACCGCTGGGACGATGGTGCTGGTCCTGACGTCTGTGGCGTTCAACAACACGCAGGAGGTGAGGGTAATTAATTTTATCTTCCCAGATTCAAACTCACACAGATTGAAGGCAACTTCAACTTCTGGGGTCTAATCGAGGAAGGATTTTTGGACGCAGCAGGCAACCCTAATGAAGGTATCGCTAGCAAATTCGATGAATGCAGTCAAACAGTGAGTCTCGCTATCTTGTATTCAATGCCAATCTTCTGATAGCAGGTCACGTAAATAGCCCTATGTTTATAACCAGAATTCTCATATCATGGTGTCTTTTGATAACGCACGTTCTTTCGCTGCAAAAGGCGAGTTCATACGCGCCAATGGTCTCGCAGGATTTGCCATGTGGGAGGCAGGAGGAGATTCCGACGATATTTTGCTCGACGCTATTCGATCTACGGCCTTCTAAACGTGTAATTGTATTAGATTCCTTTCTTGACTGAATTCGACTACGAGATAATACATTGAAATTTGTACAACAAGGTCGAACACCAAGCGTCCTTCGATATCAGTAGAGGCGTATACATAGTACATTTAGATCTGCCACTGGAAATAGAAAAGGTATGAAGAACGTCCACCGCACTGTACATCAGACACGTTTAGTGGTTGGTACCGTTGATGCTAACTTTCCCCGTTGCTTTTTCTAACGAGTCGTCATCGTCATCGTCCTGGTCCATGGCATCAGCTTTCCCGCGGTTACGGTTTGGCAGTTCCGGGAGACCCTCAACGTCTTGCTCGTCTTCATCTTCCATCAGCTTGGCAGCACGCTAGAGAGAAACATAAGAATGACTTCATCGGATCTCGGGGACGATCGCCTACCTTCATGGCTTCTGCTTCATTGGAATAATGCCTGCCTCGGGCACGAACGAACGCGGCATGCTTCGCTGCAGCTGCAGAGAATAGTCAATCGTGAGGTAGGGGAAGGATATGTTCCACGGGGCTTACTTTCTTCGTCCATCTCCTCGTCAACTTCAATTTCATCTCCTTGTTCGCCACCCTCATCTCGAATAGGCTTCCTTGCCTCATCTGGCAGGTTGAAGCTAGTGCTCCTGCTAGATTGACCGCTGCTACTCGAACGACCAGATACTGAGTTTGCAGGCCTCCCGGCGCTTGAGACAGACGTTCGCCGCGAAGAGGGACTCGAAGAATTAGCGTTTGTTGGTGAAGTTGGCGATGGGGGAGAAATGAATCGACCGTTCAAGTCAAGTGCAGGGATATCTATGTAACAGCGACATTCAATTACTCGTTTCCAGAGGTGATGACTACGACTTACCGCCTTCGACCTCATCTGTCTCGGGGTTATATCGAACATAGGGCGTCTTGGGCTCAGTGATCTTCATTAGACTGTCCTTCTGGATCTCGGTGAGCGCAATGTTTGCCTCATCCCATTGTAAGCTACTGTAGACCAATCGACGTTCATCAGACATTTTATTAAATCGATCGGTGAATGCACAAACTGTTGGCCTTGCCCTGCTGAAATCGGTGCGGCAGGTGTGTTCTTCAGAATGCCTTTGGGCTTCGGTTGTGAAGCCGAACGCGGCAGTGGAGGAGGATGAGGAGGAGGGGAAGAGCTCATAGCATCGGTTGCTGACATGGGGAGTGGTATCCTGGGTGTTAGTTGAGGTGGTGGTATTGGTCTAAAGCGCGAGATGATATAAGTGGAGAGTTGAACAGGTCTAGTGACCGTTGCCTGCCAGCGGCCTCCAGCGGCACATGAGTTACTCAGTTACTGACTTGGCTTCTATGATAATTTCCACTGCCGGTAGTTTATTGGCGACTAATTCGAAATACAATGTTCTAATTACATCCCTAATCCCATTAGGGCGCTTGTCAATCTTTGCCCAATGTTGTCCGGTTCTTGTCTGGCCATTTCTATGATACTCAACAACTTCTTTACTCCGATGTGCAGTTTAGCGTTAGTCTCGTCCCGTGAAGACGACGCGAAACCGGCATCCTCCAGCATACGGATGGCGTCCTTCCTTTCTTCTCTCGTCTGGAAGAGTTCGACCTCCTTGAGGATGTAGTCCAGAGATCTAAGGTTGGAAATCGGGGGTACACGAAGCTCCGAGTCAAACTCGGTAAAGCCGATCTCTGTCAAGACCGGCCGTAAAGACGAAGTGGCAAGGACGAGCAAACGACGCCCTTTCGGCGGTCTGCGAGAGAACAGCACAAGCAGTGCTTGCAAGACAGCGTTGGAGAAGCGAGGTCCAATTGGGGTCCATTCTATTGGTCACGGTCAAACATTTAGGTTCCTCAAGACATTTGACATCAGAAAGACTCACCAAGAAGCCGCTCCAAGTTGTCTACGACGATGACACTCAGCGGACTTTTGTAGCTGTCGGCGAACACCTTGTTGATTGCGTTCACTTTTTGCGACTCCGAGAAGCCAACCATGCTGTCGGGTGAGATCAACTTGATGAATGGGTATTGAGATGCTTGTGCGATGGACGCAGCAAGAGCTGTCTTTCCAGAACCAGGTGGTCCATGAACGACGACGCTGACAAGCGGAGTACGCGTTGACGTCCGGACCTGCTCAACAAGGAGCTGCCCAGACCGTAATATTTCCTACGAACGGAAAAGAAATATTAGCGCGTAGCAAATAGGCTTCTGGGACACTCACATCGACTCCAGCGTCGAAATGTATGATACCGTTCTGTATAACCTGTTGCAGTTCTTCTTCGGACACACCGAAGGCAGGGTGCACGTCGTCAAGTGCCATCATGAAATCTTGACGATTCACTTTGAGGTTTTCGACATCGTCCGATATTCCGGCGAAGGTACCAACCTACCCTTCCGTGTCGGAAGACGTGTACAGAACAGCATAGTGGTCGATCAACGTACCTTGACGTGTC
Organism: Marasmius tenuissimus; assembly: GCA_029532415.1. Classification (NCBI taxonomy): domain Eukaryota; kingdom Fungi; phylum Basidiomycota; class Agaricomycetes; order Agaricales; family Marasmiaceae; genus Marasmius; species Marasmius tenuissimus. The sequence continues at coordinate 4,184,810 of JAQOTA010000050.1, read as the reverse complement.
TGTTGAACGCAAAACTGGTCGCACTCTTGATCAAACCACCTATTTCAGCTCCGGAGAAGTTCTTGGTCAAACCAGCGAGCTCATAGAGATCCACGTCGTGGTCCATGACTTGATTCGTTCGCATTTTTGCGGTGTGAATGTTAAGAATTTGCCAGCGTCCTTTTTCGTCCGGCAGAGAGATTTCCATGTGTACTTCAAGACGGCCAGGACGGAGAAGTGCCTCATCAATCATGTCTTTCCGGTTGGTCATACCAATAATGAGTATGTTGTTCAGTTGGTCGACACCGTCCATCTATGGTTTGGCAGGTATTAGCTGGCGAAGTCTCAAGACCAGCATCGAATGATACCTTCGAAAGAATCTGATTGACAACAGTGTCACCGACCCCCGTACCATTATTTGAGGAACCACGCTGTTTGAAGATAGCATCCAACTCATCGAAAATGATGATATGTAGACCACTCTCGTCACCCTTCTCCTTGTACTGTTCGAATGGTTAGACATTTCGAGCATTGAAGGCGGGGTGATTGCGTTACCTCCTTCTCAGCGTCGATGAACAACTTTCGGATGTTCTCTTCAGAGGCACCGACGTATTTGTTGAGAATTTCCGGCCCGTTGACAACTTTGGGTTCCCGCGCGTTGAGCATTTTCCCGATTTGACGGGCAATGAGGGTCTTCCCAGTACCGGGAGGCCCATGGAGAAGTAAACCTGAGTCGCACACAGAGTTGAGCAGCCGGTCTTGATGCATGTAATAGGCGCTGACCTTTGACATGCTGAATGCCGAGCTTCTCAACGAGGCCAGGAGGGAATACACGAGAAGCAAAGGCTCGACGGAAGATTTCACTGAACTCGTTGTCAAGACCACCAATGCCCATATCCTCGAATTTGAAGTTTGGAGCAATGATTGCGTTCGCAGGCGCTCTTCGGGATGATTGAGAGAATACTAACGAAACATAATCGAGATCAAACTCACTTCTTCGCACTGGATTTCAGTTTAATGGCACTATCGGGCGACTTCATGAATGCGACATCCGTCTTCGCCATTATGACGCCAGCATCTTTCACCCTTGACTGTTGTGAACCTCCCCTTCGTTGCTCATCTGCTATTTCCAAGACTGATGCACCCTTAATAACCCCCTTTAGATTCTGGCCGTGGTATTCGAAGACAATAGTTTCGCCAGATGCCATGATGATTCCGTCAAATAGTTTGATGAAATGTTTCGCCAAATCGTCTGAGGAGAACTGTTCTGCAATCTCTACTCCACGGCGCACGAAGCCGACCTCTATGTCGATGGATTGGAGGTAGGGGGGCTAGAGAGTGGTTCGATGGTGACAGAGTCGCCTTGCACCGAAAGACCAACCCAAGACCTTTGCATAGCAGACGCGCCAACCGTTCCGGGTGCTATCTTGCCAGAGTCATCCGTCCTATACAACTGGAATTAGTGTTGAGGTCTTATACGAAAGTTGTCGCAGCGCACAACCCACCTCAAGGTAATTGGGAATTGGCCATTCAGCAATACGTGTTGACCGCTCTGGAAGTCAGACGGATGAACAGCAAGGCAGTTTGTGAGAGCAAATAGTTCGCTGGGGGCAGAAACTACGCCAAAACTTGATGGATAACATTTAGTTTCACGTTGTTTATGGGGTAAAATACACGCACCTTCCTCCGCCGCCTCCTCCACGAGAGGTAGCTGATGGTGGTCTCCGATCGTATCCTCTCTTTTCGAAAAGTGCATTTGAAGGATCGTTATAACCCTGGGGTGGTGCATTATGTTGCATCGATTGAGGGGGTGGTCTATTTCCACCTCTCGGGCCAGAGGGTAAAGAGTAATTGGAATTGTCGGGTACGCGATTGTAGCCCGCGGGAGGAGGGGGAGTGCCAGACTGGCCGCCTCTGCTGAAGAAACTCATGATGGTCGTGGTCGTTGATTGAGCAAGAGATTGAAGTATTCCAGCTACTTCGTGTTCTGCGCAATGCGTTGTCGATCGGGCAGTGCCTCACGGGAAGTTCGTGAGAAAAACCTTCCGTTTTGGAACTGCTCTGCGGACCAGAGCTCCTCCAGCGACTCGTGAAGCTTTTTCTCCACCTCACTATCATGACTGGAGGCTTAAATATTCTCCAGGACGAAGATCCTGCACCACCCAAGTATCCTGGCGTAGACGACCACTCATGCCAGCTTCTCGGACCAACTGCCTTGGTATGTGCTACTCTATGCATCACTGGCGGCCATGTTTAGAATCAAACTTTTATGCAGGTAGTTCAGGGACTCTTGGGGGTGTTCGTCATTCTCTCTCTCATATATAAACGACACAGAGAGGAACACAAACGGCCTTGGAAAATATGGTGCGCGTCGTACCTAGCTGTCGTCATGGATCATTCGTTGACGCGAATTTATTAGGCTTTTCGATGTCTCGAAACAAGTCGTCGGGCAAATGTTTGTGCATGGCTTAAACGTGCTCATATCTGGCCTCATTTCGCATTACGATTCATCGAACGCATGCGTTTCGTACTTTCTCAACATCCTCCTTGACACCACACTTGGTGAATCTCGCCCTGTATTCTATGTCGAAGTCTTATTTATTGGTCCATTATCCAGGCGTCTTGATCCTTTATGGAATACACCATACATTGACCTTTGTCATCACCGACAAGCTACATTGGGAAGGTTATGAATCAGGGAGGTACGGCAAACCGCCATCCTTCAAGTTTTGGGCACGACAAGCAGCTGTCTATGTCATCTCGCTGACAACCATGAAGTTCTTGGTCATTGGCCTTCTTGCTTTATTCCCTGGGCTGTACAAGGTTGGCGAGTGGCTGCTTAGCTGGACATGGACGGAAGAGGGGGACTCCCTACAGGTGATCTTGTGAGTTGAGGTGTTTTTTCTCCGTACCGTCTCAAATTCACTCCGATGCCAATTTTACTAGCACCATGGGCATCTTTCCTATAATCATGAACGTCCTGCAATTCTGGATAATTGACTCCATCGTCAAAGCTTCAGACGCGCCTGTTGCTCTCGATGCCGAATCCCCAAATGGTCGCGACCAGGCCGACCGGGAGCCACTCTTTGGCGTACCGTCAGATGATGAAGATGACGACGATACCGTGCCTCATAGACCTCATGACATCGAAAACCCCCTGCCTCCCCGTACAAACACTCGTTTGCATTCCTCTCACTCGCAGAAAGGTGATGGCTCGAATGTGGATGGGCAAAAGTCTCGGGCTCCAACACTCCAATGGACTCGCTGGAACTACATCCATATCCTCCGAGTAGGAACAACAGCTTCAACTCTGATTCATCTACGCCCTCTTCAGGCGCGTCCACGCCGAAATTGCGAGAGGCGAACAAGTTGAATAAAAAGAAGCGAGGACCTCCTAGTCCCCTGAATATTCAACCAAAATACCAGCCCGCAATCAACTCCCCGCAGGTCACTGGCAATAGCTTACGCCAGCCGACGCCCAACAAAGCTCCCGAACCTGCACGCCCAGCCGTTGCTCCGCCACAACAAGCCAATGAGTGGGAAGACTCTTGGGAAGACTCCGAGGATTGGGCGGGACGAGTTGGGGAAGAGGAATGGACAGGGCGTAGGATTGGGGAGACGAATACTAGCTTGCACAATGTGTGGGGAACACCGACAGTTGCAGTTTCATAGGAATTCTTCTTCTCTGGTGTTTATGCTTTTGTCTTGTATCATTAGGTGAAGTACATTGGACTCTCTTCCCCTAGCGCGCTCCACTCATAATGTCGATTACCCAGTCTCTACTGTATGCCCGCGTCATATTTCTCATCTATCCCAACTCATCACAAGCAACAGTGTGGATAGTTTGCTTCGGTATCCTAGATGATAGTACATGTAATCTTCAACTATGTGGAAACAGGAGCAGCTTGCGATGGCGGATGAGCACCGCCCTGACGTCTTGCATTAGCAACAACTTCCAGAACGCCGCTCAATCCGGACTTCCAAGCGAGAAGGCGCTTTTCCAACGCCTCCCACTGTTCCCGCTCGAAAGTGCGAGCGGTGGATCGAGTGATGTGCAACGTCTGCTTTGTCTGAGAGAGCTTTCCCCAAAGCAGACCAGCCCGGATGACTACACGTGTGCGTTAGTTGGGAAAGTATCTTGAGAGGAAGAGTTATCGTACCGTCGATCACCCATTTCTCGACTTCCGAGATATCGACTTGGAGAGCCTCCGCTATGGCAGCGTAGGAAAGGTTTTGGCCAACGTTCTTGAATCCTAGCGATGCAAGAGTGAGTAGCTTGATTTTGTGCTCGAGTTGAGATTGTTCGAGGTCTGGCGCGAGAATGTCAGGAGCGCGACGTTCCAATCGCGTGCAGAGAGACATACTGTATTTGGCTAAGACCCCAGAATGAGAGCTCTCCCATGACTTGAAGTCAGCCAATCCCCCGCTCAGGAAAACCTGAAGCAGTGAAAAGAGCTCGTGATCTTTGCTGGCGACGACTGCATCGATCTTGAAGAGTGCATCAAAGTCAAAAACGTTCGGAAGGCGCAGTGCCGTGGCAATGACATCGATAGCTGCCGTTTGGGATTCCGGGGACGAGGAGGGAAGAGATTGGAGGTATGAAAGGGAGTAACCGTATGATGATGCACTGCGAAAGACTTTGTAAATTAAAGTTGCATACCCAGCAAAGTAAGAACATACATACAGCTGGTCGGATTTTGCGTATGCGTCGGCAATACTCTTTGTGAACGCGCTCTTCTCCTCCTGTGAGACGTCCCATTCTGCGAGCCAGGTATTCACGTCTGCCCGTGAGAGTTGTAGTGCGTCGATTTGATCGTTCGAGGTTGCGATATCCAATAGAGTTCGATATATGGACAATCGCAGTGGCGAGTTTCGAGGTAAGGCATTGAAAAGGTTCGATAGCCTGCGTATTGCGCGTCAAAGTTAGGAAGTTGAAATTTTTGGAAGAGAGGATTCGTACACGCGATACTTGATGAAATTTTGTTCTGACGGTGCGGATTGGACAGCTTTCGACATCGTTTCCAAGTGCTTCTTGGCCTCGGGCGAGTCAGTGGAATAGAGGGTCAAAAAGTGGGAGTAAATGAGGTTGAAAAATCCTTCGATCTCTACAAAAAAACTGTTAGATTAGATTCCTGAAGCGCGAACAGAACCACATACCTTTTTCATTGCCATCGCCAACGCCTTTCACCTCAGATATCACCATTGAGATAGTCTTGCGTCTTCTGTCTTCGTCCTCATCTATTCTCTTTTGTCCTCCCTCAGTTTTGAGTGCGTCCTGAAACGGACGAATAAAAGTTGCACGCTCTTCCTCTGGTCGATTTCTAACAATATAGTTGACCAACTCCTGAATCTACAATGATTTTGAGTACTTCGAAGGCCCTTGAATTAGGATAGTAATATTGCACCTGTTCTTCGAACGTCCCCTCTGCAAAAACTGACACTGAGTCTGCTACTGCCATGGCTGTAAGTGGAGGAAGAAAAAGTTAAGTTCCTCGATCAAAGCTGCGAGCTAACAAGGACAAACTCCCTCGGGCTATCCGGACCTGGGGCCTGGTTCTTCCTTACACGCAGCTTCGTCCTCCTCCACCCGAACCCCTTCAAATTATTGCATGGTAATCTAATTAGAAGATGCGGAATCCACTTCCAAGAGCAAGGGGTACGCTAGCAGCTGCGGTTCTATTCTGCACTCTCACTATATGGGGTGTCCATTACCAACAAGAGCAGGAAAGAGAGGTAGGGTCACCTCTTCGCAACCTCTAACATTGTTCTCACTTCTCATGTTTTGTAGTCGATGTATCAAGGCGTTCTTAAAGATGACGAACGACGACGCGAAAAGATGCAACAACGTCAGGCCGACTTTGATGAATCTAAGAGGAAGCGGGAAATTTATGAAAAGGTTCAGACGATAGACAAATCTTCAGCGTCATAAAGTGAGTGTCCATTTAACTTGGTTTTTGCAACGAAGGATAACAATATACACGTAGATAGAACCATTCATGAATCAGATTTCCACTTCCTATCAGACTGAGAATGTTCCGTTAATTCCGTTCGTTTCGAGGACTGGGCTCCAGAGGGTCGAATCCTGGCGCTGGAGGTTGGGCCGACGCGACGCTTTGTCGTTTTCCTCCCACTCCCTAAAATGCATATTGAAACTCTCTCCGTTGTGTGTCCGACGTATACTCTCCGCCACTAAGGGGCTGACGTCGATTATGTCGAGTTTCTTGCACAAGCTCGAACTTCTACTCTGGGGAATGGTGTTTGTGACCTGAAGGGAGGTTGAGTTATGATGAACGGGTTTGGTATATGGGTAGCGCGTACAACGAGTCTTTCAATAGGAAGTTCGTCGATCATACCAAGGTTGGCTTCCGCAAGTAGGCCTATGGATCGTAAGGACTTTGGTCTCGGGTGGTATGGATCATTCGTACCATGAGAGATGATAGCATGTATCGAGCGTGCTTCCCTTTCTTGTAAGGCTTTTGCAGCGAGAGCCAACGTCTTTCCCGTGTCTATCATATCGTCCAGAAGTATGGCAACCTGGCGGCAAAGAACAACGTTTAATTCAAAGCGAAATGGCATGAGGGCCTGGAAAGAACCTTGTCCTGAACGTTTCCAACGAGTACTTCCATGCGCTCCGGCGCAGCATCCGATTTTCCATCCCGTTTCCTGTGGATCAATGCGAAAGGTACTCCCAACCTATCCGCGAGTGCAGTTGTCCTAAGATATGTTGAATGCCGAGTCGACGCCAACGTGAAGACAACAAGACGATGTACCTTTTCGCTCCTCCAGCATCAGGGCTAACAATAATACTCTCCTTCCATCCAGGTATTCTCTGTTTGATGTATGCGATCATCAGAGGTTCCGAGTATAAGTTGTCTACCGGGATGTCGAAAAAACCCTGGATCTGGCTAGCATGGAGGTCCAGGGTGAGTACGTGGTCGCAGCCAGCTACAGTCAACATATTAGCGACGAGTTTGGCGGTGATCGGCGCCCTGGATTTGTCTTTCTTGTCCATACGAGCGTAGGGGAAACAGGGAATGACGGCGGTGATACGTCGAGCCGATGCTCCTTTGCACGCTGCAATGAGGATGAGCAGCTCCATAAGATTGTCGTTGACATCGCCAGAGCCGGACTGGATGATGAACACGTCTTCGTCTCGAACTGATTGGGAAATCTTGACGTCGGTCTCGCCATTCGAAAACTTCTTGACAGTGCAGGGGACGAGAGGGACTCCTAGTCTATGGTATGCAAATAAGTCACCATTCTATCGAGCTACCCATAGCTGGTGCTATGAAGCAGACTGAGAGGTGGCTCACCGCTCAGCGACAGCTTGAGCGAGCTCTGGGTGACTGTTTCCTGCAAAGGAGATCGTGAATCATCGTGAGACAGTATAGAATTACCCGAGGAGATCCTCACCCGTCAAAAGTCGAATTCCGTTGTTGTGGTGCATTTTCAGTTCTTGCTGGGGGTCCGCAAGGAAGGTTGGAAAACGTTATAGCATAAAGGTAAAGGTGACGAGGGTTTGAGAGGAAAAGACGCTGTGGTGACGGAAGCTGAAGAAAAAAGACATATATAACTCCACAGTGTCATTCGCGAAAGCCACGCGGAGGTCGATGGCTTAACATGTCGACGAATTACTACAATCCATACAACTCGAACGGAAATACATCTAGGTCGATTACGAGTAATAGCATCTACATACATTGCGTCTAGTGGATTACGTGCATTACCACTCCCCGTCGAATCCAACGAAACCTGTAACATCATCAGCATCGCCAATCGGGTAACGGGCAAATGACATACCGGTGAGTAAGAAGACAGGGAAGTACCTCTTCTTCTCCAAGTTCGAACACCAGTTCCAGGCACTGGTCAGACGGCCATCGATGCAGCTCCCAGCATCGAAAAAGTTGTCTGCGCCAGAACCGTCGAAACCGTGGCGGAAGAAATCAGTCAAGATCTCCTTCGTGAGTTTTTCTGGGGAACCGAACTCATCGTCGATATATGATCGCAGGGCTGGTTGCTCGGTGAGAGAGGGTATCTGAGAGAGGGTATTGCAGATGGGGAGAAGGATACGGTAGATTTGAGTGTATTTGTCTATGAAAAGAAGGGCGTTGGGCACGTTGTGGTCACCCATGTGAATGACGCTAGAACCAATCCAAGTTCCAACGCTTTTCTGAGCTCTATGAAGGATGCTATGCATCATGCGGGAGGTTTTGGGAGAGGCCTGGACACGGTTGAGTCCTTGACCGGTATCCCTGAGACGATAAGAGATTGAGTCTGATAGTAAGTCTTCTTCGGCGAGAGACCATAGGTGGAACATATCTGCAACAGAGTATAGGTCAGGACTATGCAGATCTTGAAGGTGACAACTCTTACCGTGTAAGATCTCTCTCCATAAGGAGAGACTCTGGACAACGTAGGCATATTGCTTGCTGTGATCATGGGACAGTCTGGCGCCTCCCTTTCCGCTACGGATGGCCAAGCTGCTCTTATTGTCGGGGGGATGTGTGGGATGGAAATGCTCCTTGAGATACGCAATCATCCGCTCGCAGGGATCTCTGTTGACTCTCAAGAACGCGTGGTTGTCGCCTATGCTGTAGAGACATTGACGGAGACTCTCCTGGCTGAGGCCGCGGCGTTCGTAGCGTGCAGACAGCTGCTCTATGGCACGTTCCTTGCTTCTGATGTCCCTCTGTACATCCCGTCGAGAACGTCCTTCCGCGTAGATCTCCTTGGTAGCCACTGTAACGAGTTCGTCACGAAGCATATCCAGCGCATTATGTTCTTCCAGGGTAGAATAGACTGTTCGGATGGGTTTTACGCAAGTGAAGCTCAAGAGCTCTTTAACTTCTGACATTTGACTATCCTGTAGTTGATAGGTTGGTAGATGTATTAAGGTTTTACGTCAAAGTCAACGCACCTGCAGCAGATATATCAATTTACCGTAAGTGGTCCGCATTTTGTCGGGATTCATGATTTTGTGTCTCCGGCCGAGTTCGAATATTGACTGATAAAACTCTGCATTGGACTGGAAATCCCTGTCTTGGAAAAGCTCTTGGCCCTGCTTGTAGTCTGCGGACAGAAGCAACCCCGACATGATGGCACATAACTCCCGGATTTGGTAAACGATGCGTTTCGGTTTTGACGAGGCGAATCCTAGGGTATCTATCTTGTCTGTGTATTCTGAAACTGATAACGCTGCTTCCAACAGCCGTAGATACTTGCGTTCACCAAGGGTGAGCCGCAAGGGGATGTACTTTGAGCGTTCCACAAACCATTCACCAACTTGAGCGCCGATGGCGGGTTGGGGGCTGAAAGTATTTGTTGCTGGTTCGGTAACCGCTTCCCACTGTTCATCGTCTGAGTTGTTGTCCTCCACTTCCATCTGAACATCTGTGAGTGGAATCTGAAATGTAGAAATGTCAATCTGACGACGTACGGGAACCTCTGATTCGACTGGAGTTGTCCCCTTTGGTCGAGCTGGATCCTTGAGATCGCGAAGGAGCTTTGTTTTGTGGTTCTTCCTTGTTCCCTTTCTATGTTGCGCGGAAAAACAGACTTCGCAGAACGAATCACTACATTGTTCGCAAAGGAGTTGAGCAGGCTGATCTAAGAAACTGTCATCGAGAATGTTAGAGAATAAATGAGGAATGGTGCATACCTTCACACTCGACACAATAACCTTCGGCTATAGGTCGTTCACTGTCCTCTTCATCCCACCCACTAGGTTTCACCGCACTTCCATTGACAGTCCCAGGATGCTCTAATGTTTCGTGATTGTTGCTTAATATGTTTTCGAGAGAAAAGGTTCCATTTGGAGGCTTGTCATCCACGCCGTTGGTGGATTCGGCCATCAGGAGGGACAAGGAGGTGAGGGCAGGCGAGAGACGTGCGTCAATTGTGATCGAGTAATTTTTACGCGTCCTCGACACGTGGTTGCGCCCCAGTGCCACCAGCATCAAAATCGACGTCTTCAATCTGACTTCAACAGTTCAACTTTAGCTCAACTCGCCGCTCTTCGTAAAGCCCTCCCTGAGTCTTTCAGGGCCTTTGCGCAATACCATATGCTCGCTGACAGCGATCGTGTGCATTGGATCTATATTGGCTATTTTTACTTCGTTGTGAGCTCTTCCGATTATTTTCCCCCAATGGTCTATTCTGAATTCTGATCCTTTTTGACAACAAGGTCTACTTGCGAATTCCTGCCTTTAAATTTGCTTCTAAAGGAAGGAATTATGGGCTCACAAATGAGTTGCCATCACGTCTTCGTCCGCCCTAGAACCACAGGTACCCGATTCAACGCCCGTGTGGGAGGAATATAAGAGCAGATTCTCCAGAGTAATGACTTCACTGAAGCATGAGACTTCTTTCCTCCCTCGCCCTCGTGTCCTCCCTCTTGGGGCCTGCTTTCTCCCTCGCACCTGGGGAGCACAAGCTCAAGGTCAAGTCGAGCATCAACGCCCCTCGTGGATGGGAAATCCACGGCGTTCCCCCAGCACATCATCGTATCGAGCTGCGAATTGGGCTCACGCAACCCAAGATCAATGTCTTGGAACAGCACTTGTTGGAAGTCAGCGACCCCGACCATCCTCGATATGGCCAGCATCTATCCAAGGGAGAGGTCGAGGAACTCGTCGCGCCTCATTCGGACAGTATTCGTTTGATTGATGAATGGCTCGCTGGCCACGGTATCCAAGCGGAGGATATCTCGCGCTCCCCCGCACAGGACTGGGTGATGGTTACAGTGCCTGTCGAATTAGCTGAGCGACTCCTCGACACAGTACGTCCGGGTATCGACGTTTCATCCATCCTCTCCCGTTAATTATGTCTTGGCGTGTTACAGACGTACCACACTTGGAAGCATACTGCAAGCGGTGACGCCCTCGTCCGCACGACGAGCTACAGTCTTCCGGAGCACCTGCACTCTCATGTCGACGTGTTGCAGCCCACCACTACGTTCGCTCGGTGGGGCGCGCTCAAGTCGACCATCTACTGGCCTGACGGGAAGGAGGAAGTCTCCGAAATCTCCCAAAATCTCGCCCCGATAACTGCTGGAGATGCAACGGTCGACCCAGCCTGCAATGTGACCATCACTATCGACTGCCTGCAACAACTATACAACCTCAAGGGATACAAAGTTCAAAAACCCGAGAACAACTCAATTGGCATCACCGGCTATTTGGAGGAGTTTGCGAACAAAAAGGACCTTCAACTGTTTTACCAGGACCAACGGCCTGATGCTTTAGGCAGCGACTTTGATTTCAAATCAGTCAAGGGTAAGTTTAATTCACTGAAGTTGGTCGCCGGTTTGTGATCCCCACAAAAACGGTTTACAGGCGGAGTGAATAGTCAGAATGACTCTGAAGCTGGTTTAGAGGCGAACCTCGACGTTCAGTTCGCGTTCGGTTTGACCTACCCCACTAGAAGCATCTTTTACTCAACAGCGGGACGGCCACCTTTTAAACCTTCTGTTGGCACTCCCGAGAACACAAACGAACCATATGCTGATGTACGTGTTTTGACAACTCCCATGATAACAATTTCGGTTTCTAATTGATGGATAGTGGCTGGACTTTGTCTTATCTCACCCCAATCCCCCACTTGTCGTCTCTACCAGTTACGGAGACGAGGAACAGACAGGTAATGTGATCTGTCGCTCTGATCGCAAATACGACGAATTGAAGTGATGACTTCAGTCCCGGAGGACTATGCGCGACGAACATGCCAACAATTTATGCAACTGGGTACGTCACAGCTGGAAGCGCTCGATTACCCTCGACTGAGTCCTTCTCAGGTGCTCGAGGAGTATCTCTATTCTTCTCAAGTGGTGACGGTGGGGTCGGGGATGGTCAATCCGATCCGGCGCAGCAGACATGCTTCACCAACGATGGTAGAAACAAGACCCAGTTCATTCCACTATTCCCAGCGTAAGCTCAACTCCTTCGAACTTGCCTTTTGAGTCTTGACTAACGTTCCGGGAAATCCAGTTCCTGCCCATAGTGAGCCCGATATCTCATTATTTCCTTGCCTTCAGCCGCTCATACGTAGCAATAATAGCGTGACCTCAGTGGGCGGCACGAACAACGTTCCCGAAATCGCCGTCTTCTTCTCTGGTGGAGGTTTCAGCAACTATGTATGTCGACCCGCTCGAACTCTTTCCCCCGTACTGATTCTATCTTCATTTAGTTCAAGCGCCCTTCATATCAGTCTAAAGTGGTTGATGAGTACCTGAAGAAACTTCCCGAAGGCCTATATAAGGGCTTGTATAACCCGTGAGTGGGCTACGTCCATGATATTTTTACTCCTCGACTAATTGCTCATCTTGACAGTGCCGGTCGGGTGCGTTGGAATGTAATTTTCAATCTAATCGTTTCACTCACTTGGTTTCACTTAGGCCATCCCGGACGTCGCGGCGCAGGGACGAAGATTCCGTATTTTCGCTTCTGGCCAACCTCTATTGATTGGTGGTACCTCTGCCTCCTCGCCGACTTTCGCAGGAGTTGTGGCCCTCCTGAACGACGCGCGTTTGGCGACAGGTAAACCCTCGCTGGGTTTCCTCAACCCCTTGTTGTACAGCAAAGGGGTAGCTGCCTTCAACGACATCACCGAGGGAAATAATCCCGGGTGCGGGACTCCAGGATTCAATGTTAGTGCTCCAACTTCTGTTGTGTGGCCGTACGATCTAATTTGGTGCTTTTTCATGCCCAGGCAACTCAAGGCTGGGATCCAGGTGAGTAATTCTTCATTTCCTGTGTATGTTTTCTATTTCCATTAACAAACCGCTCGATAGTGACCGGTCTTGGGACACCTGACTTCAAGAAACTGAAGAAGGTGGTATTGGGAGGATATTAGGTTTTCTCGGGATTGAGTTGCGTGCAAGGAGTCAGTGTAGCAATCGAAAACGGTAGTTCATCAGAGATATTGTTAGGAGCTATTCGAGGATCGGTCTTCAAAGTGTCTTTGCTGGCGTGATGCCTGTGGAGTGGGAGTAACGCCGTTGCATGGCATTGGCATGCGAGGGAGCTAGGAGCCGAATACATAATTTGAATGATACGTTATTCCCTGTCTTTGAGATTATAAAAAGTCAGCAGTCAGAACGTCTGGCACTTCATTGCCCCTACGACGATGATGTGGGCGTCCATGGTCCCTCGTATTGTGCTTGCCTTGGTCCTTAGCTCGGTTTCCCTTGCTGGATCAACAATACACTCCCCTCCTCGCGTCAAAGAAAAGATTTTCCCACCCGGAGGATGGGTTCAACACTCTCGCGCACCAGCGGACCACAAGATCGAGCTCCGGATTGGACTACCGCAACCCAATTTTCATGTTCTTGAGCAGCATCTTTATGAAGTTTCGGACCCATTCCACGCGCGCTATGGGCAACATTTGAGCAAGCAACAGGTCGAGGAATTGGTCGCTCCTCGTCCAGAGAGTATTGACAGCGTTATGGAGTGGTTGGCATCTCATGGCCTTGGAGAAAGTGATATCGAGAAATCGCCAGCGAGCGACTGGGTCTATGTTACCGTGCCAGTTTCCGTTGCGGAGGAACTTTTGGACACGGTGAGTTGTCAAGTTTTCAAGTGTGGCGGTATTAGCACAGATCTAATTTTACAATCCCGTCTCCCGTTCTGTCTTTCACCGATTCGTTTTCTCTACGATAGACCTATCATGTTTGGAAACACGTCGAGAGCGGGGATCAGCTCGTCCGTACCACCAGTTACAGTGTTCCGGAAGACCTTCATGCACACGTCGATGTCATTCAGCCGACAATCATGTTCGCTCGGTTCAAGGGAATGAAATCGACCATTCATTCCTCGGAATTAGCAGCTCTCGAAACTAAATTCAAGAGCGCTAGTTTCACGGCAGCAGCAGCAGCGGACACTGGTGTCGATGTCGACCCGAGCTGTAACGGTATCATAACTATAACCTGTCTACAGCAATTGTACAACGCAACAGGCTATAAACCCGCTGCGGATGTTGGCAACTCTATAGGTGTCACTGGATATCTGGAAGAATTCGCCAACAACGAGGACTTGCAGTCTTTCTATGCTGAGCAACGTCCTGATGCTGTCAACAGCACCTTCGAATTCATCTCGGTCAAAGGTTCGTATCTCTTTTTCACTCTAACACAGCGAATGCTGAGGGTTCTCGACATCAGGGGGGATTAATTCTCAGAACCTATCGGAATCAGGCCTTGAGGCTGGTTTGGATGTCCAGTTCGCCTTTGGTCTGGCATATCCCATCCCATCCACTTTCTACTCCACTGCTGGTCGCCCACCCTTTAATCCGGATTCCACGACAACCTCCAACACGAACGAGCCTTACAATGATGTTAGTGAGCTGATCTGCTACATCTTTGTAATTGACTGACGGACCTTCTTTAATAGTGGATAGACTTCGCTCTTGCACAAGAGAAACCTCCATTGGTCATTTCCACCAGTTACGGTGAATCTGAGCAGACTGGTAAGCCTCTTGAGCTAGGGGGCTAAGGCAAGTATTAAGATCATTCTGCGAACAGTTCCCGAAAGTTACGCTCGTCGTGCTTGTGCTGGGTTTGCGCAACTTGGTAAGTCGTCTCCATCGCGTAGTAGCCTATGAATACTCACGTTCCCTAGGTGTTCGAGGAATCTCTCTTTTCTTCTCCAGTGGCGATGGTGGAGTTGGAGATGGCATACCTGATCCCGAGTCGCAAACGTGCATCACTAACGACGGCAAAAACACAACTAAGTTTATGCCTGCATTCCCCGCTTCCTGTCCCTAGTGAGTCTACCCTATCTTAAAAACCGCCAGTATCGCTAACCACCATACAGCGTCACCGCGGTGGGGGGAACAACTCAAGTCCCGGAAGTTGCTGTAAACTTTTCTGGAGGAGGTTTTAGTGACTACTGGCCGCGGCCAGAGTACCAAGAGAAAGCAGTTCAAGCCTACCTCGATAAACTTCCCGAAGGACAGTACGATGGCTTATTCAATCGGTGAGTTCCCAAGACTCCGATGTTTCCATGTTAATTCACCGTACCATACAGGTCCGGACGCGTAAGACACTTCGATCGTTTCAACCTCTTCCCTCATCACTAATTTTGCACTCCAAGGCCTTCCCCGACGTTGCCGCTCAAGGACGGGGCTTCAGGATTTGGAACCAAGGACAGCCACGGTCCATTGGAGGGACCTCTGCTTCAGCCCCGGCGTTTGCGGGTATTGTGGCCTTGTTGAACGACGCAAGGCTCAAGAATGGTCAACCCTCACTTGGCTTCTTGAACCCATTGATCTATAGCGAAGCGATTGAAGGTTTCAACGATATCACGAAGGGTAACAACCCTGGCTGCGGAACGGAAGGATTCAGCGTGAGTTCTGAGACCCGATGAATGATTGAGTGTAGATATATGCTAACTGTTCCAATTAGGCCGCAGAAGGCTGGGATCCTGGTAAGAGAACCTCGAATTGAATCACTGTAAAAGGAACTGACTTTCTGGTAGTCACCGGTCTTGGTACCCCCAACTTTGGAAAGCTCCTTGAACTCGTCAAGAAATACTAATAGTATACTCAAATCGCGGATTAGTGACACACTCAATGTATTTATGATTAAGGATATCATTATTTTCGCATTCGTTTCTTGAAGCGTTCCATGACCTGCAACGTGTTCGTCACGAGAAGAATTTGGTCAAAGGCTTCGGTGAGACTCACCATCTCATCAGTAGCCATTTGTGGCTTTTCGTGATTCGATTTCCGGGGCTGTTCGTCCTGGGGTGGCATTCCCATCGCTTCGAGCTGAGCTTCCCGCATGATATCCGCATCTGACTTCATCTTGAGGTTTGGCCGGTAGACTAGTCAAAGAATTCAGAAGTCGGCACGGTATGGTCTCCAGAAGATACTCACAACGAGAAGCAACTAGATGCTCTTCGCCTTTGGGTATAGTTCTTCTCTCGTTCCTCTCCTCAGCCACCACCCGCTTAGCCTTCTCTGTCTCTTCAATGTTTTTGAGACGCGTGCTGTATGCCGAGGTAAGTTATAGTGATCACTTTGGGAAAAGAAATGCCGGCGTACTCCATCCCCAGATCAACCTCAGGTATCGCCGTAAGCATTGCCATACTATTGGTGATACTTCCTTCGTCGGTAGTTGCCTTCTTCTGCTCAACCTTCCACCGTTCAGGAACTTGGTACAAGGCCTCTTGAGGGTCGAGAGGTTTGCTTTTGCCGTTCTCTTCCTTAGGCTTCGATCGGACCTTTAGGTTCTCTTCGATGTAGGCCATCCTTGTATAGCGTTCTCAATACTGGAGCCGGATGCGACGAAAGGAGGAGTACTAACATGTGCTTGTCCACGTCCAAAGCATTCGTTTGTTGAGTGAAATTGTTGGCTCGCACTGCCTTTCTCGATTTCTGTTGTTGAGTTTCTTCTCTAGACGAGCAAAACCGGTGAGTAAACGTATCGACTAGAATGATATAAGACGCACTGTTCTGCTTCCTCCTCCTCCTGCTCCTCCTCAGCCTTCTTTCTCTTCTTCTTCACTTCTCCCTTGGTCAATTTCGCTGCGTCTATGCCTTGCCTGGACTTGCGCAACTTGCGTAGCTCTATGAGATCTGCGATGCTGTATAGACAGTTATAAGGCTCTGGAATAATAAAGAGAGACGAAGACATACGGTAATTTCTCCTCCTCCTCTTCTCCTGCCTCATTCGGCGTTTCGTCGACTTCGGGTGACGGTTCGCGAACGCGGGGTTGAGGTCTAGTGCGTTTTTTAATCATATTGAACGGAAAAGCAGAAGCTGAGGTAAGACCAGACGAGAATGTGAGTTAGTGAGGCTTGAGAAGAAGCGTAAGGGTTGAGATTCGAGATCTGAGAGGGAGAGAGAGAGGGAGAGAAGGGAGTGGAAAGAAACAGAAAGCGTTGCCACAAGCGCTCATATGGCACCGCACCGAGAATGTCAATAGGCGCCCAACGGCGCTTTGTCGATTTAAATTTAGACCGGTTTCATTGAGCAGCGGTACCAAAATATGTAAGCTGGACTACAGATCCCAATCCTCCAAAGCAAATGCCAGAACACCAAACGCCGCTGCCGCGTCTCCTGTTCCCCCCGCAAGGGTTTCAACCCCTCGCCTGACGAACCGCACAAGTCCATCAAGCTCAGTCGACATCTTGCCTATCCTCATTAAGAGATCTCCATCCTCGGGCTGATTATCCACAGAGGTAGAGAACGAAGAGACGTTGGCATTTTCAACATCTACGTCCTCGAGCTCTGCATCAGAGTCCGACGAATCAACGTTCCAATTCAGAGAGTGCGCAAAACTGACGACATTTTTCTGTCGCTTTCTTTGCCTTCGACTACGATGCTTGAGACTGACCGAATGCGAGGAGATGTCGTGGGTAGAACTATTTCCGGCGAATGAAACGAAGGAGTCGCTGAATTTGACCGCCATCTCCAGTACAGATACGACGGCTTGGTAAAGAGCTGCGGTCTGTATCAGGTGGTCAGATTACATGTCGCGAATGGTCCCAGACAGATATACCTTTGGTTGCAGCAGACAGCGTGCTTGTATCTTTTTCAAACTATGAAGACGTCAGCAACAACTTTCTGGGCATTACAAGTCAGGAGCAGCCTACTGCTCATCGTGCAGCTCGATTATATGGTCCAGCGAGCTTGCCCGTTCGAGTTGTTCACGGAAAACTTGGACTTGTGTATGTATTACCTATAGTGGCGTTGTCTTTGATGATCGTAAATGTGAAAGAACGGCAGACACTTACGTTTGTGACCAAAAAGTTCAGGAAGGTGCTTTTGGGAGAAAATGAGCAAGGCTGCTTGGAGAAGTGGGTTGACCTTACTTGATGAACCAGCTCAATCGACTTCGCATCGCGTAAAACAATTTGATCCCATGATCTGTCCCCTTTGGTCCCCGTTCTCCTCGCACCAGTATGCGCTCGAGGAGGCCTTTTGACCTCCGTATCTGGAGTAAGAACGTAAAGACGTCGCCATAGACCTGAATCGTCCTAGGGGTAAAGATATACGTAAGAGGGAAGGGAACAGCGTATTCCAGACTGAGTCCTTCGATAGCCTTCACGGTCCGAGCAATCGATTTCTCCTCGATACCGCTACCCCGATACGTGAGCCTGACGAGCGATGTCTGGACCCACGGCCGCGAGTCGTCAGAGGAATGGGGGCCGTTGCTCAACTCCACAACGTCGCTGAAAGCTGTGTTCAGGAAGTGAAAGTCATTCCAGTTCTGGTGAGCATCCATCTGACGACCGTGTCAGTAGTAACGAGGGAAAAAATGAGCGAAAAGCGCACCTTCGCAAATATCAAATCCGCGAAGTCACTAATCACATCCCCTCTCCTCATTAGATATAAGCCCTGTACGGCGGACAAGTGATACCAGAAATCACATTCATGAAGGATTGTCCTTGCCATTACAGATCTGATCGTGTTGGAATATGGTATTAGGTGGTCGTAGATGAGTTGCGAAAGTCTGTCTATTGAGACAGAAAACAGACCGCGGTCATCGTGGACACCGGAGTCTCCTGAGGACAGGCTATCTTTTTCTACCAGCTCGCGGAAAGAACACCACTTCCAGTTTCTGATAACGTGGGTCCAAGGGCCATTTTGCATCATAAAGTCCACATCGAGCGCCTTGAGTAAACCCACGGATTTTCCCGTCTCCAACACAGGGGCAGCTACGTGTTGCATGAAGCTAGGTATGCCCTTGACCTGTCCAGAGTCGGACGTCTCGAATCCATCGTCTCTTAAGCCATATCCGTCCGCCCAAAAGTCTGGTTCCAGTAATCCGAGAATGCCCATGTCGAGCCCGACTCCCATTGGTTCGATGAAAAACTCTTCGTCAAGTTCAGGCTCCGGTCTTCCCAAGCTGTTAACATCGCTACGGGGACCCCCTCCGAGCTCGAATCCGTTGTTGAGCCATCTACCTACCATACTCCACACTGCCTCTGCGCTGCGCACGAAAACTCGCATAATGCTGTCGGCGGTGACCTTATCCCCTCGTTCCAGCCTCAACTGCATCTCTGAGAAAAGGCAGTCCAAAAGCAGCGCAGTCGTTGTAGACGGCGAACGATTCGGTAACTCCCACTTGCGTGGAGCAGACTTGTCGACGACTTTGAAGACTACACTCAGTAGAACGTCGAAGATTTCCTCGAAATCATCCCGAAGTGATTTGTCGATGTCGAGCAGGCTCACAACAAGCACATCGTGTTCGTCCAGAGCTCCTCCCAAGGCGCGTATGATCGTCTCCTCCTTTTTCGCGCACCAGACCTCCAAACTTCGTAGCTCCGTGTCGACGGCATCTGCAAATGCCTCCAAGGTTCGCGTCAGCTTGCCCTTCCTAGCCCTGTTCCTTTCCATAGCACTCAAAGTGGTCGTCTCGGGACGTACATGAGAGGGACGTAACATGATAGACGAGGTAAAACTCCGCAGGTGCTGCAGAGTAGTGCAAGTTCCCACGATGCCACTCAGGAGGGATTGCTGCGAAGCCATTGATAAGTGGAGAAGTCGAGGAGTGCCTTTGGTCGTCTATCACACATTCAGCAATGTCTAGGTGTCAAGGATCATTTTTGCTCTACGTACTAAAAAACGGCGGTCCCGCCATTCGAATAGGATATTTTTTCTCCCCTGGAGTGCAAATAAGATTTCTCGAACAGCATCTTGTTCGTGAATATATCTCTGGATTGAAAGAGTTACTTCAGAGAGTACTCGAGTTTGGCGTTAGCGCACCTGCATGGGAACAACGACTTCGAGAGGTGGTATACTGCGAGAAGGCGAATCAGTCCTTGGAGGGTCGCCGGTGGGTGGAAGAACCCTCTGGAGGGTGGGTCCTAGTGCGAGGTCAGTCACGGAAGGTCGGCGTGACGAGGTTTGAGGGCACCAACCCAAAGTGGAGGCATTTCCGATGTTAAAAGTTCCCCTTTGATGAACCGCTGTTTCGAGATGCCTGTCCGTCTTCCAATCTTCACGCCAGTATTGCTTCGCCTTCAAATTTTCGACCTCTTTCCGGTATGCGAGTGTTGCGTACAGTGGCTTTTCGGGGAATTCCACACTCGCCGGAGGTTGTCGGGTCAGTGAAGTAGATAGTCCTTCATCAGAGGGTGCGGTCGGGGATGGTGGTAGCTCCAAGTCCAGCTCGTCATCCGTATCAAGAGACGATAAAGAAGGCGTACTCCCATCGCTACCGTCCGCGTCGCCCTCACCCTCATCATTCTCACTACCTTTAAGTTTCCTGGCAGGAATACCTCCGGGTACGCCTATCCAGTGGTCGCCCTCAAAGGGTTCCTCCTCTAAGATCTTCTTCCATGTCCACTCTGATGACTCCACAGGTTCGGGCGGGTTCTTCAAGGAATCGAGATACATCGACGCGTAGGTGAGAGTGCTGGGTTCCGGAGGTTGAGAGAGTGCAAGCTGTCTTGCGATGAGATCTGTATCTAGAACGTGAAGGATGCGGCTCTCACAAGGAATTGTACGTGGGCCGGGAGTCGTGAATCCTACACTGATGATTACCTGACTGTGATGAGGTGGGTTAAGTAGATACCTTGATATCAGAATCCAAGTCCTTCTCCTTCCCAATTTGTTCAGTAAGACGGCTGTAGCATGTCTCCAGTGCCTCTGCAAAGGTGACTCGAGACCTTATACGAGCTTTCTCTACATGCCTAGAAAGGGGTGTGAGCAAGGTGTGAGAGTTCAGAGTGGACTTCACTCACCCACGTATCGCAGCATCTACCCGTTCCTTGTCGAAAGTGACCGCTGCTTTGCTGATCGTGGTACCCTCTACACTGAGATTCCTTATGGCGAAATCCACCAGCTCGCGTTGTCTGATCTGCTGTTCGTCGCGTTGCGCTTCATCGGCATCCAATTCCTCCGAGTCACCAGGCCCAATAACCGAGTTGACTAGACTGTTACATAGAGGGAGAAGTTTCACGGACGATACGCGTTGTCGCGATATCGGGCGTTGTGTCGATGCGCGGGAGTGTGGTCGATTGGATGCACTAGAAAGGGGACGAGCGAGCGACGCAGCACTAAGACTTGAGCCTGGTCTATTGCCAATGCTAGCATAGGTTGAGAGACTGGACGTAGAACGTTTGGTACCCTTTGAGGTATTTGAGCCTGAAGGCGTCATTGACATGACCGCATTGACGATGGCCGTCGTCGCGTCTGTGGCTGTGTAACCAGCCTTTGAACATCGACGGTCACGTCGAGGTCAGCGTTCCTGTTATCTCTAGCTTTCCAGATTCTTCTTGTTCGATTCGTAACTCTGCCAGTCAAAAATGGCGAGTGCAGCTGGCAAGGATGAAGACGACGTGATCCAGCCTCCTCAGAAACCACCTTCACCACCTCCTCATACTACCTTTGCAACACGAGGTATACATGTACGAAGCCTCACGGACCTTCGACAGATTCTAGACGATACTCACTCATGATCCATTTTCCTCAAAAATTGGTTGAACGGTCACGATAGCCACCAACGTTCTCTGCGTTCAAACCGCGAGATTATCGGTTGACGAATCCTCAAGGCATGAACCATATTGCATGGAATTGTGATGGGAAAAAGCTTGCTGCTGTAGGGGTGGATAAGGCTGCAAGAGTTTGGAATCCAGATAAGAGTGTGAGTTAGTTTTCTTGTTGCAACTGTTCCTGTGCTACACATGTCTCTCCGTTTCAGATGGAGCAACGATCCGCTCAGGTGTTCTCTGGGGGGCATTCAGACGAGGTCGCCTACATATCGTGGAACCCAACTCATCCGGAACTTTTCTGCACTACGAGCCAAAAAGACAGGAGAATCGTATTTTGGGATGCAAGACAGAGCCGATACACGCAACAAATCGCGCTCAGAGCCGCGCCGAATTATTCGACGTACTCTCCAGATGGTCGTACAATCATGGTTTGCTCAACAACAAATCACACGACTTTCCTGTCTTTCGGGAAAGAGCCAGAGGAAAGCAAAGAGCAATGGAAACTGATGGACCAGGATCCGGTGAGAATACACTATGGTATCCATCGGGGCTTGTATCTCATCTCCGAGCGCGCAGACTGCCGCAAGCATCGGAATATTCAACCATGTCGGGGACGGTTTGGTTCTCGCGCATTATGGGGAGCATAGTATTCGAATACTTGACTATCCAAGTATGGTCATACGAGAAAACTTCCCAGCTCACGTTTCTGGATGTACCTCGTTGGCTCTGGACCCCCGAGGCCGATATCTTGCCACAGGCGGAAATGATTCCATCGTGAACCTCTTTGACGTGAATGATTGGATATCAGCCAAAACTATCACGTCTTGCGAGTAAGCCCCGACTGTATTGCGAACCATCTGCTGTTTCCTGATGCCTATCTACTCGCCAGCCATGCTATCACCGCCATCAGTTTTTCCTACGATGGCGAATACACGGCAATTGCCAGTGCGGGACCGTACATCGACATCGTGAGTGAACACACCGTGGCTCTGTATCACCTTGGCTATAAGCCTCACACCGTCGTTTCCAGTGTGCTACGGAGACCTGTACGCCTCTACACAGGGTTCCAACTTTGGGTCCCGCTCCAACAGTAAGCTGGCACCCATCGAAGTATATTATTGCGTACTGTGGACAGACGAAGCCGCGAGACGGGGGACCGCCACCAGTTTCCGCGGTGAGCTTGTTCGGACTTCTGGACTCTTAACCCAGGGCTCCTTTTCTTTCGGCGGGCTGTGTACAGTACGATATCCCCCATCTGGAATTCACGTCTTCAACGTCTTGAACGGTCTACCTTGAAACAACCTCCTTTTATGCACCTGAACTGTGGTCCGCGCAGGACCCATTAGTTGGAAAGCCTCGACCGCTCGAGTGAGGGTAGACGGAACTAATGTCCGATTATCTTAGTGGCTCAAGTCCCTACGCCTCGGCGTCTGCAGTTTCATTACTTACAGCCCATTCAAGTATACTCTTGGGCGGGATCTCTCAATCCTGCTTACATGCTCCTAGCGAGTTCGAGTGGAATCATTACAAAGACTGGTGAGTCGACTGGAGCATTGTTGGTGGCGCGAAATGGCTCGCCCTTGCGGCCGTTCCGGCTTTGTGCATTGTGTTTGGAGCACCTTCGGACGACCATCGCAAATTGCATCAATTTTGAAATGCGGTGCATCTTTCAAAAAGATTAAACTTCATGCTATCCTTGCCTCGGAGTTGAACGAGCGATGCAGTGCGTGGAAATCAGGGATTCCCCCGTGACCCTGGAGCTGGTTTTGGCTCATTACTCTGACTTACCGTCAAAGGACGATCCGTTCAAGTATAGATCAGGGCAGCTTCGACTTGCTTGAACTGGCAACTTGGGGTCAAGTACCCTGAGATGTACAGCTGTGACCCCGCAAATTAGGGGAACGTGATCAAGGGATCAAAGTCGGCTCATGCGGTTGATTTGCCCGAGGATTACATAACTCAGGATACCTGATTTGGGGGGGTCAATTCGAGTTTTCAATTTCCCAGCATCTTCCCAGCAACCAGTTACAAAGCTTTTTCCTGAAAGCTACTCACACTCGTTTTTCACCGCTCCATATGTACCCGTTGTCGTTCCCTTTAGTCTGAGTTGTAATAATGAGTGCGATTCCCTCCATTTATCTCTGCTCAACGTTATTCATTCATCTTGATTCAGGTACAAGCGATACTTCAACAGCAACAACAGCGACGACTCCGACGTGTGTGCTTTCCTGGCAGCTTTGGAGCCCAACACAGCTCAATTTTTTTTTGCAGGTCGTCGCCGTCGACAACCTCGACGCCGACTACGTCGACCACACCGACAACAAGTACGACCCCCACGGCCTCAACAACCTCCACAACCTCCGAGTCCTCCACAACGCCTACCTCAACCTCACCAACATCCACGACTGGCTCCGATACATCTACAACCTCGACAACTTCGACTTCGTCTTCTCCTTCCCAGACGACTGCGAATACTACGCCAGCACCGTCTTCAATAGTGACGACCTCTACGAATGCTGAAGGGAGTACGATCACGATTACAGTCCCCGGATCGGCCACCGGGACCAGTACTAGGAATGTCCCAAGTCAAACTGGTGTTGGATCCAGTGGTGGCGACAAATCGTGTGTATTGTCCTTTTTCCTTCCAGAGATCGTTCCATATCCAAACCGTTGCGATGAACGAAAGTTCAATC
Organism: Marasmius tenuissimus; assembly: GCA_029532415.1. Lineage (NCBI taxonomy): Eukaryota > Fungi > Basidiomycota > Agaricomycetes > Agaricales > Marasmiaceae > Marasmius > Marasmius tenuissimus. The sequence continues at coordinate 4,160,703 of JAQOTA010000050.1, read as the reverse complement.
TATCTTGTCTTTCTTCTATCCGCTTCCAGGACTGAAAATTGATCTCGTTTTTTACCTTAACCCTTCCCTTCATCAAATTATTCTTTCTCACCCTTCATTTTTAGGTTCTTTGATAAAACAGGTGCTGTTGCTGGAACCTTTGCAGGAGTGGGAGTTGTCGCCTTGGCCATCATTGCCCTAGTGATCATGATCATGATCCGCAGACGTAGAGCTCGGAAGTGGGACGATGAAGTCACCGCTGCAGCAGCGGAAGCGGCCAATTCTCGTATGCCTGTCTTCCTTGATGATACGGACCACGACAACAACAACAACCGCTATGGCCCTAACGACGCTCCTTCATCTTATACGGGTGGCTCAGCGGCCTACGGCCAACCGGATATAACAATGCTGGGAACCATTCCGATGTTAGTTCGCACGGGACTTACGGTCAACCTGCTATGACCCATGAGGGAAACTATCCCGAAATGTCTGGCCCCGCCCCTGGTGGTATCTTCGACCATAATGCGGCGTACGCTCCTGCTGTCGTAGGTGCAGCAGGCGCAGCTGGTATCGGCGTTGCGCGAGCCAGAAGTCGTGGCGCAGAAACCATGGGATCAGCAGGGACGAGGAATACTGGACCCAGTTCCCGTAACGAGTACGGGGCCGGGATGGATCCCAATGCCGGGTATGCCGCTGGACTCGGAGAAGGAGGCTCACCATATCCTGCTTTCTTGTCTCCTGGCCATGGACACGACGTCTACAACAACGCTGCCAGTCAAGGTTACGCTCAAGAACATGGATATCCACCCAGCTCCGGCAGTCCTCCTCTTCCTGAGTCACGTACGACGCACGCTAATGCCATGGCTTCCGTCGCTGCTGCTGCCGCCGCCGGTACAACTTCGCCATCTTCCGGCGGGTCTCCGGCGGCTCCTCTAGGCAGAAGCAACACACAAAGCAGCGCTCCCCATAACTCCAATGAATCGTACGCATCACATTACGAGCCTAGCCACTCTGGCACTGGCTCTCCCAACCGACCAGATGCAGCCTCCCGGAGTCCGAATGCCAGCGGCCGACCCAGCGCTGAGAACACTTCTCGCCGTATTAGTCAACAAGAGGGTCTACCGAACCCCTTCTCATCCAGGATCGAGAGCGACGATGAGAGTGACGGGGAGGAGGATGTCCCTGGGCGGCGGGTATTGAAGGTGAGTCTCCCTCATTCCTCTCCTTTATACTCTTGTCTTCGCCTCCGGCGTTGACACTACCGCTTTTCTTACGGAGATGCTGACGTTGTTTTAATTCAATCATAGGTCGCTAACGAGTAAACAACTGCTGGGTATCGGCGTCGGCCAATCATGTCCGTCATTCCAGTGATAGTGGTGTAAAAAGAATTTGCTCTCGATTCCTTTCTGTAACAGGCCTTCTGTCTTCCTGGTGTTTGTGTGTACACTGAACATTTCACCTTTGCTCGTCGCTCGTTCATCACTCTTTTGTACATTGTGCAACATGTTTCTGCACCTGTTCAACTTAGTGTTCAGCGATATCCGATCCCTTCTATTTATTTGTTCTTTATGCCTTTTGTTGGACCATTCTTATCCAATGATTGTCCTTATTCAATAATTGTCGTCATTATTCATTCAAATATGTTTTCCAACGTTTTACTTATGTCCCTTCGGTGTGTCTATCGCTCCTGTGATCCATCTGATTGGACTTGTGCGGCGTAGAACGTCCGTCTTCTCCATTCATTCTCCAAATCACTTCTTTTTGTATGCCACTCTTTGGGGAAGTTCCATGGACACTTTCATTTTACTTGTACGTATACTAGTTGGCAACGTTTTGTATGGGGTCATATGTTGAAGGGTTTTCTTGCGCGTCTGGATTATCTCCCTCGTTCCAGTCATCCGGTCCAAGAAGGTGCAAGTCACAAGAAAACTAAATTAGATCCAGCGTCCGTAAAAGCGATACAAAATAGTCCAACTAACTAGGAACTCAAGGCACTCAAGAAAATTATTGCTGCATCAAGAAATCGAACTTCTCATTGTCCCCACCCTCGCACGAATACTGCCTAATGAAGTTCCCGGTGCCCTCTGTCGACTCGCGAACGCACAAACCAGATCCGGTGCGGGTGATGGTACAGTCAGTCGCATATTTACCCCCGGGGAAGGACCAAGCATTTTCTGTCGAGCAGCTGGCACAGGTGATGCTCCACTGAGGTCCTTGACTGATCGAGGTAGATTAGTATGAGTATCGAAGGCAGGGAGAATGAAAGGGAGAATCGAAGCCCGGAAGCTAAGGTAACAGAGAAAGGATGAACTTACCCATTAGCCCAAGCAAGAATGTTGCTCCTGGGTCCTTGACTAACATACAGGTTGTTCTGAGACGCGTCTGCGGTTCTGTGAAGAAAAGATAGCGAGGACAATGTTAGTTCTCAACTCTCTCGGGGACGCGCCACAAAATCTCACCTGATCCAGTAGCCGTCATCGGAAAAGCCAGTGAACTCGACTTTGAACCCGTCAGGACCAAACCCAGTCGTCTGGTAGGCCAGAGCGCGTTCGATTGCGAGAGTTCCGAGTCCCCATTCCATAGCTCCGCTCTTGGTGATGATAGAAACAGGACGGCCCTCGAAGTCGGGATGACATTGCGCGTCACGGGCATTGGGGGCCGCAAACGTGGTCGCAGCGAGTGCAACGAATGACACAAAGGAGGCGGTGGAGAACATGTCCGGAGTAAACGAAGGAGCTTGTGAGAAGAAAGGTGGAAGAGACTTGATGGGAGGCTGAGGAGTGAGCAAATCTGAAGTGGTCCCTTTTATACCCTCCGAGAAATTGTTAGTTCCGACTAACGGCAAAGATGATGCCGTTTCAAGAGGAATTGGATTGCACTGAGTGAATTCATTCGCATATTGATTACGCGCTGTCGAGTATACCGACGTTTCCTTTCAGCTGGTTCTATACTCGAATTGAACGCTTCAAGGTACCTCAGGGCACAAGTGTAGAATTGTTTCAGAGATGGTCAGGGCAGCCCGACGCGCTGAATAGAGCGACGTCGAGCAAGGTTTGACAGAAGTAAGGGTCCATTGGAGGTACACCAGCGTATAAGAGGGATATTGAAACTTTTTGTCTCGAGTCGACAGAGTATGGATTGATTGCGGGTAGGGACTCGACAGGCAGGTTCTTGGGAGAGATTCGTGTGGCTATGACGGGATGAAAAGGCCGTCGTGATTGTCAAAGGCGATACTCCAAACTGAATCTAGATGATGATGGTGGCGATGGATGAGAAGGGAACGCGTGGGAACCACACTTGAGACCATTGGTCGACACGAGACCAACTCATGCCCAGTACCAAACAACAACTATACCGCTACCATCATGTAGAGATACAAGAGCAGATTCCGACAAAAAGATACCTTTGGAGAGTAGACGATATGCAAAACAGTGTTGTACATGGTAGCTGATTTGGCATTGTGTCCTAGAGCACTGAGTACTGAGACTCCAAATCTGACTGTTTGGAAGAGTACCGGTATAGTAAGATGAATGAGATCAGAAGAGCGCGCCAGAATGAACAGAAAACGGCGGAGATGGCCCACCGGGAACAAGTATCACTCGTCATCAGAGTCTGGGGACGGGAGACGGTCAAGCTGCGCTCTTCCTTCTTCAACCCACCCTTCCTTGACCAAGTTATTCTTTTCCTTGCGATACGAGTGAAAGACCAACTCGATCGTACCTTCACTCACACCGGTAACATCACTAATCTCCTTGAGTGATCTCTCCTGCCCTACCAAGCACGACGTGAAATAGATCGCACCCCCTGCAATCGAGGCAGGCTTCCGTCCCTCTGCAATACCGAGTTCCCTTGCTGTAATGATCACGTCTGCACAATAGATCTCCACATAGTAAGGAAGATCGAGTTGATTACAGTATCGCGACACCAATGCCTCCGGGTTCGAGGGAAGTGCAGGTTCAGGTGGTGATACCGATGGCTCTGATGACTCTGACGACTGAGCAACCTGGGAAGGGATTGGCTTGAGGTTGAAAGCCCGTTCGAGAGCTTTGCAGCACTGACTGAGTGCTTTTTTCGTGACGTGAGTCAACGAGCAAATTTCCCTAAACGTTCGTGGAACGCGAGCCTGTCTGCACGCGATGAAGACACAGGCCGCTAAGACAGCTTCGAGAGGTTTGCCTCTCAAAAGCTTCTCTTCGTCCGATCGCTTGTAGAGCTGTTTTGCGATGTCGCCGACGTCTTTTGAGAGGGAAAACTGGTCGCACCAGTTTGTGATATCGCGGAAGGCTGTGGTTAGTTTTCGTTGTGAACGAGAGTTTTGAGAGCGTGAAGCAGCCCGCTGAAGTTCACGAGCAAGACCCGATCCGCCGTCTTGGACGCCGATGACGGTGCTGAGCTCGTTAACGCCCTCTGTGATAGGATCCTCGGCGACGCCAACACGGCTAGGATCGCCACCGTCATCGCCTGTGAAAGTCTACATCCTGATTTAGTGGGGACATGGGGATGTTAGCTCCCAGAGAGCACTTACCCGCCATTCGCTACGCGTGTCAACAATCCGGTCACCGAGAATCAATCCACAAGACGCACATATTAGGTCACCAGCACTGAAGTCCTCCTCGATATCTGGATGCGGGTCCCTACAATGTGGGCAAATCAGACGAACGGCCAAGTCAGGCCCAAATGTTCGTTCAGCTTCAATCGGACTCGGAGGTTGAGAAAGAGGAAAAGGTTGAGAATATGTCATGAGCAACAAGCTTTCAACGCGAAATGAGGCCTTTCAAAGCGAGAGAATGGTAAATTCACAGCCTAAGAGTCTCAGTAACGCACAATGTTCAGGCACTGGTGATGGACGTGAAGAAAGCAAGGTGGCAACTTCGTCACTTGATCAGCTCAACCCGTTCGGCGATATCGGCCGGAGCGCTTTGCAGAAATCTGATTGAATTTCAGAGTTCACGGAGAGGTAAAAGAGAAATCTAGAGCATATAGATATTTAGGAAGTTCATCGAGAGCATCCGATAACGAGAGCAGTACGTAGCAGAGCAAGAAAGATGAGGAAAGCATATGTGCGTCACAGCATAATACGGTGAGTGAGTGAGGTGGTGATGATACACCGTTACTACATAGTTGGTTCAGAGCAGACAGACTTGCACGTAAAAAAGCGAAAGCAAGAGCGATATCGACAGCGAGTATGAAAGCAAGAGAGAGAGAGAAAACATAGACAGCAAGAAAGCGGGAAAGCGTTCAAGAATGTGAATAAAGATACGACAAAGAATAAAGTTCGTCGACAGCGCCATTTTCAGATGACTGCAACGCACCTATCCCTCAGTCACGGAAATTGTACGCATACGCGTATTGGTCAACCGTAGAGGGAGGCCTAACAACAACGTTCGGGACTTCCTCCTGAGCTCTCAAGATGCCTCGCATCTTGCTAGTCTCAGATCTGGCCAACTTCAACGGCTTCAAGTTGTGCTTCGCTTTGGTGCGAAGTGGTTCAACCGGGTTTGCATTCTCATCACCGGCTTTGGGAGCTCCTCTCGATTTCTGTTTCTTCCCGAGAATCAGTGGCCGCGTGTTACTTTTTTCAACGACAGTCTCGACAACACCGTTGGAGTTAAAGTCGGCATTGGTATCACGGGCCTGGAGAAGTGACAAAGGTCGTAGACCTGTCTTCGGAGACTCGGGTTTCGAATTCTCGTCCTGCGCTGCAGACGATGCTGGTGGAGATGCTTTGGACACCTTGCGCAGAAGTTTGGCAGATTTGGGTATAAGTGGTCGAACCGCTCGGGAAGACCACTGGGCGAGAGAAGAGCTCGTAGAGGACGTGGCGTTTGCGTTGTTGACGTGATTAGGGGGCGTTACAGTAGCGTTTTCGTCAGACTTGATATATACAATGCTTGAGCGACGTGAGTTGCGGTTGGTGCCGGTGAGTTGGTTGGCGGTGGGGAGTGGGGGGACATCATCTTCTTCGGTTATACGCTTGTGAGAACCGTTGTTGTGAGGGGTGCTCTCAGCCTGAGGGCCGGCGGCTGCAAAGTCGTCAAACAAAGTGACGGTGGAAGCAGCCGACGCAGGAATGTGATCCCGGTTCATGGAAACGATGGAGGATCGTGCAGTGTCGACGCCGTGGGGAACCTCAGCGCGGAGACCGAGAGTGCGAGTCGACATGGCCCTTCCGAGAGTTGACGACACGGGGGCACGTCCGGTGGTTTCAGAACGCATATGCGAAGAGGATTCACCACCGAAAACAGTGTTCCTCCTGGCGCTGATCTCGACACTGGAGGGGACGGCAGTGTACTGGCCGATCCTGGTCTCCAAGGCGCGTCCAACATCGTTGGCCCAGTTGGCGAAAGAGTGGACACCGTCCTTACCGAGTCCAAGACTGAAACAGAACAAGATGAGCACAAGATTCACAACCGAGAACAAATTAAGTCTTACCTGGGCAAGCTCATATGGTTCCTCTTGTGAGCCGAAGTCTTCCTCTTCCTCTGTTCAGCAGCCTTAGCCTTGGTCCGAGCGGGGGTAGAATGAATCTCGGGAGATGAGAACTCCTCGCCGAATTCATCCAAAGCCTTCAAAAGCCTAGCGGTCTTCCCGTCGACCTTTCCAGCGGCACTCCTGCTCCTGCTCCTGCTGTGGCTGGGCTGGGGAGATTTCCTACCAGCACCACGACCACGGCGACTCCAAGTGGCGGGGGGCGAGTCCTTGATCTTCATTCCCTGTCCGACTTTCAATCCGGGGACAAGGAGAGGCAAGACTCCAGCAGTGAGAGCGTCGATCTCGTTCATGTCGTCAACAGCACCAAACGAGTACCCGGTAGCTGCTTCAGATGAGAAGCTGCGCTTGTGTTGCTTGGCCAAGCGGGCTGCACGAACGTTAGGAGGTGTAGGTGGGAGAGGGAACGAAGGAGGCGGGCTGATGTTGAACGATTCGCCGGTGGTGGGTGTCTTGGGGCCACTGATGGAAGAAACGGAACGGGTGCGGAGATGTTGACCAGCCTCAACGGTGCTGTTCCTCTTGTTGACAGAGTTGGAGAAGCCCTCAGCATCGTCTAAGATGCGCTCATCAGCAGAAGCTCTCTTCTCCGGGGAAGCGGGAACATGAACAGTCTGAGCAAGTGTCGAGTAGTGTTTCTGAGCGACCATGATCCTCGAAGCATACGCCAAGGAGTCATCGACGTGCGAGCTGCCTGCCGATTCCTTCCTGATCCTTCCAAACTGAGCACTGGTCTCCGAGTGGGAGCGGTTGTGATAGCTCAAGCGGGAAGGCGTTTCGTCGATTTGGATGGGGAGAGGAGGGGTGAGCTCGCCGTCTTCAATCTCCTGAGTAGGCATGACAGAGAGCTTAGGCATCGGGGACATCATGCTCATAGCCCTGCTCATCTTGTTGCGACCATCAACAGCGTCACCCTTGGCGAGCCAAACATCACCGCTGCGACGTCCCTCAATGACGGTGACGCTCGCACTCGTGCTACGTTTGTACTCATGCGACCATTTGAGAGTCGGCTCAGTGTTAGTGGGAGAAGGTCCACGGACAAGGTTATTGGGGAGGTCACCCTGCACGTCGAACAGGCCATCGGGAACAGGCATTGGGCAGCGGCAAAGGATGTTCAAGGCAAGGAGAGGGGAGGAAAGCGTAACCGATAACGTGAGTAAAATCGAGATGATTGTCGTTGCAGAATGGTCCTGTGAGAGAGAAATCAAGTAAGGATATGAAAGTGCCTATTGAGTGAGACAAAAAAGTGAGTCTCGAGAGCATTTTCGTTGATAGACAATGGAGAAAACTTACAAGGGGAACCCAAATAGTAATGAACCAACCGATTGCTCGATAGACAGAAATATCCAGAGCAGCTCCAGGAGCAGCTGCCAAAGCAGCAAGCCCTACTTCCGAGTCCTTGGGTGCATATCCGTACCCACCAAGTACTTTGGCCTCAGACATGGCCGGCGTCGCTGGACGTGAAGCGTTGACAGCGGTCGAAGGCAAAAGTTCCGTGTGCAGGTTCGGCGAGCTAACGTTGCGGATAGATCGACCGGGTGAACGAGGGAAAGACCATGCAGACATAGTCTCATGGGATCCAGCACTGGACGTGAGCCACGACGTTTGCGATCCAAATCGCTGGCGAGGATGCTGAGGGATAAGCTGAGTGGTAGAAGTGGTAGGGGTAACGGCACGCCTAAAGGGGTCCGCCTCTGCGAGACTCGCGGATGTCGGGGAAATGGGACCGTACGGAGAGGGAAGTGGTGGGACTGGAGGAATGTGCTCCTGCGACACGGGACTAAACCAGAAAGCGGATTTGCCTGGAACGGAGGCGTGTCCACCGTTCTGGGGTCGTCCATGACCATGGTGGGAAGGAATAGTGGTCTGATGAGTCGTGAACGACCAGGCAGAGACAGAGTCCCGACGAGAGCTGGCATTGGAAGTGATCCAAGAAGCACCATCCCGGATAGCATCAATCTCGTCAGTGGAGAATGATGGCCTCGGCTTCTCCTCCTCAGCTTGCTTGGGTGGCCAAGTGTCCTCTTCCTCGTTGAGTGCCGTGAGGTTACGCTTGATGTTGAGCAAGGTTCCAACAAGGCATCCAAAAACGATGCTGCTGCAAACGCCGATGAAGGTCGAATAAGACATGAGCCCGAGGAAGAGGCTGGACATGTTTGCGGCTGTCAAAACACCGGCAAGGGTAGTGGAGGTGACCACGAATACAAGGGTAAGCCCCCAGACCATCCAGTGCTTCGCGCCAAATGTGACGGAACGTCCGAGCCTGACATGAAGCAGGGTAATTCCGGCAATGACGAGGAGGCAGGTTTGTCGGACAGTGAGAGCGAACCAAAGGCGAGCGGACGCAAGAGGGTCTTGACTGTTGCCCCAACCGGTGGGTCCCCCGGTAAATTCACTGATTGCTTGCCATACGAAAGCCACCATTGCCAGAAGGTCGAGGCAGGCTATCCACAGATGGCTGCAAAAGGGGACGTTAGTGGACATCCACAGCGAAATAGAAGTAGTGCGACGCACCTCTTGTCTGCAGTAGAGAGCGAACGGTAGTTGGGAAGACCAAACTCAGACTAGATGAGAGAGTTCAAGTCAGATCTGAATTCGGAAGCATTAGGCAAGAAAAAGTTGAAAACGCACCGGAGCAACACGTCTACTCAAAGGATGAGGGGGAAGTATAGGTACAACAATTCGGAAAATAACGAAAGCAGAACATATGAACGAAATGAAAGCAAGAACGAGAGTTGGAATGAGAGGAATCATCGTGGATTTCGGTTGGATTTTGAGTGATCTTCCAAAGTCTTGAATGAGCGTCGATGCGTCGTATGCGTAAGGGCGTGAGGCCTGCGTAAGGAAAGCCTTGGAAAAAGGCTGAACTTGCGAGTTGGAGGAAAGCTGAGGGATGCGGATGGAAGAAGGCAAGGTGTTTATTTGGTCACGGTTCGTTTTTTGAAAGGACCCACTTTCGTAAACACCACGCGTCACAAATTCAGGTCAGGTGATCGAGTTGTACTGTTTCCATGACGATGTTGGGCGCTAATGGGGCGCTTGTCTTGACCCTCATCTTGACCACTGTCGCTTTTTCTAGGGTCTCTTTTTGAGTTGCTCTCGAGTTCAATCGGGCATCAATACCTTATCTCCAGTTATCCTGAATCCTCCCTGACGAGTTCAGCGCCTTTGTGCCCCCTCCAACCCGGTTCTCGGTCATGGGCTGTTCCAACTTGCGGGCGCATAGCCGCCAAGCGCGAGGCCTGATTGCGGTTCCTTTAAATTGGCGTTCTCTGACTCGAACGATCACCCAACTGGTCATACTGACAGAAATACACTGCACAGCTCGCCCCGATGTCCCTCGTGTTCTCGCTTGACTTTGACTCGTTTCGTTCATGACATAGCCTCACCTAACGTGCATCTACAATATATATATGCACCGTCAGAGCAAAGGTCACTCACCCTTCTCCTAACTACTATATCCCCTGTCTCATGGATACCCACGAAGATTCAGACCCTTCCGTCCCACCCAACGAAAATTGGTGGTTACTCTCCTGTCTACCCTATTGCCCATCCCAAGAAGACATCCTTCGCGAATACAAGTACTTCTTTGGTGGCCCTGCGCTCCCTTTTTCCGAGGTTGAGGACGAGGAAGAAGCCGAGCCTTTCTACCTTGACGATTCAGATTTTGGCAAAGTACCGACCATAATACGGAACCGGGACCCTCGGGCATCATGTGAGTTGGCTCAAACGTCTAGTCAAGGCGTATTGCTGAATAAATTTCCAGTCAACATTCGCCTATCGTCCAATTTGCCTTATGTATCGGAAGAGGACGATGACACTGAGATTTACAATTGCCAAAAGATTAGAGATGCAGACGAGGCGAAATCTGCTCGTGCGTAACATGTTCCTTGTCCACAAACCTAGGCTGACTTTCAGGTTACAACAGTCAACTTTATGACATTACACACCCGGAAACGAGCACGAGAAAGCGCGCGGAAGCAGACCTCCAAATTCAAGAATCTCGCGAGGATGTTTACTTTACCTCAAGAATTGATCTTAGAGGCAAGTCGGACGCGTTATCTCACGGATCGGATCCCCATCTTCATCCGGACACATTTATAGATATTATCCACCGCCCATCCTGTTGATCTTTACACCCTTCGCCGAGTGAACCGATCATTCAGGACTTTCCTCTCTTCCCCGGCCTCCAACCCTATCTGGAGAAGATCCTTTGCTTCTTCCACTGGCCCCTCCGCGCCTGCGTGTCCCAGCGATGTAGACGGCTCGGAGTGGGCTAGACTGCTCTTCGGTGCCCCGAAATGCGATGTACGTATCTCCACTGGGATTGTTCTTCAATGTGCTCAACCTCCTCTCTGGTAGGACTGTGGCGAGCAACGAGTCTCTATCGCTCCAGACGCTGCTCTTCGGAAGAGACTGTGCAACCCCTGCTTGTGTGCAAGGTGCTTTAAGCTCTCTTTACGATATCATCTGGAGATCCCGCTCACTCTTGTCTTATATTTCATGTAGAATCTCACGATTTAGAGATGAGGGCATGCCGATTCAAGCTATCGAACAAATGAGTCTGGTCAACGATATGATTCTCAAGACTCTAGATCAATGTGAGACCGAAAACTCGAATTTTACTACCTATACTCATCACCTGCGCAGGTGTCCCACCGAACGCTGATTACACTGACCCCGACCATTACGTCCAGGCTGACTTTGACGCTGTACTAGAGGAATGCGTTCGTCTGCAGATCAACGTCGACACTGGTATCGATGGTGCGGAATCAGCGATGGAGGAGTATAAAACGACGCGACGTGCGCATGTTGCTACACAGTTGGCAGTGAGCTCTTCTCGCTTTCGTTATCCGGACCCGTCATCTGAACGTTTCTTGTAACGCAGCACGTACGAGAATGTAATGCATGGATCATCGAGCTTCACCAACATTTCAGAGCTGAAGTCGAGAAGTTATTGACAACCAGCTTAAAAAGTGTGTTCCCTGGTCCTTGATTCAACATTCGACTCTTTTTTTGCTAACCCGCTTACAGAATCGGAAAGCGTCTCCGTAGAGAAGGATTCGCAGATGTTGACATTACAGAGGCTGAGTGGGAACTTCGCATCGCCTTGGATGGAGAATTCCATTCGCGCTACACCGACTTTAACGAAGCCATAGTCAGATATACGAGTTTGACACGAAGAAGTACGTTCCTCTCCCTTCTGCGCCTCTCCTGTGAACTAACGAATACGACCAGACTGGCAAACCATCCGAGAACCCTACCGCGCCATCGTCCAAACCCACGCCGATAGACGCCGGAAACAAGAACGCGAAACCCTCGTCCTCAACCTCATCTCCGAACACCGCAAAACCACCACACCCATCGCCGCACGAATCTGGCCTCCCAACGAGGCTTTACTCGCTATGGCCCCTTTCGACGGTATCGTGAACCTGGAACCTGCGTACGAAGCCAAGGATCCCTCAGTCCTCGAAGAAGCGTTGAACAAAGGCAAATCCCTCATCCCGTCGTTTGTGGATCGTTTGATATCGGAGATCAAAGAACATGCAATGAACGAGCTTCTCAAGCCTGTTCAGAAGAATCGAGTCCAATCCGCTGACGTTGACCCGTTGGAACTCGCGATCAACGTCTTCAAATGTAAGGGGTGTGGCCGTGGAAAGTGTCTTACGGGATGGGAGAAGGTGGCGCTTCATATGCATCATCATCCTGACGGGGAGGTGTCGAATAAGATTGAGTGGAATTATGACGGGTTTCGGGCTGTTTGTGTCCTTTTAAGGGAGTTGGGGTTGGATCGGTTTAAGACGACGGCGAGGGAGATGGATGAGAGAGACGATAGGTTTATTTGCGTTTCGTGTCCTAATGTGTCGCGAAGGGAGGCGAGGAATTGGAGGGAGGCGGTAAGTCTCGTTTCGAATTATTGACTTGAGCCCCCGCAAGCTCATCGAGCGTGTTAGGTCGCACATCGAGTTGCTCATCCAAAGGAGAAGAACACCTGGAAAGTCGTACCGTCGCGTCTCACGGCGTTGATAAGAAGACGAGAAGGATATCCTAGCTATTCAGAAAGATACTGGGCGTGTAATCACTGCCACATCCACCTTCACCCCAGTGAACGAGTGTCGCGTGCTGACGTAGCACGCCACGTCGTAGACGAGTAAGCAACCTTTTGTTTTTCGTTTTTCGTTGAATTAACCTTGCGTAGACACAAAATCCGACCTCCGAGAGAAGAAATCGACTACTTCCTCTTCCCGAAAGCCGACGAGTCCCCACTTCTACGCAAGTTGTTCAGTGTCCAGGATGAGGCGTTGTTCCTCTGTCTCAACAAGTGCGGCAATCAGCGACTGATGAATGAGGGAGGGATCAAGATGCATCAACGGGATAAGTGAGTTTGATGCTCTGGTATGTGGTGGGGATTTTGACTGACGGTCCTTAAATCTTACAGACATCAACTTCCGGAATCGGTTCCGGATCGAGACTATGTTTGTGTGTGGGAAGGGGTGCCAGCGACGAAGGAGGGTGGGGAGGGAACTGTGCAACTTGAGGACTAATCACTAGAAAGATGTTGATACATTTGTATAGTATCTCGCAGGAGGGCTGTTGTATACATAGTGGCTTATGTACATTTACCGATAAAGCAAGCCTTCAAAATGAAAAATATGACACGGCGATAAGAAGAGGTTATGTATACTGCATGTACATGTGTAGGAAGGGGTGCCAGAGACAAAGGAGGGCAGAGAGGGAAGGAAGGAACTTTGGGACTAGGTAGATACTCAATGATTTCTGTAGAAAAGAATGGTTGGTCGCTCGCTGTAGTGGGTATGATGTGTCATCGGAGACGAACACGAATCCGATCCGCCGGCAGAAATTTGACACCCTCACATCCCCGTGCTGCGCATGCATGGTAAATCACGGAGGAACGTCGGGGTGAGAGGAGTACTCGGGCGGGGGATCCTCCGAGCCCGAGTCTACCGAGTCCACGCCTTCCCCGTGGGTTGACTCTTGTGGATGAGCACTCGACCCAGACTCTGATAAGTTCTCCGCGGAGTCGGTGGAGAGTTCCGATTTGAGCCCTCTTCTGGGGTTTATGATTATGGGAGTGAATGGACGAATGATTTGGCTCGTCTGGGGTCCAGTGAAGTCGCGACGCCGGCGTAAACAGCAAATGAGAAGGACACCAAGAACTGATAAGACTACGAAGCTACCGATCGAGCTTCCCAGGATAACTGCAAGATGTTTCCGCTGATTGCCAGTCACCGGGGGGTTATCATCCTGTCTTGGTGTTGGAGTAGAGGTCGGGGGAACGGTGCTTGTGGAATTGGTACTAGGGATCATAGAACTTGTGGAACCGATGGGTGTGGAGGAAGAGCTGGTCATGGATCTACTGCTCGAGTTGGCTGAGCTAGAGAACGGGGTCGATTGAAGCTCGGAATTTTCGTCATCGAAACTGTAATCTCCTGGTCAGTCGTGATGCTTTCATGAAAGAACCAAAGTAACTCACGTGTATGTGGCATAGTCGAACAACAAAACTACGTCGACATCCGGTACTGGCATTATTCTCACTATTATCGTGTGCCTCTCGTTCCTCAAGCCAGTCTGATTGAGGACAGGTACATTGTAAGCGTATGTTCCGCTTGCATCCGACACATGATTATACGTTGTCTTTCCATTCGGTGGTAGTTGGTCATCGATTCTAAAGTCGATCGCATATTGGGTTACCAAGCCGGAAGAGGACGGTAAATTGGGAACGATGCAATAAATTGCTACTGCGATACCTTCGGAATGATAACGAAGGACGTCAGAGCAGTATCCCTCTTCATTAATATATAGACACGTACCAACAAAATCGAATTGGAGATATCTGGTGGTCTCATTTCCTTGAAAGTGGTTCGCAACCCTCCATGTTCCACCGTATGCCTTCGACGGATCAGGTTCGAGGGCACAACCCTGGCACCATGAATCTGAACAGCCCCGGCACAGCGGTCCTTGACTGAATCCATTGTTACTAGGTAAAAAGGCGATCTGGGCTCCGGACAACTGGTCACCCGATGCATCGTCCACAATGACTGTTCGCAGCGCGGCGTTCACGTATAAAGAGAGAGAAAGAAGTAGACCATAGATCAAAAACATGGTCGTTGAACCTGTGGTACCCCTCCGTGTTCGAGGAGCTAAAATACTCCCCACTGGTGCAAGAATCAGATCATCAGGTTATACGTTGACCTCAACCGACTTGGAGAACAGATGTCCGTCACGGTAGGGATCCTGGGGCGATTAGATGTTGAGGTATCGGCTCAGAGCTGGCTTCTTGAATGTCTGATGACTTGCTTCAGCGTAGCCTCCATCGGAAAACATTGCACGCGCACTCTCACTGGGGATTCCGGAGATATCATGCAAGATTGACGCTGGAATCGATTCTCGTTTTTCCATCCACGATCCTGGGCTACGACCGTGCCAGATGCGAAAAGTACATGAATTCGAGGAACGAGAGCGAGGGGGAGGGCGACAGGAAGAAGTTCATTTATACCAGCCATTTCTAAAAAGTGGTGAGGGAAGGGCTACCAGAGACAAAGGAGGGTAGAGAGGGAACTACGGAACTTGGGGACTAGGCAGATACTTACTAGGATCAATGGTTTCTGTAAAATACAATGGTTGGTCGCTGTAGTGGGTCACATGTGTCATCGGAGACGAACACCCACCCCGATCCACTGGCAGAAATAAAGTTTGATACCCTCATCTCCTCATACAACCGCGCACGGTCAGATCACAGGGAGGCATCAAGGTGGGAGGAGTACTCGGGCGGGAGATCCTCCCAGTCCGTATTCACCGAGTCCACGCCGTCTTCCCCCCTAGTTGACTCCTGTGAACGAGCACTCGACCCAGATGCTAAGTTGTCCGCGGAGTCAGCGGCAAGTTTTTTGAGCCCGCTTTTGGGTGTACGAAGTGGGTTTAACATGATCGTGAATGGACGAATGGTTTGATTCGTCCGATTAAGTCCAGTGGAGACGCGGTGCCGGCGTAAACACCAAATGAGAAGGACACCAAGAACTGATAAGACTACGAAGCTACAGATTAAGCTTCCCAGGATAACTGCGAGATGGTTCCACTGATTGCCAGTTACAGGGGGGTTATCATTCTGTCTTTGTGCCGGAGTGGAGGCTGGGGGAACGGTGCTCGTGGAATCGGCAGGGATCATAGAACTTGTAAAACCAATGCGTGTAGAGGAAGAGCCTGTCACGGATCCACTGCTCGAGTTGGCTGAGCCAGAGAACGGGGCTGAAGGATCGGGCTTTCCGTCATCGAAACTGTATTTTGCTGGTCAGTCGTGATGCTTTCATGAAAAAGAAGCAAAGTAACGTACATGTAAGTAGCATAGTCGAACAACAAAACTGCATCGACATCCGGTACTGGTATCATCCTCACCATCATCGTGTGCTTCTCGTTCTTCAAGCCAGTTTGGTGAAAGACGGGTACATGGTAAGCGTATGTTCCGCTTGCATCCGACACATGATTGTACATCGTCTTTCCGTTTGGTGGTAGTTGGCCATCAATTCTGAAATCGATCGCACATTGAGTTACCAAGCCGGAGGAGGATGGTAAATTGGGAACGATGCAATAAATCGTTACCGCGGTACCTTCGGAAGGATAATGAAGGATGTCAAAGCAGTATCCCTCCTCAATAATATATAGGGACACGCACCAACAAAATCGAATTGGATATATTTGGCGTTGTCGTCCCCTTTAGAGTGATTCGCGACCATCCACGTTCCACCGTATGCCTTGGACGGATCAGGCTCGAGGGCACAACCCTGGCACCATGAACCAGAACAGCCGCGACATAACGGCCCTTGGCTGAACCCAGCTCTACTGGGTGAAAAGGTAATTTGGTCTCCTGATCCGTCGTCCACAATGACGGTTCGCAACGTAGCGTTCACGTATAGAGCAGAGAGAGAGAGAGAAGCAGAACATAGATCAGCAACGTGATAGTTGAACTTGAGGCACCCTTCCGTGCTCAAGAGGTTGGCCTGATATACCCCCTACTGGCACGATTCAGGTCGTCGAAGTTGACCCCGCAACACTACAGAGTCACGGTAGAGACATTGCGGCCTTGGACACGCCCCAGATCAGAAATTGAGGTCGATTAGCGGCGATCTCGAGTCCGATAACTACTGCGCGTACCCCCATCGCGTTTCACAGGGCGCAGCTGCTGAATTCCGGTCTCTCTGTCGTCACTTAAACTTGTTGTGGCGGCCTCTTCGGACTATCCTATAGTGTTTTGGCATAGAATGTCCGTTTGCGTGGAAGCGCAGCCCTCAGCGATGTCCGAGAGATCCTGTACGCGCAGCACATAGATATGGGCAAAGGCCCGAAGGGTCTTCATGCCCGTGAGATTTCGATGTAATGGGCACTTGGTCGACTGAGGTGGGCGGGAGGGAGAACCTTCGTCCTCATGATTAGCTGACCCGTCGAAAGCTTTCCCCAACGGCAGATAAAAGGACGCACAGGTAAACTTCAGGACTGACGCTCGATGATGCCGTGGAGGGTGCGGTCACTTCACTACCTCGCTCGATGTCGAAAGTTTGCCCGTCTGCCGAGGGTGAGGAGGGTGTAGACTCGCGTGCCCAGTTGCCTTGAGAAATTTGAATCGTCCGGCCACCTCTCGGGGTTCGTGCTATGGAGCAGTTGCTGATATCGTCTAGAAGAGAAATGCATAATTAGACGACCCAACTGAAGAGAGTTACGAAGAGCAGATCACGAGAGAGCAAGTAGAAGCAGAGATACGCAACTAGATCGTACAAGGTTGAGCTATTTTTGAACACGAATCTTGACTTTGGCAGTTCCAGGGTCTAATTTGGGCCCTGTGGAGTCTTCACGGCGCAGCAAAAAACAGTCCATCAGTTTCAACGAGTTAGTGTGAGTATAAGAGGGCATACCGGAGAGTGTCCTTTGAGCTAGTGGTGGAGGAAGACAAAAGTACGGTAACTTACAGATATGCGTACAGGTAATCACTGAAAACGCATTAATTCCACCTCTGAACACACACACGGCTGAGGATGCAGTAGAAATATCGAATGCATACACATGATGGATAAGTTGGCATTTAATTACAGTATTTAGGATCCAACCTCCAGATTCGACTTGTAGAAAAGCACAAGAACTTGAGCGGGGGGGGACTCGGAACGAAGCGAAAAGGAGGAAGGGCGACAGAAAAATTGGATGAAAGGTATGGGGGAGGAAAGAGAAAAGGAACGAGATAAGAGTCCGTACTGTGGTCCATTGAGGTAAGGAAGATTGTAGCAGGAGGGTGGAAACAGACGACGGTAAACACTCTCATTCAAATATAGGCGTCTTGAACGTATCCTCCGGATCTATAAGAAAAGCATCAATACAACCGGAAGTACAACCCGAGGCAACCTCCCAAAACTCACCTTGCCCGTGTTCCAAAATATACTCCCTATCCTTCTGCGCCTGATGCTTCAACCAACTCTCAACCTCATGCGCATACACCGCAACCTTCGGGTTGAAAATCGCTCCCTTCCTGACCGCAGCAGACGCAACATCATATCTCGAGGTTCGATTCGCCAGCATCATCTACCACAATAAAATAAATCTGATAAATCGGCACTAAAAAAACGCAAAAGAAATGATGGACTCACATCAGACGGACTGGTCGTAGTCCCCTCCTCCCTATACCCCTCAATACTAACCCTCCTCTCCCCAACCCCCGGCCTCCCAAACAACAACCCTTCAACTCAATCGGATACCCATGATAACGTTGGGAAGAGGAACTTGGTGAGCGTGGAAGGACCCTTCGATGAGTTCTCCGTAAAATTCTTTAGGTCCGAGCCATCCCTTCGGGGGAACGGAGAATGGGAACAGGCCAACGGGGTTTGACGATGGGGTTCCCGGACCGTTGGGTATCGGAGATCAAAGAACACGCAATGAACGAGCTCTTCAAGCCTGTTCAGAAGACTCGAATTCAATCCGCTGACGTTGACCCGTTGGAACTCGCGATCAACGTCTTCAAATGTAAGGGGTGTGGCCGTGGAAAGTGTCTTACGGGATGGGAGAAGGTGGCGCTTCATATGCATCATCATCCTGACGGGGAGGTGTCGAATAAGATTGAGTGGAATTATGACGGGTTTCGGGCTGTTTGTGTCCTTTTGAGGGAGTTGGGGTTGGATCGGTTTAAGACGACGGCGAGGGAGATGGATGAGAGAGACGATAGGTTTATTTGCGTTTCGTGTCCTAATGTGTCGCGAAGGGAGGCGAGGAATTGGAGGGAGGCGGTAAGTCTCGTTTTGATTATTGATTTGTATTCCCACAAGCTCGTCGAGCGTGTTAGGTCGCACATCGAGTTGCTCATCCAATGGAGAAGAACACCTGGAAAGTCGTACCGTCGCGTCTCACGGCGTTGATAAAAAGACGAGAAGGATATCCTGGCTATTCAGAAAGATACTGGGCGTGTAATCACTGCCACATCCACCTTCACCCCAGTGAACGAGTGTCGCGTGCTGACGTAGCACGCCACGTCGTAGACGAGTAAGCAACCTTTTGTTTTTCGTTTTTCGTTGAATTAACCTTGCGTAGACACAAAACCCGACCTCCGAGAGAAGAAATCGACTACTTCCTCTTCCCGAAAGCCGACGAGTCCCCACTTCTACGCAAGTTGTTCAGTGTCCAGGATGAGGCGTTGTTCCTCTGTCTCAACAAGTGCGGCAATCAGCGACTGATGAATGAGGGAGGGATCAAGATGCATCAACGGGATAAGTGAGTTTGGTGCTTTGGTACGTGGTGGGGATTTTGGCTGACGGTCATCTTACAGACATCAACTCCCGGAATCGGTTCCGGATCGAGACTACGTTTGTGTGTGGGACGGAGTGCCAGCGACGAAGGAGGGTGGAGAGGGAACTGCGCAGCTTGAGGATTGATCATTGGGAAGATATTGATTTATCTGTGTAACGTATCGCAGGAGGGAGGTTGTACACGTAGTGGGTATGTAATTCATGTAACTTTATTGATACAGCAAACCTTCGAAACGAAACTGGTTACTGAACGGCGATAGAAAGAGGTTATGTTGCCGCATGTACAAACGTAGAAAGGGTTGCCAGAGATAAGTATCATTAGAGATGAATACGCATTCTGATCTGCTAACAGAAATATTTGACACTCTCCTCATCTTTCCGCACGCGTGCATCTACTTACCTTTGGGCACCAATCACAGAGGAAAGTCGGGTCGGGAGGAGTACTCGGGTGGGGGCTCCTCCGAACCCGAGTCCACCGAGTCCACGCCTTCTCCTTCAGCTGGTTCCTGTGGATGAGCGCCCGATCCTGATGCTACGTTCTCCGTAGAGTCGGTAGAGAGGTCTTTGAGCCTGTTTTTGGGAATGCGTGGGTTTATGGTCGTGAATGGATGAATTGTTTGGCTCATTCGGGGTCCATTGGACTCGACGCGGCGCCGGCGTAGATAGCGAATGAGAAGGACACCAAAAGCTAATACGACTACGAAGCTACCGATTGAGCTTCCCAGGATGACTATAAGATGTTTCCGCTGATTGCCAGTCACCCGGGGGCTATCATCCTGTCCTGGAGTAGAGGTCGGGGGAATGGTGCTTGCGGAATTTGTAGAAACGGTCGTGAATTTACCGCTCGAGTTGGCTGAGCTGGAGAACGGGGTTGAATTAACATTTGGGTCATCGAAACTGTATTCTGGTCAGTCGTGATGCTGCCATGAAAGAACCAAAGTAACGCACATGTATGTGGCGTAGTCGAACAGTAAAACTGCATCGACATCCGGTACTGGCATCATCCTCACCATCATCGTGTGCCTCTCGTTCGTCAAGCCAGTCTGATTGAAGACAGGTACGTTGTAAGCGTAATCTCCGCTTGAATCCGACGCATGATTGTATATCGTCTTTCCGGCCGGTGGTAGTTGGTCATCGATTCTGAAATCTATCGCATATTGGGTGACCAAGCTGGAGGAGGATGGTAAATTGGGAACGATGCAATAAATCGTTACCGCGGTGCCTTCAATGGAGGACGTCAGAAGAGTATCCCACTTCATTACACAGGGATACGCACCAACAAAATCGAATTGAATATATTTGGAGGTGTTATCCCCTTGGAAGTGGTTCGCAACCATCCACGTTCCACCGAATGCCTTGAACTGATCAGGTTCGAGGGCACAACCCTGGCACCATGAATCAGAACAGCCGCGACACGACGGTCCTGAGCTGAAACCAGCTTCACTAGGCATAAAGGAGACTTGGGCTCCGGTTAAATGGTCACCCGAATGGTCGTCCACAATGACCGTGTGCGGCCAGGCGTTCACGTGTAGAGGAGAGAGGAAAAGAAGTAGACCATAGATCAACAACATGGTCGTTGAACCTGAGGCACCCCAGGGCACTCCACCGTGTCCGTGGAGCTGAAATACCCCCTACTGGTGCGAGAATCAGATCATCAAGCTATACGTTAGCTTCGCAACTGAGAACAGGTGTTCATACGGGACCCCAGGGCCATCAGATATTGGAGCATCAGTCTAGAGCTGGCGTCTTGAGTGCCTAATGATTCTTGCTTCAGCGTAGCCTCAATCAAAAAACATCGCATCTCACTGGGTGCAGGATTCCGGAGATATGCAAGATTGACGCTGTAATAGGTTCTCTTTTTTACAATCATGATCCTGGGCTACAAACGTGCCAGATGTGAAAAATACACATCGAGAAGTCGTGAGCGAGGGAAAGGGTTGAGCGAAGCGGAATCAAAAAAGGGCGACAAGAGGTGCGGGAGTAAAAAGAGAAGGAAAGATAGAGTCCATACTGCGATCCAGAGAAGTTAGAAAGAACATAGCGGGGGGCCAGTAACGCGCATAAACCAAAAACTAGGGGAAAGAAGAACAGATGGTGAGGAAGAGAAACATCCTCAATCAAATACAGGCGTCTTGAACGTATCCTCCGGATCTACAAGAAGAGCGTCAATACAGCCGGAAGTACAACCGGAAGCAACCTCCCAAAGCTCACCTTGCCCATGTTCCAAAATGTACTCCCTATTCTTCTGCGCCTGATGCTTCAACCAACTCTCAACCTCATGCGCATACACCGCAACCTTCGGATTAAACATCGCTCCCTTCCGAACCGCAGCAGACGCAACATCATATCTCGAGGTTCGATTCGCCAGCATCATCTGCCACAACAAAATAGATCAGTACCGCCGACCAAGAAAAAAGGGAAAGAAATGAAAGACTCACATCAAACGGACTAGTCGTAGTCCCCTCCTCCCTATACCCCTCAATACTAACCCTCCTCTCCCCAACCCCCGGCCTCCCAAACAACAACCCCTTCAACTCAATCGGATACCCATGATAATTAAAATGAACCCCCCTATCCTTGGTAAACATCCCCTCAAAAGCCTCCTCACTCAACGCATGCGGATGAGTCCCAAACGCTCCCAAAATCATCAAATCCGTCACATTAACAACCCTCGCCCTAAGGTCCGGTGCGACCTTCCGAAGTAACGCAGCGGCAGCGACAACCTCGAACGTCACTTCGACGCCAATCCCGACGATGACGACGTCGGGAGATACACCCGAGTCTGTAGATGCGAATCGCCAGATGGACGCTCCGGCGATACAGTGTCTCTCTGCTTCTTCTCGAGAGAGCCAGACGGGTGTGGATTGTTTGGATCCGACCATTAGGTTGACGTAGTTCTTCGCTCGGAGACAGTGTGCCATCGTCGATAAGAAACAGTTGGCGTCAGGTGGGAGGTATACCCTCGCAGATGTCGGTTTCAGATTGAGCACGGCCCCGATGAAGGAAGGGTTCTGGTGCGAGAAGCCATTATGTTCTTGTCGTGTCCAAGTGGATGTTTCGAGGTAGTTGAGCGCAGAGACGTCTTGTCGCCAGGAGGTTTCCGCTGCCTATGGAGGGAGGGAGGGGTCAGCCGGAAGGAAATGTGACTTGCAACTTGTCACTCACCATCTTTGCAAACTTGGCGTACTGCACCATCATCGTATGGACGATCCCCAGGAAGGCTTCATAACTGGGGAAGAGCCCCGTTCTTCCGGTGAGCGTATACCCTTGCAACATCCCCTGACACGTATGTTCCGATAGAATCTCGATAACGCGTCCACCCTGGTTTCGCGAAGCCACATCCCACTGGAAGTTACGAGACGTCACTTCAAGCGTAGCATCAAGCTTATTCGATACCAGCTCATCAGGTGAGAAAATTCGGAACGTCGTTGGGTTCCTAGCACATAGAGTCACCGTCAGCACAACAAGGTACAAAGTGAGAAGAAAGGCGCGAGACCCACTCTTTGATAACCTCCCTAACAAACTTACCCACCGTCTTCATACAGCTCTCCTGAATTCCCTTCTCCACGCACCACTCCCTCCAATCCGGTAACTTCAACGGCGAATACCCTTTATAACTCTCCACCTTCAAGCCCAACTTTTTCGTCTGTTCCTCAGGTATACACCTCATAACCCCGTCCGTAGGCACACCCGCATCGTTGAACAACTCCTTCGGGTTATAACTCTTCAACCACGATTCGAGCAGTTTGAGTTCCTCTGTGTCGGATCTGGCGTTAGGGAGAGGAACTTGGTGAGCGTGGAAGGACCCCTCGATAAGTTCTCCGTGGAATTCTTTAGGTCCGTGCCATCCCTTCGGGGAGCGGAGGATGAGAACGGGCCAACGGGGTTTGATGACGGGGTTTCCGGACCGAGCTGCGTCTTGAATTTTGTGGATCTCAGACAAAGCCCAGTCAAGGGAGGCGGCTAGGTCGTTGTCGATGTTGTCGAGGTCTTGGACAATACGGGTCTGGTAGCCGTAGCCGCTACAAATGAAAATAAGTATGAAAGTGGGATGTGAAAGCAGGAAGAGACGCACGTAAACAAGGCAGTCAACTCTTTATCATCCATAGTCCCGTAAATAGTCCTCTCGGAAATCTTGAACCCATTCACGTGGACAATGGGGAGAACGGCACCTGATTCGACGGGATCGATGTACTTGAAACCGTGCCATGCGGTTGCTGTAGGTCCAGTCTCGGCTTCTCCGTCGCCTACGACACACGCGACGACGAGGTCGGGTTTGTCCATGACTGCACCAAAAGACACGCTCAACGCGTAACCGAGTTCACCGCCTTCGTGTATTGCACCTGATGAGCTTATGTAGGCCCTGGCGGTTGCGGGTGTACTCTGGTAGGAAATTACTGAGAGAGTCTTCGAGCCACAGGCAGGAGAGGATGGCGGGTGCACCGTGACCTGGGCCGACTACGTATAGAGCTTCTTGGCCTGTCTTTCGAATGATTCTGTTGAGATGAGCGTAGACAAGAGTGAGACCAGGGCAAGTGCCCCAGTGGCCGAGGAGACGTGATTTGATATGATCATGGGTGAGAGTATCGTCGAGGAGAACATTGCCTTTGAGGAAGATCATTGCTGCGGCGATGTAGTCTGCTGCTCGACGGAAGAGCTGGATTGATTCCAGTTCATCCTTGGAGAGATAGTCCTTGGTGTCGAGCTGAACGGCAAACTTGAGAATCGCATCGTCGAGCTGAGAAGGATCAGGAGGAGGATTTGGCTGAAGTAGTTCTTGTCCAGGCATTGTGTCTGAGGTGAACAGGAGTTGGGCGAGCCATGGCTTTTTATAGCTTTTGATAGTGGCGGTCGAGGAGATAGATTTGGGGGCCTGGGAAAAGACTTGACCCAGACTTGCATCACAGGTTGGTCACCGGTCAAGTCATCGTTCTTGGTGAACTGTCTGGTTAGACCTGAAGCATGTCCCTACCTGACGATGACAAGCATGTATGTAGGGACCTGTAAAACGGAAGTTTCCGGTCGCAGAAAGTTCTTACGATCGAGCGGGGGCTGCGGACCGTCCATCCACTTCCCCTTATGGACAACCTGCCTAAAACGGAATCGCCAAGACTCGTGTCCTCAGAAGCGTATTTTTCTCTCTGAACTCGAATCACTGATATGGTTGAGTAGTACAGTGCGGGTGAATGTCACGCACGCCAAACACTGCTGGCCAACCAGGTTTTTACGCCCGCAATTATTGGGGTAAAAGGCTTCGTAAAAGATGTGAATTTGCGACCAAATTCACGGGCGTCAAAGCCAATTTTTTTAGCGCGCAAAACAGTCAAGAAAAAGGTTACTTTTTTCGAGCGAAAAACGTGACGTTTTTCTGGATTTTTGCCTTTTTACGCCCGTAAAAACGCTTCCGAGATTTATCCGGGACAGTTTTGCGCTCGTAAAAGTCTTCTTTTTGCCTCGTGTACTTCAATTGTTTTTGCGCGCTTGAAAATATCTTTTTGACGCCAGTGAATTTGGCCGCAAAATGAAATGTTTTACGAAGCCTTTTACCTTGCTAATTTCGGACGTAAAAGCACAATTGGGCAGCAGTGAAACGTGCCCACATTATTTACATTCCTCAACGCTTTGACCATGGGCTAATCTCCAACAACATCTCCTCGCCATTATTCCATTGCCCTCTGAGTACCTTGACTGGAAGACGTGATGGGGTGAAGGGTTGCCACGAAGGTTGGGTAGATGAAAACCACGGTGTACCGCAACGGATTGTGGGCCAAACGAGAAGGTGGCAAGTCTCCCTGTGAATGAGGGAGGTGTCGGCGGGGCTGGCGGGGGTCGCGTCGGTTGCGTTCTGAAGCTTATTGGGCGCAATTTCATGCTGGAACGTTGTTTCCAATCTATTATGGATTGAATAGATGTATATATTTTACAGGCAGGAGATAGGACATAGGAGGAAGAGGGCACGATAAACTGGGTAGCTGCGAGAGATGGACATGGAGGGCGAGAAATAAAACTTCGCTCGATTTGGCAGGTTGGACATAAGGGGAAACGGACGGGCGGACCGTAGCCCCCGCTCGATCATAAGAACTTTCTGCGACCGGAAATTCCCGTTTTACAGGCCTGACTGTACATGCTTGCTCGTCACAGTCAGGTCGGTTACAGGCCTACTGTCTGGTCATGGCCAGAACATTGGTCCTGTTCGTCTCCAAGCTTCGTCTAGAACACGGCTAGAAAGGACAAGCTCTACAAAAGCCATTCTAGTGATTTCTAGAGTTCAGCATGGCTTCCAAGAAATTGGTCTTGTCTGTCAACGCAGGCTCTTCTTCTCTCAAGATATCTCTCTATTCTATCGACCGCCAACAGGATGAGCCAGCGCAGCTTATTCTGACGTCGACGATATCCAGCATCACAGCTCCTCCAGTTTCATTCTCGTTCAGTTCATCAGTCAAGGACCAACGCGTCGATTCGATTCACGATCACGCTTCGGCCTTTTCCCATTTCATCCAGCACCTTCAGAACGAATCCGACGTCAATCCAGATCACATTATTCACATCTGTCATCGAATTGTTCATGGCGGAGACTATCACCACCCAGTCATTATCAGCGACGAGACGTACCACCATATCGAAACCCTCTCCGACCTCGCTCCTCTACACAATGGCGCAGCTCTCGCAGTCATCAAATCGTGTCTTCAGGACCTCCCCAATGCCAACTCTATCGCATTCTTTGACACTGCCTTTCACTGCACCATCCCACACCACATCTCCAGTCTACCTATCGACCAAAGCGTAGCAACAAAACGCGGTCTGAAAAAGTACGGCTTTCACGGTCTCAGTTACGCGTTCATCCTGCGTTCAGTCTCCCAATTCCTCCAACGTTCACCAGAATCACTCAACCTCATCGTTCTACACCTCGGATCTGGCGCGTCTGTATGTGCAATCAAGGAGGGGAAATCCTATGACACTTCTATGGGACTTACGCCTGTTAGTGGACTTCCTGGGTGAGTAACCACCTGTCTTTCCCAGATCCTGTACTGATTCCTTTACAGAGCGACCCGCTCAGGTGCAATCGACCCCTCTCTCATCTTTCACTACACCAACAAAGCCGAAAAAATCACCCACGACCCCAATGCAGCTTCCAATCTCCACGTCACAGAAGCAGAACACATTCTCAACTCCAAGTCCGGTTGGAAATCCATCACTGGGACGACCGATTTTGGGGAGATTGTCAAGTGCGCCTTCGGTCCAAGTGAAGAAGAAGAAGAAGCAGAGAGTGAGGATCCCCCCCGCCTCACACGCACGACGGCTACCCTCGCATACAACATTTTCCTCGACCGTATTCTCAACTATATCGGTTCTTATCACCTCAAATTATGCGCTCAAGTCGATGCCCTCGTATTTGCAGGTGGTATAGGAGAGAAGAGCCCCGAATTGCGAGCTTCTGTTTGCAAGGAACTTGAAGCCATCGGCTTTCCTAGGCTGGATGAAGGAAAGAATCAGCGCGTCGGAGAAGGCGTAGTAGTCGATTTGGCAGAGAGCGACAAGAGAATACTGGTGTGTCGGACGGACGAACAATTGGAGATGGCAAGACAGTGTGCAGGAAAAAATGAGTTTTGGGAGGAGTGACTCGACGGCGACGGGGGGTCAAACACAGTGAAAGATTATTTATCACGATTCCAAATCATTGACCTTTCTCTTGTTCTAGTACTGAGGTGGTGTCGCATCTCTTTCAGTTATTTGTGCATGTACTTTACTGTACTTTTAGACAGAATTCATCGGTTCACCGTTCGGGGCCACTTCACCGGCGGAGTCAATCCGGCCATCATGAAACGCGCTATATGGCCGTCGGCAGTACGCGTTCTTCGCGACTGTCATCGCCTCATCGAACGAATACATATAGGCGACATTGATGCTGAGCGCTGAGAGCTAGCAATGCCCAAATTTCCTCCCTCCACTCAGGCTGTGGATTGGCAGAGTTTACCCTTCTCGTCCGAGGGGATTTCTGAGTCTACCACCCGCACTAGGGATAAATCTGCTCGTGAGTGTTTCAAAATAGTTTCGTTATTGTTCATCACTGACTTCCTGGCTCCGGGCCTCCTGACAACTCAAAAGTCAACTTTACGAGGTTGAACGTGAGACGATGGGTACGAGAGAGTGTATGGCCTCGAAAACGCTTCAAGAATGATTTGAGGAAGATGCTCGAACTACCGGAGGAACTGATCATGGAGGTACTATGCTTCAATTCTCTATGCGTAATTTGTTTGAGAGCTCGAATTCAACGCTCTTTATAGATCCTATCTCACACCCACCCAATCGACCTTCATGCCTTCCGCGTCGTAAATCGATCGTTCAGAGCGTTTCTATCGTCTCCGGCTTCGAACGCTGTTTGGAAGAAGTCCTTTCGGAACTGTTCCCAGCCAGATTCACCCGGATCGACCGCCATTCCGGAGTGTCCTGAAGACATGAATGGATGGGAGTGGGCGAGTCTCTTGTTTGGTGCTCCTGTTTGTGAGGTGCGTTCCTTAGTCCTACGTTCTTTTTGCGAAGGAGGAATAGGCGTTGACACGCATGACCAGTATTGCGGTGACAAGACACCATTCGTATGGCCAGATCCGAGTCCTGTTATTAGGAAGCGACTCTGTATGGCTTGTTTTGATGCTCGGTACGTCTTTCAATCTGCCAGGATCCTCCCCTCCTCCCCTTGATGCAGTGTTGTAACGTGCAATATATGTGCAGAACAACGCGAATATTCCACCACACACCGTTCGACATCGTTCAACGATTGAGTGTGGTAGATGGGTTGGTTTTGAAGACTGTGTTCCAACGTGAGGAGAATACAAAACTACAATTGATAAATATTCGTGCCGTGTGTGTAACAAACCTTTGCCTTTGCAGATTCGATTCCCCAAGGTGATTATATCCCAAACTGGCTCATCAACTCGGACTTTGAGACTGTGTTGGCGGAGTACACTCGACTACGAGAGAACGGAGACGATACGGAATTGGAGAGGTATAGAGAGGGTAGGCGTCGGTATGTTGATACACACATGAAGGTGAGTCTCCCTGCGAGGCGTGGTCTCTACTGCAAGGATATGTTTGAAGCCTGACTTTTACTGATCGGCCCCCCGGGGCACAGCACGTCAACGAATGTAATCGATGGCTTATAGAAATGAATCATCGTTTCTACAACGAATTGCAGACAAAGTTTCATGACCGTCTTAGAAGGTAGAGTTTTTCGCTCCTTTCGGAATCATTACACCTTTTCGATGACTGTTTCAAATAACCGCTCTGATACACAGGATCATGAAGCACTTGCGTCACGAAGGGTTCGCGGAGATTGATATCTTGACGTCCAGAAGAGGCAGAAGCTGGACTCGGTTGGAATACCTCTTGGACGAGGAATGTTTCTCGGACCCTTATCATGGCGGTGGAACGTTCAATCAACGTGTGATTAGATGGTCGACGTTGACGAGAGCTAGTATGTGCACTTTGTTTCGTTTCAAGAAAAGGGTTTCTGACGACCTGACTTAGACTGGAGAAAGATCCGGGAACCATACTGTGCTTTTACTCAACAATTCGCTCAAATACGACTCCAGAAGGAGCGCGAAGAGCTTGCGCGTCAAATTATTGACGACTACCGGCGCGGGGAGACCTCTAATGTCCATGATGCCTCCGAGCAACCACGTCCTCCGAGTCAGAGTCCCCCTGCCCATGCACTAGCCATCGACTTTGCGTCCGCCTACGACTTGGAGGACCCGTCCCTGTCTAAGCTAGGGGAAGCGTTCGAACAAAAGAAAACGCTCGTTCGGTCGGTTCTTGGTCTCCAACTATCCTACACTGTGTGGAGTGCGAGGAATCAAGTCCTCCGTCTCTTGAATGCACCCAGTCTCGGCGTCGATCCCTTGGAATTAGCTGTGTCGCTATTCGTGCGCAGAACTTATCAAAATCCAACCGATCCGGAAGATGGGGCTACGCCGCCACTGTACAGACTCACGGGCTGGGAAGCCATCGCGTCGAGTTTGGACCTATCCCTCCAACCCTTTCAGGAAGGAGATCGCCACCCGGGCGCATTTGAGACCATATTTTCCCCAGTGGATCCAATTCCCGCGATGAGGCAGATAGCTTTCCGAACGATTCGTGCTCTCCTGCACGTTCTAGGCTTGAATCCTTGTACGACGCTCGCAAAGGATATGGATGACCGGGACGATAGGTTTGTCTGCCTTTCGTGTGGCGGACCAGACTCAGGATCACGCCTTCCTGGGAAAGAAGGACTCCCGAGCTCTGGACGCAAGCGTGACCGGCGTGAGGCGCACAATTGGCGCGAAGCGGTAAGGAGTCTTCGTCCTCGTTGGCGTACAGGCGTCTGATTCCTTCCCCTTGTCATTGCGGATCTGAATATATAGGTCGTCCACCAACTATCCAACAACGATCACGATCTGCATCCTGTCCTATGTCAGTGGAAAGTTTTGCCCCAGCGTCTCACAAGCCTGGTCAAAATTCGGGAAGTCGACCCAAATGGAATGTACTCGAATTTTATATGGTCGTGTGCCCACTGCCTCGCCCACCTAAATTCACGTACGAGTCGGTATCTGGTGAAACGACATATCTACTTCGAGTAAGCGACCTCCAATGGCTACTTTTCCTTACTCACATCACTCACTTGCCGTAGGCACGGCATTCACCCCTCACAAGAGGGAGTCGACTTTGTGGGCTGTTTTCCGAGCGTTCAGTCGGCTGGACTCCCGCGGAAGTTACACAGACTCCGGGACGGCGACGCGTTGTATGTCTGTCTTCACACGGATTGTGCAACCCGGCGAAGATTGATGACCGAGAAAGCGGTGAAAATGCATTTGCGTTCCAAGTGAGTCGCTGAGGTTATTTTTCGCATGGAGGCCCTTATTAATTTTCATAGACATGGTGTCGTGCAGTCAGAGGCGGAACGGGACTTTGGTTGCGTATGGGAAGGAATTCACTGAAAGGGTTGATGAGGAATGCATTCATTTGTATCTTGACCTTAAATTAAGTTGCAGAAGGGGACTACAAAGTACAAAGATACTCCTACATAGACCCCATTCCCTCAGAACAGCTTCTCCAATGGATCGATGACTGTCCCCATCTTCTTGACCACCTTCGGCAGCGTCCCCTTCTGGAATCCAGTTCTCGTATTCCATTCCGGTCCCAAAGGCTGCTCCATTCGCCTCTCGAATTGTGCTTTACTAGTGTACGGATAGGGCAAATCGTTGACGAGATACTTGGCGGCTTTTTTATCTCGTTTCTCGGAAATAATGACGTGCGATTTCTTGTAGTCGGCTCGGGATTCGGGGGAGATACCTGCAACCCTTTTTATTAGGTGTGATTTTCGGGGAGCTTTTGTGGTGCCGGTTCCGCCCCATGAGCCCTGAACAAGAGTGATGTTGTTGAGTATGAGGAAAGCGGGAAAATGTAGATAGACATACCCATCCAGGCAGCGTCGTATCAACTTCCTTGGGGGTGTCCATCGCCATTTCCCGCCTTTTAGCTTCTTCGAAGTCCTAAGCGAGGGAACGTGACGGTCAACGGTAGCTCGACAATCTACACTGAGCATGAAACCGTACCTTGACGACATCATCCCCGGCAAATGCCCGTGCAACAAGATCTCGCTGCTCGAAAGCTGTCGGTCCTTTGCCCTTTTTAGCTTTCTTTGCTAATAACGCAGCTTCTTGAGCTTCGAGCTCTGGGTTCAGATCCGAGTCTGAGTCCGATTCCTGGTCGTTGACTTCCTCTGCCTGTACTCGTACTTGCTTTCCTTTGG